>CM076584.1:476642043-478053306 GCA_034641835.2 Pinus albicaulis
TTTCAACACTCCCTCTCGGCAAGATATGGATTATCTGCAACCCCTATCCTGCCTCTGTGGAATTCGAACTTGCTCCTGGTGAGCGCCTTCGTCAGGATGTCGGCATCCTGATCCTCCGTGGGAACATATGAAAGCATCATGATTCTCCGCTGAACACAATCTCTGATATGATGGTACCTGATGTCGATGTGTTTGGACCTATCATGAAATACTAGATTGGCCGAGAGTTTAATGCAACTCTGGTTATCATGGTAGATCACTGTAGGCTCCAAATGCAACCTGAACAATCCTGCGAGGATCTTCCTCATTCAAATAGCCTCGCATGCAGCCAAGCTAGCTGCCATGTACTCGGCCTCTGCTGAACTGAGTGCCACGGATCTCTGCTTCCTGCTGTACCAGGAAACTGCTGTCGACCCAATGCTGAAAACTCCTCCAGATGTGCTCTTCCGGTCCGTTGGACTCCCTACCCAATCTGCATCAGTGAAGCCAGAAAGCTTCGCTCCATCCTCCTATCTGTACCATAGACCATATCCCGATGTGCCTCTAATATAGTGCAATACATGCTTGCCTGCCTTCCAAAAGAGCTTGGTAGGCTTAACCATAGCTTTCGAAAGCTGGTTAACTGCATAGCATATATCGGGTCGTGTATTGACCAGATACATAAGCGACCCCACCAACTGTTGATAGACAGTGGCATCCACTACCTCCGCTGAAGTAGCATCCTCCTTCCTCCAACCACCAGGAAGAGGAGTGTCAACAGGCTTGCAGCCTTGCATGTTGAACCTCTCCAAAATCTCCCAGGCATACTTGCCCTGAGAAACAAATAGTCCTCCGCTACGCTGCCAAATCTCCAATCCCAGGAAATAATGAAGGATGCCCAAGTCCTTCATCTAGAACTCTCATGCAAGATCCTCCTTGCATGAAAGTATCAACTGCTCATCACCAGTAAAAATCAGATCATCTACATACAGTACGATGATCAACAGCTTCCCCTCCACCACAATCTGGTACAGGTTTGGATCTGCCTCACTCTTGGAGAATCCAAGCCCAGTGAAGTAGCTGTCTATCCGAGTGTACCAAGCACGAGGTGCTTGCTTCAGCCCATACAGTGCTCTCTTGAGTCGGCACACATGCGACTCACTGCTGAAGATCTCAAAACCTTCAGGCTGCTCTATGTACACCTCCTCCTCAATAACTCCGTTGAGGAACGCAGTCTTCACATCCATCTGATGAATGTGCCACCCCATCTGCGCTGAGAGAGCAAGGATCGTCCGTATGGAAGAGTACCTTGCGACAGGTGCAAAAGTATCCTCATAATCGATCCCCTCGATCTGTGAAAAGCCACGGGCGACAAATCTTGCCTTGTACTTCTCCACACTCTCGTCAGCCGCCTGCTTCACTTTGTAGATCCATCGTGAACCCACCACTGATTTTCCCTCCAGTCTTGGGACAATCTCCCATGCACTGTTTCTGACGATCGAATCATATTCTTCGATCATGGCATCAACCCATGCGTGTTCCTCCACAGCTTCCTCAAAAGAGGATGGCTCCGTCACAACACATTGACTCACAAGAGCCATGTATCCAGTGTACCGATCCGGTGACTGCCTCTGTCTGCGCTGTGATGTAGGTGGTCCTACAACCTTCGCATCCCGAGCGTCGTCAAAGGCCTTCGTAGTGCGTGATGCACCCCTCTCGATGGTCAGGGCGCTGAATGGTGGCTCTTCCACCTCAACCTCCTCTTGTGGCTGCCTCCACATCCCGGAAGCTCCTCCTTTAGGAACTAACAGCCCTCAACACCCTTGCATGTAGCCTTCCTCAAGCGTAACACGTATGGCTTTCTCCTCCAAATTTCAATTTTGCACTCATCACGGAATTCATTGGGTTGGGCCTTTGCATGGCAACTGTCACTGTAATGATAAGATCCGGTCAGAGGGTGTGCATCAGCGCTGAACACTTTTAAGGGGACCGTCAGCTTGACCAACTCCTTCGCATCCTTTCTTCATCACATGCATGTAGACAGGAGAACCAAAACCGCAAATGGGAAATATCAGGCCTCTTGCCAGAATAAGCCTCCTCCGGTGTACTCATGCCAAGAACCTTGTGAGGACAACGGTTCTGCACATACACTGCTGTATTGCATGCCTCAGCCCACAAGTGAAGGGGTAGGCCCCGATCATGCAACATCGCCCGTGCAGCACCCACGATCGTTCTGTTCTTCCGCTCAGCCACCCCGTTCTGCTGTGGGTTATGGGGTGCGATGAGCTCTCTCCGAATCCCTTCTGCGCTGCAGAACTCCTTGAATTCAGCCAAGATGAATTCACCACCGTTATCACTCCTTAGAGCAATCACCTTCTTCCCCGACTCCTTCTCGACCAGTGCTTTAAACTCACAGAACTTCACGAATGTATCGCTCTTCTTCTGCATGAAGAATATCCAGCACTTTCGAGAGAAATCATCAAAAAATATCACATAATACCTGTGCTTTGTTGTCGAAGGAACTGATAAAGGACCACACACGTCTGTGTGAACTCTCTCAAGGATCGTCGTGGCGCGAATATCCTTCTCGTGAAAGGTGGATTTCACATACTTCCCTAAAGTACACCCCTTGCATTGATCTGACTGCGCAAGGGTGCCCTTAGGAAGCCCAGTAGAAATCTTCTACAGGATCTTCAAAGCTCCATGGTGAAGGTGGCCCAATCTCCTGTGCCACAGTTCGCCCTCATCATCCCGGCTCACCACTTCTCCCGCCTTGCATGCCATTGCTGCGCAGCCATCTACTTGCAACTGATAAAGGTTCTTGGTTCAAACCCCTATCTTCCGGGTCTCTCCAGTAGTCTTACTGCGCAAGAAGGCTTTTCCTTCGCCGAAGACCACATCATACCCCTTATCTTCCAACATCGCCACAGAGATCAAGTTCTTCTTCAATCCAGGTACATGCATGACATCCTTCAATACAAAGGGTTTACCAGACTCCCTCTGAAAGGATATGGTACCGATACCAGTCGCACTGTATCTACCATCATCGCCCATCTCGATGTGCACACCCAAATCTTTGTCCTCCAGATCTGAGAACAAATTCCGATCTCCCGTCATATGAAATGACGCACCGCTGTCCAAGAACCATACCGATCCCATCACACTTGAAACCAAGCATGCGATCAGTGAAAAGTCAAGCTCGAACTGTGAAGCCAAAGCTTCTCCATCTACATATCTTCCCGCTTGCTTGTTCTTCTTCTTCTTTGGACAATTGGTAGCATAATGTCCGTGATCATGGCAGTGAAAACACTTCACTTTCGCCATATCCTGCTTCTTGCCCTTTGCACCGGAATGAGAAGTTTTCTTACCCTTCCCCTTCTTTGCTTTGGCCACCAAAGCGCAATTTTCTTCATCAACTCCCTTTGATGAAGATCCATCACGAGTAGTCCTCCTTATCTCCTCCTGCATGAGATACGCCCAAAGGCGCTCCCATCCCAGCAGCTTCTCCCGACCATTGACACTATCTTGATATGAGTGCCAAGCCTTCGGAAGACCAAGGAGAGCCAGGTCGACCATGTCCTCGTCTTCGACAGTGACCCCCACACTTCCCAGCTCATCTCTGCATTGAGTGAACTTTGTGAGGTATTTGGCGATACTGTCGCCTTTCTCCATCTTGATGTTTCTGAGCTTATCTTTGAGCACCAGCTTCCTTTGGTTGCTCTTACTCTGGAATAGATCCGTCAAAGCTTTCCACATTAAATATGGAGAAGCCTTTCCATGCAGGCTGGATACAATATGATCCTTGACGCCCTCCAACAGGATCCTTCGACATTTCGCCATCTTCTTTTGCCATGCTTTGACTTCAGCAGGATCAGTGGGCTTTTGGACATCGGTATCTACGAACTCCTTTAGACCATTATCTTCTAATACTGCCTCCATGCGATCCTTCCATGCAACATAATTCGAACTGCCTTCAAGAGCATATTCGAGTCGCAAACCATTGAAAGACATTTTCAACACCGGCACCAAGAAAACAAAACTGCTGCAAAATTCAAATTCCACCTCAAAGCTCAACCGCTCTAGATCTGTGAGAACAAATTATTTCTAGCACAGAGATTGACTGCAAGGGGCATTTACCAGACCTTTCACTTTCCCAAGAAAGATGAATCCAGAGGCTACCTGGCCCGCATGCAGACTCTGTCTACCGAAATAAGTTTGTAATCACTGTGATGATCAATCTCTGCTTCAATAGCTCCGATACCATGTAGAAATTTTCTGAATAATGATTAATTATCCACCGATACTATCCTGATCACATACAATTCGAATTTATATGCAACACATAATCTCTTCCACTCAGATCATCAAACATGCGGAAATAAAATCAAGCAATAACACATCAAATCATCATACACATTAACACAGTATGTATGCGGAAATCTTATAGCTAAAAACCCCGTAGCTATTTTGTATATTATAATGGAGAAATCATGTAACAAAATCAGTACAATACTCCTCACAAGTACTCAGTACTTTCTCATGAAGTTACACACAAACTAGCTCAGTTTTGAACAGGTTACTGGTTCAAAACTCACCGCCAATTTCCTTGCCTCTATTGCGCAATCATGGCCTGTCTATATAGAGATCCAAGGTTCGAATCTCCTTGGCTTGACAGCGCAATCATCATGGGCAATTCCTCCAAGTGTGGTGCAAATCTCATGCACAACTGATGTCGCCACTGATAGCTAACTCCACCCTTTCATCTACCTCTTTCACTGGTCTCCACTGAACTGATCATGCACTGTAGTGAACTGATGTGTTCTTGAGTTGAATAATGAGTTACTAATTAATGAATTAAATAATATTTAATTCACTCCACTCATAACTAATTGATTAGCTAGTTAAACTAATCTCAACCAGCTCAACTAAAATAAACAGAACACAACTCCACTAGCTGTCTCATTAACTCCACCAAACTTCTGCCACTGAAGTCCTAACTGAAGTCAACCATGCATGTGCCATCAAACCCTTGGGAATCACGTGATTCCTCTGTCAGATGCATGAGCCACTTCCAAGGCTCGAACTGAAGTGCTCCAAGAGAGTAAACCGATGTTTATAGTCCAAATATTATTAAGGTTAAATAATATTTGACTTCCCTATTTTAAGGAGAGGCAGTCTAAAAATAGACTTCGACCTCTTCGACCTATAGGTCACAAAATAGAGTCCCATCTATTTTTACCAACATGACCAATGCTCCAAGAATCTCATACTGGAATCCCCGGACCATGCCAATAGCTCCGATACCATGTAGAAATTTGCTGAATAATGATTAATTATCCACCGAGACTATCCCGATCACATACAATTCGAATTTATATGCAACACATAATCTCTTCCACTCAGATCATCAAACATGCGGAAATAAAATCAAGCGATAACACATCAAATCATCATACACATTAACACGGTATGTATGGGGAAAGCTTATAGCTGAAAACCCCGCAGCTATTGTGTATATTATAATGGAGAAATCATGTAACAAACTCAGTACAATACTCCTCACAAGTACTCGGTACTTTCTCATGAAGTTACACACAAACTAGCTCAGTTTTGAACAGGTTACTGGTTCAAAACTCACCGCCAATTGCCTTGCCTCTATTGCGCAATCATGGCCTGTCTATATAGAGATCAAAGGTTCGAATCTCCTTGGCTTGACAGCGCAATCATCATGGGCAATTCCTCCAAGTGTGGTGCAAATCTCATGCACAACTGATGTCGCCACTGATAGCTAACTCCACCCTTTCATCTACCTCTTTCACTGGTCTCCACTGAACTGATCATGCACTATAGTGAGCTGATGTGTTCTTGAGTTGAATAATGAGTTACTAATTAATGAATTAAATAATATTTAATTCACTCCACTCATAACTAATTGATTAGCTAGTTAAACTAATCTCAACCAGTTCAACTAAAATAAACAGAACACAACTCCACTAGGTGTCTCATTAACTCCACCAAACTTCTGCCACTGAAGTCCTAACTGAAGTCAACCATGCATGATGCCATCAAACCCTTGGGAATAGCGTAATTCCTCTGTCAGATGCATGAGCCACTTCCTAGGCTCGAACTGAAGTGCTCCAAGAGAGTAAACTGAAGTTTATAGTATAAATATTATTAAGGGTAAATAATATTTGACTTCCCTATTTTTAGGAGAGGCAGTCTAAAAATAGACTTCGACCTCTTCGACCTATAGGTCACAAAAATAGAGTCCCATCTATTTTTACCAGCATGACCAATACTCCAAGAATAACATACTGCAATCCCTGGACCATGCTCCATATGTCTAAAAATAGACTTTGCGCCAGAATTTGCCTGCGGGCCCACTTAATGAAGGCGACTTCATTTCACTAAGCTCCATCATCTTGCTGCATTTTCAACATTGTGGACTCCTGGTCTACCCTTGACCCATTTATAATGTGTTAGGGGCTTTGACCCACCCCAAAGCCCCCTGCGGTAGACTAAAATATGCCAAAAATATACAAAAATACTCAAAACTATCTCAATTCGTAGTCTTTGGAGGACCCTGTTCCAACAGTCCCCCAACACAATCTTGTGGCTCATCCCAAGTCACTGTGATGGTGGAGTCTCCACCTACGCCTATAGTAGATTAACTGCCATGATCAGCAGGGGCAGCACTCCTTCACTCTGAGCAGCAACGCTCTGCGCAATATCCACGATCTTTTATGATGTTGGTCCTTCTGTCGCAGCAGTGACACTCTCAAGAGTCTGGTTTAGTTTCTTAACAGCAACATCAACATCCTGCGAGAGCTTGAGGGCTTCGGCAGCCCAAGGCTTCAAGCGTTCACCAAGGACGTGCTTCTTACGTCGGAATTCCTAAATCTCATTTTGGAGGTTGTGGCTGGTCTTCAATCGTGCCAAATGCTGAGTAGGAACCAAGGTGGGAAATGTAGCCTCTATCATCTCAAATTATTCCTCCTTTTGCCGCGGGTCTTGATTTATTTTTTGTAGGATCGAATCACGCTGGACCCTAGTCCATAGTTGCATGGTTGTCTCCAATAGTTGGGTGCCCCGAGCAATCTGCCCTGTAATGGTGTTCGTAGTTGTGGTTACCAGCGCAACTCGTTGGGCTTGGACCTCCAGAGGTGTTTCTGGTTGCAGTTTAGCCTGTAATTCAGCGATTTGTTGCTCCATCCATGTTTTGACTTCATGAATTTCAAGTCTGGAAGCCTTCAATGTTGCAACCAGTCCCTCAACCTTAACCTGAGGGGTGGTCGTGGCCAGGATTTCTTCTGTAACATCTGTGCAGAGTTGGTGAATCATGCTTTCGAGCTCCGTTTGTTGCGTGATAGCAAGGGACACTTCAACATTCTTTGCGGCAATGATCTGCTAAGCCACATCGAGCTGCTGGTGCACCTGTTGGTCCCGATGGCAGATTTCCTTAAACATGGTGGTGTGGAGGCCCTGCATTGCCTCATGAGACAACCTGGCTAGATTCAACTGCCCCCCTGCACTGGCTTGGATACGCATCTCCAGGTCGAGTGGATTGATTACAAGGGCTGCACCAGGTAGGGAGCGGAGATGGTTTTCCTTTGTACTTTGTGTCGTATTGCTGGTAGCCAAGGGAGTCTGTACCTAAATCACGCGGGTCTGCATAGTGCGGAGCTCAACCTGGATTGGGTCGGTTGTAGCTTTCTGTTGTTCCTCTAAGGCCACCCATTTTTCCTCTGCAGCCAGAGTGACTGCATCCACAATTTGTTCGAGGTCTTCGTCAGTCAATGTGACTATCTCATCGCGTTCCACCCGCTGAGAGCACTACTTCTTTTGGGGTCCCTTGAAAGTCTCGCCTATTCGCTTCATGCCCTGGGGGGAGGTGGTACCTCTGTTGTTCATCCCTTTCATGCCCAAATCTAGCTGCGAATCGACCTGAGTCTCGGCCTCGACGTCCTTCTTGGTGGTCTGCTTTGGTTGTGTATCCTTTTTCACTACTGCGCCCAAGTCCTTCCATGTACTCTTTCTTGGGCCTCTAGTCTCCTTGATGATGACAGGTGTGATCCGAATGGAAAATGGCATCAACCCATGGTATTCATCTACCCATGTTATCCATCCACCCATGGTATTGAAATGGATCTGACAAGATCTGCAAAATTAGAATGCCAGAAAAAAGAGAGAACACAAAGAAAATAAAACCACAAAGAAACTTGTTTTATTAAAACATAGAATAACTGTAGAAGCTACATTGTGGCAGAAAATCTCTCCTTTTACAAAGTGAGGCTTGTTATTTATAGCCTTTTTTTGAGATAGAATACCATAGGTGGATACCATGGACCAATACCATGGGTAGATACCACTTACAATACCATGGGTAAATCCCATGTGTGGATGAATACCATGGGTCACTTACAATACCATGGGCGAATAAATATCATGGGTGGATGAATACCATGGGTCGATTCCATTTACAATTCCATGGGTAAATTCCATGGGTGGATGGATAACATGGGTAGATGAATACCATGGGTTGATGCCATTTTCCATTCGGGTCATTCTTCCCTCCTTAAGAAGCAATGGTCCCCATTGCGTGAAGATCCCTCCTGAGAAGCCTTTGTTGAATATGGAGAGCCACTGAAGAGAATGGTTTTGTGTAGTTAACCCATAACCGTGATGAACGAAGATCCGATGATAGAGATACCTTGTAATGCTTGTGACCAACTGTGATATTGACAGTGTGCGACCTAGAAAATGGACTTCGATGAAGTGTGGGTTTGTGGATGAACCAAAACCATGACAAACGAAGATCCGAGGATAGAAATACCCTGTAATGCTTGTGACCAACTGTGTAACTAACAGTGTGCGGCCTAGCAAATGGACTTCGATGAAAACGATTTTGTGCGGTTGACCCATAACCGCGATGCTGATTGTTGATGAAATAGCAGGTGCCTACATAGCTTGGGGTGGGAGGGCACTGCAGGAACGCAACAGAATAAACATATAACCAGAATAAACATATATCCATATCTATAACCAAAATTGAAATGGATCTGACAAGATCTGCAAAATTAGAATTCCAGAAAAAAGAGAGAACACAAAGAAAATAAAACCACAAAGAAACTTGTTTATTAAAACATAGAATAACTGTAGAAGCTACATTGTTGCAGACAATCTCTCCTTTTACAAAGTGAGGCTTGTTATTTATAGCCTTTTTTTGAGATAGAATACCATAGGTGGATACCATGGGCCAATACCATGGGTAGATACCACTTATAATACCATGGGTAAATCCCATGTGTGGATGAATACCATGGGTCACTTACAATACCATGGGCGAATAAATATCATGGGTGGATGAATACCATGGGTCGATTCCATTTACAATACCATGGGTAAATTCGGATCAAGGTGGGATCACCTGCATTGTGTTGGTTCCTTTGGTGCGTCGTGCGTCAGTTTTGAAGCCGATCTTCCAGGCAGGTGGTCAGAGCGTGATTACACTATCAATCTCTTTGTCTGCTACCATATAAGGAAGCAAGGTCTAGGTTTTATCCTTGTGGGCTCTAATCTGGATGCTATGCATGGTAACCTGGAATGCCGCAATTCCCTTGTATTTGTCATATGCTTCTGGGGACAACTAGGGTCGATAATTGATGGTTGCTGCCAAGCTTCTCTGGAAGAGGACCTAGAATACTTGGTTATCCTCTGCGTGTTGCGCATCCTTGGAGTCCCACAAATGGGTATAAAGAGCCCCTTTGCACATGTCTGGAGTGAGCTCAGGGAGGACCGACTCCTAAGGGGCTTCCCAGGCGACTAGGGCTATGAGGAACAAAAACCAGGAGTAGCAAAAGGCCTTTCCCTACTCCTGAGATTCACGTACGTTGGTCAAGAATTCGTCGCACAAATATTGGGCCCAATTGAGGCAGACCCTGTTAGCCACCTATAAAATTTGTCATATCAAATGGTGGCTAAATCATGTTTAAAGCCTTCAAGAAAAAATTTTATTTCCAAATTTTTAGTTCTTGAAGTCTTGTGAAGATATATTATCCTTTGAATAATCTTCACTGCTGTTTCCCTCTCAATTCTGAAAATCTGTTTTTTTCCTGAAGAAAAGACTGCTGCAAAAAACCCATTTTTCCCTCATTTTTACCCCTTCTTCCACTCATACCTAACCTCCATTTCATCCCCTTTTCCCCATAAAAATCCTCCCTTTTCCTCATTTTTCTCCATTTCCTTTCATAAATCCTCTTTAATCAGGTTCAAAACTCCTTTTTAAACCTTACCGAAACCCTCAAAATCCTTTGAAAATCTGTGAAAAATCGTAAAAAACCCATTTTTTCATTATAGGCCTAAGCCCCTTTTTGGCTAAGCCCTAAACAACTTCTTCACCATGCAACCAGGAGCAGAGACCAGGCGCTAAGCCCATAGGCGCTTATCGCAATTGGGGCATTCATGTGAAACGTATTTCTTTTGTTGTGTTTATTATCCGATTGCGATTGGCTCCTCTTTTATAACCCCCGATCCCTTCATCTTTTCACATAACCCGAAGCCCTCCAATCGGGCACTAAACATTATAAAAAAATCCCTCCCCAATATGAAATTTCCTTTTTATTTTATTAAAAACCCCATTTTTTCATATTATAACAAAACCCGACAGTTCATGGTTTGATGAATTATCAGCCGTTGATCTAAAATTGATCAACGAGTGTCGGCGCATCGCATCAAATTTTTTCATCGGATGCATTACAAAGACTTTTTTCCTACCCCCGATGACAACCTTCCAATGGATTCTCAACCGTTTATCTATTCCGCCATAACCAGATCCAACGTCCCACATCGCTCTGTTCATAAGCCCATCCTACCGCCTGTGACCTCCGCCGATTCATTTCCCACCATTGATCTAGTTATAAGATCAACGGCCCTTGTTCAATCGCATCGGCACTTGTTTCCCTTTTCCCCCGCCGATCGCAATCTTCCGATTGCATCTGGGCCGTCCATACTCAAAGATCCGACGGTCCAAATCAATCCTCACACCCTTGGTTAATTTCATAAACCCCGCATTGTAAAGTCCTCTGGCGAATCTCTGACGTTGATCTCTGTAGATCAACAGCCCACAATGACCCATTATCTACCCGACCCTCACCTTATATTTTATTTCATTAACCCTGAGATTTGATCTGGACCGTTCATTCCTTTCATCCAACGGTCTAGATTCAACCCGATAGGCCCAACTCCTTTGGGTCCTACCCTTCCCAGATCAAATCTCCACCGTCCATTCCCTGATGTGACGGTCCAGGTTAAAACAACCTTGACCCTGCCCCACATCTTATCGCCCGTGCATTTTTTCTCCATCGCCCTATTCTCATGACCGTCCGATCTAGCCCTGGATCTGACGGCCAGCGTGTGGTTTCACGTGATTTTAAGCCTGAAGGATAATGTTTCAAAATTATGCGATGAGGGTGGTTTTAAAAGGCCACGTGTCAGGCTCTAACGCATATCGCGTTCAAAAAGGAAATACAACCTTTCTCCCATTTCATCGTGCAAAACCGGTGGTTTCTTCAGCCGAAACCACTTTACCCCATTTTTATTGCATTCCATCGCGTTTAATCTCCACTGTTGATCTCTACAGATCAACGGTCCCAGTTTAATTTTTCCCTCAGTTCATCGCCCTCCACCCATCCTCCAAGGTACTTCTTAAAGTCATTCTTAGTTGTTGATCTCTGTGGCCGATCTCATCCGATGACCCAGGTTATTTCCGAAACCCCAAAATTAATTCAACTACATTTTCCTTCTGCCTAAGGTTTTTCACCATTATTTTCTTCCATTTCACAATAAAGTGGCCCTTCTACATTATATTTCCCCGGTTGATCTCGACCGTTGATCTTTGCAATATTGACGGCCCTGTCTTAATCTCCTGCACCGTTTATCCAACTGCCCCCCATCTGACCCCTGTGAAGTAATCCTCGTCGTTAGATGCTTTCATCTAACGGCTATGATCTAACCTCAGCCTCCAAAGTAGTTTTAACCTTCCCCGCATGATTTTTTCTAATTTTTCTTTGATTGTGCAGGTTATAACAGTTTTTCCATTGTGTTAAAATAAAATCAATGGCCAGGGATGACGATCCCTCAGGCCATCATTCATCAAGAATATCATTCTACAGGTTTCAACACCATGTTTCATTTAGCGCCTCATGAGCACTGACGCCATTATAAAACCCCTGTAATGGCTACACATCAACAAGACATGGCAAAGTTTAATCAAGCAAAGATATTAGTGTTAAAGGATGAAATCAAAGCATAGACGAAGAATTGAGGATTGATTACATAGTTTTGAGGGATTACGGCCTAAATCAACTATCTAAAGCCTAATCCACTCAATTAAATGCAGTTTGAAGAACAGAAGACAGAATTTAGGCCTAATTAAGCCTAACACACAAACTTAAAGCAAATTAACAGTGATTAAAGAAGGACAATCAAATCTATCTGTCCGAGAAAGCCTCCACTACCACATCAGAGGATAATTGAATCCTCTCAGCTACCAAAAGCCACCTGCAGCCTCAAAGCATTGAAAAGAGGCCTAGTTATTGCCAAAACAGAAGATATTCGCCTCAAGACAGCTGAACAGTTAATTCGACCAAAGGAACTTATTGTAAACAATCAGCAGAGTTATTACAGGGATAATAAAGAGCCTTAAAGTCAACAAAATCTTCCCAACAAGCTTAATACTTAATGTAAACCAATTAATACAGAGGAAATATCAGAAAGTTTCTCCATTGAGCCCCTCAAAGGCCGAGAAGCATCAACTGTATTAATTGAACCTAGAAGATCTTTTATCCCATCCCACCTCCTCATTTCTTCTATAAACATTTCAATAGAAGATGAGATAATGTTGGTCACTGCATATCTGTTGCTTGTAAATAGTTTACTGAAGTTGCTATAAGCTCTGTTTATAATTGAAGATACCTAAGTTGAGATGAGAAGTTTGAAGCTGTAAAGACCCACTGAACTTGAAGATTGTAACTGGTTTGAAGCATCAAATACAAGCTGATTTATGGGATCCTGGTCTATGTCAACGGTGATGATTTTCTTATTATAAATTGTTATTTTATTTCTGTTTCCATTCTATCCATCTTCTCTGATAAAGAACAACAATTATAGAGTTAGGATTTACTGTCAAAGGTACCCTGCTCTTACTGATAACCGTTATCTACATGTTTTCTTCCAAATTTGTGTATTTAAGAATGATTTAATATAGTCTAAGTAGTTAGGAATGCTAGCGTTCCCTCGTCCTACTGTCTAAACTAAACATTTTTCTTGAATGTTATTTTTAGTTTCTTCCAAGTAAAGTTGAACTAGGGAAGTCTATGGTGAGCCCTGTCCTCTATTTTTATCTCCAAAGGTTGTCTGAAAGTTTCCCTAAGAGTATGTTGAAAGTAGGCTATGTTCATAGTCCTTACCTGATCTTAGACTATTCTTTGTTATCTTATGTGTTGTCTTGATAAGTTTGCTAAGTAAAGTAGAGCTAGGGAATTCTATGGTGAGCCCTGTCCTCTAGTTTCTTCTCCAACAGTTGCTTTGAAAATTTTCCCTTAGAATATGCTGAAAGCAGGATAGGTTCAAATTCCTTACTTGATCTTAAGCTATTCTTTTTGTGTTTTAAATGTTTTCTATTGAAAGTGCATCAAAATCAGGCTAGTTCCAAAGTACTTACCTGATCTTAGATTACTTTTATGTCTTTCTTAAGTGTATGCCGAAAGCAGGATAGTTTTAAAGTACTTACTTGATCTTAGGCTGCTCTTTGCTCTTCATTTGTTTGTTTCCCCTTCTTATTGTTTCATTCCATTCCATAAAATCAACTTTAAAGAGATCCTTAGACATAGATGACTTGCCCCATGGACCACTCTTAAACCTTGTTGTTTCAATTAAATCCTACTATGACTCCATAGCGCAATGGATTGAAGTTGTTTCTTTCCTATCTTCTTAGCTGAATCAATTTTAACTTTCATTCACCTTCACCCTTCATTTAGACTTCCTTCACCTTCACATATCTTTTCCCAACCAAAAAAAAACAAAAAACCTCATTCCTCATAACTAGCCTAATATTACATTCAAAATCCTTAAAGATAAATCAATATTTGCACTTATAGAGAGATCCCTCTCTGGATTCAGGAGGGCTAGATCCTAGAATCCCAAAGTGGTTCAAATGTTCTCCCTACAGCTTTAGTCTCACCAATCTGCTAGAATTATAGGGAGTTAACATTTCTGGCGAATCCACTGGGGACTGAGTCAATATTCATTCTAGAAAACCCCTTGAGTAAAAGTAGCCCTTTTCAAGCACTACCAAGCAAATGGTAATCATGATAAAACTTGTTTGAATTAGTGAAAAACTAAGGAAACCTTAGGATTCTCATAAGAGCTTATCAAACCTTGAAGGATCAGCTAGCTTAGCCATAAGAGTAGACTTTCTTTGTCTCATCATCGTAGCTAAGTGTTGAAACTCATTTAGGACACTCTTAGAACCCATAGGACTGAAAAAACTCAGAAAACCCAAAAATATTTCAGAATGGTATTCAAATAAACATGGTGGTGGACCATAAAACCTTTTACCTCCAAAAGAGCTAAAAATTTCCACCTAGTGACTCCACAATCCTAAACGGACCTTAAGACTCCACTAGGAAAACCCATTATCATCGTTACATCATTTAAACTCAGTTAGAGGACTTTAGGATTAAATTTTTCTTGTTTAAAAGATCAGTTAGCCTCTTAAAAATTGTCATATTTGGTTAAAATTTTATTGTTTAGTTGGGTCTGAAAAACACAACATAGTGACTCCTAGAAAGATTTATAATAGAGCCTATCCTGACCCAAACCCTCTTGAGATAGTTGATAGCCCTGAAAGAATCCTTAGGAAGTCTCCTGAGGTTAAATCTTCAACTATTTTCATATCACCCTGTAGAGCGATTTATGTTCCCGAAAACCTTGCAGCTCTACAAGAATCACAAGTTGACTTAAGAAATCCATTTAGAACTCGGTCACTTGATGATTTAGATCAGATAGATTCAGAGTCTTCACTTTCATCCCCAGATAGAAGTGAACATCCTGATAGTAGAGAAACTACACCACCAGATCTACATTTCCTACACAATTTTGGTTTCTCTCATCCAAGATCTGCTCAACAATCTTTTGCTGGTCCATCCACATCTGTTCTTCATACATCCACTACCCAAACCACTCCATTCCAGCCCACATTCCCTATTGTTAATCCACCTCTTGTAAATCCACCTCCACCCCCTATCATGGCAACATGGTATGCCCTGTTGGTCCTTCCTTTAACATTAGTCAATCTTCCACAGGATTATCAGTCCAAGATACCTTTGTATGATGCCATTAACGCTACTACTGCTTCACAACATGTGGATAAGATGAATGACTACTTTGACAGAAATGAGATTGATGATGAAACTGTCAAACGTAGATTATTTGCTAAGATTTTAGGGGGAGAAGTAGGAACATGGTTCAAAGGCTTAACTTCTCATAGTATAAATGATCTCCAAGCCTTCCATCAGTTATTCTTAAACAAATGGGAAGTGAAGAAGAACCCTCTCCAAATACTTTCGGACTATAAGAATCTCCACAAAAACACTGGGGAACGTTAACAAGCTTATTGCACTAGGTTTAACAATGTTTATAATGCACTTCCCCCAAACTTAAAACCTCCACAAGGCTCAGCTTTAAACAAGTTCCTTGAAGGATTTGATCCTGAAATGGCCTATCAGTTGAGAGAGAGAGATCCTTTAACCCTTGAAGATATGAAAAAAGGGGCTCTTGTTGTGGAAGTTAATTTATTGGAGAAAAGAGCAAGAATGAAGAATGAGAAGAAAGTGTCCTTTAGAGAGGAATCCACACCTTCCACATCTAGCTCAAAGATGGAAAGAATGATGGAGGAGATGATGAAAAATATGAGCATTCTTGAGAGAGCACAAGCTAGTCAAAACCAAATAGCTCCTCAAAATAGAAATCAAAACCAAAATCAGAATTTTAGGAGAAATCAGCCTCAAAACAGACCAAGGGAAGATGATCAACAGATCACTCCTCCTTTTCATCAAAACTATGTAAGTGAGGTTGAAGAAACAAGTGAACAACTAGAGGATGATCACATCAACATGATGGGAGTAGATAATGATGATTTTGAAGTTCATTATGATAGAAAACAAGGTCTATACACACCCTATGATGACAAAAGAGCAGAAGATGAAAGTTATTATCAAGAAATGGAAAATTTCATCAAAGAGACTCAAAAAGAGTATGACCTTAGGAGTAAAAGTAATCAGGAAACTCCCAAGACTAGGACCTCTAAAAGTTCTGCAAAAAATAGCCCTGTGAATAAACCCAAGACTACAAAACAGAAAGACAAAACAGTGGCTGGAAATT
Organism: Pinus albicaulis; assembly: GCA_034641835.2. Classification (NCBI taxonomy): domain Eukaryota; kingdom Viridiplantae; phylum Streptophyta; class Pinopsida; order Pinales; family Pinaceae; genus Pinus; species Pinus albicaulis. The sequence continues at coordinate 476,658,463 of CM076584.1, forward strand.
CTGATAAAAATAAAGAAAAAGGCACTCAAAGTATTGAAAAACAAAGTGCAGACCTTAGTAGCATTAGCACTTCAGCTAGTGCTCCTATTAAAACAATTTTGACAAATGTAAATAGAGGAAATCAGCAAACTGATTTCGTTGATAGAGTGGCAGTTAATAAGGCTGAAACAAGTACTTCAAAGAATCATATGCCTTTTAGTTTGGAGCAAGAAATTTCCAGAATCAAAATCTCTGTTCCTCTCACTGAATTAGCTGCCCAAGATGTATATAGATCTCAAATTTTGAAGACTTTTAACATAGAAGAAAATAATGACACTGTCAATCTTAACGATGACCAGCCAGAGATCATATTCGGTCCTAAGATTGAAGGTAGATATCAAGAGGGACCAGTCCCTCCTTTTTATGTTAGTTTAAATGTTCATGACAAAAATTTTCACAACGCCATGCATGACTCAGGGGCCTCCCACAATTTAATGCCCAAAGCTGTAATGGAGAGCCTAGACCTTGAAATAACTAAACCCTACAAATATCTTTACTCTTTTGACTCAAGCAGAGTGAAATGTTTAGGTTTAATCAAAGACCTCTGTGTTAACTTAGCATAAATTCCAGCCAAATGTTTAGTAATGGATATTGTTGTGGCTGATGTACCCCCAAAATATGGTATGTTGTTATCAAGATCTTGGGGAGCTAAGTTACAAGGAACTATGAAGATGGATATGACCTATGTGACCATCAATGTTCTTAATCAAACAAGAAGACTTTACAGGGAGTCTCATATGCAATACATGGTTACCAGCTAAGAGAGACCATAGAACTCTCCTCTTTATTCTATACATACAGGCCTAGATTCATTTATCATGTTCAACGATGAAACATTCAGCGAACAAAAAACTTTAACTGAATTAGTGGCAGATAGAGAAGAAGAGGAAGACCAGACAGAACTATCAAAACAGTTTGCTAAACCAGAAAACTACAGCAAACAAAACATGGTTCTAGAGCTACAAATAATTCATCCTTTGCTTTTAAACCTTGAGAATCAAGAAATTAGTCCTCAACACAATGAAAAACCTGAGGAATTAAAACAAATTCAACGAAGTGCTCATCTTCAAGAACAATCTGAAAGCATGCTAGTTGAAGAGGATAGTAAACAAACAGATGAAACCGAAACTAGTCCTCTTTGGAGTATGCACTTTGATGGATCTTGTACTAAGAGTGATGAAGGTGTGGGAGTATGGCTTCACAATACAATGAACAATCATACTGAAGGGCACTCCTACAAATTAAACTTTCAGTGCACCAATAACATAGCCGAATATGAAGCCCTTCTTTTAGGCCTGCATTTATTGAATAAATTAGGGGCCAAAAGAATAAAGGTTCATGGTGATTCTGAACAAATAATTAGGCAATTGAATGGGGAATATACTACGAAACATCCCAGACTTAGATCCTATCGAAACGATGTCATGGATTTATTGAAAACATTCGAGGAATTTAAACTAATTTTTGTCTCAAGGAACCAAAATATCCAAGCTAATGGTTTGGCTTTTGCTGCTAGAACATGTTTAACGCCATATGAAACAAAACAATGCACAACTCAAATTAAATTCAGACAATCTATCCCTAATAACGAGAAATATTGGCAAGTATTTGATGGAGACAAACAAATAGAAGACTTCCTGCAGTCCAGAAATGAATTTGAACTACCAAGTTCAGGTTCAGACTATGAAACAGATTGTTCTAATGAAGAAACTATACTTGATGAAGAAGAAGGATCTCCAAATGTTGTTGTTATAAATTTGTTAGCTAATGAACCTGAACATAACACAGAGGTTAGTGCAGATTTACCAAAAGAAGACTTAGAAAAATTGAAATCTAACACTGAAAGTTTGCCAAAAGGTTTGGTCCCTTTAGAGGAGTTGTTTGATTTCAATGATGTGGCCAAGAAACTAAAACTGGAGCCTGTCGAATCTGAAGTTGAAGAGTGAAATATAGGTAGTGACCTAAAACCAAAGATGATCAAACTGTCTAAGACTTTACCAACTCACATCAAGGTGAAATATATAGAGTTGTTTAAAGAATTTTCTGATGTTTTTGCGTGGAGTTATGAGGATCTAAAATCCTATGACACTGAAATAATTCAGCACAAGATACCTCTCAATGAAAACCAAAATCCATTTAAACAAAAATTGCGCAGAATAAACCCTTTTCAGTTACCTTTGGTTGAGAAAGAAATCAAGAAAATGTATGAAGCTGGTATTATTGTCCCTATTAGATATTCTGGATGGGTGTCTAATTTAGTATCAGTTAGGAAGAAAACATGAGAGATTAGGCTTTTTATTGACTTTAGAGACTTAAAAAAAGCCTCATTGAAGGACAACTACCCTTTACCCAAGATGGACCATATTTTACAAAAGGTAGTTGGTTCTAAAAGAATTTCTTTACTAGATGGCTACTTAGGATACAATCAGATTTTAGTACATCCTGATGATCAATTAAGGACAACTTTTACTACACCTTGGGGCACTTTCATGTATGTGAAAATGCCCTTTGGATTAATGAATGCTGGTGCTACTTTTCAGAGAGCCATGGATATTGAATTCTCGGAAGAATTAGGCTACTTCATCATTATTTACCTTGATGATGTCACTGTTTTTTCCAAGACAGATGAAGAGCACTTAGAAAATTTGAGAAAATTTTTCGAGAAATGCAAAAAGTTTGGGATATGTTTAAATCCAAAGAAAACACTATTTGGTCTCCAAGAAGGTAAAATTCTTGGGCACATCATATCGAAAGAGGGGATGAAGATAGACCCAAAAAGGATCGAGGCTATATTGCAAATTACTCATCCTAGAAACATCAAGGAACTACAATCTTTCATTGGAAAGATTAATTTCTTGAGAAGGTTCATACCCAACTTGGCTAAAATCCTTAGAAACATTACAAACATGCTGAAAAAGGAGCAAGGAGTTAAATGGACCTTGGAAGCAAAGAAATCTTTTGAACTAGTAAAACAAACATTAACCAAAACACCTGTTCTAATAAGTCCTGATTTTTCAAAATATTTTTACATTTTTTTATTTGCATCAGAACATACAATAGTTGTTGTCCTATTGTAGAAAAATCCACAGGGACAAGAGCAGCCTATTGCATTCTTTAGCAAGGCATTGAGATATGCTCCTCTGAAGTATAACATTATGGAGAAACAAGCCTTTTCCTTAGTCAAAGCCTTAAAAGACTTCAGATTTTACATTTTGCACTCCCACATCATTGCCTTTGTCCCAAATTCAGTTGTGAAAGACATTCTAACACGGGACCCAGATGGCAAGAGAGGTACGTGGATAGCTGTGATACTTGAATATGATTTAGAGATCAATCCCACTAAACTCATTAAAGGCCAAGGACTAGCTAGATTAATGGCTGAATAAAATTTTGAAGTTCTTGATATAAACATAATAAATGTTTTAGATGAACAAGAGGAATTGTCAACTCCCATTGTTGAAGACCATTTTATGAATTCCTCTTGGTATGCTGATATTCTATATGTTTCGCTTAATTTGAATACACCTCCTAGTTAATCAAAAACAAAGGAGACGTTTTTAAAGTTAAAGGTTGTAAACTACTGCATTATAGATAAATGTCTTTATTGGAAAAATGCAAGTGGGATATTGCTTAAATGTTTGCCTGAGAATGATACAGAGAAGGTTAAGCACGAGTTCCATGAAGGAGAATGTGGAGGCCACCTCTACTGGAAGACAACAGCCAACAAAATCCTTATAGCTAGTTACTATTGGCCCACCCTCTTTCTAGATATACACAAGATGATAATTTCCTGTCATAAATGCCAACTTTTTGAAGGCAAAAGAAAATTGCTACCCTTACCTTTTCATCCAATCACTGTTGAAGCTCCTTTTAAACAATGGGGACTTGAATTCATAGGAGAAATCCATCCACCATCATCTTCCCAACATAAATGGATTCTCACTGCAACAGACTACTTTACCAAATGGATAGAAGCCATCCCTTCTAGGCAAGCCAATGAATCTGTCATCATAAAATTTATTGAGACTCATATCCTCTCTAGATTTGGCTGCCCTAGGAAGATCATTACTGATAATGCTGCAGCATTTGGATCCAAGAAGATGGTTGAATTTTGTCACAAATATCATATTACATTGGGTCATTCTACTGCTTATTACCCTCAAGGTAATGGGCTGGCAGAATTTTCAAACAAGAGTTTGGTGAACATAATCAAGAAGTTGCTGGAGGACAACAAGAAGTCTTGTCACACAAAGCTATTGCATGCACTATGGGCTGACAGATTAAAAATTAAAAAATTTATTGGGATGTCACCCTATCAACTTGTGTATGGTACAGATGAAAATTTTCCAACCAGCCTTGGTGTGCCAGTTATGAAGCTAATCCAAGAGGTACAGTCTAAAGACAATGATATGTTTAGAAGGATTAATCAGACTATAAATCTTCAGCAAACTAGAGAGGAGGTCTACAACAGAGCATTACAAAAGCAAGAGAGCATTAAGAAGATTTTTGACAGAAGAACAAAGGCCAACAATTTCAACATTGGGGACAAAGTGTTAAAGTGGGACTCAAGGAGAGAATACAAGGGCAAGCATGGGAAATTTGATAACTTATGGCTTGGCCCTTATCTCATTCATTCTACTGCTGGTAACAACACTTATTTTTTTGCAGGAGTTGAATGGGCCGAACTGTTTGGGGGTCATGTCAATGGCAGGATGCTCAAACATTACTTTTCTTGATCCTATCATGTTTGAAAGCCTTTTTATATTTTTTCTCATTATAAATATTTCATCCATCATTGCATTAAAATTTAGAAAAATCAAGAATACAAAAGCAGTAAAAGAAAGAGAAAAGAGGGCAGATTGTAAAAACAATAAAGGTACAGCCCCATACCAAAAAAGAGAAACAAAATCTGAAATTTTGCAAGCTCAAATGCCACTCCTAAAAAACACACTCCTAGTTAGTCATACAGCCTAATCATGACTAACTAGATTTAAATTTATTGTTGATAGGTTAGTGAAATAGATTTTCCAAACAACTTAATCTTGGCTTATCAATTAGGTAGATTAGGATAGAAAAATAAAGGTTCAAACAAGCTCAAAATCTGAACCTAAGATTCAAAAAAAAAGAATGACTCCAATCTGTTTTAATCTTGAGTCAAAGATAGAAGTAAACTGGTTATAATAAACCCAAAACTTGAACCAGCCAACAAAGAAAAACAACTCAAACAAACCCAAAAATAGAGTTGAAGAAAAGAGAAGGATGTTCCTAAAAAAAATTTCAGATCTTAAGCCTTCAACATTTTGATTTAATTTTCTGCAAATTATTATCTATGTGCAACTTGCTTTTATGCCATAGATCAGCAACAAGTTAGACTGTTCAATCCTGACTTGTATGCTTTTAAATTTTTTCTTTAGAAATTAGTGAATAAAAATCTATTAGACTATTTAATCCTAACAGATAATAGTTAGGTAGAGAAGCTTATGAACTCAACTGTATAATCTAAGTTCATGGAGAAATAAGAAGTAGACTTAGATTAGTTTTATGCTTTCAAAAGAATAAAATGTTTGTAAAATATTTTTCCAATCCAAGTGCACTCTGAAAGAAGAAAAAATGTTAGATTAGTAGGATTGGGTAGGTATAAATCTTGTTTGATACAGTTCCATTGTTTTTCATAGCTGCTAACATTGTCAAAATAGAAGAAAGCAAGCAAAGTGAAGAAAGTTGCAGCCCAATGGATGAAGCATTGATCATCTCCCAGAGAATTCAAGTCTGAAGTTCTTGATGCCTTCAAGAAGGCACCATCCCCATGTGGAGCCACTGTTAGCCACCTATAAAATTTGTCATATCAAATGGTGGCTAAATCATGTTTAAAGCCTTGAAGAAACAATTTTATTGCCAAATTGTTAGTTCTTGAAGTCGTGTGAAGATATCTTATCCTTTGATTAATCTTCACTGTTGTTTCCCTCTCAATTCTGAAAATCTGCTTTTTTCCTAAAGAAAAGACTGCTGCAAAAAAACCATTTTTCCCTCATTTTTACCCCTTCTTCCACTCATACTTAACCTCCATTTCATCCCCTTTTCCCCATAAAAATCCTCCTTTTTCTTAATTTTTCTCCATTTCCTTTCATAAATCCCCTTTAATCAGGTTTAAAACTCCTTTTTAAACCTTATCGAAACCCTCAAAATCCTTTGAAAATCTGTGAAAACTCGTAAAAAACCCATTTTTTCATTATAGGCCTAAGCCCCTTTTTGGCTAAGCCCTAAAACACTTCCCCACCATGCAACCGGGCGTCGAGACCAGGCGCTAAGCCCATAGGCGCTTATCGCAATTGGGGTATTCATGTGAAACGCATTTCTTTTGTTGCAATAATTCTCCGATTGTGATTGGCTCCTCTTTTATAACCCCCGATCCCTTCATCTTTTCAAATAACCCAGAGCCCCGCAATCGGGCACTAAAAATTATAAAAAACCCCTCCCCGATACGAAATTTTCTTTGTATTTTATTAAAAACCCCATTTTTTCATATTATAATGAAACCCGATAGTTCATGGTTTGATGAATTATCAGTCGTTGATCTAAAACCGATCAATGGGTGTCAGCGCATCGCATCGGAGTTTTTCATCGGATGCATTACAAAGACTTTTTTCCTACCCCCAATGAAAACCTTCCAATGGATTCTCAACCATCGATCTATTCCGCCATAACCAGATCTGATGGCCCACATCGCTTTGTTCATAAGCCCATCCCTCCGCCTGTGACCTCCGCCGATTCATTTCCCACCGTTGATCTGGTTCTAAGATCAACGGCCCTTGTTCAATCGCATCGGCACTTGTTTACCTTTGCCCCCACCGATCGAAATCATATGATTGCATTTGGGCCATCCATACTCAAAGATCCAACGGTCCAGATCAATCCTCACACCCTTGGTTAATTTCATAAACCCCACTTTGTAAAGTCCTCTAGCGAATCTTCGCCATTGATATCTGTAGATCAATGGCCCACAATGACCCATTCTCTGCCTGACCCTCACCTTATATTTTATTTCATTAACCCTGAGATTTGATCTGGACCATTCATTCCTTTCATCCAACGATTTAGATTCAACCCGATAGGCCCAACTCCTTTGGGTCCTACCCTTCCCAGATCAAATCTTCGCCGTCCATTCCCTGATCTGATGGTCCAGGTTAAAACCACTTTGACCCTGCCCCACATCTTATCGCCAATGCATCTATTCTCCATCACGCTCTTCACATTACCATCCGATCTAATGCCCCAAATCTGACGGCCAGTGCTTGGTTTCGCGTGATTTTAAGCCCGAAGGATAATGTTTCAAAATTATGTGATGAGGGTGGTTTTAAAAGGCCACGTGTCAGTCTCTAATGCATATCACGTTCAAAAAGGAAATACCACCTTTCTCCCATTTCATTGCGTGAAACCGGTGGTTTCTTCAGCCGAAACCACTTTGCCTCATTTGTATTGCATTCCATCGCATTTAATCTCTGTCGTTGATCTCTGCAGATCAACGGTCCCAGTTTAATTTCGCCCTCATTTCATCACCCTCCACTCATCCTCCAAGGGACTTCTTAAAGTCTTTCTCAGCCGTTGATCTCTATGGCCGATCTCATCCGAAAACCCAGGTTATTTCTGAAACCCAGAAATTCATTCAACTACATTTTCCTTCTGCCTAAGGTTTTTCACCATTTCCTTTGTATTTTCTTCCATTTCGCGATAAAGTGGCCCTTCTACATTATATTTCCCTGATTGATCTCGACCTTTGATATTTGCAAGATCGACGGCCCCATCTTAATCTCCTGCACTGTTTATCCAACCGCCCCCCATCTGACCCCCACAAAGTAATCCTCGCCGTTGGATGCTTTCATCTAACGGCTGCGATCTAACCTCAGCCTCCAAAGCAATTTTAACCTTCCCCGCAGGATTTTTTCTATTTTTTCTTTGATTTTGTAGGTTATAATGGTTTTTCCATTGTGTTAAAAGAAAATCAATGGCCAGGGATGACGATCCCTCAGGCCATCATTCATCAAGAATATCATTCTACAGGGTTCAACACCATGTTTCATTCAGTGCCTCATGAGCACTGATGCCATTATAAAACCCCTGTAACGCTTGCACATCAACAAGACACAGCAAAGTTTAATCAAGCAAAGAGTATTAGTGTTAAAGGATGAAATCAAAGCAGAGACAAAGAATTGAGGATTGATTACACAGTTTTGAGGGATTACGCCTAAAACAACTATCTAAAGCCTGATCCACTCAATTAAACGCAGTTTGAAGAATAGAAGACAAAATTTAGGCCTAATTAAGCCTAACGCACAGACTTAAAGCAAATTAACAGTGATTAAATAAGGACAATCAAATCTATCTATCCAAGAAAGCCTCCACTGCCACATCAGAGGCTAATTGAATCCTCTCAGCTACCAAAAGCCACTTGTAGCCTCAAAGCATTCAAAAGAGGCCTAGTTATTTCCAGAACAAAAGATATTCGCCTCAAGACAGCTAAACAGTTAATTCGACCAAAGGAAATTATTGTAAACGGTCAGCAAAGTTATTACAATGATAACAAAGAGCCTTAAAGTCAACAAAATCTTCCCAGCAAGCTTAATACTTAATGTAAACCAATTAATACAAAATAAATATCAGAAAGTTTCTCCATTGAGCCCCTCAAAGGCCGAGAAGCATCAACTGTATTAATTGAACCTAGAAGATCTTTTATCCCATCCCACCTCCTCATTTCTTCTATAAATATTTCAATAGAAGATGAGATAATGTTGGTCACTGCATATCTGTTGCTTGTAAATAGTTTACTGAAGTTGCTATAAGCTCTGTTTGTGAGCCCTGCCCTATAGTTTCTTCTCCAACAGTTGCTTTGAAAATTTTCCCTTAGAATATGCTGAAAGCAGGATAGGTTCAAATTCCTTACTTGATCTTAAGCTATTATTTTTGTGTTTTAAATTTTTTCTATTGAAAGTGCATCAAAAGCAGGCTAGTTTCAAAGTACTTACCTGATCTTAGATTACTTTTATGTCTTTCTTAAGTGTATGTCGAAAGTAGGATAGTTTCAAAGTACTTACTTGATCTTAGGCTACTCTTTATTCTTCATTTGTTTGTTTCCCCTTCCTATTGTTTCATTCCATTCCATAAAATAAACTTTAAAGAGATCCTTAGACATAGATGACTTGCCCATGGACCACACTTGAACCTTGTTATTTCAATTAAATCCTACTATGACTCCATAGCCCAATGGATTGAAGTTGTTTCTTGCCTATCTTCTTAGTTGAATCAATTTTCACTTTCATTCACCTTCACCCTTCATTTAGACTTCCTTCACCTTCACATATCTTTGCCCAACCAAAACAAACAAAAACCTTGTTTCTCATAACTCGCCTAATATTACATTCAAAATCCTTAAAGATAAATCAATCTTTGCACTTATAGAGAGATCCCTCTCTGGATTCAGGAGGGCTAGATCCTAGAATCCCAAAGTGGTTCAAATGTTCTCCCTACAGCTTTAGTCTCACCAATCTGCTAGAATTACAGGGAGCTAACAAACCCCCTTTCCACATTGTCTTGCTAACTGAATTACATAAGCAGGGACAGTTGCAACCTATCATTTTTGCATTAGCTTGCATGCTAATAACATGGTACCCAGCTACATACCAGGGTCACTGATAGACCTTATTATGAAGCCTCGAGTATTTCGCTCCACATGGTAAGTCTGGCACACATATTCAGTAGTTTTTGCCTCATAATTCTTTCCCACGTGCTCCAGAGGGTGTGGCCCTTTCATGGGGAGACCAGTAATTCTATGAACCAATGCAGCATTGATGGGGATTCTGTGACGAATCCACAGGCAGCCATCGTGAATCAGGGCGAGCAACTGTTGGGCCAGTCAGTTCGTGATGTTGTAGTGGCTGAAGTGTGGCATCCATAGTAGGTTCAGGAGCCCAGATCTAGCCAATCCATGCACCAAGTGTTTCAGAGGATAACCTTGTCTATTGTATCCACATCCCCAATCAGAGCCAACGTAGGGTGCGTCTCAATGCTACCTATTCGTAGCTTGAGTGGTTTGGGAAGTGTGCGCATCCTCTCTAATTTTGAGATAGAGACAACTCGTGGATCATCCTTACACTCCTTTAGGGCTAGGCTGTGGTAATTGACTATGTCCAGTAGCTGCGTTTCCCATGTTGGCACCTCAGGTGCGACATACTGGAGTGAGCCACCCCATACTATATTGTCAATGTCCTGCAGAGCTGTGTCAAGCACCTCCATTCCACTGACTAACCCAAATGTCCCCAGAAATTCATCCTTAAATGTCTCCTCGTGGCGGGTGTGCTAATGTAGCTCCGCGTCTAAATACCATGCGGTGGGAAGTGGTCCCAAGGCATGAACAAACATATGAACCAACTCGTTTGTAGTCCGTCGGACTATTTCTCCATCCAAGCGAACAGATACTCACATGGGTCTCCTGGGCGGAGGTATGTTCAGACACGCAGGTGAGCGGGTGGTTCAAATCGCAGGATCATCATATCCCGGCATTCTTCCCAATCCTAGAATGCCTCCTTATGTGTATCCCACCACCATGTAGGTGTTTTACGCATGGCGAGATTAAGGTCCCATAGCCTTCGTCCTCTTGGAACCTCAGATTCAAATGCTCGCAAAAACTCCTTAATATTCCTAGAACCATCAAAATAGGGTAGGTCTCTTACCTCCGAGGAAATGCAGTGGAAGTCCTTTGTGACCCGAAGACATCACAGCGCACAGACATCATGTAACCAGTTTTTCCAATTCTCGATCTCCCTGTCGGAGTCAGAGAAGCATTCACTGTCCTTTTCCCAGCAGAGTACACCATCCATCGTGGGGTTGATCCAATATTCATCCCACGTAGTCAACTTATAAATGTGATCCACATCTTCTTCGTCGTGCACTGGCTCTATATATTTTTCGCCTTCTGCAGGATCTAATGGTACTATCACCCTTGTACCATTATTTTCAAAAACCATGCTTCTCTTCTTCAAGTTAATGATGCCTCCCATATCTATGGCCCAATCTAACCCTAGGAGTGCAGGGTAGGGGCCTGCATCTTCTACAATCTGAATTACTTCAAAATCAGCCCGGACCTTGACCCCTGCGATATCTACCACGATCTTTGACAATATCCCCAAGGGTATGATCTTCTGCTGATTGGCCATACGCAACTGGATAGTGGACCACTCCAACTTGGGTTCTCCCATTCGTTTCCACGTTTTCTTTGGTAGCACATTCTCATCTAACCCTAGGTCCAAAATAACCTGATCCATTTCATAGTCACCGATCTGCACTGTCAACCGCATCTCCCTCCCGATGCGTTTCTTATATCTGTATAGTTTGTGTACATCCTTGATTTCCGGGGGTAGGTTGGGTCATGCTGTGCAGCTATCTATTAATGCCTGCAAATTCTCCACAACCTTTGGGTTGCGCAGGAGCTTCATACATGACTACAAGAAGGGTTTGAACTCCTCATCTTCCTTGAGGTTCGCAGGTGCCCGAGAAGTAGATGCCTCCACCTCAGCAAAGTCTTTGCGAGCTGCGAAAAATGTTTCTTTTTCCTTTTTTAGGTCCAAACCTTCTTGTTTGATAATTTTTTGTCGAATCAGAGGTTCAATCGTAGCCTTCTCCCCCAGTCCCCTAGTGGCCATCCCATTGCGTGTTACGACATTCATGCTTGGATCTATGTCCCGTAGTTTAGCCTTAACCCTCTACACATTTTGCGTAAGTGTCAGTTGCTTCTCCTGCATCTTTGCTATCAAGATTGGACAGTCTTCAATCGCATGGTCCAACTGTCTGCAATACCAGCAGGACTGCCTTGAAGGGTTCAGACAGTCCCTTGCAAAGTGCCCTACTTCTCCACAGTTATAAAAAATTATTTTCCCTCGTCCCCGGCCTACGTTGCCATCTCTTCCGCCCCCTGCCACTGGCTGGGGAGCCACCTATGCCCGAGATGGATCTTGGCAAGGACAGATCTGATTGTACCCTATAAATATTCCCTCGATCGATCATCAAATCATACGTCTGGTATTTCTGTTCATTGTGTCCTACAGATCTGCAGAAACTACACCATTGATGCTTTACTTCTGGGACATACACAGCAAGGCAGGGGCAGTGGTTTGTGTCGTACATCCCCGCAACGCAACAACCATCGCACCATAGTGTCGGCCCACTTGATCCCATAGTTTCCCTAAGGCGCAACGAACTAGGCCCCCCAGCTTGCATATAGTTTGCTAAAAGAGGACAATTATCCTTGGTGTGACCATTCGCCCTGCATCATATGCACCATCTTTCAGGGCTAGCCTCTACTCCTCACTCCTTTCGCAGATTCTGGATCTCCATGTGCATCGCCTCCAGTTGTCCTTGGATCTGTTGGATGCCCAGCTGGGTATCATCTCTGGGCACAGCTTCTAACTTCATAGTGACCTCCAAGGATTTTTCCTTTGATTCGAAAGTTTGGTGACCCATGGGTACTCGCGAGGCAACTTTTGGGCTATAATTGTGAATTACGGATAAATCACGCTTCCCTAGATATGTGCTAGTATAGAACAACAAGTGAAAGACTATATGAATATTTTTCCTAACTCAGAATAGATACACAGAGAGGATTGTATGCTTACTTGTTCAGTCTCTTCCAAATGGCTCCTTCTGTCGCTTCCGTTGTGGCTTCAAATTCAAGTGGTTTATGAGCTGAATGCTTCCTGCAAGAAAGAACATTGAAATAGAAGAAGATGTAATAATATATATATCTATTCAAGCTAGTTAGCTAAATTAGTAAAGCATAAACCATATACATCAACCAAGATCTTGCAATATGGAAAATCAAAGCCAATATAGATGCATATAAGGAAAAATAAGCAGTACTCTTTATTGATGATAGAAGGAGAGGTTACAACCTAGTGAATGATTTGAAGTGACCTTCCAACAATGTTCCCAAGCCTCATCACAGTATAAATCTCTCCAGCAGCAGCTTCACAAATCTAGCTCTCAATTGAAAATTCTCCGGCATTTCTCTACTCAAATTCTTCCTTCTTCAAGCACACAGATCTGTGCTCAATTTATAGATGAACTGTAGGTTGTTTTTCAATCAATAAATTTCCAAAAATAGGCAATACATGTTTCCAATCATGTAGATGTCAAATGGACACTTGGATCCGAAGCTTGACACATGTGAACTCTTCTAAAAGTCACTGACCAAGTAGAGATTCCTAAACAATGATAATTCCGCTCCCAATGTGACCAATGCACCTGTGAATGTCGGGACATGCTTTATAGAGCAGCCTTGCATGGGGCTAAATGCATATGCAACGCACTTAGGCCCCTTAGAGCCTGCGTTGGTGAGATCTCATATGCTATATAATAAGCTTCAAAACATGGAAACATTTTCTTGATGAAAGTCTTGCTTGATTTGTCTTGTTTCTTATCTTAGGGCATGTAGCAACTGAAATTATAGGGAATGATAGACCCTTGATCATCGGTCCTAGAGATGATGCCCAATTAACTAGGTCATTGGGAATGGTGCCCAAATTGACCTATAACAATTTCCCTCTAAAGCATGATATCCAAGTAATAAGAACATTTGATTGAGACGCTTTACATTGTGATGAGTCTGGAAACGAAGCGGAGTGGTAACCTGCATCAATATTATAATACATTACATCATGATATATCCTCTTTTGATCATAATTTCTTAGGGTAGGCATTCCCATATTCAGCACATAAAACAATATAATAACATGTACATAATTCAGAAAGTCGTCTTCATTGGAATGTTGCCCAGATGCAGACATGCCTACAGATATAGGCCCATGTTTGGATGACAATCTGTATGTAAGGTCACCATACAGATGATGTGTACAAAAATCTTGAAATCTCAGCCCAGATGGATGAAACTAGATTTGGGGTCTTCTTATCTCATTCACTCGATCATTCGGGTACAAGTCTAGCCATGCGAATATATGATTTGTAGTCAAACATGCAAAGACATCATTTGATTACCATCCAATGATGTGAGTTGTTAAAAAACGCAAGAGAACCACCATTAATTTCAATGGCCCTCAGGGTACTGCAGTACATTTCGTAAGGCGTGAATAGATGATTTGATGTCGAACGCCAAACAAAATCTTTCGGTCAAAATTCTGGAAGCGAGGATCTTGTCAATGTTGTAACAAGCCTCATGGTACTGGAATCTGATGTTTCTAAGTGAACTTCCTGGATATTGATTTATTGTCAACAGGAAGTCACCTTATTGAAAAACAGGAGTTACTGATTTCGGAGACAAGGGTATGACTTGACATAGCAATTTTCAGGGATGACGGTCATGAAAATGAAGGTTTACGAGTATTACAGAAAAATGAGTTTTTAATCACTAGATGACTTCTCTTGAACATATCTTTGACACTGTGATGAGTTGGCAGCATTGACCCAAAACCGAAGTGAAGGTATGATGAAACATAGGTTTGAATGAATCGTCAAGATGATTATCCAACCCAAACAGTCACGGACATGGAGTGAAAGAAGTGTCATGTTCAAGAGCGACTTGCTACCAAAAATAAACTTTGCTTACTTTTCCCAAATTTTCCCCAGTCATTTGTCGACCAGTACCTCTTTATTTTTTAACAAGCTTGAGGAGGATAACATTTTCTTGATCTATAATTCAACCCTTCGGGCGAATAATGTATCGCTATTTAATAATTTAACGAGTCTAGCAATGAATGAAAATCGATTCTTACGATGATTGACAAGCTCGTCACTATTTCATATTTTAACGAGCTTAACGACAGTGATAGCCCGATCCTTTTTTATATTTAGAGAGTCTAAAAAAGAATACGAAAGAGAACTCCATAAGTAATTTTTCATAAATTTTTCAATCAAATACGAAACAGTGTAAAATAATATCTGAGAGAACCTCTTTGGTCATGTTTAACCAAGGTATTCCTTTTTCGTAAATAATCTATCTCAGTCCGGAAAAAGGTTAAACTTATATTGAGTAGATATCAATTCATTTACTTTAACGAGCTCGAAAAGACAAGTGCTCGGCAATATTTTCACATTATCGAAGTCTGAAAAGAGCTAAAAGAAGACTCCAGGGGTTCCTTTTTCACTGTTATTAAAGCTCGAAAAAGAGATAAAATTGCGCTTCAAATCCTTTTTCGTTTTTAAAAAAGCTCGAAAAATAAGGAGAAAAAGTATGCTTTGTGGTAAAGTCATTCTTTGAATAAATCTGCATGACTAATCTTTTCATCAGTTGTATTTCATGTTCATAACAACACCAAATGGATTAAAAATACCTGTTTCATGATAAAAACATAATAAAACTATAGTCATAGTAGTAATTTTAACTTGCAAACAATTAAATGACTATAAAAAGTAGTTTCACTATTCATTTTTACCATTCCATAGTTACCACTTGCATTTTGGAGCTCTAAACCTGATTTTTCCCCCGAACTTCAGTCATTGATTGCGGTCGTTTCTGTGGATGGATTTCATCACCGTTTGATCCAGGTTAGTGCCATGAACCTCCTCTTTCCTTTGGTATTCAATTAATTTCCATTCTTTGCAATTTTTTAGGGTTTTGAGGCCCCCTAGGGTAAATTCTGTCCAAAATGAGGGCAACGCACCCCTGAATGTCGAAACCTGTGTTGCATAGCAGGTACAGTAAAGGATACATGCATGTGCAACACACTGTCTCAGCCCAGGGAGTGCGTTGGGCGCAGTTCAAGTTTTTTATTTTCAAGTTGTGCCCAAAATTTGCCTATTTTTTTGCAATGATTGGAATCTAATGGATCTTATGGTTGAATTTCAAGTTTCCATCGGATTATAATGATGATTACATGGAGGGAAAGAGAACATGAAGAACAAGATATGATTGCCTTGAATGATCTAGGTATTATAAGATCCTTAAGATATTGTGGACTACTTAAGTACTTTAAATTTTTGGGAATGAGGCAACAAATAGAACTCTTGGAGTTCTTAGTTCGAGCATGGGATCTGGCGATAGAGGCATTTCACATTAAAAACAAAGT
Organism: Pinus albicaulis; assembly: GCA_034641835.2. Classification (NCBI taxonomy): domain Eukaryota; kingdom Viridiplantae; phylum Streptophyta; class Pinopsida; order Pinales; family Pinaceae; genus Pinus; species Pinus albicaulis. The sequence goes on from CM076584.1 coordinate 476,674,569, forward strand.
GGTTCCCATAACAGTTGAGGACGTGTATTTTCTCTCAGGTTTTTTGAGGGGAGGCTTGCCCATTTCTCTCATAGGGTCTACCATTAGAGGAGAGACAGTGAGGGATTATGTTATGCAGTATTTCTATCTAGGGGCAGAACCTAGAAAAGATGGAAAAATAATCATCCGGGATGTCATGGATTTGCCTTTGAGAACCATCCTTTTCATGATCGCTAAACTTGTTGGCACCGTTACACTCCATGTAGCGAACAGATCGTATATGCAGTATGCATTACATTGCTTAGAGCCAACAGTCTTCAACTGGTCTGAAGCTATTCTATCTCAGATAAAGGAACAACTGAATAAAGCAAAGGGAGGAAGGAAGAAAAAATTCAGTTATTGTTCAATCCTTATCTTGCTCGCTTTGGAACGGATTCCACTGATGCAGCCACATCATGTAACATTGGATGTATCTAATCCTAGATATCCTCGAATGCAGAGATGGGTAGAACTTACGGGTCGGCATGTTGGCCAATCGACCGTTGTGTTCTCTACTACATTCATCGCCTATTTCTAGCGATATATCATCGCCATCGATGAATATGCATACATAGGTGTTGACTTTCGAGGAGATCCAGATCTAGTATTACCAGAAGGCACTCAGTGGGGTGCAATAGGTAAGAATTATTTGACCATGTTTTTTGATTTTTCTAAGGTTTATACAATTTTTTTGTGTTTTTATTTCTTTCCAAGACTAAACTAAATGTTTGATGTAATGCAGATATTGGTCGTGTTCAACCGGTAGAGGAACCAGATTGTGAAGCAGATGCACCAACAGAGAGGGCTGTCGGGAGAGTAGTCCTTTAGGACCTTGATATGGCTGAGACTCTAGCTGAGCTTCAGCAGCACATAGAGGGGTTGACCTTCGGAATTTTGGATTTCTGGATTGAAGAGCTTCCCATGTGACTGCAGTGACACACTATTGGGGTTCCTAACCATTGGATGTGGTTGCTCCATAGGATTGCTAGATCTATAGCATGTTACCATGAACACCACTAGTTTACCTGTGAAATTTTGCATACATTTTGAGTTCAAATGACCAATGTGTCATGGGCACAAATTTTGTAAAAACCTATAACTATCTATCTATATGATTTCAGAGTTTTTCCTATGTTTAATGCGTAATCCTATTCAATGATGTGAATGTTTTCTTTACCTATGTCGCAAAAGTTTGTCTAAAACTTGATTAGCTAATGAATCAATTAAAGTGTTCAAATTTCTAGAAATATGTTGATATTGAATGAAATCAAAATGTCTCTCCAAAATTCGAACTCTTAGGAACAATCTAAGAAGTGTTGGATTTATAATAGTATAAACACTAGTAAGTTGTAATACCACAAGTTGTGAGTCTAACCTTATGATTATGCGGTTAATACCAAATGAAATGGCATCAGAGAGAAGTTCAATCAACACGCTATACTCAGCAATATTGTTCGTTGATCCATCGATAAAAATCCCTTGAAAACTCACTAACTCGTCATTCATAGCGAAAATGCCCCATGCTGCAGAGGATAGATTCTGCATACTACAACTAGCACCATTAGCATATCTAACAAATGGTTCGAAAGATTCAGTCATATGCGATGAAATGTAAAGCAGATTACTAACGTCAAGAAAACTCTAAAAAAAAATTAATATAGTGAATGCAAATCAACAGCATATAAGCAATATAATATAAAAAATTACTACGCTCATGATCAAGCATAGTAACTTTTCAAATATAACCCATTTCTAGGTTGTTCCAATGGAATTACATCGTAATCAACTAACTCGTAGGCACCCTTAGCAAGAAATCTTTTGACAATATAGGGGCCATGCCATAATGACTCGAATTTCCCTGTACCTATTACATCATCTTCTTGATCGTAAAGAAGGACCAAGTCGCCCTCTGAGTAGATGTGATGTTGGACATTTTTGTCATATTGCATCTTTATATGTCTCTTATGCGCTTCATTGGCCAATTGGGCTTCATTACACATTTCATCTAGATGGATGAGGTTAAGAAGACGCGCTTCTTCTTCTTCTGAGGTGTCAAGTAACAAGTCTATCGCGAGTTTTAACGATGATATTTCACACTGGATTGGTAAGATAGCTTCCAGACCAAACACCAATTGAAAAGGAGTAAATCCGGTTGCGTTTCTCACCGAGGTTCGATACGCCCACAAAGTGGATTACAAGATCAAGTGCCAGTTCCTTTTACGGACTCCTATCATTCGTTGAAGCATTCATTTGTTAATAGCTTAAACTTGTCCATTTGATTGTGGATAATAAGAAGTAGAATTATCATGTGACAATCCTAACTTCGTAGTCAATTCAGACATCATATGGTTGCAAAAATGCTTCCCATGATTCATAAATATAGCCTGTGGGACCCCAAACCATGCAATAACGTGGTTGAAGAAAAACAATGCAGTTGTCTGTCCTGTGTTGTTGAATGTAGGCATCGCTTCGGCCCATTTGGTAAAATAGTCGACTGCGACAATAATATAACCATGCCCCCCGGAACGAAGGAGGGTTACAGGTCATGAATTCAATACCCCATTTCATAAATGGTCCAACAGAGACAACAGGATGCATTGGCGCTAGCGGTTTGCGGATTTTACGATAAAAAAATATGGCATGCATGACAACTTCTGACTGCGAGGATGCAATCTCGAAAAATAGTAGGCCAAAAGTAACCAGTGCGGAGTATCTTCTTTGTGGTAGCATATCCAAATAAGTGTCCACGACAAGCCCCAGCATGACAATCATTTAACACTTTTTCGGCCTCCTCATGAGTGAGGCAGCTCCTTAAAATGGTATCGACACCACGACGATAAAGTGTATTTCCGACAATCAGATAATCTTTGGCTTGGTATCGAATACGTTGCTGATTAGAGTGAGAGGTATTAGGTCAAAAATTTTGGGTTTGGAGATAAATGATGAAATCTCCATACCATGGATCAGATGATCCAATTAGAAACAGAGACTCGTCTGGAATAGATGGTTCCAATGTAGTAGCAATACTATCAGAGGGAAGGTCACAGAGAAGCTCGGCCAAAACTAAAGACTTCTTTGACTTGGATTTGATAAATTCCAAATCAAATTCCTACAAAATGACAATCCCTTTTGAATATTTGCCCCCCAGCAATTGACGTGATAAGATGTAAGTCATTGGGTTGCAATCTGAAACTATCATTGTTTTTCGGAGCAGGATATAATGGTGAAATCTTTGGACAGCTTGAACAGATGTCGAGGCAAGCTTTTCTACGTACGAGTACTTAACTTCTGTATCATTGAGATTATGACTCAAACAATAGATCGGATTTTCAATTCCATCTTCTACTTGGACCAAAGCCATAGCGATGGTCATTCCAGTCATGGCGATATACAAGAAATAATCATTTTGATAATTAGGAGGATACATTAATGATGCTCAGACAATATGGTCCTTGATATCATCAAAAGAATCTTGCACAACTTGGTCCCAATGGAAGGGAACTCTCTTTTTCAATAATCGAGCAAATCCTTTAGCTATTTTGGCATAGTTTGGAATGAACCTTCTCAGGAAGTTAGCCTTTCCTTGAATTCTTTGTATCTGAAGTAAGTTTGATGGTGCAAGAAAATCAATAATGGCCTGAACCTTCAGTGGGTCTATTCGAATTCCTTCTTTTGAGACTATGAATCCAAGAAATCGACCAAAACCAACACAAAACACAAATTTATGTGGATTGAGGCGTATCTTGTAGCATCGGCAGCATAAGAAAATGGATCTCAAATGCATTGGGTGATCGATCTGATTTCGTGAATGTGCTGGTAAATCATCTAGATATTTTGAACAATGTGCTTGATGTCGTTGAAAGCATATCCACTGCTATCTGAAAAGTTTCCCCAGCGTTCTTTAAACCAAACGAAAGTTTCCTATATGTGAATGTGCCCCATGGAAAAATGAATGTTGTCTTATGTTGGTCATCTGGGCGGATATTGATTTGATTGTAGCCGAAAAATCCATCCATGAACGAAAATATTTTTCATCTAGCACAATCATCAATAATTTGGTCGATAAAGGGAGTAGGATAGTTGTCTTTTGGACAAGCCTGATTAACATCCCGATAATCGATGCACACTCTAATGGTTCTTTTTTTTTTCATAACAGGAACGATCTTGGAAACCCACTCAGTTTGCGGAACAGGGTAAATTAAACTAGCACGCAAAATTTTTTCAACTTTTGCTTTGATGTCAGCAGCTTTCTTTGGATGAACAAGACAAATTCGTTGACACACCGGTTTGACATCAGGATACATATTAATAATGTGTTCAACTATAATAGTATCTATGCCTGGCATTTCCTCGTAAGACCAAGCGAATACGTCACGAAATTCACAAAAAAGAGAGCGAAATGAATCAAGTTCTGATGGAGAAAAAGATACACCGACATGAATATTTTCTACAACTCCAGGTTTGGTCGAAATATCGATAGCAATCGTTTCTTCGATATTTGATAAATTTCACTCCGATTCAATTGCATTAATCAGTAAAGAATTCGAAAAGAAAGTTTTGATGGATGGGTGATATAGTTCACTGATATTTTTTTCTTCATAATCAGGAATATGGGAACGATGATGATAATATTCCCATGGTTCTCCTTCTGACATCATTGCTTCCAAAATATTTTCATCTGTCAAAAATTTTGGGGAAAATGGATTAGATGGAGTACCATAATCTAATGAACGATCAACCCAAACACTCGACGACACTGATTTAGGATTTTCCGCCCAAGCCAAATAGATTTATTGCTATGCTAGCTCAATAAGGTTGGGTGGTAAAACATCATCCAACGTATAAATATCAAAATCACTCGTACTCTCCCTTAAGCCAGATAGAGTGGAAGAGATCATGTAGCAGGTCTCTATGCTTGCAATTTTTTCTGACGTCACAAGCAGCGGTAATGCAAAGGTTCCCATAAGAGTGGAATCCTTTAAGATTACTACACCGATGTTCTGGATTTCTAGTTGGGGAAAGTGAATGAACGGAACACTTCCAGTTACCTGCGAAGTGGAGGCAAAAAAGGATAATTGATTAATGACTGTGATTGTACTTTTATGTGGAAAGGAAATCATTCTAAAGTATGTAGAAACAATGGCAATCATTGCATATACCCATGGTCTTCCGAGTAAAATATTATAGTGAAGGGGTCCGTCAACAACCTTAACATCAATACTTACTGTTTTTCCTCCTAATTCAACATGCAGGTTATTGATAATACCACAAGGTTTATATGTTCTTCCATCAAAATTCTTCAATGTCCTTGATGATTGAGATAATCGCGACAAGCCAAGTGACTTCCAACAGTTTAGAGACATAACGCACGTAGATGCTCCCTCGTCAATAATAGTGCGATGAAAAAGGTGATTGAGAACATTTACTTGTATGGAGAATGCCAATTCTGCTGGTAATTGTGGTACATGCCCGTATGATTAAAGATGACAAGATTAGAATCAGTCAGATCAATTCCACCAATGGCCGACAATCAAGCCTACTTATGGGAGGGAAAATTTTGTAATACCTCAAGAGTAGTCATAGCTAAAGGGGATTGAGCCAAATCTTCAACTATATTATAAGTTTGTGCAGCTCTTGCTCGAGGATTATATGTCGATTTATGAATTACTCCCTTCGGTGGTTTAATTGTCAATTCAATAATAACAGGAGCTGGTACTGATTCATTAGATGGATTCATTGTTGAGTTAGTAGGTTGATCAGTGGTTAGACTACCATAGTATTTATTCTGCGTCGACAAAAAAATACCTTGTGAAGGTTTTGTGGTGGATAACATTAACACTTGGGAACTAGGAGCTGGATCCGTAGCAACCAAATTTGTGTTCGGATTTGGGAATGGGTCTGTCAACACAGCTGATGCATGAGAAGTCTTGATGATTTTTGAGACTTCAACACGGTGAGGAAAATCCCTAACAAAATGTTCCTCGTTATATATTATGCATGGATAATGAGTTTTTTGTGGTCCAGACATTGATCAGATGATATTTCCTGCAGGTTAGAAGTTTTCTTTTTCTTTGATTTCCCTTTTTTCTCACTTCTTGGTTGCTTGTCACTTTTTCCTTTGTCAAATGACATGACATTAATTTCAGAAGTAGGAGCAAGATCAGATGTAGTAGCATGGTGTGTGTTTGCAGTGCCTATCAAGCCGTCTCTGGCATGAGAGTCCTTTATTTTAGGAGGAACATTGAAATTAGATCGCAGCACATTAGGGATTTTTTCATAGAGCATGCCAGACTGAGTGTAAATCAAGTATAAATATTGAGCACGAGCGATAAATTTATCTTCTGTGACGACACCACCTTTAGCCACATCCTCAGTTATATATGGTAACATGGACTTAAGGAACCATTGAGCAAGGATTTGATCAGGAAAAAATGTCTTAGCCATTCGTCGACAGCGACACCACTCATGAATATGATCGGAAATGTGAGTAGCATTAGTCTGTTTGAAGTTGGTCAAGAGTTTTGTTCCAGTTTCGTATCTAATCGGTAACTAGAAATGGGTCAAAAATACAGTAGCTAAAGCAGTGAAATTTTCAAAAGAAGCTCTAGGTAACTCAATGTACCATTTAGCAGCCGGACCTATGAGTGTATGCTGGAAAAGACGCAGTCGAACAGAATCATCATTCAGGGAATTTTATGAACACCATAAATGATAAGTCATGACATGAGTCGACGGACCTTCTCCAGGGTTTCCATTGAATTTAGGTATATCGGAGGGTAATTTATGAGGTATCACCGGCCACCAAGGAGCATAATTTATAGGATCATTGGTTAACTAGTTTAAATATGGTAATTCTAAAGTTGCAACAAAGGCAACTGTCGATTAAGTTCAGGTTGAGCATAGCTAGGATAAGATGGAATTGCTTGGGAAATAGGTCTTTGAGCACTAGCATACGGAATTTGCTGCTGGTAACCCAGATAGGGGTTGTTTTGCATAGCAAACACTTGAGAATTTTGTTTACCAAAACCTGGATATGATACTTATTGAAATGAAGTTTGAGGCATTTGTGCTTGTGGCTGCCAAGGGGTCTGTCCACCAATGTTATAACCCAAATTAGTATAAGTTGGATTCAGTTGATATGTATAACCAGGTTATGTTTGTGACATCCCATAAAATGGTACACCAGCTTGTGAATAAATGATTCCTGATACAGGTTGTTGTAAATTAACCAAATGATTTTGAGTATGTGGACCCAACATTTGATGATATTGAGTCAAAGAACCTGCTTGATAAGGTTGATGTACAATATTTTGATTCTGTAATAGGGGTATAGATGTATTAGCAAGCGGTAATGAAGTGAGTGTAACAAGTTGAACCAATTGATACGAGTGTACAATCATTTGTGGTTGGATAGACAGAGTGGGATGCCATTGACAAACATTCATGTCAACAATAGTTTTACCAAAAATTGATTGAGTATTGTCATATTGGGTGACAAAAGGTTTCCCCCCAACATAAGGAGGATAATAAGACGGAAAATAATTTTCTCCAAATGCTGGGAGTCCAGTTGATATGGTACTTAAAGGAATTGACCCAAAAAGGACCGACTTGATATTGCCATGATGATGTATGTAATGAATCAAGTCATTCAGTACTAATGATAGGACTACTAGAGAAAACACCAGATGATGATATTGGCAAGGACCATGAATGTGAAGATGCACTAGAGAAAGTACCAGACAATGATTTGTAGCTTGTTGGGACCGAAGGGCCACCATGTAAATATGACTCTGGTGAGGTAGTGAAAATCGAAGGAGTAGCAAGGGTAGGAGCTGACGTAATTGGAACATCAGACCCAACCGAAGATGTTGGTTTAGACATGGTTGTGTGACCAAATGTATACCCTCGAAAATTGACAGGAGATTGAATGGAAATAGGATCAACAAAATCAGATGGAAATGATTGGGGAAAAGACTGGTACAGGTAAAGGTCCTCCCCAAAATGGGTTGGAGTTAAAGGTGTATTGTCTTGTGGGATTTCTTCAATCGCAATTAAACTAGGAGGAAGAACTTCACCGTGAGGCCCAAAATATATTTCAGACGGTTGACTGTATGATATAGGAGCTTTAATGGCTACATAAATTTGTGGAGTGACCAAGGTAGGAACAAATTTCGGTTGTTTGACTTCAGGATTCAGATTTTCTAGCAAAGAAAAGACAGGATCTAGATCAATTTTTGTTTGAAAAACGTCAGGTCCAAGAGGTATAGTCTCAACGATTGAATGGATCGTGACCACGAGTAGCTATGAAGACTCTGTTTCGACAACAGTAAACGAACCGAGATGTGTGGAAACAATTTGAGCTAACTCTGGTATAAAATATGATGTTTCGCCAGAGGTACAAATTGTACTTGATTCCGCAGATCATAATCGCCTTCGCCTACCAAAAGTAACTTCCAGTGGTAAAGGTGGTTTTAAAGCTAATCTACGTGAACGACGAGGGATAGGATTTTTTTCTTCCATGATTACTAATTTATTTTATCCAAAAAACAAATAAACAAAAAGAGGTTAATGCTAGGCAAAAGGGTTTACCAAGAAACTGTGAACTGTAGAATACCTCCTGGTGGACCAAGAAGTACAGGCAGGTAATCTCCCCGAATGTTGTGTTCGGTGTATCACAATTTCAAGGCGGCCGACTCGGTTCACTATGTATGGATAGTACCTAAAATTTTTCCTCCCAAATATACTCAAAGGTACGTGGAGGCCCAAGTCTGTATTAGCGTTGTCTGATGCGAAACCACACAGTGAGAGCACCCCTCTATAATTATCATACTATAACACTGCCCGATATACCTGAAAGTACATGGATGAGCTACAATATACTTATGTACATGGAGTGATGTATCACACTCGGAATGTATCGCAGACAAGTTAATGATAGCTGCTATGTTTTACGACGCTGGAACACGTCTCTAGCCTAGACCTTCTAAATGTTATCGTTATGGTTCCAATGCATTGTTAAGTAAATTGAGATTTATTTTATGTTGATCTTGCTTAAAAATTTTCCTTTCAAAGGTTCACCATGATGATGTACATGAAATTCCTAAAATTCAAGCTAAGAATGATAAACAAACTTTCACTTTCAGCTTTTTCAATGAAGAACCTAGCTACTAAGGGAAGAGAGAAAATAATTTGTGAGCAAACAAATCAATGAACAAAACAAAATCAATGAATCACAAAATAAATGCAGATTTCCTAATGTTCCTTTTGCAAAAAACACACAATCCTACATGCAAATGCAAGTTTTTCTTTTTATTTTCCTTAATGTTATGAATGCAGAAAAGAAACTAGGTACACTAGATTAATAATTCAAATTCTTTTTACTTTCGAGAAACGAAGAATACAAACAACAATTTCTCTTTTGAAGGAAAAACAAGTATTTCAACAACAATTTCTCCTATCAAGGAAATGAAGATTTTACGACAATTTCCTATTTCGAAAGAAAATTATTCTTAATGCGACCATAAAAATACTTTGAAATCAACTTGTCAATGATAAAGAAAAACTTTTTTAAACAAACATTGAACAAATTTTCAATCAAAGGAGGAAGAAGTATATAGATTCACTGGTCAATTGAGCATCAAAATTTTCAGAACACAGCAGCAAACAAAACTGAAGCAAGTTGCAAAGTCAAATTCAAGGGAATTTGGTCACTTTCAGAAGTCAACGTAGTCTTCAAGGGGAGACAGTGCTCTGCAATGCAGACTAGGAAGGGAGACAGTGCTCTGCAAAGCACTCTGTCTGGTCTAAGAGTGCGTTGGGCACAGTAAACAAAGAAAAATGCTACTGTTTAACTCACTGTATTTGAAAATTAGGGTTTGAAAAAGTTTAATCTTTATGTGTAACAGCTACTGGTTGGATAAACAAAGAAAATCAGAAGCTAAAACGCCTAGAACTAAGAGAAATTCTCCCCAACGGAGTCACCAATTTGTTGGGCCAGAATTGTGAATTACGGATAAATCATGCTTCCCTAGACAGGTGCTAGTCTAGAACAACAAGTGAAAGACTATATGACTATTTTTCCTAACTCGGAATAGATACACAGAGAGGATTGGATGCTTATTTTTTCAGTCGCTTCCAAATGGCTCCTTCTATCTCTTCTGTTGCAACATCAAATTCAAGCGGTTTGTGAGTTGAATGCTTCCTGCAAGAAAGAACATTGAAACAGTAGAAGATGTAATAATATAGATATCTATTCAAGCTAGTTAGCTAAATTAGTAAAGCATAAACCATATACATCAACCAAGATCTTGCGATATGGAAAATCAAAGCCAATACAAATGCATATAGGGGAAAATAAGCAGTACTCTTTATTGATGATAGAAGGAGAGGTTACAACCTAGTGACTGATTTGAAGTGACCTTCCAGCAATGTTCCCAAGCCTCATCACAGTATAAATCTCTCCAGTAGCAACTTCACAAATCTAGCTCTCAATTGAAAATTCTCCGGCATTTCTGTACTCAAATTATTCCTTCTTCAAGCATGCAGATCTGTGCTCAATTTATAGATGATCTATAGGTTGTTTTGCAATCAATAACTTTCCAAAAATAGGCAAGACATGTTTCCAATCATGTAGATGTCAAATGGACAATTGGATCTGAAGCTTGACACATGTGAACTCTTCTAGAAGTCACTGGCCAAGTGGAGATTCCGGAACAATGAGAATTTCGCTCCCAATGTGACCAATGCACCTGTGAATTTCTAGAAGTGCTTTGCAGAGCAGCCTTGCATGGGGCTACCTGCATATGCAATGCACTTAGGCCCCTTAGAGCCTACGTTGGTGACTCTCATATGTTATATAATAAGCTTCAAACCATGGAAACCTTTGCTTGATGAAAGTCTTGCTTGATTTGTCTTATTTCTTATCTTAGGACATGTAGCAACTAAAATGATAGGGAATGATAGACCCTTGATCATCGGTCCTGGAGATGATGCCCAGTTAACCAGGTCATTGGGAATGGTGCCCAAATTGACCTATAACAGCAACAACATAGCGATGAACCACTCTGTGTGTTGTCTTTCATCATACTTAAATCCTCCTTCTTTGATCACCTTCTTCAGTTGCTGATCGACCTCCCACACATACTCAGAAGGCCCTTGCTTGAAATCCTTTAGGTCCACCACTATTTGCGAGTAGGACTTAGGCTTCTTGAACTATTATTTTAAGGTATTCTTAATCTCTTCAATGGTTTCATTCGAATGCTGGCCGATGTATCCCATGTACCAGTCCAAAGCTCTTCCTTCAAAGGCAAGGGACAGTTGTGCCCTTTTCCCCACATCACTAGCTACATTTTGCGTAGTCCATACCGATCCTGTGACAAACCAGAACTGATCCATGTCTTCATCTCCCACACCCTTAAAGGTAGGTAACTTCATGTGTGTAGCCATGTCATCTTTCAGTGGTGGCGGAGGTGTAGGTGAGTTCTTACCCCTATGCTGGTTTGAAAGTGGTGTGGCTGGAGGATTTTGCGCAGTTGCTTCTCTTACCAGACTGTAGACAGATCTATCTCCTTCTTGGTTGGTCCGATAGTATTTGCCACTTTTTGTTGTACTTCCGTTCATATCAGAGGTCATTCACTCGGTGTGGCTACACAGAATACTCTTTTCGCACAGTAATATCTTGATCAGTAATGGTAAGGTTTTCAGAAACTCACCCCAGAAACCCTTGAAAAGCCATCGCTCCGCTTCAGAATAGGAGACGAATTGATCGATGGAAAACTCTGTTACAAACCTCCTAGCACATTGTCCACCCAGTGATCCACCGTGCGAGTGATGGTGTTATCAATCTTCTCTAACTGTTGGATCAATTCTGGGGTCCACTATGTGACCCACTCGTCTTTCCAACACTTTTGAAATTCGACTAGCCTTGCGAGCCACTCCTGGAGCTCGATCACAATTGTTACAAAGAAGATCTTGTAGATCTCCGTGAAAATATACTTTTTTTTCCACTCTTCTGTGGTCAACTTCTTACTACGGTTTTCTTTTACTACGAATTCCTGAACTTGTTTTTCAAACCATTCATCGATTTATTTTCTTTCAGGTTTCCAATACGGCCTTGGCATTACCCAATCTCTCTCAAAATTCTCCTGGTCTTGGAAACATAACCATTTGTTTGCTTGAGGGGTCCTGACCTAGGTTCGGAGGTTAAGGTTTGCCAACAAACCCTTATACTACTGGCCCTTTCAGCAATGACCTAATTTCGCAGGCCAAAGTCTGACTCGAAGTAGTATGGGAGGGTGCTAGAACCAGGTTTCTGCAGCCTGAGAGAGAGTAGGTAAGTTAAGTTTGCATCTTCTGAGGTTCATAGCAGACAGATCTATTCACTGAAAGGTTCGTAGCAGAAACAGCACAACGTGCAACTCAACCCAAACAAGTTGTTATCAAATACCTATCTATTCAAGAGCTTCGCATCCACGTGTGTCTTGCCAATTATCAGAACAGAGCAAAGTATTCGCAACTAATCATAATTACAGATCATAAACACAGACACTTCGCAGCCTAAGCAAATAACACAGTCACTTTTCGCAGCATAAATCAGTAACACAGAAGCATCTAGAACTTAACCGAATATCAATAGTAATTTCCAACAGATTCAGATATTCCAACAATACTTCCGCATTCATTAGTCTTTCAGATCCACTTACAATACCCAAAACCAGCCCGTGCACACAGCCTAGTGAGGTCCACACACAGCAGGACTGAGGATCTCCGCGCACACAGAATTAGGAGTCCTTACCCAAAACAACCCCAGATAGATCTAACAGTTCGCACATAGCATCAATTCCAATTCTTTCCTACTATGACTCTGTTGTACTGTACAAAAACCCTCCCCATTTTTAAATTTTAGAATAAATCCCATTTAGAAATAGGTCCCCTTTTTATCTTTCTTTCTAGATAGAAATAAAATATTTAGAAAAAATCCCAATCATTTTTATTAGAAATAAAAGATTCATTGATAAAAGCATACATTACATATTTTTATTTTACAAAGTGTACAAACCTTTAATAACTTTCTGATCCGATGAGAAACAAAGCCTTAAATCATATCAAAAAAACTATAAAGTCTTTATATTTAACAATGTTCGATATGAACAGTAATCGAAAATTGGAAAATCAGAGAATTGTTTAAAGTTTATTTTCGCTTTGTAAAAAAATCTGATGCTATCGCACTCAATCGCAATTGCATTTCAGATAAATTTAAAGTGTTGTGTTTCTTTTGTATACTTCCGATGCGATGCGATTCATCGCAATCGCATTTCAGAAGAATTAAAACATTGTATTCATTTGGTTTAAAAAACTTCGACGCTACGGACCCCACCTCATCGCAATCGCATTATCGGAGAAGCTCTTAAACAGTTCATTTCATTTTAAAATCTTCGACGCAATCTTCGCAATCGGAATTTGGTATAAGTCTTATTTCATTTTCCTTTTTAAACGAATTGCGATGTGAATATAACTTAAATGTCCATATATTATTATTCATCGTGTTTCAAAGTTTTACAAGAAAATATACCTACACTTATTTCTAAATATGCCAAATTTTTTATTGTACATTAACATTAACTCGCAAATAAAACGAATAACAATGATCTGTTTTGTTATTGAATGCATGAGTGTGACTCCCTAGAGAGAATTTAGGTTTTTAACCACGGATATAATAAATACAAATCAGCAAATAAACCTTTTGTATAGCTGTTTTCATTATTACGTCTTCACCTTAGCTGAAAGCTTCTCTTTGTCACAGAACAATAGAACATCCAATTTTTCCATTCACAGAACAAGAGAAACACTGCCCAATACTGAAATGTCGAAGAGATTCAGAAAATCAAAAGCCGTTGGCGCTACAAAAGCTCCTATGATTACTATGCTGCCTAAAGAGAAACTAGTGAAGCTTAAGCTGGTTACAGATACCTCATGCCAGGGACTTGGTAAAATGATGTGGGAAAATGTTTACAATCTACTAGAAAGGGAAAACCCTAGAGTTGTTGAAGAAAATGCCACAGTTCCTGAAGAAGCCGACTCAGACTCTGATTCTGAAAGTCCTCTTGGTGCATTAGCAAACTCATTTCTGCACCGAGTTGCAGCTCGGGTGAACATTTTCCCATATTATGATGTTATTAGATGGGTGATTGATAATGTGGCTATCAAATACAGAACTTTTGTTTCTGCATCTGGAGAATCTTCAGGTCGTTCAGACCAGAAGACATCAAAGCAATGTACCACCTTCCTGACCCACAGAAGATTTATAACAAATATTTTATCAAAGAATTTGTTGCGAATAAAGAAAATCAGTTAGAACCAATTAGAGAATGGAGAAGGGCTCCTGAAAAGCACAGGTACGAGGCATCAGGTATGTACTCTGTGGAGTCTCTTTTGCCTCCATATTGTTATGCCGCAGCAATGATGTGTAGATTGTTTGGTAATGATAACTCGACTAGGTTTTCCATTCAAATGGTTCCATTGATACATTCTGCTATTAATTCTGAGATAATGGATTGGGTTGTCATTCTATCTGATAAGATAGCCAACAGAATTCTTGAGTATAGGAAAGACAAAAATTCAGGAAATTCCACTCCTTTTTACTTTTGTTCTTATATCCTAGATGCCCTCTGTTTCAATTCGGAATTCCCCTTATTAGGATGGAAATCGACTCCTAAAAAACTTGCTCCAATTCATATATATCACAATTTCTTATGGAAGGGGCAACTTAGAAGTCATGTTTGCAGAGTCTGTCATGGTTTTCTTATTCTGATTTACCAAATCATTTTTGGCCGATTCCCTCCTAGACTTTCGATAAATCTAGAGTTTATTTGTCTTCTATTGGAGATTGGTTTGGGGAGGAAAATTTCACATATGTCAGAATTTTTGGAAGTATTGTAGAGCCACACATCCTTCCTTTATATGTTCCAGACAAACTGTTAGCATAGGAAATTTCTTATCAGCTGACAGTAGAAGGTATGCCTAGAACTTTTAAGAACAGCAAGAAGCTTATGTGGCCTACCTTTCCTTTCAAATTTGGTGACTATACTCTTAGAAATTTTGTCCATGCTGAAAAGGAAGCGGTTAAGTTAACCGATCTCAAGCTTTCAACCATCCCAGGGAGGCAATATGATCCTAGGAAGGTGGCATATGATTTTACTACTTCTATTTCGATTGCTCGGTTTGAACATGAACCAGATTTTTTTGATGATTTATTTGTTTCTGTAGATAAAGTGTCCCAAGTTTTTTATTTGGCCAAGTCTAAACTTCAGGCCAAAGAAATGAACAAATTTTTGTTATTTAGAAGTTAGAGGTTACTCAAAGTTCCTCTGGATCAGTTGAGAGTTTCTACATAGGGATGTGAATCACAACAAAAGGATACAGGACGTACATCTGGCAAAGAAGTAACAGGAACTAATCCTGTTTTAGAAAATAAAGATATTAGCAGCAAAGCTGACACTGAAAAGACAGAAACAACTGCTAAAATTGATGTACAATAGTCTTCGTCCCAGGCAAGAAAAGAAAGCACAGGTACTGATTCCAATGTGCGTACTAAAAAGGGAGGCACAGACAGTAATAATAATGAACAGGCACTTAAAATTGATATAAACAATAGTGAAAATTATCAACTTGGAGGACAAGAAGCTACTAAAATTATTTTTTCTCCTCATTTGTTGAGCCAATATGAATAATTTTCCCAGCAAATAGGACAATAGAACACTCCCCAAGTTGATGATCCAAAAGACCAGGATATAGAAATCATCCCTGAAAATCCCACAGGTGAGATCATGTTGAAGATAGAAGAAATCCCTCCTTTAGATATATTTTACAATCCCAAACATAGGGCTGTGGTGAGAAAACAGATTAAAAAGAGGAGAACTGATCAAGATGCACTTTTGGCATCACATGGGAAATTCATGAATATTGTTTATAAGAATGTTGAGGTGAATCCATCTGAAGATCTCACCAAATTATCCTAGTATACAGGTGCCTATAGTGCTACTACTATAGATAAAGCCTCTGAAGTTACACAGTTGATGAAGCAAAAGGATGTGCAAATAGCCATGTTAGAAGAACAGGTTGCAGAAAACCAACAGAAGATCATTCAGTTAGAACAGCGATTACAGATGGAGAGCTCAAATCTGAACAATTAGAAGAGTAGTTGGCTGTTGAAAAAGAGAAGATTGTCAGCAGACTCTAGAAAAGCAACAACAGCTAGATCAAGAAATATCAAAATTACAGGTTCTTCTACAAAATGAGCAGACTTAGAATATTGAACAAGAGAATATGTTTCGATCTAAATTAGACAAGTTTAAGAATTATCCCAGTTTGGATCAATTCAAAAATGAAGCCCTGGAGACAAACAAGTTATTGTATCAACAATTAAATGAATTTTGTCTAAAAATTGAAGAAGCAGAATCTTTATGTGAATTAACATCTTCTTTGGTAGATGAAGGAGTCACTCTTAAAATTGAGTTTGATGAAGCTGAAGAAAATATCTCTGAATTTATTTTATGGCAAGACTCAGAAGCAGGAAGAAAAGAAAATCTTCCCAAAATTATGGAGAGACATAAAGAAATTGTTTTTGCAGAATGGGAACAACGTTTGATCAAAGAAAAAAGAGCCACATCCAAAGCTAAAGGCATAATGAACAATGTAACACAGCTGGTGAATGATAACTTATATGCAATCAATTTAATTGCAGATTGTACTCCTGACCAATTACCTAAGGTAAAAGAAACTGATCACAGATGGAAACAAGAGATAATTAATAAAAATCAGCAAATTGGCCAATTACAAGGAATATCATGGGATACAATGTGGACTTATCTTATCAAGCCACATATTCAATAAACAGCAATAAAATTTCTTTCGAATGCCATCAATTGCATCATTCCCGAATTCTCTGATGCCACATATACAGGGTGGTTGCATTCAAAGCTTAGTCATCCTAAGGAAGTGAAGGAAATGCTCAAAATCTGCCATCTGAGCACATCAACCGCAACAGATAATCAATGAATCAGTCTACCTCAAGATCGCATTTATGTTCTAGATATTTTTTAATTTAGATAGATTGTAGGAATAGTTTTAGTTGTATTTTGTTAAGTACCTATTTAAACCCCTTTCATGCATTTAGAAAGCGGTCCTAAATTTGTAATATTTTGACTTGGAGATTACATTTCTGTACTCCATTGACTCCTATATTTTTATAAAGGATCACATCTGGTGATTCTCTGCAAAATTACCTTTAAGAATTGCATTTTTGTATCTTGAAGTTTATTTTACATTGAAGTTGTTGGAGTTGGATATCAGATTGCATTGGAAAATATCGATATCGATATGGTATTTCTATCTATTCACTGTTAGTTTCTTATGTTATGTGATATTCTCTTTTAAATTGCTATCGTTTATGTGTACTCGCTTTATAATATTTCTTTATACATATCATTTCTGAGTGTGTTAGAAATATTTATCTTTTACAGTATATGCAAGCGATATATGATGATGAATGCAATATGTTATTATAACTCTGTTTAATTTCTTAAAAAGAGTTATCTTTATTTGTTACTGCGTATTTCAATTAAGTTGTAATACATTTTCATGGTTATTGGTTAATTGAAACAATTTAAAGTTGTATTCACATTTGATGCCCGGGTTAGTATGATAATTATTTTATCAATTTTAAGTTAGTTTAAATAATTTTATTTTAGTCATTTAGTCCCATTTTCCTTCCATCCAATCATTCCATTACCAACCCATTTAAATTACGAGGAAACTAGTCCTATAAATCTAGTCAGAGCCACAACACCAAACGGAGAAGGAGCTGTCTTAAGGTCCCGACCGGGTGGTTATCCCCCAATGTTTGAAGCAGCGATTTTTGAGGCTTCAACAAACTCAAAAAAGGTTCACATATTTATAGCATTTTAGCCTATGCATCCAATGGTACGCAAACCATGGTTTGTAGACTCCTGGTCTACCCTTGACCCATTACAATGCGTTAGGGGCTTTGACCCACCCCAAAGCCCCTGCATTAGACTAAAATATGCAAAAAATATGCAAAAATACTCAAAACTATCCCAATTCGCAGCCTTTGGAGGAACCTTTTAGAACAAGGACTTTTAGGACTTTGATGATGTTGGTATAGATGGATAGTTTACCATTATGTCATTTGAGGATTCAACCACTTATTGTATATTTGTGACTTACATTTCTATTAGACTTTTTTTATCGATAATTTCATTTTCAAAAGTTAAGGTAGTGCTAGTGATTCACTTGATTTAATTTTCAATTAATTTAGATAGGGTTATGATTCACTCTTTGTTGAATCAATCATGGGTTTCAAAAACAAATTTTATAGGATAAAAAATTGTATGTAAATTGAAATGTTTTTTAAATTATTAACTAGAGTATTGAGTTTTTTTTATGTGTCATTTTTTCAAAGCAATTTTGTGAACACATCTAATCACTTAATATTTCTTAGAATTCACAGAGGCAATATTCAAATGCAGCATAGGATAGATGATTCTTCTACATTTTTATTTGGAATATTAAATTGTATAAAAAAACCAATATTTGGATGTATTGGACTTACTACCAGATCACTTCTCATCGGGGTTTTCTCTTAATGGTTTTGGGTTCACATTAATGATTTCTTATAGGTTATCTAGTTTATTTATTTTACAATGAGGTTTCTAGACTTGGTTTTTTTTAGGCAAACATTCATCAAGATTCACAAGGTTCAACACTAAAGGTATCAAGTTGAAGACATAGAAATGTTATCAGATCTTGCACTAGACGTTGTTGCCTAACTAGTACACCTGTATGGACTTATGATTAAATTGGGGATTGTTAGTTATTTGAATCCTAATATTGAGTCCTCGACACCTTCATATGATTAACGATATATGGTATTCATCTCAAGTATTACACACATGTTATCATATCATTTTTTTTTACTTTATATAAGTGTTTAGTAGTATTATACATTCATGTGAGTTAATATATTACGTATATAGCTCCAATGGTTAGCTTAATAGATCAAGTTCTTGTTGTTAAAGAACCTTGCTAATGCGAGGTCACATGGTCAATTCTCCTTGACACTCCTGGGGTTAGGCTCTGCTAATGAGTCGGAGGGAAGTGATCCTTTTGGGTGGGTTTTCCCCGATAATTTTCGTGATCGTAGTGGCCACCGATCTTTGGTTTTCGTGAACCACGCATTAAAAAAATAGGAATATTGAAAATATTTTGTTTCTTTTAAAGACATGTTTAGTATGAATAATTCCATAGTGAATAACTTTATGTAGTTTATAACTTCTATAAAATTGTGTGTTATGTTTTATGTTTACTGATATGCCCATGAGGGGGGCGTTTTGGGTGAACACTTCACCCATATTCAAGGACATTTTTTTTTTATGATGTAAAGAGTGCTAGACCGAGTTAAATAGATAATGGAGTTAGAATATAGATGTTAGGGAGGGTGTGAATGATGAGTCCCATTATTAAATATGAAAGAAAATAATAATTAATACTAGAAACATTAGAATTGAATTCAATTAAAGGAGCCAATTTGAAAATTCTAACTAGGTTAAAATAATATTAATTGGTAAGAGAAATATTCAATTTTATAATAGTCAAAGAATTTTAATTTAATTAATTAATTAAGATTGTTAGGAATTGGTTATAAAAATATTAAATGAAATGTTATGGGTCACGATTTCTATTTTGAGAAAAAATAATAATAATAATTCAAATGAATTTGATTTTGGTCAAAGTTGAATTAAAAAGAATTAGTGAGTTAATTGATAATAGTAAAAATAAATTAATTAGTAAAACATGTAAACAAGGATATATAACTTAAAATCGGTTAAATTGAAATTATTATTATCATCTTCTCCACCTTTCTAAAGTCGCGCCCAAAAAAATTTGGTGGAATGTTCTTGTCCATAAAACCAAAGATAACCATTCTATCCCCTTGGAAAACAAGGACAACTATCTTAAGAATTTGTATGACTCTCTGGACACTATGGGCACCACCTTAATCACTCCAATTAAGGAGGATGTCTTCTCTCTTGACGACATTGAGTCTGGTATTAATAATCTCATTAATGGGAAAGCTAAATATATTGAAGGATACCAAGCTGAGATCCTTAAATTGGGAAGATTTCCTCATTCCTTATCTCCAAAAGCTTCTCAATTTGGTTGTAACGCATGGCTTCCCTTGGCTTTGGATGCAAAGTCTTATTGTACCTATATTTAAAAATGACAAGAGTGTTCCATCCAACTACAGGACCATTATGGTTATCCATATCTTGGCCAAGCTTTATGGGCTCATTTTGGAGAAGAAGCTTAGCCTTTGGCTTGAAAGCTAGGGAAAAAGAGCTAAAGGGAAAGCTGGTTTTAGGAGACATCACTCGACTATTAACCATATGGTCACTCTTAGAATCATTGTGGAGGAATGTAGCAATAAAAAAGCCAATCTCCTCGGTTTCTTTGTGGACTTTAGAAAATATTTCGACACTATCCCTTGAGATATGCTTTGGGAGAGACTTAAAGATATCATGGTCCATCCTGAGCTGAGGATTATTGTGATCCATCTCTACGAGACCATCACTGCCAAGATTAATACCAACGAGGGGTGGTCTAAAGACATTAAAAGAAATATTAGAGTTAAGCAAGGGTTTTCCCTATCCCCTACCCTCTTTGGCATATACATCGACAAGCCAGAGGAGTGTCTGGAATCTGCGGGGTGCAAGGGCACTGAGCTTGTTGGTGTTCTCATTACTCTTCTCTTATATGTCGATGATATCGTTCTTCTTTAAAAAATCCATGATGACCTTGACAAGAAGCTCCAGATTCTTCATGACTACTTCTCCAAGATGAGTATGACAGTTAATACCAACAATACTAAAGTCATGATCATCAAATCCGAGAAGATAACCCATGGTAGTTTCGTGTATAATAAAAATTGCTTAGAGCAGGTTTCTTCTTATAAGTATTTGGGCATTTACTTCCCTCGTCAACTCAACTGGAATTATAGCATCGAGAAAAGGATTATTGGGGGTTGGAAAGCTTATTATGAGCTTGAAAACAATTGTAAGTCGGTTGATATTTACATTTGGAGTAAAAGAGGTTCCTCTTTGAGACCCTTGTCACCCCTATTGTCTTATACGGATGTGAAGTTTGGGGTTGCAGTATTTCCAGAGATTCATGGAGGAATATTGAGATGATTCAAAAGCAATTCATAACCTACAACCTTAAGATCAAGGGAAATACTCCCTATCCTATCCTCTTGATCGAATCTGGTTTGTCCCCCATTTAAAGTACGGTTATGTTTAGATATTTGACGTATAAGAAGAAGCTTGAAAACATGGAATCAAAAAGGCTTCCTAAAATTGCTTCTAACTGTAGTCAAAACCCTCACCTTCGCCTCAAGCACGGGTGGCATAAGGATGCCCAGTCGTGGCTTAACCATTGGGGAATCAAGGAGGAGATGAGTATGGGAAGCAAAGATAATATCAAAAATACTATTACCTCTAAGTTTAAGGACAAGCTATCGGAGGATCAGGAATTGGAGGGTAAAAGGAAGCTAAAATACTATAAGGAAGTGATCAACCTCACCCTTGATAATCAGAACTATCTCTTTGTGTTGTCCAGCAATAAGAAAAAAATGAGATCGCTAAGATAAGAACTAATTCCCATGAGCTTCAGAGTGAGACCACGCAGTGGTAGATTCCCAATACCCCTTAGAACAATAGAAGCTGTCAGATTTATGATTCTAAGCAGGTGGAAGATGAAAAGCACTTCCTTTTAGAATTCTAGACCCTTACTCACATTCGCTCTCAATACCCTACCATCCACCACACTTCCAATCTTCTTGACCTATTAAACCAACCCACATATAGCGATATTGGAGCACTTATTTCCCTTATATTTGACCATAGAAACAATATTTTGAAGAATCAAACTTATATTCTTTCTCCTCTCTTAAGGTCCGGTAGAACGCATTGGTCTTAACGGATGGTAACCATCATCATCATCATAAATAAAATAGTTTTGAAGATGGGAAATTAATATTTAATTTAGAATTAGTCAAAAAGGAATTAATGTGGTATTAATGATTAATGAGGTGATAGAACTAATTTAAGATTTAAAATTATTGATTAAGGAAAGAATATTAAGAATCAAATCATCGATATTTAGTTTAAAAGATTAACCAAGCAATGATATCTGAAATTAGAAAGGATTAAAAGAAATTAATTAAAATATATAGTAAATGAAGAAGAGGAAGATAATCGGGTGGGGGGAGGGAGCAGGAGGGTCGGGTTTAAGATGGGTTAGAATTCATATTAGAGGGACTCGATTTGGATTATAAAATGACATATCAATAAACATAACATGGACTTTACTCGAAGTTCTCAACTACAAAAATATATATATATATATATTAACCTAAATAGGTGTGCATAGTAAGGTTATGCACATGTGTGATTAAATACAAACTTGTTTTCTAATTATAGACTAAACATGGTGCACGTGTTATGTGATGATTCTTTGAATTGTATATATTTAATCATCCTTTCTTAACTATTTTCTCTTCCATAAGCCTCCCAATATTCATTTTCATCCTGCAAAAAATGTCATAGTTATCAATTATTAGCCATTTTTGTTTATCTAGTATTTTCTAGTATATTGATGAGTTTGTTATGATTATGAGATGAAGTCATGGGATACTTGGGTTTCATGAACAAATCAATCCATGTGTGTTATTTCCATATGTTTCAAAATATTGTGTTGTAATTATACAATGTGAAATTTTCTATTCTATGCGGCTCACGTCTTTGTGGAAGACGCATGTATTGTAAAATTCATAGTTATTTCAAGGAATAAATCAAAGCTACAAAATATCATATTTTTTCAAAACCATGTAATCCAAAATCAAAGGAATTGAGAGTATGCCTCTTTCCATATGGCATAGCAAGCATGTTTTGATATGGATTAAGGAAGCCACACAATAATTGGTGAATTTACAAAACTCAAGTAAATTGGCTACTTTTGACAATACTCATAATGGAAAGAAAAATATTATTAATATGCATGAGTTCTATAAAATGAATCCATGAATTCCTTGGGATATGTATATGGAATTCGTGAGTCTATTTTTCATTTAAATCAATCATAGTGTCCTAGGATAAGTTAGTTATTATGATCCAAATACATAAAAATTCAGAAGTACACACCATGTATAGAAATGTGAGTGTGGAGAAAAAATCCAATAGAACTAATAAAGATAAGTTAGATAACAACTCCTTAAACAATTGGATATCCTCCTCCAAATACTAATTACATACATATATCCAAATCCATACCCTTAATAATGACTAGGTGATCTCTTTATATACCTATTCACAAATTGTCGGCCATGTGGCTCCTTCATCACTAGGCCAACCATGTTACATATACACTTACATATTACAAGTACATTTAACCCCATATATGTCCCCCCTTGTGGTCATACCATATATATTTAACCCAATATAGGTCCCCCTTTGGGATCATAGCATAGTACCCTCCTTCGAAAAGTTTTCTCCTCAAAGCTTTACAATTAAGGGTGTTACATGTGACAAAACAAAATAATAGGATTTCCTTATATACATGGATTCTTCTTGAAGCTCATTGTGATCCATCCATCGAAACTCATTTTTTTCGATGCTAACCATTGATGGTTGGTTGATGCATAATTTTATTTCCTTTGACTCCATGTAGTGTTGTTGCAACTTCTCTAATTTGTAGTAGTTGTTGGTATTTTATAGTATTTCGTTGAATTGTGATTTGGTGTTCTCTTCCATGAACGTTGATGAGTATTCCATCTTCTTCCTTTATAATGTCGATATGGATCTTAGTTTCTTCCTTGATAATGTTTATATTGATATTCTTTTATTCCTTGAAATATTTCTTAGTAATGAGGATGTTGATATGGTTTCACATTTAATGGATTTCCTTCACTTTGCTTATCTATTTCATCGATCTTCTTTTCAAAGATAATATCATCCTCTACAATCTTTTCCTGATCATTGACTACTCTAGCCTTGGAGGTAATACCATCATATTTGACATGCACATCCTTTAGATGGAGTTCAAATTCTTCAAGTATCTTCTAGAGACCTTGAATCTTCTCTTCTTTCTCTTTTTGAATCTACAATATCACCCCATTTATCAAATTCTTGAACACCCTCGTTCAACTCTAGTCCCCACTTCATATTTTACCTCACTGATGTCTAAGGCTTCTTCAATATTTTTGCAAAGTTAACCTTCAATTCTTTTATCAGTCTCCTCATTTAAGATCCTTTCTTCTTTTTTACTTTAACAATGACTCTTTTATTCCTTCAATTTATCGACATCATCTAGTATTTTTTTTATTATAATACATATTTCTTCATCTTTATTTTTCATTTCTTCCCTTGAATCATCCCTTCTCCAATTCCCATTGTTACTCTCTTCCCACTTTAACTGTGAAATCTCCTTATTGTATGATTCATTAAGGTTTGGTATCTTAGATAGATCATAACCCTTCTTCTTAATTTATTCATTGGCTCCATTTAATTCATCTTGAATTATATGCATTACTTCCATTTTTTATTCTTTGACCCATTTTTTTAGAACAATTATTCCAATTCCTCACAAGCAATGTTTAATCTAGTATCTTTATAAAAATTGTCCCAACATTTAGAAACTTCACCTTTGAAAGTAAAATTTGTCATACATGGCCATGAAATTTATTTATTTTTTGTCAACCATTCCATGGCATTCAATTCATCTCCATTGAATTTAGGTATTTCCATTTCTAACATGAGGTCAAACCCAAACCCTCAACTTACGACCTCAATATTGTTGGGTATTTTTTATATTCTTTACATGACTTTGGATGGTTTTTTGTGTCTATTTTTTATGGTTTTCGGCACACATTTTTTTGTGTCTGTTTTTTATGGTTTTCGACACAATTTTTTGTTAAAAGTGGTTTTTTGGCACATGGTGGTTTTTTTTTTTTTTCAGTTAAGGAAATATGGTTTTATTATAATAAAGGGTAAATGGATTTCCAGTTCAAAAAATAATATTGTACAAAAAATATACTGAAAAAATATTGTTGGCTTACCCAGTTTTGGGTTTTTAGGATAAAATCTGTGTTAATGTGTGTGTTTTCCATTGCAGCTATTGTACTTTAATTAATATTTTATTTGCAGTAATTAAATTGTATAGGGTCAAAACCTATATTTTCTATCATAGAGGTTTTGGTGTCAAGAGGACGCCTCGGTTGCTAAGGGATTTGGCTCGAGCCTATGATAGACCATGTTACAATGGGAGATCTATAAAAGTAATATTCTTAGTGAAAAGGAAATAGCAAATAGTTTGGAGATACAGATCGAGAAATTCAATGGGAAAATTTTTGAGTTGTGGAAGCTTAAAATGGAATATTTGTTGGTGGAAAAATATTATAGTGGATTTTCATGGATTCGAGTACTACATCAATAGGGATGTCAACATTTATTTGAGTAATACACCAATAGGGATGTCAACAAAAGACTGGACCCAGTTGGATTGAAAGGAAAATATCACAATACAATTGTGTCTCTCAGATTCAATATTATTGAATGTTTCAAGGGAAGCTACAAAAAAGTATTTATGGGATCATTTAGGGGCTTTATATCAATCAAAATCCTTGGTGAACAAATTATTCCTACGGAATAAGTTATGCAACCTAAGGATGAAGTATGGATACTCGGTGAAAAAGCATTTGAATTCCTTCAATATTGTGGCAAGACAACTATTATCTACTGTTATTAATATTTCAAATGAAAGTAAGTGCATCATCTTCTTATGTTCTCTCTAAGACCCATGGGATAGTCTAGTTGTTGCCATAGGTAATAATGCAACTACTTTAAAGTTTGATGAAATAGGCTTATCCTTATTGGATGAGATGAGATGGAGAAACATAGAAATATAGAATGGAGATGCCTTGTCTGTAAGAGGATGCTCCCACGATATAAATAAAAATAATTCCTTGAGTTGTAGATCTAAATCTAGAGGAATATCTAAATATCTAAGAAATCTCATAAAGGTGTGTTGGAGATGAGTAAAATAAGGGAATTATGAAAAATATTGCAAATCTAAAATTCCTAAGAAAGGTAAGCATTAGAAATATGTTTTCATTGATGGAAAAGGCAAAGCATGGAAACTGCAAATATTTGATGATGGTGTTATCATTATTGGAAAACGAAAAGGATGGAAAATATGTTAAAGGATGGAAAAGGATGGCACATCTATTTGGGATCAGTTACAAGAAGGATGAATATCAACATGGATGAAGAAGGTGTAAAGACTTTAAGGTCAATTCTTGGAGAGTATATCATATCCACTACATGTGAAACCCACTCAGATTGAAATAGCTCTGAAAGAGATTTCCAGTGGTATGTGGAAGTCCATAAATGGCCTTTTGGATCACAATTTTGAGCCAGTCAAACCTAAGGACACAAAATTAAAATTTATGCAAAGCTAAAAAGGTGGGAAGTGTTTTGGAGCAGGTTGAGTTTGGCGGTCAGCCAAACCTGGTATCACAGTTGGCAGAAGGTCTAGCTGAGCTAC
Organism: Pinus albicaulis; assembly: GCA_034641835.2. Classification (NCBI taxonomy): domain Eukaryota; kingdom Viridiplantae; phylum Streptophyta; class Pinopsida; order Pinales; family Pinaceae; genus Pinus; species Pinus albicaulis. The sequence continues at coordinate 476,701,260 of CM076584.1, forward strand.
TATCCAAAGTGTCGAGCGAACATAGCTTCAAACAACACAATAACATCCAAAGCATCAGGAAAATGTAGCTTTGATAGCAGTGCAGCGAAAGGATTTTTATTGGATCATGGTGATGCCCACTAGATAGCTTAGCCTGTCGGGATACGCCCAGTAGTGGTATCCTGGTGGTTGTACCCCAGTGGGTTTTCAAGTAGCACACTAAGGAGAAATAAGGGTTACGTTAGTCAGGCGAAGGTGGCATGACAACTTACCCTAACAAAAATTTGATTGGTTCTAGGAGCAGCAGACGGACCCACTGTAATAAATTAGCCCGCAAGGTAAATCCCAAAGGAAAAATAAATGCATAGGCGAAACATTGTGGGCTGAAAATGTTGCGAGAAGATGGTGGAAAAAGTAGGCAGCGACAACCTATAGCAAAGGGGAAATGACTAGCCCACATTGGAAGTTAAGCCCGCAAAGGCAACCCTGGAGGATTCAAAGCAGCGTGCAAAGAAGTAGGAGCCAATAAAGATACAATCGGGCAAAATGATGAAAGGATAACAAGCAGGTAAGGACCCTTAGAATTTTTACAAAGGAATATGGATAAAAACCAAGGCTTTGAACCTTTCTCTCTCCTCTCTGATAGAAGGACAACTGGTGTAATATGAAAGGCTCGTAGGGATTAGGTAGATCTACAGGTGGATGATGACATCAGCAGGGACGTGGCCCAATAAGGAGCAGACACATGGTACGTGTTTTTGGGCTTTTTAGGTACCCAAGTGGGATTTTTCTAGGTGACACATGGACCACTCTAGAAGCAACACATGGCATGTGTGACATCATCCAGCTGGTAGGACCCCATAATGATTTGAAGGAGGGCATAGAGGGACTGGCGGGCTGACTGGGCATCGAGCTCACATTGCAAGTGTCATAGATAGCTCAGCCTGGCATGTAGTTGATGGGAGCGCATGAAAACAATGTCGATACCACACAATACGCAAGCCCGTGAACACCATCCTAGAGGAATTTTGAAGGAACAAAGCAAAGGCGTCGAGAGTGTAGCTTCGACACATAGAGGCAGTGCGGTGGTCAGCAGCGACCAATTAAAAATGCATCGAGTGAAACCCACTAAAATCTAAGCCCGCTCAATTGAAACTGGAATATTTAAAAGGTAGAAAAAAAAAGCGTTGATGTAAAGGTTTCGGGAACCAAACATCAGCACATGGTCCTGTGCATTGAAAATACTAAGGACGTAGAGGAATTTGTAGTGTGAAATAATCCCTTAGGGCTTAAAAAATAATAAAATGACAAAGTCATATTTTGGTAGCATAAGCGCTTGGGCCGAAACTTATAGGCGGTGGTGTTTTACAGTGGCGCTTTATTAAAAGGCTTCGGGCCTATTTAAAGTGATTAGGACCCATTGTAAACACACACACACAGACACACACACATATATATATATATATATATATATATATATATATATTCTTGAATTGGGGCTAAAATAAAAATCAGTGGGCCCATGGAGATATTTTGCAGCACTATTAATGGAAAGCCTTTGGGATTTGGCATGAAATGAGTCAACAGCTATATGTGGCAGTTGGGATGAATGAGACGACAACATTGAGTTTGGAAGTTATGCTAAACATAACAACATGCGCTAAAATTGTGAAAGTGGGAATGAATGAGGCAAGTGGAAGCATTTAGTGGCATGGACAGTATAAAACATGTAGAATTGGAAGTTTCACCAAATATGGAGCTCATTAAAAATAGAAGAACCTCTATTAAATCTTGTAACTCACTGGAATTGAGGAAAACAATAGTTTAGCTCAATTTATCTCAGAGAAACGGCAGAGAAATGATTGGATACTAAAAGTGAACATTTAGAAGACTTAGTTAAAGGAGGACAAAGGAAAAAATAATAGATTCATGCAAGAATACGAGAGAAAGCGAATTAAAGCTTAAAATTCTAGAATAACATATTTGAGCAAAAAAACTCATAGATTGAGTTCAGAATAGTAGAGAAGTATTTGAATATCTGCAGATGACATACAAAAGAGTTATTTGAGGCAGAAGAAATAAAAATACACAGTTTATGCATGGAAGAAGACCTAAAGTTAACTAAAGTCTCACACCAAAATATCAGTAAAGAATTCTTTAAAAACATAATTTGAGAAACCAAGGTGGATGACGAGAGGTTGTTGGTGCAATGAAATGCATAGTGTTGGTATGCATCAAGGGTGAAACGGTGATCAGATTTGGTATTAGAGTAGGTGTCATTCAGAATCGTTTTAACAGTTAGAAGGAAGATCAAGGATCATGGAGAACTGGGATTGGATTACCTTAGATGGAGTTCCATTTTTGAATGGATCAAATTATACAACTTGGAAGGTAAGGATGAGAATATAATTGCAAGCTCTTTATTTGTATGTATGGATATGTATGGATAATGGAGTAATAGATGATAAGTTTGATAAACAAGCTAGGGATAAAATCATGAGAGGGTTGTCCAAATCAGATATTGAAAAATTAATATGATTTGAGACTACCAAAGAGATATGGAATGAGTTGCATTCCATCTATAATATAGACATACAAGCTTCATGTGATGTCAAGAGGCTTTCCTTGAAGGATGTAGCAGTCAAATATTCAAATAGCATTGAATATCATGAATCAAAGGATGAATCTTCTATATCAATTGGCCAAGTTGTTGATCAACACTTAGAGGAGGTGCAATCTGCAAATAAATTGTTTTTGTTGTTATTGTCACACAATAGGCCATTTATCTTCAAATTTCTCAACTACAAGTACTAGTGAAAGAGAGAGTTTCTCATCTGGTTGTAGTGAAGAAGGATCCACTTTAATAACAATAGCATATTTGGACATTGGTAAAGAAGACAATGGGTCCACCTTTGGTGAAAAGGAAGAAATAACATCTCATGTGTCAAAATAAAAATCCCTAGAGTCATCAAGGGAACAAAGTCTTGAAGATGAAGTGAGTGAAATTTCAACTTGTCTTGAATCCAGTTGCTCTATTATTAACTTGGAATATCTTGAAGAAAATATCTATTTAAAGAGGTAAATCATATCATCTCTTGAAGATATCAAGAAATTCAGATGAACAAATATGAAGCAAGAATAAGAGAATACAAAATTAAATGAGAATTTGATGAATCTTCAGAATCATGCCAAGAATTCTGAAGCTTTTAAAGAGATTAGAATCAGTCATTGTTCCACTTAGGCATGTTGATAAATCTAGGGGCAGAAAATATATGTGATTTCTCTTACTTATTATAATTTATTGTGAATACTTTTTACTTATATTGATTAGGTTCTTATTTAACTTGATTAATATTGTGTTTTATTCATCAAACAACTAACAAATCATAAAGAACTATGAGACAACAGACACAAGATATAAGTGATCATGCAGGGCCAAAAACTCTCCAATCTTGAGAGGAAAACCCTTAGAATTATTTTTCTTATAGAATCCTCAATTGATGAATTCCAAGACCTAGAGCCTTGACCAATAACCCTTCCAATATCAAGACAATGCTTGCTCTTGATGAACTTCTCCTTCCCAAGTCAACACTGGTAAAACTTGTATCATAGCTTCAAATTTTGATCCTAACTCGGAAATTTCAAATAGTTGTTACAAACCTGCAATTTTGGTTTCTTCTGCATAAACCATAGGTCACACGTGTGGCAGAAAAATGGATATATTTTCCTTCTTTTGACTTCGCTTAACCTTGACTTTTTTCCTTAACAATTTGGCTTGTTGTTTTTACCTTCTTTGACACAACTTCGGCTTCATTTAGTAATTGCAATTTTTGGCTTCTACTACTTTAGAATGATGCCCTAATCTTCGCATGTGTGGAGGATTTTTGGCCCAAAACAGATCATAAATGGTTTTCTCTTATTTCTTCTTCCTTCGCCAAGTATTAGGCTTCCTTCAACTCCTTGATGGAACTCTTATTTATGCTTAAATTGATGTTACTTGAGTGAGCCTAAGTTCTCTATATATAGGTTTCTAGTCACTTGAATTTAGGCCGACTTGTCTTTGTTTTAGGCCGACTTGTCTGATAGCCTTTGTCTTGATCTTGGAGGGGTATTTTGACTTTTTATTTGACTCAAATAATTTTCTTGCAATATGTTGCATGCCAAAATGGGTCATTCATACATGACAATGACTCAATGACTTTATAACAAACCTAGAAGCACCCAATGGGTGCTTTGACCTCTAAAAATAAATTCTTCTTGAGCATGAAACCCATGCCTCAAGGAAACAATAATAAATTTATTTTTCTCATTACATTAAACACATAAAATCATGATTAAATATGTCATTATGAAGACCGAACCTAGTGACATATTTCAACACTCCCTCTTAACGAGGGAGGTATTCATAATCCATACACGGTCCTTGGACATTATCAATCTAAATAATTATCATAAGAAAAGTCAGATTGGTAACCCATTTGTATAGCATCAAATCATATAGAAATAGCAAGGCCTTGACTAACAACTTTATCTCTCCACAATATTAAAACACAATGTTGGCGAGACCAACGATTCATATACACCTTCATCATTGTCTCTCAAAGAACATACCCTACTCAAGTGTTCACAAGGTATGTCGTTCTAGGACTATTCTCATCTTAAATTCCTAGTCCTCAAATAATATTGGCCCTCTAAAATTACCCTTATCTTGGATTCCCTAGCACACCCTCAAAGAGTATCGTATGCCAAATACTTACCCAATCCTCCATTCTTTTCTTCCCAAGTGAAGACAACAATGATGTGTATATCTATCTCTCTCAACTAGGGAGGATTTACCCATTCCAATGAAGGAATGTACCTAGGCTCCCTCTTAAACAGGAACTTATCCAAGCTCCCTCTTAGCTAGGGACTTACTTTCAAGTTTCTTCTAAATTAGAAACTTGCTTCCAAGCTCCCTCTTCATTAGGGATTTGTTTCGAGCAGCAGCCTTTTTCTTCATTGGTGGATATCATGGGACCTTCAGCTACTTGTAGTGCTCCTTCATTTGATGTCATGAATTTCATATTTAATATTATGGAACTTTCATCTTTGGGACTTCTTTGTAGGGCATTGGCCAACCATCACTTTCCCTCTCAAATCAGGGTATTCATGTCTTTCGTGCGTTTATCGAAGAGTGATCTATTTAGATCATATATGTATTTTCCTCATACAACTAACTTTTCCACATCATATATCCTTAAATACCATCCATCCTTCCACATGAGCATCAATTTTAGATGAAATACACGCCTTTATTTTGGCAGCCATGTATTAGCCCATCCAAATATTGTTCAAAAAATAGAAATAAACATCAAATCAAAAATTATCTTTTTTGATGGCCCTTCATCAAGACATATGCTTGCTGCAACATCAACATCATGCATTCATATTGACACATCTCTAAGATATTCATTTTTCAAGGGTATTATTTCTTTTCGAACTTCTCCAAGGTCTTTGTATCTTTCCCATGGATATATCATATTCAATTCTTCTAATCATAGTGTAACACCCTCCTCCCACATCTACCCAAGCTACCCAGTCCACTGGGGTAAACATGTGATGAGAGGCTACTATCATGTGATTCAACTCCCCATGTACAGTTAGGGAAGCAGAACCGACAGAACTAAACAAAACTAACCATCCACACATACTACAAAACTCTCAGGAGCCAACAAACCCTTCCAGGTGGTCAACCCTTGAGACAACTCATCATTTGAATAACCTAGACCCTCAACTGCTCCCATGACAAGCCCTACAAGTGACTGAGGCCTTCTAGTCGCTCCCACAGTAAGGCATGTCAGCGAATGTGGATTTTTTTAGTTAGTTATGTGCCAGCGACCCTAAATTCTATGCCACTTTTTCAGGGCCATGGCTCATGCCACTGCCCAAAACTTCATAAAAAATTCATGAATGATAAATAACATGGAAACAAAGGTACTAATGCAAATATTTATTCAAGTACTTGATTTTAATTCTATTATCCATGATAGTAATTCCATCAAACATGTCACAATTATGTAATCTACAGGTCATAACAACATATTTTAGCATAGGGGGTCTCATACTTATCTGAGATTCGTAAAGAAGCATTGATGCCTTATCACATTAGTTGCATTATCATCTATTAGGTCATCTATGCATCGTTCATTCATTTATCAACCAAAACATGATGAGATCCATACATCATAATTGTCATAAAGCATGCTCATAACCAGCATATAACCAATAGAATTAACAAGGATACAATAGCCATAAATTCCACATATGAACCAGTACATTTACATATTAAATACCAAGGAGAAGAAACTCTTATTAATGAATGCATAAGCCAACCAGGTTTGGGACCTCCACGTACCACTCAGCCATAGATTGGTTGAACCAAATCTTTCTTTCAGCCAATTAGCCTTGTGCCATATTGCAAGCATGAATGTGGGACTCATAACCAGAAATCAACCAGGGCTTCCCGAGGCTAAACCACCTCACCCTCATCAATAATACCATACTTTACCGCAATCCCCACTAGATCACTAGACCCTAAATAAGAAAGGATTCCACTGAATTTCTCCACCTACACCGTGAGGAATTTTACTATATGCTAGTCTCTAGGCTTTACCATACATTCTTCTCTACAATGATCAAGGATCCCTAGGCCTAATCAAGACTCCTCCCTCTAGGATTTACTGTATATCATTCCATTCATTGGCCAACAATTCCTAGGCCTGATCGAGGGCACACACCTCTAGGATTTGCCGTATATCCTGCCATTCATTGGACAAGGATTACTATGCCCACCGATGCACACAATAACCGAATTTACCACAACCCACGGTCTGGTTCAGGGGTTATTAGGCCAGGGATTTACCACAATCCACAGTCAGGTTCAGGGATCACTAGGCCATGTGTTCTTTCTTTCAGAGACCACCTCACTCAGTTTTGAATCCATCCAACAATCCATTTCAACTAAACATGAGAACCCCATCACACCATGGTTATCCGGAAATGGAAAGGAAAATCTAAATAACACTATCACACTTGGAAAAATCCATGCACATGACAGCAAGAGAAAAAAGAACACACATGCATAACCATGCAGTTCAAAACTAGCAATGAAATCATACATTCAACTCGATACCTGCAAATAATCCCCTTGTAGCCACTTGATCTTGCTCTTCCTTGATTTATATTTGCTTCATCTTGCCCTCTTTTATTTTCTTGATCTGATGCTAAACTGCACCAAGAAAATTCCAAGTGTCCAATAGTGTGAGAGAGAGAATAGAGAGATCTCAAAAACTGAACTGAAAAAATGTTACCAACTGATCCTCATAAGCATTTTTATTAATGAGGCCTCTATTTTATTCAATTTTCCATTATTTCCTTCATTTTCCTCCTCAAATGCAACCTGTGACCTTTCACCTTCCTTTTCTCGTAATTTCCATTATTTTCATAAATAAATTCCAATAATGTCATTTTGTCTTTCCAAAGCCTTTTCCATTGCCTTTGCTAATTTCCTTAGCCGTAATAAACCAAATTAACACCCACGCTAGGATGTTTTTCCCAACATTAAGCTTGGAATATGTGTCCCATGAACTTGGCCTTATTTTTCCTTTTTTTAACTTTATTACATGGATTTTTGACGAGGGTTGTTACACATAGGATGTAGATTTCCTTTCCCATAGTTTCATTTTTCACAATCTCTTCTTTTCTATTTATTCATATATTACTTCCCAGGAACTCCCAATCATAGTTCCTTTATTTTTTCAACCATCTCACATTCCATATGTCGACATATTCTGTTAATTTCATCTAGATAATATGTGACCCATTCCTTTATGCATCCTTTTAATGAGAGAGATCATTTTCCCTCGATCATGATGATGAGGTGGAGAATGCATCCTTACTATCTGCAACAATATAATGACATGATTTGACTCATTTAACATATGCATACATACCTCTTTTCTTCTTTGGTCATCTAGACTTTCTTCAATAACTGCATGTCCTTGATTGAGAATGCTTCAATCATATTTGACATGTTGCATTCATTTTTTATCATATCATCATTTTACAAACAATGAATACCATCCAAAGTGGAATTCTTAGCGAGACATCTTTCAAGAGATGAACCTTCTAATGAATATTCTAGCAGAGGATCTTGACTATCATCATCTTGCATATGCTCCTTTCTAATGATGTATGATGAGCTCCATACTAGATAGCTCTCTTCTATCCATAAGTACTATTGATGCTTCTATTGAGGTTATCAAGAGCTACTTTCTTCTAATAATGACTGCCATATACTTCAGCTAAGCTTCCCATAATTATTTCATGAGCTCTTGCTTTTAACCATGTGCTATTATGATTCTATCCCCAAAAAATGATGCATCCTATCATGCTTCTAATTCTTCATACCATGATAGATATATTTTACAAAAACTGAAATGAACTAGGTGGAGAAGACTTATCTCAATCATAGTAAAGATATTTTACTTCTTCCTTGTTGGATTTATTCTTTTCAGCTTCTTCAGTGATATGGAATTCCTCCCTTCCTCTTTTTTTGTTGTCCTTCTTGATATTAGGACAATCTATCTTGTAGTTCCCATATTCCTGGCATCCATAGAATTGAACCTTCACCATATTCTTCTTCCTTTTATGAGGAGAAAATTTTCCAATCTTCCCTTTCCTCATTTCCATGGCAGAATATGCTTGATTTTTCTCTTTTTATCCTACATCACTTTTTACCTTCAACCGATTTTCTTCTATGTTGCATAGTGACCATAGTTCATTGAATGGAGTAGCTTCCTTCTTCTCATAGATGCCTCATGTCAAGTTTCCCCATTCCTCTGGTAGTGCATTGAGCATTATGGTAGTCATCTCCTTGTCAAACATTATTTCTCCCAATTCTTGTAGTTGGTCCCTTATTTCAGACACCCCCATAAATTATGAGGCTATCCCTTCTTCTTTCAATGTCTTCATCTTGTAGATTTCTTATCTTAATGATATTAATTCTCCTGCAGTGTTTACGAAGAACAATTCTACAAGTTTGTCATATATTTATTTTGATGTTTCTAATTTTGATACATATGGAATTGAGGGGATCCTAAATGGATTCTATGAGAATCCTTTCAGCCCTTAATTCCCCTTTCATGAATTTTGTAAGTGCTTGAGATTCTTCCTTTGGAGTTTTAGTGATTGAGACCTTAACATGTTCCATGACCTCATTTTCTGAGAGGTTCAGATTTGTTCTTTTCTTCCATGCAAGAAATTTTGAAGCCCCAACCATATTGTTTCTTTCCTGCAAATATACATTTTTGTAGATTCATATTTAGACATAAATGTACTTACTCTTGAAGATACTTCTCTTCAACCTGTTTCCTTATTGATTTTGATGATGAGATTAATAATAGATGACTTCTTCTTGAAGAATATGTCTTCCTTCAAAAATTATTCATGGCCCAAGGAGAGGGAGATCACCTTGAATTTTTTATGATGATGACAACACCTTTTATCTTTATTCCGTTGAATGAGTAGACTTCAAGATGTTTCAATTTATATTCCTTTCCTTGAGTAGATATAGGGTGTTTGAGATCTTCTTCTTTGATGTGATGATAGAGCGGAGATCCCAAGAAATTTTCAAGTGTAGATGCCTTTTTTAAACGAACTAGGGTTTTGAATTCCTTCGTGATAATGATGTTATCCTTTTCCTTGAGGTGTTCTTGAGATGAGTGGTCCTTATTGATGATTTATTCCTTTATAGGTCCTTCAGTGTCATTTATTGAGCTTCCCTTCCTTGACTTGTCACCTTAGATCTAATACCATGTTGATAAATCTAGGGGAAGAAAATGTATGTGATTTCTCTTACTTATGATAACTGCTTGTGAATACTCTTTACTTATCTTTATTAGGTTCTTATTTAGCTTGAGCTACTTGTTTTATTCATCATGTTATCACAAAATTAGACCTGATAGGTTGCTAATCAAATCAATCTCATGTAACTGTTTCAAACCAATGTTTTGATTAAGGCTTAGCCTCCTCAACCTAAGAGGGCTCTCTCAAGGGTTAATGATTTTTTATATAAATATAGATGGCTAACTCTATGTGAGGTAATAAAAATATAAATGATAGATATTGGTTGCAAATCATATCAGCAAGTGCACATTGGGCTTATGGAGTCAAAATAGCTTCAGAAAAAACCAAACAATCTACTTAGCATGGAAATTGAGGCATATCAGAGTTCTAGTTAAGAGATACACAAGTGAAACTGTAAAACACACAGTCAGTTTTCCTATATAGGAAGTCAAAGAATCATAGATGAATTTTGAGTAACATCGACAAACACCACTACAAGAGGATAGTAAAGAGATGCAAAGTAGAACAAGAACACACTATAAATCTTTTTGAATCTCAAGTTAGCTAAGTAGAAATATCTGTATTAAGCTGAAAATCAGTCACTTACAATAAACACAGTTTCTTGCTAAAAATGTCCAACCCTTAGCATATTCAACCTCTTGATATTTTATAGATCATTTACAACATAAGATAACCTTATCCTAAGCTAGATACATCGAACTTCTGACTCTTGACACCTTGCCTAACCATATGACAAAGTATTTATTACAAAAAGACGGCTGCAAATCTAATAAACAGTCCTATTACAAATAGGATTCAAACTCCTTATCTCTACTCATAACAACCTTATCTAAATTAAATTACACCATTTTCCAAGTGTATTTACATATAGTCAAATCCAGATGATAAGCTTCAACACTTTATGACCATAACATTGATCTCCATCAAAGTAGGAAATTGTCCCCTGTTTTCTAGGCATAGGATCCTTTGTATTCTTGAGACACTTTGATCATCATGAACCCATCACTTCAAGTTTATTTCTATTAGAAACTGAAGTAACACCTACCCCAAAACCTCCCTAATTTTTAGCTGTCCAAACCATCATCAAACTATTCAAAATGAGCTGAAATAAAATGTGCTACAAAAACAACACAGTTTCATAGCGCTTTTTGTAGCGCGGCTCCTTTACCCTTTTTTCTCCAAAATGTTGATTTCTTTCCTCTAGGATTATCTTAAATAACATTTATTACATCCTCCCCAGCAACTTCAGGTCATAATTCATACTTTTTCCCTTCAAACATTTATGAGAAATAGTGAAAAAAGATGTTACAGTATTTTCGTAGCGCTTTTCACTCTTTTTACACGGTTTGCGCTATGAAACTGCTGAGTGAGAAGTTTTGTCCAAAAATTTTTTCAAAATGAAAACCAAAAATATACAAAAACTCAAAATAACACTGGTTTCATCAAATCATAAGTCATATGAACTGAATAACACAGTTTTCATGTGGTTCCTTCTTAATTTTCACTTGATTTAGCTTTTGACTTTTTAATGATTGTCATTCTGCACCTTTGTTATTTAACTCATCCTAAGTCAATTTCAATTGCTGCTCCAAGTCCTCCACTTGATATCTAAATCTCTTATTACTATCTCTCAAGTGATTATTGATTACTCTGACAAATTTAGCTTCCTTGATGGCTGGAACTGTCCATGTGAGAAATTGTTCTGCACTGCTTGGGGTTTTAGAAATAGAACCAGTTTGACCCTCCCATAATGCCTTCATTATTTTGAATTATGCTTTTTCAATACTATGCTTCCTAGCCCTCTTTCTCGTCATATAAATTTCCTGTTTTTCTAATCTCAATTTCTCCTCAAGATGTTGATATTTTGTCATTTCTTCTTTTCCCTTCATTGTTTTGTTGGCTGCATGTTCTACTGTTGGTGATGAGAGGTCAACCAATTCTTCAGGGACTTTAGCTGTTTTAATAGGTTCTTGGACTTCATTGCTACCTTCCTTGAGTTTCTTAGCATGCCTAGTTAAATGTTTCCTTGCTTGAAAGACAAAGGCTGCATTTTCACCCTCAAATTCAAGCTTCTTTGCAATCTTAACCTTTTTGTGTTTGTGTTCATCTACTCCAATGAAGTCAGATTTCACGATGGGTGTCTCTTCCATGTCAATAGCATGTAGGATTTCATCTAAATTTCCTTTAATTACTGGGATATCCTCTAAGAATGAGACAACTGTATTTCCTTTTGATGACACGGCTTGGCTTCTTGTCACTCTTATGCTTTCCTGCTTGGTGACATCCTTTTTATGTTTTGCCTCTTTGACCTTCTTTGACCTCTGTTTTGCAGGTGATGGAGTTGGTGAAATAAGCACTTGTGTCTGCTCTGTCCTTTTCTCAACTTGTTTTCTTGGTTTTAGTTTTTCAAATTCCTTTGGCTTTGCAACCATAGGCTAACTAGACTCTGCTACTGGTGGTGAAGGAGTTCCTTTAGTTTTATGGTTTCTAGCTGGGGTTAGGGTTTCCAGCTCAAAACCATTCATAAACAAAAAGGAAGACCAATCCCTGCCTATCTTCTGAAGCTCATTCAAAATCAATAACTTCATCAAACCATGATGAAACAGAGATGTTTCACAACCATTAGATTTGTCTTGTACTTTATCAGCCATTTTGGCAAGACTCCTATGCAGATAAAAGGGAAAATCGAGTGAGATCTTACCAGTGAAATGCAGAAGCAGTTTGAAATGATATGTGTAGACCTTATGGTATCTACCTTCACATGTAAAGTACCTCTGAATTTTAAACATCAGCTTTGCATAGGTGTCTTTAATGCAACTTCTAGGTATTACATTATTGAGGTCCATATCTGCATACTCAGGTTTCATGAATTCCTTGCATGGCTCCATGTCAAATTTAAAACCTTTGAACCAATTTTCTTGCCCCCTTGGTATTTCTGTTACAGAAGCAATAATCTTTGGTTTCATTTTCACATTTAACGTCCCAACCTTGGTAGTTGTTCCATTGAAGTGCAAAGCAAATTCTTTAGACACCTATGTGTGGTAACCCTAAATCTTTTCACAAAATCGTAGGCAACCTACTATGTTGAATGCCTCCATCACTATTTTGTCTTCAATTTGGCCTTCATATTTTCAGACTCATATCTTAAGCAGTGTCCCCCTCTGTGGACTTTCTTTTCCTCTGCCATGTTTCTCAGAAAAACCTGTCAACTTCACTTGAATATATGAAACAACCTCGCTTGAATATATGAAACAGCCTCACTTGTTTAGGATATATATGCATCGCTTGATTAGGATGAATATAACCTCTGTATAAAACAACCAAAGGTTTGGCTTGACTACTTCAAAGCTCAGACACTCGAATGGAGGCAATGAAACGAGAATGACCAAATTAGGCAAGATTTTGAATTTTGAAATGTCATCTCATAACTGAATGATGCCTCATACATACCCTATCATGACAATGATGACTGTAGGACAGGTAAGTACATCGAATCTCATCACTAACTGACTCATCATACCACTAACCTATCATTTCCCAACAGATTCTAACAAATTTCAGCTCAATTGACAAGACGGTTAAGAAACCGTGCTTTCGTAGCACCCACAGTGTGTTTTTCCTAATTTGCGCTACGAAACTATTAGCTCTTTCGTAGTGAAAATCAACTTTTTTGAACTAACGGCACTATGAAAACGTGGATCCTTGGCTAATTGCACAATTTTAACCCTAAACCTTATGGAATGACTCCTAAATGGAAAATATGAGTATTTGACCATGAATGGACCTTTAAAAGACTTTATTTGTACTTAATGATGACCTTTGAACTTGTGAAAATCTAACCTACTCTTAACCAAATCCTAAAATGACTTCTAAACCTATTTTGAAATCATGACCAAAAACAGAGTTAACCCAATAATGTTTTGAAAAGTTTTGGGTGATAACACATCAAACAGCTACCAGATCATAAAGAACAATGAGACAACAGAAAAAAGATATAGGTGAACATCCAAGGCCAAAACCTCTCTAATCTTGAGAGGAAATCCCATAGAAATCTTATTCTTATAGAATCTTCAATTGAAAAATTCCAAGACCTAGACCCTTGACCAATAACACTTCCAAGATCAGGACAATGCTTCCTCTGGATGAACTTCTCCTTTACTTATCATTCTCAATTCAATGCTAGTAAAACTTGTATCATAGCTTCAAATTTCATCCTAACTCAAAAATTTCGGCTAGTTGTTGAAGATTTGCAATTTCATCTTCTATTATAGAAACCCGAGGTCACACGTGTGGTAAAAAAATGGATGGATTTTCCCTATTTTTACTTTGCTTGACCTTGACTCCTTTCCTTAATAATTCGACTTGTTATTTTGACTTTCTTTGACCCAAATTTGGCTTCCTTTAGTGACAACAATTTTTGGCTTTTGTTGCTTCAAAATGATGCCCTAATCTTTGCATGTGTGGAGGAGTTTTGGCCCAAAATAGATCAGAATTTTTTTTCTCTTATTTCTTCTTCCTTCGCTAGGTATTAGGATTCCCTCAACTCTTTGATCAAACTCTTCTAGATTCTTGAATTGATGTTATGTGAGTGAAGTTGAGTGCTCTATATATAGGCATCCAGTCACTTGAATTTAGGCTGACTTGTTTGATAACCCTTGTCTTGATCTTGGAGGGTTATTTTGACTTTTTCTTTAACTCAAATAATTTTCTTACAATATGTAGCATGCCCAAAGGGGTCATTCATACATGACTCAATGAATTTATAACAAACCTATAAGCACTCAATGGGTGCTTTTACCTCTAAAAATAAATTATTCTTGAGCATGAAACCCATGCCTCAAGGAAACAATAATAAATTTATTTTTCTCATTACATTAAATATATAAAATCATTATTAAATATGTCATTATGAAGAATGAAGCTAGATACATATTTCAACAAGGCCGGGACAATGTTTCAAGATTACAATAACCCAACAACATTATTAAAGTGACCCACCAGCTTTGTCAAAGAAAAATCCAACAACACTGAAGTGGAAGAGAAAGGAATGCAACATCAAGGAGGTAAAAGGACTTCCAGGAATCAATATAAAATCATGCATCCCCTCATATGTTTTTATTTCAGTAATGTATGGAACTTTTCCTCCAAGTGTCCATAAAGGAAAAACAAGGTGTAGAAACAAAGGTGGAACACTCCATTTTAGCAGTAGCCACGAATTCCTCAGAAGCGAAACTTGAATATACATGCACAAAGAGCCTTTTCCCCTAAAAGGAAATTTTTCAGTGGCCCAATAGCAACAAGAAAGTGAATAATAGTCCAAGAAATTGGACAATCAAAAGATTTGGTAAGAATAAGAATTCATTTTCCCCCTACTTGAATAAAGTTAAAAGCAATTGGTGTAAGAATTATGGGCACAAAGTAGCTGCATGCAAATTTGGAAAGAATTTAGCCCCTTTCTAGAACATTGCAATCAAAGGCATGTATCATGAGGATATCAAGCAAAGATAACTATGCAGGAATTATTACAAAACCCATAATAACGGGAGATTGAATAGTGCATGGAGGCAGCATAGACCAATGTTTGGATTTCAAAATTATCAACAGAATATTAGCATATCGAAGTCTGCAATTCCTATGGTAGATCTCTTTTATATAACCTCCAATAGGAAAATTCTCCAATCAATTTAAAGAAGTAGCATCGGGCCTGATAGATCTCCAAATAAATACAGTCAGAAAGGAGACCAAGAGGTAAATTTCATATTGGATTTAATTAGTGCTAACAAGAGGAATCATCGGTGATTTGGCAGAAAATCACTCTGTTAGGAAAAAGTACGGTATCATCACAAGAAATCATCTCATGGTGTTGACCAAACTCAACAAACCCAGGTGTGGAATAAAAAGTGATATAATATACTTAGGGGGAGTATATCCCTTATTCATCTTCATTGAAAAGAAGAGGTCAGCGTCAAGGGAAGCCGAAAAGGTCATATGCAAGGAGTAGAAAGGAACATGCGAAGGAATGCATCTAAAGGATAAGGGAAGTATTGAATGTTTTTTTCAAATAAGATTGGAAGTATAGATGGGGATGATCCATTTACTGTTGAATTTTCTTTTGCAAGTATTGTTTACAAATTCCTTATGAAAAGAGGGAGCACAACCATAGGGGGAGTATACTCAAGTCAAGATTTGAATATCAAATTATTCATTGACATTTGGTATCATTTGTTTGCTTCAATACATAGAATAATTATGTTTTTTGCACATTATGTTCGAGTAGTTAGAGTGGATTGATGTTATGTTGTTTTTCTAAGTGGGAATTGGTATATGATTTGTTGGTGAAAGTAGCATGATTAGAGGATGATAACACTCAGTTATAAAGTGCTCAATAAATGATATCAGTAGCATTAATTCAACAATTGGCATCATTGATCAAAAAGGTATTAAAACTTGGTATCAAAGTTACTATCAATTGGTATTCATGGCCATTAGATTGTTATTAAGAGTATTGTGTTCATGTTATTAATATGATTCCAAGTGTTGGTAAGTGAGTCTCAAAAAAAAAAGCCCCAAGGGTTAGCTCAAGCGGTAGTGAGCCAATACGTGGTCCTCTCTGTTGAGGGAGGTCACGGGTTCGATTCTTGAGTCCTTTGGGGTTAGGCCCCGAAAGTCAGCCGAACGGTTTACCGTGCGTACCATCCAGAAATTCTGGGGAAGTGCGCCCGGGTTTCCCGTGAGCTTTCCACTCGTGAAAAAAAAGTGAGTCTCAATTTATATGACTGGTTCATGATGACTCAAATGTATTTTGGTGAGTTTTTTGCCATTAGAATTCTATCAATTCAAGTATGAGATGTTGGTTTAATCATGTATTGGTGAGAATCCCTCTATGTTTATCGAGTATGCTCTTCTAAGTGTTGTGATTTTTTTATTCATAAGTTGACAAATTGATGGTGTCGTGCATAGCAAAGGTTTCCCTTGTTTCTAGAGTCCAGGTGTATGTGTCTAGGTAGGAATTGTTATGAATGTTATCCTAGCTAAGACTCAGACCAACAAGAATTATTTCTCATGGCTCAGTTGCACAAGAATGTGTTTTTTAGAAAGAGATCACTCTTAACCACTTGGGGTAGAGATTGGGAGAAATTAATCCTCTCCTTTCAACTCAATCTTCTTCATAGGATAGAGAGGAACCTACTTGAATCAAATCAGAGGTACCTAAGGCTTTCATCATGAGAATAATTAGTTGTCAGGTCCATAGGATCAAAAATACAGTGGGATATTATTGACAAGGGGAGAATGTCAGTATATTTTCCATTGATGTCAAAGGGGGCGAATTTCTGATAAAATAAAATTTGGCAAAGAACCTCATAAAAAGGGGGAGAAGGACCTCAAGAAAAAAATAGGGAGAAGCATCAGAGACAAATAAGAGAAGTACACTTATCTTTTCTTTATCATTAGTTATGTTGTTTCTTATCATGGTGTTGCCATCAATGCCAAAGGGGGAGATTGTTGGAAATATGTCATGATTGATGGAAAAGGAAAAGCATGGCAATTAAAAATCATTTATGATGGTGTTTTCATTTTTGGAAAATGAAAAGGATGGTAAAGGATGACATAAATATTCAGGATCAGTTACAAGAATGATGAAGATAAAAAAGGATGAAGAAGGTGCAGAGAATTTGAGGTCAACTCTTAAAGAGTATATCATATACATTATAGGTGAAACCCACTCATATGGAAACAGAAATGGCCTGGTTCAAAAATTAGAGCCATTCAAAGCTAAGGACCCCAAATTCAATGTTATGCAAAGCTAAAAAAGTGGAAATTTTTTTGGAGTAGGTTGAGCTTGGCGGTTAGCCAAACCTAGCGGTGAAGTTGGAAGAAGGTCTGGTGGAGTTGTTATCCAAAAAATCGGGAGAACGTGCCATCATATAGTGCAATGACATCCAAATAATTGGGAAAACGTAGCTATGATAGGAGTGTAGTGAAAAGCTTTCTATTGGCTCATGGAATATCCCACTTGATAGCTCAGCCAGTCGGTGGTAACCTGACGGTTTAAAGTAGTGCGCTAAGGAGAAATACATATGGAATTAGTTCGGCAGAGGTGGACTAACAGCTTACCCTTGCACAAATTTGATTGGTTGTAGGAGCAGTGGGCATACCCACTGTAACATTTCAGCCCACAATGTAAATCCCGAAGGAAAAATAAAGGCACGGGCAAAAAGTTGTGAGTTGACAGTGTTTCGAGATTATGGTGGAAGATAGAGTAGGAAGTGATGACCAATAGAGAATGGGAAATGGCTAACCCACATTGGCAGCTAAGCCCATAAAGGCAACCTTGGAGGATTCAAAGCAGCGTCCAGAGGAGCAAGAGTCAATAGATATACAATCGGTCAATGTGGAGAAAGTAAAAGAGACAGGCTAGGACCCTTAGAAAATTTACAATTGAATATTGTGAATAAAAAGGCTCAGAACCTTTCTCTCTCCTCTCTGACAGAAGGACGAGTGGCACAATATGATTGGATATTTCACCAAATATGGAGCTCGCTAAAAATAGAACCTATGCTAAATATTGTAACTCACTAGAATTGAGGAAAACAAAAGTTTAACTCAATTTCTCTCAGAGAAACAATAGAGAAGTGATTGAATAATTAAAGAGAACATTCAAAAGAATCAATTGAAGGAGGATAAAGGAAAAATTAATGGATTCATGTAAGCATTCGAGAGCAAGAAAATTAAAGCTTAAAATTTCGTAACAACAAATTTGAGCATAAAAACTCAGAGATTGAGTTCAGAATAGTGGAGAATTATTTGAAGATTTTCACATGACATATAAAAGAAAGACAAATACTGAATTTATGCTTGGAGGAAGACCTGAAGTTAACTAAAGTCTCACACCAAAATATCAATCAATAATTCTTTAAAATCATAATTCGAGCAACCAAGGTGGATGATAAGAGGGTTTTTGTGCAACGAGTTGCATAGCATTGGTATGCATCATGGGTGAATCAATGATCAAATTTGGTATCAAAGCAGGTGTCCTTCAGAATTAGTTTAATAGATGGAAGGAAGATTAGGTATCATGGAGAACCAAGATTGGATTACCTCAGATTAATTTCCATTTTTGTATGGTTCAAATTATACAACTTGGAAGGTCAGGATGATAATCTACTTGCAAGTTCTTGATTTGGATGTATGGATATTTATGGAGAATGGAGTAATAGATGATAAGTTTGATAAACAAGCTACAGAGGAAATCATGATAGGGTTGTCCAAATCATATTTTGAGACTGTCAAAGAGATATGGCATGAGTTGCATTCCATCTATGATATAGACATACAAGTTGCATGTGATGTCAAGAGGTTTTCCCTGGAGGATGGAGTAGTCAAAGATTCAAAGATTGTTGAAGATCGTGAATCAGAAGATGATTCTTTTGTATCAATAGGCTAAGTTGTTGATCAACATTTAGAGGAGATGCAATCTACAAGTAATTTTTTTTTTGTTACTATCACACAATAGGCCATTTATCTTCAAATTGGTCAACTATAAGTACTAGTAAGAGAGTTGTTCATCTAATTGTAGTGAATAAGTAGCTACTTTAATAGCAATAGTAGTTTGGACATTGATCAAGAAGACAATGGGTACACCACTGGTGAAGAGGAATAAAGGATATCTAATGTGTCAGTAGAATAATCCCTAGAGTCATCAAGGGAATAAAATCTTGAACAAGATGTGAGTGAAATTGACACTTGTTGTGAATCCAATTGCTCCGCTATTAACTTATAATATCTTGACGAAAATATATATTTAAAGAGGAATCTCATGTCGGCTCTTGAGGAGATCAATAAACTTAAAGCCACAAATATGAAGCTGGAAGAAGAGAATAGAACTTTAAATGAGTATTTGATGAATCTTCAGAAGCATGCAAAGAATTCTAAAGCTTTTGAAGAGATTCAAATCAGCTATTTTTCCTCTCGGGCCGAGACAATGTTGGAAGATGACAATGACCTAGTAGCATCATTTAAGGGACCCACCAACTTTGTTAAAGAAAAATCCAACAACACTGAAGTGGAAGATAAAATATTGTAGCATCAAGGAGATAATAATGACTTCCAGGAATCAATATAAAAGTATGCAACCCCTCATATGTTTTTATTTTAGTAATGCAGGGCACTTTTCCACCAAGTTTCTAGAGAGGAAAAAGAAGGTGTTGTAGCAGAGGTGGAATGCTCCATTTTAGCAATAGCCACGAATTTCTCGGAAGGTAAACTTGAATAGACATGCACATAGGGCCATTTCCTCTCAAAGGAAATGTTTTCAATGGCCAAATAACAGCAAGAAAGTGAATAACGGTCCAAGAAATTGGACAAGCAGAAGCTTTGGTAAGAAGAATAATTCCTTTTCCCCCTTATTGAATAAATTTGAATGCCATAGGTGTAACAATTATGGGTTTTAACACTGGAAAATCATACAGCAGAAAACGACATCAGTTAATGTCAAGCCTAAGGATTTACAGGACAGGGATACATTATGGAATCAAAAGTATTTAGAATCTTTAAGGTTTTGAGCAATTCAAGATTGAACTAGTCATAAATTCCTGAATGCGCGCTTTTTTCTTTGAGAAGAGCGCCTTCTGCGTGCACTGGAGCTCGATAAGCACGCATTCCTGGAAATGGAAAAAAATTCGCTTTCCGGGACCACAAGCAAGAAAATGAAAGTGTATCCTTATGTGAAAGTCACCTAAGGACAGCACCAGTGCCTCCTTAGGTCTTGTGTGAGCACACAAAAGCAAATTTTAGCCCATAATGGAATATTTCCCCTCCCTTGGGTCACTATCCACCATGTAACAAGGGAGGGAAGGAGGTTTGAAAGCTCACCTATATAAACCTCAAAGAGATGAACAATGGGTGATCACAAGGTTATGCTGGCCAAAGGTTCCCAAGCAACACTAGCTATTGTGTGAACCAAGGAGAAAGAGCTGAAGAAGAGGACTCGATTGTTGGCCACTGAACAATCTTAGCCCATTACAGTAGAGAGAGAGAGTTGAACTGCATCAGAAGGCAGAACTTGAAGGAAAAACATCCTTGCGTCGGGTCCTAGAGCCACTGCCTAGGCCCTTTGGCAAGTGGGTAAGATTTGTTTTCATTCCAAGCATTCAATAAGAAGAAGGCCATCGAGTCGTTGTTTACCTTGTTACTGTTTGGAACTCTCTATAGCTTCTTTCGTGTTTTTGGTTTTAGTTTTTTAACAGAGCATACTTAAGTGTATTACTTCATTTTAAGTCTTATACTTTTAAGCTCCCCTTAGACTCCCTATTACTTATGCATTAGAGAAAATACCACATTCTCTAAATGCGTGTGATTTCATACACCCATGTGTCAAATCCACCACAACAGGATTGGCGACTCCACTGGCGTATTTCAAGTTTATGTGGTTGTGCCATTGTTTGCAGGAGACCCTTAGTCTATGTTGGAGTGGAGATGATAGTCCTCTGACCCATCTTGTAGTCCCTAGACTCACTAAGGTGACAAACTGAAGAAGGCAGTTCCTAATTTTTTACTTGTAGGAATTTTTTGCACTGTTTTTACACACAGACGCATAGGGCGCGCGTTTAGGAGTGACCTGCGCGCAGAAAAGCGCACCTGTCAGAGGCTTTTGTGCGCAATTTGCAGAGAGATTTTTTTCTCCCTACCTTCCACATTTTTTCTACTTGTAAGTGTGTTTGGAAGCCCCTAATGTATCTGCCAACACCTGTGTTGATACCCCACAGCTTCTGAAGATTAATTTTTGCTGCTTTTTGTAGGCATTTATTTAGTTTTCATTTAAGTTGGTTTTTTGCAAAAAGTGCTCACATAGTTTAAGTAGGGGGTGAATTTACCATTGATTTCCGAAAATTTTATGTTTTTGCAAATTCTGGTATGCATACATAGTCTAGCTAGTCCAAGTAAGTGGCTCATGACCACACATGCATAAGCTAGTGTAGAAATTGTTTAGTTTAAATTTCAATTTTTGCATTTAAGAAATTGCGGGACTAGGATTGAATCGCAAGTTAGAGTAAGTAATCTCTACTGTCTTTGCGCCATTGGGTGACCCTAGAAAAGCATATAAACACTCTACATTTGTGATTCTCCATCTCCCTTTAGTCATTCACATAGACTAATTAGGAGGTTTTGGAAGCGGCCCATTATCCGCACATGATTTTTATTTGAGCAAGGAACAACGTCACATAGTTTAACTAGGGGACATTTGTAAAGGATCGTCGATATCCATATGTTCAAATTATGAGATTTTTCACCATACGCTCACACACATTCACCCACTAAGAAAATAAAGCCACCTAAAAAAATAACTTAAACCAACTCACTAAAATCTCCCCACAGGGGCCACAAGATAAATTATAGTTTAAGTTAGGATCAAGGGGGTAGGCATCCAATAAGCCGCCTTGATCACACTTCACATTTGAAACATAGAAGTTTTGTTTTTAGGGAGCTTTAAAATCCACCTATCATCCCACGGAAAAGAAAACCTGAGCGCAGCAGAGACACGATTCAGAGGGGGTTAGGCTTAGGTGCAGTGTGTGTGGTATTAGTTCGGGCTACCTGACCCGTCTGATACTCGGTACTGTTATTTGAATACCAAGAAGCCCAAGACTCAAACGCTCACATGGGACGGTGGTTCTTAGTGGAAAAAACTAGGGCATCCTTTACCCTATAGGTGACAGTGCAGGCAAGCGCCAGACCCTTTACCCTTACCTTGGTTGATTCTCTTCGGCTGACTGGGGGCATCGCCAGTTCTTTCGAGACGTTGTGCTAGCACTCGCAAGAAATCCTCTCAAGGCCCAGTTACTTTTGAGTGTGTGAGGAAGTTATTAGGTCTTCTAGGATTTTTGAGTATCACGCGCAAACAAACAAAACCATTTTTTGCTTGATTGATCACATAGATTAAATTAAAGGAAAAATCATTTCATTTTTGCTTTGTTTTAAGTATGTGGCCATAAATTTGACGTGATAATAGACTCAATCCCCTCAAAAAAAAATTCCAAAACCTAACTTGGATGACCCTCAAACGGTTCCAACGGAACCTCATCGGTCCAGGCATATTTTGGACCTCCCCCCATTAACGGGAGGGGTTCCAGGTCTTTCGTCGTTTAAGCGTCAAAGACGAAACATTTCCACAGTGGTTGGTTCCTCCTTTCTTGGAGCAACCTTTGTTGGGAACCCTAGTCGGTCTCCCAGCACCACACCGCACATCACTCCCCCCTCGTCCCCTAGGGGGAAGAAGAGTGCATCCCATATGGGAAGCCAGCTGAATTCACAACCGAGTACGTCACAGACTAACCCTCGTTCTAACCAGAACTTCATGTCTTCACACGTTGCCATGGCATCAACCTCTCAGTCACCCTTCTTAGCGGAATTAAATCTACCAGATTTAACCAAGCTCACCAATGACCCCATCACACACGACCCCAATTGTCCTCCCATGCCCACGAAGCTCCCTTCAGACATACCAAAGTTTGAGGGCAAGCAAGCGGAAGACCCAGGGAATCATATAATGACCTTTCACCTATGGTTCTCATCGAATAGCATCATTGAAGATACTATTTGATTGAGGTTGTTTCAACGTGTTGGCCACCTATAAAATTTGTTCTACCAAAAGGTGGCCAAAACATGTTCAGCCTTCAAGAAACAGTTTCATGATCAAAATGTTATCTCTTGAAGCCTGTGCAAGGCCTCATGTGCGTGTCTGAAATCTTCATTTCTGTTCCATTAGAAACTCACAAATTCTGCTAAAAGTTTCATGAGAAATACTACTGTAGTATCCCCCTTCTCTCCTCTTCCTCCTCTCAGAGACTAACCTTCGTTTTTTCCATCATTGGCCTCTGTTTTCCATTTTCCTCATCTTTCCTTCATGAAAGTTTCCTTTTCCGAGCTTAAACTCCTTTGAAAACTCTGTCGAAACCCTTTGAAAACCATCAAAAAACATGAAAAAAACCCATTTCTGTATTAAGGGTTTAAGCCCCTTGGGCTGAGTTTCCAAACCACTTCCCCCATATGCCCTTGTCATAAAAACCAAGCGCCAAACCCATGAAGCGCTAATCGCATCGGAAAGATTCAAGTGTGCATGTCTTTGAGCCATTTCAAAACTCCGATTGCGATCAGCCCCTTTGTCATAAACCGCAGATCATATTGTTATTTCATTTAACCCGTGGGCCCGCAATCGGGCACTAAACCATTGAAAAATCCCTCTCCGATCAATATTTTTCTTTGTAAAATCATAAAATCCATTTATCCAAAGTTTAGATCTAAAAACCTAAGTCACGTGCTGAAATAATTCAAATGGGTAGATCAAAAAGACCCGATGCGCAATCGCATCGGAAAAATCCAAATGGGTCGATCGGAAAGACCAGGCCTGCAGTCCCGATTGCGATTGGCCCTTTTGTGTTTTACGCCCCAGGCCCATGGTATTTCATATATCCAAAAGCCCCGCAATCAGGTGCCGATCATATTATATATAAATATGCCGCTCTGATCCTTAAAAAAACTTTGTATTATTCGAAAAACTTGGGTTTTATAAAGTGTTAAAGAGTTTTTCCGCTGATGCATAATCCACCGTTGATCTTAAAACGATCAGACGGCCAACGCTCAATCGCAAAGTTTCAATCGCAAGTCCTGTCTTCCGACCCCCGGTCGCTCATCCCTCCGATTCAATCCTGTCCATCTGTTTCCCCGTTGATCCAACAGTCATCGCTTGATCGCACTAACCTCCCCGATCGCGCAATCGCATCGGCATTTTCCATCGCACCCTTTGTTTTCTCCCGGCCAATTGCGATGTTCCGATTAGATATGGACCGTCCACGTGTCCGGATCAGACGGCCCATTTTTTTCCCACATTACTCCATCGCCCTCCACCTCTACCAAAGAGTTTTTTAAACCGACCCCCGCTGTTGCTCATCGCGCGATCGACGGTTCTGTTTAATTCTTCCTCCCGCGTCATTTAAAACTCCTCTCAGTTAATCTCCACCGTTGGATGATGCCATCCAATGGTCCTGCTCTCTTCCTATGCCTCTGAAGCAGTTAACTCAATTCCCACAGGATTTTATAACAAATTGTTTGTATTTTGCAGGTTTTCGAATGATTTTTCCGCCATTTTGAAGAAACCACAAAGGCCGAGGGTGACGATCCTCTGTCTTCTGAGTTCATAAAGAATCATTAGAATGGTGTTAGATTTACATTTTATCAATGAATTCATGACCCATTGATGCCATTCGACCCCGCTACTGCCCTGCGCACCAGAAGACAAGCACAATTCATCATTTGTTAAAGAGTATCAGCGCCGAAGACAAAAGTTATCAGAACCGGAGATTGAAGACCCAAAACACAGATTTCAAGTTAATTAAAGGTGTTTTGGGAACGACGAAGACTTCTGTCAAGCTGAGAAAGCCTCCACCGCCATAAGAAAAGGCTAATTGAACCTTCCATAGCTCCAAAAGACACCAACAGCCTCGCAGAAATTAAAGATCGCCGAACAATTAATGCAAATCAAAGAATCTTATCTCTAATTGTCGGCAAAACCATTCTGGAAGTTGAAGAACAGTCGAGAAGCAGGTCTTTTCAATCATTTGGCCTCGTATTTACAAACGAGGAGTTGTAGTGAGAGTTATAAGCTAACCTATATTCCCACCTTATGCCTTGCAGTTCCCAAAGGCAGGAGATTGCCATTATTGCATAATTGATAATGTGACCCACAGGGAGGAAATCCACTCCCACCTCTTCATTTTTCTATAAATCTTGCTATAGAAGATGAGAAAATGTTGGTCTCTGGACATGGATACGCTGTAATAGTTATTAAAACTGGAAATTACTTACTTGTCTTATGTGAATACCTGGTGCAGTAAATTTAGTAAGAGATCACAAGACTTCTTGGAGTCTGTTGGTTGAACCTTATCAATGATTTGATTCATGGAATCTCAATTGTGTTAATTTTGATAATACCTTCTGTTAATTGTTATTTTAACACGTTTCCTACTACTACTACGTGAGCGACAAACATAGAGTTAGGATGTACTCTCCACGGTACCCTACTCTTATTGGAACCTTTACTTCTATGTTTTCTTCATTTTAATGTTCTATTTGAAGAGTATATTAATGCAGGTTAGTTTAAAAGTACTTCCCTGATCTAGATTGCTCTTTAGAACGAGCCTTCCCTGTGTTTTCCTTAGAGTATATTAATGTAGGTTAGTTTAAAAGTACTTCCCTGATCTAGATTGCTCTTGGTGATTATCATTTGTGTTTCCTTATCGAATATGTTGAAAGCAGGCTAGTTTAAAAGCACTTACCTGATCTTAAGCAGTCCGAGCTATTTTTTAAATGTTTCTGATTGAAAGTACTTCAATGCAGGTTAGTTTAAAAGCACTTACCTGATCAACAGAAATACTTTTATGTTTCCCCTTAAGTACATGTTTAAATCAAGCTAGTTTAAAAGTACTTACTTGATCTTAGACTGTGCTTTGTCCTTCCTTTTGTTTGGTCTTTCACTTATTATCTGTTTCATTCCATAAAATCACTTTAAAGATCCTTTGATATAAGCAACTTGCCCCATGGGTCCTTCTTGAAATCTTGTTGTCCAATTAAATCCTCCTATGACTCCATAGCCCAATGGGTTAAACTGTCTTTGCCCTTTTCTGTCAGCTGAATCATTCCTTCATTTGCAGACATCTTCACCCTTTATTTTGAATTGCCTTTCATCTTCATGATGTCTTTTCCCAACCAAAAACAAACAAATCATAACCATGCTCTTCATAACTAGCCTAATATCACAATTTCAGCCTTTGAAGATCACATATTTTCACTCATTTATAGAGAGATCCCTCTCTAGATTCAGGAGGGCTAGATCCTTGAATCACAAAGTGGTATGATGTTACCTCTGCAGTTGGAATTTTTCCAATCTTGCTAATTATAGGGTCCTAACATAATGGCGACTCCACTGGGGAACGTTTTGAGTTCATAGTTTCTTGGTCATCTTTTATAAACTCTTTAGTTTCCATACAACCACAATAACTGAGAAATCCCAAAAATATTTCAGATTGGTATCTAATAAACATGGTAGTGGACCATAAAACCTTTTACCTCTGAAAAGGAGCTAAAAAATTCCACTTGGCGACTCCACAATCCTGAACAGACCTTAAGACTCCACTAGGAAGAACCCTCATTGCTATACTATCCTTCAAACTCAGTCAGAGGACTATATGATTGAAAATTGTGTAAAACAGATTAGTTAACCTCTCAAATATTGTCATACCTAGTTGAACTTTTCTTGTTATTAGGATCTAAAACATACAGCATAGTGGCTCCTAGAAAGATTCACACTAGAGCCCATCCTGACCCAGATCCACCTAAAATAGTTGATGACCTAGAAAGCATCCTTCGGAAGTCTCCTAGGATTAAATTATCAACTGTTTTCAGATTACCCTTGAGAGCTAATTCTGTCCCAGAAAATCTTTCAGCTCTACAACAATCACAAGATGACCTAGTAAATCCCTTTAGAACCAGGTCTCTTGGCGATTTAGATCAGTTAGATTCTGAGTCTTCACATTCATCTCCTGAGACAAGTGAACATCCTGGTGGTAGAGAAACCACACCTCCTGACTTACATTTCCTTAACAACCTAGGTCTCTCTCATCCAAGATCAGCTCAGCAATCTATTCCTGGTCCATCTACTTCCACTCACCCTACATCCACTGTCCAAACCACTCCACTCCAGCCTACGGTCCCTCTTGTAAATCCACCTCCACCACCTGCCATGGCTGCATGGTATGCTCCTTTAGTCCTTCTTGTACCCCTAGTCAATCTTCCACAGGACTATCAGTCCAAAATTCCATTATATGATGATAACAATGCTACAACTGCATCACAACATGTGGATAAGATGAATGACTACTTTGAAAGAAATGAAATTGATAATGATTCTGTCAAGCTTAGATTTTTTGCTCAAAGTCTGGGGGGAGAAGTAAGAAAATGGTTCAAAGGTCTAGCCCCCCATAGTATCAATTATCTCCAAGCCTTCCATCAAACATTCTTAAAGAAATGGGAAGTAAAGAAGAATCCCCTTCAAATCCTTGCTGATTACAACAACCTCCATAGAAACACTGGGGAAAGTGTACAAGCTTATTGTACTAGATTCAACAGTATCTATAATGCACTTCCCCCAGAACTAAAACCTCCACGGGGCTCAACTTTAAATAAGTTTCCTGAAGGGTTTGACTCTGACATGACCTATTCGCTAAGAGAAAGAGACTTTGCAACTCTTGAAGATATGCAAAGGGGTGCTCTTTCTGTGGAAGTCAATTTAATGGAGAAGAGAGAAAGAATGAAGGCTAAGAAGAGAGTCTCTTTTAGAGAGGAGTCCACACCTTCCACTTCAAACTCAAAAATGGAGAAAATGATGGAGGAAATGATGAAGAAAATGAGCATCCTTGAGAGAACGCAAGCCAATCAAAATCAAACTGCCTCTCAGAACAGAAACCAGAACCAGGGTTAGAATTTTAGAAGAAATCAACCTCCAAACCGACCTAGGGAAGATGACCAATAGATCACCCCTCCCTTTCATCAAAACTTTGTAAGTGAGGTTGAGAAAACAGATGAGATAACGGAGGAAGAGGATGTCAACATGCTAGGGGTAGATAATGATGACTGTGAGATTCATTATGATAGAACACAAGGTCTATATACACCTTATGATGACACAAGAGATGATGATGAAAATTATTATCAAGACATGGACAATGTTGGCATAGAGTCTCAAAAATAATATGACCTTAGAAGCAAAACCAGTCAACAAACCCCCAACTCCAAAACCTCTGACAAATCTTCACAAAACAGCCCTGTAACTAAGCCTAAAGTTGTCAAACAAAAGGATAAAACAGTGACTGTGAATTCTGATAAAGGTAGAGAGAAAAGCACTCAAAACAATGAAAAACAAAGTGCAGACATTAGTAGTACTAATATCTTAGCTAGTACTCCTGTGAAAACCATTTTGTCAAGTGTAAATAGAACAAGTCAGCAAACTGATGTTGCTGAGAAATTGACAGCTAATAAGACTGAAACCAGCACTTTAAAGAGTCAAATTCCTTTCAGCCTAGGGCAAGAAATTTCAAAGATCAAAATCTCTGTTCCTTTGACTGAGTTAGCTACCCAGCATGCATATAGAGCCCAAATTCTGAAGGCTTTAAATATTGAGGACAGTAATGACACAGTCAATTTTAATGATGACCAGCCAGAGCTTATTTTTGGTCCTAAAATTGAAGGTAAATTTCAAGAAGGGGTAGTACCCCCTTTCTATGTCAGCCTAAATGTCCATGACAAAATCTTGCATAATGCTATGCATGACTCTAGAGCCTCACACAACCTTATGCCAAAAGCGATAATGGAAAGGCTAGGGCTAGAAATAACTCGACCTTACAAGGACTTATATTCTTTTGACTCTAGCAGAGTGAAATGCCTTGGCCTAATCAAAGATCTTTGTGTGAGTTTGACTCAAATCCCAGCCAAGTGCATGGTTATGGATGTTGTAGTGGCTGATGTGCCCCCTAAGTATGGCATGTTGTTATCAAGATCATGGGGTGCCAAGCTGCAAGGTACAATGCAGATGGATGGAACATATGCTTCTATCCCTGTCTTTAGCCAACTTAGAAGACTATACAGAGAGGCACACTTGAAATTCATGGTCAGTAGCCCAGAGAAGCCTGAAAATTCCCCCATTTACTCTGTCCATACTGACCTGGATTCATTTATCCTTTATAATGACGAACCTTCAAATAAGCCAGAGCTAGAAGACAGCGACTCAGCCGAATGGTTAGAAACCCCAAATCTGGAAATGAATGCAGTTCTAGAGATGAAAGAAAACGAGATAGAAGCCTTCGAACAGTGCGTTGAAACAACCCAGCTGAATGAACATAGCCAAGATGGCAAACAACAAACTGCCCCTCTCCTTCAACTCCATGAAAATCTTGAGGAACAAGATCCAGCACAACATCTTCTAGATCTCAGAATAGAACATAATGATGACACACTTACTGAATCAGTCACTTTAACAGGATTGATTGCCGATGGCGAGAAAGAGAAACACAACTCAGAAATGTCAAAACAGTTTGATACATGTCAAGGCATTAGTAAACCAAACAAAGATCTTGAGCCATGGGATATCTGCCCATCGCCCTTAAAACTTGAAAATCAAGACAGCAACCTTCAACACAGCGAAAAACCTAAGAACTCGAAACCAATTCAACTAAGTGTTGATTTTCAACAACAATCAGAGAGCACGTTAGTTGACGAGGGCACTAACCAGGATGAAACCGAAAACGGTCCTCTGTGGACTATGTACTTTGACGGGTCATGCACTAAGAACACTGCTGGTGCGGGTGTCTGGATTATTAACACTGAAAAAAATCACACAGAATGTATTTCCTGCAAATTAAACTTTCAGTGTTCGAACAACATCGCCGAGTATGAAGCTCTTATCTTAGGCTTGCATCTGTTGAAAAAGTTAGGAGCCAGAAGAATCAATGTCCATAGGGATTCAGAATTAGTGATTAGGCAAGTCAATGGCGAGTATAATGCAAACCATCCCAGACTTAGAGCCTATCGAAACGATGTCATCGACCTTTTGAAAACTTTTGAGGAGTCCAGATTGATTTTTGTCCCAAGAAAACGAAATATTGCCACACACAATTTAGCCTTTGCCGCTAGGACATGCTTAGCCCCATATGAAACTAAAGACTGCACAACTCAGATGAAATTTAGACTAGCCATGCCTGATAATAAAAAATATTGGCAGGTCTTTGAGGACGACAAACAGATAGAGGATTTCCTGCTTGGCAGGAATGAGTTTGAATCATCTGATTTAGATTCTAAATCCGATGAAGACTGCCTAAACGAACAACCCCCTAAAGGAGAAGAACCATATCGTCCCGTAGAAATCAACATGTTAACTAACAAACTCGAAACTCATACTAGAGAATACGAGGACACAGAAAATGAAGACATTGAGGTATTGTCAACAAAGGACAAGAACATACCTAGGGGGCTAGCACCATTAGAAGACCTGTTTGATTATAACGACTCGGCAAAGAAACCCACAGTGGAATATACAGAGTCTGAGGTCGAAGAATGCAACATAGGCCCTGAGGATCAGCCCAAAATGATTAAATTAGCTAGGTCCTTGTCGTCAGACATCAAAAAGAAATACATTGACTTGTTTAAAGACTTTGTCGGTGTGTTTGCCTAGAGCTATCAGGACTTAAAGGCCTATGATACAGAGATCATCCAGCACAAGATTCCTTTGAGAGAAAAACAAAAACCCTTTAAGCAAAAACTGCGTCGAATTAATCCGATACAACTGCCTCTAGTGGAAAAGGAAATCAAGAAAATGTATGAGACAGGAATCATTGTGCCTGTGAGGTTTTCAGATTGGGTTTCTAATCTTGTAGCTGTGAGGAAAAAGACAGGAGAAATAAGACTCTGCATTGATTTCAGAAACCTTAACAGAGCCTCCCTAAAAGACAATTATCCTCTGCCCAAAATGGAACACATTCTACAGAAGGTAGTTGGTTCAAAGAGGATTTCCCTGTTAGATGGTTTTTCAGGATATAACCAAGTTTTAGTACTCCCTGAAGACCAACTCAAAACAACTTTCACCACTCCTTGGGGCACTTTCATGTATGTGAAGATGCCTTTTGGACTAATGAATGCTGGGGCCACTTTCCAAAGGGCCATGGACATTGCATTTTCAGAAGAAATAGGGCACTTCATTGTAATTTACCTTGATGACATAACAATTTATTCCAAAACCGATGAAGAGCACCTTAAACATCTAAGGAAGGTCTTTGAAAAATGCAGGAGATTTGGGCTATCTTTAAATCCCAAAAAGACAGTATTTGGCCTACAAGAGGGTAAACTCCTTGGCCATATTATATCAAAAAAGGAATTAAAATAGATCCAAAAAGAGTTGAGGGAATACTACAGATTAGCCACCCAAGGAAGATAAAAGAACTGCAGTCCTTTATTGGGAAGATTAACTTCTTGAGGAGGTTTATTCCCAACTTAGCAGAGCTCCTTAGGAACATGACTAATATGCTCAAAAAGAGTGTAGGAGTAAAATGGACTGTAGAAGCCAAAAAATCCTTCGAATTGGTAAAACATGCACTCACCCAGGCACCAGTCTTGATCAGCCCAGACTTTTCAAAAGATTTCCTTATTTTTTCCTTTGCCTCAGAACATACAGTGGCTGCAGTCATATTGCATAAAAATTCAGAGGGACAGGAACAACCTATTTCTTTTTTCAGCAAGGCTTTAAGAGATGCACCCTTGAAATATAACATAATGGAAAAACAAGCCTATGCTTTGGTAAAGGCCTTAAAGGAATTCAGGGTGTATATTCTTCATTCCCACACCATTGCTTATGTGCCTAACATAGTGGTAAAAGACATCCTGTCTCAAGACCCAGATGGAAAGAGGGGCAAATGGATTGCTGCAATCCTAGAGTATGATTTGGAGATCAAACCCACAAAACTCATTAAAGGTCAGGGCTTAGCTCAATTAATGGTTGAATATAATCTACAAGCCCTTGACATTAACATGGTAGATGCCTTGGATGAACAGGAAGAATTATCTGCTCCCACTGTGGAAGAGCAGTTCCAAAACTCACCTTGGTATGCTGACATCTTGTATGTACTTACAAATATTAATGCTCCTCCTGATTTATCAAAAACAAAGGTAAGGTTTTTAAAGTTGAAAGCTAGGAACTATTGCATTTTAAATGAATGTTTGTATTGGAAAACTGCTAATGGTTTATTACTTAAATGTTTGCCTGAAGTGGATGCAGAGAGGATCAAGCATGAATTCCATGAGGGAGAGTGTGGAGGTCATCTCTACTAGAAAACCACGGCCAATAAAATCCTTAGAGCTGGCTATTACTGGCCCACCCTCTTCCAATATATCCATAAAATGATAGTTGCCTGTCATAAATGCCAAATATTCGAGGGCAAAAGAAAGCTCCTTCCCTTACCATTACAACCTATCATTGTTGAAGCTCCTTTCCAACAATGGGGCCTAGATTTCATAGGAGAAATCCATCCTGCTTCATCTGCCCAACACAAATGGATTCTCACAGCCACTGAATACTTCACAAAATGGATTGAAGCCATCCCTTCTAGCAATGCCACAGATTCTGTGATTATAAAATTCCTTGAAGACCATATCTTTTCTAGATTTGGATTCCCTAGAAAGATTATTACTGATAATGCTACTGCTTTTTGTTCTAAAAAATGATTGAGTTTTGTCACAGGTATCAGATTACACTTGGCCACTCTACTGCTTATTACCCTCAAGGTAATGGGTTAGCTGAATCATCAAATAAAATTTTGGTGACTATCATCAAGAAGATGCTGGAGGAAAATAAAAAATCATGGCATAAAAATTTGGTGCATGCTCTGTGGGCAGACAGATTGACCACAAAGAAATCCATTGGAATGTCCCCTTACCAACTTGTTTATGGAACAGATGCAGTATTTCCTGCCAGCCTGGGTGTACCAGTGATAAAATTAGTCCAAGAAATACAGTCAGAAGAAGACAGCATGATAAGGAGGATCAATGAGACAATACATCTCCAGCAGACAAGAGAAGAGGTTTACAACAGAGCTCAAAAGGTGCAAGAAAATATAAAGAAGTTGTTTGACAAAATAACAAAGGCTTGTGATTTTAGCATTGGAGATAAGGTACTCAGATGGGACTCCAGAAGAGAGGAGAAGGGCAAACATGGCAAGTTTGATAGTTTGTGGCAAGGTCCTTACATCATTCAATCCACCATTGGTCCTAATGCCTATTTTTTGCAAGAGATAGATGGCACAGATCTGTTTGGGGGTCCTGTCAATGGCAGGATCCTTAAACACTACTACTGCTGAGTCTGATTTTAAATCTTTCATTTCCATTATAAATATCATTGCTTTATTTCAGTTTCATAAAAAAAGAAAAATTAAAATAAAATTTAAAATAAAATTTAAAATAAAATAAAATAAAAAAATATATATATATATACAAAAACAAAGAAAAGAACGAAAAGAGGGCGGATTGTAAAAACAATAAAGGCAGAGCCCCATGCCAAAAAAGAGAAATAATTCTGAAAGTGTGCAAGCTTAAATGCCACTCCTGAAAAACATACTTCTAGTTAGTCAAACTGTTTAATCTTGACTAATTAGCTTTAAATTTTCTGCTGATAGGATAGTGAATTTGATTTGCCAAACTGTCTAATCTTGGCTTATCAGTAGGAATATTAGGATAGAAATGAAAGGTTCAAACATGTTCAAAACCTGAACCTAAAGTTTCCAAGAAAGAGATGACTCAAGTCTGTTTTATTTTTCTGAGTCATAAAGATGTAAATCTGGTTCTAATTAGCTCAAAATCTGAACCAGAAAGAAAGAAAGAACAGCTCAAATAAAGTCAAACCAGAGCTGAAATGAAGGAAAGCAAGTGGCTCTAACAAGCTCAAAACTTGAGTCACAAACAAGAAGAAGGATGCTTCAAAATTTCAGATTTCAAGCCTTCAAAGTTTTGTTTCAGTTTTATGCAAGTGCCTTCAAAGTGCAGCTTGTTTTCCATGCCATAGATCACAGCAAGTCAAACTGTTTAATCTTGACTTGACTGTTTTTTAAATTTCTGTTTTAGAATTTAGAGAATGAGATCTGTTGGACAGTTTAATCCCAACAGATAGTAGATTAGGTAGAGAATCATATGGAATCAACTGTTTAATCTGAGTCCATGGAGAAATAAGGAGTAGGATTAGATTAGTTTTCCTGTTTTCAAAAGAAATAAATGTTGTAAAGATTTTTCCAATCCAAGTGCACTCTAAATGAAGAAAAAATGTTAGATCAATAGGACTGGGTAGGTAGAAAATTTGTGTTGATGAAGATCCATTGTTTTTTCAATACTGCTAATATGTTTGCAGAAAGATCATCCCAGCAAGGAAGGGCAGCCTAATGGATTAGGCACAGATCAGCATCCCAGAGAACTTAATGGATGAGGCAATTGATCAGCCTCCTAGAATGCAGGTCTCAAGTTCTTGATGCCTTCAAGAAGGCACCATCCCCAAGTGGAGCCACTGTTGGCCACCTATAAAATTTGTTCTACCAAAAGGTGGCCAAAACATGTTCAGCCTTCAAGAAACAGTTTCATGATCAAAATTTTATCTCTTGAAGCCTGTGCAAGGCCTCATGTGTGTGTCTGAAATCTTCATTTCTGTTCCATTAGAAACTCACAAATTCTGCTAAAAGTTTCATGAGAAAGACTGCTGCAGTATCCCCCTTCTCTCCTCTTCCTCCTCTCAGAGACTAACCTTCATTTTTTCCATCATTGGCCTCTGTTTTCCATTTTCCTCATCTTTCCTTCATGAAATTTTCCTTTGCCGAGCTTAAACTCCTTTGAAAACTCTGTCGAAACCCTTTGAAAACCATCAAAAAACATGAAAAAAACCCATTTCTGTATTAAGGGTTTAAGCCCCTTGGGCTGAGTTTCCAAAACACTTCCCCCATATGCCCTTGTCATAAAAACCAAGTGCCAAACCCATGAAGCGCTAATCGCATCGGAAAGATTCAAGTGTGCATGTCTTTGAGCCATTTCAAAACTCCGATTGCGATCAGCCCCTTTGTCATAAACCGTAGATCATATTGTTATTCCATTTAACCCGTGGGCCCGCAATCGAGCGCTAAACCATTGAAAAATCCCTCTCTGATCAATATTTTCTTTGTAAAATTATAAAATCTATTTATCCAAAGTTTAGATCTAAAAACCTAAGTCACGTGCTGAAATAATTCAAATGGGTAGATCAAAAATACCCGATGCGCAATCGCATCGGAAAAATCCAAATGGGTTGATCGGAAAGACCAGGCCCACAGTCCCGATTGCGATTGGCCCTTTTGTGTTTTACGCCCCAGGCCCATGGTATTTCATATATCCAACAGCCCCGCAATCGGGCGCCGATCATATTATATATAAATATTCCGCTCCGATCCGCCAAAAAACTTTGTATTATTCGAAAAATTTGGGTTTTATAAAGTGTTAAAGGGTTTTTCCGCTGATGCATAATCCACCGTTGATCTTAAAACGATCAGACGGCCAATGCTCAATCGCAAAGTTTCAATCACAATTCCTATCTTCCGACCCCCGATCTCTCATCCCTCCGATTCAATCCTGTCCGTCTGTTTCCCCGTTGATCCAACAGTCATCGCTTGATCGCACTAACCTCCCCGATCACGCAATCGCATCGACATTTTCCATCGCACCCTTTGTTTTCTCCCGGCCGATTGCGATCTTCTGATTGGATCTAGACTGTCCACATGTCCGGATCGGAAGACCCAGATCTTTTCCCACATTATTCCATCGCCCTCCGCCTCTACCAAAGAGTTTTTTAAACCGACCCCCACCGTTGCTCATCGCGTGATCGACGGTTCTGTTTAATTCTTCCTCCCGCGTCATTTAAAACTCCTCTCGGTTAATCTCCACCGTTGGATGATGCTATCCAACGGTCCTGCTCTCTTCCTACACCTCTGAAGCAGTTAACCCAATTCCCGCAGGATTTTATAACAAATTGTTTGTATTTTGCAGGTTTTCGAATGATTTTTCCGCCATTTTGAAGAAACCACAAAGGCCGAGGGTGACGATCCTCTGTCTTCTGAGTTCATAAAGAATCATTCGAAGGGTGTTAGATTTACATTTTATCAGTGAATTCATGACCCATTGATGCCATTCAACCCCGCTACTGCCCTGCGCACCAGAAGACAAGCACAATTCATCATTTGTTAAAGAGTATCAGCGTCGAAGACAAAAGTTATCAGAACCGGAGATTGAAGACCCAAAACACAGATTTCAAGTTAATTAAAGGTGTTTTGGGAATGACGAAGACATCTGTCAAGATGAGAAAGCCTCCACCGCCATAAGAAGAGGCTAGTTGAACCCTCCATAGCTCCAAAAGACACCAGCAGCCTCACAGAAATTAAAGATCGCCGAACAATTAATGCAAATCAAAGAATCTTATCTCCAATTGTCGGCAAAACCATTCTAGAAGTTGAAGAACAATCGAGAAGTAGGTCTTTTCAATCATTTGGCCTCGAATGACACAAACAAAGTTATGAAGTAGAGTTATAAACGATTATATTCCCACCTTATGCCTTACCTGATTCCCAAAGGCCAGGAATTGCATTAATTGCATAATTGATAATACTTGACCCCTGGGAAATCCTCCCACCTCTTCATTTTTCTATAAATACTGCTATAGAAGATGAGAAAATGTTGGTCTCTGGACATCTGAATGCATGTAATAGTTATTCTGAAGCTACTAATGCCCTGTCTTGTAACTGAAAGATACACAAGCTGATATGAGAATTTCAAAGTTGTAGAGACCCACCGGGCTTGCTGATTGTAACTGGTTTGAACATCAATACAAGCTGTTGATTCATAGAATCCTCAATTATGTCAATGGTGATGTGCTTCTTACTGTTAATTGTTATTTTTCTTAACGTTTTCACTCTGTTCACTTTCTCTGATAAAGAGCAGCAAACGTAGAGTTATGATATACTCTCCACGGTACCCTACTCTTACTGAAAGCTTTACTTCTATGTTTTCTTCATTTGAATGTTCTCTTTGAAGAGTATATTAATGCAGGTTAGTTTAAAAGTACTTCCCTGATCTAGATTGCTCTTTAAAACGAGCCTTCCTGTGTTTTCCTTAGAGTATATTAATGCAGGTTAGTTTAAAAGTACTTCCCTGATATAGATTTCTCTTTGTGATTATCATCTGTGTTTCCTTATTGAATATGCTGAAAGCAGGCTAGTTTAAAAGCACTTACCTGATCTTAAGCAGTTCGAGCTGTTTTTTTTAAATGTTTCTGATTGAAAAGTACTTCAATGCAGGCTAGTTTAAAAGCACTTACCTGATCAGCAGAAATACTTTTATGTTTTCCCCTTAAGTACATGTTGAAAGCAAGCTAGTTTAAAAGTACTTACTTGATCTTAAACTGTGCTTTGTTCTTCATTTTTGTTTGGTCTTTCACTTCCTATCTGTTTCGTTCCATAAAATCGCTTTAAAAGATCCTTTGATGTAAGTAACTTTCCCCATGGGTCCTTCTTGAATCTTGCTGTCTAATTAAATCCTCCTATGACTCCATAGCCCAATGGGTTAAAACTGTCTTTGCCCTTTTCTGTCAGCTGAATCATTCCTTCATTTGCCGACATCTTCACCCTTTATTTTGAATTGCCTTTCATCTTCATCATGTCTTTGCCCAACCAAAAACAAACAAATCAGACCCATGCTCTTCATAACTAGCCTAATATCACAATTTCAGCTTTTGAAGATCACATCTTTAAACTCATTTATAGAGAGATCCCTCTTTGGATTCAGGAGGGCTAGATCCTTAAATCCCAAAGTGGTATGATGTTACCTCTGCAGTTGGACTTTTGCAAATCTTGCTAATTACAGGGAGCTAACACAACGCACTCTCACGGGAGTGGCTGCGAAATGGTATGTCGAGCAACCCCCTGCTTCACACAGAACCTTTAGCGCCCTCGCTACTGCGTTCCTTACATAATTTCAGCTACCCATTCACCACGATTAGGGAATGGATTTACTCACTCATTTCAGACAATATCCCTCTACCCACATTTTTGAACATCTCCATGAGTGGAGACGGTGTCGTAGCTTATGCAAAGCTCAACTCGACAACCGAGTCCTTTTAGATTTATTCTTGAAAACTCTGACGGCGGAGATTTCAAAGGATGTGGCATGACGTAACCACACATCCGAAGAGTACGCAATCATTAAAGCCCAGCATCTTGAACTGATTTATATGCAATCAGGATACATATAAAATATCCTGCCTAACGCCCCACGCCTGCAATCTTATCAAGAATTTCCAGGCATGTCGAACTCTGCAGACGAACTTATTGGGTCAAATACCCAAGGGTACCTAGGCAGCAGCAGTCAGAATCCCGGCTACACACATGGGTCTACCCAGAACATGTCTCAACCCGGATTTCAAAATCATCATATGCAACAGCAAAATTTGATGAATAGGGCACCATCGTATCACCAAGGAGGACCTTACCCTCCGGCCGGGGGGACCTAGTACGCAGGAAGAAAAACTGACAAAAGAACTCCCCCCCAACGACCAATTGCAAACATGGGACAGCAGTATGCTCAGTCCCAAGCACATAACCCACCAACGCAAAACAATGCATAAGTGAACTTTGTGTAGCCATCCAAAGATCAACCACACCAGTATGATCAGGAGAATTACCCTCCCAATGTGGTCAAAAGAAAGGTAAAAAACAAACTCAAAGGGAACACTAGACAGGGGGGCAGCAACCAACAGCGCCCACCACGGCCCCGATCGGGAAATAACTCCAACTGGAACCAGAACCAGGAGCCAAGCAATGCTCAAAAGCAAGGAAAACAGACACCTCTATGAAAAAACCATTCATGTTCGATATGTGGTGAGTACAGGCACTATACTCACCACTGTCCTGAACTCCCTGAGCTTAAAAAGCTTCAGAGTAATCGAGGACAAGGAGGATCTTCCTAGACAACTGCAGTTATGCAAGAACCCTTCCCCCATCAAGGAACAGTCAACACTCAGCAGCAAAACCCCAACGATTCCAAGAAAAACAACCATGAAATTTAAATGATTGGGGAAGAAATGTCTTTCCAAACCTGGAATCGCAGCTATGACACCCCACCAGACACCGGTACATCAGGGGCTAGTACAAGCGCACTGACTGCACCTCTGACCATTCCAAATATTCCTTTGGAACCATTTGCAAAAATGGTTAAAGGGCCTAATAGGCGAGTAGGTAGCTACTCTAAAGCAGCCCACAATTACAGAATCGTAGATGATCTAGCCCAATAACCTGCTGCTATGTCCGCTGGTATTGCACTCGTGCCCAAAGCAGCGAAAATCCAAACTTTCTGCCTTAGGCACCGTCGACCCTGCCGACATGCGCATGATGGCTTTTGATTTAGACAAAGCCACCCCTAGGATTCCCTCCATGGTC
Source organism: Pinus albicaulis (assembly GCA_034641835.2). Classification (NCBI taxonomy): domain Eukaryota; kingdom Viridiplantae; phylum Streptophyta; class Pinopsida; order Pinales; family Pinaceae; genus Pinus; species Pinus albicaulis. Next base: position 476,741,231 of record CM076584.1, read on the forward strand.
GCCTTCCAGATACCAGTATCAGTACAGAATATCACTATTCACCAATGTGTCATTAACGAGGGTGCGTCGACGTGCATCATGTCAAAAAATGTATGGCAGAAGTCAGGAGCCCTAGAACTCAAAACTTCCGTCATCACACTCAGAGCATATGACGGTCGGCCCTCGACCCCCGTTGGTCTCTTCCAAAATGTACCGGTCTACTTAGCCGGGAAAACGGTCCACATAGACATCGAAGTCTTGAACACTCACTTGGATTACAATATACTCCTTGGGCGGAGTTACATGTATGCCATGTCTGCCATAGCATCCTCCGTTTTCTGCATCATGATGTTTCCCCACGAGGATCGAATCATTACGGTAGACCAGCTGAAGCACACTGAAAATCGTCCTTTGACCAACACAGATATGGTTCTACCCTATGTAGACACAGCCACTGATGGTCATGTACGGTATCAAGAATATGGCCCTGGCCAAATCAAACTGTCGTCCATCTTAGGCTCATTCCTAGGAGATCCTCCTATTATCCCTGAGGTATCACCTGATGCCATAGGGGCCCCGGTGTGCATGATGTCCACATCAAGCATCGAGGTTAGTCTGGACACGAACTCAAGCAGTAACGACACCGAGGCATCAGCTACTGCAACGTCCATAGTCTATGCCACCTCTTAAACACCTTTCCTATACCCACCTCCTAGCTTCACCTCCCAGCAGGTCTTGGCAACACTGGTACTACCCAACATATCGTTGGAATTCCCAGTGTGGTATCTCGTTCCCCCTCTAGGAACGCCAACTACCAACGTTACTGAATTTGGGTTACAGCCCCACAATCCCGAGGAGCCCCAACCTACCCAAGTAGCAGCCAAAACCGCCCCCACAAGGGAAATCCCCACTGCGAAGCCGGCAACCACAATAAATAAAATCGCCAAGAAAGGAAAGAAAGTGGTGACCCCCACCATGCAGCGGGATTCATCAGCCTGCACTATATGTGATGTCACAGGACACCCTACTCACATATGCCAAGAGTTGGACAAGTGAAAACCACTCCTCGGCTGCGAGGCAGGCACCGCAAAACGGCATTCCCATAAAAAGGAACTTGCCACCAAAAGTACGGGCAAACCGTTGCGTACCAATCATGCATGTGCCCTCTGTGACACCTACGGACATTATACCCACCACTGTCCAGAAATCCTGCGGTATAGGGACGCCTTACACGTGATCAAGCGATCCTATCAAGAGGATCCCTCCATCCGGTCCATTAATGATGAGTCACGCATCATCTTGTACCTACAATAAGAACAATGGTCACCCAAAAGACCCCCTAATATACCACCTCCCCCAGCGAAAGGTGCGTACTTTGCGACGAACTCGATCATTTCATCATCGACTGCCCAGCCTTGGAAATTTTCCAAAGATGGTACCCGGTCCATGTAGTGTACCGCACCAACATGGATATTCCATATTCATGCTAGATATGCGGGGATAACCACCCTATACGTCATTTCCATTACATACCAAGATTCCGCACAGCTTTAGACTGTATACGATCGACCATTGTCTGCCTCTCTCAAGAGGATGGCGCAGACTGGGACTCCATGAATAGTTCAATGACCAAGAGGATGTGACTTATACATCCACCCTGTCGGGGCCATCTGAAAGACGGCCCATTAGGGAGATCCATCCCCTTCCAAATGCCAATGACATGACACACCACATACGGTTCATGACATCATGCATCGGAACCATGACTCGAGCTATCTTCTCATCTACCATAGGTGTCGAGATAGCCGCAGCTACAAGATTAGCTGGCCCTACGACAATACAGACCCAACCTGTCTGCACTCTATCTACGATGTCTAGTTCCACAACATATACGATGATGTCTTTGTTGTGCTTCTCAACTAGCTCCACCCGGATTACCCCCATTCAGTCTCAACCTACGGGGAAACACTCCCCCTTCGAGACCCTCTTTCATTCGGATGAGGATATCGTGGAAACCATGACAGAGCCCGATTACTCATGGGATGCAATGCATCACCGCTCACTGTTTCTTCCCAAGAAGGCAGTCATTCCAGACAAGACAACAGAACCAGAGATCTATGCAAGCGAATCAAAAGACTTTCTACCGTCAGGAAAAGTCGACTAATTTAAAAACCCCATCCCCGCGCCCGAAGCATTTGAGGAAGGAAACATTTCGAATATTTCACCTACCATCAAAGTGAATATATCTCAAAATCCATCAAAAGTCGAAGAAATATCGTTGGGGGCAGCATTTTCACCAGAAGAGGTAACCTCTTATACCAAATTGTTATAAGAGTATCAAGATATCTTCGCCTAGGACTACTCAGAAATGCCTGGGCTTAGTCTCGCAATCGTAGAGCACCATATTGACACTTGGTCGGATGTGACCCAAGTCCGCCAAAAACAACGTCAACTGCACCCATCAAAGACAGAAGCAATAAACGAGAAATCGATAAGCTTCACAAAGTTGGGTTTATCTACCCCATCGCCTACACATCTTGGGTTTCTAACCCTATTCCCTTCATGAAAAAACAGGGCACCATACGCGTCTGCTCCGATTTTTCTGGATTTGAAAAAATCTTTTCCTAAAGACAATTATCCCACCCCCTTCATCGACCAAGTTATCAATGCTTGCGCTGGCCACAAGGCCCTATCCTTTATGGATGGCTTCTCCGGATATAATCAAATCCAGATTCGCCATACAGATTGGTGTAAAACTACATTCACCACACCCTGGGGCACATTCGCATACGTGGTAATGTCATTTTTCCTAAAGAATGCCGGAGCTACCTTCCAAAGGGCCATGAATTACATATTTCATGACTTGGCACACCTTATCCTCGCCTACTTGGACGACCTTACGATATGCTCCAAAAAGCGCTCTGACCATCTCGAGGATCTGCGATTAGTATTCCAACGATGTCGTCAATACAACCTGTGCTTAAACCCTCATAAGTGTGTTTTATGTGTCAACGCAGGAAGACTGTTAGGTTTTATTGTGTCCCAGCAAGGGATTCAAGTCGACCCTTTAAAGGTTCAAGCCATTAAAGAGGTCCCCCCACCTCGAACCCTCAGGAAACTCAAAAGCCTGCAAGGAAAGGCCAATTTTTTGCGACGTTTTGTCCCAGATTACGCCACCTGTGCTCAAGGGTTCCTGCGCCTCCTCTGCCAGGACATCCCGTTTAAATGGGATGATCATGCCCAACAAGAATTTTATGCACTGAAAGAAACACTATCTTCAACACCACTTATCAGTCCCCCCGACTATAACAAGGATTATATCCTATATCTATCAGCCTCCAACACCACGTTGGCCGGAGTATTGGTCCACGAGGGCCCAGATGGAAGGGAGCACGTAATTTATTACGTCAGTAAAACCCTATTCGGCCCCACATTAATATATGAGCCCGAAGAAATAACTGACCTAGCATTAATCCATTCAGTACAGAAACTTCACCATTACATCATCTTAAAAAATACCATGGTCATAGCAGATACTAATCCTATCAAATACCTACTTACTCGCTGGCTAATGAACCACAAGTACACCCACTGGATAGTCATTCTCCAAGAATACGACTTACAGTTTCGCTCTCTCAAAAGCAAAAAGGCGCTTGCCCTAGCAGAGTTCATTACAGACCTCCCAGGAGATTCCAAAGGATCACCAGTAAACAATTCGCTACCGGATGAACACCTGTTCTTTGTAGCAATCGACGACCCTTGGTACAGGGATATTCTCCTATTCTTATGAACCCAGAGGTTCAAACCTCACCTCATGCAAGATGACCGCTGGCACATACGCCAACAATCCCCTCGATACCTCCTCATAGGAGATGTCTTATACAGGAGAGGCATCGATACAATCTTATGCCAGTGCCTCACACACGATCAAGCAGAGCAAGCCCTGAACGATTTCCATGCAGGTGCATGTGGTGGACATCTATCTGGAATAGCTACCGCCCAAAAATTCCTACGAGTAGGATATTTTTTGCCATCCCTGTTTCACGACTATATCACGGCAGTCAAAAGATGCGAGTGGTGCCAATGATTCGCCCACAAGGCAAGAGCACCGCCCGTCCCTCTGCATCCTATCATCGTAGTTGGCCCCTTCTGTAAATGGGGAATCGACTTCATGAATTATAACCCAACCTCATCAGGCAACCATAAAAACATCATCGTGGCCATCAATTATTTCACCAAGTGGGCCGAAGGCATGCCCACATATGACAATACAGCAAAAACCACCGCTCAATTCCTGTTCAACCATGTGATAGCCCGATTTGGCGTCCCCAAAGAGTTAGTCTCCGACCACAGAAAGCACTTCGAAAACGAAGTCTTCGGGGATCTATCTCACCATCTCGGATTCACCCATGAATTCGCTTCACCATATTACCCCCAGTCCAACGGACAGGTATAGGCTGTTAACAAAGTACTCAAAACTATGTTACAGCGCATGGTGAACAACCACAAAACCAACTGGCACCACATGCTCTTTTCTGCCTTGTGGGCATACCGCATGGCAGTTAATAATTCCACTTGTTTTACTCCTTTCCACTTAGTATATGGGATCGAAGTTGTTATTCCCATGGAATGCGAGATCACAAACTTGCATACAACCATCGAACTCTTTGATGACACCCAGCCTCTAGAACAACGCCTAGTACAACTAGAGCTAGTTGATGAAAACAGGCGCCAATCGCTTCAACATAATGAGGCCCATAAGAAAAGGGTAAAAGCATCATTTGACCGCCACATCACCCCTCGCTCATTTAATGAAGGAGAGCTAGTCCTTCACTATGATGTTGCAAAAGAAGCCTTAGGGCCAAGAAAGTTCGAAACCCTGTGGAAAGGGCCCTATATCATCAAACATTGCCTCCAGCAGGGGGCATACATCTTGACGGAACCGGACGGGACCTACCTCACTAACCCCGTCAACAGCATTTACCTCAAGAAATTCTATCCATAAGGGCCCCAATAGCCCTTATCCCCTAGAGTTAGAGTACACAAAAATCCCAATACCAAAATATTTTTTACCCAAAAAAAAACCTAAGTGCTCTCAAAATATCACCATGGATCACCAATTTGAACCTTATTTCGGATTTGTTGATGGAGCATCACGATGGTCTCAAAACTTAGCTACAGCTGCCTAGGTCATCTACTACCCTGACCGATCACCACTATGTTCAAACGGCGTGTGAATCGGTTCAGCAACCAACAATCAGGTAGAATATGATGTCGTTATCAGACTTATGTGCGAGGCCCTCCACTAGGGCATCCGCCATATGCATGTCTTCCTAGATTCCCAGTTAGTAGTCTCGCAGTTAAACCAAACATTTGAAACTAGGGATGCAAACCTATTTATAAAATATTTGCGTGCCAGAAGATTAAGCAAACAATTTGATTATATTACATTCTCACATGTATCAAAGAATCAAAACCAAACAGTTGATCACATAGCTAACAACATCCTAGACTAGAATGCATCGCGAGCAAAAAACCATACCTAAAAGCCAAAGACATGTATATCCATTAGCATAACACAAATTCATAAACCGAAATAGACATCACACCATGTAGAGCCGCAAAAAAAATATCTCATATATATATATATATATATATATATATATATATATATATACATATATAATAATATGTGTATCAGAGTACAAAAAATAGTATTGCTGGCCCATTGGCCAGCCCAAAAATACAGAGGTCGTCAAAAATAAGGGAAGCATCCTCATAATGGGTGCTTTCCCTATGTACAAATCTACCCTAGGGGGGTGCCCCCTTAGGAGGAGCACCTGGGCCCACCACTGCTCCTGGTACCACCACTGGGGCTGTTGTCACCACTGCGATAGCTACCCGTCGTAGAGTAGGCCGGTAGTCCCTCTCACAGGCCATCACCATATCTAGCCATATCTCCTCAAAGTCATCCATACGACCTTGAGCAGGAATCTCGTGGTTAAAACAGTCCACTTGACCCCGGAAGTCCTCTAGAGCCTCTACCTGAGCTGTAAGTGTTATGATACACACCTCAGCCACATTTGCACGAGCTCTCTCTGCTGCTACCTCAGCGGTACCTGTGTTGCTTCCCTCACCAAAAGGACCAGCACCATCCCCGCCCGGTCCACCGGCACCCTCGCCCGGCCCACCTACGGCACCACCTCCCCGACCACCAGGCAGTCGTGGTAGAGGGTTGTGACCCACCAACCGGGCCATTGGGCATCCCACCTCGCCAAAATCTGCACGAGTAACCAAAAGAATGTCAGTGTCAATGAAAAACACTCAAGAACACAAAAAACTCGAGTAAAATGCAGAAATATAACACATACCTGCAAGACCCCAAACATAACCAAAAGGGAGACCAATATCTGGATTGCCCTGAAATTCCATCCCCGCGTAAGGGTATGGCAAGAACATCTGTGGATTAGCCTCAAACCAGGCCTCCGTCATGTCATTCCAATAACGACCCACTCTTCCACCACCATCGCGTGGCATCACCGAAGCCCACCTCCTCATACGTGGCTCCCTCGGCACCCCGATAGGCATAGGCACTACGGGCCTCATCAGCACGACCCTCTCATACATGATGCTGCACAAAATGCTGGTGTACGCAAATGATTTGGATCCATGCTGGACCCTATTCAGTTGCAACACCATACCATCGAAGCAGAAGCGGGCAAAATCAAAGAAATGCCCGTTCCTCAAGTGGCGTAAAACTGCCAGTTGCGGGCCCGATGCCCAATGAGACGCAAACAACCCTGCCAGTCGCACAATAATGGCCAAAGCACACCGCTCGGCCACATCTGTCACTGAGGAGATATTGATGCACCCCTCAATAAGAGGCGCACCACCATAATGACACCGCCGGAACCTGTCCATGTTCACCCACCCAGCAAGAAGCGGATACCTCAGTGCCTCTGCCTGAGGCAGTAATCTGGTCACAAAGTAAATATCTGTCTCCAGATGGATAATCAAGTTCGTCCCTCTCAAGACAAACATGTTGCACCTCCAGTGCCAATGTCGTATGATATAACGTAGCAGTCGGTCCTGTGACCGAAGGAACTCGTTCTCAGCAAATTTCAGGAGGCCCCATGTGGCCAACTGAAGGCGCGCACCAGCATCAGCAGCTAGAGCAGTGCAGATCTCGGGCCAATCTCGCTCTCTCCACACTAACCTGCCAAGCAACAAGCACCCATCAGTACAAAGGAGAAAAATCATTAAGGACAGCAAAAAAACAATTTTTTTTTTTAAAACACTGCCCTTGTGCGCCTGTCTCTCAGACAGGCGCGCCCTTGCGTGCAAAGAGGCAGGGACAAAGCGCCTTCGCGCGGCTGTACCTGAGAAATACATGCAAGGGGGGCGCCTATTTCCCTAGATCTCCCGCGCAATCTAGGACAAAAATCCCCTTTGAGGTCGTACAAACCTAATTTGTACGACCCTCGGCATCACCAAACTGAAAAAATCAAAATGCAGGACGTCATGAGAGTTACCTCGGCATAGTATCGCTAATCCCTGGTACACAAGCTGACCGCAACGGAAAGAAACGCTTTGTTATCACCTCTAATCTCCCAAACTCAGCAAGTACAAAGGAATAGGATTAGGGCCATAATCCCTTATTTATCGCCCTTTTCCAAAACTTTAGAGGTCCATAACAGGAGATCAGAAGGTCCATTATGCAAACCGTAAGTTGCACCATAATCAGTAAACCATGATGAACGAAAGCGATGCCCTACATTCGCTTTTTGATAATATTGAATGAAAATAAGATGCTTTCACTTGAGGTAGTTGTTTTTGTAGGAAGAACTCGCAAACCATTCACAACAACCACCACCGAAAGTGCCGGAGCAGGTATCATTCTACCCTCAGCATGATAGAGTTCCAGAAAAATTTGCATATCCTAACATCATTTCTCCATTAGAAATAAACCATAGGGTCCTCGTACCCGACCACGTTTATCATCACCTCACCCTACATATGATAAATGTCCACGATGGTTGGTAGAGCCTCCCCTCCATGGTGATCGTCATCCCAAGTAGACCATTCATTACCCTACAAGTGATGCCATAGCCATACCATTTCTAGTCTGGGAAGCACCACATGCCCATCCATATAACATGCATAAGGTCAAGTTCACCATTTAAACCAACCCTCTTCCCGGACGATCGAGTTCTACAAGCAGAAGGAAAGCGCACCTCCGCACACTGCATTTGGCCCACCATACCTCCATCAACATTAACCCATCTGCAACATCTTCTGCTTCATCAACCCCGCACATGAGACCAACCAATGGGACCCCTACCCCCAGCAAAACACCGTCCTAACACCATCAAGTGAGAGACCCTCTTTCATGTTTTGGGGTACCCGTCTTTGTGTTTTGTACAAACCAAACCCCATTATTTTATTCTTTTGGTAAATGTACAAAGATCACAAACAACGCCCTTCACCTCTTCACCCTCATATTGCACTTTTTCCTCCCATGGCATCAGTCCCCCATCTCCCTTGGTCGAAGTATTTCATACCGTCCATGCATGCACCATTACAACAATCATAGCCGGTTCATACCCGCCCTGGAGGTCCTACCGACTCCAGGGATTTTTCCCTTCAGAAATACCTATAACTGTCGCCAAGCTTCTCAAATATACTTCGACCTCGAGCCACTGAATCCCCATCATCCGTTTTCAACCACCGCTCACCAACATGCCTATGTTAAACCCATTATGGTTCATTTAAGGCTTCCTTTTTGTCGACATCAACACCTCTTTTACAAAAAGGAAGCGGTACCTTGGATAACCCCTCCCCATGTAAAGGGGTATCCTTGGGTGGCACTATGGGAGACATCATGGTCCATAGATGTCATCTATCCTCTTGACATTCGATTACAACAAAATCTTTCATGTCACGATGGTATCGTACCTTACAACCATTGCACTTTGATCAAGATCCATGAAGACTCGTGCCTTTATAAGCGTCTCTGACAACAATGCTTACACAGGAAGGTCCCAGCCAGTACATATGCGTACATTGCACAGTGATATGCCTTACTTACGCAAATAGGCACCACTTTCCACCTATCATCAAAGAAAAAACGCCCCTGAGGGCATCAGCAATCATCGTCAGTACCCACCAACATCACTACCACAGTAGTGACACAGACAGTAACTGTATCTGTCAATTTTGTTTAACTATCCATAGCATCACGAGCATGGGACATGCCCACCTCGTTGAAATTTTGCAAATATGTTGTATATTTTGTCTGCTTGCAAGGGGTCCCTTGGGTAGTGATTATCTCGGAACCGGTGCAAGGTGTTGTCTCTTCTACACGCAGGCCTCGCTCTCTCTCTCTCTCTCTCTAAGTACGATACAAAAAAGAAACTATAATGTATTTTGGCTATACAATTCTTCCTAGACCTCGCACATTAGGGGGCATCTATTAACACTGGAAAATCGTACAGCAGAAAATGACATCAGTTAATTTCAAGCCTAAGGATTTATAGGACAGGGATACATTATGGAATCAAAAGTATTTAGAATCTCTAAGGTTTTGAGAAATTCAATATTGAACTAGTCATAAATGTCCGGATGCGCACTTTTTTCTTCGATAAGAGCGCCTTCTGCGCGCACTGGAGCTCGATAAGAACGCATTCCTGGAAATGGAAAAAATTCCCTTTCCGGGACCACAAGCAAGCAAATGACATTTTCTCCTTATGTGAAAGTCACCTAAGGACAGCACCAGCGCCTCCATAGGCCTTGTGTGAGCACACAAAAGCATATTTCAGCCCACAATGGAATATTTCCCCTCCCTTGGGTCACTATCCACCATGTACCAAGGGAGGGAAGGAGGTTTGAAAGCTCACCTATATAAACCCTCAAATAGATGAACAATGGGTGATCACAAGGTTATGCTGGCCAAAGTTGCCCAAGCAACACCAGCTGTTTGTGTGAACCAAGGAGCAAGAGCTGAAGAAGAGGACTCGATTGTTGGCCACCCAACAATCTTAGCCCATTGCAGCAGAGAGAGAGAGTTGAACTGTGTCGAAAGGCAGAACTTGAAGGACAAACATCCTTGCGTCAGGTCCTAGAGCCACTGCCTAGGCCCTTCGACAAGTGGGTAATATTTTTTTTCATTCCAAGCATTCAATAAGAAGAAGGCCATCGAGTCGTTGTTTACCTTGTTACTGTTTGGAACTCTCTATAGCTTCTTTTGTGTTTTTAGTTTTAGTTTTTTAACAGAGCATACTTAAGTGTATTACTTCATTTTAAGTCTTATACTTCTGAGCTCCCCCCAGATACTGCTTGTTACTTATGGTTTAGAGAAAAGACCACATTCTCTAAATGTGTGTGATTTCGTACACCCATGTGTCGAATCCACCACAACAATGGGCACAAAGCAACTACATGAAAATTTGGAAAGAATTCATCCCCTTTCCAAAACATTGCAATCAGAGGCATGTATCATGAGGAGAGTAAGAAAAGAGAACTACGCATGAGTTATTACATCACTCATAAGAAAGGAAGATCGAATAGGGCATGGAGGCAGCATAGACCAATCTTTGGATTTAAAAGTTATCAGTTTAAAATTGGTGTATCATAGTCTGCAATTCCTATGGTTGACTCTTTTATATAACCTACAGCAAGTAAAGACTCCAATCAGTTAAAATAAGCAACATCATCCTTGATAGATATCGAAAGGAATACAGTCAGAAAGGAGAGAAAGAGGTAAATTAAAAATTGGATTTAATCGGTGCTAACAAGAGGAATCATCAATGGTTTGGAAAAAATTCAGTCGGTCAAGTTAAAGTACCAGATCAACACAATAAATTAGCTCTTGGTGTTGACCAAACTCAGCATACCCAAGTGTGGAAGAAAACTAGAGATAATCTACTAGGGGGGAGTATATCCCTTGTTCCTCTTCATTGAAAATAAGAGGTTGGCTTCATGGGAAGCCAAAAATTTCATATGCAAGGAGTAGAAAGGAACATGCCCAGGAATGAATTTGAAGGATAAGGGAAGTATTGAATGTTGTTGTCAAATAATATTGGTAGTATAGATGGTGATGATTTGTTTACTATTGAAGTTTCTTTTGCAAGTATTTTTTACAGATTCCTAATGAAAAGAGGTATCATAAACACGGGAGGAGTATACTCAAGTCAAGATTTGAATATCAAATTATTCATTGAAAATTGGTATCATTAATTGGTATCAATTTTTTTCTTCAAGATAGAGGCTAATGATGTTTTTTGCACATTATGTTCAAGTAATTAGAGTGCATTTATGTTATGATGTTGTTCTAAGTGGTAATTGGTATCTTATTTGCTAGTGACAGTAGCATTATTAGAGGATGAGAACACTCAGTTATAAAGTGCTCAACAAATGCTATCAATAGCATCAATTCAATAATTGGCATCATTTATCACAAAGGTATTAACACTTGGTATCAAAGGTACTATCAATCAGTATTCACAGTCATTAGATTTTTGTCAAGAGTATTGTGTTCATGTTGTCAATATGAGTCTAAGAATCGATAAGCGAGTCCTAATTTGTATGAATATTTCATGATGATTCAAATGTATTATGGTGAGTCTAATGCAATTAGAAGTATATCAAGTTGAATACGAGTTGTGTGTTTAATCATGTATTGATGAGAATCCCACTATGTTTGTCGAGTAAGCACTTCTAAGTGTTGTATTTTGTTGTTTCATCTGTTGGAATATTGATGGTTTTATGCATAGCGAATGTTTTCCTTATTGCGAGAGGTCAGGTGTATGTGTCTAGGTAAGCATTGTTATGAATGTTATCCTAGATGAGACTTAGACCAGCAGGAATTATTTCTCATGGCTCAATTACACAAGCATGTGTTTTCTTAGCAAAAGATCCCTCTTGATCACTTGAGGCAAAGATTGGGAGTAATTATTACTTTCAGCTAAATATTCTTCACGGGACAGAGAGGAAGTATCTTGACTCAAATCAGAGGTACCTGAGGTTTTTAGCATGAGAAGAAGTAGTTGGTAGGTCCACAAGATTAGAAATACAGAGGAAGATTATTGACAAGGGGAGCATGTCAGTACCTTTGCCATTGATGTCAAAGGGGCATAAATTGGTCATAAAATAAAATATGGAAAATAACCTTATACAAAGGAGAAGAAGGACCTCAAGCAAAACACAGGGAGAAGCATCAGAGATAAAGAAGATAAGTACACTTATCTTCTCTTAGTAAAATTTGGTGGTGTTGTTTTTTTTAATCATGGTGTTGCCATCAATGCCAAAGGGGGATATTGTTGGAAATATGTTGCAATTAATGGAAAAGGTAAAGCATGGCAACTGAAAAGAGTTTATGATGGTGTTTTCATTGTTGTAAAAGGCAAAGGATGGAAAAGGATGACACAATTTTCTAGGATTAGTTATAAGAAGGATGAATATCATCATGGATGAAGAAGGTGTAGAGACTTTGAGATTGATTCTTGAAGAGTAGATCATCTCAACTATAGGTGAAACCCACTTAGATGGAAATAGATTTGAAAGATATTTCCAGTGGTATATGGAAGTCTAGAAATGGCCTCTTAGATCAAAAGTTAGAGCTATTCAAACTTAAGTGCCCCAAAGTAAAAGTTATGCAGATCTAAAAAGGTGGAAAGTGTTTTGAAGCAGGTTGAGTTGGTGGTCTTCCAAACCTGGCAGTAAAATTGGAACAAGGTTTGGCAGAGCCTCTATCTAAAGCATTGAACAGACGTGGAATCAGATAGCACAATGACATCTAAATCACCGGGCAAACGTAGCTTTGGCAGCAATGTAGTGAAAGGTTTTCTATTGGCTCACAGCAGATTCCACTTGACATCTTGGCTCAACAATTATACCCATGTCAACTTTCAAGTAGTGCAGCTTGGCTCGATGATTGTACCCCAGCTAGTTTTCATGTAGCGCACTAGGGAGAAATAAATGTGACATTAGCTAGGTGGAGGTGGCCTAACAAATTATCTCGACATAAATTTGATTGGTTGTAAGAGTAGTGGGCAGACCCACTAGAGCAAGTATGCCCACAAGGTAAATCTTGGAGGAAAAATAAAGGCACGGGAGAAAATTTGCAGGATGAAAATGTTGCAGGCTGACGGTGGCGGACAGAGTAGGCAGTGACAACCAATAACGAATGGGAAATGGCTAACCCACATTGACAGGTAAGCCCGCAAAGGCAACCCCGAAGGATTCAAAGCAATGCATAAAGGAGCAGGAACCAGTAGAAATAAAATCAAGAAACGTGGAGAAAGGAGAAGAGGTGGTCCAGGACCCTTATAATTCTTATAAAGGAATATGGTAAAGAAACAAGGCTCGAAACCTTTCTCTCTCCTCTCTAACAAAAGAATAGGTGGCACAATATGATTGAATCGTAGGGATGACATAGATGCATAGGTGGATGACGACATCAACAATGACCTTGAACTGTAAGAAGTGGACACATGGTAGGTAATTTTAGGGTTTTCAGGTACCCAAGTGGGTCATTTCTGGGTGATATCTAGACCACTCCATAAGCGACATGTGGAATGTGTGATGTCAACATGATTTCATCCTGCTGGTAGGACCTGGAAGGATTTGAAGTGGGGCATAGAGGTACCGGTGGGCTAATTGGGCATCAGGCTCACATGGCAGGTATAAGAGACAACTTATCCAATCTTGTAGTTGATTGGAGTACATGAAAACAATGTTAGTCCCACACAACACGCAAGCCCACAAACACCATCCTGCAAGAATTTTGAAGGAACAAAGTGAAATTTTCGAGAGTATAGTGTCGGGACACAGAGGCAGTACAGTGATTAGCAGTGATGAACGAAAAATTCACTGGGAGGACCCTACTAACAGCTCAACCTGCTTGATGGAGCCTGGAATATTTTAAAGGGCACAAAACAAAAGCATTGGGGTAAAGGTGTCGAGAACCAAGAATCAGCACCCAGTCTCGTGCATTGAAAATACTAAGGGCTCAGAGGAATTTGCGGTGAAAAATAATCCCTCATGGCTTAAATAGCAATAAGACGATGAAGTCATATTTTTGCAGTGCAAGCGCTTAGGCCTGAACTTATATGGTGGCATTGTTTTGCAGTAGTTCTTTATTAAAAGGCTTCAGGCCTCTCTCAAGCACTTAGGACCCATTGTAAACATATCTATAGTATTGATTTGGGGCTAAAATAAAAATAAATGGGCCTGCAAAGATATTGGAAGCACTATTAATGGAAATAATTTGGGCTTTGGCATGAAATGAGTCGGCAACTATATGTGGCAGTTCAAATCAATGATTCGACAGCTTTGAGATTGGAAGTTATGCTAAACATAATAGCACGCACCAAAATTTATAAATCAGGAATGAATGAGGCAAGTGGAATCATTTAGTTACATGGATAGTATAAACATGCAGAATTGGCAGTTTCACGAAAGATGGAGCTCGCTAAAAATAGAAGAACCTTTGCTAAATCCTTTAACTCACCAGAATTTAGGAAAACAACAGTTTAACTTAATTTCTCTTAGAGAAACAATAGAGCAGTGATTGAAGACTTAAATATAACATTCATAAGACTCAGTTGAAGGATGACAAAGGCAAAACTAATGGCTTCGTGCAAGCATTCAAGAGCAAGAAAATTAAATCTTAAAATTCTAAAACAGTGGATCTGAGCATAAAAACTCATAAATTGAGTTCAAAATAGCAGAGAAGTATTTGAAGACCTACATATGACATACAGAAGAGTTATATAAATCAAAAGAAATAAAAATACAGAGTTTATGCATGGAGGAAGACCTTAAGTTAACTAAAGTCTCACACCAAAATATCAATCAAGAATTATTTAAAAGAAAAAATCGAGCAACCAAGGTGGATGATGAGAGGTTGTTGGTGCGATGAGATGCATAGTGGTGGTGTAATATTCCTACTTAGCCCAAGCTAAGAGGAATATACAATTTAGTTTCATTTTCTGTTGATTGAATAAATGAATAAAGGAGGACATGTAAAACTCCTGGAAATAATGAATAAATCAATGCCCATGTGAACAAAGACAAATCTAGGCATGTAAAATAGACACTTGCAGGTGTGAATGGGTTTGAACTATGAGACTGGGTCAACCTTGACCAAATCTACAGTGCAGTCTAAATGCAATGAACCTTATGGATGCACAACACAGTTCTAGATGGAGGCTCCACATGTGAAAGGAGCTAACTCATTGAAGTGGTTTAGGGTTTGACAAGCCTTTTATCTTATAAAAGGAAGAGGAGAGAAGCGTGAGAGGGTTGTTCATGATATGTTATTTTCTAAATATATTTTTTGGTTAGACATATATCATTCTCTATTTTTTTAGTTGAGAATAATGTTGTTTAGCATTGGGTGTTCCTAAGCGGGAATCCCACCTCCTCCCTTGAACAGCTCTTAGAGGAGCCTTGTTTATCTTTTCTACTATCTGGCCGCTAGCCAAGCTTCATCTTGCACCTACAGCATTGTTCCTGTTTAGGATTTGGTTTTCCTTGTGAGCTACAGCAAGTGGAGGATAGATCTTTCCAAATCTATGCATCTCTAGCACCCCTTTTCACTGGAAAAGTCTTCTATTCCTTTGAAAAGAGTGTTCTAGATCCTTGGAGCTCCATATCCACATCTTGGCATCAGGCCGAAGCATTCTCAGATTCTACATTGCAGTCACTTTCCCTGTACTACGTTATTTGCAAGAGCAAAGTTGCAGGGAGTTTGGCATCATCTTGGAGGAGAGATCTCTGGTGATTGGATTCTTCCTTTCAATGTGGTGATCCATGGATTGGCCATCCAATCCATGTATGTTTCAGATTTGATCTGTTGTACTTCATATGCTTCATATTTTTTTGAATATTACTACAGATATGTGACTTAGATCTCAGATCTACTCACTGTTATTCATATTTTGCTGAAATCCCCAAGGAGAGTGTATAAAGGAGCCTTTCTTGTATACAGATCTGAAATAGATCTATCATTTTGTATACAGATCAGCTCTAGATCTGAATTGTAACATACTGCTACTTCAGCCAATGAAAATAACGTTGTCAAGCTTATTCAAACATTTCTTGTGGTTGTAGCACCTCATTACCGAGGGAATATTCTTGTATATTCTTTTCCTTTCTGTTATACACTGTATAAGTTGCATTGTAAATCCATTTTGCTAATGTATGGCTGAAATATTAGCCTCCATATTGATCTCCTACAAATATTGGGTTGAACTGCGTTATTTTCCAGCAGTGTTGTTTTTGTATTACTGTAGTCCCTTCCTTCGGCATTTTCTAACTGCACTAGGTGTGGGGAGACCTGTTTAACCCACCTAGGAGGATTTTTTTTTGAATCCCTCTTGGATTCAGTTCTTATATTTTCATATATAAGGGATCCAAGTGTTGGTTTCCAATCCTGTAGCATACATTCCTGAAAAATGCATCTTTCAGGCATGCCTTGCTAGCAGTCCCGATTTTGGGATATTACAGTGGTATCAGAGCATGATCTTTGGCTCAACCTGTGAGTCTCAAGACAGAGATCAAGATGATGAATAATAAGCTTTCTCTCATCAGTTTTCAGATCCAGAAAGGACCTCTCCAAGGAGGTTAAGTGTTTCACTGAAAATTGTCATCTTGACATTTTGTTATCTGTATGAGCTCATTATCACTCATACTTCCTCCTTTGCAAGTCTAACATATCAGTTCCTCATGTCAAGCCTTAAAAATAAGATAAAAGCTCTCAAAAGTCTCTAAAACTCTAGTATCGCACTTTCTCTTTGTCTTACCTGCGGTCCCGCACCTAATGTTCATGACTCCTGCGTACCTGAACGCACTTTCTCTGTGTTAAAAGTGCGGACCCCTGTAAAATATTAAAAATGTGCAAAGTAAACCCAGAAGCTCACTTTCAATCATTTCTAGAAGCTTCTGGAAGGAATCTTGCGGTGGCAAGTTCGCTCTTTTTACATTCATGCATTACAATGCCTTAAGGATCTAACCCCTTGATGTGAGGAGCTTATCCCTTTGAAGGAGGATTCTATCCCTTCATAGTTGGAACTGAAACCTCCTCTTTTGCACTAAAAAAAGAGGCCTTGGGTAGCCTTAAAGGGATTTCAATCTTTATAATTGTTTGAGGTAAAGTGTTGTTGGGATTCAGACTCATTTAAATGAGATTTTCTGAGGAAAGATCGCATACCTCTATCTATCTCGGTTGGAAAAAGTTGATTTTTAAAAAGTTCATTTTACCGTTAAAAGATGAATTTCTTTCTTGTTCCTAGGAGGGTCAATTTGCTGGATTGCTTCAACATGTGCCGGATCAATACGAACGCCATCTTTGGAAATAATGTGACCAAGTAACTTACCTTCATCCATGGCGAATAAGCTCTTCTTAGGATTAAGCGAGACACCATATTTTCTGCACTTCTGAAAAACAACCTTCAAGTGATGCATGTGCTCTTCATCTGAATTGGAAAACACCGTCAAATCATCAAGGTATATAACAAGGAAAACATCTTTTTCATTCGCAAAAGCCATTTCCATCGCCTGCTGGAAAGTTGCACCAGCATTCTTCAAACCAAATGGCATCTTAGCATAGTGAAATGTCCCCCACGGAGTGGTGAAGGCTATTTTGTCACGGTCGTCTTCATGGACCAAGATTTGGTTATATCCAGAATACCCGTCGAGTAGTGACATCCGAGATGCACCCACTACTCGCTGCAATATATGATCCATCTTAGGAAATGGATAATTTTCCTTCAATGACACCTTGTTCAAATTTCTGAAATCAATACACAATCTAATCTCACCTGTATTTTTTCGTACCGGCACCAAGTTTGAAATCCAATCAGAAAATCTAATAGGAACAATGATCTCTGCTTTGTACAACCTGTTTACCTCCTTCTCAATCGATGGCAGCAATTTTGGATTGATTCTTCTTAGCTTTTGTCTGAAAGGCTTCTGATTAGGCTTAATAGGGATAGTATGCTGGATGATATTAGTGTCATACGTCTTTAAATCTGAGTAATCCCAAGAGAAAGCATCAGCAAATGAAGACAACAAACTCACATATTCAGCTCTTACCTCCGGTGATAATGACTTGGATAGCTTTACCATTTTTGGGTTTTCAGCTGTCCCAATATTTACATCCTCTACTCCTTTTTCAGTCGGTCGTAAAGTTGGCTTCTTGGCCACATCATCCTGATCGAAGAGTTCTTCTAAAGGTATCAAACCTTTAGGAATAATGTTATCTTTCAGTTGTAACACTTCCATTTGATTAACTTGAACATCATCACCATCATCAAATTCCATATCAATTGAGGTATCTTTGAACTTACCTTTACTTTGCAGAAAATCATTAATCTCATCATCATCTTGAAAAACTTGCCAACATCTTTGATTATTCAGGACGGTAGGACGGTGCTTCACATGGATCTCGAATTTATTACTTGAATTCATTGGGATTTTCAAGTTACTTACTGCCTTGGCAAGCGCATCTGCAATTCCATTTTGAATGTGAGGAATACAAGTCAAGGTGTAATCTGAAAACTGCTTCAAAATATCAAGGACAGCATTCCGGTAAGCCCGCATCTATGGATGTTTCGTTTGATATTCACCCTTTACCTGCTTAATCACCAATTCGGAGTTGCCATAGACCGCAATCCTCTTAGCATTCAGCTTTCTAAGAATCTTTAGGCCAGCAATCAGAGCTTCATACTCAGCCTCATTGTTCGAACAATCAAATGCTAATTTGTAAGAACATACCCGTACATTGCTCGGTACCTTGTTAGGAGCGGAAAAAGGACTGCGTACCCAAATACCAATTCCAGCACCATCATTGCCGACTGCACCATCGAAATCCATGGTCCATAGACCCTCTTCATCATCCTCTAAGTGTTGAAATTGTGCTAGCTCTGTTTTTTCTGCTTGCTGTCCACTCTCTTTAGCCGATTGCTCAACTGTGCTTTCCGGTAGCTGCCTTTCTTTCTGCAAAATTTCTCTAAAATTCTCGGTAATCTCTGGGATATCTTCTGCTTGAACTAAATGACTATCTACATCATTAAAACTATCGGCAAACAAAACAAAATACTCTAGATCTGTATGTACATAATTAAGCGGATGATTAACCTATTTCTCCTTAGTGGTAATCATATACTTCATTTTTTGTTCCCGATACAACTTTCTCATTTGGCCAAACACGGGAATCGTCGCATAGGAGAAATCTAACTGTAATTTCCCTTTCAATTTCGCTCCCCAAGATCTGGAAAGCAACATACCAAATCTCGGAGGAATGTCTGCTACAAAAATGTCCATCAAAACATTCTTTGTAGGAATCTGATCCAAACTTACAACCAAGTCTTTAATGAGCCCAATACATCTCACTCTGCTAGAATCAAATGAATAAAGATCGTGGCACTTCCTGGTAATTTCTAAACCCAACTTCTCCATGATTTCTTTCGGCATAAGGTTATGGGAAGCACCGGAATCGAACATGGCGTTATGCAACACAAACTCATGCAACCGAAGACTGATATAAAAAGGAGGTACTTCGTTGTCCGGAGACTCACCATCTAAAGCTGGTCCAAATATCAGTTCCGGTTGATCATCTTCAATATTCACCATGTCAAACATGGGATCGAAATTCAAAATTCTAGAAACTTGAACTTTATAACTGTTGTTCCTCATTAGTTCAGTCAAGGGAATAGATACCTTCAATTTCGAAATCTCATTCTCCAAACTAAAAGTTGAAGTCTTTTCGATCTCTTTGGCTGGGACATCTTTCTTTTCAACCTTCTCTCTCGATGCATTTGGCTGATTTGATTTTTCTGCTGATGATGACTTAGTGGCAGCAGGATCAACTACCTCTTTTGCTTTCTTTTGTGCAACAGGTGAATCATTTTTAGGCGCTGAAACTTCCTTCCTCTTCTAAATTGGACTGACTAGTACATCTCTATTTCTAAGAGAGTATTGCTTCTGCTGAGCTGACAATGCATTCATATATCCTCTCTGATATTCATCTGACTCCTCCTCAAGGGCTACATCATTAGCTAGGATAAAATCCTCATCTCTTTGTACTGCTGAACTTTCTGCATACTCATGATCTTCGGTGATATAAATGGGCAAATCGTCAGGAGTAAAGAAATTATTTTGCTCCCCCACTACATCATCTTCATCATCTGAATCCTGACCAACAAAATTCTGCTGAAGCGGTGTCTTTACTTGCTACTTGACTGCTGGTTCTTGTGCTCGCTGTTCTCGTTGCTTAATCCTGAATTGGGGCTGCTGCTAACCACGGAAGTTAGGATTCCGAACTTATGTTTCGGGCTTATCAATAGTGAGTCTTTCGAACATCTTTCCCATTTCGCGAAGTATCTTATCTGTAGATGTAGAAGCTTCTTCTTTTATCACAACTTTCTTCTCGGCTTTCAGTCTAGCTCTTTTATCATTCAAGTTTGCCTCAACACTCACGACAATATTCTGCATGTCCTCTAAAGTAGGCGGATCTCTATCTCGTAATGAATAGGCCATCTCCGGATCAAAACCATCCGGGAATTTTAACAAAGCTGACTTCTTAGAAGGCCTCAAGTCATCAGGAATTGCATTATATACCGCATTAAATCTGATAATATAGTCTTGGACGGACTCACCAGGATTGCGCTTGATCTTAGTATACTCAGAAGTGATTTGCAGCGGATCTTTCTTCATCTCCCACTGATCTAGAAACTGTCTCTGAAGCTCTTCCAATGTATTAATACTTCTGGGCTGTAAAGCTCTGAACCACTTGCGTACCTCACCTCCAAAAGTTTGGACAAACAGTCTCATGGAGACATTCTCTTCATCAATTTCATGCAGGTCCAAAAAGTCTGTCATTCTAACAATATGCTGCTGAGCGGGCACACTTTGAGGAGTACCATCAAACAAAGGAATTTTACTCTGATAATCAGCGGGCATAGGATCCAAATTTTTTGGCAACACGAGAGGTGCGAATCTAGCAGCCATGGCTCTCGGTGGATTTATGATCTGTCTTGGAGAAACGGGTGGAGTGGGAGCAGTAGGTGTGCGAGGAGTTTGTGGTGGAGATGGAAGAGGAACTACTGCTGATTTTTTATCAGATATCAATGGTTGCACTGGAATGGTAGGAATAAAAGAAGGCTCAATGTGAACTTGTGAATCAGATGTAATTACTGATGGACCAAGAGTTTCAGAAGCAGACTCTATGAATTCCGGAATATTCGTTGCCACAATGGAGTTTTGAAGATTCAGAATGTAATTATCAATGGATCGATTAGCTTGTTCAAACTCAAGATACTTAATGAACTCAGGATTTATGACGGTAGAACTAGCAGCACTTTCAGATTTGGTTTCAAACAAGGATAACTCAAACTGATCATCAAACTCAATTTCTTCGATGTATTCAAATACAATAGGGTATGAATGAGATTTAAATAGAGGAAACCCAGGAGCTTCTCGATGGAAAATTCTTGGAATCAGATTGGGATTCTCATACACTGGAGGTGGATTTGGATCAGGATTTTATCTAGTATGTCTTCTGGAAGCCAGTGTGTTGATCTATTCAAAAATTAAAGGACAAAACAATCTATTCAGCCTGTCAAATTCTAGACTCAATCATCCAAAAGTCCATAATGATGTAATATACTGGGGTAAAACACAAGGCAAATGTCACGTTCACAAGCTATACCAGAGATTGACTGAAGCAGCGTTTATCTACTTTCGCTAATGCAAGGCAAAAGCGTTTCGAAAGCTACCTGGCGTGACTTCAGACTCCGTCTGTAACTTATGGAGCAAATAACATCAACAAGCAAACCATTTTTCCCCAGTATGGTCGCCACTATGTTAGTTCCAAAATCCACCTTAGGCTAAAATAAGGCAGAAGAAGGACAACACCAAACCACGCTCAGCCTCGTAGCTAGCCCTACGAGGACAGGAGAGGGCTCTCTCCGGGTCAATCTCAATGAGAATGTTCAAAGAGGCTTGAGATGATGATAAAAACAACTGATCTTAGGCTAGATAAACAAATAAGAGGGTCTGATTTTGATTTTTAGGGGTTTTTCGTTGGAAAAAAGGGAAAAACACTTTTGGGCTTGGGGATGAGGCCAAATCTTGCAGAGTTCAATTTTGGGCAGGGTAGGCAACGGCTTTGATGTCTTAGATCGAATGAATGGATGGAAAATACTGTTGAGGAGATGAAGAGGGCAAGGGCGTGCAAGGATCCTCTTCAAACTGACGAAAACATATAAAACTAAATAAAAGCTTAAGGCAGAGCACCAGCAAATCAATGAATTCTACCTTGAATACTCATTTGTTTAATTCAGAAGCATAGATAAAGGAGATGGCATACACATAACATTAGTGAAACTTAAAATAACATGAGAATAACACCATCAAAACTCAGAAGCCACAAGGATCCCAACAAGTGCTGCAAAACTCTGGTCTTTCCTTTGCCAAAAACTGAAAATGTATGTACAATGAGGTGCCAAACTTTTCCCAAGTATCCAACCTTGAAAATGTCTCAGAAAATACAATATATAGACAATTCTAACCCCTTCCCATGCCTCTAGGAGTCGATCTCATGCTTCTAGGAGCATTTTGAACCAATTCTAAACAAGGAGCTAAAATCTAGGCAGCCAAACAACTTGCCTCTATATGCTAGGAAACTGATCTATTCACTTAATTTTCACTTTTTAGTGAATGAATCATCTAGAACAAGTAAATACATGCCAAAATTACATCATGGTTACCATATTACATCAAGCTAGATCAAATATCACATCAAGAGGTGAAACTAGTCAAAACTGGCCGAATTCCTGAGCTAGAAGGTAAAAAATAGGCTGAATTCCTTTATGCGCCGCGCTCAAAAGCTCTATGCGCCGCGCTACTTTGGACCTTTTTTTGGAGAACTTCCCGAATTCCAAATCGAGCTCATGATAGCTCGTTGGAAATCCCTAGATTTCTGCTATCCAACCCAAGTGGAATTTTTCAATTTGGAGCTGATTTTCCCCTCCAAAACTTCAATCTCCCAAAAGTACTTCCTGCTGGTGCAAAAGGTGGCAGAAAGGTGATTTTCATGGTGTTTTTGGCCCTTAAGACCACCCAGAATTTGATGAAATGGTTCAAACATTCCTGAGCATGCATAACTTACCATGAAAAATCCAAAAATATCAATTTTTCCTCCAGAAGGTGTCCCAATCATAAGCGCGCGTCGGGTGGCGCGACGCGTCGGGCGGAAAAACCTGTTTTGCAACCAAAATTTTCAAAAATGACAAAATCTTCTCCAAATTTGCTGAAATTTAAAGTGAAGGTCTCCCATCATGTCTCATGCTTAGCCAGGGAAGCATCGACCAAGATTCGGAGTGGATCCGGCCTCTTTCGACGTTTCAGTGCTCTTTTCAGCCTTACTTTCAGGATCTTCATTTTTGCTCTGCAAACGTGTGTGCGGGCCCAATAGTGACCTTTCATATGTCTAAGCATGTATTTGTCCCTATTGGCCTTTGCCAAGAGCTTCTCCAGATGAATTTTGACATGTGTAAGGCAAGTCTCTCACTCAAATGGTGTCATGTCACCTGGTCTCTTCCGGGCCAATTGTCGATCTTCACGGATTTGCCGCAACTCTATAAGTGTGTGTTGAACCTCCAGTTGTTTATTAAGCTGCTCCAAGTAATATATCACCTACTGAGCTCTCTGCAATTTCTCAGTCAGCGTATCAATCTCGGCCTTCTGTTCCTGGATGATCTCTTTCAGTTTCGAGCTAGGAGAGCTCGCATCAACATCGATAAAAAAAAAATCAGTATCTTGGCCTCCTGAAGGGCCCTCATCGTGCATAGGCCTCTTGCCTCTATCCTGAACCTGTACCTATGCTGATGTAGAAGGCGAGACCCCTTCCACGCCATGTGGAGATAGTACTCACGCTGCTGATGAAGTCAACGAGACCCCTTCCACCCCGGGTGGAGATAGTACTCGTCGTGCCGCTGCAAATAAGGCTCTGTGGCCTCTCTGATATGTCACATACATTGGAGCACTGATAGGCTCGGTCTCAGGAACCTCAAACTGGTGCGAAAGCTCTGCCTCATCATGAAAAACCTCGGGAGGAGGCTGTGGCGCTGCAAAGAAGTCACAGGAAATGAACTCATCCCATGTGATGCCCTGCTATGCGAGCTGATGTGTCACCATGATCTTGATGAGCGCGTAATGGTAAATGCTGTTATGCTGCTGCGCTGGGGTCTTCTTCTGCACAAGAACCGTCATCCGCTCTATGTTACGATACATGAAATATGGAATGCTCATCAACCGCACTCTCGTGAAATGCATCAATAGTCGGATGTGATACGCATACAAGCGTGAAAAGCGACCTTCACAGCTGAAATAACGAATGATGAGTTTCATCAATGGTGCATACTCTTCCTTCAGAAACCGGAATGGAAAAACCCTGCTCAACTGCCTCAAATATCCAGGTCTGATGTAAGGCTCATAATAAGCTCTATCCAACTGTTGTCTCTTATTCCATTCCTCACCAATGTTCGGTATCCCGGTCGCCTCAGAAATAGTCTCTGGTGACAAAGTGAAATTCACTCCAGCAAGGTTTACACGACCATTATGCAAATGTAGGACAAATAGGCAAGCTAACTCATGATGATGCTGAGTTCGGGCAATCATCTCACAATAATGGAAGCATGACTGACACTGAAAACAATCCATTGCAAGCGGGCAAGCCTGCAATTGTGTCAAAGAAGTGGGCTCCTCCCTGACGTGCCTGCCACTTTTATGAGATCTCCTTGACACATTTAGTTCTGCTGTAGAATCACTGTCCTGCTCGTATCCCTGCTCATATGGTGAATCTGTCTCTGACATGGTGCTGAAATGTGTTTGTCAACTGTGTGTTTGGTTGGTCAGAAAATGAGCAATTGGTGTATTTTTTTCAATGCCCAAATGTGTCACATGAAATATCAAAGTGCTATAAGAAATACCACAGTGGGGAAAAGGACTGTCAAGTGAGTTTTGAATGTGAAGACAGCCACTGTTTGACTGTATGGGGATTTGGGGATTATAAGTAATGGGAATGGGTGATAGTGATAGGGGGGGTAATTTTAGGGACAAGAGTCAATGAAATGGGAATATAAAAGTGAAATCAAAGACATAAGCCAGCCTTTGAATGTTATGGCAATTAATCTTTTGTCAATGGAGGAATGTAGTAGCCAATGATGGGGTTTGGGTATTCATTGACATGGGAACAAAGGATATAGGAATATGGGATAGTGATATCACAATGGGACTGTGATATGATAATATGGCAGTGACAGCAGTGATGGAATAGGAGAGAGACTGTGGGACTGTGGTGTATAATGTGACAAGACTAGTAGTGACAACAATGATACAATGGCAGGAGCATACATATCAATGAAATGAGAGTTTAAGCACCAAATTTCACGTTTGAAACACCTCCTTTTAAACCCTTGGGAGAAAATTTCGATGTGGATATAGGGTTAAATATTTCACCATTCAAACACCAATATCTTCACTTCTAAACCACAGCACCATAGCTTGAAATCATTGAACGAACTTGGACAAACTTACTTGGAGAAGATAGCACTGAAACAAATTGAAATTTCACCGAGCGGAATTGATTTTCGGCCTTAGGGCTCTAAGCGCCGCGCGCAAACCCAATGCACCGCGTTGGTTTGGTGCGCTGTGCCTGTGGCAATTAACACTGCACCTTCCGGCCCAATGCGCCGCATGCACTCTATGCACCGCACCTCTGTCCTATGCGCCGCGCACAACCTTCAAACACAGTCACGACTCTCCTACAATGCAGTTTGTTCTCCAACTTTAAAATTTGACTTCTTCTTTGGATTTTATGAATATTTCCGTATGAAAATGGTTTAAATAGCCTTGAGAAATATCTTGCAAGAGATGGCTATGATTTTTTTTTCCTCCAAACCCATTTTGTAATGTTTTTATTTTGGCACTTTATCATTTAATGAAACTCTGTCTTTTGGCTTTTCCACTGAATTTCTGAATTTGAAATGATGAAATTGTTTGATTTTTGTAGGGATGTTGGCGTTGATGTTTGGCAAAGGAAAACCAGAGCCTGCTTTGAAATCTTCATGGCAAAAAAATACATCTTATTACAAAAATGAATTCGACAATTTCTTATTCAAAACAGAGTTTTGAACAAGAAATGTCCTCAAATACATCTGATGATGAAAAACTTTGATTTGAAAACTTATTGAAATCCTCCTCATGGCCTGTGGGAATTTATTAAACATGTCAAAATACCAAACCCTAGACTCAGAAACTAAAAGACTCTTTTTGACCAAAATAATCATTTATGACTATGAATGACATGAACTGAACTTTGATGGATTTTGAGGAGTTTGATCAACCCAGCAGGTACAACCATGAGGGAAAACAAGAGAACCAAACCCTTCCGTCAGTCAATGGCATGCCCCTAACGGAATGCAGATGAATGAGCGGAATGAGACACCTAAACAATGAAATGCAAATAGAGAAATGATCTCTGACGGAGGGCTGTAAGGACCGACTCTAACAAGTTCCAACAGTATTTTTGTTTTGAGTGATTTTCTAGAAGTTTTGCATACTTGGACTGGTTTTCACTTGGTCTCTGTAGTGACTCAAAGACTAGAAGCTTGAAATACCTCAGATCACACTAGTCTTTTTGTCTTCTTGATGAGTTTGACTTGGTTGCGAAATCCATCCTTTTTTAGAAATAGATCTAGTTTTCTCTTTGCAAATCTTTGAACAAAATTTGTTATAAGTTCTGAATTTCATTTTTACAAAAGAAAACATATCTGGATGTTTTTTATTTATTTGTTATTCTAGGCAAATGAATCCTTAGTTTACTGAAAAACTAAGAAAAACATTCTCAAAAAAAAAATTAAAGCTTTTATTCAATTATATTTTCAAAGTTTGTAGATCTCAAAATTAGTTTTTCGTAGTTTTGAGTGCTTTTTAGAACTTGTAGATCTCTTTTGAAAGAAAAGTTGTTTTTTGTAGTTACGAGTTTTGAAAGAGAAAGGGATTTATTGTGAGCATTTATTATTTGTCTCGTTTTGAGTTCTTATTGAAAAAACAAAAATATTTTCTTCCATTTATTCTTCATGTTCAAAGAAATAATTGTCTCTTAAAAGAAATTGTATTCTCGAACTCTTTCTTTGGCTAGAATTTCATTGAAAGAAAAAGGAATTGTTTATCATTTTAGGTGCATTTTTTTAGTGTTTTTGGAAGTCGAGTCTTCACACCATCAAATTTTCATTTCCATACCTATTGACTTAAAGAACAGCCCATAAAAACAACGCTTAATTAAAATTGATCTAGTAATATTTTCTATTTCTAGGGCTCTTATCACCAATATAGCTTAGGCTAGTATCTTGGAATAGGGATTAATTAACTCTCCAAGATAGTAAAAACAAACAAGTAGATAAATATTGCAGTAGAAAATAAATCCAATTGTAATTGGTACAATCTGGGAAGCTTCTCTTAAAGGAGTTAATCACGAGATCATGTCCGAACCTTTGAGATAATCAATTCTGTTTCATTGGGAAAGATAGAAGATCTGTGCGCATTACAGACGGTAACCCTCGGATTAACCATTGTCAATGAGCTTGGGGTCACTTGTTGGTAAACCTCGGATTGACCATGTCGAGGAGCCTTCAAGGGGATTGAGCTTTGTTACTCTGCCCTTGTACATGGAATCGAATCATAGACTATTCCCCCAGTTGTATTTGTTACTGCTGGTAACCTTAGTGTCCATAAACTTGAGATTATTTCCTAAGGTGACGGTGAAGGAAAGATCTCACTATACCTGGAGCAGACGTCAACTAGACTCACTTGGACTCTCTGGGGGGTTTTCTTCACGCGAGATGGTTTTGTGAAGAAACTTGTGCCAGTTTGTTTCATTAAGCAGGTTGTCAGTGTAACTGTTCCAACCGCCCTTTCTATATTAAACTTCTACTAAGTTGGATTTCATCACCAACTAGTGTTTTTAGTACGGGAAGTTACTGTTTGTGCGTGGTTTGAACTCTTAGATTTTTTAGGCGTGTGATTCAGTTATTTGTTCCTTTAGAGACTTTAGGTGTTTTTATTGAAATTTTCTTTGTTTGTGTGTGATTGATTAATATTTAATCGTGGCAGAATTACTGAGACAGTCCCAGAGACTTCAGGGGAAGCCCCCTGAGTATACACCAAGTCAACTTGAAGGGCTGCGTGCTCTAGTATCATCTAGTAGTGGTAGAATTAGATCAAAAGAAGTCAGAATTTCATCTATAGTTGTTCATCTTGATCATCAAATACCCACGAAAGAGCATATTCAAGAGCCGATTTCAGTTTTTGAAGTTATTGGTAGTATTTCTCCTTCCAGTGAACTAGCTGAAGAACCTGAAATTTCTGAGCCTGACACTGAACTTTCTGTTTTGGAAACATCCTCAAGATTTATTACTCCAACTTCTAGTGATCCTGGTTCACCTAGGGTAAGAAATATTGTTAATGAATATCTTCCATCTGGCCTCATTTCTATTGAAGAACTTTCCAGTCCAGACGAAGAAGTAACTCTTCCTGAATCCCCACAGTCTTTGAATCTTAGGGAGCGTGAATCCATTTTCTACAGCCCTATTAGGAGTGACGCTTGGTATTTATCTTTGACAATTTTTTTAGAAAACCCGGGTCTTGCTTTTTCACCACCTTGAATTCCTTTTCATCCTACGCCCAGAGGTTACTATCCTTCATCGATCATGTCAGGAGAGTCATCTATGTTTTCCTAAACACCGGAAACATTTTTATACGGTGGTCCTTCTGTTCCTTTGGGGTACCAGGCTCTCTCTAGTACTTTCTCAAGAGCAACTCCTCGACCGACTGAATAAGTATTATCATATGGTCTTAATGGAATTAAAAGTGAAACGTCGAACGCAGATCAAATCTTTATGATGTCTGGTAATATTCCAAATCCTCAACCTCAGGGTGGTCAGTTACCGCCTGGGGGGCAACCTCAAGGCAGTCAGTTACCGCCTGGGGGGAAACCTCAAGGCAGTCAATTACCGCCTGGGGGGGAATTTCAGGGTAATTTTTTCCCAGGATAAACTGTAGGACAATATTATTTTGGAGAACAACCTCAAGGACAGTACATACCTCAAGGTTATCAACCTTTGGGACAGTACATACCCCAAGGTCAACCCCAGACTCAGTATATTCATCAAGGTCCTTATCAACCCCAGATTCAGTACACGCCTCAGGGTTATCAACCTCAAGGTCAGTACCCAACTCAAGGTTTTCAACCGCCTTCTGGTCAATCATTTGTACAAGGAGTTGGAAATTTACCACTTAATTATCAACCCTATGTTCAACCAGGCTATGGTCCTTCATATGTACAACCTTCTACGAGAAAATACCCTGGAATTAACATGGTGTGGGATCCATCCCAAATTCAACAGACTATGCAGCCCAATGTGCAGTTGCCTAGTCAACCTAGACAGCCTTTGGTTTCTAGTCTAACCCAGCAACCTATCCAGCCTACTGTTCAAATCCCTGCACCTGGCTCTGTTCAGCAGTCTAGGCCTACTACACCTCAGACTCTGCCTCAAACTGCTGCAACTACTACAACATATGTTCAACCTATAACACCTATTTCTGGAGTATCTGTAGCTTCGGTTTCTTCTATCCCTGCATCCGTGAAAAACTCCTCAAGTCTCTATACCCCAGTCAGGACCTACAGTTCAGACTTCGGTCCAGATACCTACAAGACAAGCTGGTACAAGTACAATTGTCACGAGTCAACTGCAATTCACATATCAACCATACCAGGGACAGTATCAATTCGGTCCCATTGCACAAAACCCAGTTTATCAGTATCAACCGTATCCTGGCTATACTTATTAACAACCTCAACAACCATAGTTTGGTCCGGTTAATCCTGGTTTCACGGGAGGTTATACCATTCCTAATGCAAATCCGATTCCCAGTTATCCTGGGTATCCTCCTCCTGGAACTGCTCTTATTACTCAAGGTTTTCGTGACCCTAATCGTCAGTTACCATTTATTGCAACTTTGGATTTTCCTGATTTGTCATGCCTTACGAATGATCCAATTTACTATCATCCATATTGGCCGCCAATGCCATATAAATTTCCCAGTGATATACCGAAATTTGAGGGTAAGTCAGGAGAGGATCCGTCAAATCACGTTATGACTTATCACCTCCGGTGTGCGTCTAATTCAATAATTGATGATTCAATTTGCTTACGGGTCTTGCCGCCAAATGGTACATTGAGTTACCACGAGGCTATTTTAATAATTTCAATCAGTTAGAAAATGCTTTCTTAACTCATTTTCATTTGCCTGTCAGATACGACAATGGCACAAAACTACTGACTTCACTAAAACAATCCACGTCCACATATATTTCTGATCATATTCACAAATGGTGACGTAGAAGGAGTTTAGTGAAAGTTTTCATTCTGGATCAAATTTTGGTGGAATGGTTCATTAAATCATTATTACCCAAAATCACTGAAGATGTAGCTAAGGGAGGAGTTGTTACTGAGTAGCAAGTCATTTCTCAAGCTCAGTGCCTTGACCTCGTCTACATGCAGTTAGGTACTTTACATGAAAAAATCCCTGATCTTCCAAAACAAGGTCAAATAACTGCAGCTCCTTCAGGGTATCATGCCGCTGATGGTATGATTGGTTCAGTTAGTACTAAAAGTAAGAATAAATCTTCAAATATTTCTTCTCCTATAATAACTTTACCTGATTCCCCAAAAGGAGAATCTTCCACTGAAATTTCTACCGACATTCATGTCGTACAGACATCTACGGCCAAATTTAAATATGGCGGTAAAAAGAAGGGGAATAATAAAAACAAACAAAATTCAAAAGATAAAACAGATAAAAATGAATCTAATGACGAAAAACGCAAGCCTCGCTATCCTTGTTTCATTTGTGACAAGGATCATTTTACTAAAGAATGCCCACATCGAGCAGAAGTTTCAAAATTCGTTAAAGGTTCTCAACAACCTGCTGTCTTGAAGGATCCTTTTCCTCCTCAAGATAGTAAGATGATTGGTTCTACATCGAATGCCTCAGAAGAACCTGTTATGAAGATGTCTCATGTCAGGATTGCGACGCGATCGCAAGATTATGGTAGTAAAAGTTTTGTTGGTGGTAAAGAAGCAGAATCTTCTAATTCAAACACATCAACTACACCTCCTCCTATTTCTGATCCACTACAGATCGAGAAACCCAACTCAGACTTAGTAATCAAATCCCCTGCTAAAGGTGTACTTCGTAAATCAACTTTCAATCCACATGCGAGAGCTGCTCAGAATTACAACATTGATGAGGACTTAGCTATTTCCCCTTCAGCAATGTCAGCTTTGGAAGTGTTGCAATCGTGCCTAGCACAACGTAAATTAATTTTGTCTGCCATAGGAGCTGTCGATATTCAGGATTCGAACCTAATAATATTTTATTTAGAGAATAATACACCCTGCCTACCTCATCAAATGGCTTTCCAAATTCCAGTATTAGTCAAAAACAGACCCGTCTTTCGGACTGTGATTGATGAAGGGGCTTCTACGTGTATTATGTCGATCCAGTGTTGGAAATCGCTTGGTTATCCTACACTCAATCAGTCTCCGACAATTTTAAAGGCTTTTTATGGATGAGGATTCCATCCTTTTGGTATTTTGCAGGATTTACCTATAGGGGTCGAAGGAAAAACCATAAATCTAGATGTGGAGGTGGTTGATGCCCCTCTAGATTACAACCTTCTCTTGGGTCGCAGTTGGTCTTATGCTATGACTGCTGTTTTTTCATCGTTATTTCAGCTTATCAAGTTTCCACATCAAGGAAATATTGTTACAATAGACCAGCTCACTTATTTCTCATTCGATCCAGCCTCTACAGAAACTATCCAGCACATCGGTAAAATGGCTATCCCTTACAAGGATGTTGGCGTAGTTTTGATTAAAGATTCTGGTTTACTAGGAACTTTTTCCTTTCCTGCTCCTAACGTATCACCTCCTATTGCAAAAATTCATATGATTTCATCGAATATTGTTACTTTTGATGATCCTTGGATCGTACCTTCCGATTTTGAGGTGGATTCATTTGATGGCGCGATGCCTTTGATTCCCTTTGAAATTGCATATCAGGCTATACAGTCGCTTTCTGATCCTTCTTCAACCGAAAATGATCCAATGAATGTGATCCATGAGGAATCACTTTCTATATCTAGCTCAGCCACAACGACATTTCCCAATCTCATTCATACTGATGAGCAGATTCGTGAACTTTTGTTTGTTGACGATTTACCATGGGAAGATCTACATCATCGATCTTCGTTTTTACCTGAGCTGGATCATTTTGAAAATGATTTCTCTTCTATTTTTACTGCTGAATATGTCAAAGAACCGCAGAATCCATTGCAAAATCCTGATTCTGAATTAAATTTGGAAAATATCTCTCGAACGGTTCCTATTGACATTTCAGTTAAGCCAAGAATAATTGAAAACATTCATATAGGTGCTTGTTGTACAGACGAAGAAATCCAAACTTATAAAGCCCTATTTCAAGAATTTCGTGATGTGTTTTCCTAGTCATATGAAGAAATGCCAAGAATCGATCCGTCAATTGTTGTACATGCAATTAAGACTTACCTGGATGCAAAACCTGTCCGACAACGCTTACTTCAGATACATCCGAGAAAATCTGTTGCTATCAAAGCCGAAGTTGAGAAATTACTTCGTGCAGGTTTCATTTATCTAATTCCTTTAACCGATTGGGTATCGAATATTGTTCCTGTTAACAAAAAACAAGGAACCAAAAGAGTATGTATCGACTATAGGGATATTAATTGAGCTTGTCCTAAAGACAATTATCCAACCCCCTATATCGATCAAATCATTGATGATTGTGCCGGCAGTGAAATGTTCTCCTTTATGGATGGTTTTTCCAGTTACAATCAAATAAACATACTCCCTGCTGATCAACCTAAAACCGCATTCATTTGTCCATGGGGGACATTTGCTTATTGCAAACTACCTTTTGGCTTGAATAATTCTGGGGCAACTTTTCAAAGGGCTATGTCTTATGCATTTCATAATATTAAGCACATTGTGCATCCTTATCTCGATGATCTACCTGCTCATTCATCACGTAGGGCCAACCATCTCACTCATTTACGAGCTATCTTTATGAGATGTAGGCATTATCAAATTCGGCTGAATCCACAAAAATGTGTTTTCTGTGTAGAATTGGGTCACCTACTGGGATTTGTTGTTTCGAAAGCAGGCATTTGTGTTGATCCGTCGAAGGTCGAAGTTATTTTCAATCTACCTCCTCCTTCGACTTTGCGCCAACTCCAAAGTTTGCAAGGGAAAGCAAACTTTTTACGACGTTTCATTCCTAACTATGTCGAGTTAACAAAGGGTTTTACTAGGTTGTTAAAACAAGATGTTCCATTATTTTGGGATGAGATCGCTAATTAATCTTTTGATGCACTCAAACACGTGTTGACCCATGCACCGTTACTGCATCCTCCCAATTACAACCAAGATTATTTTTTGTACCTCGCCACTTCTCATTCCACCATTGGGATGGTTTTAGTTCAGGAAGATTAATTCAACAATGAAAATGTGATTTACTATCTTAGTCAAAATCTGCATCTGACTGAGATTAAATACACGCATGTGGAGAAATTGGTCTTGGTAGCTGTTCAAGTTGTCCAAATATTTCGTCACTACATCTTATTACGCAAAACCACAGTAATTTCTGACTGTAACCCTATGGTGTACATCTTGACCAAACAATTTCTAGGGGGAAATTATTCCAAATGGATAGTTATCCTGCAGGAATTTGACTTGGAATTTGAAAAATCCAAGGCAAAGAAATTTTTGGTTTTTGCCGAACTGATGTGTGATTTCCCGTCTACTGATACTGAAACTGTGGCGAAACAGCCCATTGTAGACAAATCCTTATTTCTTATTAGTACTCTTGATCCTTGGTATGGGGATATTATTGTTTATCTCCAAACCCAATATTTTCGGCCTAAAATCTCACGATCTCAGCAATGGAAAATACATTTCCAATCCCAACAATACAATATTATTGGTGATTCACTCTATCATCATGGAGCGGATTTTGTTTTCCGACGATGTCTTACTCATGAAGAAGCTGAGAAGGTTCTAAATGACTGCCATTATGGAGCATGTGGTGGTCATATGTCTGGGTATGCCACAGCCCAAAAGATATTGCGCGCTGGTTATTTTTGGTTGTCCTTATTCAAATATTGTATCTATGCAGTCCGGAAATGCCACAATTGTCAGGTCTTTGATTGTAAAATGCGTGCACCACCCACTCCTCTTCACCCTATAATTGTTGTCTGTCCTTTCGCAAAGTGGGGTATTGACTTTATTACATGTAACCCTCACTCGGCCGAGGGGCATGTGTATATTATCCTAGCGGTAGATTATTTTACTAAGTGGGCCGAGGCGATGCCTACATTTTCGGCCGACGGCAAGACTGTTGCAACTTTCGTGTTCAATCATATAATTGCTAGATTCGGTGTTCCTCGAGCCATTATTATAGATCATGGAAGTCATTTTCAGAATATCATGATGACTGAACTGACAGATCAACTTGGCCTGTGCCACGATAGTTCTACTCCATATTACCCATAGGCTAATGGTCTGGTTGAAGCTATCAATAAAGTTTTAGTCGCTATGATCAAACGAATTATTGGTATTCATAAGTCGAACTGGCATTCCATGTTATTTTCAGCACTTTGGGCATATCAGACCTCATTAAAAACATCAACTGGTTTCACTCCTTTTCAACTGTTTTATGGATTGGAAGGTGTGTTACCTATTGAATGCGAAATTCCGTCATTAAAATTAGCCATAGAATTACTCCCAGCTACGTCTGAAGAGGAGAAGCGTTTTTTATACTTGGCTCAGCTAGATGAGAATTAACGAAATGTTGCATTAGCAAATGAAGCTCATGTCAAACGAATAAAATCTTAGTACGATAGAAATGTTACACCTCACAATTTTTTAGAAGGAGACCTAGTTTTAGTATACGATCAAGCTAATGATAAACTAGGGGCTGGAAAAAATTTGCCTATGTGGCATGGTCCTTTCATTGTTAAACGAAAGTTGGCGAAAGGGGCCTATGAGTTGATATATTTTGACGGAGTCTCTTTAGATAAACCCAAGAATGGGCTTTATCGGAAGAGATATTATGCTTGAATTTCGAGTGGAGATTTTTATTAGATTAATTTTCTTTACTGCTGGTGTGTTTTAGATTAGAAAAGCGTGCCTAGTTTTAAAGTGTGCTCTTATCACTATTCATGCTTATCTGAGTTTTACTCTTGATATTGCAGATGTCGACGTCTCTTAAAACATATATTGGTTTTGTTGATGGTGCTTGTCGTAGTACACGGAACATTTCTTCTACAGCTTGGGTTATCTATTCACCCTCTAACGAGTTAGTGTCCATGCATGGGGTAAGCCTTGGTCAAACAACGAATAAAATTGCAGAGTATAGTGTAGTGATTGAGTTATTATATGAATCCATATCGTTTGGAATTCGGAGTTTGATTGTTAGGTTGGATTCTGAACTCGTTGTATTACAACTTAACAGGGTTTATGCCATTAGAAATCCAGTGTTATTACGATTATTTTTAAGAGTTCGTCTCTTAGAACGTGAGTTTGAATACATTCAATATCAGCATATTCCAAGATATTTAAATACATTATCAGATGCAGTTGCTTCTAGTATGATAAATAGACATTTGCAATAATCAAAACAGTAAATTACACAACATTCAATAACATTTTACATAAGATAGCCGGTAATAATGATATATCATAGCATAGAAGTGTGTTTCAAAATATACATCGTCTTCGATCATAGGTTTAAAAACACCTTATGATCGGCAAAAATGATAATACAAAAGGTCAAAAATGTTATGAGTCTACAAATCGATCATCCTATCCCTGGTGATGATCACGATAGGAAACTACTGCTCGGGCCACCCTACACAGGAACCTCCTAAAAGGTCCTGGGACACCAATCACATATCTCTGTAACCTAAGTGGAATATCATCTATATCAGTCTCTGGAATGTCTAGTGTCAAGTGCTCTAGATGATGCTCCAGGTCGGTCAGGATCTCTGTTGATTGGCCCTGTGGGGCTGGTGCTGCTGCAGCTGGGTGTCTCCTCTCATAATGCTAGAGAGCAGATGTTCGTCGTGGACTCACATCTGCATTTAAACTTTTGATTATTAGTTTTGGGACGATTAAAATACAAAAAAAAAATAGAACTTAGAAATTGTTGAAAATGATTTTTACCTGAATCATCCCACTATTCTCTTGCTGGGAGAGCCATCTCTCGGTCGCCGTGGAAGTCCATCCCGGTGTATGGAAAGTCCTCTATAACAAAAATTTTGCATTCCAGCCAACGAAAATATGTAGAATTAAATCGAATAACCTCAATGCCCTCAGCGTGAGGGGGCCATCAAAGCAACCCAACGAACCATCCTAGGTTCTCGAGGTTGACCAGCATCGATAGGAATGTGTTGCTGAGCTAACATGGGGATCCTCTCTAAAGAAAAGGTGACTACAATGGATCCATATCCAAATTTGTTTAGCTTTCCATTCTTTGCTCTAGTTAGTTGGCCTTTCACATTGGCCAATACAGCTTCGCATGAGTTGAAAATGGTTCCTCGAAAACAGTCTATTGCAATGCTCATCTGGGAACCGGTAGCCACATGCAATGTTGCACTCCTGCATAGTCTGGTAACATTAAATGCAATGACTTTAAGCTCAGGATGGATGATAGTTTTTATATCAATCCGTTTGTCCTTGGGGTCTGCCCGATCACCGCAAAACTCTAGTCGAAGACTAGCGACAGACTGGCCACATGGCCTAGTCCCGAACAGAGAACTTTTTTCGCCCCTCTTGGACAAACCAGTTAAAATATATATATCCTCCAACTCAATTTTGAGCCGGTGGCCGCCAATAACAAAGCACTCGTCCTGTACGTTCCATATGTTCACTAGCCACATCAGGAGGTCTACCTGTGCCCTCATGCCCTGAATGGCCCAGAATTTGTATTAACCGCATGCTCTCAATGCCTGCATTGTAGGAAAATGATTCATTGCGGCATCATCTACGTCCTCATGCTTGCGTTCTCTCCAAATAAGCATTTTGAATGTCCTACAATGCATAAAAAGACATATTAGAACAATATTGTTTGAAAAAATTTGGGCGGAATTTGAGAAATTTAAGTTTGAAATTTCATTGCGCGGGGTATGCACCCTATTTTCATACATAGTGCGTAGGTACGCACGGGCGCTGTGAAACAGGGCGAAACCAGGACTTTTTTCTATGTAGAAAAAAGTCGGGATCCACAGGGCTCGCGTGTTGCGCCTGCAGACCCCCGCAAGTAATTTTTTCAACCTATTTTTCCTTAAAAAACGGAATTTAAAGCCTAAAAATGAAATGTAAATGGATGAAATGCAAGATAAGAAGGACATGGATTACCTGGAGCTGACATTTCTCGATTTCGCTGGATGGATTTTCCAAAATCTTCACAGGAACTTTTTTACCCAAAAGCTCTCACTTTTCACTCTGAACTCCAAAGGTAAAAATGAAGTTAGAAAAGCCCCTTTTATAAGTTTTTTCGAATAAATGAATTTTTAATTTGTTTGTTTGTCACTTTAAAAAGGTTTTTTTTGAAAACATTTTTATTTATCTTAAACAGTTATGTGTAATGTTTCGAGTTTTTGTGCAGAAAATTGAATTTTTCAGGAAAATTGATCATTTTTTCAACAAAGAGCATACTTTTATCACTTTTTCGGACTCTTTCAAAAATTTACGAAAAAGCAAAAAAATGGAGTCCTCTTTTAAGCTCTTTTCAGACTCTCGAAAATTGAAAAGATTGTCGAGCACTTTATTATTCGAACTCGGTAAAATAAATGAATGATCGTCCTTTCAGTATAAGTTTACCCCTTTTACGGACTGAAATGGACTATTTACGAAAAAGGTATACGTTGAATAATTACGGTCAACAGAGTTCTCTCCCGCATTATTTTATCCTTTTTCGGGCTCGAGAGACTAAATTTACGAAAAATTACACCCATGGAGTTTTCTTAAGTTTTTCTTCTGACTCCCTAAAAATGAAAAACACCGAGTTTCTCCTATACTGGACTCGTTAAAATTTAACAGTAAAGGACCTGTTTAATTTTCAACAAGAACGAACCACTCCTTCTTAGGGTTCAAATCTTAAACTAAGTTGGACTCATCCGAAGGATGAGCTTATAAACAAGCAAATGTTATCCTCCTCAAGCTTGTCAAAAATAAAGAGGTACTTGCCAGAAATGGTGGGGGAAAAGAGAGAAAAATGAACATGTTTGTTGTATTTTGATTATTCGAAAAGCCGTTAACCACTCTTGAACACGACACTTTTGTTCACCTGGGTTGGGAAAACCCTTTGCCTAACAGTTAGTCAAACCATATCAAAAGTCTTCAGCCAATTTCTGGGTATTAGCTTTGGGTCAATTGTCACCAAGCCATCTGTAGTGTCGTTATGTGTTCAAGAGGACAGTTCAAACAAACCATTCATCTGAAAAATATTTGTCTTCCATTTTGACCATCCCTAAGTTAGTCCTTGCCAATATATTTCTTCAAAACTTGATCTATGATTTCGTGTTGTGGGCTTACCTACGACAGATCACTTTCTATCGACGACAGCTCATTATCTAGGAAGTTGATCTAGAAATCTTTAGTACCTTGAAATCTGCATGCCTCAATGGTAGGTTTCTCGCCTTCAACGATAGGTTACATCATTGACCTTCGATCGAATGATTCCGTGACATGTTCGACTTCAGCTCATTCATTCACATTTCATGGATTGTACTAAGTACTTTGAGGGCCATTGACATTACTGGTGGTTACTCTCACACTTGTTAACAGTCTACATTATTGACTAGTAATCAAGTGGTTTCTACCATGTTCGACTTCAACACATTTATTCACATGGATAGAATCGTACTAGTTCGAGAAACAGAAATCAAGACCCTGGATCTAGTTTCTACCATCCAGGCTGCAAGGAATTTTGTTATTCATTTATACATTGGATTATTCATAAACAGATGGCTGCGTCCATACTATGTATACACATGTCTATAATGTTGATGTATTGAAAATCATTCATGTATCATAACAGTTTAAATCAGTTTTCTAGTTAGTTTTGATCTGAGTATGGGAATGCCTACCTCAGCGATGATATATCTACATATATGTATTTTGCATTGAATGCTTTTACAGGTTCCGACTGGGGTTTCCACAGGATGATCTTTTAAATGATAAAGTACTTCACTCTTCATACATGACAGACTCTATCTTCATCTATTACAGACTTCGCACTTTAGGGGGCAATCTTTTGCACTGAAAATTGTCATCTTAACATTCTGCTATCTGTATGAGCTCATTATCACTCATACTTCCTCCTTTGCAAGTCTAACATATCAATTCCTCATGTCAAGCTTTAAAAATAAGAGAAAAGCTCTCAAAAGTCTCTAAAACTCTGGTATCGCACTTTCTCTTTGTCTTAGCTGCGGTCCCACACCTAATGTTCATGACTCCTGCGTACCTGAACGCACTTTCTCTGTGTTAAAAGTGCGGACCCCTGTAAAATATTAAAAAGGCGCAAAATAAACCCAGAAGCTCACTTTAAATCATTTGTAGAAGCTCCTGGAAGGAATCTTGCGGTGGCAAGTTCGCCCTTTTTACATTCATGCATCCCATGCCTTAAGGAGCTAACCCCTTGATGTGAGGAGCTTATCCCTTTGAAGGAGGATTCTATCCCTTCATAGTTGGAACTGAAACCTCCTCTTTTGCACTATAAAAAGAGGCCTTGGGTAGCCTCAAATGGAGTTCAAGCTTTAGAATTGTTTGAGGTAAAGTGTTGTTGGGATTCAGACTCATTTAACTGAGATTTTCTGAGGAAAGATCACATGCCTCTATCTGTCTCGGTTGGAGAGTGCAAGGCTTGTCAGAGTAGAGGAGATTCCTGCTTCGGACCCCAGGAAGGCCTGTTCAATATCAAGGCTAAGGTTGTAAGGTTTTCTTTCATTCAAAGTTAATACAAATGAATTCATTTTTCTCAATAAGCTGTTAATTAACTGTTTATTTCATGGATTCCTTGATCACCATGATAGGCATGATTTATAATATTTACTATGCAGGTGCTATTTAATGTTTTCTTGTTTGTGACTGCAGGTCTTTAAAGATAACTCCTTCAAGTGACCGAAGGACAACTACTTCAAACAAGCATTAATCTACGATAAGACCTTAACACCTTTATACTAGTATTCTTTTGTAAATCGTATGTCTAGAGAAAGATAGGTTCGTTTGGCTGTTTGTTGCTAGATTACCTTTTGGTACTAGGGAGATCGATCTTGTCTGCAAGATTGATTTATCCAGTCAACATTAAGAAGATAGAAGAAGGAGAAGAGGAAGGACCATGCACTTCCTACTCTCACAAAGAAGAAGACAAGAACCATGGAGGATACTTGGATCATCAGATCCTGAGTGAGTACATTGTTGAGTACAAGTCTCAACCTAGAGCCTTCAAGGAGACTCTAGCCTTCCCATAGTCCATTCAACTGAAGGAAGGGAGGAGACACTACATGAAGGGATAAATCAAGGGCAATAGGTTTCTATTGTCCACTTTTGATGGGACATCTGTAGCCAAAGCTTGGGAAAGAAGACTCGATGAATTTTTCCTACTACATCCAGTAGTAGAGAAAGAAGCAGTGGAGATTGCAGCGCTGCACCTGAAGGGTGAAGCAAGAAATTGGTGGTTCAGCCATGTGAGACATTCAAAAGTATCTTCTTATGCAGATTTCACTCAAGGGGTGATCAAGAGATTTGATAAAGATAAATCCGAGGAAGAGAAGTCCTCACCATCTCTTGAAGAGACTTGTACCAGCATTGTCATAACCTTGGAGGAGCAGCCTTCAACATCAACAATTGAGGGAGCCAACATGGTAGAAGAAGGAACTCTTGCAGCCATACAAGATATTCCCAAAGCCCATCGAGGTATGATTGAGTTTCCACTCTCTATCATTGCAGAAAATATTTTAGAGGGTTGTGGGAACCTATTGTTGCATGACCCAGGATCATCACTTACTGCTAATCTAGAGCATCAGAGTTGCACTGCACTATCCAAAAGTGGCAGCGAATAAAGGAGGACCCATTCCTCATGGGAGCAATCAGATGTCAGCTTCATTCAGGAAGCAATGAAGGAAGAGATGACAAGGGGTCTACATCTTGAGATGAGGAACATTTTCTCCTCTCTAGATGACACTTTCTCAATGATCATGCCATAGCTTAAAGAGACACTTCTACTTGCAGCAGATCCAAGACCCCATTGGTTTTTGAAGGCCATGCATGAGGAGGAGGTCTCATCAAGAGATCCCATGAAAGGTGCATTTCAACATTCCATGAAGTGCAAATTGCTTCAAAGATTTGAGAAGGTTGGTGTCCTACAATGGGAGGATGCCAAGTACTAGCAGAATGAGGTCCATGATCCACCGGTGGATGAATGGATGTGGATGATGAGCAAGAAGCTGGAAAGCTACTTGCAAAACTATGATACTAGGCAGCAGGAGGCTTGGCTGTGTTGGCTACTCTTGAAAGAGTTTGGTCATCATCCTCTTTCTAAGGGTATGTGGCAGGACACTTGCATCATTGGGAAGTAAGGAGTATGGACACATTGTGTTGATATGACATTTTACATGTCAATCACCATGTTTTCACTACATGATTTGTATGATGGAAGTATGAGGAGGCAACAAAAACTTTTGTTGCATTGGATGTTCTTGGGAGAGCAAGGGCAGAGTTGCTCTCACACTCTGCATGATGTTGCAAGAGTAGGAGATGGCACTATCATGGTGCAAAGTGGCTACTCCTTAGCCTTGAATAATCTGGAAGTACTTCCACTTTGGAAGGGACTTCTTATTTGTAGCAACATTATGGAAGATGTCTTTGACAATGAACATGTCAAAGAATGGAGCTATGTATTGGCAGGAGCCTATTTACATAGGCCGACAGCGCTGTCACTTTGGAGCATGGATTTATGGATGGAGTGTCCCCAGGATCATTTCACCCTTGATGCACTTGATGAACAAGGAGGAGGTGAGAAATATGGAGTAATGGGTGGTGATACCTATTACTATGATATGTTCTTCTTGGCTTGGATTTCCAAGTACACGAGGAAGGACCTTCATTCAGCACATGATTCATTTCTCTTCATGAGAGTATGTCATATCATTCTAAGGAGTTTTTTCATGGGTCCTATCATTGTCTTACTTCTGGTATATGGTAAGGACCTTGTTGTTGCATTTAGTGATCTGCATACTCTTACCATTTCTATGCAGTGCATTGCTCCACAAGAGGGCAAGATTTTCATTGAGCTCCATGATCACCAATGGGCAAAAATGTATGATGGAGACAGCCATCCCTTATCTGGCCATGGCAAGTGTTGTATTATTTCATGTATTTTCATTTGATGTAAACATACATTTCCTATTCATTAGAAGATGAAATAACATACATAGACAACCATGTATCAAGAAACCACTTGCCATTTAATTTTCTAAGGCAGCAATTAGAAAAACTGCGTTGTAACTCCATGGGAAATTGTTGGTACTTTCCTGCACCAAATGAAACCTTCAGCATTCCCTTCATTTTGATGCAAATCATGGTTCCAATTGTTTTTTTTGTTCTTAATACTATGGGGAGCATGATTGGAGAAGAAACACATTGGGTGGATGTGTTCTTTTCGGAAGAGGATTCCCACATTTTCTGCATTGCATGTTCTAATGGGAGCATGAGAGAAGATATGTCCACCACAGCCAAACACTTGCTTCTTTTTGAGGTGGGCCATGAGTTTGATGAGATGCCATATGGTGATGATTTCCCATCCATCACATATGGAATGGTTTGGGCCAGCTTGATTCACAGCGTTGGAGAGGAGATATTTGGAGATCTAGTCTTCATTTTGCCACTTGAGGGAAATATTATTGCAGCCCAAGATCAGCAGACACTCTACACTTATCATAATTGGAGAGGAGGACAACGTGGGGTAGGCTCCTATGTCTACCATGTTCAAATTTTAAGCCCACCTACACTGCAGGAGCTATTGGTGGAGGAAAAATTTCCAGAGTTTCCATGTTGGGAGGTGACTCATTTTGTATGGATGATTGCTTGGGGAAAGATGTTTTCCCAATACATTTCAGTCCCCATGCCTTGGGAGGAAACTCTTAGGCTCTATCCTTGCAGTTGCTTGAGGACAAGCAACATTTGGGAGGGGAGGACTGTAATATTCCTACTTAGCCCAAGCTAAGAGGAATATACAATTTTGTTTCATTTTATGTTGATTGAATAAATGAATAAAGGAGGACATGTAAAACTCCTGGAAATAATGAATAAATCAATACCCATGTGAACAAAGACAAATCTGGGCCATGTAAAATAGACACTTGCAGGTGTGAATGGGT
The DNA here is from genome assembly GCA_034641835.2 of Pinus albicaulis. Classification (NCBI taxonomy): domain Eukaryota; kingdom Viridiplantae; phylum Streptophyta; class Pinopsida; order Pinales; family Pinaceae; genus Pinus; species Pinus albicaulis. The sequence continues at coordinate 476,784,816 of CM076584.1, forward strand.
TTGAACTATGAGACTGGGTCAACCTTGACCAAATCTACAGCACAGTCCAGATGCAATGAACCTCATGGATGCACAGCGCAGTTCTAGATGGAGGCTCCACATGTGAAAGGAGCTAACTCATTGAAGTGGTTTAGGGTTTGACAAGGATTTTATCTTATAAAAGGAAGAGGAGAGAAGCATGAGAGGGTTGATCATGATATGTTATTTTTTGAATATATTTTCTAGTTAGACATATATCATTATCTAGCTGTTTAGATGAGAATAATGTTGTTTAGCATTGGGTGTTCCTGAGCGGGAATCCCACCTCCTCCCTTGAGCAGCTCTTGGATGAGCCTTGTTTGTCTTGTCCACTATCTGGCAGCTGGACAAGCTTCATCTTGTACCTACAGCGCTGATCCTGTTTAGGATTGGGTTGTCCTTGTGAGCTGCAGTAAGTGGAGGATAGATCTTTCCAGATCTATTCATCTCTAGCACCCCTTTTCACTGGGAAAGTCTTCTATCCCTTTGAAAAGAGTGTTATAGATCCTTGGAGCTCTAGATCCACATCTTGGCATCAGGCCAAAGCATTCTCAGAGTCTACAGTGCATTCACTTTCCCTGTACTGCATTATTTGCAAGAGAAAAGTTGCAGGGAGTTTAGCATCGTCTTGGAGGAGAGATCTTTGGTGATTGGATGCTTCCTTTCACTGTGGTGATCCGTGGATTGGCCATCCAATCCATGTATGTTTTAGATATGATATTTTTTACTTCATATGCTTCAGATTTTTCTGAATATTACTGTAGATCTGTGACTTAGATCTCAAATCTACTCACTGTTATTCATGTTTTGTTGAAATCCCACAAGGGGAGTGTATAAAGGATCATTTCTTGTATACAGATCTGAAATATATTTATCATTTTGTATACATATCTACTCTAGATCTGAGTTGTAACATACTGCTACTTCAACCAATGAAAATAAAATTGTCAAGCTTATTCAAACATTTCTTGTGGTTGTAGCATCTCATTATTGAGGGAATCTTCTTGTATATTCTTTTCCTTTCTATTATACACTATATAAGTTGCATTGTAAATCCATTTTGCTAATGTATCGCTGAAATATGTGCCTCCATATTGATCTCCTGCAAATATTGGGCTGAACTGCGTTATTTTCCAGCAGTGTTGTTTTTGTATTACTGCAGTCTCTTCCTTGGGCATTTTCTAGCTGCACTAGGTGTGGGGAGACCTATTTAACCCACCTAGGAGGATTTTTTTTTTAATGCCTCTTGGATTCAGGTCTTAGATTGTTAGATATAAGGGATCCAAGTGCTGGTTTCCAATCCTGTAGCCTACATTCCTGAAAAATTTTGTTTTTCAGGCATGCCTTGCTAGCAGTCCCGATTTTGGGATATTACATGTGGTATGCATCAAGGGTGAATCAGTGATCAAATTTGGTGTCTAAAAGGTGTTTTATAGATGAAAAGAGTGCATTTGTGATCGATGAAAGGATTGATGTTGTTTGTGTAGTTTGGTGTGTTCGGTAATGAGAAATTGTTGAAGGTGATTTTGATGGTGATTTGTTCAGTATTAAAATATTGTTGAAGGTGTTTGTAACGTGGTTTTGGTGAGCAGTTGCAGTGAGAAAATTTGTTTGTTTGTGAGGTAAGTGGTTTATTGGTTATAGTTTGAAAATGGATGAAATATGAATCAAGAGGTTCGACAAGTGGTAGCTTGTAGATCAAGGGTTGTAGTTCCTTCCAGCCCATGATAAACAAGAATGGGAAAGATTCTCTTTCAACATAGGTTGATAAAAGAGCAGGGGAGAGAGTCCCTTTCAACAAAGGTTGATAAACAAGAAAGGGAAACAGTCCCTTTCAATGAATATTTATAAACAAGTAGGGATAGAAGTTCCTTTCAGTAGAAATTGATAAACCTGCAAGTAGTATCTTGTAGGGAAATGATGTAATCAAGTTGAAGTTTGTAATTAATATAATATTGGTGTCTTATGTATATGTTTCTTATGTGCTTGATGATCACTATGCTATGCTTTCTATGATTTAGTTGTGTTGTTGATCCATGAATGATTTCTAAAGTGATTGAAAAGTATAATTTGTGAATAATTGTATAATTTGGTCACACTATTGATTCACCCCCTCTCTCAATTGTGTCCTAGTTTCCATTATTTCTAATAGTAATAAATCTAAAGGTGCTTCTTCTACAAAAGAAAAAAAATCATCGGATGAAGGATGATGCAAGCCCAATTTGAGCTTGCTTAAAACCCGCAATGCCCAGTTTATCTCTAAAATGGTGCTTCCTTCAACCCCACGCTCAGGAGATAAATCCCTTTATATCAACAATTGCAGTGGGAGAATTCAAAGTATGTGGTTCGACCCTTTTATGAATAATCAGAGTTGAACTCCTTTCCAAATATCCACCAAAGCCAAGAACCCGCTCTATATATTTATTTCTTAATATTATGAGCGAACCTCACTAGCAATCCCTCTACAATATCCACCTTTTAACGAGTGCAACCCATTAAAATATATCTCACACTACTTCACAACACTGGATTTTACCTGAGTGTGACCCTTTCCCAATTCTCTAGCACCAAGCTCTATTTCTTTGTATATGTGTGGCCTTCATTGAGTATATAAGCCACGGCTAGTTTGAACAACTACCTTGGGACTATGGAACATAACCTTAGTTTTGGACCTTGGTTGTGTTATATCAGTGTTATTCTAAAACCTTTCAGACAACTCACTTCCTTCATGGATTCATTAACCAACACATCAGTCCCATGCCCTTATCCTTTATGCTTTTTCTATATCCATGTCCACCACTCATAATATTAGACCCAATGGAAAAGGTACTCAAACAAATCTCGTCGAGATAGAACCTCTGGGCATTTCTAAAACAATTTATGCATTCACACACAACTTATCAGTTTCAAAAATATAAGGTTTTATATATTTATTTAATGTCTCTACCATCATTCTTCCATGTTGATCTTCATTCTCCCCATAATTTGTGACACTCTCAGCTAGCCTCTCCTCAGAATCCTCTTCATCACTCTCTCCAAGAATCGGTCCTTGTTCTTGTATACAAGTAATCTCTTCAACAATTGTCCTTTTTTGTTTCCCCATTTCTCTTCCCAAGTGATCATTTAGCCTTTGTTCAACCTCTTTGAGTTTCTCCATCAACTGAGCATTTCATCTCTGTCTCAGCTTCACCTACAAAAAATTCCACTTTACTCTCCTCAGAGGTGTTAGGTCCCCGTAATTTATTAAATTGGTAAGACCAAATGTACAGGGGTAACATCAAACCAATTTTTGGAGTCCTATGACCTAGCCTTCTTGGACTCAGAGAGGGCTCTCTCTATGATTGTGTAAAGGATGTAACTTGATAGATTTTAGGGTTTTGATCTTAGGATAGTTATTAGGTTTAGGGTTTGCTTGTTTTTTTGTTTGGTTGGATAGGTTTTCAAGGAGAATAGTTAGATTAAGAGAGAATCAATCCATTGGGCTATGGAGTCTACAAATGTTTTGAAAGTTCAAAGATAAGTCAATGGTGACTCATAGGGAAATTTAAAAAGGCCAAATGGATCTAAGTAGGTTTTGCGTGGGTGAAATGAACATAGAGTTGTGAATACAGTAAGTTAAGGGGAAATCAAGGATCCTTTAACATACTATCAACAAGGAAAAAGCTTTTAGTATGATAGTATAGCAAAACATGAAGAGCAATAAAGGATTCTTCAATCAAACAGTACTAAGCAGACCTCAAAAAACAAATAAGTAAATTTAGAGAGAAGTTAAGGATTATTTAAACATTACTTGCAAAAAAATAGACTTTTAACATAACATTTTAGTAAAAACCAAAGAGCATTTAAGAATTATTTAGCTAAACTTCAAGGAGGAAAACACAGAAATCAAAAGAGGCAAGCAGAAGTAGGGTGCCAAAAAAGCAAGTCCTATTCTCTAATTCTGTCTTTTGATCAAGGAAACCATAAACATAATGAATAATTGAAAGAAACAAAGACAAAATTGGAATACATCACCATCTAACCAAGCTTTATGAATCCTAAGAGTGTGCTCAATCCATGGATGCACAGTCCAAAACCATCACAAGTCACCAAAAACCAATTTCACCAATAAACTCCAAGTCTATCTCATATTATGCTCAGCAAATATACAACATGTACAATGAGGCCTCAATGTTGTATTTAACAAGAAAAGAGGACCAAAACCCTAACTAGGGTTCCCAAAATGTCATAAATACATCATAAATGCTAAATTTGTCCATTAAGACCATGCAAGGCCCAAGGCACAAAATATCTAATGCAATAAATGAAAAATAACTTCTAACACCTAAATTTGGAGTGATTTTCCCAAAAAACCACAAAATATCTATTTTCCATAAATTAGTGTCTTTTTTTTTACTTTTGCAGGCAAGGGCGCAGTAGTGAGGTCCAAGGGCGCAGTGCCTGCACTGGAAAAATGGGTCACCTTGCAGCTAATTTTTGAAGGCCTTCCCGGTGTCAGAATGAACTCCATGATAGCTCGTTGGAAATTTTGTCAAGTCTAATTTCCAAAACTGCCCTTATTTTTCTGATTGGACTTCATTAACCTTTTCAGAAACCAAATCTCCCAAGGCTGCTAAGGGTGCAACGCCAGCCCTGAAAACAAGGTTAAAAGGTGAAATTTTGCATGTTTTTGGCTCTTTTGGAGGACCATTTTTGCTCCAAATGAGCTGAATTTTTTTGTGGGTGATTTCCTTGACCTGAATAACATTAAAATGTAAACCATTCTTCAATTTAATGTCCCAAAAAATATCACAGCGCCAGCACTGGGAAAAATTGTGTGTTTTGTAGCTGAGATTTGGAGGCCTTCCCGGTGTCCAAATGAGCTCCGTGATAGCTCATTGGAAAGATTTTCAAGTCTAGTTTCCAAAAATACCTTTATTTTTAAGAATGGACTCCATTTACCTGCCTAAAAGCTCACTCACCCAAGACTTTTGCAAGCAAGGGTGCAGCATTGAGGTCTGAGGGTGCAGCGCCTGCACTAGAAAAATGGGTCACATTGCAGCTAAGTTTTGAAGGCCTTCCCAGTGTCGGAATGAGCTCCGTGATAGCTAGTTGGAAAGCCTGTCAAGTATAATTTTTAAAAATACCTTTATTTTTTCATTTGGTGTCAATTTTCTAGCCCAAAAACCAAATCTCCCAATACTGCTCAGGGTGTAGCATCAACCCTGAAAATAGGGCAGAATGGTGAATTTTTGCATGTTTTTGACCATTTTGGAGGACCAAATCTGCTCCAAATAATCTGAAATTTGGTGTATGTGATGTACTTATCAAGATGAACCCAAAAATGTAAACCACCCCTCAATGATGTGCCCCAAACAAGAGCGCAACGCCAGGGGCGTTGCGCCCTTGGCACTTTAAATCAGTCAAAAACTAAAATTTCCAAAAACTTGTCAAAATTTGAAATTGTCTTCCTCATGGTGTTTGGGATGCTTGAAGGTATATATCAGCCAAGTTTTCAAGGTTTTATTTTTATTTTAGCCTAATTGGGTCCATCATATATTTCATAGGCCTTATTTCCCTCTTTGTTCTTTCCTCACTGTTTGATTTTTCATTTGTTTGATTTCTCATGGGCATCTGCCTCACTGACATTTACCTTATTGCTATCATTTTCCCTTTCCTTGTTGATTTCTCCTTCACTGACATTAGCCTCACTGATATGTGCCTCATTTCCCTTACTACACTTTTATGACTGCTAACTTCATTTCCCACATCATCATTGTCTTTTGCTTCAAATTTCTCAACCCTAATGACATCATCTTCCTTGCTTCCTTCTTCATTGCCCTTTCCTATATTTCTGACATTTGACCACTCTGCCTTTGATAAAACCCTAGGACTACTGTGAAACTGATATGAAGAGGGTAATGGAGTGGCATTATACTAGTAAATGAAGTGAGTTATTAAGGGTGTAAATTAGGGAGAATGAGAGGTTAAATAATTTTGAAGGAAATCTAGCTGATATGTCAAACTTTGCTTTGAAAACACCTTGCACTAATGGAAATATGAGATGAAGGAGGGCATGTAATGTCAATGTTTTAGCAATTTAAGGGGCTAAGTGTTATGTCAAGCCCTATAAGGATGAAAAACTTTAAACTAATGAAACCACCTTAATTTCACCTCCTATCTAGACAGCTGATATTCTTTATGGGCAGATAAAGAAATAGAAAACAGTGATTTGTAAGTTCAAGCCTTAGGGTAGCCTCTTATGTTTTCAATTTCTTTCAAATAAATCATCCAAAATTCTTGAGAATGATGGTAGGGAATCCACTTACCTCTATCAGAGCTTTAGAAAACCTTTGAGGAAAATTGAAAGGGCTCTGAAGTGGTCTGAGGGGTTAATTTTCTTATGAAGCCCTCTTGGCCAAGGGCACAGAGCTCAATCCCAGGCGTGCAGCGCCTTTTTGCAGAGGGAATTTAGTCATCTAGAACCAATAGAACCAATATTTATTCATCTACAGATGGTAAAAATTACTGATGACTAACAGTGGATCCACTTGGGGAGGGCAGCTCCTTTTCAGGAGGTGTCTAGGACCTCAGAGTTCAAATCTATGAGTTTTGAAGACCAGTTGCTTACTTGAAATTTTCAAATCCTTCTTCCTTAATTTTTTTATGTTCTCTTGAAGCTATGATCTCAAAATCAGAGAGACATGTTTGCTTCAAACTCATTTCTACCTACCCATCATACTTTGCCTAACATTTTTTCTTATTTTGGGTGCACTTGGACTGGCAAACCCTTGACATTATTTTCCTTTGAAAGCATAAAAAACTATCTACGTGTACCCTTATCACTTCCAAGAGTTCAGATTAGGCTAATGAACTCTCTTATTCTCTACCTAGTATACTCATTTGTCAAGATTAATCTGTTTGAAAAACTTTATTCTCTAACCTACTGACACAAAATTCAAAACATGATCAAACCAGGATTAAGAAATTTGATTTGCCATGGGTTGTGGCATTTGGACAAGTTGCACACAGACATCACTTTTGTACAATCAAAAACTAGAAAACATGAGGGTTATGATTTAGAATTGGGTAGGCATCCCTCTCATTTTCTTTGGTTCAGATTTATGCTTTGGGAACCAACATCTTTTCCTAATCTAATCTACCGACAAGCCAAGTTTACATGATTTGGAAAATCCGCTTTCACTAACCTATCAGTAGAAATTTAAAACATGTCCAATCATGATTAGGCTAAATGATTGTATAAGACTCTCTTTTCTTCAAAAGGAGTGGCATTTAGGCTTGCATACTTTCAGCAATACTCTTTTTTTGTATGGGGTTGTACATCTTCTTTAAAACTGCCCTCTTTTCTTCTTTTCTCTGTTTTTGTGTTTTCATTTTTCAAAACAATCTAAAAACTAAAAAGATGCTCAAAGTGCTAAGCTTATTTGCATACCTATCTATCCTAATATTATTTACATATGATACATACTTATTTGGTGAACTCACTTTTCCAGTATAACCAATCAAGCAGATGATTCCATGAGTGATCTTTGTTCAGCTCTTTGAGTGTGCTAAAGAAATCAAAAGGCCACTCACATCTCACTTGTTTTTGAACAGTAGTGCCTAAAAATTTCTTTAAACCTTGCATCAAACTGCTTCTGACATACTTTACTCCCTCTTCAAATTTCTCTAAGCAAACAGCAAAGGGATCTTGAAATAATACCTCGCCTAGAGGATTTGAAAAATAAGCTTTATCCAGGACTACTTTTTCCTCCACTTGATTGAGCTTGGGATTCTTTTAAGAAAGAATATCTTCCTCTTCCTCATGATCATTTGCACTGTCAGCCTCATCATATATTGCAATGTTGTCCTCTAGAAAAACTGATATGTTCTGATGGAGTGGGTTGAATTCTATGTGAAGACCATCATGTTGATGAGCAGGACGACTCTTTGGCAGAAAATATTCTTGAGAAGGTAGTGCAGCAACTCTCTTGTGATTATCAATTTCTAAGCCTTCATCTTCAATTTGAAATTCAATGGAACTTGGTGGCTGCAAATCTGGAGTTGAGGAGAATTCTATGTCATAAATGATTTCCTCATCCATTTCAGGAAAAGTCTTCTCATTAACAACTTGTTCAAGAAGTTCATTATATTTCCCAACCTCAACATCAAAACTGAAAGACTGTTGGTTTCCAGTCACATGAAATTTATTTCTGATGGATTGAAATGAAGTAGAACAAAGAGGCAGAGATGCTTCACTTACTTCCAAATTTTCTTGACTTTCCCCATCACTGTCATAGCTAGTATGTATTGGTTGATTGTTGTTTTCAAGTTGATGAAACTGAACTTTCTCCCACAAACCAACTACTAATTGCTCTTCAAGATTAGCTTCTGTTTGGAGAACATCATCATCATACTAATCAAACTTTGGAAAATCATCAACATAAGTAATGTCACCAATCAAACATATTGGATTATCATATTGTTTTTCCTTGAATTGATCTACAAATCCCTTTTTTGATCTGTGGTAGCCGAGGTTAGCAGGAAAATGAATAGGAATGTTTTGCTCATATGAAGGTTTAGAGGCTGGCTGCATGCTTAGAATCTGATTTATTTCCTCTCCAGTTAAAAGAGGATGGATTTTTCTCTTTCTTTGGATAGCACTGCAGCAGTTATATTTCTCTTGTAAAGGCTGAATGTCTTCTTGAGCCTCACATAGAAGAGATGGTGAATCGTCACTTGTTCCTTCAGAGAGATCCTGTGAATCTTCCTTTATTTCTTGATTGATTTCATCCTCAACCAACTCCTCTTGGCTATCATGATAGATTATTTGAGAATGAAATTCATGAACTGCTTCTAATAGGCTTTCAGGATGTCAATTTCCCAAATCTTCATCAATGTTTACAAGGTATTGTATGATATCTTCATATTGATCACAACAATTTTCAGCTAATGATAAATATGAACAATTTTCTTTATAATGTTCATAAAACACCTTATGGAAATCCTTTAAAGAAAACAAACTAACAGGGTCTAGGACTTCATGTCATTCTCTTGCCTTTCCTTCTAATGTCCCCATGAACATTTACATGAGGCAGTCCTCATGCCATTCAACTTTTAACCTCCATACATGTATATGAAATTTGATGAGATGTAACAAGGGGTCATCAATTTTTTCATCTTGAAACATAGGCAGGTTTGAAACCCAGTCTATTTGAGGAATTTTGTGTGGGAACCCAGGGATGTGATCTCTGTTCATTGGAGCATATCTCTGTTGTATCCTTGGATCCATATTTTTCAATCTAAAGGTTCACTGCATCTTTTCAACCAGTCTAGAGACTTCTACCAATGTAGTCTTTAGGTCTATTGAGAGTTGTGGAGTCGCTAGGTGGAAGATTTCAACTTTGTTTTCCATCATCAGTAAGATTGGGATTGATCAATGCATTTCTAGTGGAATCTATGAGGAATAGTGGGGGTCAACAGGGCTACTGAAGACCAGTGGAGTCACCAGGTGGAGGATGCTTACTTTTTTAAGGATGTATTTTTGTCCACCATCAACAACTAAATACCAATCTAAGGATGTTTTGTGGGTTTTCTGAGGTCCTAAGGAATACTTAGATTGATCAGAAAGTCCCACCATGATCGCCATTATGTTAGGTCCCCGTAATTTGTTATATTGGTAAGACCAAATGTACAGGGGTAACATCAAACCAATCCTTGGAGTCCTAGGACCTAGCCTTCCTGGACTTAGAGAGGGCTCTCTCTATGTTTGTGTAAAATATGTAACTTGATATATTTTAGGGTTTTGATCTTAGGAAAGTTATTAGGTTTAGGGTTTGATTGTTTGTTTGTTTGATTGGATAGGTTTTCAAGGAGAATAGGTAGAGTAAGAGAGAATCAATCCATTGGGCTATGGAGTCTGCAAAGGTTTTGAAAGTGCAAATATAAGTCAAGGGTGACTCATAGGGCAATTTAACAAGGCCAAATGGATCTAAGTAAGTTTTGTGTGGTTGAAATGAACATAGAGTTGTGAATACAGGAAGTTAAGGGGAAATCAAGGATCCTTTAACATACTAAGAACAAGGAAAAATCTTTCAGTATGGTAGTATATCAAAACATGAAGAGCAATAAAGGATTCTTCAATCAAACAGTACTAAGCAGACCTCAAACAACAAATAAGAAAATTTAGAGAGAAGTTAAGGATTCTTTGAACATTACTTGCAAACAAATAGAATTTTAACATAACATTTTAGTAAAAACCAAAGAGCATTTAAGAATTCTTTAGCTAAACCTCAAGGAGGAAAACATAGAAATCAAAAGAGGCAGGCAGAAGTAGGGTGCCAAAAAAGCAAGTCCTATTCTCTATTTCTATATTTTGATCAAGGAAACCATAAAAATAATGAATCACTGAAAGAAACAAAGACAAAATTGGAATACATCCCCATATAACCAAGCTTTATGAATCCTAAGAGTGTGCTCAATCCATGGATGCACAGTCCAAAGCCATCACAAGTCACCAAAAACCAATTTCACCAATAAACTTCAAGTCTATCTCATATTATGCTCAGAAAATATCCAACGTGTACAATGAGGCCTCAATGTTGTATTTAACAAGCAAAGAGGACCAAAACCCTAACTAGGGTTCCCAAAATGTCATAAATACATCATAAATGCTAAATTTGTCCATTAAGACCATGCAAGGCCCAAGGCACAAAATATCTAATGCAATAAATGAAAATTAACTTCTAACACCTAAATTTGGAGTGATTTGCCCAAAAAACAAAAAAATATCTATTTTCCATGAATTAGTGTCTTTTTTTGACTTTTTCAGGCAAGGGCGCAGCAGTGAGGTCCAACGGTGTAGCGCCTACACTGGAAAAATGGGTCACCTTGCAGCTAAGTTTTGAAGACCTTCCTGGTGTCGGAATGAGCTCCGTGATAGCTCGTTGAAAGCTTGTCGAGTCAAATTTCCAAAATTTCCCTTGTGTTTTTTATTGGACTTAATTAACCTTTTCAAAAACAAAATCTCCCAAAGTTGCTAAGGTCGTAGTGCCAACCCTGAAAACAAGGCAGAAAGGTGAAAGTTTTCATGTTTTTGGCCCTTTTGGAGGACCAGTTTTGCTCCAAATGAGCTAAAAAAATTTGTGGGTGATTTCCTTGACCTGATGAACATGAAAATGTAAACCATTCCTCCACTGAGTGTCCCAAAAAATAGCGCAGCGCTAGCACTGGGAAAAATTGCATGTTTTGTAGCTGATATTTGGAGGCCTTCCTGGTGTCCAAATGAGCTCCATAATAGCTCATTAGAAAGCTTGTATAGTCTAGTGTCCAAAAATAACTTTAGTTTTCAGAATGGACTTCATTTACCTACCCAAAAACTCATTCTCCCAAGACTCCTGCAGGCAAGGGTGCAGCACTGAGGTCCAAGGGTGCAGTGCCTGCACTGGAAAAATAGGTCACATTGCAACTAAGTTTTGAAGGCCTTCCGGGTCTCGGAATGAGCTCCGTGATAGCTCGTTGGAAATCCTGTCAAGTCTAATTTCCAAAAATTCATTTATTTTTTCATTTGGTGTCCATTTTCCTGCCCAAAAACCAAATCTCCCAAGACTATTCAGGGTGCAGCGTCAACCCTGAAAATAGGGCAGAATGGTGAAGTTTTGCATGTTTTTGACCCTTTTGGAGGACCAAATCTACTCCAAATGATCTGAAATTTGGTGTGTATGATGTACTTGGAAAGATGAACCCAAAAATTTAAACCACTCCTCAAGAAATTTCCCCAAAAAATAGCGCAGCGCCAGGGGCGTTGCGCCCTTGGCACTTTAAATCAGTCAAAAACTAAAATTTCCAAAAACTTGCCAAAATTTGAAATTGTCTTCATCATGGTGTTTGGGATGCTTGTAGGTATAGATCAGCCAAATTTTCAGGGTTTTATTTTTCATTTAGCCTCATTGGGTCCATCATATCTTTCATAGACCTTATTTCCCTCAATGCTCTTTCCTCACGGTTTGATTCTTCATTTGTTTGATTTCTCATGGGAATCTTCCTCACTGACATTTACCTTTTTCTTATCATTTTCCCTTTCCTTGTTGCTTTCTCCTTCACTGAAATTAGCCTCACTAATTTGTGCCTCATTTTCCTTACTGCACTTTTATGACTGCTAACTTCATTGTCCTTTGCTTCAAATTTCTCAGCCCTACTGACATCATCTTCTTTGCTTCCTTCTTCATTTCCCTTTCCTATATTTCTGACATTTGATCACTCTGCTTTTGAGAAAAACCTAGGACTGATGTGAAACTCATATGAAGAGGGTAATGGAGTGGCAGTATACCAGTGAATGAAGTGAGTGATTGAGGGTGTAAATTAGGAAGAATGAGAGGCTAAATAATTTTGAAGGCAATCCAGCTGATATGTCAAACTTTTCTTTGAAAACACCTTGCACTAATGGAAATTTGAGATGAAGGAAGGCATGTAATGTCAATGCTTTTTCAATGTAAGGGGCTAAGTGTTATGTCAAGCCCTTGATGGATGAAAAACTTTAAACCAATGCAACCACCTTAATTTCACCTCATGTCCAGACTTATATTCTTTATGGGCAAATAAAGAAATGGAAAATAGTGATTTTTTAGTTCAAGCCTTAGGGTGGCCTCTTAGGGTTTCAATTTCTTTCAAATAAATCATCCAAAATGCTTGAGAATGATGGTAGGGCATCCACTTACCTATATCATAGCTTTAGAAAACCTTGGAGGAAACTTGAAATGGCTTTGAAGTGGTCTGAGGGGTTAATTTTCTTAGGAAGCCCTCCTGGCCAAGGGCGCAGTGCCAGTGCCAAGGGCATAGCGCTCAATCCAAGGCGTGTAGCGCATTTTTGCAGAGGGCATTTGGAGGCCTTCCCTATGTCGAAATTGGGCCCATTGTAGCTCGTTGGAAATATTATTCTATATACTTTCCAAATATACCTTTTATTTGGGGATTGGAGTTGATTTGAACTGTCAAAAGTTGATTCTCCCAAGACTGGTCAAAAAGTGTTGAATGATGGTGCATAATTGTAGAGTGCTGGTGCAGGAAACTTTTGGAGGCCTTCCCCAACTCCAAATTTAGCTAATGATAGCACATTAAAAATATATTCTAGTCTAGTTGTCATTTCACCCATAAATAAAGTCATTTGGACACTCCAGCTATGAGAAAACCTGATTTTCCCAAGGTCACTCCAGAAGTGCAGCAATTCTTCTGTGACACCTGTATTTTTTACATTTCTCCCAAACCATGATACCTGTGTAAAATCCGAATGAGGTTTTTCTTCTTGGACCTATTATTGACAAAAGCCTCTCTCAAGTTTGTCAAATTCATCTCTTTTTTAACATAAACACAATTTTAAGCGAAACTGGCCTTGTGTGCTTCCTCCATGTCATTTTCTGCAAGTTGTCACTGTTTGGCACTCTACTTGGGCCATCAAGCTCAAAAACCCTAGTTTCCTCAAGACCAATTTTTTCTCTTTCTTCTATTGTAAGTTTTCTTCATTTAGGACCAGACCATCTACCTTATCAATTCCTTCAGCTGATGGACCTCTTAACAATCCTGCATAAGTATTAAAATCTTAACATTTTCCTCATGTGCAAACTCTGAAACTGAATGGATAGTCTTTATTTGGAAATATTTAGGTTTTTCTTGAGTAACTATGTTTTTCCCTTATATCACATCTGTGCCATATTCTTATCAAAGGAGAAGAGTGTTTGAAACACCAATGATGACCTTAAGATATGTGAAACCCTAATTAACCTAGTGGGGGGGTTCTTTGACCATGATCTTGACTGAAAATAGGCTTGGAGGCTTCAAGTGTAAAAAAAAAGTACTCAAAAAGTGGTGTATTGAAGATCCAAAATCTAATGTACTTGATTTATATAAAGAGCCTACAGAGATAGTTTTGAGACCATCAATGCTTGAGGAACCTGGTTAATCATGGCAATGAGTTAGGCTATAGGTAACCCTAGATGCAAAGTAGATTTATGGGCAAGGGAAAGACAGAGTAATGAGGTCATAAGTGGGAAAAAAGGATGGATATGAGTGGCACAAGACCATAAGGAGTCCTTAGGAGTGGCAAGGTGACCATGAAATGGCAAGGTGGTAGAATAGTGAAAATTTTGGTATAAGGATAATGAAGGCAATGAGATTTCTAAAACTCACAATATTCTGGGAATCTTGTTTTTAGAAATCTAGACCCAATATTTAGTCATCTACAGATGGTAAAAGTTACTGATGACTAACAGTTGCTCCACTTGGGGAGGGCAGCTCCTTTTCAGGAGGTGTCCAAGACCTCAGAGTTCAAATCTCTGAGTTTTGAAGACCAGCGCCTTACTTGCACTTGCAGATCCTTCTTCCTTCATTTTTTGATGTTCTCTTGAAGCTATGATCTCAAAATCATAGAGACATGTTTGCTTAAACCTCATTTATACCTACCCATCATACTCTGCCTAACATTTTTTCTTCTTTTGGGTGCACTTGGACTGGCAAACCCTTGACATTATTTTCCTTTGAAAGCATAAAAAACTATCTATTTGTACCCTTATCACTTTCAAGAGTTCAGATTAGGCTAATGAACTCTCTTATTCTCTACCTAGTCTACTCATTTGTCAAGATTAATTTGTTTGACAAACTTTATTCTCTAACCTACTGACATGAAATTCAAAACATGATCAAACTAGGATTAAGCAATCTGATCTACCATGGGTTGTGGCATTTGGACAAGCTGCACACAGACATCACTTTTGTACAATAAAAAACTAGAAAACATGAGGGTTGTGATTTAGAATTGGTTAGGCATCCCTCTCATTTTCTTTGGTTCAGATTTATTCTTTGGGAACCAGCATTTTTTCCTAATCTAATCTACTAACAAGCCAAGTTTACATGATTTGGAAAATCCTCTTTCACTAACCTATCAGCATAAATTTAAAACATGTCCAATCAGGATTAGGCTAAATGATTGAACAAGACTCTCTTTTCTTCAAAAGGAGTGAAATTTAGGCTTGCACACTTTCAGAAATTTTTGGTATGGGGTTGTACCTCTTCTTTAAAACTTCCCTCTTTTCTTCTTTTCTCTGTTTTTGTGTTTTAATTTTTCAAAACAATCTAAAAACTAAAAATATGCTCAAAGTGTTGATATTATTTGCATACCTATCTATCCTAATCTAATTTACATATGATACATACTTATTTGGTGAACTCACATTTCCAATATAACCAATCAAGTAGATGATTCCATGAGTGATCTTTGTTTAGCTCTTTGAGTGTGCTGAAGAAATCAAAAGGTCACTCACATCTCACTTTTTTTTGAATAGTAGTGCCTAAAATTTTCTTTAAACCTTGCATCAAACTACTTCTGACATACTTTACTCCCTCTTCAAATTTCTCTACGCAAACAGCAAAGGGATCTTGAAATAATACCTGACCTAGAGGATTTGAAAAATAAGCTTTATCCAAGACTACTTCTTCCTCCACTTGACTGAGCTTGGGATTCTTTTGAGAAAGAATATCTTCCTCTTCCTCATGATCATTTGCATTGTCAGCCTCATCATATATTGCAATGTTTTCCTATAGCGAAACTGATATGTTCTGATGGAGTGGGTTGAATTCCTTGTGAATTCCATCATGTTGATGAGAAGGAGGACTCTTTGGCAGAAAATCTTCTTGAGAAGGTAGTGCAGCAACTCTCCCCTGATTATCAGTTTCTAAGCCTTCATCTGCAATTTGAAATTCAATGGAACTTGGTGGTTGAAAATCTGGAGCTGAGGAGAATTCTATGTCATAAATTATTTCCTCATCCATTTCAGGAAAAGGATTCTCATTAAAAACTTGTTCAAGAAGTTCATTGTCTTTCCCAACCTCAACATCAAAACTGAAATACTGTTGATTTCCAATCACATGAAATTTATTTCTGATGGACTAAAATGAAGTATAACAAAGAGGCAGAGATGCTTCACTTACCTCCAAATTTTCTTGACTTTCCCCGTCATTGTCATAGCTGATATGTATTGGCTGATTGTTGTTTTCAAGTTGATGAAACTGAAATTTATCCCACAAACCAACTGTTGATTTCTCTGCAAGATTAGCTTCTGTTTGGAGAACATCATCATCATACTGATCAAATTTTGGAAAATCATCAACATAAGCAATGTCACCAATAAAACATATTGGATTATCAAATTGTTTTTCCTTGAATTGATCTACAAATCCCTTTTTTGATCTGTGGTAGTCAGGGTTAGCAGGAAAATGAATAGGAATTTTTTGCTCCTATGAAGGTTTAGAGGCTAGCTGCATGCTTAGAATATAATTTATTTCCTCCCTAGTTAAAAGAGGATGCATTTTTATCTTTCTTTGGATAACACTATAGCAGTTCTCTTTCTCTTGTAAAGGCTGACTCTGAGGCTGAATGTCTTCTTGAGCCTCACATAGAAGAGATGGTGAATAATCACTAGTGCCTTCAGAGAGATCCTGTGAATCTTCCTTTATTTCCTGATTGATTTCATCCTCAACCAACTCCTCTTGGCCGTCATGATAGATTATTTGAGAATTAAATTCATGAACTGCTTCTAATAGGCTTTCAGGATGTCAATTTCTCAAATCTTCATCAATGTTTACAAGGTATTGTATGAGATCTTCAGATTGATCACAACAATTTTTAGCTAATGATAAAGATGAAGAGTTTTCTTTATAATTTTCATAAAACATCTTGTGGAAATCCTTTAAAGAAAAGAAACTACCAGGGTCTAGGCCTTCATACCATTCTCTTACCTTTCATTCTAATGTCCCCATGAACAATCATGGGAATGAGCTAGGCTATAGGTAACCCTAGATGCAAGGTAGATTTATGGGCAAGGGAAAGACAGAGTAATGAGGTCATAAGTGGGAAAAAAGGATGGAGATGAGTGGCACAAGACCATAGGGAGTCCTTAGGAGTGACAGGGTGACTATGAAGTGTCAAGGTGGTAGAATAGTGAAAAAGTTGGTATAAGGATAATGAAGGCAGTGAGATTTCTAAAACTCACAATATTCAGGGAATCTTGCTTTTATAAATCTAGAGCCAATTTAGTCATCTACATATGGTAAAAATTATGGATGACTAACAAGAGAAGTCCATCTATAACCATGATCTTCCTCACCTTTTTGTAACATTCCTCTCAAAAGCTCTAACTACAATTTAATTTCAGTTGTTTCTCTATCAAACTCAACACAATTCAATTTCCTATGGCTTACCTTTGAACCCTTACTATAACCATCAGTAGTCATAGTCTTCTTACCCTTTTGATCTTCTCCTTGCTCATTGTGAGGTGCATGCAAGCCACAGCAATAAGTTGATTCTATCAATATGTTTCTAAAATATTCTATGTTTAGTTTTCTCCTGGTATTTCTGTTGACTCCTTCTTCTGGAATATTCACCTAAGCACTCTATGCCTCCTATATTTTTCATTCATTCTCCTCTTTCCATTTGCCTTAGAATTCTTCCTTCTTGAAATGTGGCCTATCTCTGAACCCATCATATTATTGTCTATAGCCATTTTACATGTTCCTCTTCTGAACTCTCCTTATTCACTTGTGAGTTGCAACAAGCCATGTTTTTCTCTTTGCTTATGTCTCTGACAATTCTACCCATAGCCATTGTGGAACTGCCTGCAAAAACTTCTATCCAATTGATAATTGTTGGAATTAATCTCCTCTTGGTTCTCTACAGTAGAACCTTTTCTTCTTCCTTTGTATCATGTCTTCTCATTAGCTTCAAAAGATGATAGGTTGTTGCGATTTCTCCTACTCACTTCCCCTTGAGAACTTTATTGTCCTCTCTCTTCTTCGACAACAATTTAACATTGATGTTAGGTTCTTGTCAAAATCTCTCTTCCTCATTGCTTCTGAGATCCTGCTTGCTCCCTGTTCTCCTTACAACATTGTTGTTTGTATAACTAGTGTCACTTCTTTTTGTAGGTGCCTACTTCATCCTCACCTTTGCGATCTTCCATATATGTGTTTCAAACTATAATAATTTCAACTTTTGCAACTCTAATTTTCATAGAAAAATTAATTTCCTATTCAATTGCATATTCCTCAAAAAAAATTCTTCACACAAAATAAAACAACCTCTAAGTTTGTTTCTTTGCTCTTTAAAAAGCTCCAGTATGCTATTAATTTTTCCTTGTTGTGGAATTATTTAGCACTCATAGTCTTTAACCCTCTTCACTTTCCTTAGATTTCACCTTATATTCAACAATCTTAAAATTATACAACAAACAATTTTACCTTTTTCTTGATCTCTGCTCAGTCTAATCGAGCATCCTTCGTTATCTATTCTTCTTCTAGATCTTTGGTTTGCTATCTTTTAATATTCTTTTTCAGAGCTTTTAATGATTTGATATCACTTGATACAAGCCCAATTAGAGCTTTCTTAAAACCCACATTGCCTAGTTTCTCTCTAAAATGGTGCTTCCTTCAACCCCGCACTTAAGATATAAATCCATTTATATCAACAATTATAGTGGCAGGACTCAAAGGATGTGGCTCAACCCTTTTATAAATAATCAAAGTCAAGCTCCTTTCCAAATAGCCATTAGAGCCAATAACCCACTCTATATATTTATGTCTTAATATTCTAAGCCAACCTCACCAACAATCCCTATGCAATCCCTACCTTTTAACAAGTGCAGCCCATCAATATATTTTTCAGCCCACTTTGCAACAATGGCTTTTACATGAGCATGGCCCTTTCCCAAATCTCCACCACCAAGCTCTTCTTTCTTTGTTTATGCACAACCTTCATTGAGTATATAAGCCACATCTCCTTTGAACGACTACCTTATGGCCATGGAATATAACCTTATTTTTGGACCCAGGCCATGTTATATGAGTATTATTCTAAAACCTCTAGGACAACTCACTTCCTTCGTGGCTTCATTAACCAATGCACCAATCCCATGCCCTTCTCCTTTATGCTTTTTCTATCACCATGTTCACACGCTCACAATAGCTAACCCAATGGAAAACTTACTCACAAAAATCCTGTCATGATAGAAACTCTGGACGGGACCCACTTGAACCTTTTCTTTAATGTTTCTAGCCCATTCTTATTAGCCAGCGCAATGGGGAAAAGGCATTTACAAATGTCACCAGGGTAGACCCTCTAGGTGGGACCTAGAGTTCCACATAAGTTCAATCCTCATTTCCTGCTCTTTCTCATTATGTGCTCCTTTAATCCTTCTGGCTTAAGGTCTCTTGCCCGATGCCTATCACTTGATATTTTTTTATCCTAACGCTATTAATTGATGGACTTCTTTCGTGACTCAAGAATTCCTATGTTGTAACTTTTTTCCAATCCTTCTACTTTTCATGTAACTCTCGGCCCTGGTTCCTCTTCATTCCATTGCTTCCACTACTCACTTTTATCCTCTGTCCAATGTGCCACTCTGATCTCTCACTCCAATTCGATCATTGATCACTCGATTGATAAATGATCTCATCTCCCCAACTGAATTTGGGAAGAATCAACATATTCTTATATTCTCTCTTCTTCAAAGCGTTATCTCTCTTGAGCTCGTGCAGTTCTGATTCATTCTCACACATGTTGTATCTCTTAGCACTCGGTCACACAGTAAACTCATGTAGATTGATACGAAGGCTACCCTTCCTAAGCTTTATGAAATTAGTTGTAATTTTAGTTGTTTGTGGCGCTTGTCTCTCCTGAGCTTCTTTACCTGCAACATATACTCATATAAATCCAAACATCATTTAAGCCACTTGCACACATTGAAAATCACTCAAATAGTGTGTTACTCCATTAATTATAAACTAATATATACAGATTTATAGAAGGCCCTCCATGTCCAAATTTACATTTGATCAGCCCTCTCGACCTCGTGGCCCTAACTGGCCCTCAATTCCTCTCTATACACTGGCCATTATTTTTATGAAACTGATTCCATTTATACAAAAATACGGAACTAAATTCTGGTTTATATCTACTATTTTCTCACATAAACTAGAACATTTAAATCCGTATTTTCCTCAAAATATGTAATCAATCCCCAAATCTCTCTAGCTCTCTTAATATTCTCAATACTTCTCCCAAATAATAGATCTAATTACAATTATATTTCTAAATAAATATTTTCCTATAACTCTCTAAAACATAGGAAATACAATAATTACATTCAATGAGGGAAACCAAATCCCTTGGTAATGCAAACCCCTAGGTCTAGTCAAAATAAAATTTTGACTTGGAGGTAAGATGTTCCTACCTCAAAGCAGGATATGTGTACTTGGATTCTTCAATTACACACATATATCATGAGGCATGGTTGGTTGACTCGGGCACATCCTTTCACATAACTCCTCATAGGGGCTGGTTTTGTGAGTGAAAGATTCAATGGTGGTGATGTTTTCTTAGGAGATGATTCGACATCCAGAATCATAGGACAAGGAAAATTCAAGTTGAAGATCATGGGTGGAAGGGCTAGAGCACTCCCTGGTGCTCTACACAACATATGATTAGCTATAAAATTGATTTTTGTATGCAATATGAGATATATCTGTGTAAAAAAAGTGTTTTAAAATGATACATGCAGGATGGTTTGAGGAGCAATGGTATTGTTGTGGCGAGTATGAATTGGAAATATGTATAAGTTGTTGGGAAACATTGCTAGTGATGGGTGAAACAAAATTTGTGTTCCTGAGACTAGAGAAAAAGAAGGAAAAACTCCTACAGATTCTAGATAAAATGCAATGATGGTATCAAATAATGGGACATTACGGAGATAAGGACCTTGGACATTATGGTAGAAGGTATGTCTAATTTCTCTTTATATTTTTATTTTTGTGAGCATTGTTTATATCAGAAGAAAAATTGATTAATATAATCCTCTAGTTCTATGAGGTCGAAGGGAATATTATAGTCGGTGCACAGTGATGTGTTTATGTTGAGATTGCAACAAGATGATGAGCTTAGTGGAAAGGAGTCGCCTTCACTAAGTGGGCCCGCAGGGTATTTTTGGCGCAAAGTCTATTTTTAGACTATGTCTATTTTTAGACATATGGATCATGTTCTATGAGTTGCGGGATGATATTTGTGGATGGTTGGTCAAGTCGGGAAAAATAGAAGGACTTCTATTTTTAGACATACTGGGCGGAATCTATTTTTAGATTGCCAGTCTAAAAATAGATATGTCGAATATTATTAGCTCTTAATAATATTTGGACTCTAAACATTATCTTATTCTCTTGAAGCACTTCAGTTTGATGCCTGGATGTGGCACATGCAGCTGACAGAAGGAATTACGTTATTCCTAGGGTTTAGTGGAGCTATTGCATGGTTGACTTCAGTTAGAACTCATGTGACAGAGTTTGGTGGAGTTGATGAGACAGTTAATGTAGTTGTGTTCAGTTTAACTTAGTTGAGCTAGTTGTATCTAGTCTAACTGATTGATACAATTAGTGAGAGTGGTGTGAATTAATTATTAATTAATTCACTAATTATTAACTCATAAATCAACTAAAGAATACATCAGTTAACTTCGGTGCATGGACAGTTTCAGTGGAGACCAGTGAAGAGGTAGGTGAAAGAGCAAGTGTGACTATCAGTTGTGACTATACTGGTGCATGAGATTTGCACACACATTGATTGAGAAGCCAATGAGGATTGCGCAGTACATACTGGTGGGATTTGAACCTTGATCTCATGATTATCCATATTGGATTGCGCAGTAGAGGCTGGCTAACAGGTGGAGTAGATTGGAGCATGTGTTTTGTATGATCTGAGCTTGTGTAGTGTGTAACAATTGGAGATTGTACTGAGAGCTTGTGAGGAGTTTGTACAATGATTGTTATATGATCTCTATCATTATAATATACAGATAGTTGGGGGTTTTCAACTTTAATCTTTCCCATGAATACTGTGTTTATATGTGTGATTGTTTATGGTTTTAATGTGCGCATGCGATTGTTTAAATTTCCGCAAATTGATGATCAATAGTAGAAGAGGTTATGTATTATGCATGAAGCTCAAATAGTGTGTGATCAGGATAATCTCGGTGAATAATTTAACAGTTATTCAAATTTCTACATGGTATCAAAGCGATATTGATCATTGGAGCAATTGCAAAACATTGAAGCGGTTGAGTTTTGTGCTGGTGGAATTCGAATTTGCAGCAGTGTTTTCTTGGTGTCGAAGTTGAGATGTCTTTCAACAGATTGCGATTGGAGTATGCCCTTGAGGGAAGCTCGAATTATATTGCATGGAAGGACAGGATGGAAGCGGTGTTAGATGACAATGGGTTGAAGGAGTTCATAGATGCTGAAGTCCCAAAGCCTACTTCTAGCGATGCTGCCGTAATTGAGGCTTGGCAAAAGAAGACAGCAAAGTGTCGAAGGATTCTGTTGGAGGGCGTGAAGGATCACATAGTGTCCAGCCTGCATGGTAAGGCTTCTCCATTATTTTATTTTTTTTGACATAATTGGGTGCTGTTTGTATTCGAAAAGAGAAAATTGGGAGTCAAAGCTCCATTGTTACAGGGCAATATGTTTGAAAAAGAAGATAGAGAGGGACATCAGTATGAGCAGTTTCCCCTGCACTCCGACTATGCTTGAATGTTCTAAAAGCTGATCTGGTGTAGATTCGGAGAAACTGTGACAATAAAAAAAGACATTTGCAAAACATGTTAAAGGGTAGTTGTCTTTAGAGCCTGTAGATCCTGCAATAAAATTCCTTCAAGGCCTGTAGATCCCACATTGGCTGTGCAGATACTGGGCTCAATGTTTCCAAAAAGAATCCTAGTTGCCATCGAATTCTTGGGTATGAAAACAGCAGAAGCCACAGCAAGCAATCTAAGGGAAATTGTCCTGTTCATGGCAGAAAACAGAAAGACTCAGAAGCGTTGCAATTGAGGCTGCTGAGAGGCTTGTGACAGGCTCTGTTTGCATGAGCATTGGCCTCCTTGTTGAGGGATTGAAGGACATGAATAAAACGAGTTTCATGCATTAGCTGGGTGAGCGCATGGCATCAATTTATTATTTGTTGGAGGGCTAAATTGGTGGTTTTCTGATTGTGGACCATTAAGCTGATGATGATTGTCGAATCTCTGATCATTGTTGTTGTGCGAATGCCGAGGATTTGGAGTTGAAGAAGACCTTGGTATAGAGCGAGGGCTTCATCTTTGTTGTTGGAGAGGGGGCCTAATCCCCATTCATAGGATAGAAGGATGTCTCTGGTGGCGTTGCAAATGAATCTGCCCGCCCCATCCTTGCCAGGATTGGACTTGGAGGCGCCATCGAAAAATAGGTAGTGCGTGTTACAGCTTCTAACCCAGCCTGCAAACTCTTTATCCTTCATTCTGATTTTCCAACTGTTGTTAGGGATTTGTTTACTGCTGGTATCGTTTCTGTTTTGGCCATAAACTGAGCCCCTGTTACTTTGATCGAGCAGGCATCCAATATAATTTCGTTCTTCAACGAAAAAATCAGCTGCATCGATGCTCCTTGGCACTTGATGGCTATTGTTTCCAAAGCGAGTCCTCGTGCCTTATTATATAGCTTCCTAATATCGATTTTCTTGTCTCTGAAGATTATTTGATTGCATGCTAGCCATATGCGCCACAGCATAGTATAAGGGAGTGCGTTCCAAACTCTTCTTTCTACGTTGTTCCTCTTGCGCTGCCAGGGGTATTTCTTCTTCCATTGATATAGAAGATCGGTGATGGTGCTGTGGGAACCCCAGGGGAGCTGGTCCTTCAGGAAGGCTTCTTTCCAGCAAGCAGTGGCAAAGGAGAAATTGATGAAAAGGTGTTGAATAGTTTCCTTTGTTGCTTGACAGTTTGGACAGCGGGAGGGCCCAAGGATACCACGCTTTTTCAGATTATCAGATGTTAACACTTTCCCTTTCAGAAGTACCCATATGAAAAATTTGATTTTTGGAAGAGTCTCTGATTTCCAAATAGTTTTCCATGGAGTCCATGTGGGCATGGGCCGATCACTGTTACAGATTTGACGGTAGGCAGTTTTGATTGTGTATTTGGTGCCTGAAGGGTCCCAATAGAAGAAATCATCTTCATTTTGTTTGGTGGGGGCGATACCATGGAGCTGAGTCTGCAGATTATCCAGGCTTGAAAGTTCTTCGTCAGGGATTTCTGGAAAGTGCCAACCAGTCCAGAGATGAGTGTGAATGTCCCACTTGGATATCTGGCTCAAGCTATGGATCCCTTTGTTGTCAAGGTAGGAGAGGATCTGATGGGTTCCAAGCTTGCTGCTGATAGGAAGTTGTCCCATTATTTTATCAGCCCCTATTCTAGTGCTGTTACCGCCCTTGGGGACCTTAGAAATGTTAGGAGCAAGGATGGGAATTGATTTTTTACATAGTCTCCAGATTTTGGTGCAGGCTCTGAGAGGTATATCGTGGTCTAATAGAAGTTGCCTCTGAGAATTGAGGTATTTGGTTTCCAGCACATTCTTCCACCATACAGATTCTCCATTGATAAGTCTCCAGATTATCTTGCCACCAAAGACCAGGTTTAGTAGTTGTGGAGATATGATCCCCAGCCCTCCGTATTCTTGGGGTTGAATAACCTGCTTCCAATTTATGAGATTGTATTTCTTTCTTTCAGTTTTTCCCCCTTGCCAGAGAAAGTGACAGAGGATGGCTTCCACTTTGTGATGAAAGCTGGCTGGTGCTTTCAAGAGCGTGAATTGATACAAGGGCAAAGAGGAGAGGCCTGATTTCAAGAGGATAAGGCGTCCTACTGGGTTAAGCCAAAAAGAGCCCCATTGCTGCACTTTCCTTTTCATTTTGTCGATAATGGTGTCCCAAACTTCAGCTTTTAGAGAACCCACACTCACTGGCATGCCCAGGTATGAGAAGTGCCCCCCAATCTAATTTGCAAGAGACCCCGAAGATGTTGGCAATGCTTTGGAGAGTATGAGCAGTTGTGTTCCACCCATAAATGCAGCTCTTAAGGTAATTGATCATGCCTCCGGAGTAACTCATATATCTGTCTAAGAGCGTTTTGAAACGGCGAGCTATAATGTTGGAGGCTCCTCCCATTAACAAGGTGTCATCAGCAAACTAAGAGTGGTTTATATTTTTTACTCCATTCCCAAATTTAATGCCGGTGATAAGGCCAGTGCGACGTTTGTAATCAAGAGCCCTGCTGAAGAATTCAGCCATCAAGATGAAAAGATAGGGGGAAAGGGGGCAGCCTTGACGTAATCCACGAGAAGATTGAAAGGATGACCCTGGCCTGCCGTTGATGAGGGGGGAGATCCAAGGGCCGGAGATGCATGCTTGGACAAGGTTGATGAAAGGTGGGGAAAATCCCATTTTCTTTAGGACAGCGAGGAGGAAAGAGTGTCTAACTCGGTCAAAATCATTGGCTAAATCTAGTTTTAAAATGAAACCTTTTTCTTTTCTAACTTGGCTGGAATGAATAGCCTCTTGCACAAGTAGGATGGAATCAGAAATTTGTCTGTTGGCTAAAAAACCTCCTTGATTCTCAGAGATAAGGGAGGAAAGGATGGGTTTGAGGCAAGTAGCTATGATTTTAGTCAAGATTTTTTATGAAGAGTTGCAGAGAGAAACGGGCCGAAAACGGGAGAAGGTAGAGGGTCGATTTTCTTTAGGGAGAAGGGCAAGATGGGTGGCATTGGTGAAGCCTCCGATTTTGTTCTTGCGTTGGGCCCATTTGATCATTTTGACAAGGTCTTTTTTTATTGTCCCCCAGTGAGATTTGTAGAAGCTTATGGGAAAGCCATCTGGGCCAGGGGCCTTGTCTGGCTGGAGAGCCCAAATGGCTCTTTGTATTTCTTCTTCTTCTATATCCTTGGTGAGATCAACATTAACTTTATCACTGATTTTTGTGGTCAGATATTGGAGCAGATTTGAATAGTCTGCAGCTTCTTTGGTTTCAGTTAAGAGCACACTATAATTTTTTGAGGCTGCCTTTTTTATTGCTTCTTGGGAAGTTTGGAGTTGACCCTCCTCATCAGTGATGGAGGTGACATTGTTCCTGATTTGTTTGACTGTAGTCTGCTTATGAAAGAAAGTGGAGTTTTTATCCCCACCTTGCAGCCACAGCTGGCGAGATTTGATTCTCCATTTCTGCTCCTCCATACGGTTGGCACGATAAATCTGGAAGTAAAGGTCGCATTCTCTAGCTTTGGTTTCTTGGGACAGTCCCTGTTCCTCTATAGTGCTGTGTATCTGCTCCAACTTATTTTTTATTTCTGTTTTGATTTTTTCTGGCTCCTTGTAGTGATTTCGTGCCCAGTCTTTTAAGGCGCTTTTGGTCCTTTTTAATTTGCTTTCCCAAATGAAACCCGGAGACCCTTCAATGTGTTGGCGCCAAATGTGTTTGACAATCTGGTCGACAATGGGTAAATTGTTCCAGAGAGGGTTGTATTTAAATGGAATGGGACCAAGTGTACTGTGAACTTCAAGCACGAGCGTTGTGGGATAATGATCGGATGTTGAAAAGGGAAGAATTACAGAATAAGCCGCGGAGTAGGAGGTAAGAAGGGAGACATTCACCAATATTCTATCTAGCCGCTCCATAATATTGTCTTTGCCCAATCTGCGATTGCTCCAGGTGAACCTTCGATTCTTGGGCACAACATCTATGAGATCTTGGTCCTGCATTATAATTTCCAGCTGCGTTCTGCAAGGGTCCTGTGTGAAATAGCCCCCCCTCTTTTCATTAGCGTGGAGTATAAGATTGAGATCTCCTCCAAGTATGATGTTGTTGCTTTCTTCTACATCAATGTCAGTTTGGAGTGAAGTCTAGCACTGTGCTTTATCCCTGTAGTGGTTTGGAGCATAAACATTGTAGATGACGATTTTTTGGTTTCTCATTAGATTCTCTAGAGTAAATTTAATCCAGAATTGGTTGATTGTATCAGTTTGGTGCTTCCAGTCAGTGTGGTTCCAAAGTGTGGTGATTCCCCCTGAAGCTCCCCTAGATTCGTAGATGCTTCCTTCATATTGCTTGAGGCGATCAATAATCCCTCTCATGTCTTGATGTCCTTGCTTTGTTTCCTGTAGCAGTAATATTCCTGGTTTTTCCTGATTTATCAAATCATTCAGGGCTGTGATTTTAGAGGGGTGCCCTAATCCCCTGATATTCTAGGATAGGGCTTTCATCATTGGGTGAGGGGGGTACGGAGAGTTGCTTGCCCTCCCTAACCTTTATATGTCACTTATTTACTGTTTTGTCCCAAGATGTAAGTTTCTATTGGGTTTTGAGTGCCCATGGCAATATCTTTTTGAGCGTTTTCCTCTCTCTGTTGTTTGGTCGATCTCCTGCCTGCTCCTTGTTTCCTATGAGCGTCCAGATTGGCCCCATGTTCTTTGGAAGAGCTTCTGGTTGCTCTTGGTGGAGGAGGGTCATGGGAGGATGAAGGAGAAGGGTTTGCGGGGGGAGTGGGAGCAAGAGGACCCTCCTGAGAAGAAGGAATAGTGATGGGGGGGTCATCATCAAGGGATATGGAGGAGAAGGGATTAGAGGACTCCAAGGATTTCAGGGGAGGGGAGGGCGGAGGAGTCGACGAGGAGGAAGGATTAGGTTTGAAGGGAGCAGATTTGGGAGGAGCTTCAGCTAGCGGGGTGGCAGTAGTCTTTTTCCTCTTGACAGTTTCCCATTGATTCTCGGCCTGGAAATTTTCATCATTAACAAGTTTAGAGCAGCGATTGGAAAATTACTGTACTCGTTGCATACCTTGCATTTAAATGGGATTTGTTCGTAGTCCAGCTGTTGAATGTGAGTCCAGTCGTCCACCTTCAGCTTGATTGCCTCTGGAAGGCCCTTTCCGAGATCAACTTCAACACATATACGCGCACAAGCTTGCATAATGTCCTTGGGCTCACTCCTGTCGATGTACTTCCCCACAGCATTGCCAATGGCGTGAACCGAGTCATCTCCCCAGCAATGGAGCGGGAGATGCGGTAGCCGGACCCAGACCGGGACAGCACTAGGGACATCCAGCTCGGGATCAAAGTCTGGAGTCCATTTGTTCAAGTACAGCCCTCTAGAGTCCATGAAATAAGGACCGTTCTAGAAGATTAAATCCTTGTCAGCTCTTGTTTCAAAATTTAATGTGAAGTAACCTTTCCCACAGAAACTGATGGAGATCTTGCCACTGACTTTGTCCGCCCAGTTTTTCTCGATCCAACGTTGAACAGTTTTGGGGGATGGCCATAAACCAGTGAATTTCCCAATGAGCCCCCGCTCAGGAAGTGAAAGAGCAGCCATTCTTGGTAGAGCAGGGGGCAGGACGACCTCTTGCAGACCATCCAGCTTCTTGACAAATTTTGAAAGGGATGGGCGAGGGCGTTAAAGTGGTAATGATTTAACAAGGGCAGAGAACATTGTTTGAGCATCAGCCCCCTCCGTAGCACCATCCGGAGGGGCCATGGCTGGCCTGCAACCACAGGAACACGAGCTTCGTATCTAGGTCAAGCACGCAGAGAGGAGCGCGAACCTATCCATTGGATCAAAGAAGGCTAATGTGTTTTGCAGAGATGGCAGCAAAAAAAAATTTTGTTGAGGGCCAATGCGCCGCGCCTGTTGTGTGTGTCACGCCAGAACGAAAGAACACAGCGGAGGGCGGCTCAATGCGCCGCGACAGCAAACTCCACAGCTCAGCCTTCGAAACCCTATACCCACAGTTCTCATATTTTCTATTTTATGTAAGGCTTCTCCATTCTTGATGTGGAAAGCCTTGACAGATTTATTCCAAATCAAGAGTGACCAGAGGAAGTTGGCGCTCAAGGATAAACTCAGAAACATAAAGATGGAGAAAGGCGACAGTATGCCCAAGTACCTCACGAAGTTCATCCAATGCAGGGATGATCTGGGAAGTGTGGGGGTGACTTTTGATGATGAGGACTTGGTGAGCTTGGCTCTCCTTGGTCTTCCGAAGAGTTGGCATTCGTATCAGGACTCTGTCAATGGTCGGGATAAATTGCCAGGATGGGAGCGACTTTGGTCGGATCTTGTGCAAGAGGAGATAAGGCAGAGTACCAGGGACGGATCGTCATCAAAGAACTCTGATGAAGAGAATTGTGCTTTGGCTGCCAAAGCAAAGAAGGGGAAGAGAAAGAAAGCTTCTCAATCCGATGTGAAAGGCAAGAAGCAGGACATGTCCAAGGTGAAGTGCTTTCACTGTCACCAACACGGACATTATGCCACAAATTGTCCTCAGAAGAAGAAAAATAAGCAAGTTGCTAGATCTGCAGCTGGAGAGGCCTTAGCCTCGCAGTTTGAGCTGGATTTTTCGCTGATCGCATGCTTGGTTTCAAGTGTGATGGGTTCAGTGTGGTTTCTGGATAGTGGTGCGTCTTTTCACATGACAGGAGATTGAGATTTGTTTACTGATCTGGATGAGAAAGATCTTGGAGTGCACATCGAGATGGGCGATGATGGCAGATACAGTGCGATCGGTATCGGTACCATTTCCTTTGAGAGGGAGTCTGGTAAACCCTTCGTATTGAAGGAAGTGATGCATGTTCCAGGATTGAAGAAGAATCTTATCTCTGTGGTGATGTTAGAAGACAAGGGATATGATGTTGTCTTTAGCGAGGGAAAGGCTTTCCTGCATAGTAAGGAAACATGTGATACCCGGAGGATAGGGGTTCAAGTTAAGAACCTTTATCAATTGAAGGTAGATGGCTGCACAGCAATGGAAGGCAAGGCAGAAGGAGTGGTGAGCTGGGATGATGGCGAGTTGTGGCACTGGAGATTGGGCCACCTTCACCATGGATCCTTGAAGATACTGCAGCAGATTTCTACTGGGCTTCCTAAAGGCACTCTTGCGCAGTCAGATCAGTGCAAGGGGTGTACCTTGGGAAAATTTGTGAAAGCCACCTTTCACGAGAAGGATAGTCGCGCCACGACAATCCTTGAGAGAATTCACACAGACGTGTGTGGACCTTTCTCAGTAGCTTCGACAGCAAAGCACAGGTATTATGTGATATTTGTTGATGATGTTTCTCGTAAGTGCTGGATCTTCTTCATGCAGAAGAAGAGCGAGACATACTCAAAGTTCTGTGAGTTGATATATTCTTTGAGTAACTCAGGATTGACTTCAGGATGGTTAATTTGTATGGACCTTTCCATAATCAGCAGGAATTTTAGCATTCCTTACTGCAATCATCCTTCATGCAAGTTGACAACATCATACTAGGTGGTGATCTCAATTTCTCCTTGGGACTGGCTGAATCTTGGGGATCCAATGCACAAATGGACCCCCTATCTGAGTACTTCTAGAACTTAATTTAACCTCATCACCTAGTTGATCTCCCAATGCCCACTACCCGACCTACCTGGCGCAACAGGCGCACTGAAGAGGCTTTGCTTGTTCAAAGATTGGATAGATTTCTTATTAAGGAAGGGTTGTTACATCGTTTGGTATCATATAGACAATGGATCGGTTCTAGGGGTATATTAGATCACTCACTGATCTATCTAGAGCTCTCTGGTAATTTCCCCAAACCATATGCTCCCTTCAATTTTAGTTCGACATGGTTGCAAGACGAGGATTATATCATAATGATCAATAACGCATGGAGGTGTGCCATGGCTACCCCTAATCTATCCATCTCTTCCACCTTTGCAAATAAACTACATTTTTCAAAAAATAAATCTATTGAATGGGAAAAGGCCAAAAGAAGACACGATGATCTAGATTTAGACAATATTGAACGAGAGATTGCTCATTTTGAGGACCCGTTAAATGGTGGCTACTCCACTATTGCATCTAGGGAATATATCATCAAATTGGAGGCAGGTCATCTCAGGATCCTAAGGGACACGGAAGAAACTTGGCGGCTCAAAATTCGTGCTACATGGTTAAAATCAGGGGATGACAATACCAAATTCTTTCAGCAATATTCCAGAGGTCGTAAGGCCGTCAAGGCTGTCAACACAATTTGGAAATTAGATAATGAGGATGGTCAAATTGTTTCTACTTTCGAACAACTGGCCACTCTTGGATCTTCACACTTTAGGAATCTCTATAAAGCACCACATGATGTAACATTGGTAGAAACTATCAAAATTGTTGTCCTTTTTCCTATGTTTGTGGATAGGGATACTGTCGAGGACCTCTATCAACCTGTTACCATGGAATAATTGGAAGTGGTCCTCAAATGGTTCAAAAAGGACAAGAGCCCCAGGCCTAATGGTTGGTCTGTGGAATTCTATCTGGAATTATTTGAATTACTTGGTCAAGATCTTCTTGAGGTGGTGGAAGAGACCATAACAACTGAACACATGTATGATGCCTTCAACTCTACATTTATTTCCCTCATTCCCAAATCTAACAACCCCTCTACTTTCAAGGATCTTCAACCTATTTCACTCTACAATTGTATCTACAAAATCATGGCCAAGATTATTGCCAATAGACTCAAGTTGATCCCTATCTGATCATATATCTCCTAAGAAATTTTCCTTTCTAGAGAAAAGGCAGATCCATGAAGCCATTGGAATTGCACAGGAGTGATTCCATTCTATGCATACCAAACATATCAAAGGAATGATCCTCAAGATTGATCTTGCTAAAGCTTTTGATCAGACAAGCTGGCTCTATCTAATAATGCTTCTCACACATTTAGGATTCCCCATTGTTGTCATCAATTGGATTATGTGCTGCATCACATCGGTCTCCTTCAGTGTCCTTATAAATGTAGCAGCTACCAATTTCTTCCATGCTGAGCGGGGTCTCCGACAGGGATGCTTCCTTTCACCCCTATTATTTCTGCTAGTCATGGAAGGATTGAGTAGAATTATGATCGAGGAAAGGGACCGTGGAAGGATGAAGGGCATAGGGATCATTGACAACTGCATCCTATCTCACCTGCTCTTTGTGGATGATTTACTTATTTTTTTAAATGGATCTGTCAGTGACATATCAGTTATCAACGCTGCCCTGAAATTGTTCTGCAAGGATATGGGTATGACATGCAACAACACCAAATCCACTATCACAACACTTGGTTGTACACCACATGAAATCCACTCTGCACTACATCAATTTCCATTTAATCCCTTAGGATTTGAGGAGGGTCTAAAATACCTGGGTTTTCATCTTAAACCCTCCAACAACATAATTGTTGATTGGACTTGGTTAATAGCTAAGATTGACAAGAGACTCAACATCTGGCATCACAGATGGCTCTCACGGACAGGGCACCTTGTACTCATCAAACTATTTTTAGAAGCAATCCCGGTATATTGGATGTCTTTAGCCTGGATACCCAAGGGAATACTATCCCAGATTCAAAAAATATGTTACAAATTTATTTGGAATGGTTCGAAGGAAGGACATACCTTTGCTTGGTCCAGATGTGATCTTATTGCATTACCTAAGAAGTGGGGGGGCTGGGGTATAAAGGACTTCCCCTCTTCCTCTATGGCACTGCCAGCTAAATTGGGATGGTAGATCCTCACTTGTTGAAAGTTTATGGACCAAGGTGGTTATTCATAAATATATAAGCCCTTCACAACCGATTAAATGGATCAGACATAGGAATGTTGGTTTGGGCAGGCTTGTTTGAATTGGATGTGACCCTTGGTCTGGCTGTGGTAATGCACATCTCTCATCTCCTGAGTTAATACTCTCACTGAATAATGCAGGTATCTTTACAATGGATCAGGTTGTTGATCCGACCAATATGACCATATTCTTACAGGCCTATAAAAATAATCGAGATCTACACATTCATCATTTATGGGAAGTGGAATGGGCCCAATACACTACAACTCTGGCAGAATCACAGACAGAGATGATGAGATCATCTGGGTGATCTCAAAACATGGACAATATACCTCGAAGGAAGGATATCTGATCCTTTATGATGCCCACAGGAACTGCTTTGGTGGTGGAGAACTTTATGTAAGTTTAAGAGCCCTTAAAAATCCATACTGCTAATTTGGTGCATACTATCCAACAAGATTCGCACAAGCGTCTATTCTCAGAAGTGCACATTCATTGGACCTTCTTGGTGCTCTCTTTGCAAAGGTGTCGTTGAGGATATTGACCATCTTTTTCTCCATTTCCCTGTCAACCAATTCCTCTGGACCCATGTGAAGGCTATCCTAAACCTCAACACTAACTGGATTGGTCTTACTATATCTTGTGCATGGGAATCATGGTGGCAATCCTCTCAACCGCACAAGCTTCGTAACCTTCCACTCCTCATCTTCTGGGGCATTTGGATTGCCCGAAACCGTGCCATTTTCCAAGATCACCCCCCAAATTGGCTATTAATTTATGCTTATGTCACCACCTTATACGATATGATCCCTGATGATCTTGTCCATCCATCACCCAGGACTATTATACCTGAACCAATTGACAAATCTATCCCCTAGGCTTATTTTGATGGCTCTGCACAACATTTTGGCCGTGGGGGTGGGGGGTCCTGTACTTGTCGGAACACCATTTATAAAAGGTCAAGATTGGCCTAGGCAGTGGTACTAATAACTTTGTTGAACTATCATGCCCCAGAGCTCTCCTATCCTTTGCACTTAACAAAGACTGCAATCGACTTCAGATATTTTGCAATTCAAAGATCATCATTAACTGGTTCAACCTTCATACTTTATGTCACATGCACACACTGTGGAATATATTGGAAGAGGTTTATCTACTGAAATCCCATTTTGATTATACTTCTTGTCATCATATATATAGGGAAAGGAATCAGATTTATGATTCACTTTCTAAGGAGGCTACGCACCTACCCTTTTTTTTTTGGACATGTACTTATTTATCTAAGCTTATGTACAACTTCACTTATTGTATATTTTCACAATACTGTATTTTTGGAACAATTACTAATATATTTTTTGAATGCGACCTGTGTCGCCATATTTGCATATGCTACATAGCATCTGCAACACGTAATTTTCATCATATTAATGAAAGTTACGATTTTTCCTAGGGAAAAAAGAGTTGGATCCTTTGAAGGATGCGCTCCTATTTATACCAAAACTAAAGATAACTATTCAATAAATACAGATCCCTCAAATCTCTCCTAAACCACATTTATCTCTTATGGTTACAACCAATCATCTAAAAATACAAGATACCAATCCTCTCCAAAAAAATTCATAGTTTTGATAAGGACACATATCAAAACATCCATGATTCTTCTCCTTTGAATGTGCTTAACTTAACGATCCACATCTTCCTCAAATATTTTACAAATCCTCGTGAGTTGGAATTTGAAATTCGAATTCGTAGTTAGGTGGCCAAATAGTACACTTTTAGAATCTCCAAGTAGGCCTACAATATCATAAAACTCATAACACTTTTAGATATATATGAAAACATGTTAATTTCCTAATATTTAATCATAAATTCACATACAATACTTAAAACACGTGACTTGGAAAATAACAATGATAAACCCTAAGGTCATGAAAATGGTTAGTAGTGTAGGGCTTATGAAGTAACAGAGTTACAAAATGAGGGTAAAAGTGGATGACATTTTGGAGGACCAACATACCCCCAACTGATGATGTTACATGTCCTCATGCAACTATTCATTGATTCCCTTAATCATATGTTGATATTCTTGAAATGTTTTGCTTCTATATGAGCTTTGCCTTTGTATTGATTCTCTTTTAACTTTGCATAATCATATCATTTGACAACTTTATTCTTTTTGCAAAGTGTACTTTGAAATAAATTTGATTGCAACATATTTTTTATGGTTGGTTCTTCTGTGACAACCAAAATTTATAAGTATTAGTTTTTGTGTAACAATACTTGTTGCATCAAAATGCTTGAAAACATTGAGAATTGTTTTTTTTAAGTCCCATAATGACTATCAGCCATTTAATATGCTCATCAATTGATCATTTCAAAACACATAACCTTTAGAATCAAAATGCAATAATAGTTGGCTCGAAAAAATATGTTGGTTGGAATGAAATGAAATGTGTAATGAGAATATGAATTAATGTCCTTTCCCCCAACTAAGGGTGTTTTAAGTTTTTGAATAATGAGAAAGGAAAAATGAATGTGGTGAGGGTTTTTCCAAAATCACAATTTTACTATTTAAGGAATTACATGATTAAATATTAGAAAAAAGAATACCTTCACTTACCTGAAAAGTGGACAAGCTATGTATATTGAGAAGAGTGCAGTTGTTGTTGTTGGATCATGGAATATGCAGTAAAATAATTTGATTTCATTCTTGTTTCTCTTGGTTGTATGAACTGAGGATGAGATTGGAATGTTTATTGCTACGGATGGTGAATTATGAATTAAGTCATGCTACAAGCTGTTGAAATTATATAGTCTTCATTCATTCCAACTCAATAATTCTTATCTATGTGAATAGATGTTTCGATGTCGAACATAGAAAATAAACTATTTGATTATTGGCCATTAATGGATGCCATTAACCGACACGAGACTAGTCACCATGGATGTCAATGAGAGTCAAGATGCCTAAGTACATCTTACTAGGTATGGATAGATGTGTCGTAGTCAAGTCACCTAGAAGATCCCACAGACAGGGGACATTGATATATTCCCACTATTTATTGACGAGATAACTTGCCATTAAGGCATGCAAGCCTCAAGGTACTTGAAATATCTCTAGTCTTGATCCTAGATGATGTGTCGGAGTCGATGGGTCAAAACTTGTTAAAAGGGAGGCCTTAATGAATCCTCCATCATCTAACGCGAGTATAAAATAATAATTTGAAGGACTATAGAGGAAATATTTTCATTGAAGCAAGGTTTTATTTGATAGAAAGGAAGAGGAAAATGGGGTGACTCATCTTTGCAAGGGAGCTAAATGACTTTATTGTCGGGTTAAGGGTGAGTGAAAATGAGGCAGGAAAATATGAATATTGCAAAGAGAAATGAGTTTTTGGTAGTAAGGAGATGAAAATTTATGGATTGACTGTAGGCTTAGAATGAGTAGCAATAATTGTTATATTTTTAGAAGCGATGGTGTAATGGATATGATTTGGCATGGAATGATCATGCTCTTATGATATAAACTTGGTCCTTTAAGAGGCACTCATGCATATAGCGATCTACTTTCATCGTCCTGGAACCTACAAAAAATTAACACTTTTCTGCAACAAAATGTAAGACTATAAAAACAGAGAGATGATTAGTCTCTCTTCATTTGATATATAAACAAAAAACTTAGAAATATTACTAATAGTACAAATTCAAGGAAGAAAAATTAAATGCACTTTTACCTATTTGGAAAGCGGTACCTTGGACTACATGTTGGTGTTTTGTTGGTAACTTATTCATTTATTTACTGCCTCAAATTCTAATAAAAACTCTCTCGTCACATAGATCTCATCGAGATCTTTCTAACGACATTTGAATCATCGAAAATTGATTTCGTATGAAAGAGTTATGATTGTTTGAAGTTTTTATGAAACACGAAAAAAATTGTGTGTGGATGTCATGTGGAAGCACCAAAAGGTGCCATGTGGCAACATGATGTTGATGAAAAAAATGTAGAATAGTTAACAATGTGTCTCTATCCAATTTTGAACTTTATACCTCTTCTCCACAAATTTAATACTTCACCAATAGACCACAATCCAAATTTTCATAAACTACCGAACTGCCGAAATTCTACAGCTAATGATTAACTTTGCAGCTACAAAATTTCTCTGTTTCTGCAGCTAAAGTTTTGTTTCGACATTCTAATTGAAAAAGCGGCAGAGTGGATGGATAGTTATGCTAATGTATGGACAAGTCACCAATTATCATTAAATTCGTGGTATCAGCTCTGTTGGCACTAACAAACACCAAATAATGAGACGCTTAACCATCCCGATTCAATTCAAAAAAAATTGTTTCATAATTAATTGCCAAAAAAACGCGAAACAAAACGAATTTGCGTAATTAATGGATCGATCCAACAATTTTATCCATTCTACAAATTTCAGTTTTAACTAAGCAATCATCGATCTTTTTTTTAATTGCAGGTTTTACCAAGGCCGACGTCGAGCATGGATTGGAACGTAAAATTTGAAGCCATGACTTTTCCGTTCGTGACTTCTTCAGCAATGCACACTGCGTTCTCAACCTTTTTAATATTCTTAGCCTATGTGAGTTTTAGTATGGTTTATTTGTTTCAAAGTTATTGTTTTAAGCCTACGTGGGTGGAGTTTTATTGGTTTTACCACTACTTATTTTTTAAATGGCTAAAATGGTTTTATAATATATATATATATATATATATATATATATATATATATATATATATATTATTGTTTTAAAATTCTATTTTATTAAAAATAAATTCCTTTTTAATAAAAATATTATTTTGTAAAAAGAATCTAATTTTTTTATTTTTTATTTTAAAGAATTACTTTTAGAACTATTAGAGAAAAAACTGATTAGATATTTTCTTCTTCATTTTCTTATTTTATTTATTTAAATACAAATAAATTATTTGAGCAAATTTTGAGACAAATCCAATTGAAATTTGCAGATTATATTTTGAGTATTTTTAAAATGAATAATGAATTTTAAATCTCCTTTCCAATTTTTAGATCTATGAGTTTTATTGCAAAATTTCAAAGCTAACTTTATTCAGTTTTCCTTTCTGATCTTCCAAGTCGCACAAGGCGCAAGAAGAGAGCATACTCAGTAATATTGAAACTCTTTATTCATTTGGAATGCGAAATTTGCAACAAAAAAAAAAAAGGATTCGATCTCTAACTTCAAATTTTGGCTCTCAAAACTCCTATTTTTTCTCCTTCTTCACAAAGCTCCTTCTATTTCTACATCTTCCTGCAAATGATTAGTGAGCAGGGGTGGCTCTTACTGCACCAAAAATAAATAAATTGCAATTAAAATGAAATCTAACTTAAAAACATCACCAAACTTGGTTTTATTTATTAATTCTATCCTACTCTACTCTACTGGAAATAGAAAATTTGTTTCAAGTGTATGCACATTTCCAGTGTAACTATGTGCGTAACAAGAGTAAAAATATATCCATACTTAGACTTGAAAAATATGCATTAAAACACATCAAAGCATGATATATGAGTTGTTTTGATGATGCAATTAAGAAGTAAGGAAGAATGAAAAAGTGATGTGACTTGATCCTTGATTGGGATGATCTTTCAATAAAACTATGACATTCCTTATTCCTTTCTTA
Source organism: Pinus albicaulis (assembly GCA_034641835.2). NCBI lineage: Eukaryota > Viridiplantae > Streptophyta > Pinopsida > Pinales > Pinaceae > Pinus > Pinus albicaulis. The sequence continues at coordinate 476,822,986 of CM076584.1, forward strand.
TTACATTAAATATCCTCCTTTATTATGCATTCATCAATCTTAGATTCTAGTGGTTTCTCCCAATCAAAAGTATTGCATAATTCTTTAGTCTCTTAAAAAATTTGATAAGAGGAATCAAAAGAGACTTGAAGATCTTCTTGTGGAGGTGATCATAATCTAGATCAGGGGCAAAAATTAGCTCAAAAATGAAAGTGCTCAAAATTGCACCAAAACAAATTCAAAATGACCGGCCCGTCGCAAGGAATCCAACGCAAATTGTTTCATCAAAATCCGAGTTCGTATGAGTGAGTTATGGTCTGTTGTTCGTTTTCTCAAACACGTAAAAATTGTGCAAAACAATTGTATAAATTATACAAACATATGTATATCAATGGATTCAATCTGATCAAGCAATGTACTAAAGCTAGATATTGAATCCTTCTACAAATCAATTGCGGAAAATAAACACGATCGCCAATCACAACAAGTAAAGAAATAAATAAAATCAAACCACAACACGGATATTTTCTGGGGAAAGCTTGCTGCTCAAAACCCCTCTATCTTATATTGTATATTCACCAAGGAATCATGAAAAAATTACAATGCACCCTTCTCACAAGAGTATCCTGCACTCTCACAATTGTATCACACTGATCCGAACAAAATTGGGCTAATATTTATCCAATTCTCAACCTCTGCTCAGCTTGCCTAGCTTACGCAATTCATGAGAAATGCAATCCCTGTTCCTTAGGAATTTCACCCTTTCTCAACTACACAAGTATCATGGGAAATCCTATGGTGTTTTAACTGCATCTGGGCAGTTTGCTAATAACACAACTGATAGTCAACTTCCCTTTAACCTTTGTCTCAATTTGGTCTCCACTGGAACTGACATGCATGCAGCTATTAATAGTAAATCATCAGTTACATAACAGATCACTGCATGTGAATTAAATATGATTTAATTCACTTGACCTCTCACTAGTGCAACAATCAATTACAACTAGTTAAACTGACTTTAACTCACTTAACTGAGTTAACTGATTTCTCATGCATTAAAATAATGCACTAACTGCAACTCGAACTCCATAACGAATATAATCACTCTGCATCCCTCACCAATCACCCTCAAGTCGAAATTCATGAGCTAATTGAGTTTATCACACTCAGTTAACTATTACAAGTGTTTATGAGATAAGATTACAATTTTATTATCCAATTTAATTAAGGGATAATTAAATTAGACACATTTCCAATTTATTAAATAAATTGAATTGCACACTAATGTATCGCTAGGACCCATCATTACATGACATGTAGTCCCACACTAGTGTAGGTGTTGTCATTTTGTTTCTAGATGCCAATTTCATTTTTTCTTGTTAAAAGTTTCAACACTCTTTCTCAACGAGAAAGGAATCAATTTGTCTTGATCCAGTACCTTGGAATGTCCTTGCATGCGCACATGCACCTCTTGCATGCAACATACACCTCTTGCATGCGACATGCAACTCTCTCATGCAACACTTCCCTAGTGTTGTTCGCACATGCAACTCTTGCATGCAACACTTCTCTATTATTGTTCGCACGTGCAACTCTTGCATGCAACACTTCTGAAACTGAATAGCCTCCAAACAACTGAATCAATATAATGCATCTGTCATCAGATTCTTCTGACTGCAGCTAGCTACTGCACCTGTCTACTGGTCTCTTTGCACTGCTGACATCTGCATACATGCACTCTGCACTACTTCCAACTCTGATCTGTGCTCCAGTATCCGACACCTGTCACTCTGATTTTTGTCCTCCTAACATCTGACAGCATCAATCTAACTGATCCTGCTACTGATGTATTATGGGCTCCTCGTAGCCAGGTTCGATCCATGTGACACACCATCTCTAGGACCCTACGCAGATTTCTTCTTGGGATTAATTTTGCACATTGCCCCACCTCACACCTAGAGGTATAACTGCATGTACTCCCTTTGCCTTTCTTACTCAAAATTTCCCCCTCCTGGAGGTATCTGCATAAGTGGTTTCTGCCACTCCATGATCCTCGTCTTATGGTTGCTCCACATCTTGAGGTTCATCCTTAGGAACCAAGATTTCCTCATCTGCATGCAAATTAAGCTCCCTCTCAAAGGACAATTGCATGGCTTTCTCACACTTCCCCGTGGTACATCCCTTGCATGTGTTTATCTGCACAAGAGTACCCTTTGGAAGCCCCATAGAAATCTGTTGCATCACCTTCAAAAGCTTCGTGGTGTAGATGGCCCAATCTCTTGTGCCATAACTCACCCTCATCCCAGCTCACCACTTTGTCTGCTTTACCCATCAATGTTGCGCGATGCTCTACTTAAAGTTTATAGAGATTCTTCACACGAATCCCAATATTCTTGGCTTGTCTTGTGGCTTTGTGTTGAAGTAAAGCTTTCCCTTCACTAAAAACCACATCAGAATCTCTATCCTATAACATTGCGACTGAAACTAAATTCTTTTTCAAGCCTGGTACATGCATCACATCTTTTAATAAGAAGGTTTAACATGATTGTCTCTGGAAGGTAACTGTACCAATCCCGGTAGCACTATATCTCTTGTCATCACCCATTTCGATATGCATTTGGAGGTCCTTCTCCTCCAAGATACTAAAAATTTCTTTGTCTCCCGTCATGTGGAAAGATGAACCACTATCCAAGTACCACCCCGATCCCATCACACTTGACACCATGCATGTGATGAGTGAGAAGCCCAACTCAAATTGCAAGGCCAAAGCCTCACCATCTGCAGATCCTGAAGCCTTCTTGTTCTTCTTCTTTTGTGAACAATTAGTGGCATAATGTGCATTCTCGTGACAGTGAGAACACTTCACTCTGGACATGCCACGCTCCTTGCCTTCTTCGTCTGTCTCGGATTTGGAATAGGATTTATTTCCCTTCCCCTTATTTACCTTACCAACCAGGGCACAATTTTCTTCATCATCTGTCTTAGATGAAGATCCATCCCTAGTATTCCGCCTGAATTCTTCTTGCACCAAATCTGACCAAAGTCGTTCCCAATCTGGCAGCTTCTCCCTCCCATTGACGGAGTCCTGATAACTATGCCAACTCTTGGGAAGGCCTAGAAGAGCTAGGCTCACCAAGTCATCTTCCACGACAATAATTTTGATGCTCCCAAGCTCATCCCCACATTGGACAAACTTTGTTAAATATTTCGGAATAGTGTCGCCTTTCTCCATTTTGATTTTCCCAAGCTTGTCCTTCGATGCCAATTTTCTATGATCACTGCTGCTCTGAAACATATCTGTCAAAACCTTCCACATTTCATATGGAGTCGCTTTTCCATGGAGACTTGAGACAATGTGGTCTCGTACTCCCTCCAATAAGATCCTCCTCACCCTTGCAACCTTCTTTTGCTAAGCATCAATATTTGAGACATCTGCTGCGGCGGGTTTGGGAATATCATTATCAATGAATTCTTTCAACCCATTGTCCTCCAGTACTGCCTCAATCCTATCTTTCCACGCAATATAATTGAAACTTCCCTCAATTGCATACCCCAATCTCAAGCCATTGAAAGCCATTTTGATCCTGATCCGCCTGTTGCACCAAGAATACTTTTGCAAATTCGAATTCTATTCAGTCACAAACTCAATTTCTTCCACTATAATGATTTCTTGTGCTCGGATACCATGTATAAATTATACAAATATATGTATATCAATGGATTCAATCTGATCAAGCAATTTACTAAAGCTAAATATTGAATCCTTCTACAAATCAATTGTGGAAAATAAACACGATCGCCAATCACAACAAGTAAAGAAAGAAAACAAATCAAACCACAACACAAATATTTTCCCAGGGAAAGCTTTCTGCTCAAAAATCCTCTGTCTTCTATTGTATATTCACCAAGGAATCATGAAACAATTACAATGCACTCTTCTCACAAGAGTCTCCTACACTCTCACAACTGTCTCACACTGATCCGGACAAAATTGGGCTAGTACTTAGCCAATTATCAGTCTCTGCTCAGCCTGCCTTGTGCACGCAATTCATTGGGAATGCAATCCTTATTCCTTAGGAATTTCAGCCTTTCTCAACTCCACAAGTATCATGGGAAATCCTGTGGTGTTTTAACTGCATCTGGGCAGTTTGCTAATCACACAACTGATAGTCAACTTCCCTTTAACCTTTGTCTGAATTGGGTCTCCACTGGAACTGAAATGCATGCAGCTATTAATAGTAAATCATCAGTTACATAACAAATCACTGCATGTGAATTAAATCTAATTTAATTCACTTGACCTCTCACTAGTGCAACAATCAGTTACAACTAGTTAAACTTACTTTAACTCATTTAACTGAGTTAATTGATTTCTCATGCATTAAACTAATGCACTAATTGCAACTCGTACTCCATAACTAATAGAATCACTCTACATGCCTCACCAACCACCCTAAACTCGAAATTCATGAGCTAACTGAGTATATCACACTCAGTTAACTATTACAATTGTTTATGAGATAAGATTACAATTTTATTGTCCAATTTAAATAAGGGATAATTAAATTAGACACATTTCCAATTTATGAAATAAATTGAATTGCACACTAATGTATCGCTAGGACCCATCATTACATGACCTGTAGTCCCACACTAGTGTAGGTGTTGTCATGTTGTTTCTGGATGCCAATTTCATTGTTTCTTGTTGCAAGTTTCAACAACAGTGACAAACTGATGATTTGGCAGTCCAGTCATCTCCTCAGGAATCTTCAGGGAATATTCTCTAGTTTTTCAGCCAGTGACACTATCACAAGTGTCATCTCCAGATTCTCCAATGTTGCTTGGGGAAGTTGGATTTTTCTCCTATTTCCTAAGACTGCATTCAACCATCTTGCATCAGTAGTTTAGGAGCGGAATGTTGGAAGGCGTATACATTACATATTGCAAGATCAAGGTTGGTCCATATTTATTTAAACAAAGGTTGGGACTAATGGGTGAAACCATATTCGAATGACAATATAACCTATATCAGCGACATATTTCATTAACCCAAAGTATCAAACCTTCGTCCAAAGATCGACGAGTTCAACAAAATGATTTGTGATTTGTGATAAGGGGGGTCCTACCAATCGCATCGAGGTTTTAGGAGCAGACGTGAATGCATTATCAGGTGGCGGATCTGCGATTTCGCAATAGCGATAAGTGATGTGGTGCTAAGGTTATCGGATGCGAAGCTGCGGTGCAATGTCGAGTTGCGATGCGATATGTCGCATTGGGGTATCGCAACCGTAAGAAGGAGCAGGCAACGTAGAATGATTTATAGAAGATCTGCAATCTACGATAAGTTTTGCGCTGCGATAAGTACTACGATGCGATCTACGGAGTTTTAAATGCATTTAAATCAAGTTTTAATATGTAATATGTGGTTATGTTATGTTAACGGATAAGTGTGGGTTAGCGCTAAACATGATTAACCCCACTTAAACACCACTTATAACCCACTTAATTTAATATTAAAATCACGCTTATCCCTAATTAAGAGCGCTTAACTTGGTGGCACCTTTGGCAGACTCGCCAAATTCGGAGGTAGCTCCACTTTTAGTCGAGTTAACTGGCAGACTTCTAGTTTTAGTGGAAGTTTACTAGGCCTGGAGTAAATGAGGCCTGTCTTGAGCAATATTCGACCAAATTGGGCTCAAAAAAGGCTGTTCTTAGCATTTTGGCATGTTGGGAATCCATTGGAATAGGTTTCAGAGGCAGAGGAGCACTTCTTGATGATGTTTTTCCCACTTGAAGATAAAAAATTCCAGGGCCACCAGGAGAGGAGACCATGCCTAGAGGACCTGTAGACCAATTGAAGAACCAGAAGAGGCTACTCGAGGGTTTATGGATGCTCTCAATCCATTGGTAACTTCTGTTTTCTGTTTAGAGCACGTATTAAAGTTCAAATTGTCGGTTGAACCAGGAGGGTGTATGGATCATTCAAATATTAAACCAATTCTTAGAAGATTTTGAGATGGAGATGACCTTGTAGGGAACTTCCAGCCTCCATATGTGTGCAGCAACAGCCTTTGCAACAGTGCTATAGCATTTTTATCATCTTTTATCTTTATGTGTTTTAGAGAAAAATATTGTTGATGTACTTACAATTATTGAAGTATGAATTTGATGCTCTTTCATATCTGGGTAAGGGATATTGGTAAGATTCCCATGTGTTGCTGACATTAAGTGTATGGTAAAGGAACTTTGCAGGAGTTGTTTCTTTTTAGGAGAAACTTACCATTTCCGTTCAGCACATTGATGTACTCATCATTTTGAACTTGGAGCATAATAACAATGAATCATGCCTTAGAGCTGATTCAAGAAGATGTAGCCCAGGCGGAGTGAACTCCTTCATAAAATGGCTTGTGTTTTGTTGTATGATGTATTTTCCTTTCGTGTGCTTAATGGTTTCATGTCTATAACAGTAAGTGTATGGTAAAGGAACTTTGCAGGAGTTGTTTCTTTTTAGGAGAAACTTACCATTTCCGTTCAACACATTGATGTACTCATCATTTTGAACTTGGAGCATAATAACAATGAATCATGCCTTAGAGCTGATTCAAGGAGATGTAGCCCAGGTGGAGTGAACTCCTTCATCAAATGGCTTGTGTTTTGTTGTATGATGTATTTTCCTTTCGTGTGCTTAATGGTTTCATGTCTATAACCTTTTCATGGAATCACATATTGAAAGACACCAAAAATAAATCCTTGTGATAATCTGAAAGCTCATTATAATTTCCTATGCACATAAGAAACACATTATTAATACTGACGAGGGAGCTTGCATAGCATTAACAATTTTGCCCATATTCAGATCAAGTTGGTATCATAGCTTGGTTGAAAGGCAAGGTTATTTTCTTGATAGTTGCTTGAAGTTTGTGCAAGTTAATGGTTGCAATTTTGTGATGCTGACAAGGTCAAAATTGAGATCTGAAATCTCAAAACACAGCAAAGAAGCTTTCTATACATTTCATGTGTGATGGCAGCTTCATTAAGTGATGCTTTTAGTCAATATTCCTTAGAAAAACTCTTTGATAAAGAGATGTTGTAGAAACTCTACATCGTGATTGATAGGATGCAAGAGAAGTATGAAGATAAGAGGGAGAGCATTAAACTTCAAGAGCAGTTGATTGCCATGAAGGAGGAGAAGTAAGAGATTCTTGAAAAGTTGCATGAGATGGAGACTCAACTCCCTATTGCCAATGAAACCTTAGCCAAACATGTGCTTGAAAAAGAGATATGCAATTCAATTTTATCTTCAATTTCCTCTCAAAATGAATGTGTAGGTGCTTTTGAAAGACACACTAGAGGAATAGGGTCCAAACTATTGATGAAGATGGGCTATGAAGTTAAAGGATTAGGCAGACATTCACTAGGCATAGTTGAGCCAGTTGTTGTTGAGAAAGGCCTAAGTATTCGGGTCTTGGTTATGGATAACATGATGGAGAAAGCTCTAAAGCCAAGGAAGCACATGAAGGTGTTCCAAGGACTTTAATTTCATGTTCATTAACTCAATCTTGTGAATATTGTGTTCATGAGGAATGCAAAAGTTTTACACCCACTTTGCAAGAAGGTGCTCATAAGCATGCAACTAATGAGAGTGGAGAACAATAGGATGTTGAAAGCTCTACAGTCACTAAATGCATTTTTGGTATTCCGAAGAGAGCCGCTACCTCATAAAATTAACCTCCTCAAGAAGGCGACAAAGTTGAATGTTCAAGGTATAAATCTTCTTTTAATCAAGTTGCTTTTGAATATGATAAACATAGCAAATTCTCACATAAGATTTGGAGAAAGTTTACATGTTCCTTTTGTGGTTTGGATAACCATAACGTTTCAAGGCGTTGGAAGAATATAGCCATGCACAGGAAAATTTTGAAGCAAAGGAGGCAGGAATCCAAATTAAACCATGTTGAAAAGAAGAGGCAATTGTTTTGCACTCATTGCCATAAGCAAGGTAATCTTGTAGACAAGTGTTGGACTTTGTATCCAGCAAGTCATCCAAAGCATTTGAAGAAGGTGGAAAAAGATCATGGCAAGAATGAAAAAGAGGATTCCATAATTGATGTGGGTCAAGTTGATTCACATGAATATGAAGTGCAGCTAAAATAAGCGCCAATGAAATGGTTTGTTCTTTTACGTTGCATGTTGCATGTTTACGCCAAGAAGGTGATTGAAAGTGAAGTATGTTGACTCACTTTATTGCAACCAAATTTGTTCATTTCAGCTTTAATTACATGTACATATGAATGGAGTTTTTGTACTTATGCTTGTACTTGTGAGAGAGTTGAAGAATTGTATACATGCATGAGAGTTTGTGCATATGAACAGTGAAATTTTGATGGTTTCATTGTGCTTGAACATGCATGAGCAATTGACATGTGTTGGTTGATTGCTTTGTTTAACATGCATGATGTCAACTTGAGAGTGTTGATCATTTACACATGCATGAGTGTTGGCTTGTGTTGGTCGATTGTGTGTTGCATGCATGTCATATCGACTTGGAAAAGTTGATTTTGTCTCCAAAGAAGAAAAGGAGATGTTGACGAAGTGTTTCATGATGTGAAATTCTTTTTGTTTTGAGGAAAGAATTGTCAAGTTGTTATACATGCTTATGCTTGACTTGAGAGTCATTTGTTTGAAGAGGCATGTTTTTTTCGACTTGTGTTTGGTTTATGATTTTGACACCAAGATGTGAGAGTACATGGCGATGTTCACATGATGTGAAATTTGTTGCTTTGAAGGAGCAAGTGGATATGTCATCAAGTTGTTTCTTGCATGTGTGTTTGTGACAAGATGTCAAATAAATTTTGTAGCCATTGTAGACCATGTTATGTGTTGATGCCAAGAAGAGAAGGAGATGGTGAATGCATTCTTCTATATGTGGAATCTGGAACCGTGGAGGTAAAAGAATGGTCATTTATTTTCTTGTTTTTTTACTGATGATTGTAAGCTATTTGTTGTAGTTCACTCATTGTGCAAAGGAGGAACAAGATTCTCAGTGGGAAGGAACTGAGGAATCGATTTGGTACATAAAAAGTGTTATATCAACAAGCAGCCATCAATTGTTGGATTGGGTCAGCAGCAGAAGGAGGACAGTGGTTGAAGAGCCAAGAAATTGCAAGGCAAGGCAAGGCATGTTAATGATGAAGTGGTTGTCATAGTGATTTATCCAAGTAGAATCAAGATGATAGAACTTGGGAAATATAATATTGTTCAACACTCGTGAAATAACCAACTTTTGGGGTCCAAAAGCATGTCAGTGGGAAGGAGTGATCAAAATCTGGATCAGGGGCAAAAATTAGCTCAAAAATAAAAGTGCTCGTAATTGCACCAAACTAGATTCAGAGCGACCGAATCGTCACAAGGAATCCAACGCAACTCGTTTCATCAAAATCTAAGTTCGTATGAGTGAGTTATGGTCTGTTGTTCGTTTTCTGAAATAGGTAAAAATTTTGCAGAACAGTGACAGACTGATGACTTGGTAGTCCAGTCAGCACATCAGGAATCTTCAGAGAATATTCTCCAGTTTTTTAGCCAGTGACACTAGGACAAGTTTCATCTCCATATTCGCTAATCTTGCTTGGGGAAGTTGAATTTTTCTCCTATTTCCTAAGACTGCATTCAACCATCTCACATTGGTAGTTTAGGAGCGGAAGGTTGGAAGGTGCATACATTACATATTGAAAGATCAGGGTTGGTAACATATTTATTTAAACAAATCTTGGGACTAATGGCTGAAACCATATTCGAATGAAAATACAACCTATATCTGCGACATATTTCATTAACCCAAAGTATTAAACCTTGGTCCAAAGCATCTGTGAGTTCAACAAAATGATTTGTGATTTGCGATAAGGTGGGTCCTACCAATCACATCGAGGGTTTAGGAGTGGACATGAATGCATTATCAGGTGGCGGATCTGCGATTTCGCAATATCGATAAGTGACGTGGCATTAATTTTATCGGATGCGGAGCTGCGATGCGATATGTCGCATCGAGGTATCGCAATCGCAAGAAGGAGCAGGCAACATAGAATGATTTATAGTGGATCTGCGATCTGTGATAAGTGATGTGCTGCAATCTGCGATAAGTAATACGATGCGATCTGCGGAGTTTTAAATGCATTTAAACCGAGTTTTAATATGTAATACGTGGTTTATGTTATGTTAACAGATAAGTGTGGGTTAGCGCTAAACGCGCTTAACCCCACTTAAACACCACTTACCACCCACTTACTTTAATATTAAACTCGTGCTTATCCCTAATTAATAGCACTTAACTTGGCGGTGCCTTTGGCGAACCCGCCAATTTTTGAGGCAGCTCCACTTTTAGTGGAGTTAACTGGCAGACTTACAGTTTTAGTGGAAGTTTACTAGGCCTGGAGTAAATGAGGCCTATCTTGAGCAATATTCGACCAAATTGGGCTTAAAAAAAAGTAATTCTTAGCATTTTGGCATGTTGGGAATCCATTGGAATGGGTTTCAAAGGCAAAGGAGAACTTCCTGATGTTGGTTTTCCCACTTTAAGATAAAAAAATGCCCAAGGCCACCAGGAGAGGAGGCCATGCCTAGAGGACCTGTAGACCAATTGAAGAACCAGAAGAGGCTACTCAGGGGTTTATGGATGCTCTGAATCCATTAGTAACTTATGTTTTCTATTTAGAGCACATATTCAAGTTCAAATTGCAGGTTGAACCAGGAGGGTGTATGGATCATTCAGATATTGAGCCAGTTCTTGGAGGAATTTGAGATGGAGATGACCTTACAGGGAACTTCCAGCCTCCACATGTTTGCAGCAGCAGCTTTTGCAGCAGTGTTGTAGCATTTTTCTCATATTTTATCTTTATGTGTTTTATGTAAAAATACTATTGATGTACTTACAGTAATTGAAGTACAAATTTGATGATCTTTCATATTTGAGTAAGGGATCTTGGTAAGATGCCCATGTGTTGTTGAAAGTAAGTGTATGGTAAATGACTTTGCAAGAGTTGTTTATTTTTAGGAGAAACTTACCATTTCAGTTCAGCACATTGATATACTCTTCATTTTGAATTTGGAGCATAATAACAATGAATCATGCCTTAGAGTTGATTCAAGGAGATGTAGCCCAGGCGGGGTGAACTCTTTCATCAAATGGCTTGTGTTTTGTTGTATGATGTATTTTCCTTTCATGTGCTTAATGGTTTCATGTCTATAACATACTCATGGAATTACATATTGAAAGACACCAAAAATAAATCCTTGTGATAATATGAAAGCTCAGTCAAATTTCATATACACATAAGAAACACATTTGTAATACTGATGAGGGAGCTTGCATAGCATTAACAAGTTTTCCCATATTCAGATTAAGAGGTGGAGAGATAGAAATTTTTTTTAATCCAATTAAAATATACTCTTCCTGAGAATCAGTTATTCTAGTTGTTGCTAGGATTCGAGAAATTACTTGGAAGGACATTCTTCAAAATCTTAACTGTATGTGAATTACTCCAATTGGTTGACAATTCCTACCGTGCACACAGATTAGTACAAAGTATTGATTCTTTTTTGAAATTTAATATGAAAAATGATTTTAATATGATTTTAACTATGCATCTAAGAATGAATGCAACTATGATGAGTTGTCTAAACTTTCAAAATAAACACCTATGTATACCTCCCCGGCAACGGTGCCAAAATGTTGGGTGATTTAATTGTGAGTTAAATCCTTGTCATTTAATTTTTCAACCCAGGGTTTGTGAAATGATGAGGTATACGTGTAATATATGTACTGGGTGATTATTTATCAGAACATATTAATCTAATGCAATTGAAACTAAGAAATTAAATCAATTCAATCCAATCCAATCAATACCAAACATAAGAAAATTGAAATCGCACTTGTTTGAAAATAGAATCACACTTGCTTGAAATCAAAATCACACTTGCTTGAAAGAAAATCACACCTGCTGAAATGAAATCAAACCTGTTGAAAATAAATGAAATAACATAATTACATAATGTTACCAATATGTACAAAGACGTGCAAACCATGGTTGATGGGGGGGCTCCATTCCTCAGCAAGCACACCGAACAATTATCACATCTTGGAGATCAAAGTAGCAATATGTATTTCATAAAATGTAGCTTGAGAAAAACTCCAAAGGTATTACAAGAATGAATAATTAGTTTCCTAATGGTTGATAAGATTTGGATGCTTCGAAGGATGCACTCCTATTTATATAAAAACTGAAGATAATTATTCAATAAATACAGATCCCTCAAACCTCTCCTAAACCACATTTATCTCTTGTGGTTACAACTAATCATCTAAAAATACAAGATACAAATCCTCTCCAAATTATGTCATAGTTTTGATAAGGACACATATCAAAACATCCATGATTCTTCTCCTTTGAATGCACTTAACTTAATGATCCATGTCTTCCTCAAATATTATACAAATCCTCGTAAGTTGGAATTTGAAATTTGAATTTGTAGTTAGGTGGCCTAATAGGACCCTTATAGAATCTCCAAGTAGGCCTACAATATCATAAAACTCATAACACTTTTAGATATATACGAAAAAATGTTAATTTCCTAATATTTAATCATAAATTCACTTAAAATACTTAAAATAAGTGACTTAGAAAATAACAATGATAAACCCTATGGTCATTAAAACATTTACTAATGTAGGCCTTATGAAGTTACAGAGTTACGGAATGAGGGTAAAATGATGGAAACGAGGGTAAAAGTGGATGACATTTTGGAGGCCCAACAATGTCTATGTGTGAATTTAGGAAAACCTCTTTGATTTATTTGGGTCATATTGTAGGAGGGGGTGAATTGAAGATCGATCCCTCAAAATTTGAGGTCATTGTGAATTGGCCTAAACCCAACAATGTAACAGAATTTAGGAGCAACCCAATATTGGAGAAAATTTATAGCTGACTTCTCACTCATTGTAGCACCATTACATGCTTTCAAAAGTGTGCAACGGGTCTTTCAGTGGGGAGGCAAGCAACATAAAGCCTTCGATACTTTGAAAGATAAAATCAGTACAACACCAGTTCTAGCCCTTCCAGATCTTAAGCAACCATTTAAGATTCAAACTGATGCAAGTGATTATGTTGTGGTAGCAGTTTTGATGCAGCATGGTAATCCTATTTGTTCATTCTGAAACCTTTACCAATGCAGTAATTAACTATACAACTTATAATAAAGAGTTTTATGCTTTGGTACAAAGCGTGAAGAAATGGAAGTACTATTTGATGGGTAAATAAATGATTATTGGTATTGACCATAAACCTTTGCAATATTTACAATCTCAAACCAAGCTACAACAAGCTAGACATTTCAAGTGGATGGGATTCCTACAACAATTTCATTTGGTAATGAGGTACAAGAAAGGTATATACAACAAAGTTGTTGATATGTTATCAAGGCCTATTATCAATGCATTTGTCATTCTTAAGCATAACTCAATCATGCATGAAAGTTATATTGAACAATATGCTCAAGGTGACGATTTTAAAGATGTTTATACAACTTTGAGTAAATGCAATCATGTTGAAGAGTTGGATTATCATGTTCACAAAAATTGTTGTATCATCTTGTAAAGTCATGTGTTCCACACGTGAAAGATTCAATGTCATAAGGGAATCCCACACTTCTCTTATTGTTGTTCACTTTGGTGTAGGAAAAACAATTGCACAAATTCAGAGGTATTGTTGTTCGCCTCACATCCATAAAACTCTTTCAAGTTATGTAAGAGGATGTTCCATGTGTGCTACTAGCAAGCCTAGCAATAGGAAATTGGGTTTGTACACTCCACTTCCTATTCCTTCTCGTCCTTGGGAAAGTATTTCTATTGATTTTGTAGGGGGGCTACCAATGTCTAATAAAGGTCATGATTATCTTTATGTTGTTATGGACCGTTTCAGCAAAACGTGTATTTTGATGCCATGTAAGAAACATGTTACAGCTAAACATAATGCAAATATGTTCTTCCAAAATGTATGGGTTCATTTTGGGTTACCCACTTCTATTATTTCTGATCGAGATTCTCGATTTGTCAGGAAGTTTTGGTCAATTTTATGGGAACTCATGGACACAAATTTCAAGAAGAGCACCGCATTTCATCCACAAATCGTCGACCAAACAGAAGTGGTAAATAGAACAATAGTACATATCCTTTGTGGATATTGTGGTAAAAATCCTAAGCTTTGGGATGAGCATTTGCATTACATCCAGAATGCCTACAATCGTGTCAAGCACTCATCTATGCAAGTATCTCCATTTGAAGCTTGTTTGGGTTATTTTCCAAAATCTCCTTTGGATTTCATCTTTGGTAAAGATATTGTAGTAGATGGAAATTGTGATGTGGACAAAGCTAAGCATTTCATTGAACAGATTCATCTAGTGCATCAAAGAGTACAAGAGCATATAGAGAAAAGTAAAGGCAGGTACAAAGCAAGGCATGACAAGCATAGATTTGATCATGATTTCCAAGTGGGATATCAAGTTTGGTTGTATATTAGCAAGGAAAGACTCCAAGGAAAAGGTAAAAATCTCAAGCCAATCAAATATGGTCCTTTCAAAATCTTGGAGAAGATTGGTAACAATTCTTTCCGATTATATTTTTCACCTTACATGCGAATTTATTATGTTGTGAATGTGGACAACTTGAGATTGTATGAGCCTCTAATGATTTATGATCATGAAGAGAATATTAAGATTTTGCTCCTGAATGTTTAAATGAGTTGTACGCAGACTCAATTCTTGACAAGAGAATAAGGGCTTCACGTAGAGGCAATGTGGAGTATATTCGAGTGGGGCTTAAAGGTACCAATCCAAGTAAATCAAGGTGGATTGAGATCGGAAAAGTGAGGGATTTGTACCCTTACTTACTTGTTGATTAAAAATATACTTTTGGTGGTCCAAGAGATTCCAACGGGGGGGGGGAATGATCCAGGGGAAAAAAATATGCTCAAAATATCTCAAAACCTATGCGAAATCGTATATCTCGTCATTCTGATTCCAACGAGCTTGAATCTCCTTAATCTGACACCGTATCTAAAAGTTACCGCATTCTAAAGTTTTTGGCAAACAACTAAAAATTCAACTTGCAGGGTTAATTGGGCAGCTGACTGGGTCGGTTGTATGTTGACGTTAGCAAGGTGACTGTGCAGTACATAACCAATCAAGGTGTGACACGTGGCATGTTTATATAGGGCCAATTGGCATGATTTGATTGGTTGATGGTGATTTGGATTGGGCCAATCATGGAATGACACGTGGCCCAATCATAGGCTGCCACATGGCACTCTGGATGAGGCCAAAAGTTGTTAGGTTCGACATGTTAACACTCTATCAGATTTGATCGTGAGACCTCTGGGACGTTCCTCCTCCACCTTACCGTTAGACGAAGAACATGTTTAACGATGTATGGATCTAGCCACATTGGATCGAACTTCCCAAATCCTAGCGTATCAGACCCTTGATCATATAACAAAAAGGGTCACCTTCCAAGAAGGCAAGAGGCTTGACATTCTTATCATATAGTGCCTTAATGAGTCTCTTATGGGCCTCATTAGCCATGGAAAAATCACGTTGGTTTCATCCAATCGTGTTGGATATAAGAGATGTTATTCTTCTACGGAAATGTCAGGAAGAAGTTTGAAAACAAGTTTTAGAGATCGAATTTTGCACTCAATGGGAAGGATTTCTTCCAGACCATACACTAATTGAAATGGTGTGAATCCGGTGGCAGTCCGGATAGAGGTTCAGTATGCCCACAAGGCTGCAGAAAGAATAAGATGCCAATCCAATTTGTGGATCCCTAAGATGCGTTGAAGCATCGTTTTCAAGACTTTGTTGATTGCTTCAACTTACCCGTCGCATGTGGGCAGTAGGGAGTTGAGCTTTCATGGTGAAGGCCCAATTTAGCAGTAAGTTCAGACATCATGTGATTATAGAAATGCTTCCCATGGCTTGTAACTATAGCCCGTGGTAAACCAAACCTTACAATGACACAATTGAATATAAAGAGAGTAGTTGTTTCGTCAATGTTATTATATGTAGGCATTGCCTCGACCCATTTGGTAAAGTAGTATACCGCCAAAATGATGTAGCTGCGCCCCCCGGTCAAGTGAGGGTTACATGACATAAATTCAATGCCGCATTTTGCGAAAGGACCAACGACAATAACAGGGTGTAAAGGAGTTGGTGGAGTTACGATCATATATCTGGCAGGCATGACACTTTTGGACCGCGAGTATGCAATTGTGAAACATAGTAGGCCAAAATTAATCAGCACACAAATTTCTCGTGCGGTGGAATAACCAAACATATTCCCACCACATGCCGCAACATGGATTTCATTTAGGGCTTTCTCGGCCTGCTCATGAGTGAGGCACCTTCAGAAAATCATATCGATACCACGACGATAGAGTGTGTCACCAATTATAATATAGTATTTAACCTAATACCAAATAAGTTGTTGGCCAGAGTGAGAGGTATTAGGTTGGAAAGTCAGGGTATGGAGATATATGATGATATCTCCATACCACAGGAAAGTTGAATCTATCAGGAACAATGACTCATCTAGAATATAATCATCAGATGTCATTTCAGTTTGGGTAGTGGGAAGGTCACAAATCAGATCAACAAAGACTACAGATTTCTTCGACTTGGATTTGGTGAATTCCGAATCGAATTCTTGGAGGATGAAAATCCATTTGGAATACTTTCCCCCAAGAAATTATCATCACAAGATGTACGTCATGGGGCTGCAGTCAGAAACAACCACGGTATTGTGAATAATATATAGTGGAGAAACCTTAGAATATCTTGCCCAACTGCCAAAGATAAATTTTCAACATGAGTACATTTGATCTCAGTATCATTCAAGTTCCTACTCAAAGAATAAATGGGATGTTCGTTCCCTACATTTTCCTCTTGGACCAATACCATAGCGATGGTAGTAGCGAGGTACAAGAAAAAATCATGTTGGTAATCCGGGGGATACAACAATGTTGCCCGAATCAAAACACCTTTCAAAATATTTAATGACTTTTGAGCAACATCATCCCAATGGAAGGGAACCCCTTTCTTTAACAAGCGAGTAAATCATTTGGCCAAATTTGACATAATTGGGAACAAATCTCTATAGAAAGTTAGCCTTCCCTTGGAGTCGTTGTAGTTGAATAAGAGAGGAGGAAGTAAGAAAATCTAGGATTCCCTAGACTTTTAGTGGGTTAATTCAAATTCCTTATGTCGATATGATGAAGCCAATAAGTCGACCAAAACTTACACAAAACATGCACTTATGTGGATTGAGCCTGATGTTATAACGTCGACAATGTAAAAATATAGCCCTAAGGTGCATCATTTGATTGCCATGATGTTTTGAGTGGGAGTGTAGGTCATCCACATATGGTTTTTCAATGTGTTTAATACATGGAAGGTGTATTTCATGGCCCTCTGAAAAGTAGCCCCAACGTTTTTAATCCAAAAGGGATATTTTTATAAGAAAATGTGCCCCATGGACAAATGAATGCTGTTTATGTTGGTCTGATGGGAGAATGTTGATATGATTGTATCAAGAAAATCCATCCATAAAGTAAAATACTTCACTGCCACCACAATCATTAACAATCTCGTCAATGAACGGGGTAGGATAATTGTCCTTAGGACAAGCACGATTGATGCTTGATAATCGACACATACACACACACACACAAATTGTTCCCTATTTCTTCCTAACAGGAACAATGTTTGGCACCCAATCAGTTAATGGTACTAGGTATATGAAACCAACACAAATAAGATTCTCAACTTCAGCCTTAATAGCAACAACCTTGTTAGGATGAATCAGATCTAGACACTTTCGAATTGGTTTAGCATTAGGATATGTTTTGATTACATATACAACAATGTTTGGGTCAATACTTGACATCTCTTCATAAAATAGGTGAAAATGTCTCGAAAATTTTGGAAAAGGGCCTTATAGGTATTGATCTCATCGGGATAGCAAGACGCACCGATATGGACATTCTCGAAAATTCCGAGTTTGATTGAAATATCAAGAGGAATATTCTCCTCGATATTCGACAAATTCTTCTCATAATCAATCTCATGGATAGATACGAAAATTGTAGACATCTCAACGACATTGGGTGAAGACCAATCACTAAGATTATCCTTGGAGGAATCTAGCGAGGAGGAACGATGGTGTTGATCATCCCATGATGCATCATTTGGCATCATGATCTCCATGATGCTCTCATTAGTTGAAAACATATGAGAAAGAGGATGAAACAACGTGCCATAATCTAAGGAGTAGCCAACCTAATTAATCGAAGAGGAAAGATCGGAGCGTGTTGCACATGCCAAGTAGATGGATTCATATTTGAGTTCGATATGACTAAACGACATGCAGTCAATGAGTGTGTCAATATTAGAGGCATCTGGTACTATCCATGGATCAGATGGAATAGTACCAAAAGATATCATGTTGACGTGGGAAAATGGATTCGAGATGTCAAGAAGAGGAGGAAATGAAAAGGTTACCATAAGGGAAGTATCCTTAAGCAAGCCTACCCCGACATGTTGATATGAATGTGGGGTTTCTCCCACAAGAGGGATGATTCTGGTAACTTGAGAATTGTTGGAAAAGAAGGTGAGTTTATCAATGGTCACTATGCCCCCCTCGTGAGGGAAAGTTATCATCCTAAAATAAGTCGAGATGACAACAGCCATAGCATAAACCCATGTACAACCAAGTACAAGGTTATAATCTAACGGTTCGTCGATGACTTCGAATTGTACTAACGCCATCTTTCCAGCTAATTCAATTTGTAATGAATTATATTTCCATAAGGTTTGAAGCCTCGTCTATAAAAATCCTTTAAATTAGTCGATGACTGGTTTAGCTGAGGAGAACTAATGGCCTTCCAGCAAGAAAGAGACACAATACAGTTTGAAGTGCCTTCATCCACAATGGTTCTATGAATAGTCTTACTTTAGACGACAACTTGAATGGTAAAAGCTAATTATGTTGGGAGTCAAGGCGTATGGTTCTCATGATTAAAAACTATGAGATTGGAATACGAAGGATCAATACCTCCAATTGTGGACAATAAAGCCTTCTTATAGGCGAGATAATTTTGTAACACCTTGAGAGTTGACACAGTTGAAGGATCTTGGGCCAGATCCTCGACTATGTTATAATTCCGCGCAACTCTCGCATGAGAGTTGAATGCAGATTTGTGGATAACACCCTTTAGAGGTTTAATTGTCAATTCAACATGAATCGTACTAGGTGTAGGATTCATAGTAGATGAGGTAGAATTGACGGGTTGATCAGTAACCTATCCATTCGAGGGATTCAAATTACCATAGTCCTTATTTTTGGTTCCCACCATAACTTTATTTTTCAGCTTGGTGGAGGAAAGCATCATTACCAAGGAAGAGGAAGCAGGATCCCGAGCAACCATGTTAGTCTCCTGATTAGGAAAGGGATCTGTCAGTACAACGGGCACAACAAATGACTTAATAAATTGATTTACTTTTGCCTGATGTGGACAATCACGAGAGAAATTTTCTTCATTATAGACTAAACATGGGTAACGAGGTTTCCTCTTTTATTTAGAATACTGATTATTTTGTTTGTCCTGTGAAGGATTGTTTTTTTCTTCTTATATTTGTCTTTCTTCTTACTTATTAGTTGTTGAGATTTGTCCTTTGTGGATTGAATGACATTGATCTCGGAACTAGAATATGCAAAAGTAGTAGTAGACAAGTTTTGGGTAGCCACAACATGTATTTAACCAGATGGTTTACTCACCGATTACTGGCCAACAAAACCAATCACACCATCAATGACATGTGATTCTTTATCGGGAGGTTGTAGAACAATATCTCCAGGTCACGGATCATTTGGTATTTTATCATAAAGCATGCCGAATTGAGTATAAAAAATATCTATATATTGGGCACGAGCAATTACTTGCTCTTCATTCACAACTCCACCATTAGCAACATCTTCAGTAATAGGTGAAAATGCAAATTTGGTAAACCATTCAACTAAGAGTTTATCAGGAGCATAGGTCTTTACCGAACAATGGTAGGGTTGTCACTCATGAATGTGATCAGAAATGTGAGTAGAATCAGATTATTTAAAATTGGTAAAAAGTTGAGTTCTGGTCTCATACCGATTAGGTAACTGAAAATGTGTTAAGAATGTAGTAGTTAAGGCACTGAAATTTTTGAACAAAGCTCATGGTAATTCAATATACCATTTTGTTGTCGTACTAGTAAGTGTGTGCTGGAAAAGACGTAAACAAATATAGTCATCATTTAAAGAGTTCGAAGAACACCATAAATGATACGTCATGACATGCATAGATGAGTCTTCTCCAAGATTTCCATTGAACTTTGGGATATCAGTGGGAATTTTCTTTGGAATAACCGACCACCATGGAGAGTGACAAATGGGATCATTTGTAAGCCGGGTTGAATCTGGAAATTCAAGGGTTACGACAAATGGCAACTTCCTATTGCAATCTGGTGGAGGGTATCCCGAGTAAGATGGAACTGTAGAAATTTTAATACAAATTATGTATTGCCTAGATTCTCCTAATCTAACAATCATATGCCATTGTTAAATACAAAATCGCTTCTACAAAAATCTTTACGGAATTTAGAACATGATCGCCAATTGCAACATCATGAAGAAAAATTAATCGCACATAACATAGATGTTTTTACTGGGAAAGCATAAGCTAAAAACCCCACTATCATATATTATGTATCTATCATGGATCATGAAACAATCTCATTCAAAACTCTAATCCAAGAGCTCTCAGTACAATATACAATCGTCTCACACTGTCATACAAATATTGGCAAGTTCCTTAGCCAATTTACTTCCTCCAGATAGCCTGCCTCCACTGCATAATCCCAGCTGATAGAAATCTCTGAATGAATGGAATCCTGCTTGCCTTGACTGCGAAATCCTCGTGGGCACATCCAATGTGTGTGTGGTTGCATGAGTGCACCCACTAATGTCACAACTGATAGTCAAATTGTCCCTTTCACCTACATCTCAACTGGGTATCCACTGGATCTGACATGCATGTAGTTAACAGTAGTAAATCTTCAGTTGCATGTGAGACCACTGATTGTCAATTAATTAATAATTAATTCACGGACTTCTCACTAGTGTATCTTCAGTTACAACTAGAACAATTGAGTTTAACTCACTTAACTAAGTTGAACTACTTTACAACTCACATAATCACACATCCAATTCTGTTACAACTTCGAATCACTCAGTTACAACTAAGTCCACTTGCATGTCCCACCAACCAACCTTTGAACTTGAATTTCCTATAGCTAACTGATTTGCCACTTCAGTTAACTATTTCCAAGTGCTCATTGAGAATAGATGATTGTTTATTTTCCAACTATTATTAAAGGATAATAATAGCCGACATGCATCTATAAATAGACATGCGATCTATAAATAGAACTCGCACATACATCTATAAATAGACCATCATCTATAAATAGAATTTTCTCATCCATCTATAAATAGAATTTACTAATGCATCTATAAATAGACCTCCACCTGAAAATAGCCTGAGGATCCATCCTAATGTAGGTGCTTAATTTTCACTAGGATCTTCTTGTTGAATCTCAACAGGAATTGCTTGAGCAACAGGTATTTGTGCTCTTGGATAGGGAGGATTATGATAACCTGGATAAACATAACCTTGTTTCCCAGTTCCAAGATAACCTTGCAAAGGTTGAAATGGTTGGGTTTATAGTTGTTGACCTTGGTAAGGCATTTGAGGAATACCTTGGAATGATTTCCCTATGGGATTTTGAATCATCCCAACATAAGGATGGCTAGCTTATGTCTGTGCCCTACCATATATAGGTTGACCCACTTGGATTTGAGGAATAGCATGTCCGAGTGGTGGATACTGTAAGAGACCTTGAAGAGGCTAGGTAAGTGGGGCTTGGGAGGCCCCAGATATCGGTGAAAGAGGTTGAGTTATGTAATATTCCCTTTTTTGGTGTCACCTACGACACGGTTAGGTTGGACTTCTAGAGTTAGGAGCATATAGGTCACGGGTATAGATTGGTGCTATCAGCGGGCTCAGGGGATTTTTGGAGGAGTTTTGAGGAGTTTCCATGGTGTCCGGTGGCATTTGCTTGATATATTCCATCATTCGAGCAATTTGACTTTTGTTTCGGTGCATTCCAACAACTTTCGAAAATTTGAGATATTTGTGGGCTTAACTCAGCTTATTACGCTCAAGGTGGCATTCCAGGAGGAATACATGATGGAACACCTTAGTGTAGTAGCATTGGAACCGGGACGAGGACACCTACATGATGGGACTGTTGGGCATGAGTTTCAGTGACTAGAGGAGACATGGTAGCCGATTTACTCTTTTTTGCATTAAAAAGGAATATTTTAATAAGAGGGAAAAGTGCACCATGAATAAAATAATGCTTTAGAAGGCTCCAAGAGATCTGTAAAAGAAAGGGAGGAGGCCATTAAGGGATATCTTTGGAGTAGATCATTTTCTTGTGTATGAGAGGTTTGAGAACGTGGTTCTCTACTTTTGTCGTAGCCCCAGGACGGAAACCCTCTGGTGATTTGTGAGTGTTGGACGGAAACCCAATACTCTTAAGGAGGTTTCACTCAAAGATCTCACAGTGCTTCAGTGGAGTTTGGAGAGGTCAATTTTGCCGTAGTCGAATTGCAGCAGTCTTCTTACCGAGCCATCTACATCATTGCCAGCGTCATTCATCAGTTGGTCCAGAGATCTTTCTGGTTTTTTCTCTGCTTGCTTGGCAAGCTCAGGTTCCGTTGTTCCTTTATGTTGATGTACTTTTTACCATGGATTAATAAAATGGCTCAGTGATTTTATCGATATCCATTGTGTTCTATTTGTGGCTGTGTGTATATTTCCATTTATTTTGCTACTCAAGTATATTTCTGCAATTTTAATTAAAAATATCCCATTTGGGATATTACAGTGGTATCAGAGCAAAATCTTGGATCAACCTGCAGGTTTCTAGTTTTTAGTTGCAGCTATTTTGGTTAGAAGGGCCTACACATTCATTGGAGGAGGCTAATCTGTGGGAGCTGCATTGGTGGGATTTTAGAGCTGGGGTGTTGGGGAATTTATAGGAGAGCCATATGAGGAGGTTGGCTAGGATTTTGGAGAGCAGTGATTGACAATAACAATTGCAGTGCCAGAAAACAAAATTGGAAGAGGGCCAAACTACAAAGGGTCATATTTTGAAGGTTGGAATTAGAATAAACCCTTTCTGGGTTTTTATGGGTTTTGGCCAAGGATTGCTTTTCTAAATTTCTAGAATTTTCTGAGTAGTTTTCAGTGGGTAAATCAGAGGCCGAAGTCAGGCAGCAGTGTAGTCTTTGAGCAACAGTGCAGTTTCTAGAGGAGCGGTTCGATTTGTTTGCACTCATCACCTGGTGCTTGTAGCTTTCCTTGTGCAAGTCCAGCTAAACCACTGCTACTTCCATATGTGTTGTTGAAACAATGAAGTTTTTAAAGCAACTCCTAAATCAACATAGCAATGCCTCAGTGGGTTGCGATCTAAACCAAAGACCAAAAAGATTAAGCAATTCAGAAGTTAGTTCCCTGAAACAAAACAATAGACCCTTCTCCAAGGAGGTACATTTGCTCCAACAAAGGCATCCGAGGAATTTACAAAAGGAGGAATAAGTGGGAAATTAGCTTTATGCACTTGGGATGGAATTAAAGAGTGGGAGATCAGAAAATGACTTTCCCATGTTAGAGAAACTGGAATCCTGCCTTTCAAATATAGAGCAATCTGATTGGAGTTTAAATTGGGCTTTGGAGCCATTTATGCTTGCATTGGTACAAGCTATATTCTTGGAACATCCAAGTGAGAGAGTCAAGCTTATAGTTGCCTCTTGTTTCAGTGATATTTTGAGTATAACAACACCCTTCCCTCCCTACAATGATGACATTATGAAAATAATTTTCAGACTAATAATAGGAACCTTTCGGGATTTGGACAACTCTGTAGGCTCTACATTTGGGAGGAAGCTTAAGGTTTTAGAAGTCATGGCCATGACCCAGACTCATGAGATCATGTTTGACCTTGAGTGTGATGGCTTGATTCTATAGATGTTCCAATGCTTCTTCAGCATTAAGAGACATCATTCTGACACAGTCATAGCACACATGCAGTCCATCCTGTTGTCATGTATGGGAATCCATGAGGCCATTTGTTGGGAGTTGTAGACTAGGTTGTTGAGCATTTGGAGGAGAGAGCAGTTGGTCTCACCTGCTGCTTATGAACTAGCCCAAGGGCTGGTTGATCAGAACATTGAGATTTTTAGGAGACAGTTGACTAGGGATGAGTTTTTCCAGTTTGGTGGATCATGCAGCATAAATGAACTAAGGAGGAAGGGACTTTGCTTCATTTGCAAAGGACCATGGGGGCCTTTTCACTCATTTTTGAGAGATGCAGATGAGGTGGCAGAGGTAGAGCAGGTAGACATTCCTTGTGTATGTCAAGATGAGGACTCTTCTCCATATGAGTCCATGGGATCAGATGATGATGCTTATGGGGAGCGAGATCATTCATGCAGAGATGGTTACAATAGGCCAAAGTTATATTCCAGTGTGCAGGGTAAGCAGTCAAGGGAATCTATGAGAGATACTCATGGTGATGAGTCACCTGTTACGATTCAACTGGAGCAGCATATGATGGAGCATGAGTCAACAGAGGAGGATATTATGCACATCATGCATGATATCCCTTTGGGGGGGAGCCAGATGGGCACTCACATTGAGTCTATGATGGATATGCGGCTAACCTTGGGGTTATCCATTGAGATGGAGCAGTCAGATGCACAAACATCGAGTATGGTGACAACAGTTGCAGATCCATATCCTCTGGAGGTGTTGGAGGTTGATGGGATGGCTCTGCAGGGGGCTAGTAGACAGCAGGAGCATGACATTCCTGATCAGGAGTGGGAAGAGCTGTTGGAGATGGTGGAGCATCCATCTTTGGGCCAACACATTGATGAGGTGCAGATAGATGTACATGTAGTCAGCATAGCTGCAGTACTTTTAGTGAGTAGCACTCTCCAGGAGTACATCGATGAGGCTTGCAGCATATCTTGCCCACTTTGTCCCATTATAGGGAGAGGGGCTTTCTTCTACAGGTAGCTTTCATTGGCAGACAGGGCAGAGCAGTGTGAGTTGATTACGGGCTGGCGACAACACTCTAGGCGTGTTCCGTATGCAGTTGTTGCTACATTGGATTCTTCTTCCAGGATGGATTGGCGGGAGATCATGAGTTGGTACCCTTTTGATGGTACGATATTCTTCATAGGGAGAAGAACATAGAAAGGGCCCTTAGACATGACAGATGATACAAATTCCATTTTGCAGTGGGGCACAAATCGACATTTATTCAACATCCCATCCCGGTTTCAAGAGAGCAGGATTAGCATTGGATTTAGTCCGGGGTTGGATTGGAGAGAGGTGATGAGTCGGTACATAGTTGGTGGGGCAACTTACACCGTCATAGATACAATGCAGCAGGAGTCGTGGTCTTCACCTCTTAGAGCATCAGTTATAGCCAGAGGCAGTGCGCAGTTTGAGCCGTGGGACTTGGGTGATGATTGGCCATCGTGGCGTGGGGATTCGTGAAGATTGTTTGATGACAAGTACAGTGAGAAATTAGTTTGGGATCCTGACATTGAGGGGTCTATTCCGAGTAGCTTGACACAGGTGCATAGATGCACCCAGAGGTTTGTATGGGATCCAGGCATTGGGTCTCAGCTACATCGGGCCAACAGGGTGGCCCACATATTTGGATTGCTTGAGGGCAAGCAATCTTGGGCCGGAAGGTCTGTAATATTCCATTTTTTGGTGTCACCTATAACAGGGTTAGGTTGGACTTCTAAAGTTAGGAGCAGACAGGTCACAGGTACATATTGGTGCTATCTGCGGGCTCAGGGGCTTTTTGGAGGAGTTTTGAGGGGTTTCCATGGTGTCTGGTGGCATTCGCTTGATATATTCCATCATCTAATCAGTTTGGCTTTCGTTCCGGTGCATTCCGACAACTTTCGGAAATTTGAGTTATTTGTGGGCTTAACTCAGCTGATTACGATCAAGGTGGCATTCCAGGAGAAATACATGATGGAACATCTTAGTGTAATAGCTCATTGGAACCGGGACGAGGATACCTACATTATGGAATGGTTGGGCGTGATTTTCAGTGACTAGAGGAGACATGGTAGCTGATTTACTCTTTTATGAATTAAAAAGGAATATTTTAATAAGAGGGAAAAGTGCACCATGAATAAAATAATAATAAAATAATGATCTAGAAGGCTCCAAGAGATCTATAAAAGAAAGGGAGGAGGCCATTGAGGGATATCTTTGGGTTAGATCATTTTCTTGTGTATGAGAGGTTTGAGAATGCGGTTCTCTACTTCCGCCGTAGCCCCAGGACGGAAACCCTCGAGTGATTTGTGAGTGTTGGACAAAAACCCAATACTCTTGAGGAGGTTTCACTCAAAGATCTCACAGTGCTTCAGTGGAGTTTGGAGAGGTTAGTTTTGTCGTAGCCAATTTGCAGCAGTCTTCTTGCCGAGCCATCTACATCATTGCTAATGTCATTCATCAGTTGGGCCAGAGATCTTTCTGGGTTTTGCTCCGCTTGCTTGGCAAGCTCAGGTTCTGTTGTTACTTTATGTTGATGTACTTTTTATCATGGATTAATAAAATGGCTCAGTGATTTTATCGACATCCATTGTGTTCTATTTGTGGCTGTGTGTATATTTCCATTTATTTTGCTGCTCAAGTCTATTTCTGCAATTTTAGTTAAAATATCCCATTTGGGATATTACAAGTTAAATGTACATCTTTTAAAGGTTGACTTACATGAGATTAAGTTTGAACAGGTTGAGATATAGGTTGACTAGTAGGAATCTAAGATTAATATGGAACAAGTTGAGAGGTTTGAACTTGATTCACAACCGAGCCAGGTTGTATGGGAAAACTGGATTGACTTTCAGTATTTGGCCAGGAGATTGTAGCAATCTGACAATAGGTTGCCCCCTTGTGGAAAGAGGAAGGGAATACAGAGGAAACTGCCTGCCCCCAAGAGGAGGGTACCCAACATAAGATGAATTGGGATGTTATAAGTGTCCATGTCCACTAACACATGAACCATATTTTTTCTCAATTACTGGTTGAGATTGAGGAGGAAGAGCAGACTATGTAGCGCTCATCAAAGAAGTGCCAAATGGTATTCTAGAAAAATGACATGGGAGAGGTCCATGGCCTGGATGTTGCACTAGAAAAGGTACCAGATAATGATTGGTAACCAGGTAGGACAAACAAACCACCATATAAATGTGTCTTTGGTGATGTTGCAAACATGGAAGAGGCTGCAACATGGGTCGTCTCCGTCATAGTGGTATATGTTGGTTGAGAAACCATAACAGACTCAGCCATGGTTAACTTTCCCAAAGAATATTGCCGAGAAAAACTCACAGGTGAGTTAAAAGCAAAATTAGGCAAAGGAGCTTGCACCAGAGTATGAGGAGGAGAGACTTGATAGAGATGAAGTTATCTCAAATGAGCATGAGAAGAAGGGAGAGAATCTTCTTGAGGGATCTCCTCAATACTCATAAGACCAAGTGGAAGTTCTTCAGCGTTGGGTCCAAGATATACAGGTTGAGATTGAGCCAAAGACAAAGGAAGAGAAGAGGAAAGGACTAAAGTAACAGGTGTAGTTAACTGAGGGTCCTCAGATTGTATAATCTTAGGTTGTAATGTGTCTGAGTCAAGAAGCTCAGTTTCAATGACCTCGGGTAATAAAGTCTCAGGTGCTTATGTTTCAACTGTGTCGGATCACCAATCAATAAAGAAGTGCTTTCAGGTTTAGTACTCACAGGAAGAGATGATTTTGGGGGAATAATTTCAAATGGAGGTTCAGGAGGAGTAGATCCTAAAGTACTAGATTCGGTAGTCTGTGTCTTTTTCTTATGACATCCAGGAGTTGCCTCGGGTAGAAGAAGAGGCAATCTTTGCATCCTATGTGAACAACGAGGTTGAGAGGGTTTTTCTTCCACGTTGGTTCAATAAATTTTAGAAATAAACACAAAAATAAGGGGGTAACTAGGCAAAATGGTTTACCAAGCAACTGTGAACTGCAATATACCACCTTGGAGAACCAAGGATCTACGTATGGACAAGTAATCTCCCTGAATGTTGTGTTCGGTGTATCGCAGTGTACAAGGTGATCGACTTGGTTACCTAAGGCGAGGATAGGAACCTAGTGTAGACATCCAAAATATACCTGAAGGTACGTGGAAGCGCAGTCCGTGTTAGTGTTGTATGATGCGTAACCGTACGATGAGAGAATTTCCATATACTTTTCATGTGTGGAGCACCATCCAATATACCCGAAGGTACATGGAGAACGATCCTATACACTTACGTAAGTGGAATGGGATATCACCCCCGGAATTTAATGATGGAAAAGAATAATAGTTCCTATGTTTATAGATGTCTGAACACGTCTTTATCGTAGACCTCTAGATATTTAAGTTAAGGTTTCAAATGCTCCTTAAGATTGATTCAATAAATTTTAAAGTTTATCTTGAATTAAGTTTTAGTTTTCAAGGCTCACCATGAATTTCACTTGAATATCCTAAAGTGTATTCTAACATGAGAAAATGAAATATTTTATTTTTAATGAAAATCTATGTATGGGAGGGAGAAAACAAAGAATAATGCAACATACAAAATGCAACAAACAAGATTTGCCAACTCAATTTCCAATTTCACATACAAAACCCTAAATGCAATGCAAAAGATGGGATTTTTCTTTTCAAACCTCTTAATTTCCAAATCAAATGAAAACTAAGGTACCACTAAATCACTGATGAAAGAAACCACAAAGAATGATCACTGTAATATCAACTTCTTTAATCAATCAATGATCAAGTCATAAATTTTCCAATGACCTAAATGACAAGAATAAAGCAAAACCCAAACAAATTCTTATCAAAGGCTATCTAAACAAAAAACAAACAAAGTGAAGGCTTTTGAGGGACAAAGACACACTCAGGGATAGAAGGAAAACCAATCGAACCAAATCAATTTAGAGAGCAAGGGTAAAATAAGCAAATTTTTTGCATCTTACAAGGATCAACACAGGTGCAGAGAAGGAGCACGTGTGTTGGGGCACTCTGTCTCTAGATCAGGGGGAGCATTGAGCCAGATCCAACCAAAATTTGACACAAAAAATCAAATCAAGATCATTTAAGGGTTTTCCTAGGGTTAATCAAGGTCAGAGTGAGGCAATCAAGGTTGGTTCAAGAGGTGAAAAAGGTGCCCAAGTCAAGGAAATTACTAAGGAAAGAAATCGTTCCCCAAAGGATTCGCCAATTTGTTATGCAAAATTTACGATTGCAAACAAAAGTAATTTCCCTGGACCTAGTGGACTGGTTTAGAACAACAGAAGACAAAGAATATAAAGTTTTTCCTTAGAGAAATTGAATAACGAGAAAGAATCCTACTTGGAATCCGTTGCAATCTTTGTTTTCCTCCTTGCTTGTGTGCTCCAGTTATAGCTCCAAATACTATAATTAGAATTTGCACATACAAACAAAACAAGCCAAGGATCTACAAAATCTACGTAGCATAATTCAATCACTTTATTCAATGAATCAATGAGGCATTGAAATACATGAAGGTAAACATAACACAATACATATAGGAAAACAAGATACTCTTTGTATTAATAGAAATAAGAGAGAGTTTACAACCAAGAATAAAAACTAATATTGTAAGGATATCCCCAAGTTGGCTTGTCCTTCCTTGTCACAAAGCACACCTAATTTTCACCCTAATGCATGAAGATGATATCTCCTTTCGGTTCAAGGCAACAACATACAGACATAATCAATCTCCAAAATACAACCGTGATGCTATGGATGGTAGTAGATTTATAAAATATCTAGGGTTGTTTAGGATTCACCATAATGGGATTGAGATCCACAGATGAAGGGAGGATGAGCTCAAGGGATAAGAGGTGAATTCTCCGAGGTAGGATCATATAGGATTCAAGCTCTTATCCATGGTAAATGGTTAAAACAACCCTTAGCAGCTTCTGGACTAGGAAGCTTTGAAAAGTTTTAATTTTCTTGAATTTATAGAATCAACGCACCTGCAAAAGGGAGCAACCAACCCTGATTAGCACTGGTGCAAAAGAGAGCAACCAACGTTAACGCAGGTGGCTAAAGCGACAGGGTGCACTAGGGTTAAAAACACTGATTTTGAGTAATTAATATTAGAAACTCAAACTTTTTGGAAAGGTCATGCTTAGGGCTTTGTGTAGGGTTGATGACAACATGTTCATGAATGTTGATTGATCCGGTTTGCAGGCCTATTGACCATATGTGATAAAATGGCCTATAAAACTGCTATTGTTTTAAACTGATTTAATTATGAAGGCTAGGAGCACTGGTCCTAGTCTTGACAATATTCATATTATTGCTTAAACTCAAAATGTTAGAAAATTAGTTTTTATTCTTCAATTATAATTCATAAAACTTTGTAGGATTATAATTTCCTAGTGCTAGTGATTTCATTTCCATTATAGGTCTTGTATTTGAAATCCACAAGGACTTAAGGGGATACGAATTTGATTGTCATCTATTGTTTTTTAATAGGTAAACAAAGTCTTGGAATCTCTAGCCCAACCTCTTGTAAGCACATGTTTGCCATTACTCATACTATAAGTGATAGCATGGAATCTATCTTTGCTTAGCTTGAGAATTTTGTGTTTATAATCTAAATATAAAATCATATATTTATATTCCAGGGAAGTCCATCTGACTTCAATAAAGAAAGCGAGGTAAGGAGCATTGCATTTAATTTTAAAGTTATAGCTTATGAATCATTTTTTATCCACTCAATGTTCTTCCATGTCTCATGGGAGACACTGCATTTTATTACGTTGATTGGTGTTTTCCCAATAGTGTAAGGGTTTTATAGATGTGGCGGTTGACATCCAATGCAACTTTGCAAAAGGTTTTGTAATGATAGTGGGGATGTTTACCATCCCTTAGGAGCGATAAATTTTATCAAACATAAAAGGGAAGCATGATAAATATTCCTTATAATGTCATTTATATAGTTGAACATGGTAGAAATGAAAGTTCAATGATTATTACGAATAAAGTTATGTCTTGTATTATTAAAGACATGGCAATTTAAAAGGAAATATTGTTCATCCTAAACCTCCCTTGTAGCACAAATTTCATACGTTTGTTCTCTCGAGGTTGTTTTTGTGTTAGACGAATTTTACTATGAGGGTGAAGGGATCAAATCCTATTTTTGAAAATATTCATATTGCTCTTTAAACTCGAAATGCTTGAAAAATATTTTTATTAATCAACTATAATTTACAAAACTTTTTTAGTATTACAATTTCTTATTACCATTGATTTCATTGTCATTCCAGGTCTTATATTTAAACTTCATTTGGATTTGAGGTCTTCTTATGTGTTTCAATAGTTAAGTAAAGTATCATAATCTCTAGCCCAACCTTTTTGAAGCATGCGGTGGCCATTGCTCATACTACAAGCGACGTCCTGGAATCTATGGATAAAGTTATGTCTTGTATTATTAAAGACGTGACAACTTAAAAGGAAATAATGTTCATACTAAACCTCTCTTATAGCACACATTTTATAGATTTGTTCTCTCGATGTTATTTTTGTGTTAAACCAATTTTACTATGAAGGTCATGGAAATAAATCCTATTTTAGACAATATTCATATTGTTCTTTAAACTTGAAATGCTAGGAAAATATAATTTATTAATCAACTATAATTTATAAAACTTTTTTAGTATTACAACTTCTTATTACCAATGATTTCATTGTCATTCTAGGTCTTACATTTAAACTTTATGTGGATTTAAGGTCTAATATTGTCTAGAATATTAGTTTGATTGTCTTCTTATGTGTTTCAATAGTTAAGTAAAGTCTCATAATCTCTGGCGCAACCTTTTTGAAGCATGTGGTGGCCATTGCTTATACTACAAGTGACGTCGTGGAATCTATCTTTGCTCAACTTGAGCAATTTGAGCTTACAATCTAAATATAAAATCATGGCTTCAGACTTAAAGTAAGTGCATCCAACTTTTGTAATGGGAATGAGGCAAGGAATGTTATGTCAAATTTTAAAATTATAAGTTATGGAGCATTTTATTTATTTATTTTTTCGTATCCCAAACCTAGAGCTCAACATTTACACTTGTTTTCAAGACTATAATAAGTTTTCAAACCAATTATTTGTTTGACATTGCATTTATATGTTTTGGGTTAATAATGAAACTTAGTTGACCTAGGGAAAGAAGGGATGTTTCTTGATACATTATCTCCATCCTTGGCCTAGTCCTAGGCACTTTCTAACATCTTCTATGGGATAACTCATGAATGAACACCAAACCATGCCTTTGTCCTGCCCAACCAAGCTGCTACCCTTTAGGTACTTTCATTTAAAAAAGATGGGCTCTTGATCTTTAGGCTTTATGGGAGGGTGGGAGGAGAGAATTATTTTAACCACTTATAGAACACTTGAAAGTGAACTTAATTAGGCTCATTAATCTAAATGAAATCTACTCAAGGGTTAACTCCAAAGATTTAGAAAATAGAGATATCATACAATGTGAAAAGAAAGGTGCATAAATGAATCAACCTTAAAAATTGGAAGGTTCAGAGACCACAAGAAAGTTAATAGGTGCTAAGGTAAACACAAATTTGAACCTATTTAAGAGAGGAACAAAACCACTAAGAAGTGTGTTTATGGAATTTCATACCCAAATATAGAAGAATAAACCTGTACCAATGTTGTCACTTTGCTTGAGGAAACCTTAAGTAATAATCCCTCAGGGGTTTCCATATAGTTTTCTTGAGATATTGCTTTCTTTAAATGTTGTTAATTTATTATGCTTGATGATGGTGGAATGTTTGTCATGACCTTAACTAATTTTGTTCTCATACTATATGTGTTTCTCCAAACAAAAGATACATATAGTTTATATGAGCTTGAAGCAATAGGGAAAATAAAGCATCCTATATGTTGTATAATCAGAGGATGTAATGTCTCATGTGAAAGCTAGACTATAATGTTAACATGACACATTAATGCTAGACATACTACTATGATAGCATTAGTGTCGAACACTAGTGTCATATTGCCTTGCTCGCCACAATTGTACTCCTAATGCACAAATGTCTTGCTAATTCAAGCCATATAAATTATCATTATCCATGTCCATTTCTCCCCATCAATGAGTGCAATTACTAGAGCAACTTCACTTGACATTATAAAAATACTAATAATTATCATTAATGTTAGCGAATGTTAATCCCATTTATATATTTTTAATCACTAAAAAATATACTTAAACTAAAAAAATACACTTAAAATAATGATCAATAAATCTCATTTGAGAGTAAAAAAAAATTCACTTAAAATAAGCTTAATGAATGTCATACAAAGATCTTATCCAAAATACAATAAAACTTCTAACCTACCTTCCAAAAGGGAGTATCAAGTCAAGTGAATACTTCTAAAAACAATACGTTGAAAGGCATTTCATCAAGTAAGTCTTAAAAAGGCCCATTCTAGTGAACTCAATATTAAAATGTGTCCTTGTATTTCAATAACAAAGATTTCGTATCATCGTATTTAAATCCAATATTAACTCCATTTTGCTCTACCATAGATAATGCCCCTTGAAATATCAAAATTTGAGCAACGTGAACAACTTCAAGAGTTGCAGCGTTAAACAAAATGAAATAAATTAAAAAATTTGAAAGAAATCGATAGCATTTTTAAACAATCTAGACTCTCACAAAAACCCTAAAGATTCGTCCTACGCGCCAATTTCACTGCAAGCTACTGTGCCGATACAAAATTTCCCTGGGCTCTCTTCCGCTGCAAAATTAGACCATGGCTCGGATTGCCGATGCACCAAAAACTTCCGATCACCTCACATACTCATCATTGAAAAACTCCCGCTGAGGCTCTCGGATCGTTGTACCAGCAGAAATTCTAACTTCCTTCAACAAGAAAGGGTGTACCGTGGGAGAGCAAGGCTATTATAATCACTTGGGCTGGTTGTTTCAGGGCCAAAAAACTCATATTTCTTCTCAGCCATTAAACTGAATCAAAGCTAAAACAAGGGCCAGGAGGGCTACGTGTAATGGAGGTGCCCATAAGTGGGAGCGATGCAGTGCAGTGGATTCAAGTCAATGTTCCCCAAACCGCGACAACAGTGGTTCCTCGAAACCAGCCATGCGCCCCACCACCACGCGATGCAGCAGGAAGTTTCGTCCTTGATGGGTTTTCGGGCCATGTTATCTGGTAAGTTCGCCAACTGTAGCCAATACACACTGTCATTTCAATTACTTGTACAGACTCTCATCGGACCTAATGAATGTTTCTAAAAGGAATCATACGACAACATTGGTAACGGTTGCCACTATTATCATTGATGTTATTATTCTTGTTTCTGTTGTTGGTTTTCAATTTTCTTCGTGACAGAGAGCCCAAAACTCTGCTAAACCCTAAACCCTAGGCTTGAGCACAGTACACCCAATATGCAATGACCGAAGGATGCTTCGAATTACCTGTAATCGTTGAGTGTCCACCACCTATAAAAATGTGGGACACCGTTGATACCTGGAGGCGTAAGGCCTGGTCTGAATTAACGGCCACAACTCTACCACTTTACAACTCTCCCTTGCGGGAGTGCGCAGCCTGGAGGGCAACCTTACTGCTTTTTTGAAGAATTGAACAGTGCTCCGCTGTCATCTAACCGAATCGCCTCTTGCAGTCCAGTAAACGGGAAAATCCAAACTCTAACCTCTAGAAGCCAATTGCATATCGCATCCACTGTAGTTTGGAGAGTTTTGTGGGTATGGAGTCACTTTGACTGCATTTCAAAGCACCATTCGTTAATAGTAAAAAAAATTGAACCGAGTTGAGCGGAGATTTTGTGCCGATTGAGATCTTGGCTCCTGGCCCAGACCGTCAGCATCTTCCCATTTCGTGTAAGGAAATGGTGTTTTGTGCGTGGACGGTGCCTGTGAAAGGGAATTGAGCTACTAATTATGGGGAACAAATAGGCCACTGATACATTTGTGTTTGATGTGTCACTGAGTTGACGATCCATTTCCTTTGGCATGTTTGATATTGTAAATTCTTGAAATACGGAACGGAGCAAAACTATATACTGGATATATAAGTGACTACTAATGTTTAGAGCCCAACATGAGTAACTCCACAAATGGAAGTTGGTCGTACATATATAATGTTTAGAGCCCAACATGAGTAACTCCACAAATGGAAGTTGGTCGTACATATATTACTATTAGCATTTTATTTTTATCCTCATCCTTTCATATTTGGATGAGTTATTATGCTCTATATATATACATCTACATATTAAAGAGTGTTCAAACACTTGTCTCATCTACATATTAAAGAGTGTTCAAATACTTGTCTCTCATGCTTGTGTGTTCTTGTTGATTATTTTTTTGTTAAATGCTTTGTTTGTTTTCAATTTC
The DNA here is from genome assembly GCA_034641835.2 of Pinus albicaulis. Lineage (NCBI taxonomy): Eukaryota > Viridiplantae > Streptophyta > Pinopsida > Pinales > Pinaceae > Pinus > Pinus albicaulis. The sequence continues at coordinate 476,858,684 of CM076584.1, forward strand.
GAGCACACATCAATTGGTATCAAGGATTGAGTTTAGCCTCGATAGGGCTTAAGACTATCAATTTTTTTTGGAAGTTTATTACCTTTCAAAATTGTACTCTCATCTTTGGTTTCTCTAGGACTGCTTCAACTCCACATTCAAGGTTTCTTCTTTAACTACTTCAAGTGATTGGTAGTACGTTAATGCCTCTGCAATGTTTTTCAAGTTTCTGGATGTTGTTACAAGTTGTTTCTTGCAAATCTGTCCCTAATCATGAAGTTTTTGTGTGGTTACAAAAATTCTTTTGCTTTTCATGGATTCAATGTATTTTTGGTTCACTCTTGTGGACATTTTGAATGTTTTTCTTTTCATTTGTTTATTTTCCATGATTCCACCCACCTTTCAACATATTTATCGATTCATCTTGGCCCTTATGTTATCTATTGTTTAGTCTTGAATTTTGTCGATTTCATTTATTGCCCCCCTAAGCAAAGACTAATTTTAGGGACGAGAGCTATGAGGCATGAGTTATAGGTGAATTTAATGTAGAATATGATGAGCATGTTCCAGTAGTTAATAGTACAACAAAAATGGTTCCTTGCTTAATAGTCACATATAGTTGGACAAAAATAGGTTTATAATAAAGAGATCTGACTCATTTCACATGCCTTGTGTTTCGACTAGTAGTAGCATCTACAATTTCAATGGGCATCACTTATTTAACAATAGAGCCTATAATTGTTGTATCTCTTGTACTTTCCATGCTTGATACCCTACTCCAACATGTTCTATTTCAACTTATCATACTCCTTTACATGAAAGCAAGGACGAAGAATATTGTGAGTGATGACAACCTTATTTACAACCCATTTTTGTGCCTACAATATCTGATGTTTACTTCATTTCCAATTGAGACACATTAGACTATTGCACGACAAAACTTGAGTGTTGGGTGTTGAATTTTCTACAATGTACATAGTAGAATTCTATTTTTTGTTGGAATCACGATTGCAATTAGACTAAAACCCGCAGGCATTAGTCTCAGTTACAATCACCAGAGTTAGGATCCATGAGAGGCGGTTAGTCCATGTTGTGAAACACACTGGGAGCGTTGAACCCAATGTCCAACAATCTCACCCCCAACGCAAGCTGAGTGAGTTTCAAACTCGAGAATTGTCGCTCTGGTACTACTAGTTGGGATAAAAATTGCCATTAGACCAAAACCTGCAGGCATTAGTCTTCGCTACAATCGCCAAAGTTAGGATCCACGCTAGGTGATTAGTCCATGTCGCGAAACACATGGGGAGCACAACCCAATGTCCAACATTTTCTGCTAGATAATTACTTCCTAATGGTTTTACACACAATATTCTTATGCTAGTGATACCATTGAACAATTACACTTTAGAAAATATTAACAGTAAATGCAGCGAAAATTGTAAAGATCATAGAAATACAACCATGCACGATAGAGACAATATTTTTACATTGGGAAACCCAACCTTTGGAGAAAACCCATCAACTTTTCTTTAGGAGAAATTATTCTTCATCAAGGTTCACAAATCCAATTCGTCTAGAAATTTATGCCAATATCTATGTCAAAAATACCAGTAAAACTTGGTCAAACTCCAACAATTCAGTGCTGGTCAAATTAGCCAAAAAAACCAAAAGTCAATGCTGGTCAAACAATCAACTTGTAGTCAAATTCAGCCTTGCGGTCAAAGTTTGGCCCCACAGTCAACCCTGCAGCTTGCGGTCAACCCCTACGATCCGCAATCAACCCTTGCTGTCTGCGGTCAACTCTTGCGGTTTACGGTCAACTCCTGTGGCTATGGTCAACCTTGCGGCTGCAGTCAACCTTGTGGCTTGCGGTCAACTCCTACGGCCTAGTGAAATCTCAATCTAATAGCTTGGCCGACTTGATGCTCCAAAAATCAAATTTATAATGTAATCTTTCATAATTTTTCTAGGTCGACTTAGGCATGTGGAAATACCTCCCAATGTTGGAAAAAATCAACACTCACTCTCAGCGAGGGAGGTATTCTCCTTTGCTGCAACATATTTCCCCTTAGCTGAAAGTTCTCCTTCATAAGAAAAGATCATGAGCTTGCTATGTTGGTGCATGTCTATAGGTCACTTCATTGTGAAGTAGGCTCTGTGACTCCTCACATGCACGTCTATAGATCACTCCATCCTAGAGTAGGCAATGTGACTCCTTGGCTATTTACCCCTAGCCAAATCAACATGGCCTGGCTAAAGTCCTTTATGGCTCCTCAGGTAAATGTATCAATCTCCTCTGTTTAAATCAACATGACCCAGCCAAAGTCCTTCATGGCTTCTCAGGAGAGGATCTGCCACTGGACCATTCTCCTCTGGTCAAATCAACATGGCCCAGCTGAAGTCCTTTATGGCTTCAAGTGAATTTCATCTATCTCCTCTGGTCAAATCAGCATGATCCAACCAAGTCCTTTTGGCTTCTCAAGAGAAGATATGTCCAATCCTGTAATTGTCATGGGCCATTCACCTCCGGTCAAATTAGCATGACCCAGCCAAAGTCCTTCATGGCTACTTAGGTGAATGTATCCATCTCCCCCGGTCGTATCAAAATGACTTAACCAAGTCTGTCTAGCAGCTAGCTTCTTAGGAGATGGTCTGCCCAATCCCACCAAGACATCAACACTCCCTCTCAACAAGGAGGACATTCTGTATCATGCCAAGCTTGTCTTTGAAGTATACAAACTTTGCTCTAGACAGAGGCTTGGTGATAATGTCTGCAATTTGCTCGATGTGGATATGTAACGGGGTTTCAATGCGCCACTTTGCACCATGTTTTGAATGAAGTGATATTTGATCTCAAATGTGCTTCGACTTGTCATGAAAAGATGAATTCTCCGAAAGGTCAAGACAACTTTGGTTATCATAATATATCAAGGTCGTCTCTAGCACTTGATAAATTATCCTTGCAAGTAGCTTCCGAAACAACACTACTTCTTGACTTGCGGCATTGGCTGCGATATACTCTGCCTTTGCTAAAATGAGTGCGAAAAAAATTTGCTTCCTGCTAAACTAGAACATCATAGGTGATCCCAAGCTGAAGCAACACCCCAAGGTGCTCTTTCTGTCCTCTGCATTCCCGACCTAATTTGAATCTGTATGTCCTATAACCTCACTTCACTACCTAAGACATATCTCAAACCATACCCAACTGTACCACGTTGGTACCTCAACACATGTTTTATCGCATGCCTTTGCTCAACCATTAACTAACCAACTTCCTTCACTGGATCCATCACCACAACTGCTTTCTGGTTACCCTAACTAGGTGCTCCCTCCAACACTAAAGATTTTCTACTTTGAACTTCTTTAGCATAACATTGTTTTGCCCCTGGTTCAAGCACTCCACACTTGAAATTTTTTTTGATCCCATTGTAAAAAAATAGAGAGGTCCATGCCAAGAATTGAACGACACCACCTACTAATTATTTTATGCATTTTGTTGGAAAGGGTGTTAAAGCAAGTAAAAATGAGGGATCATTTCCTTTGAAGGAGGAGGAAATGATGAGAACTTGTTGTAAAATCATAAATGTGAATAATTCTACAAATGACAATTAGTTATACATATCTTGCTTTTCGCTTTTGGCTTATAGCTTCTATTATTTTTTTTCCTCTTTTTTATTTTCCTTATTTGGATGAGTTATTGTATGTTGGATATAGGATAAGATAAATATATTAATATCTAACAAATGACCAAAAGGTAGGTCAATGGGACAAAGAAAAGGTACAATCAACAACACTTGTAGGTGTTCTTATGACCACTCTAAAAGCATAAAACAAGCTAAATAAATAGATACACGAGTTATGCATGAAACAACACAACAACCTTTTTTTTAGAGAAATCATTCAATTAAACAAAGATACATCTAAATCCCTCTAGTCAAAATGAATATGAAACTAACCAGCAAGAAACTCTGGGTCAAACCTGGTCAACCTTCCCACTTGTCAAGTCAAATTTCTGCCCAATAAACAGTGTGATTTGATTTGATAGGGCTGAATTTCGATCTACTTCTGCACCAGAGAAACTCAAACCTGTTGCTTAAAGATGCCCATAAATTCACCCTTTCTGTCACACGTGCGAAGTCAGCTGCAGAGAGGAATGCCACATGTGCGAGGTCAAAAGAGAGAGAGAAAGAGCTCGATCTTCTTCTAGTCATATCGAACCTTCTATTCCCTGTCTCCATTGCAAAAGATACTTTGTTATGTGGTGGTCCAAATTATTGAAGAGGAGGGAGTTGAATGGCACATATATAGTGATTTTGGAGGCCAAATATGCGTGACAAGGGGCATGCCAACTTGGAGGGCCGATGTGACTTTCTTGGGTTTAAATTTCTAAATTCAAAATTCAAAATTGAAAATTTTCTTTTTAAAACCGACATGAAGAGCATGTCCAATATACATTATTGCATACATCAAGGGCCAAAATATGAATTATGAAGACCGACCATAGCTACAAGATTCAGCACTCCCTCTTATCTAGGGAGGTATTCATAATGACTATCTAGATGTTTTGTTGTTGACAAATTTCTCTAAGAAAAGGTTATAACAATTCATCTTCAACATCAACATCATTTAATTACCTAGTCAATAACTTTGACTCATGGTAAATCAACAATATCAACTAGTTACCATAATTTTGTTTGGTACATCTGCCCTATGGTGCAGTATAATCCTGGTTGGTACTCCTGATACATGGTACATCATTAGCATCATCTAGTCACCATAATTTTGGTCCCTTTGACACATGGTTCACCATCATTCTGGTCAATATCTTTGACACATGGTGAATCTCCAAAGGCCACACTCTACATTAGTAATTTTGGGCTTGATGCTAAATGAGCTCACTCAACCTATTTGGAGAGTTTTAAGCTTGATGCTGAGAGGCACCTACTCAATTGAGTGATTTTGGGCCTCTAGGACCATTCTTCCTAATTTCGGCAAACATACTTGACACAGGAAGAATGATTGTCCTATGTTGGACCATTCTCCCTAATTTCGGTCAACACACTTGACACAGGGAGAATGTTTGTCCTTGATGCTATCACATCAACACTCTGGACCATTCTCCCTAATTTTGGTCAACCTGACCTGGGGAGAATGAATTTCCTTGATGCTGTAATATCATCACTCCCTTTTGCTAAGAGAGACATGCTCAATCACTCCAAGCTTTCCCTCGAAGTATACCGATTTCATCTTGGGACAAAGGCTTTGTCAACAATTTGCTTGACTGTAGAATAGTACTGGAGCCACACTACTTCCTTCTGTACGATGTCTTGGTACTAGATCTCACTGTGTGTTGACCTGTCATCATGGTCGTCACCTTCACTTGATCAAAAAATCCTGCAAGTAGTTTTTGAAGCCATACTGCCTCACAACTCGCCTACCAAGCTGCAATATATTCGACTTCTGCAGTACTGAGTGCAACAAATGTCTACTTCTTGCTCATCCAAGAAATCATAACGGAGCCCAAACTGAAGCAACATCAACATGAACTCTTTATGTCTTTTGCACTCTGCCTAATCTGAATCTGTGAATCCTTGTAGCTATACTTCACTATTTGAGACATATCTCAAACCATAATTTATTGTGCCATGACCAATTGTACCATGTTGGTACTTCAACACATGTTGAGCCACATGCCTTGGCTCAACCATAAACTGATCGACTTCCTTTACTGGATCGATCATCATGGCTACTTTCTAGTTACCCTAACTGGGTGCTCTTTCTAAAACAGATTCTGCTGTGGCAATCTTGGCTGCTCCCTTAGCTTGACAGTCTCAATGACAATCCATCATCTTGAACTCAGAGGTCAACTCCCTTTGAAGCTAAAACAAGGCTCCCTGACTACTCCCTTTGTTATGGAAGCAAATCTTTTTGCCACAACTGCTCCCTTTGACACATGAGTCCTTCTGCTTCCGTTCGAAACAAATCACACAGGATCAACCTTGATCCATCAATTCAAATCTTAGGTGCAATCTTCTATTTGAAAGCAGGAGACTTCTTCATGACCCTCAAAGCCTTGAGGTGGTTCCATGTACACTTCTTCCTCAATTTCTTCATGGAGAAGAATGAACTCTACATCCATCTAATGTAATTCCATAATAAAAGCAACAATAATCCTAATAGAAGTGTACTTGGCAACTGGAGCAAATGTCTTTTCATGATCCTCTCCCTCTTTCTTGGAGAACCTTCTACTCTCAAATCTTGCTTTATACTTGTCTATGTTGCCATTTGTTGCATGCTAGATCTTGTGGATCCATTTAGAAGTCACCATTGACTTCTCTTCGGCACAGTCAAGGTATACTTCAGACTTGCTGATCTGCCTGCTCCTTTTGAGCTTGGATCTCATCTCTCAACACAAGTCACCAATTTTGGGAAAGTCCTCTTGTCACAAGCTTTGCTTCGTTCTTCCACAACTTATATTTGCTACTAGAGCCTTGGCAACCTTCACTATGTACTTGCAATCCTCACGAGCAGGCCATGGAAGAATAATTATGGAGTATAAAAACTCTGGTAAAACTTGATAAATATATATTATTAATGATGAAAGATGAGATGATTACAATGAGGGATCGCCTGGGCTTTAAATATAGCCTCAAGGTGTCCCTTGGTGAAGAGGCATGATCTTTGATCATGCCTTTTCAGTTAATAACCTAAGATAACTAAATCTAATTAATAAATAATAAAATATACATAACATTGCCCCCTTCTTAAGATGCTTTGTCCTCAAAGCATACGTAATGATGGGTGTTGCTGGCGAAACGCTTCAGACTCCCAAGATGCTTCTTCAATGGGCAAGTCCTTCCACTTGATTAAATATTCGGTAATCACATGAGAGCGCGGCTTCTTATCACGAGTAGATAGGATCCCCTCGGGCTCTAGAACGAGCTTGCCTTCATCATCCAAAATGGGAAGTGTTGTTTGGGGCAACTGATGGTTACCCAATGCCTTTTTTAAGCAGGACACATGGAAAACATTGTGAACACGACTGGTATCGGGAAGGTGCAACCCATAAGCGACTTGACTGATATTTTTAATAATTTGATACGGACCATAAAACTTTGGAGCTAATTTATTTTTTCCTTTTTGTTTAAGGGACAACTTCTTGTATGGTTGAAGCTTGAAAAACACCCAGTCTCCAACTTCAAATGATCTCTCAGTGCGATTACGGTCAGCTTGTTGCTTCATACGATTCTGTGCAACACTCAAATTCTCTTTTAGAATTTGGACGACCTTTTGGTGTTCTTCTAGTTGATTTTTTACTACTGGCAAATTAGTTTGAATTGAAGCAAAATCTTTCCACTTCGGAGGCTCATATCCATATAGAGCCTGGAACGGAGTCATTTTTGTCGATGTATGGTAAGTAGAATTATACCACCATTCAGCAAGATGCAACCATTGGACCCACTTGTTTTGTTTCTCCGTAGCATAACATCGTAGGTAGGCTTCCAAACATTTATTAACAACCTCCGTTTGCCCATCTGTTTGAGGGTGATAAGCTGAGCTCATATTGAGATAGGTTCCAACATGGTTGAACAATTCCTTCCAAAAGTTTCCCTTAAATTTGGCATCCCTGTCACTAACAATAACCTTCGGAAAGCCATGTAGTTTATAAATATGTTTGCAGAATATCTCTGCAATTTGCTTTGCAGAGTCTGTTTTTTTAATAGCGATGAAGTGAGCATACTTAGTGAGTCTATCTACTACAACGAAGATCTTATCCTTACCATCTGATACAGGTAATCCTTCAATAAAATCCATCGATATTTCTTCCCACTTCTGGGCCGAAATATTTAAGGGATGAAGTAAGCCAGGTGTCATAATGTTTTCAGTTTTATTTCTTTGACACTTGTCACATTCTGCAACATATTTTTGAATATCGTGACTCATACCCTTCCAGAAAAATGACTGACGCGCATTGTAGTAGGTTTTGAAATATCCTACATGTCCCGATGACATGGAATCATGTGATTCCTTGAGTATTTTTGATATAAACTTGGATTTGGAGTTTAGATAAATTCTCTCTTTGTACCATAAGATATCGTTCTTCCATTCAAATTTTGAATTCCCTGGGAGATTGTTAATTATAGCCAACATGTCCGGATCTTTGGCGTACTCACTTCTAATCTCATTAAGCCATTCAGGCACAACAATTGAAACTGCAAGTAATGTTGTTTCCTCATCTTTTCTAGACAGGGCATCCGCTACTACATTGTCCTTTCCTTTCTTGTGTAATATCTCCATGTCAAAAGCGGCAATTTTCTTGATCCATTTTTGTTGTTCTTCAGAGAGTGTTTTTTGCTGAAGGAGATACTGAAGACTGTTATGATCGGTTCGGATGGAAAATTTACTTCCTAACAGATATTGTCTCCATTTGGCTAATGCATGCATAATTGCGAGCATTTCCTTACTGTATGTGGACTTGAGACGCTCACGTTTATTTAATTTTATGCTTTCAAAAGCAATAGGGTGCCCTTCTTGCATTAATACTGCACCAATACCGAATCCCGAGGCATCACATTCAATGATAAATGGTTTAGAAAAGTCAGGTGTTGCCAATACTGGTGCATTAGCCATTACTTCCTTCAAATCTTCAAAACATTTCCCTGCTTCTTCATTCCATTTAAACGAATTTTTCTTCAAAAGATTTGTAAGAGGTGCAGTTCGATGCGCATAATCTTTAATAAATCTTCGATAATATCCTGTTAATCCTAAAAATCCTCTGAGCTTGGATATGTTCACTGGTTTATTCCATTCCCTTATAGCCTTAATCTTAGAAGGATCCACTTTTAGTCCTTCATGGGATATTAGGTGTCCCAGATATTCAACTTCTTCTTTTCCAAAGGTGCATTTGGATTTTTTTGCATAAAATTGATGGTCTTCTAGTAACGTGAGAACCTTATCCAAGTGTTGCAAATGCTCCCTCCAAGTTTTACTATAAATCAAGATATCATCAAAAAATACTAATACAAATTTCTTGAGATATGGACGAAATAACTCGTTCATAGTGGCTTGGAACGTAGCTGGTGCATTTGTCAACCCAAAGGGCATTACTTTAAATTCATAATGACCTTCATGTGTTTGAAATGCAGTTTTTGGTATATCTTCCAATCTAATTCGGATCTGGTAATAACCTGACCTTAAATCTAATTTAGAGAAATATTCTGCGCCATGGAGTTCATCCAACATTTCATCGATAAAGGGAATTGGAAACTTATTTTTAATGGTTATCTTATTTAATCCTCTATAGTCAATGCATAGACGAAATGATCCGTCTTTTTTTCTTACCAATATAACTGGGGCAGCATACGGACTCTTACTTTTTGAAATGACCCCACATTTTAAAAGGTCTTGGATTATCTTCTCAATTTCCGTTTTATGGTGATGTGGGTAGCGATAAGGTTTGATGTTAACAGGATCTGATCCTGCCTTGACTTCTATTGTGTGTTCGATTTCCCTATGAGGAGGCATCTTCATTGGTAGATCTTGAAATACCTTTTCATGTTTCTGAACTAATGCTTGTACCTCCTGAGATTCTTCATGGTTGACTTTTGTGGATAACATCTCTAAATGACGACATTCGACTATATAAGCTAGTGCTCCCTTTCGGATCATCTTCATCATCTGGGATGATGATACGATTTGATTTTCTGGGGCTTGGAATCCAAACAACTTGTGCTTCCGTCCTTCCCACCTAAAGCTTATAAACTGCTTCTGATGGTTGGTCGAATAAGTACCCAAGGTTTGTAACCACTGAATTCCTAGGACCACATCTACTCCTCCGAGTGGTACGACATAGAATGGAGATTCTAAACTAAAGTCTTTAATCTGCAATTTGACTTTATGGCATTTTCCTACCTGTTCAATCTTCTTACCATCGGCTACCATTACCTTCATATTAGGCATGGGAAAGGTAAAGAGGTTGAGTCTTTTGGCCATGGTTGAATCTAGAAAATTGTGCGTGTTGCCTGTGTCTATGAGAACCATTACGTTGTTTTTCTTTATATGTCCCCTTAATTTTAGTGTCTGCGGTTGTGATATACCTGTCATGGCTGATAATGACACTTGCGGGGTGCTGTCACCATCTACTTCTGGGGAGAATTCTAGGGTATCTTCTATCCCTTCTATGTCTGAATCATCATTGTCAGAATCATTAGTTGCTTCACAGTTATACAGAATTTTTTTTTTCCCATTAGCACATCTGTGCTTAGGGTCCCATTTTTCACCACAACGTTTGCATTTGCCTTCCTTTATTCTTTGTATTTCCAGGTTAGATTTGTCTCCTTCGCGCAGGCGTGGTGGAACATATTTCATGTTATCTTCTTTTGTAGATTGAGGAAACCGTCGTCTCGAATATACTTTTTCTGGTTTTGATAATCTTTCAAACTTCTTTTCAGCAGCTTTTGCTTTTTGCCTTGCTACTTCTACAGACGTGATTTCATGTAGTTCTAGTTCTTCTTGAATGTGGACTTTAAGTCCCGAGATGTAAGACTGGATTAGACGAGATTCCGACAATCCGGGTACTCGTGTTGCCAAAGTCTCCCATTCTCGCATGTACTCATCCACATCTCCTTTTTGGCGTAATTTGATAAACGTTGAAAAGAACTTTTCTTCTTTTATGCCTTGAAACCTTTTGAAGAACGCATCCTTAAATTTCCTCCAACTGATAGCGAGCGTCGTTTTTTTCCACCACATATACCAATTATATGCTTCTCCTTCCATTTTCATGGAAGCATGTTTAATTTTTTCATCATCACTAGTAATGTCATAAATTTCAAAATATTCTTCTGCCTTATTAAGCCATGCAACACTATTCTTTTCATTACCATCAAATTTGGATAAGTCGATCTTGGCTTTGCGCTGATATGCTAATGGTGGAACAAGAAGGGGATATTGATTAGCGAATGCATTCCAGAGCTGCTTGTTTTGAAAATCTGCATTACTATCTTCTTGATGATGTGGAGAATCAGTCTTTTCCTGATGATCTTCCGAGTTCCCTGAATCTGCGGAATTGTTTTGTTGATTTGGTTCCCCGTTAGGAGATGTTGGGGATTGTGTCTGACTCAACTTATCTATTTTATCATTTAGCTTGTTGAAGAGTTCTGTCATATTGTTCATTGCTTCGTTCTGCTTTTCTGTGGCTTCATGATGGTTTAGCCACATTTGTCTTTCCATTCGATTTGTCGTATCATGGATTTTTTTGATGTCGTTGGAGTGCCCTGAAACTGTACCTTCCAGATTGACTAGTCTTTTTCCGAATTCTTCGGAATTGTTATTAATTTGCTTCTCAAGATCTCCTAATTTCTTCTGTAATTCCGACATCGACATTGACGAAGACATCGAGCGTGTATGAGGTGGGGAATATTTTTCTGCCAGTTTCTCTTTTCCCCTTTTTATTTATTTTTTATTTTATTTTATTTAATTAATTAATTAATATTTAATTAATTAATTAATAATATATATATATATATATATATATTTTAAATAAATTATATAATTATTATATATATAATTTATTAATTGAAATTATATAATATATAAATAATTATATAATTATAATATATATATATATATAATTATCAATTTTTTTGAAAACTATATAATATATAAATAAAATATATAATTATAATATATATTTATATAATAATCAATTTGAAAACTATATGATATATATTTATATAAATTTAAAAAAAATCGTTTTTAAAATTATGGTCTTCCGTTGAAAGGGCACGACTTTACTGTGCTCGTTCCGTTTGAAAAAAAAACACGCCGTTCTTATATCAACACTGCTCGGAATTTTTTTAAACGAATCGAGTTTGTTTAATCGTCCACCTGTTTCAATTTAACGTTGCGCTGTTTCTTCTGATACGGTTAAATGACGTAGCTGTGGGTTTTTTGTTTTCTGTCAGAGGGCCGGCAGAATCTAGCTCGAGAACTAGAATATCCCTGCACCGGTCAGATTCTATCACCAACCTCCACGAGTGTTTCGATTTGTTATGGATGCCACCACGCAGTGGGTTAATGAATACGCAATTTTGGTCCCTGTAGGTCCCCACACAAGCCTGCTATTCGATTCTCCACAACAGGTCGAGTTGACTGTTTTTACTATTGGACCCAAACATAAGTATAATCAAACCAAGACAGATTTTTTTACAAGGGTGAATTGTTCTTCATCGAATTAATGTCTGCATTCACAAGATGAATCTCTTTCTTGCACTGTCCTTTTCACGAGATGAAAAAATCCAGTCAGGGAATTCGATGAGGAGAAAAAAATTGATAGCTGTGTGGACAGACAGCGAATTGCTCACACAGATCCTGAAGAGCGACTGCTCCGATACCAATGGAGTATAAAAACTCTGGTAAAACTTGATAAATATATATTATTAATGATGAAAGATGAGATGATTACAATGAGGGATCGCCTGGGCTTTAAATATAGCCTCAAGGTGTCCCTTGGTGAAGAGGCATGATCTTTGATCATGCCTTTTCAGTTAATAACCTAAGATAACTAAATCTAATTAATAAATAATAAAATATACATAACAAATTATAACCTAGCAAAGCGAAATAATGACAAGAGGCTAGCTAATAGTAAAACAAGAATAATAATCAAGGAGGAGAGACATATGTTACTTATCTTTTGAGGATCATAAGAAAAATGTCAGCTCCCTCTTGGCCTTAGCCTTCTTGCATCCATTTTGCAAATTTATCAACCTCGTCGTAATCATCAACATGATGTCATTTCTTCCTTGCATGGGCTAAGGTTTCTTCTTTTAGCGGAAACATTAATCTAGGTCCAAATCTAGGGTTTTATCTATAAACCCTTATGGTTTTCACATCTAAGACGTCCAATCTTTTACAAACCCTAGTTTTACAATACTCATCCTTTTGCAAGTTCAACAGACCTTGTCATCAACAAATTTTCCTTTTACTTCCAGATGTTCAAAGTCTTAGGGTATGACAATCCATTATCTTCTATAACACTTACTCCACCTACCAACTCTTAATAGGTAGACAATCTTCAACTGCATCAACAAATTTTGAGTAGGGCAAGCTAGATGAATTTGACCTTCTTACTGTAGCAACAACTAATCATGTCATCAAAACTGAGCTTAGCCCTCGTGCATGATTTAAATTCAAATCATCATAATGTCCTATCAGTTCATGACACTTGAAACAAGTGTATGCATTTTGCTTCAGATTTGAGCACCAAGCGTCTCAAGGGTTGAATAACTTCTTCTTGGCTCAAGCAACCCTATGATAATGTTGCTTGCAAGATGACCTCCTTAATTCCCTCTGGCTCAAGGAGGAACTTCAGAGATGTGACCATACTTTGTCATATATGTAATGGCACTAGATACAATCATATTCACAATAGTAAGACACCTTTTGCATACTAGAGACGATATTTGCATAGAGGTGACATATTCTTAAATGCTTGTAACTTTAGAAGGAATGCTTCCGTATCAAGGAAAAATCCAATTCGTCTTTAGGATGTCAAACGTTCTTGGCGCGAGTGCATTTGGTTCATCAGTCAAATGTTGCCCCTTTGTTGACAAGTATCATGTCAATACAATAAGATGTATTAATATCTTCCACAAAGATCTACACTATATCAATTAAGGCAAGCAAACAACTTTTAGAGGGTCCAAACTATCTCTATTTACCCTTTGAACAAGATTTTAATGTACGCTCAACCAAACTCAACTACACTGCCTTTATGTGGCTTTATCTTGCTTTGAGCAATAATCCGCACTGTAATTGCTTCTTGAAATATCAATATGACATTTATGCTTGTAGATTAGTAGTGTTTCTCATCAATGAACTTGTAAGGTGAAGGGACTCCTTCATAATTGCCCTTAATAAATTCTTCAAGGATTCCTTGTTATAAGGCAACAAATCAAACATAGTCCTATGATCTTACTAAGGAGCAGATCACAGTCCTATCTACTTTCTCATGAAGACAACTTTGATACAAGTCTTTTAAAAGCTATTTGGTAATCATTTCCTCTATCTGAAATTTTCAAGAATGTTGCTAAAGTAAAGCCTTCAAACAAATTCACTATAGGTAAATTGAGTGATGGTACATACCTTTCATTCCAAGCATTAAACTGCAGACTTATAGCTTCGTTGGTCTCTTTATAGGTCTGTATTCCTAGGCCTCATACTTGTCTAACTCATCAATATAGTGTGCTTAGATGGAAACTAAGTCATGCTTGCTTGATGGCCATAATAGATCTTCAATACTAAAGCATCAACCCTTCTTCTTAGACAAAGATAATCTCAAACCTCTTTTGGTTGCTTTTTGAGACTCCTTAGCCTTAGTCGTAAAGGCTTATTACACTCATGATCAAGACATCACAAATTTATGTTCCTATTAACATGGCTTCTCCTTGTTGATGAGTTAATGTCATCAGACAACTAGGGTATGTTCCAAGTTATGGTTGTAACCTTTTTCATTAACTGAGACATTGCAAATTCTCTTAGGCCATGTTTGAGGCTTCTCGGTATTTGTTTTGTCAATCTGAGGCCTTTCGGCCTTGAACTGGGGGATTCAACCTTCTTCATAGTCTTGATCAAGAGCATAGACGAATCTTTGGTGTATATATATATATATATATATATATATATATATATCATTCTTGCAAATTGTGATATGGAACTAGAGCTCCTTTATCTTAGACACAACACACTCTCATATATATATATATATATATATATATATATATATCATTCTTGCAAATTGTGATATGGAACTAGAGCTCCTTTATCTTAGACACAACACACTCTCGCCCTGATCAATAGATGATGTCTTCATCATTGACTTGGCAGAATAGAATGTAGATTTTCTTCAAACCAGAATGGCAGGTCTCGACCTTCTTTTGGAATGTGCTTCTGTAGAAATTATATAACTTATGTGTTATATGTCCAAGATTCTCCTGATCTCACACTATTTTAACTTCATGCAAAATACAGAATCTATTCCATCATTGATCATTTGCGGAAATTAAATCAAGATTGCAATGCACACATGAAACAATAAAAATTCGCACACATCAACACAGTTGTTTAACGGGAAAGCCTGAAGCTAAAAACCCCAACTATCTGTATATAATATATGTCATAGAGATCATGTAACAATCCTCATACAAAGTTGATCATATCAAGCTCTCAGTACAATACAATCGCTACACACTAATCAGGCCCGATCTTGCAAATCCATGCACCAATCTTTGCCACCGCTACTTTCTCCCGCTCTACTGCGCAATCCTCGTTGAAGAATGGCTCTCTGAAGAATGGCTCTGAATGAACTCAATTGCTCTAGCCTTGCTCTCGCAATGCTCATTGGCATCTCCACTGAGTGTTGGATGCAATCAATGCATCACTATAGTCACGATTGATAGTCACGCTTGCCCTTTCACCTATCTCTCCACTAGTCTCCACTGAAACTGCCATGCACTGTAGTTAACTGATGTATTCTTCGCCTGATTAATGAGTTATTATTTGGTGAATTAATTAACTAATTAATTCACTCCACTCTCATTAGTGTATTAATCATGAATGATACAACTAGCCTAACCGAGTCTAACTGAGTTAAACTAAATACAACTCCACCAACTACTTCTACAACTCCACCAAACTCTGTCACATGAGTTCTAACTGAAGTCCTCCATGCAATAGCTCCAGTAAACCCTCAGGAATAGCGTAATTCCTTCTGTCAACTGTTGTGCCACATCTGTGCACTTAACTGAAGTGCTCCAAGAGAATAAGATAATGTTTAGAGTCCAAATATTATTAAGAGCTAATAATATTCGACATATCTATTTTTAGACTGGCAATCTAAAAATAGATTCCGCCCAATATGTCTAAAAATAGAAGTCCATGTATTTTTCCAACTTGACCAACCATCCAAAAATAGCATCCTGCAACTCATAGAATATGATCGACATGTCTAAAAATAGACATAGTCTAAAAATAGACTTTGCGCCAAAAATAGCCTGCGGGCCCACTTAGTGAAGGCGACTCTTTTCACTAAGCTCATCATTTTGTTGAATCTCAACACTCCCTCTCAACAAGATAGGGATTATCTGCCACCCCGATCCTGTCTCTATGGTATTCGAATTTGCCCCTGGTGAGCGCTTTCGTCAGAATATCTGCATCCTGATCCTCTGTAGGAATGTAAGAAAGCAACATGATCTTCCGCTGCACACAATCTTTGATATGATGGTACCAGATGTCAATGTGTTTAGATCTATCATGAAATACTGGATTAACCGAGAGTTTAATGCAACTCTGATTATCACAATATATCACCGTAGGATCTAAATGTGAACTGAACAAATCGACCGGGATTTTCCTCATCCATATAGCCTCGCATGCAGCCAAACTTGTTGCCATGTACTCAGCCTCCGCTGAACTGAGTCCCACGGATCTTTGTTTCCTGCTGTACCAAGAAACTGCTGTAGATCCAATATTGAAAATCCCTCCAGATGTGCTCTTTCTGTCCGTTGGGCTTCCTGCCCAATCTGCATCCGTGAAGTCATGCAGCTTCACCTCACCCGACTATTTGTACCACAATCCATACCCAGATGTGCCCCTGAGATACCTCAGGACATGCTTGCCTGCCTTCCAAAAGAGCTTGGTAGGCTTCACCATTACTTGTGAAAGCTGGTTCACAGCATAACATATGTCCGGTCGTGTATTGACTAAATACATGAGCGAACCAACCAACTGTCGATAAACAGTGGCATCCACTACCTCTGCCGATGTAGCATCCTCCTTCCTCCAACCACCAGGAAGGGGAGTGTCGATAGGCTTGCAGCCTTGCATGTGAAACTTCTCCAGTATCTCCCGGGCATACTTGCCTTGAGACACAAATAGTTCACCTTTCCGCTGCCAAATTTCCAATCCCAGGAAATAATGAAGGAGGCCCAAGTCCTTCATCTCGAACTCCTTTGCAACATCTGCCTTGCATGAGTGTATCAACAGTTCATCACTCGTTAGTATTAAATCATCTACATAAAGCACAATGATCAAAAGCTTACCCTCCACCACAATCTGGTATAGGTTTGGATTCGCCTCACTCCTGGCGAAACCAAGTCCGGTGAAATAACTGTCTATCCGTGTGTACCAAGCACGAGGTGCTTGTTTCAGCCCATACAACGCTCTTTTGAGCCTGCACACATGCGACTCGCTGCTGAAGATTTCGAATCCTTCAGGCTACTCAGTGTACACCTCCTCCTCAATGACTCCGTTGAGGAACGCAGTCTTCACATCCATCTGATGAATGTGCCAACCCATCTGCGCTGAGAGAGCAAGGATGGTCTGTATGGAAGAATACCTTGCAACGGGTTCAAAGGTTTCTTCATAGTCGATCGCCTCGATCTGTGGGAAGCCCCGGGCAACAAATCTTGCCTTATACTTCTCAACGCTCCCATCAGCAGCTTGCTTCACTTTGTAGATCCATCTCGAACCTACCACTGATTTCCCTTCCGGCCTTGGGACAATCTCCCATGCACTGTTTCTGACAATCGAATCATACTCTTCCACCATGGCATCTACCCATGCGGGATCCTTCACAGCTTCCTCGAAAGAGGATGGCTCCGTTACGATACACTTGCTCATCAGAGCCATGTATCCAGTAAATCGGTCAGGTGACTGTCTCTGTCTGCGCTGTGGTGTAGGAACTCTTACATTCTGCACTGCATCAAGATTCAGTCGCTCAACTTCTGTAGTGCGCTTTCGCCCTTTGATGTTTGGCGCTGCATGAGTGGTTTCTTCCACTCCATGAACCTCCTCTTGTGGCTGATCCACATCTTGAGGCTCATCTTTAGGAACAAGTAGCTCCTCCTTTGCATGCAAGTGTAGCTCCCTCTCAAGCGACAACTTCATGGCTTTCTCCTCATGAAATTTGATATCCCGTCGCACGACAATCATCCGACTGTCTGGCAAATACACACGATAATTGTGGGGTGTTTCTGTGTACCCCACAAATATCCCAACCTCTGCGGTCGGCCCCAGCTTCTTCTTGGCATCTTTCGTCACATGAATGTAAACAGGTGAGCCAAAAATCTTCAAATGAGAAATATCAGGCTTCTTACCAGAAAATGCCTCTTCAGGTGTACTCATGCCAAGTACTCTATGAGGACAACAATTTTGCACATAAACCGCAGTGTTGCATGCCTCAGCCCACAAGTGTATCGGAAGGCCCTGATCATGCAACATTGCCCATGCAGCACCCACGATCGTTTTGTTCTCTCTCCGCGACCCCATTCTGCTGTGGGTTATGAGGTGCTATGAGTTCTCTTCGAATTCCTTCTTTGCTGCAGAAGTCTTTGAATTCGCCAGAGATGTCTTCACCACTATCGCTCCTTAGAGCTTTCACCTGCTTCTCCGACTCTTTCTCAACTAGCGCCTTGAACTCACAGAACTTTGAGTATGTCTCGCTCTTCTTCTGCATGAAGAAGATCCAGCACTTACGAGAAAAGTCATCAACAAATATCACATAATACCTGTGCTTTACTGTTGAAGCAACCGAGAAAGGTCCACACACGTCTGTGTGAATTCTCTCAAGGATTGTCGAGGCGTGACTATCCTTCTCATGAAAAGTGGTCTTCACAAATTTTCCCAAAGTACATCCCTTGCACTGATCTGACTGCGCAAGTGTACCTTTTGGGAAGCCCGGTAGAAATCTGCTGCAAAATTTTCAAAGCGCCATGGTGAAGATGGCCCAATCTCCTGTGCCACAATTCACTCTCATCTCGGCTCACCACTCCTGCTTTGTCTGCCATTGCTGCGCAACCATCTACCTGCAATTGATAAAGATTCTTAATTCGAATCCCTATCATCCTGGTTTGACCCGTTGTTTTATGTCGAAGGAAGGCTTTTCCCTCACTAAAAACAACATCATAACCCTTGTCTTCCAACATCGCCATGGAGATCAGATTCTTCTTCAATCCTGGAACATGCATGACATCCTTCAAGATGAAAGGTTTACCGGACTCCCTCTCAAAGGAAATAGTCCCGATATCAATCGCATTGTATCTACCATTATCGCCCATCTCGATGTGCACTCCCAGATCCTTTTCTTCCAGATCACTAAACAAATCTTTGTCTCCGATCATATGGAAAGACGCACCACTGTCAAGAAACCACACCGATCCCATCACACTTGAAACCAAGCATGCGATCAAAGAAAAATCTAGCTCAAACTGCGAGGCTAAGGCCTCTCCAGCTGCAGATCCAACAACCTGCTTATTCTTCTTCTTCTGTGGACAATTAGTGGCGAAATGTCCGTGCTGGTGACAGTGAAAAGACTTCACCTTGGACAAATCCTGGTTCTTGCCTTTCGCATCGGATTGAGAAGGATTTTTCTTCCCCTTCCCTTTCCTTGCTTTGGCAGCCAAAGCGCAATTTTCTTCATCTTCATTCTTCGATGAAGATCCATCCCTGGTACCTCGCCTTATCTCCTCCTGCACAAGATCCGACCAAAGTCGCTCCCATCTTGGCAGTTTCTCCCGTCCATTGACAGAGTCTTCGTAGCTATGCCAACTCTTCGGAAGCCCAAGGAGAGCCAAGCTCACCAAGTCTTCTTCATCAACAGTAACCCCCACACTTCCCAGCTCATCCTTGCAGTGGACAAACTTCGTGAGGTATTTTGGTATATTGTCGCCTTTCTCCATTTTTATTTTTCTGAGCTTGTATTTAAGCGCCAACTTCCTCTGGTCGCTTTTGCTTTGGAACAAGTCTGTTAAAGCCTTCCACATTAAGAATGGAGTGGCTTTCCCATCAAGGCTAGACACAATGTGGTCCTTCACACCTTCCAACAGAATCCTTCGACGCTTTGCTACCTTCTTTTGTCATGCGTCAAGCGCGGCAGCATCGCTAGATCCCGGCATAGGAACATCGCTATCGATGAACTCCTTCAGCCCATTATCCTCCAGCACCGCCTCCATCCTGTCCTTCCATGCAATATAATTCGAACTCCCTCAAGGGCATACTCCAATCGCAATCCGTTGAAAGACATTTCAATGAATGCTCAACTTCGACACCAAGAAAACACTGCAGCAAATTCGAATTCCACCAGCACAAAACTTAACCGCTTCAATAATTGCAATCTCCTCCAATGATCAACTGCTCCGATACCATGTAGAAATTAAATAACTTATGTGTTATATGTCCAAGATTCTCCTGATCTCACATTATTTTAACTTCATGCAAAATACGGAATCTATTCCACCATTGATCATTTGCGGAAATTAAATCAAGATTGCAATGCACACATGAAACAATAAAAATTCACACACATTAACACAGTTGTTTAACGGGAAAGCCTGACGCTGAAAACCCCAACTATCTGTATATAATATATGTCATAGAGATCATGTAACAATCCTCATACAAAGTTGATCATATCAAGCTCTCAGTACAATACAATCGCTACACACTAATCAGGCCCGATCTTGCAAATCCATGCACCAATCTTTGCCACCTGTTAGCCTGCCTCTACTGCGCAATCCTTGCTGAAAAATGGCTTTGAATGAACTCGAATTACTCCAGCCTTGCTCACGCAATCCTCATTGGCATCTCCACTGAGTGTTGGATGCAATCAATGCATCACTATAGTCACAACTGATAGTCACACTTGCCCTTTCACCTATCTCTCTACTGGTCTCCACTGAAATTGCCATGCACTGTAGTTAACTGATGTATTCTTCAGTTGATTAATGAGTTATTATTTGTGAATTAATTAACTAATTAATTCACTCCACCCTCACTAGTGTATCAATCAGTTAGACTAGATACAACTAGCTCAACTGAGTCTAACTGAGTTAAACTGAATACAACTCCATAACTACTTCTTCCAACTGTGTCATAACTCTGCCACTTGAGTTCTAACTGAGTCCTCCATGCAATAGCTCTAGTAAACCCTCAGGAATAGCGTAATTCCTTCTGTCAGCTCCTGTGCCACATCTGTGCACTTAACTGAAGTGCTCCAAGAGAATAAGATAATGTTTGTAGTCCAAATATTATTAAGAGCTAATAATATTCGACATATCTATTTTTAGACTGGCAATCTAAAAATAGATTCCGCCCAATATGTCTAAAAATAGAAGTCCATCTATTTTCCAACTTGACCAACCATCCACAAATAGCATCCTGCAACTCATAGAATATGATCGACATGTCTAAAAATAGACATAGTCTAAAAATAGACTTTGCGCCAAAAATAGCCTGCGGGCCCACTTAGTGAAGACGACTCTTTTCACTAAGCTCATCATCTTGTTGAATCTCAACAGCTTCTTGAACTAGGACTTTTGGGGCTAGTGATAGAATCAAGTCCTAGATGATAGCTTGATACAAGAATGACTTCTTCAAGGCTGCTTTTTCACCATAACTTTGATACCATGTTGATTTTTCATTGAATCTTATAAATCGATAATTCCGACTTATGATTTCTTTAGCTAATCTTTTCTTGCATTCATATTCATTCATCATAAAGCAATTAAACATAAGATCTCAACAATAGAAACAAAATGCCAGTAGGATCATAAAGAGACAACCAAACAAGAACACGAGTGATTTACCATGGGAAAACCCACAATGGGGATAAACCCAATAACCTTTTCCTTAGAGAAATCATTCAATTCAGCAGAGATACATGTAATCCTTCTAGTCAAAATGAATATCAAACTAACGAGCAGGAAAGTCCTGGTCAAACTTGGTCAACCTCCCCACTTGTCAAAAAAACCTTCTGCTCAATAAAGTTAGTCTGGTTTGATCTGCTAGGGCTGAATTTCGCCCTACTTCTGCATCACAGAAACTTGGACCTATTGCTTAAAGATGCCCATAAATTCACCCTTTTTGTCACACATGCGAAGTCAACTACAAAGAGGAATGTCACACTTGCGAGGTCAAAAGAGAGAGAGAGAGAACTCGGTATTCTAGTTAAATTCAACCTTCTATTCCTTGTCTCCATCGCAGAAGATACTTTGTTATGTGGTGATTCAAATTTCCTAAGAGAAGGAAGTCGAATGGCATATATATAGTGCTTCTGGAGGCCGAATAGGTGTGACAAGGGACATGCCAACTTGGAGGGATGACCTGAATTTCTTGGGGCTAAAATTCTCAATTCTAAATTCAATTTTTTTTCGTTTTGAAATCGACATGAAGAACATGTCCAATATACATTATTACATATACATCAAGGGCCAAAATATGAATTATGAAGATCGACCATAACTACAAGATTCAACAGACATTGACCATCCACTTAGACTCCCCTTGCACTCAAGGTTGGCAGAAATAATCTAGTGATGGAACATTGATGGGCAGTACATCATGTGAGGTCTTATAGTGCTAGGATATTTTTCGACTTGAGGAGATCTAAGGCAAGAGTTTTGTTTTGAGTGAAGTCTCACAAAAGTTCGTGTGGAGACCAATATGTTGGTTGTAGTAGGTCTAGAGATGAAAGGTCCTACTGATATAGAAGTTGATGCCATATGGGATTTTGCACATCGCTTAATGTCATAGATGGTCAAGATTGAGGGAAAGAATACGTAATCAATCTAATACGGTTTGTCCTAGGTGGACCTTTAAAATTTGTCTCTTGGATCTAGTACTCTTGGCGATTCTTGTCATGTCAAGAGTACTAGATCTAAAAAATTGCAATGTTCTTGAAAATCACACAATTTTTTGTTTAATGAAAAATTCACAATTTTTTCAAGCCTTTTTTCAGCTGCCTAAAAAACCCATGATTTTTCGGGACATCAACGAAAACATGTTGATGTTATCAACACTAGTTCTAATAATTCTAAAGTCTACAAACACATGCTACAGAAAACCAGACTACCAAAGACATGTATGATACCTTGTACTAGAGTGTAAATTTATCAAGGAAGATGCTCTTGAAGAATAAGCTCATCTTGATTTGCATGAACAAGACAACTACAATGGCAAATTATCTCATGAAGAGAGTAAGCTGAGAGATTAGATTGTTGTAGTTGGGGATACAATGGAGGGTAATGATCTAGTTTGGATTTCTTTGAATGGCTTTAGTCCATTATGGCTCAACCTTGTCCAATTTATCTTTGGTTGGGAGAATTTACCAAACTTCAAGTGTTTATGGGAGGCTTTCATTGGAGAGGAGATGAGACTATAACACATCTCAACTAGTTATGAGGACATTCTAGATTTATCCTTCATTGAGAAGGCGAGGAAGGGAGTAAAAAAAGGATCTAGGACATGTCTAGGAAGGGTTAGAAGAAGAAAAAAGATTCATGGTCTTCTAACTAACAAAAGAAGGATTTGGACCATGTCAAGTGCTTCAATTGCAACAAGCATGGCCATAATACTTCTTAGTAACTTGAGAAGAAGAAGGGGAATCATAAGTGATAGAAGCAAAAACAATTTGTAGGACGTTCTAAAGCGTCAAGAGTTTAGGAGTTGACTACTTGGCTTGATACAACCTTTGCCATGGTGTTATGCCTTTTTACCAACATGGTTTTAGTTGTTAAGTGGTATGTTGACAATGGAGCCTCGAGATGAATGTCTTCAAACATATTAGCCTTCTTCAAGTTAGAGAATAAGATATTGGTGTGTAGGTGGGGCTTGGTAATAATTGCCAATACCTAGCGACTAAGTTAGGGTCTATCTCAATTTGCATGCCAATTAGAGAAGCTTTGGATCTACAAGAGGTGGGGTATGTTCCTAGTATGACTAAAAATCTCCTTCTGGTTTCTTGTCTAACATATTTGAAGTGTAACATTGAGTTTAATGATCAAGAAGTGATCATCAGAAGTTAGAACCATGATCTTGTTTGAGTTTTAGCTAAAGGAGTTAGAGGGGGTGGCCTTTAGAGACTACATGCAAATCTAGTGATTGTCGACTAGCAATGACAATATGTGCAAGCTTTGGCAGAAAAGTTTTGGTACCTTGAATTATGTTGCTTCCTCTTCTGAAGAACATGGTGGTTTGATTCCCTGACTTCAAGATGGAGAAGAAAGGAGTGTGCAAGGGATGTGCAGTTGGCAAACATGCCAACATTGTGTTCCCAAGCAATGAGAACAAATCAAGAGGGATTCTTGATATGATTCATTCAAATCTCTGTGCATTTATCTCATTAACTTTGTTACCAGTTAATATTTATTATGTTACTTCCTTTAATGATTTAGTTAGAAAGGCTTGGATATGTTGTATGGAGACCATGATGAAATCTTTAACAAGTTCTAAGAGTTTAAAGCTCTTGTTGAGAACTGACTAGGTAGGAAGATCAAGGTATTGAGATTGGATAATGGAGGGAAGTATACCTCCAAGGACTTGTTGAAGATTTGGGTAGCATCGAGAGTATTCTCACGTGTGGGGCAAGTGGGCCAAGTGATGGGGCCTTTGCACCCATAGACCCATGGTATTTTGATAACCCATGGTATTGCACCCTTTGGAAAAGTACAAGTACAATGATGAGTGATTCATTCTTGTGGTTGGCAAGAGCATCTGTGGAGGAGAAAGACGAGTAGGCCTTGGACCTATGGAGGGTTGATAGGGCTTGTGGAAAGTAGGCCTTACGCAGGCCAAGTAAGGCCGCTGAGTATGCTGTAGCTATGACAACAAAAGGGAGAGGTCGAGTAGGATAAAAGAAGGCAGAGAAACGTCGAGTTTGCCCCTGTTTGGACAATAGAGAAGGGTTGAGTTTGCTCTTGATCTCCAGTTATTAGACAACTACAGGAGCAACCAACAATGAGCATACTGTGGCATGGAGACTGAGGAGGGTTTCATTTGTAAGGAGAAGGGTTTTCCTATGTAAGTTTTCCTTTGAGATTTGGCATTTTACTGAGCATTGTAAAAGGGCCATTTTCCCTTATACAAGAGCCCTAGATTTTTGTTGTAGGTCTAATAAAAATTCTATTTTTGGGGCTGATTTTTTGTGTCACTATGCATGATCTAATTGCTAGTTTAAAGTTTCCGTTGTGTAAAAGTTAGACACACTAGTGTGTTTCAATTTATTAGCTAAGTAAAGTTAAGTGGAAGCTGTTACTAGATGTAGTGTGTGTGTGTGTGTGCGCGCGCATTGAGTCTAGGGCCCAAAATCTAACATGGTATCATAGCATGGTCTTTGAGAAGGGCAGTTGGATTTGAGATTTGCACAAGTGACAACTTTGTGATTTGTAAATTGCAGTGGATATTCCACTGGACAGTTCATTACAACAGATCTGATAATATTATATTGAAAATCTAAGATTCGACACTGTTACAGTTTTATTAAACTTTAAGATCTACAGATTTAACTTTAATTAGTGCATGCATGCAAATGGAGATTGTGTAGAAAAATAGAGAACAACAAAATAAACTCACACACACATAAGAAACAAAATATGCTATGGGAAACCCTTTCGGGTGAAAACCCAGCTTGAAGGTGAGGTCACTTCACTCTCTTTCTTTGTTTGGAAAATAGGGTTGCAGGTAAAAGAAGTAATGCCTGTGGCTCGTGGGCTGCTACAGTGCACAAATCCTCTATGTGTGTGTTCTACCTCCTATCTCTCCTGGCTGTTTTTGCTCAACTATGGAACAAAATGCTCTCGAAAGAATGGAATGCCTCTTTCTCCTAGTGGCCCGGTTATAACACACCGTGATAGCTTACTAGTGGTTAATTTTGACTACATCAACTCTTAACTAGAGTTACAATATAGACTCTTCTAGAGTCTTTTACATCACAAACACATGGCTAACCCTTTTTCCATGAATAATGGGGGTTGACGCGACATCCTCCCGAATTATAGGTGTGAAAACAGGAAGGTCAACTTCTGAGTGGCATAAATTTTGCATACAGATTCCAATTGACGCATTTTTTCCGCCGTTGAAAAGATCTTTGTGTGTAGAACAACCTTAAATGGTGTTGTGCTGAAGCGACCAAGTTTTACCCCCAAAAAACATCATTTGACGCCTCAAAACTCTCCCATAAGGTTTCAGACCCCATTTTGCCAAACTAGGTCCCATCGGTAAAAACAGTCCCGGGTGTTGATTCCTCCACTTTTTCCACTCCGAATGCATTGAGATGGATGACAAACAATATAATGATCCAATCTGGATCACACCTCCCCATTTTGGGAGGCTTTTGGTCCCCAGAAGATTCTATTGAATGATATGAGGAAATTTTTCCTCCACCTTCTCTCTGGTGTACCATTTAGCTTTACCCGGAAGTTGTCCCTTCAACCCAATTTTCCAAAGGTCATGTTGCCCCTGTCTTGTAGTTCAGACTCTTCTGCAAAACTGTATCTTTTGTCAACTCTGCCTGAGCATCTCGTGCCAAATCCTCCACAGAAGGTAGGACCTGTTCCTTTTCCTGATCTAGTATGGAAGGCTCATAGAGTTTCAAATTCTACACACTCACAACTGAGTAAATGCACATATATGGTGGTAAACTGAGTCAATAGGCATTATCACCCTCCTTTTCCTAGATCTCAAAGGAACCATACTTCAGAGCCTTGATTTTCTTACCAGGCCCCTACAACATCTCCTTGTTCAACTGTAACCATACTTTGTCTCCCACCTTGAATGATTTCTCTGTTTTATGCTGATCATGCCTGGCCTTATACTTCTCTTGCGACTCCTGCAATGTTTCTTGCACCTGTAGATGGATTTGTCTGGTCTTCTCTATAAAAATTTCAGCCTTTAAATCATCTCCTGTAAGATCTTCCCTCACTCCTCCTTGCTGCCCATATGCAATGTCCAATGGTGAAGGCGACAAATATCCAACACAAGTTTCAAATGGGGACTTTCCTGTAGAAGTGTGGACTGCTCTGTTGTAAGAATGTTGTATATATACCAAATTTTCATCCCAGGTCTTCAGATGCTTCTGGTTGTATCCCCTGAGAAGCTGCACCAAAGTCTCGTTGACTACTTCTGTTTGCCCATCTGTCTGCGGATGGAATGTTGTAGATCTCTTCAACTTCGTGTCCATCTTCTCCCACAATGTAGTCCAGAATGCACTGAGAAATCTTGTATCCCTGTCTGAAATGGTGCTCCTTGGTATCCCAAAGTGCACACAAACTTGTCCAACGAACAAGTTTGCTGCTACTTGCCCGCTGATGGTCTTTTTACAGGGCATCAAAACACACATCTTGTTGAACTTGTCAAATATCACAAACATGTAGTCATGTCCCTTCGTGGTTGTCGATAAACCTCCCACAAAGTCCATGAAAATGCTTTCCCAAGGACGAGTAGGTACAGGTAAGGGATGATATAGACCCTGTTTCCTATTGCAAGGCTTGCTGGTACAACAAAGCATGCATCCTCTTATGAACCTAACTACTTGCTCTTGCATCTTGGGCCAATACACATACCTCTGCAAGTTAGCCAGGACCTTCCCTACACCAAAGTGCCCTGCAACCTTGGAGGCGTGAGCCTCTCTAATCAGCTGCAATCGCTCACCTTTAGGAACACATAACTTATCCAATCCATAGAGTAACCCATCCTAGAGATGGTAGTCAACAGTGCTGTCGCCATTGTGCACATGACTCTGTCTCTGCAACTGTTGATACACCTCCTTGAAGTCCTCATCCTCTGAATATGCCTCTTTGTATGCATCATGGGTGAATGGCTCCAGCCTCCATGTGCATAAGAGTCCCAAAAGCTGTAATTTTTGATGTGGGTGGCCTTGAAAGCATGTTGGCCAACTTGTTTTTGTTGCCCTTCTTATACTTGATCACTAAATGAAACTGCTGTAAAAACCCCATCCACTTGTAATGCTTGGTTTGCTGTAGCTTACTCTGGGCTTGCAATTTTTGTAACAACTGGTGATCTGTGTGGATTATTGTCTCCTTTCTGTCAGATAATGCTTCCACTTCTTCATAGCTTGCACCATGGCATAGAGCTCCTCGTCGTTGGTATGGTAGTTAAGAACTACCCCATGAAGTACTTCAGAATGGTAACATACGGGCCTTCCTCCCTGCATCTAGACAACTTCTATAGCATACTCGCTTGTATCTGTCTCCACTTCGAAGGGTCGTTGCAAGTTTGGTAATGCTAGAACTGGTGCTTGGCTGATCTTCCTCTTTAGTTCTTCAAAAGCACTTCGCTGACCTTTTCTCCACTGGAAACTCTTGCCACTTGTTCTTATGGCGTGGAGTGGTGCTGTTGTCGCTCAAAACGAGGCTATGAATTTCCTTAGGTACTGTGCTGCCCTAATGAAACTCCTGACCTCAAAAACATTAGTAGGCATCGACCATTTCATGATGGCCTCCATCTTGGAAGGATCTATCTTCAACTCCCCTCCACCGATCACAAACCCCAACTACACCAAAGACTAGATATCATTTTTTGGGATTCAACTGCATTAAGTATGTCATTCATCTATGACCATTTCGATGAGAGGTAGTCATAACTGACTAATTTTTCATGATTTTTGAAGAGTCCACTTAGCACTCGTTGCATCGGGTGATGCTCATAGGGGCGAAGAAGCGGGATTGAAACTAGTGAAATGAATTACATAGCGCCAGTCATCACTTCTGGGGCTTGCACCTGGTAACTAGGACTTCTCGGGAGGTCACCCATCCCAGATCGCCTCTCGTTCAAGTGCGCTTAACTGAGGAGTTTTCCCTACAATCAAGCCCACTTAGCTTGCTTGTTAAGTGCGCTTAACTGAGGAGTTTTCCCCACAATCAAGCCCACTTAGCTTGCTTGTTAAGTGCGCTTGAGCCATAGGTGATCTGGGATGGGAGACCTCCCGGGAAGTCTTGGTTACGGGGTGCAAGCCCCGGAAGTGATGATTGATGCTATGTAATTCATTTCACTAGTTTCAATACCACTTCTTCACCCCTGTGAGCATCACTCGATGCAATGAGTGCTAAGTGGACTATTCAAAAATCATTAGAAATTAGCCAGTTACGACTACCTCTCATGGAAATGGTCATAGATGAATGACTTACTTAACGCAGTTGAATCCCAAAAAATGATATCTAATGTAATGCACTGAGGAAAACCCCTCAATACTTAAACACCAAAGACTGTTGCATAAACTCACACTTCTTGAGATTTGCTAGTAGCTAGTGCTTCTTCAATGTTTCCAACACCTGCATCAAATGTGACAAACGCTCCTCCCAGGTAGCACTATATACCAGTGTATCATCCAAATAGACAATAACAAATGAATCTATAAAATGACGCAGTACATCATTCATTAATCTCATATATGCATTACATAGGCCAAATGGCATGATTAACCACTCATACAAACCTTGCCTGATTTTGAAGGCGGTTTTCTTGGTATCTTCTTCTTAGACTCAAACATGGGGATATCCAGACTTCAAGTCCAATGTGGTGAAGTATTTTGCTTACTGCAATTGATCCAACAAATCATCTATCCTGGGCAAGGGGTATCTGTTCTGTAGCGTGATTTTGTTCAACGCCCTGTAATCTATACACATCGACCAAGTCCCATCCTTCTTCGGCACAATGATGATGGGTGACCCACATGGTTATGTACTTGGTCGAATGACACCCTGTTCCAGCAACTGTTTCTTCACCTCACTTGGCAATGGGGAGTTTAGCAATAGCTGGATCTCGTGCTCTTCTCTCTTAGGTGGTTACCCTTTTGGTTCTGAACACATCCCTTTATGCCTGTAACAACTCCTCCAATTGTTGCGTCTGTTTTGTAGTACACCCCTCTAGTGATGCCTTCATTGTTCCACGGGGTCACGTCCCTCAGGGTCGGGTGCATGCACCCCTCACACCTGGGACAGGGAGTCTCTTGGGGGTGCATTTCCTCGCACACCCTTTTTGGGGAGTCTTGGGGAGATGCAAGGGGGTGCGTTTCCCCGGTGTGGGGGATGTGACTCCCCAAAAAGGGTGCTTCTGGGCATCCCCCCTTAGATTTGTCTAATGACACCTAATATAATTTTTTTTTTGACTATCATATAGTATAAAGTCAAGCCAAGCCAAGTCCCAAAAAAAAAAGAAAAAAAAAAGTGGTAAGTTAAAAAAAAAAATTACGATTCATTATTCAATGATTCATTTCATTTGTAGCTCTTCGACCTCTGGCTGACCTCTACGACTTCGACCTTGACCTCTCTGCGTCCTTGATGTTGATTTTATTTTCAGTGCTCATTATCTATTTTTACTTTTCAGTTGATTACCTCAGACTGATTCTTGACTCTTTGACTCTTAACTATTTTTGAGTTTGAAACTTTGAGTTATATAAATTTACTATTTACTATTTAGTGTTCAAAGTTCAAACTTTAGTATCTACTATCTACTTCTAGACTTCTAGTATGTTTTGCTTTCAATTTCGATTCTAGAATGATGAATGATGAAATTAATTTTTAAATCAATGTGCATTGTAGATCGTAGAATGATGAATGATGAATGATATGGAATCATGGATCAATGTATTTGAAGATTTCATTATTGAATTTATTTATTGAATGATCATTGATTATGGATGAATATTAGAATAATGAGTATGTCATATGAATGATGTATGTATCAAAATGAATGACGAGGATGGATCAATGTATGTCATTATTCAATTCAATTTTGAATTTAAATTTTATCCTCTGTAGATCAAATTTTGAATTCTCAATGTATTGGTATTCATATTAGTATATAGTATATATTATATTATTATTAGTCTATTTAATATTTATGCTTTCATTATTTAAGAATGAATATGAACTTGAATTATATATATATATATAATATTTATGCTTTCATTATTTAAGAATGAATATGAACTTGAATTATATATATATATATATATATATATATATATATATAATTAAAAATTATATACCCCAACGAATCCCTGCACCCTCGAAATTTCCCTAAAATTTCAGGGTACTCCCACACGTCCCTCTTGTGTGTCTCCCCGCACCGGAGTCTTGGTGGAACATTGGATGCCTTGTCTCTTATTGACTCCTCTATAGATTGACTTTCTCTTAAAAACAATAAAACATACTTCTTGCTAGAACTGATCAATTTCTTGGCTTGGTTGGCACTTCCTAGCGAAATTTTTGACTTGCCTTTGTGCACGTTGATGATGAATGATTTTCCATCCTTGGCGAGCCGGTACTAGTTAGCTCTCCTCGTGAATATTGCATCTCACATGTACATGTACGGACTCCCAAACACGACAACACATACATCAAGGGGAACCACATCTAGATCTATTTTGCCTTGTCTCTTATTGACTCCTCTACAGATTGACTTTCTCTTAAAAACAATAAAACATACTTCTTGCTAGAACTGATCAATTTCTTGGCTTGGTTGGCACTTCCTAGCGAAATTTTTGACTTGCCTTTGTGCACGTTGACGATGAATGATTTTCCATCCTTGACGAGCCGGTACTAGTTAGCTCTCCTTGTGAATATTGCATCTCACATGTACATATACGGACTCCCAAACACGACAACACATACATCAAGGGGAACCACATCTAGATCTATTTTATCAATAAAATCAACACAGATAGCAAATCTAATTTTACACTGTTTTGTTACCTTAAGCTCTACATCCTTATTTACCCATCCCAGTGGATATGGATTTGGATGATCACGAACTTCTAGCCCCAACTCCTTGACCAACTCTGCTACAACGAGATTCGCCTGCGATCTTGAGGCAAACAGAGCATCAATCTTTGTCTTCTTGACTTGTATATTTATATGGAAGAGTTTGGTCATTTCTTTCTCTTCCTGTTGCTCAAAGCTACTCAGGTTCACCTCCTTCTGCATTGACGTAAAAAAGATCTTATCATCCACATCCGAGCTGCTTTCAACTTGGTTACTCGAATCAGTGGCCATCAGATTCTTCTCCTTATTATCTTTCTTCTTGTTCTTTGTGTTTAGCTCTGGATGCAACTTCCAACACTTCTCCTCTATATGGCCATCAATGTTGTAGTGGTTGCTAGGATCTTTACAATGGTGCGTTGTGGCTACCGTCTTTTTATCTTTTCCCCCTTTTTGCTTCTTCTTCCCATCCATAGAAGCATCCTGTCGCTCCTTCTGCTTCGATCCACCTGATTGCGCTCTCTTTAGGCCCTATGTTTTCCAGGGATTGCGCCTATACATAAGCCTCGTCCACTGATTTGGGTTTGAACAACATCACTTGCGTGTGCAGATGGCGTTTCAGACCCCCCAAATACTTGAGGAGTACATCTGGGTTCTTTGGAGAGATACCCAACATTAAAGCCATTTCTGAATTTTGTGGTGTACTCTTGCACGCTTTGGCTCGACTTTTGCCTAAAGTAATGCCACTGGATCTAATGGTCCTCCAAGTACCCAATGGGATAAAACTATGACTTAATGAGGGTTTTGAAATCCTCCCACTTAGTCATTGGAGGTTCTCCCTCCAACCTCAAGGTTTCCGTGTGGCTCTCCCACCAAGTCAGTGCATGGCCCTCTAATTTCAGCTGTGCGAATGAGATCTTTTGCCCTTCCTCAATCTTATGGACACTGAAATAAACTTCAGTTGTTGCAACCAGTGGTTCAACTTTAGGGCGTCGTTCTTGTCGTGGTACGACTTGATATCGACTTTTGCTTCCATTTTAAATAGGGACTGTGATTGGTTCACAACACTCGCACTGGGTTGATCTTTCTCGGGTCCTTTCTTTGACTGGTTCTCCGTTTCTCCCCAATCTTCTAATCCTCGTTTTGATTTGTCCTCTGCATTCGAATCCCCATCTTCTCCAAATATCCCCAACTTGCTATTCAAGGCCACCATGATGAGGCTTACATTGCGGTTGATATCTGCAACTTCTTGTTCTAACTGCGTAAACCTCACCTCTGTAGGATCAAGAGGTTCGTTAACAGATTCGTCGACCATGATTATGGTTTTACGATTTTTGGCCCTACCGATCTAGATCCCTGCAATCTCCACAAAATACCCAAAGAAACCTGCTCTGATACCAAATGATCCATAAATTGCCGTGGATATTCCACTAGACAATTCGTCACAACAGATTTGATAATATTATATTAAAAATCTAAGATTCTACACTATTACAGTTTTATTAAATTTTAAGATCTGTAGATTTAACTGTAGTTAGTGCATGCATGCGAATGGAAATTATGCAAAAAAATAGAGAACGACAAAATAATCTCACATACATAAGACACAAAATATGCTCTGGGAAACCCTTTCGGGAGAAAACCCCGCTGGAAGGTGAGGCCGCTTAGCTCTTTTTCTCTATCTGTAAAATAAGGTTGTAGGTACAAAGAAGTAATGCCTGTGGCCCATGGGCTGCTATAGTGCACATATCCTCTGTGTGTGCTCTACCTCCTATCTCTCTTGGCCATCTTTGCTTAGCTATGGAACAAAATGCTCTCGAAAGAATGGAATGCCTCTTCCTCGTAAAGGCTCGGTTATAACACAACCCGATAGCCTACTAATGGTTAATTTTGACTACATCAACTCTTAACTAGAGTTACAATATAGACTCTTCTAAAGTCTTTTATGTCACAAACACGTGGCTAGCCCCTTTTCCATGAATCATGGGGGTTGACGCGACATCCTCCCGAATTATAGGTGTGAAAACATGAAGGTCAACTTCTGAGTGGCATAACTTTTGCATACGAACTCCGAATGACGCACTTTTTGCGTCGTTGGAAAGCTCTCTGTGTATAAAACAACATGAAATGGTACTGTGCCAAAGCGACAAAGTTTTACACCCCAAAAAACGTCGTTTGATGCCTCAAAACGCTCCCGGAAGGTTTCAGACCCTGTTTTGCCAAATTGGGTCTCGTCGTTAAAAACGGTCCCTTGAGTTGATTCCTCCACTTTTTCCACTTTGAATGCATCGAGATGGATGACAAACAATATTATGATCCAATTCGGATCACTTTGAGAGGCAGATGTAGTAACTGTTGCATGTAGTAGTAGTGTTTTGAAGAACCATGCTAAGAGAGTTGGCTAAGTATGGCAGGCTGCTTGTATGGGCCGTGAAGGCTAGGATTAGCAGGTCCAATGAAACATGGAGCAGATTGCTCACACGAGGAGTTGTGAAAAGTTGCAACGTGGTGCACATATAGAGAGAAATGGATGAGAGAATCATTCATCATATGTGCTAGGATCTTGAGAGGAGATCGAAAAAAGGGAATGAGATATTTATTATGATTTGGGTGTGAAGTTATTGTGAAGAGATCTGAGCTTGGAGGGGTCGAGTAAGGGCCATATCTGTTCCTGTGATAGGAGAGGGGCTAGGAAGGCAAGATTAAGATGGTCAGAGGGCTAAGATATCCATTGGAGATCCAAGTGAGAAACTTTTATTGAAGGTCAAGCAAAGATTTGGAGGGCTGATATGATAAGGCTTGCGATATGGAGTTAGAACTTAGAGGGAGTCAGGCTTCAGAGGGAGTGAACAAGACTTGGATGGAGTTAGGCTTAGAGGGAGTCAACAAGCTCAAAGGGAGTAAGCAACTTAGAGGAAGAAAACCTTTAGGTTCAGGAAGTCATGTTACATGATGGGCATGCATATGGGAGACGATAATCTTCTAAGATTGTGTCATGGTAGAATATGGCCATTCAGAATGCTCAGTAGCGGGAGGCTTCTAAGAGTAGGATGTCTTTGAAGAAGGGTCCATGTCATACAACATAAATTGCTTTTGTAATATAGAGTAGCTGTGGTAGTGTATCAAGGGTGGAAATGTGTTCCAGGTTCAAAGAGAGAGCCACTTCCAGGTGGTGTTGTTGGAAAAGTATAAGTACAAGGGTGATTGATTCATTCTTGTGGTTGACAAGGGAGGATCTTGTGGAGGAGAGGGCCGAGTAGGCCTCAGACCTATGGAAGGTTGAGAGGGCCTGTGAAAAGTATGCATTAGATAGGCCAAGTAAGGCTGCTGAGTATGCTGTAGCTGTGACAACAAAAGGGAGAGGCAGAGTAGGCTGAAAGAAGGCAGAGAAGGGCTGAGTTTGCTCATGTTTGGACAACAGAGAAGGGTTGAGTTTGCCCTTGTTTCTTGTTTGGATAGTAGAGAAGGGTTGAGTTTGCCCTTGTTTGGACAATAGAGAAGGGTTGAGTTTGCCCCTGTTTGGACAACAGAGAAGGGCTGAGTTACAACAGTGTTTGGACAACTTGGAGGGCTGAGTTTGCGCGTGATCTCTAGTGATTGGACAACTATAGGAGTAGCCAACATTGACTTGACTGTGGCAAGTACAATGAGCATATTGTGACATGGAGATTGAGGAGGGTTTCAACAGTAAGGACACTGGTATTTTTTTGTAAGTTTTCTCTTGTGATTTGGCATTTTACTAAGCATTGTAAAAGGGCCATTTTCCCTTATATGAGAGCCCTAGATTCTTGTTAAATGACTTAGAATTTTGTTATTGGGGCTGATTTTTTGTGTTACTCTGCATGATCTAATTGCTAGTTTTAAAGTTTTTGGTGTGTACTGTTAATTTTTAGGGCTTGATTTTTCTTTGCTGTAGATAATTGCATTTTCAAATCTTTTCATTATTTACACATTGCATTCACCCCATTACATCATATCATCATTAGAAATTATGTAGAGAGAACAATAACATCAACAATGCAGCGGAACAATAAATAACGACAAGAGAAAAGCATACACAGTAAAGACACCAAGATTTAGGTCAGAGACTAGGGAAAAACCCCACAAAGGGGAAAACCCAACTAGATTCTTCTATTAGATATTCATCAATTGTTCAGCTGAGATACAAAGTACAATGGGATACATCAATCACATCATGACCCCTAGGGCCAACCCAAGTCAATTCACAGCTACGCTTATAAAATGAACGATTTGATCTCTGCTAATCAAACAAGTCCAAGAGAGCTGCTTGTAGAAAGTCCATGAGATTCTGCAACTACTAATATGAACAATCTGAAAATGAGTTTCTTTCCATATAGGCACAAAATTTCTCTACTTATTTTGCAGCGAAATAGGAACAAAAATAAATACACAATCACATAATTCAACAACACAATTTTTCTAGGGAACCCAACTAGGAAAACCCTCTGCTTGATTGAGATTTTTATTTATAGAAGACTGAGCAATTTATCTCTTACAAATACAACTTGTCTCAATAGAAAATACAATGGTTCTGTTGAGAAATCTAGGGCATTTGCATTAGGTGATTTCTCTTCATTAGTGACTGCTTGTGAATGTATTTTTACTTATTCAGATTAGGATCTTCTTCATGTTAGATTATTAGTGTTCTAAGTTCTTCTTCATCAAACAGTAGCCAATGCATGAACATAAAATAGACAAGGGACATAACATATAGGCTATGAGCCAGGGCCAAAACTTCTCACTCTTTGAGAGGAAAACCCGTACAAATTCTTCTTATAGAGATTCCAATTGACGAATATCAAGAACAAGACCCTTGACCTATTAGCCACTCCAAGACCAAGACACTGTCTTCTCTTCTTCTTCATTCTTCCTTTGCTTCGACCTTTTTTGCATCAAAGCATTGTCTTCACATCACTGTCTTATCAAGACATTGTCATCACTGTCTTCAATATTTTCTTCTCGCTTTCATGATCTTCATAGAACTGAAATGTATGACTGTGATGCACTACGAATTGTCTCATCTTATTTGTTGCCACTACAATACAAACTGTAGAGGGATCCGAATTCCCTAGATACCCAAACTCTGCCTCTATATCCTAGACCGAGTTCTGCTCTCACATCTGAATCGCAGAGATGTCCGACTTCTGTTCACTGTTCATTATCACCGAAATCTCAGAGATATGCGAAGTTCTCACTGTGTCACCGAACTATGATTTCCCATCGAAAAACATAGAGAGAATCCGAACTGTCTGTCTTGCGATTTATTCGAAGTCCACATGGGTCTATATAGTAGTTTGCCACAGTGAAATAGGCCGACATGAACTAGTGAATAGTTGTGTCTTTATATGAGCTGAGCCAACATGAGTATGATGTGCATCTTTGAGGTCGACATCAAGAGGAGAGTAGTGCTTATCTTTGGAGGGCTAGGCTATCTAGACACTTTATATTAACTCATATACAATGGCACATGCTCAAGAAGAGCTCTTCATACATGGCATTAATTCTTTGACTTAAATGATAAATCATAAAGTTCTAAAATCACTTGCTTATGAAACCCATGAAGAAAGGCTTACAAAAATAATTTTATTACATCATTTATACAAGTCACAATTGCATGTCATTATGAAGGCCGAACATACACTTTTCAACACTCCCTCTTAACTAGGGAGGTATTCATAATGGTGCTTGGTCATTCTCAATCTAAAGAATTTCTCATACGAAGACTCAGATTGGTAACCCATCTAAATAGAATCATATCAACCAACATTGTCACATAGCAAGGCCTTGACTAACATCTCCATCTCTCCACGAGATCTTGAGCTCAATGATGGTGAGACCAATGATTTATAGACACCTTAATCATTGTCTCTCTTGGAACATATCCTACCTTGGTTCTCAGGGCGTGTTCCACTAGGACTATTCTTATCTTGGATTCCTAGTCCTCAAAGAATATCGGTCCTCTACGACTACTCTTATCTTGGATGCCCTATCTCATCCTCAAAGAGTATCAGATGCCAGATGATTACCCAATCCTCCATTCCGTCTTCCCAAGTGAAGACAAGAATGACGTGTCTATCTCTCCTTCTCAATTAGGGAGGATGTATTCCAACAAAGGAATGTACTCATTCCTATACCAGGAATGTACCTAAGCTCCCTCTTAGCTTAGGAATTTCCAAGTTTCTTCCAAGTAAGAAACTTGATCACAAGCTCTCTCTTACTAGGGACCTACAACAACTCCTTAGGTGGAGATAATGGGACAACTAGCTGCTTGAAGAACTCTTTCCTTCGATGTCATGATTTTTTTCTTTATTATGGAGTCTTCATCGTTTGGGACTTCTTCATAGGGCACAAACCATCCATCACTTTCAGCCATGAGTCAGTCATGTCATTATTTCTTTCAACAGAAAGTGATCCATCAGTCTACATCTGGCCTTGCTTCATGCCATGCTGCTTTCTTCATGCCATATTTACAGAAGGATCTTCCATCTTTCTCTATGGTCCTCTTGGAAGTCATTCACAGTTCTTCCCTTTGGCAGCCCTGCATAAGCCCATCCAGATGTTGTTCAAAATAAGAAATGAACACTTAAATTAGACTTACCTTTGCGATGGTCTTTCATCATGACACCTTCCTGTAGGTATCAACATCCTGCATACATGTTGACAAATCTCCCAAAGATATCCATTATCAAGGGTCTCATCTTTTTCAGACTTCCATCAGAGTCTTCAAATCTTTTTGGGAGATTTCCTAGTCAAGTCTTCTTGGTCTTTTGGATGTTGATTGCCTTTACCATGGTTGCATATCTTACAATCTCTTCCTTCCTTTCTTCACACATTCCATTCCTAGGAGCTTCTAATAAGAGTTCCTTAATTGTAGTCAACCACCTCATACTTCATATGAGGACATTGTGAAATTTTCAATTTGAAAACTATACAGTTGCATTGATAGATTTATTCCTCCTACTTATTATTTTAATAAGTTATTTTTAGAAATCTTTTGGCAAATATCGAAATAAATACTACTGCAACATTCACAAATACATATGCAGAGAAATGAACAGTAAAGGACATAGGCACAAGAGTCAATCACATGTACACAGTTATTTTTGGACAATTGTCCCTGGAAAAACCCAATGTGGGATAATCGGTGCAGCAAATGAGGGTTTTATTAATTCTTCAGCAAAATGATTTCTTTACAAGGTAAAATACTGGCAAATAAAATCTGAAACACTTGAGACAGAATTCCCGGCTCCTTTTGACAAATCTCTGACACCCTGATCAACCTTTGCTATCTCCTGTACCTGTCTGCATGTTTCTTTGCGTAGTCCCACCGCTGGACTGCGCAAGTCTGCGTAGGGTTTGCGTGGGTTCTTTGCGCTGCAGCCCAGAGCTGCCTCCAGTGGCCCACTCCTTCCCTCTGTCCCTAACCTCAATCACTTGCTGACTCCCTCCTCTTGCTTCTGCAAAATCTTCGGCCTGTGACTCTCCCACTGAAATCGAATTCTCTTACTTCAGAATCGATCCCCTACAGGTACTGAGTGTATGCCCGACTTATTTTCCAAATGACCCTCAAGCCTTCTTTTATAATCTTCTCGTTGGAGACCCAACGACCCAGATCAGAAGTTTAATCAATGGCTAAGATTAAAACTTGACTTTATCTTTGTTTTTTAGATGATTCACGCTTTGACTTATTAATACCCTTTAATTATTTCATTTCCCTAAGTTTAGACTTAGGGTCTTCATTAAAATAATTAATGATTTTAATAAGTCATGAACCGAGTGGAATTTCCACAAACGGTTTCTGGGTTCTTTGGAATGCTGTTGTCCAAGCCTCCTTGCAAAATTGAGACTTGGTACACTTCCGGATGCTACAAAAATCAACACTCCCTCTTAGCGAGGAAGGTGTTCCAACAATATGCTTGCTGCATGCTGTTCTGCTTTTGAAGCACCTTCTGCACTGCAGATCTCTTGATGCTGCTCCTCATCTACTGCGCTGTTGCCCTCTGTACCGCTGCCTTTGACACTGCCTACTGTCATTGTTGGATTTGTACAACAACTCCCTTTGAATACTGATCATATCCATTCCTGCTACTAGAGAGGATTCTTCATCATCCCCATCTTTTCTCTGAAGTAGACAAACTTGGTCTTCCCCAAAGCTTTTGTGAGGATGTCTGCCACCTGCTCTCTTGTTGTGTTGAAAAGTGTAACTAGGTTAGGTTTTCACAATGATTTATAATTATGTTTTTATGTAAATGACAAATAAATATAAATACATTTGCTTGCTTTATGGGTTTCATAAGCAAGAAGTTTTATAGGTTATAAGACATCTTCTTGATGTCCTTAGTATGCATCATTAGGTCATAAAGTTAAAATCTAGAAGTCATGTTACACTTGTCAAATCGTGCTGAAGATTACGCTCCAAAATCTTTGCGAATTGATGTCGACCTCAAGCAAGATATTGGATGTCGGTTGCTGGACGAATAACTTGACGACATAAATGAAAAGAACTGCAATTGTATATATAGGCTCACGTGAGCAGTTTAAAAGGAAACATCGAACTCGGGTAGATACGGATTACAGATATATATGAGACCATATACATACAACCTAACGTGAATTTGAAGAAATCGTTTATTGTATATTCGATTTCAACCGATACGGATCACAGATCGTGAAATAGATGAGATCAAGTACAACGTTACATCATTGGAGAAGGTAAGATCAGGTTATCATTCTCAGATTTGTCACAGACATGCAATCACAGAATTGCGGACGTATCATAAATTCATGAGATCGGAAATCACCGAAGTCTAGAATTACGCATATTCCAGAATTGCGAAGTCTGCTTCAGATGAGCTTCAATTCGGTGCTGTTCTGCGTTAAGAAAATTGTGTAAGGGATGCTGCTTTGCGTTAAAGAAATTGTAAGGGATGCTGTTCTGTGTTAAGGAAATTATACAAGGGACCGAGTTTCTCTGTGGAGATCAAGAAGTAATTACAAGTGGTTTTGAAGGAAATATTAGCGTTCATTATTAGGGGTCTTGGTCTTCGGCAATTGAGTTATCCATAAGAAGAGATT
This sequence comes from Pinus albicaulis, assembly GCA_034641835.2. Classification (NCBI taxonomy): domain Eukaryota; kingdom Viridiplantae; phylum Streptophyta; class Pinopsida; order Pinales; family Pinaceae; genus Pinus; species Pinus albicaulis. The sequence continues at coordinate 476,899,309 of CM076584.1, forward strand.
TGCGGTTTTTTCCCCTCAAGAGGACGGGTTTTGGCCCTGGTGTACAACCTATACTTTGTGTCTATGTTCTTTGAACTTTCTGATTTAATAGCTATTTGATGTATATCAATAATTAAAGATAAAGAAGCTAAGGAATAAGACAAGCAGTTATTAAGAAGAGAATTTGAATTAAACGTTACCCTACTGAATTCTCAACATGTTGGAGTGTACTGCAACTGAATAGCTCCATGTTGGACACAGTCCCTGATGAAGTGACACCTGATATCAATATGCTTCGATCGATCATGAAACACATGATTTTCAGAGAGCTTGATGCAACTCTGATTATAGCATAAGATACTGGTCGCTTCTATTTTCTCCTTGAGTAGGTTCACTAATAGTTTTCGAAGCCATATGGCCTCACACGAAGTTGAGCTGGTTGCCATATACTCTGCTTTTGTTGAGCTCAGTGCTACAGACTTCTGTTTCTTGCTGCACCAAGAAGTCATTCCTGATCCTAGACTGAAACAATACCCACTAGTACTCTTTCGATCTACTGAATTCCCAGCGCAATCTGTGTCGGTGAAAGCACTCAACCTGACATCATTGCTACAGGTGTACTTCAATCCAAGCTCAATTGTTCCTTGAAGGTACATGAGAATATGCTTGGCTGCTGCCCAATTAGCCCTCTTAGGTTCTACCATGAACTGACTGAGGGTATTTACAACACAACATATGTCTGGCCTTGTGTTTACTAGATACATCAACGATCCTATGAGCTGCCTATATAACGGAGGATCAGCCTCATTGTCTTCGGACGTGTCGATTTTCTTCCAGTTGGTGATCATTGGAGTTGTCATGGGTCTACAATCCTCCATCTGAAATCTCTTCAGAATCTCCGTAGTGTATCTTCCTTGACTAAGAAAGATCTCCCCATTCCACTGCCAAACCTCCAACCCCAGAAAATAGTGCATCCGTCCTAGATCTTTCATGTTAACTTCCTCAGCCAAATTCTTCTTGTAGTCTGTGATGAGCGCTAATGATCTTGTCAAGAGTAGATCATCTACATACAAAACCAGTATCAGGGGCTCACTCCCTACTCTCAGATAGTAGAGATTGGGATCTGTGTCACTCTTGACGAATCCTATCTTCTGTAGGTAGTTGTCAATTCGACCATACCAGGCTCTAGGAGCTTGCTTCAGTCCATACAACGCTTTCTTCAATCTGCACACACGAGTCTTCTGGTCATGTGTTTCGAAGCCCTTTGGTTGTTCTATATACACCTCTTCCTCTATCACCTTGTTCAGGAATGTCGTCTTGACGTTCATCTGGTGGATCTCCCATCCCATCTGTGCAACAAGGAATATCACGGATCTGATAGAGGTGTATCTGGCTACTGGGGCGAAGGTTTCTTCATAATCAATCCCTTACTTTTGAGCATACCCGTTAGCCACAAACCTGGCTTTAAATTTCTCGATGTTGCCATCTGCAACATACTTGACTTTGTAGATCCACCTTGATCCTACAACTGATCTCTCCTGAGGTTTGGCGACCACTTCCCAGACATCATTTGTCATGATGGAACAATACTCTTCCACCATTGCATCAACCCACACTTGGTGCTGCGTTGCTTCTCGAAAACTGCAAGGTTCTCCGACTTGAGAAACCAAGGCTTGACACCTCTCAGGCTGCTTACGCTGTCTCTTCTCATTTCGGGGGACTCCGACAAAGCCCTCTGCATCTTTCAGAATCTGTCATAGTTCCCTACTTGTTCTTCCATTGGTGGTGGGTGGATTTATCGGCTCTCCCTCTTGCAAATCCTCGGGAGACACGTCCCTTGGATCCCCATGCCTTGGAGAGGCAATTGAATTTTCTGCCCCTGGTTGTTGGGGCTGAATCAGAGGCTCCTCCTCAGACTTCTTAGCAAAAGGCAACTCGCGGGACCTTCTGAAGGCCTTCTCCTCCATGAACTTCACATCCCTCCGCACCACGACTTTCCTGCTCTTAGGAATGTAGATACGATATGCCTTTGCATTCTCGCTGTATCCTACCAGATACCCTTTTTCTGCAGTCATTTCCAACTTCTTCCTCTTCTCACTGGGCACATGACAGTAAGCTGTACTGCCGAAGATCCTAAAGTGACTCACTTTAGGCTTACTGCCAGTGAAGACACTTTCCGGCGTGATATTTCCCAATGCAGCGTGAGGAGTCCTGTTATGAATGTAGACAACTGTATTACAAGCTTCAACCCACAGAAATTTGGGCATGTCTTGGTCATACAGCATTGCCCTAGTTGCTTCAACAATAGCCCTGTTTTTCCTTTATGCCACACCATTATGCTCTAGATTGTATGGAGTTGTCCACTCTCTTTTTATACCTTCTGATGCGCAGAATCCAGTAAACTCCTTATCTATGTATTCACCACCATTGTCTGATCGCAATACCTTGATCCGCTTTCCTCTCAGATTTTCAACCAGAGCCTTAAACTCTTAAAACCGACTGAAGACTTCATCCTTGGTCTTCAAAAAGTAGATCCAGGTTTTCCTGGAATGGTCATCAATGAAGGTGATGAAGTACTTGGCACCACTAAGAGCTCTAGTGGACATTGGTCCACAGATATTCGAGTGTATCAAGTCCAATACACCCTTGGCCCTATTGTTGCTTCTCCGATACGCTGCCTTGGCATATTTTCCCAATACACACCCCTTGCAGACATCATCTTGTTTAGTGCTCAGCTCTGGAATTCATGTGACAGTCTTTTGGAGAAATTTTAACGCCCCATGATTCAAATGTCCCATTCTTCTGTGCCATAGCTCATTCAGGTCCGTTTCATTTGCGCTGCCGACCAGTGCCATTAGAGACTCAAGCTGCAACTTGTAAAGTTTGTTGCTTCTTACCCTGATCTGTGCCTTCTTCTTCCAACTGGGGTGTTTAACGTAGACCCTATTGCTAATAAAGTAGACGTCAGAGCCTCGATTTTGAAGCTGAGACACTAAGAGCAATTTCATCCCCAACCCGGGCACATGCAGTACATTAGTGGCCCGATCTTATTTCCAGCCTCGGTCTGAAAAACTATGGTACCTCTCCCAATAGGTGTGCATTTTGCTTTATTACCCATGTTTTTTTTAAAATTCATCTGCTCTTCTCGATAGTCGGAAAAACATTCCCGTACTCCAGTCATGTGAGCAGAGGCTCCACTGTCAATATACCAGACATCAGAAGAAGCAATGCTTGATACACAAGCAAATTCTTCTTCAAGTCTAGATGCCAGAATAGAGACATCGCGATCCATCTGTTCTATCATGCTTCTTTCCCTTCCTGGAGAATTGCGTGAACCCTTTTGCGCTACTGCTGCAGCAGTAGAATTCCGTTCACTAGTCGATTCTCTGTTCCGGTTACTCATCTCTGGCTCTGATACCATGTGAAATTTTCAATCTGAAAACTATACAGTTGCAGTGATAGATTTATTCCTCCTACTTATTATTTCAATAAGTTATGTTCAGAAATTTTCTGGCAAATATCGAAATAAATACTATTGCAACATTCACAAATACATATGCAGAGAAATGAACAGTAAAGGACATAAGCACAAGAATCAATCACATGTACACAATTATTTTTGGACAATTGTCCTCGAAAAAACCCAATGCGGGAAAACCGATGCAGCAGATGAGGGTTTTATTAATTCTTTAGCAAAATGATTTCTTTACAAGGTAAAACACTGGCAGATAAAATCTGAAACACCTGAGACAGAATTCCCGGCTCCTTCCGACAATCTCTGACACCCTGATTAGCCTTTGATATCTCCTGTACCTGTTTGCGTGTTTCTCTGCGCAGTCCCAACGCTGGACTCCGTAAGTCTGCGTAGGGTCTGCGTGGGTTCTCTGTGCTGCAGCCCAGAGCTGCCTCCAGTGGCCCACTTCTTCACTTTGTCCCTGACCTCAATCACTTGCTGACTCCCTCCTCCTCCTGCTTCTGCAAAATCTTCGCCCTGCAACTCTCCCACTGAAATCGAATTCTCTTACTTCAGAATCGATCGCCTTCGGGTATTGAGTGTGTGCCCGACTTATTTTCCAAATGACCCTCAAGCCTTATTTTATAATCTTCTCGTTGGGGAACCAACGACTCAGATTAGAAGTTTAATCAATGGCTAAGATTAAACTTGACTTGATCTTTTTTTTTCTAGAAGATTCACACTTTGACTTATTAATACCCTTTAATTATTTCATTTCCCTAAGTTTAGACTTAGGGTCTTCATTAAAATAATTAATTAATTATTTTAATAAGTCATGAACCGAGTGGAATTTCCACAAACGATTACTGGGTTCTTTGGAATGCTGCTGTCCAAGCCTCCTTGCAAAGTTTGAGACTTGGAACACTTCCGGATGCTACAAAAATCAACATTTATGTTGATTTCATCTAGTGTGAACCTTACCTTCCGACAACCTTTCATAGGAGAAGATTCCTTTCCTTTGATCATGCTTCTCAAGATAGAAGTAGCGATCCATGTTACCTGCAACCAAATGACATGACATTATATTATTAAATACATGCATATATACCTTATTTACCTTGAGAAGATTCCTTTCCTTTGATCATGCTTCTCAAGATAGAAGTAGCGATCCATGTTACCTGCAACCAAACGACATGACATTATATTATTAAATACATGCATACATACCTTATTTACCTTGAGGTCATCTATGCTTCTTTTAGTAGCTTCCTTGATTGAAAAAGACCTTCAACCCCTTGATCTGCTTCATCTCTTACATCATCATACCATCATCCCATGAATTACACAAGCTGGAGTTCTTGATGAAACACTTGCTTCCTCTCTTGGTCGGTGAATCTTCCAATGTCAGAGAACCTTGAGGATCTTGCATATCCCTATCCAACATATATTTCCTTCTTGACTTGATGTATGATGAGCCTTGACCTGGATGACTTCTTCCTTCCACTGAGGTTCCCAAAAGCTATATCCTTCATCTTTGACTGCCATAGATTTTGTTCTATCTTTCATGATTGCCTATGGTGATGTCACGAGCTCTTGTTTCTAATGCTTCCATGATGCCACAATGCATCTTATTATAGCCATATCCTATAAAAGATTTAGGAGCTATGACAAGACCTTTTGCGAGGGAGACTATCTCAATCATAGTAGAGATCTCTTACTCCCTCTTTCTTTGGACTTCTTTTCTTCAGCTTCCTGCATCTTTCCGGTGATATGAGCTTCCTTTCTGTAATGTCCATAGCTTTTCTATAGCATTGAATCTTAGCTATGCTCTTTTTTCTTTTCAGAGGACCAAATTTTCTAAACTTCCCTTTCCTTCCTGCAAATGTTGAGTCCTTTAACCCTCAACACTTTTGCCCTCAACTTGTCTTCTTCTATCTAGCATAGAAACCACAAGTTGTCGAATTAGGTAACTTTCTTATCCCATGGACATTTGTTCCCTTGTTTATTTAGAACAATGTTGATTATCTCATCCCAGATCTTACAATACAGATCGTATGAAGATATCCCTTCATCCTTAGATGCCTTCAATTTTGAGTAGATCAGATCTAAGTGATATGACCTTCTTTATTTTCAGAGAATAGTTTTTCCATTTTATCATATATCTCTTTGATGTCTCCAATCCTGCTACATAGGGATGAGGGGACCTTTGACTGATTTCATAAGAATCCTTTGAGCCCTTTGATCCCTTTTTTAGATAATGCTTGACCTTCAGAGACCTTTCCATAGATATGATCAATGACTTCACTTTCTTCGAGGACTATATCTATCCTCCTTTTTCCATGCAAGGAATTTCGATGACCCAACCAGCTTATAGATCTCCTTGCAAACACGAAGTCATTTTACCAAATTTGATTATAGAATGAAAGATACTTACTTGACAAGTGAAGATGAAATCTTCAACTTGATCACTTTGAAGAAGATGTATTAGTGCTCCCTTTTGGATGATCTTCTTTCCAAATGAAGAACCCTTCTTTAGTGAGAGGAGATTGCTCCTTTTTTTTAATGCCTTTAGATCTAGCTATCTTGATTATCTTCTCCTTCCTCCTTTCAGTTCTTCTTACACATTGAGATCATTTCCTTTCTGAGCATAATATGATAGCAACGAACTGTTGATGCACTTGAGATGGCACCATATTACTGTCTTAACACCAAACTGTCCTTTCTGCAGCATTAGCAAGACACTGTAATACTTCTCTTAATGGCAACTCCTTCACATCACCAAACCATAGCATCTGTACATCATCTGGCCGAAGTTATATCAGAACATCTTTCACTGTGGAGATCCAAACTTTGCTCTAGACAAACCCTTGCTTTCACTTCTGTTTAGTCCGAACTGTATACTGTGATATGACATCCAAAACTGTCCATCAACACAGAGATCCGAACTGCTGTGTGACTGTGCTAGAGCCTAGGAGTCCGAATTCATCACTGTCCTTTCCAAGATGATGTAATCTTCAACTTTAAAGTACTTCAAGCTACCTTGCTTTGTAGATAACTTGATGAGGATCTTTCTGGTCGTTGTATGGGATCCAAAACTTTTTCTGTTGTAGACTGCCCCTTCAATCTAGGGTTTGATTTTTCAATGTAGATCTTGATCCTTTGTTTTTATAACCTTCGACTTGCTTTGATGCCTTCCTTGAAACTTGATCCTTGAGTGCCTCTTTGATTAGATGCCCTTCCTTTGACTTCAGCACCTTAGCTCTGATACAATGTTGAGAAATCTAGGGCATTTGAATTAGGTGATTTCTCTTCATTAGTGACTGCTTGTGAATGTATTTTTACTTATTCAGATTAAGATTTTTTTCATGTTAGATTATTAGTGTTCTTCTTCATCAAACAGTAACCAATGCATGAACACAAAATAGACAAAAGACACAGCATATAGGCTATGAGCCAGGGCCAAAACCTCTCATTCTTCGAGAGGAAAACCCGCACAAATTCTTCTTATAGAGATTCCAATTGACGAATACCAAGACCAAGACCCTTGACCTATTAGCCACTCCAAGACCAAGACACTGTCTTTTCTTCTTCTTGATTCTTCCATTGCTTCGACCTTCTTTGCATCAAGACATTTTCTTCACATCACTGTCTTATCAAGACATTGTCATGACTGTCTTCGAGATCTTCTTCTTGTTTTCATGACCTTCTTAGCACCAAAATGTATGACTGATGCACGACGAACTGTCTCATCTTCTTCGCTGCCACTCCAATATGAACTGTAGAGGGATCCGAATTCCCTAGAAACCCAAACTCTGCCTCTGTATCCTAGACCAAGTTCTGCTCTCACATCCGAATCACAGAGATGTCCGACTTCTGTTCACTGTTCATTATCACCAAAATCTTAGAGATATGTGAAGTTCTCACTGTGTCACCGAACTGTGATTTCTCACCGAAAAACTTGTGGGTCAATAATTGTCATTGATGAAAATACAAGCACTCTTGATGGTTACACTCATGGAGACGATATGATGACATGGTAGAAGACATGTCACACTTGTATGATGTTTGGAGACCATTCTGTCCAATAACTGCATTTTGTCCCAATAACCTTATACATAGAGAAAATTCAAGAACTGTCACAAAGAAAATCATTTCTTGTCACCTTGGAGGCATCTTATCACAATGGCTCCTTCACCATCTTGAAGAGGACTCTTTTCTCTTTCCAACGAGCCCTCACTCAGCTCCTAACTCCAAATACTCTAAGAGAAATTGATTTTTGAAAGTTATATATTTTATTTTTGAAATCTAGCTGACCTATACCCTATCTCTCATGTTGGCCTCCCTCCATGGGTCACGTCCCTTCATTTTCATAACAAAATGTATATAAATAAGACCGCAGACCTTCATTTCAAACCATCCTTTTCTGTCAAGCATAGACAGGGCAGTCAAGGCAGTTCACAACTCGTGAACCCTAGAAGAGGGAGCCTAAGGACGAAAAGGAGCTATTCTGACATATTGTTTGGGCTTAAAACCTTACTGCAATCCCTGTGGAAGACTTAGAAAACAGTGGCATGATTACCCTCGGACCTGTGCAAACTTGCTGTGGCTCGGACCTACAGTGCTCAACAACTCGAACCTGTTTGTAGATCGGATTAAGTCACAGTTCATCACAGAGCTCGGACAACACAGAATTCGGACCTATGCAATCTTTCTGTGGCTCGGACTTGTGCAATCTTGCTGTGGCTCGGATTAACCTCGGACCTGTGGACTCGGATTGGAGGACAGTCAGAGCACTTGTTGAAGGCAGTTGATGATTACCCTCGGACCTGTGATCTTAGCACCTGTCTTACACCTATTTGTGCCTCAGATAAGTGAAGGATAGTCCTTTCTGTGAAGAACCCGGTTGAAGGACCTACTACTTGGTACATACACACAATGACTTGGACTTGGTGCATTCTTTGGCTTGGATATGACAGTCTTATAGATCTTCTGTGGAGAGAACTAACTTGTGGAGGAGGCCTAAGCCTTGGTGTGTATATATATATATATATATATGCGCTAGACCAGTGAAGGAGGAATTCAGTGATTCACTATTAGAAGTGCTGTGGTGTCATCATCAAGGCATATGCAGCCAGTGGTGGAGGCCTGAAGATTGAAGAACATTGGACAGTCAAGCTCTAATTTTTTTTAAAGCTATTGGACATATGAAGCATTGAACGATGCAGAATCTTGTGAAGACATTCAAGTAAGTAAATTATTCATTTTTATTAAGAAGATTGAAGAGTTGGTGCCCTCTAGGGGATGGAGCCTTGAGAAGGATAGGGTTGGAGCCCTAGATGTTGGAGCCTCACAAATGTCCAAGTTGGTGCTTGGAAACAGGTTGGAGCCTGGAAGATTGAAGGGTTGGTGCCCTCAAACATCATTGTACTCAAATTTTTGTAAAAGAGGATTGGTGTCCTCACTTGTTTATATAAAATCTTTATTATTTATTTTTCTGAAAATTAGATAAACTTGCAATATGCCAAGTATGTAAAGGTTACTCCAAATAAAAAGCTCCAAATGAGACAAGTTGCAAGTAAGATAAAAACTACTAAGCTTGGAATTAGAGAGCTTGCAATGCAATTGAAACTATTCTAATCATACAAGGACAAATGAAATAGAAATTGCAATTAGATTGTTACTATGAGCAAGATGAAAGTAGACTTAGCACATTTAGCATAAAAATTGTGTAAGCATTAGCAAAATAAGATGTCCAATGAAACTTAACATGAAATGAGATGAAGCATGAACATTAGCATGAGATCAAAGCATGTGAATAAGCATGCAATTGAAATGAAGTGATATGAGCATGTGAAATAAGGAAATTAGCATAAAAATGAAAATGCTAGAAATTAACAAGTTAGATCTACTTGAAAGAGAGGAAACTAAACTCAAATCAACACCATGCGTAGGAATCCTCTCTCAAATGAGAGAAAGAGTGGGATGCCAAGGGGATGAATCATGATTCTCAAGCTCGCTCAAAGAAAACTTTGGTTTTATTATGGAGGATGGAGGCCTCTATTAGAGAATGAGGGACTTAGGCCCTGAGAAGAGTTTACAAAGAACTTCTAATAGCAAATACTCATCCTCAAGTAAGCTCATTGAAACAAGAAAGAGATACAATGCTTATTGCAAAAAATACAATGAGGAATTCCCAAATGAAAGGACTCGCTTTACTCAAAGAGATAGGGTCTTGATAGCTCGACTTTCTTGGTCTTCAAGAGGAACCTTTACGCACGAGGAGAAGAAAGAAAATGTGACTATGAGGGAAGAACTTGATAGATGAAAAAGGCTCTAAAAAAATATCTCTTTGGTTCTCCAATTTCCACCACCAACTCCTTCAAATGATACCTCAACAAGCCTTTCAATCCTCTCTTAGATCTGCGCAAGACATGAGAAAAAAAAACAGGAAATAAGATTACAAATAATCACAAGTAATGTACACTATGAAACAAGTGCATGCTATAAGAGGAGAAGAGACTTCCTCTTTTTCGCAAGCAAGGAAAGGCTAAGCCTTTCCTACAAGCTCCCAAAGCTACATAGTCAAGAAAAGTGCATAAAAATTTTTCAAAGCAAAATTTAAATTTGATGATTTTAGAGAACTGAGGTAGGGAAACTCCCTTCTCGATCTTGTTGGATTATCCTTTTGAGAGTAGCTTGATTTGGTATGGGTCCTTCCTCCTTTGCCTCTTGAGAGTTGGTTTGTCCAACCAAAGACTTACCCCATGCTCAAACTTGTTCAGCAAATGTTAGATATCTACACACTTTAAGAGAGCGTTAGCATTCACAAAGGATTAAATTACACAACGAAGGAGAATGCTAGAGGTTCAACCAAAATCCCATTATTGCTCCTCTTTCTAGAGTGGTCCTTTAATCAAAAAATTGATGCAAGAAAACTTACATGAATTAATCCAATGAAGGCAAATTAAGCTAACAAAATTTAGAACAAATGTAGAACATTAAGCACAAATAGTTGAAACAATACTACCTCACAAACATAGAAGGATAACACCACACCAAAATCGACCCCCAAAGTCCTTACTTTATTTGCATATGAAAGCAGTGAATACAAATGTTTGCAGAGTTTCCTCAAGCACAACAACTCGTCTAAGAATGATCCAATGAGGAGCCCAATGGCTCAATTTATAGAGAGATGGGAGAAAATCCCAATTTGGAACCCAATGCCAAGTGGAGAATGGTGGAAATCTCAAGAAACCAAATCGATTTCCAAATGTATGAGCAGCAGGCCAAGTGTGAGGTTGAATCTAGACTGTAGCAGTGTTTTCCTTGAGGCTGGACAGCGTATTTCCATGTGTAAAATCGAATTTCTCTGGCTGGCTGCCATGTGTGATGAATGGTGGGTGAGATGGGAACCATCTCCCACAAATTTCTCAACCAAATTGTTGCTCCTTGACACCTCTGCAGATCGAGCTCATACTGCTGTGTGTTGAAGCTGCTAGGAGTGGTGTGCGTTGATGTTGAACTAGCTGTTCGTGAAGATGGAGGAAGAGCTGTGTACAAGTATGAGATAATGTAGACTATAGTGAGAACATTATCCCACAATCATCTCAAGTTAAATCTCCACCAAATATTCTCATGCGTTGATTTCTCAATGAAAACTTCGAGCTGCCAAGTATGAAGTCGTGCCCCAAATCTGGCCCACACTTGGTTTTTCTCATGTGCAAAAATTCATTGAATGATGTGGGTGCCAAATCATCTCATACACTTGTCTTTGACTTTCCTTTTGACTTGGGTGATTTTCCACCTCGTTTCTACATCATTTTGGGACGTGGGATTATTTATTTTTATCGACTTTATTTATTTATGGGCTATTTATTTCTCATTTTCCCACTAAAATTAGGAAAACGTGGGATTTGGGGGTCTAGAAGTGTTTTTTCATCCCTCAAAGTGTGTCTTAGTAGAAAGTTGTGGTGTAGAGGTCTAATTTTGATTACTCATACCCCCTACAAATTCTCTAGACATCACTTATTACATTTTACATTAAAAATTTATTAAAAATCCCATTCTACGAGAAATTTTGAACAATTAAAAAATGACCCTTAGAACTAATCAAATTCCACCAAATTTTACAAGTGATTTAGCTTAGTAATATACATTGACTCTAGACACTAGGACTCACCCAAGACTCTACTATCAAGCCACACTCCAGCTTTGGGGGTATATCTCGGAGAAAAAACTCAACTAGTTATTCAGTGTTAATAAATATGAACAATTAGTTAAGTGAAAAAAACTCCCTAGAGTGACATCATTTGATAGTGAAGTCCCAAGCTACCTAGGCTTGTTACATGGCTTTATTCATCATGCTAGTATCATGTTTACAATATCCCCGCAGGGCTACGGAATCTGAGTACAAAATGAAGAAGGAGAGAAATAAGGACTTAAAAGGCCCTGATGAAATCTGGTACTCTGAATGATCTGAATGTGCAGGAATGCTCTGAAATGTACTTTGGACATGGAGTCTCCAACAATCTTCAAATGCAACTTTAGTGGTCAGCAAGTCCTAAACTTCAGGCCTTGATACCAATAGATGTGAACACCATACCCACAATGCAAGAAGATACTCGTACAGGAGAAGGCACATGAGAGGAAGTGTGCAAGTATGAGAGGAGAATGTGCTTAACTATACAGATGCTCTATACTTATTTATATTATTGTATATAGAGTACATCATTGTGGGGAGACTTATCAAAGTGATCAATTTATATCAATTTATATGCAAAGTGTACAAAAGTACAACGTAGAAGAGTACAAATATAATACATGTTAACACATGCTTCCTAGACTAAGCCTCATCAGTACTCCATCTTGGAATGGGCTGATTGAGTACGGGCTGATCAGTATTTTCCTTGGTGCAACCAACCAATGATGTGTGTATGTGGGTGCAGCATAGTGGTCATGTTAACATGTTTGAGTTTGTTGCAATGAAATCCTTGTGGCTGCCATTGTTGATGATGAAGTGAGGAGGTTAACTGTCGACCTGCATTTATGAATGAAGAGGTTCTTTTTCTTTGGATTTGCAGAGCTTGTGGCTTGCAGAGTGAGGGTTGTGGGAACAGGTGTTCAAGGTTTAGATTTGACAATTGGTGGCTTTGAATTTTTGTTGCAGTGGGTGATTCTGGTGTTTGTGCCTGGAAAATTTATGTACATGACAATATTCTTCAGAATGTGTCTAGGGATTGTGGAAGTTGTTCGATCACTTCCAATCTGCTGAAGCCTAACATCTGTGCTGATTTTGTTGTGACCCAGAGGCTGATTAAGTCGTTGCTGATTGGGTCACTTCGGGTTGAATTGCATTTTATGAGAGGTAGAGTATGTCGTGGATTCTACTCCATCAAGATTAAATAGTTTTTTACAGAAACATTTTCTGTTGAAGCTCTCTTCAATTTCTGTGGAATTTCAATTAGAGTGACCAAGGTTGTTAATGGTGAAGAATTCCAACTGTATCTGAATGTATTGGTGCAAATCCTGTATTGAATGATATTGATGTTGGTGCCATTGTTGCCATTGAATGCACCAATTGTGAGAATACTTTAGTGGGTAAAATTGTCGTTCATTGTCTCCAAGAACCTTGACCATGTGACTATAGGTTCTTCATTGTTTGCACATTGTTTGCGGTGTGATACCTGGTGGTTGAGTGTGGTTGGTGCAAATTTGTGCTTTGTATACGTGGTTGTGCACCTGTCATCAAAACGATTGGTCGCACAATATGTTTGTTGCTGTTGGGGCCACTCCTTCAGTTCTTTGACCAAAATTTTTTCTTCAAACTGCGGGATTTAAACATGCATGTGAAAATAAGTTGCTCTTCCATTTGCTCATTAGCAGGTCAGTGGTACTGATTATATTTTGTATTGCAATTAAAACATGTCAGTCTTTTAATTTCAGATACATTTCTCATAAGGACCTTAAAGCTCAATAAATCTCAGATTTAAACATGTGTTTCCCCACTTATCATTTGCAGGATCCTGATTGTCCCAACCACTTTGAACATTGCCTTGTTTCTGAGCATCTTTGCCCGTTGGAAGAAATGGTCTGTTTGCCAATTGCCATTTCACTTAACCTTTTTAGACAGTGGCAACAATGGATACACACTTAACCATTCTTCGGATCAAATTGTCAAGCTATGGATCTAGATATTTTAGAAAAGCATCTGCCATCGAGATAATATTGGAGTGTACAGTGGTTGTAAGATGAGGCATGCAAATTATGGAGGTATGCAAATGACTGTTATCTCAATGATCTTGTTTTTTAGTATCATTTTCAACTCAGCCTTGTTTGCAGGGATCTTGTCTGCTAGGGAAATCAGCAAGCTCAAGAGTTAGGGCCTCATTTTCAATTTCCATCCATTTTTGAGTCTCAATTTTTAACCTATAGGTCTAGACAAATGTTGATTCAATATTGGAATGGAGAGCAAGTGAAAGTGAAAATATCACTATAGTATCATCATGGAGATATGCATGTTAAAAGAAAAACATGTACAAATATTAGAGCAAGTGGGGTCTGGACGGACTTCGGGATTGTGGATTTAATACATGGTAAATTCCTACATAGTGATACTTAAAACAAGTATATATAAGGGAGCAACTTCATAGGAAATAACATCACCCATACACAGAAAGGAGTCAGGAGTAGGACCATTGTCTCTAGTTCACCCCTTCCTTTTATCCATCTATAATTCTATACATAAAGTTTTTTACCTGTGTCAGGCCTAGACATAGAAAGTTCCAAAGAGGTTGATGATGTTGCCAATCATCATGCTGTTTAGGTATCTCATTCACAGATTTGTTTCTGCTATAACACATAATAGACTAATAGTTCTTTTCAATGTTCTAGAAACTGACAAAAGTTGAAATTGCTCAAGTAAGATGGACTTGTTACTGTAAATTTTTTATATATTTAAATTGTATTTAAAGATTATAGATTCAGTTCAATGTTCAAAAATTATAGATTCGGAATGGTTTATATCTTATTGTAGTTTTAGTTCAAAGATTATAGATTCGGAATGGTTTATATCTTATTATAGATTTAGTTCAAAGATTATAGATTCGGAATGGTTTATATCTTATTTTCTGTTAAGGGTGCTTTTGTAGCTTCACAGTCTATGTTATCAGCAAAATGATTTGATTTCTGGAGTTTAAGATCAAGCAGGAGTTTTCATTATATTGTGCTCTCTTTTACCTCAGGCGTATCCATAAAGATTATCCCAATATGTTGGAGCTATTGGAATTGTCATTTACACGGGAGCCTCCGAAATCTGGTTTGCATATTGTATTCCATGATTCACTATCTCCATTTTCATATATCTTCAAGCATCAGGTACTATGCATAGTTAAACCATGCTGTTAAATGTATTTTTTCTTGTCTGAGCATATATAATCCCAGTTGCCAAGAACTATTTTTATTTGTTGATGTTGTGTTCTGGATAATTGTATTGGTCATTAAAAAATAGTGTGCCCTCTGGATGGTTCTGTAGTGGAGTGTTTGTAGACTGTTTCCTTGTATTTGTTCCAAATAGTTACATTTCACTTGAGTTTAATTTTATAATTTAGTCATAGCACATTTGTTCTGTGCCTTGAGTTATATTTGTTTTAAAATCCTTTTTCTTCAAATAATGCAGACGAATAGCGTGTCTGGGCATTTATACCTTCTTTATGCTATAACAACTTCTGGGTTTGCATATCTCATCAAATTAAAATCTCCAGCCGCTTACAAATCTGGATCAGTTCTAGCTAGTAGTGAGCTGATACAGCTAGATATATCAAAAAATCTTGTGCGTTTGGAGCAAATAACAGCAGTCACAGCAGTTGCAGGCATTTTATGCGTCGGAGGTCAAAATGGGTCTATTTTGTGCCATCAACTGGGTCAACTTGATGTTAATGCTCAAGGTATTTTGTACATTTACGGTGCCAGTGTTTTCCATTATCTATTTTCGTTTTGGTCTTGTTCCAATTTGCTTTTGTTATAGTCGAATTAATTCATTTCTTTGATGATTGACTTAAAGTGTTTGGAGTCCACTGATGAATTTTGGGTTCTGTTTCCTGTTTTGAATATGGAAGAGGATAGATGTGGTTTAAGCAATTTCGTATTTCTTTGCATACCATGTACAGAGATCATTATGGCAGTTTTCCTAGCAGTCTTCTCCATCCATCAAAGCCATGTACACTGGAGCATCTGCCCATCTGTTGATAGCCATAAAAATGTTCTCTTAACAGCTTCAGAGTTGACTTTTTACAAAATTGGCTGCGGCCCCTACTACAAGCACTCTTAAGCTTAAAACAAGACGATTCATTCTCACCACCAAAATGCTTGGCAGCCGGAAGTTGATCAAATTTAAGTTGGATGGAGCATTTACTCCACAAGCTTCATGAACCCATGCCTTATTTTATGCCATCCTAGGTAGCCTTGATTTCAGCAGTTTTGATCATCCTGTGATGTCACAGAGTGATATTGATGCTAGCAATAGCCTAAATGTCTTAACAATATCGGAAAGTGGTATGGATGCCCTAGGACTGAACTACTTTTAAAGTTTTGTCAGTTCTTTTGAAAATTGACAACTTTTGCTTGGAAGCATAAAATTTGGAAACTGGGGGTTCCAATAATGAGACAACAACTTTTGAAGATGTCTTTCTTAGAGAAGGAACTCAAAGAAGATTCATTTGTGAAATTCTTTTGTAGCTATCACTACACCTAATTTTTGACTTTCAAGCAAGTATGGGAATGAAATTGGGAGATTTTGGGTGAGCCTTGTTTGAGACCACACAAATTAAAAATTTTCCAATCTTGTTTTTGGCTACTGTATTTGCAAAATATTGAATTCGAAGTGCACATGTTGTACATAATTTTAGTGGCTAATATATGCTATATCTCCATTCAAAATTTAGTAGTAAAACTAAGGTTCATCATGCATGGGTTGCATTTAATTTGAGAGTTCCCCTGTGTAGCTAGATCACCTCTTCACAAATTTCTCAAGGGACTATCTCAAAATTAACTGAGGATTATGCATAAACATATCTATACTCAATAAGTATTTCTATGGTTACATGCATTCGTTTTAATGGTCAGCTCATTCCCATGGCAAAATTGAGGTTTGTTTGTGATAAAGCTTGATATGAATTTACTTTATACTTGGAAAAGTATGGGTGAAGGTCTTGTTTCTGCCTTAATCCACAACCAGGATTATCGTGGAGAAAATCTTTAACTCCACTTGGTGTGGCCTTGGGGGCAAGTCTCAATTTGAGTTGTTGTCACTTAATTCTCAACTTCTTCATCTAGGCTAACTCCTTGCGAAGTTAAGGGGGTTGGACCCTATAAAAAATTCTAATGCTTAACTAATCTATATTAGATGAGCTAAGTTCTAGGAGTTAAAAAATATTACCTAAGATATATCCACAATATAAATGCAACCAATAGATTTCAAAGCACGATCTTCATGAGCATGAGAATAATAATCATCTAAGAGTTAAGATATTGCAAGATAAAGCAAATAGACCATTGCTAATATGTATGATACCCAAGCAAAATAATACAATGGAGAGAAGATAACTTTGAAAGTAAAGAAATTAAAGCTTGGAAAGTAAATCTTGAAATGTTCGCAATGTGAATGCTTCAAAGTAAAATAAATTGTGTACTTGAAATAAATCACAATTGCTCCAAAGATGGATAGACTTTGTAAAATAAGGAAGCAAATAAAATCTCAAGCACTACAGTCGCAAAATAGATGTGGTGAAATTCTCTTGGTTTATTTTAGATTAAGTCAGTTTGGTTAGTTGTAAAATCTAGAATAAGTTTCAATTGAACTTCTTCCCCAGACCTTATCCTTGCCGGGGCCCCAATCTTAGAATATGGAGTCGATATGGGATGAAGGGTCCCTAAATACTACAACCAAATAAGCTGGAGGTAAATTGATAAGCTGGAGGGTTCCTCCACTAGGAGCATTCATTACATGCCATACAATGAATAACATATGCAATACTCAACTAGAAAGCCTTTTCATAAATTAATTTTCAATAATTAGGGCACAATTTAGAAAATTCTAGAAGTAATAATTCCATACATTAGACAATTTCAAGAGAAAAATTTCATCAACATTTAGCACTTGTAAGACAACATGTAATATATCCATCTGTTAACCAATACTCAACTAGAAAGCCTTTTCATAAATTAATTTTCAATAATTAGGGCACAATTTAGAAAATTCTAGAAGCAACAATTCCATTCATTAGATAGTTTCAAGAGAAATTTCATCAACATTTAGCACTTGTAAGACAATATGTAATATATCCATCTGTTATCCAAGAAGTAGCTCCAAAGACAAGATCGAATTACTTCCAAACATTGAAATGCATCCAAAATATTTCCAATAGTTAAGAAGGAACAAGTGCGAAATTCTTCTAAGAGGTCGAATTGTCCAAGAGATGATGATGAGAGACTCAAATGAGGACTCTCTTATTTATACATGTCTAATAAGGTCTAATTTAACCTAAAAACCCCTCTTAGTTGTAAAATGATGGGCAAAACTAATTGAGGTTACAAGCCAACCTCATAGCCAATGTAAAATCATAAAAATTATCCCACAAGAGGGCCGAAATGTTGACATCATCAATGCATGGGCCTCTTGGAGGCATGTGTTGAGCTTTTCAAGTGTGCTAGATTGAGTGAAGAGGGCTCAAAAAATCATCCTTTAGGGGTTGGCTCGTAAATCTCTATGCAAAACATCATCTGGACCTCGATTTTGTGTTTGAGGCACACAATGGGTCTCATAGGTCTCCTAGTGATAGAATAGCTTGGATTTGTTCCAACATTGAGGGATTGGAGAATGTTGCTAGCCCTCCCATGTCTAAAGGGGTGAGATAAACATCATCTGGGCCTTGGATCAACTACCAAACTGTGTGCACATTGCTAAGCCGATTGGGGGCACACTGGTCCAAGTGCATCATCTCATGAATAGTGTGGAGCAAATTTCAAACTGCTGCAATGTTGAAGGTCCCCATGGAATCGAGTGATGCTATTCAAGTAGATAGGAGTCCCATGGCTCTCAATGATTCACCTATAGGGTGTCATATGCTCCTCTAGTGGACTTAGGCCCCAGTTAAGTTGCCTAAACCGTGATGAAAACCACTTGCCACTCACACACAATGTCCAGTGCTGCATCTTCACCATTAGGTACAATTAATCATTAGTGCATCTAAGTGAACCGAGCTTGTTAATCAGGGGAAAATTGAGACTTCATATGGGGCTTCTCTTCCAAATTTGGGGTTTTGACCACATGATAGTGTTACCTCTCGAGGTACGAGTGGTTAATAAACGATCCTATTAAGTGTTCCTAGCCCCTAAGGGGAAAGACATGTCTTTGGTACATGTTTCAATCAATAGGTGGCATATGGATAATGATGGAACAAAATGGGGACGAAGGGGTCTCAGAGCCAAATGCCATGGATACAAAGATATCAATAATGAGGAAGTGCACATATTGGGTATATAGATGTGAGAAGGGACTCGAAGCAATCATGGATGCATGAGTTACCCCAACCTTTGTTTTTCCACTTCTTTTTAATTTCATTTTTTTTTCTTAATTATTCCTTGTATTACTGCTTCAAGCTCCTCGGAATGAGAGCATGGTGTGCATGATGTAAAGCAATTATTACCCACTTAAAAGGTAGGACAGTTCATCGCCCATCAGGGCTTGGGACATGCATGGGTTCCTTTAATGATGTGATATGGTAACTAGTGGCCCAGATGAAATACAAGAATAAGCACCCAATTGCACAATGAAAAACATAACTTTTGGGTTGGATTTCCCACCTTCTAAAATGTGCTCTTGACAAATGGGCGAGGAAACATGCAACTGATGCAGGTGGCAGAGATATAGTGGCACTTCACATTGGCTACATGGTGGCTGTCATGGATTCCTGGCTGTCGACTGGAAGAAGATGAATAGAAGAAATGATCTCCTAGGGGTACCCACTTTTGGTGTGTAACACACCCAATAACATATGTTGCATCCCACAATTATTAAGTACCATTTATGAGCTTGTGAATATATTCTCCTGCCAAGAGATTTTTTCACTCAGAATGTATAGACTTTTTTCTTGTTACTAAATACTTGATCACTATTGCTTGGGTCCGCTTCATTGAAGCTCCTTGTACTTATTAACTTTTTATATCGATGCTTCTATGCATGAGGAATATGTGATATTATTGTAGCCACCCCAACTAATTTTTTAATTGCAATGCCAACTGCACCAAATTAGTTGGGTTCTTTGTATCTTTGGTGTCGACTTGTCTTTCCATACACATTGGCTTATATTCATTCACTCCCATTGATGCCCATTGCAACATTGAAGGGGATTTCAACATCATACAACCATCCAGCTATGTCATCATAGGCAGTTTCTCTCAATTCCTTCTTCCAATGGTCATCTAAAGTAGGTTGGATTTGGCTTCGATGAGATTGAGGACCATGTGCACTATTAGAGGAAAAGGAGACAGAGAGCTGGACAACAGGGTGGATAAACTCTCTAAACTTGGGCTGGCACATGAATTTGGTTTCATCTCAGTCACAAATATTAGCGAAAACAGAGTCGAGACCTCCTTCTCTTTCCCATTGTAGGCTCTTGGGCTCTCTCTTTATTTGGGATGCAAATGGTATGGTGCTCTTCACCTGTTCTGGTTTTGATATTGCTCTCGATGCATGTCTGCACATCTTTCTTGCTCTGTCGTATTGGCTACAGCGCCCTGGTTTGTCTGCCTCCCTTTCGCTGTACCACAATACAATTATCGGGTATTGCTCTTGGTTTCTGTAATGCGCTGTATCAGCTTTGAGGTCGGTATTGTTATCTCTCTTTTTGTTTCTACCGTTCTATGTATTTTTTCCTCCTACTTCGCCTGGGTGCCAGTATCTACTGCTGGGCTCTGTTTGCTGTTGTGAGCCTATATGGTTTCACGGCATTGACTGTTGAGGATCTATACTCTGTAGCTCTTTTTACCTCTGCCTGAACGGGAAATTCCTTTCTCCTGTCGAGATTGGCTATCTCCCCTTCAGTTGCACATGTTTCTGGATGATGGACTGTTTGCTCATGGTTTAATATCTAAACAGTGATTTTTCTCCTGTTGAAAAAATAACTTTTGATACCACCCTTCTTTTTACTCTTACCCTTTTCTTGAATAGACTCCAAAGAGGGAGGAACAAAGCGAAAGGGGTTGGATGCATTAATACAAGGGATAGATGAAGAGCCCTCATAATCAAAATTAGTGTTGGTCGCCATCATTCGTTTTAGACTCCTCTTCCTCTCTATTTCATCCTCTATTGCTTTTTGCCTAGCTTTGTCTTCCTCAAACTTCTCAATTTTTTCTAGAAACTTCTTTCTAATTTCCCCAATCTGCCTTGTGGTGCTGCACATGAGACAATTTGGCCTCTAATATCGACAAAGTGTTGTTTCAGCGCGTGAATGCCCCTCCACCTACCTTAATTTTTTTATGACAAAATGTGTAATACATTTGATTGTCAATTATTTCATCATATGTCCAGGTAGCGTCTTTCACTCTAGGAGCCATTTTTTGATAATTGGAATTGGAAATGAAAGGGAAAAAGTCTGAAAATGAAAAGAAAAGAAAAAAACCCTTAATTGTTTCTAGAAAATTTACTCATTTCAATTTCCAAATGTAGAAAAAAAAGAAAAACAAGGGAAGATTTGAGAAGTAAAAAAAAAATACCTGTAGCCTCCTCAATGTTGCTCCAAAATCCAACTCCTCAATGGCAAATGTTGCTCCAAAAACGAACTCCTCAATGCTGCTCCAAAGATCGCCCAAGAACATTAATGTTGCTCTAAAAATCAACTCCAACTGCTCACAAACTCCTTGCAAATGCTCACACAAATGCAATGAGATAGCTATGAGGAAATATGAGGGGGTTGGGTCACCTTTATAAGCGTGGGAGAGGGGTAGAGGGGCTAGGAATTTGTAAGAAAAAAAATAATTTGGAGTCCGCACAACCCGCCATTTTATTTTCCGCCGAGTCATACTGGTTTATATTGGGTTCGGTCGGTCCGACCAGTTCGTTACCAAACCGACCGAGTCAGGGATCAACTCAGCCGATTCGATAACGGACCAGTCCCAAAATTTGTTAATTGGCCGATTTGGTCCAGGGAGGGGGTCAGACCGGTCAACCAGGCCTAGTCCGAGTTAGACCGACTGTGAAAATTTCAAATCTGAAATCCTATTGCAGTAACTGGTATTATTTCTTCTAATTGATTAATTAATTATTCAGTTTATTGCTACGACAACATCGAAATAAACACACTACAACCTTCACAAATAAAACTGCGGAAATAAATAGCACTGGAAACTGAGAAAATACTAGTACACACACATAAATTGACACCATTATTTTTGGACGTGTCCTCGGAAAAACCCAACTTGGGAAAACTGGTGCAACACTGAGGGTTTTTATTACTATGCAGCAGTGAAATTCTGATTACAATCTATAGATGCCCAATTGGCAACCCAAACAGCAAGAAAATCTGGGCAACATTATTTTAAGGGAATTACCCTTCTTCCACAAGCAATCTCGACAGAACTTCCTTCAGAAAACTCAGCCTCCCAGACCCTCTGTGTTAGCCTCCGTGCTGCTCTGCACAAACCTTATGATGTCAAGCCTCCAACCAACCTTTGATGAAGTCATTCGGCTTGTCTCTGCTGAGGAAATTGTCTCTCCGACACTCTAGACCCTCTGCCCGACCTCTAGAACTGAGAACAAATTTTTCCTCAGTGAAATCGAACTGCTTCTCTAAAGCAACTGTGTAGTCCTCTGTGCTGCCTCACTGGGAATAACTCGACCCTCTTGCTGTTGACTCTCCGGATTTGGAAAACTTCCTCCGGATCACTATCTCTGCCCCTCACTATCTCTGCTGCCTCACTGAAGCTCGAACTCTTCTGCAACTGACTGTTGTTACTCTGGGAAATTGAATTCTCCAAGTGACTTTGGTGCTTTCCCCATCACCTCATCGATCCCTTCTTATGTCTTCCTATTGGGACTCCAACGACCAAGATTAAATATTAATCGATGGCTCAGATCATTTCTGGATAGATCTGTGTGAGTTTATCGAAAATTCTCACCTTGACTTAATTAATTCTGATTAATTAGTCATATTCCCTAAGTTTAGACTTAGGAAATATTTAAAAATCGGCTAATAATCTAATTAAGCCATCTCTAGGTGGAATTTCTAGAAACGATTTTTGAGTTTTGGAGATCTCATGTATTCTAGCCTCTCCCCCAAATTTCGTGGTTAGAACACATTTGATGCTAAAAAAACTAACAGTCCCTCTTAGCGAGGAATGCATTATAGTGCTGCACACCCTGCCACAACACTGTCTCTGTACCATCCCCTGCCACGTTGTTGATGTCTAGCTACTATGATTGACTGCCACTGCCCACCAACCACTGCACAACTCTGATGCTACATCTGTGTTGTTGTTGACCCTACTATACTGCTGCCAACACTACATCTGCATTGCAAGTCAGCTGCTGTTGCAACTGAAAAACATCCAAAATGCTGAATCAACTGTGTTTAGTATGATGCATCTGTCACCCGAGTCTCTAACTGCTACTATCTACTGCACTGTCTATTGAAGGCTCTGCGATGCTGCTGATTTTGCATTGTGCCACCTGCACTGTTGCCAACTCTCTACTGCACTCCTCAACTTCTGACTGCTACTAGTCTCTTTAACTGTCACTCTGGTACCGACTGCATCTACTGCCACTGATCCATCCTACTACTGAAAATTGTGGGCCCCCATAGCTAGGTAATGATACATGAGGTGGACTCCTCAAGGACCCTATGCATCTTTGTAGCTCTCTGGGGCTACAAGTCCAAGTCACCCCACCTCACTCTTGGAGGTATGTGGGCAATCATGGTGAACTCTTCTTTCGACCTGGAAAACTACTTGTCAATCTTTGCGGACGTTGCCGGCTTGCCCTGCTGTCCTCCTTGTCCTTCTTTTTGAGAGGGCACTGGGTACTATAGTGGCCAAGCTCGCCATACCTTAAGTACTTGACCTTCGACAAGTCCTTCTTCTTCTTCTGATCTTGCTGTGCCTGACTCGATCCCTTGGATGCAAGGGCCACATTCTCCTCTTCACTCTTCATGCCCTTACAACTGCTGCCACTGATGGTGCTCTTCAACAAAGCCTTCCTCAACTCTTCTTGCTGCAGATCGGACCACATCCTGTCCCACCTTGGCAAGGTGTCTCTGCCCAAGATACTCTGGACAAATACCTGCCAGTTCGCTGAGACGCTATTCAATGCAAATTGTACAAGGTTTGTAGGTTGAGGTGTTGTCCCAACAGCTGCTAGCTGATCTCAGACTTCCTCAATTTGAGTGAGAAAGGCATCTATGCTCTCTCCCTTTTGCATCCTCGTGCTCCTCAACTTCTCCTGGAGATACATCCTCCACTCCTTGGAAGAACTCTGAAACAAATCGGCCAAGGAATCCCACATCTCCTTGGTTGTTGCATGCCATGCCACATGTGAGATGAGATGATCTCGAACTCCATCCAAGATCATTGTCTTGGCCGTAGCCATCTCTTTCTAGTACTCCTTGAGCTAGTCTGCATCCTGGGGAACAACTACCACACTTTTTGCGTAATGCTTCAGACCATATTCATCCAGAAGGAATAACATCCTTTCCTTCCAGATGACATAGTTGGAGTCACCCTCCAATATTTCTTGGTCCCTGAGCCCAACTATGGCCATCTCTGCTCAAATATGGAAACTCCCTCTTCCTCTGCTCGACTGCTGCTCTATTACTTGCACTCCCTCCTGGAATGCGCAGTTCTGCTAGCTGCTACTGCCAATTTGCAACTAGGAAAATCAAATTTCTTGACTAGAAACCCTCTGAGAGAAATCTCCCTATGTGTGTGTACTTTTCTCTTCCATCCGATGCTGGTTCTGCTGTTGCAAAACCCTCTGCGTCCAACCAAGGAATCTGCTCAACGAAAATCTGAGTTGCATTTGCTCCCTCTGGCTGGTGGAATCACTATCTCGGGCTATTCAACTTTTCTGCCAACCTGCAACTGAAAATCAAACTGTTGTCCCAACAACTTTGCTTGCTTGTTAATGCACTGCGCTACCTCTGAAAATTTCGGCCCACTGCTCCCTTTGAGTAGCGAAATTTTCCTCTTCGCTTCTGAGCTTCCCAGCTGATCACTTACGCTTTGATACCATGTCAAAATTTCAAATCTGAAATCCTATTTCAGTAACTTGTATTATTTCTTCTAACTGATTAATCAATTATTCAGTTTATTGCTACGACAACATCGAAATAAACACATTGCAACCTTCACAAATTAAACTACATTAATAAATAGCGTTGGAAACTGAGAAAATACTAGTACACACACATAATTTGACACCATTATTTTTGGACAAATGTCCCTAGAAAAACCCAACTTGGGAAAACTGGTGCAGCAGTGAGGGTTTTTATTATTATGCAACAGAGAAAATCTGAGTACAATCTATGGATGCCCAACTGGCAATCTAAACAACAAGAAAATATGGGCAAAATTATTTTAAGGAAATTACCCTTCTTCCACAAGCAACCTTGGCACAACTTA
The DNA here is from genome assembly GCA_034641835.2 of Pinus albicaulis. Taxonomy (NCBI): domain Eukaryota; kingdom Viridiplantae; phylum Streptophyta; class Pinopsida; order Pinales; family Pinaceae; genus Pinus; species Pinus albicaulis. The sequence continues at coordinate 476,924,408 of CM076584.1, forward strand.
CTTCAGAAAACTCGGCCTCCTGGAGCCTCTGCGCTGCGCTGCACAGACCCTATGGCGTCAAGCCTCCAACCTACCTCTAATGGAGTCATTTTTCCTGTGTCTGCTGAGGAAATCGTCTCTCCGACACTATGGACCCTCTTCCTGACCTCTGGAACTGAGAACAATTTTTTCCCCAGCTAAATCAAATTGCTTCTCTGAAGCAACTGCGCAGTCCTCTGCATTGCCTCACTAGGAATAACTCGGCCCTCTTGGTGCTGACTCTTCGGATCTAGAAAATTTCCTCCGGAGCATTGTCTCTGCCCCTCACTATCTCTGTTGCTTTACTGATGTTCAAACTCTCCAACAACTAACTGCTGCTACTTTGGAAAATCGAATTCTCCAAGTGACATTGGTGCTTTCTCTATCACGACATCGATCCCTGCTTTTGTCTTCCTGTTGGGACTCACAACGACCAAGATTAAATCTTAATCGATGGCTCGAATCATTTCTGGATCGATTCGTGTGAGTTTCTAGAAAATTTTCACTTGACTTAATTAATTTTGACTATTTTGATTAATTAGCCATATTCCCTAAGTTTAGACTTACGAAATATTTAAAAATCGGCTAATAATCTAATTAAGCCATCTCTAGGTGGAATTTCCAGAAACGGTTTCTTGGTTTTGGAGATCTCATGTATTCTAGCCTCTCCACCAAATTTCGTGGCTAGAACACATCCAATGGTACAAAAACTAACACCAATGGTTTAAAAACACTGGTTCCTAGCATGATCTTTATCATGTCTTCTTATGGTTTTTCAATTGCAAACAATTGTATGCCATTATTATCTCTGGTTGGAGACCTATCATGTTTAGTGTAGTCTTCTCCACATTCAATATTTATAGTTTCTTTGAATCAAAAGTGGAAGACCACCTTCATCTTCTTTTTGTGCATGGGAAAGTGGCCATTAGAAAACCTAATTGGAGGCTGTCATTAGTGACTTTGGAATCTATCGTATTGATAAGGGCCTTATTTGGAAGGGTACATGTAAAACTAATATGAATTAGGTGGAATAAGGTGCTGGACACCAACAACAGTGCACAAGAAAAATAAATTGAACGCAAATAAATTTTGCTCGAAGAAGGGATTGACATACATATTTATAGGAATGGAATATGTATGTGAAGGATTGGTTTCCTCTAAAAATAGATTGGTCACCCTAGGAAAGCAAAGGTCAATTTGTGACCTCTTATGGACTTCAGTGACTTGCACATACTGCATACTGTTGACGTGTTTGTGGTTCAATAGAAGATGTGGACATGTCAAGCTACACACCAAGGTTTGAATACCCTAGTGGCATGCATAAGCTGTTAGTGCAAGGTGGTAGCTTAGTAGAAAGAAAGTGATTATCTTTAGTGGTTTGGCCCTTGAGGGTCATTTTTCCCATGAAAGTAAGGTGCTTATGGTGCGAAATCTCTTTTAGCTAGTTGTAATGCTTTCTTTGAGTTTAGGGAAACACTCAAAGGAAAATGATTCTTTAAGCATTGAGGGGCTTTCACAGTCCAACATATGAGACATCATTTTTTGGGACTAACCAATTTTCTCATGATTTTGAAGAGTTCACTTAGCTCTCATTGCATTGAGTGATGCCCTGAAGGGTGATGAAGTGTTGGTGGAATTAGCGAAATGAAATGTATAGCCTCAATCATCACCTTTGGGGCTTCCACTCTGTAACTGAGGCTTCTTTCGAAAGTCATCCGGCCCACAATTTCTCTAGCTCAAGTGTGCTTATTGATAGAGATTTTCCCCGTAGTCAAGCTCACTTAGCTTGCTAGCCCATTCGAAACACCTTAGCAGGTTTTGTGCCTTATAAATTATCCATTTAGGGCTTGCTTGACTCTCATTATTTAAGGCTTGAGTGGCTTTTACAGTCCAACATATGGGATACTATTTTTGGGATTGTTTGTGTAGAATAAGTCATTAATCCATGATGCATATCCATGAGCATTAGTCGTGATTGGTCATTTTCTCATGATTTTGAATAGTCCGCTTAGCACACATTGCATTAGGTGATGCTCATGTGGGTGAAGTAGGATTGAAACTAGCAAAATGAATCACATAGCCTGAATCAGTATCTCTGTTGCTTGCACCTGGAAACCAGAACTACAAAAATTAGCCCATCTCAAAATTCCTCTGGCTTAAGATTGCTTAACCATTTAGTTTTTCCTCACAGTCAAGCCCACTTAACTTGCTACCCCATTTGCAAAACCCTAGCAAGCATTGACTTGTTTTATTTAGGCATTGAGGGGCTTTTGCAGTGGAACACATGTGATATATTTTTTGGGATTATTTGAATAGAAAGTCATTAATCCATGACAGATTTACACGAGCATTGGTCTCAACTGACCAATTTTCTCATGATTTTGAATAGTCCATTTAGTACTCATTACATACTGTGATGTTCACTATGGTTCTTGCACCCATTAACTCGGACTTCATGGGAAGGTTGCCTATCCCAAAACTGCTCGAGCTCAAGCATGCTTCACCATGAAGTTTTTCCCCACAGTCAAGCCCACTTTGCTTATTACCACATTTGCAAAACCTTAGCAAGTATTGTTCCTTATGAAATATCAGTTAGAGCTCCTCTGGCTCTTTTAATTTAAGAATTAAGGGGCTGTCACAGTCCCAAATGATTCTTATTAGATATAGAAGTAACTTTAACACACCTTTAGCTCTCCAGAGTCCAAGTATTCTACCCTTTCAATACATCCATCTTGCTTTCCAGGTAAACAATCTGCATGCATATCTTCCTTTGCCCATACTACTGACGCTCTATATACCATCTTGAACTTATTCAAGAAGGAAAGATACTGAAAATTAATGTGTCTATACCTCTGATGCCAGTGTGAATAACTGCTGGTATCAACACTGGTCTGAAAAAGATGTGATTTTGCCACATTGTTTTCTGTAACTATGTAGAGCCCATGTTTTTTATATCCTTGTGCGATTAGTTACAATTTCTTGTCTTTCACAAGGCATCTATCACCTCTAAAATTTCCATGAAGTGTGGACTCTGCCTGATTATCTCCCTAATTAAAAGAAGATTGTCACTTAAACCTGGTATGTAAAGAGCATTTTGGAAGATAAATGTCTTACCACCAGACAGTTTGATCTCTACATTCCTGACCTTGAATGCAGTGTTGTCTGCCATCACATAAGGTTATTGTTTTTTGACTCTGATTTATATTCAACAAATTTCACATGCTCCAGAATTGAAAAACCAATTAACTGAAGAGTTACCTTCCTCCTCTTTACACTCTGGCACATTTGCTTGCTTTTTGGCAGGTTGATTGCTGCCCTTTATTTTGTTCTATATCCCATAACCTCTTCATGCAGTCCCTCTTCAGATGTCAGATGCCAACATAGTAATAACATCTCAATTTTTTGAAACCAGCCTTACCTCTAGTCACCTTGCCTCAATCATCCTTTCCTATTTCCTACTGCTGCATGTCTTGTCCTCTGAACTTGGGAGCGAAAGCAAATTTCGAAGCTTCGTTTCCACTTTTGAATTGCTTCTTTCACTGCTCCTTCTACAACTGGTTTAACAATCTATCAAATGTGTAGATTTAGAAGGAATGATAACTGTTTCAGCAAAATGTTCAAAAGATTGAGGTAGACATTTTATGGTGATAACTTCCGTACATTTTTCATACACCCATGTACCAAGCAAGCAACTGTTATATAGAACTTTTTTCAATCTCAGTAAATGTTTTGAAATAAAAACCTCTACATTGACATTGATGGCATAATTTAGTTAGTAAGGTGATGAGCCTTCCCTTCATCTGAAGTTTCATGCAAACTCATCAATTGTCTCCACAGAATATGCATTTGGAACATCCTTTACCTGTGGAAATATTTCATCAATTATTTAATTTAAGAAGCATTACTGCCTCTCAATTTTGGAATCATACTTCCTGTTGCTTTTGTAGGAATTTACAGGGTAAGTTTCTTAGATCAAACACCAAAGGTCACCGCTCACAAATAGATCACAGATTAGTACACCTGTATTTGACATGGCTAAAACCCTCAAAGGGGGAAACAGTCCACGACTTGAGCCAACGCGGCCACTTCAGGAAATTTATTAATATAAAGAAAGAAAATTTACATAAGCTTCTCTCATAAATGGTTACTGGACAAATGACCCTCCATGCTCTTTAAATAGAGATCATGGACCAATCGGGTGTTAAGCCATGGATCAAGTGTTGGCAATATCGAGGAGAGAGTGAATCGTCGAATCACTACATATCGTGACCGTCGGATTATAAGTTACAAATGTACATAGTAAAGAAACACACTTTACCTAACTTTACGCTAAACCAAGTTATACTTAACTATTTCCTATGTGTCGGAATATCCTAACATCCTAACATCCCCCCTTAAGAACAACTTGGGATAGGATTGAAGGATTTACAAAGGTGACACAATAGGAGACTATTTCCTATGTGTCGGAATATCTTAACATCCCCCCTTAAGAACAACTTGGGATAGGATTGAAGGATTTACAAAGGTGACAATAGAAGAAGGAAGGAGGCATTAGAGCCTATTCCTCCCTTAATGATAACTTTCCTGAACTCCAAGAATAGATCGAAGTTTGGTAAACTTCGCTTCTATGAGAGCCTTTGTAAAGATATCAACAACTTGTTCATTGGTTGAACAATACTGCACTTCGAGAACACGATCATGAATGAGCTTTTTGATGAAGTGTATGTGTAGCTCAATGTATTTCATGCGGTGATGGTTAACTGGATCTTTGCATAGCTGAATGGCACTCTGATTATCACACGAAAGTGTAGTTGGATGTTGTTGATGAAGACCAAATTCGGTCAGGATTTGACGAAGCCACAGGGCTTCCTTGCTGGCTTCAACTGCACCACGATATTCTGCTTTTGCCGAAGAAAGAGATATGGCACTTTGTTTCTTACAAGACCATGTAATAGGTCTTGAACCAAGAGTGAATACATAACCTGCAGTAGACTTTCGATCATCAGGGTCACCAGCTCAGTCAGAATCAGTGAAACCAATCAACAATGGAGATGCTCCTGCACTGTAATGAATCTCGAACTGAACTGTACCTCAAATATATCGGAGTATTCTTTTCGCTGCTTTCCAGTGACTTTCATGAAGTTTGTGCATAAATCGAGCAATAAGACCAACGTCAAAGGAAAGGTCAGGACGAGTATGTGTTAGATACAAAAGTTTACCAACAAGTTGACGGTATAAGGTAGCATCAACTTCAGGGGTAGTACAAGTGACTGCAAGCTTGACTCCAGACTACAAAGGAGAAGGGGCTGGCTTACAGTCTTCCATGTGAAAGTGGCGAAGAAGATCACATGCATACTTGGACTGAGAAAGGGTAATTCCTTATTTGGATTGCAAGACTTGAAGACCAAGGAAATAATGCAAGTGTCCGAAGTTTGTCATTTCAAACTTCTTTTTGAGGCTAGACTTCACATGGTTTATATGGTTGGGATCATTACTAGTGAGGATAAGATCATCAACATAAAGAACAAGGATGATTAAGGGCTTATCCACTTTCTTGGTGTAGACAGTGTTGTCATAATGACATCTAGAAAAGCCATTATCTAAGAGAAAGCTATCCATTTGACCGAAGTCCTAATTTGCAGCTTTGAATTTTTGTTGCTGTCTTGCATTGAATTTTTTGCGTTGACTAACGTTGACTTGTGATGAGCTGTCTTTGAGGGCTGTGGGTGTGACACTTGGAGGATTGGATGATCTAAGAAAGTCTTTGCTGGCTGAAGCATCCTGTTGATTGTCGTAACGCTCCATATCCTATATCTTTGTTGTACAAGAAGAATTGTAAATTTGATCTATATTATTGGCTTGTCTTTTGTTGATCTATTATTGTGTTCTATCAACATTTTACTTTCATGTTTATGCTAAATTGATTCGGGCATAAGAAAGATTGAAGTAAATTTGCATTAAGCATAGAACACTCCATGCTTATCTAAATTTAACATTATTGTGTTCTATCAACATTTTACTTTCATGTTTATGCTAAATTGAGTCGGGTATAAGAAAGATTGAAGTAAATTTGCATTAAGCATAGAACACTTGTTAAATTTGGACAACTAGGTCCAAACTCCATGTTATGATGCTCAGATTAAGAGGCTAATATTTTTGTTGGAATCCTCTTTCGGAGAGGTGTAAAATCCATATATAATATGTCTTAATCCGATAAGCAGAACATTTATTTTGAATTTATTATTCTTAATAAATTATATGTGCAGGTCGGCCTTAAGGTTGCACGCCCCCAGCAGATGTGTCACACGCCCCAATGATGGATATAAATATAGGCAAAGTTGGAGAGCATTTTATCACAACACAACTCACATCTTCTTCTCTCATCTGAGATAGTACGAGCTACTTGGAGGACGAGTTCAGCCACACGTGTGAAGGAGAAGAAGGACAAAACAATACGGCTGAGTTGAAGGACGATTTTTCTGCAGTTAGGGTTTTGCAGAAAGTTTGACCAGCGTTGACTTTGGTCAACGCATGGTCCAATTGGGCTGAAACTTTGTGGGAAGTTCGATTTTGGAAGGCCGTACTATTTGGCACAGAAATCGAGGTCAAAGGGTTGACCAATTTGCTGCTGTGTTGACTTTTAGCTTGCTGCCCTGCGTTGACTTTTTCAGGACAACGTTGACTTTTTGGAGTTGACTTGGGTTGACTCGTTTGCTGATTGGAGGACTGTTGTGACACATGCTGGGTTGGCTGACCAAGGAGACTTTGCTGGTTGAAGCATCCTGTTGACCGCCGTAACGAACCAACACATTTTTCCTGTTTCTGATTTGTCTTCTGTAAGATCCACTTATATGTTCTATCTGCATTTTGCTTAACTATTTGTATGATTGCTGTGAGAAAAGTAAAATTGCTCCTAGCATAGAACATCTACAAAAATTTACATGGTATCGGAGCCGAGGTGAAGACAAACTCTATCTTTAGCAATCATCACCGAAGAAATGGGTTCCACTAGTCTTGAATTCAAGGAGAATGACAAGCTGACTGGAAGTGATGACTTCCATGCCTGGAAGATGATATTAGACCTTAAATTGGAAGATCATGATCTCCTGGATCATGTGACAGGGAAGATTCAAGAACCTCCATCCAATGCCTCTGCTGCTGTTAGAAACAAGTATAAGAAGGGAGAAATCAGAGCAAAGCTACTAATCAGGGAATCCATAAATAAGAGTCTCGTTGCCTACATATCTGAATTAGGCACATCCAAGGAGATGTATGACAAATTGATACTTATGTTCCAAGTAAACAATGTGAACCAAGTGCTATTCCTCAAGAACAAGTTGAAGAATATGAAGAAGGGCCGAGACGAGTCTATTCAAACTTTCTTTATGAAGTTGACCGAAACCAGGAACAATCTGCTAGCTATCGGGGAGACAATAGCTGATCGTGAGATGGTTCTCACCGCACTTGGAGGACTTCCATATGAATGGCAAGTATTCACAACTACCATTCTCAACAATAATACCATTCCTAACTTTGATGAGCTTCTGTCTAGATGTATGCAAGAAGAAACAAGGATGAAGGAATTCGATAATGAAAGAAATGCCGCCTATGGTGCTCATTCCCGAAAGAAGAACTCTGGTGGTTCTAAGGACAAAGGAAGGACAAAGACTCAAGAGAAGAAGGGTAAATGTTTCACCTGCCATAGGCCTGGACACTATGCTAGAGAATGCCCCTTCAAGAAGGATTATCCCGATAGTGACGATAACAACAACAACCGAAGGAATGGGAATCGAAGAAATGACAAATCCAAAGGAAAGAGGAAGGCTCACTTTGGAGGAAACAATCAACCTTCTAAAAGGTCCAGAAATACCAGGTATGAGGAGTCTAATGTTGTTGATAAAAGAAATGAGTATATTCTCGTATCTGCTCTCTCAGCTGCATCTCCGCCCGACACTATGGATGTCTGGCTAATCGATAGTGGTGCCTCAAGACACATCACCGGATTCAAGGAAGCACTTTCTGACATGGTTGAAAGGGATACTAATCTAGAAATTATCCTTGGGGATAATGCCACATATCCCGTGAAAGGGACAGGGACTGTGACCCTCCACTTGTCTCAAGGACAAGTCCTTCGTTTGCAAGATGTACTCTATGTACCTAAATTGAAGAAGAACCTTGTGTCTGTATCCGCCATGGAAGACAAAGGATTCAATGTAACTTTCTCTGATGGAAAGGTGCTCATGTGGAAGGAGAGCTTCAAGGAAGCTATCTCAATTGGTTTTAGAGTTGGTACACTCTACCAGGTTGGAGGGAGTCCGTTGGGAGCTATGACTTGTGATACTATCCGACAAACCGAACTATGGTACCGAAGATTTGGACACCTTCATTACAAGGCCCTTCCCGAAGCAAGGAAGGTGGTGACAGGGATGCCTGATTTTGGAAATAATCATGAAGGTGTATGTAAGGGCTGTGCTGAAGGAAAACTTACAAGGGGACCTTTCCCCTCAAGTGTCACAAAGACATCTGATATATTGCAACTGGTCCATTCTGATCTTTCTGGTATGTTGCCCGTAACATCCCTGGGGGGATGTTCTTACTATATGACATTCACTGATGACTTCTCTCGCAAAACCTGGATATACTTCTTAAAGAAGAAGGATGAGGATTTCATGTGGTTCCGCACCTTCAAAGCCTTGGTGGAAAATATGACCGGAAAGAAGATCAAGATTTTGAGGACCGACAATGGCACTGAATATGAGTCAAATGAGTTCAAAGACTTTTGCAGAGAAGCTGGCATTAAGAGGGAGACTACCACTGCATATACTCCTGAGCAGAATGGTGTTGCCGAACGCAAGAATAGGACTATTGTGGAAGCTGCCCGTGCCATGCTATGTGACCAGGGTCTACCAAAGTTTCTGTGGGGAGAAGCTGCAAATACTGCTGTGTACATTCAAAACCGATGCCCTCATTCCGCTTTGGACTCCAAAACTCCCGAAGAGGTTTTCTCTGGTAAGAAACCTGATGTCTCACATTTTAGAATTTTTGAATGTCCTGTCTATTTTCATGTGCCGAAAGAAAAGAGAAGTAAGCTGGATGCTACTGGGAAGAAAGGAATGTTTGTGGGCTACAGTGAGACTTCTAAGGCATATAGAGTCTATGTACCTAGTCAAAGGGAAGTAGAGATAAGCCATGATGTCACTTTTGACGAAGATGCTTCCCTGAAGAAAGTAAGTAGATGTTCCTAGATCTGGAGAAAATCATGAAGAAAGGCCTGGAAATCAAGAAGGACCGCAGGATGAATCAATGCCTGATATTGAAGGACCAATGGACCCTATTGATCCATCTCCTTCACTGGGAAAGAGACCTTCATGGCTCCGGGACACCCTCGAAGATGCTGAGGGACATGCTGCCCCAAGGGGGACATTCCGAGAAAGCAAGAAGCCGTGTAGATACCAAGGGTATCTAGCTGCCATGAGTACTATTGTACAATCTGAACCTGGATCTTTTGAGGAAGCCGTAAAGCATCAAGTTTGGAAGGATGCTATAAGAATATGAGTCCATTATGAAGAATGATGTCTGGGATGTGGTCCCGAGACCGAAGGACAAATCTGTTGTCACCGCACCGCAAAATGGCCCTACAAGATCAAACATGGATGCGATGCAGTCTTTGAAAAGTTCAGGGCAGGTTTTATTGCCGTGGCTTCTCTCTCAAGGAAGAATTGACTATGATGACATATTTGCACCGTGGCACGATATACCACCATTCGATCAATCATAGCCCATGGCGCTACGCAAGGATGGAGTCTTCATCAGATGGATGTTAAGACCGCTTTCTGCATGGTGCAATAAAGGAAGAGGTGTATGTGGAACAACCTCTGGGATTTGAAGTTCAGGATCGAGACACTCATGTCTGCAGGTTGAAGAAAGCCCTCTATGGGTTAAAGCAAGCACCTAGAGCTTGGTACGAGAGGATGGATAGTTACTTGATGAAGCTGGGCTTCACTCGAAGCAATGCTGATCCAAACCTTTACTTCAAGGTTGTGCAAGGGAAGCCTCTCATTCTAGTGCTGTATGTAGACGACCTCTTCCTGACAGGTGATGACCCTCTCATTCATCAATGTAAGAGGGAGCTTGCTGCTGAGTTCGAGATGAAAGACCTAGGACTGATGCCCTATTTCCTAGGCCTGGAGGTCTGGCAGAGACCTGGAGAGATTTTCCTTTCTCAAGGAAAATATATTGTGAAGCTTCTGGAAAGATTTGGGATGGTGGGCTGTAAGTCCGTGTCGACACCGATGGAACTCAGCTTTAAGAAGTTGAGTGGCAGCGCTGCTGGGCCTATCTTGGCCAATCCTACAGAGTATCGTCAACTCATAGGAGCTTTGATGTTCTTAGTGAACACCCGACCGGATATATGTTTTGCAGTGAACACTTTGAGTCAACAGATGGTTGAGCCTCCTTGGGTTGTTTGAAAGTCTTTTGAGATATCTTCGGGGCACGATAAACCATGGTGAATACAGGTGTGATACTCAGGTGGATATCACCCCGTCTGCAGATTGGGGGTGGCGGTGTGGTGGATCGTAAGAGCACATCGGGATCTTGCTTCAGCGGTCGCCGATCTCTCATAGAGAAAGCGAGAGCGAGTCGGTGGAGTTGAGCACGCGGGTAGATACGTGGCTGCCCACAATTTGGCCTGTTGTGAAGCGGTTTGGTTGCGGAAGCTCTTTAGTGAGCTGTTTGGACATGTGCTAGATACCACTGTGATACTCTGTGATAATCAGAGTGGGATTCGTATGACTGAGAATCCTGTGTTCCACGACAGATCCAAGCATATTGATATCAGGTACCACTTTATCCGGGATATGGTACAGCGAGGCGCCGTAAGGCTCGATCATATAGGAACTGATGAGCAGGTCGCGGATATTCTCACTAAGCCCCTGGGGAAGGTCAAGTTCCTAACCTTCAGTGAGAGTCTTGGTGTCGTGGAAAGACCCTATGATGTGGGTCCTGTTGGACGATGAGCTCTGGGAGCTCTGGGGGGCTTTGGGGATAGCTTCTCGGAGCTATAAGCACTCATAATGCTTCTACCCCACCCTTGTGATTATTGAGCTGGTTCGCCACTCATTTATCTGTGCCCCGTATGCATCCTACCCATTGAGTTCAGGGCTCATGGGAAGTACCTCTCATTTGGCCAATGAGGTGGGAAAAGCTAGAGACTATTAGCAAAGACTGATGGACGCATCAGAGATTGCGTACTCTCTATCTAGGATGGCACGGTCCAACCACTTGATCTGGGATCAAGTTTTGTGAGGTCTGGGACCTCTGCCTGACTTCGGGTCAGATGAACCAACTTTGGGTTGGTTGGATACTCTTCATGAGTTTGATAGAGGTTTGGAACCTCTGGACTGATTATGTCAGTCGGGGGATGATGTCTTTGTGACTGACCCACTTCTGTTCTGAAATCAAGAGGCCAGCAAAGCAAGTTACGGCGGGATGACGCACGATGTTTGATTGCACTGATGGATGGAGTTCTCCCTAGTTGAGAGGGAGTGTTAAATTTGGACAACTAGGTCCAAAATCCATGTTATGATGCTCAAATTAAGAGGCTAATATTTTTGTTGGAATCCTCTTTCAGAGAGGTGTAAAATCCATATATGATATGTCTTAATCTGATGAGCAGAACATTTATTTTGAATTTATTATTCTTAATAAATTATATGTGCAGGTCGGCCTTAAGGTTGCACGCCCCCAGCAGATGTGTCACACGCCCCAATGATGGATATAAATACAGGCAAAGTTGGAGAGCATTTCATCACAACACAACTCACATCTTCTTCTCTCATCTGAGATAGTACGAGCTACTTGGAGGACGAGTTCGGCCACACGTGTGAAGGAGAAGAAGGACAAAACAGTACGGCTGAGTTGAAGGACGATTTTTCTGCAGTTAGGGTTTTGCAGAAAGTTTGACCAGCGTTGACTTTGGTCAACGCATGGTCCAATTGGGCTGAAACTTTGTGGGAAGTTCGATTTTGGAAGGCCGTACTATTTGGCACAGAAATCGAGGTCAAAGGGTTGACCAATTTGCTGCTGCGTTGACTTTTAGCTTGCTGCCCTGCGTTGACTTTTTCATGACAGCGTTGACTTTTTTGGAGTTGACTTGGGTTGACTCATTTGCTGATTGGAGGACTGTTGTGACACATGCTGGGTTGGCTGACCAAGGAGACTTTGTTGGTTGAAGCATCCTGTTGACCGCCGTAACGAACCAACACATTTTTCCTGTTTCTGATTTGTCTTCTGTAAGATCCACTTATATGTTCTATCTGCATTTTGCTTAACTATTTATATGATTGCTGTGAGAAAAGTAAAATTGCTCCTAGCATAGAACATCTACAAAAATTTACAACACTCCATGCTTATCTAAATTTAACATGGTATCAGAGCTGAGGTGAAGACAAAGTCCAAGCTAGTGTTAGAAGCAATCACTGAAGAATGAATCCTATCAAGGACAAATGGCCTCCTCAATCTACAAGGGTTTCAAGTCTGATGATAAATTGACTGATAAGTCTGATTATCATGCATGGAAGATGTCCTTGGATTTGGTATTAGAAGATCAAGGTGTCATGGACTATGTGCAGGGAAAGATTCAAGAGCCTCCATGAAATGCAGCTGCTACCACAAAGTCGAAGTATAGAAAAGTGGAAATCAAAGCAAAGATGATTATCCGGGATTCTATTCATAAGCATTTGGTTGCTTACATTTCTAAGCTGAGCACATCTAAAGAGATGTATGATAAGCTGGTTAGCATGTTCAGGGCTAGTAATGCTAATCAAATTCTTTTCTTCAAGAACCAATTGAAGAATATCAAGAAGGGCAAAGATGAATCCATTCAATCTTATTTTATGAGGCTCACTGAAATCAGGAATAACCTCCTAGCTATTGGGGAAGCAATAGCTGATCGAGAGATGGTTCTTATTGCGCTTGGAGGTCTCCCTTGTGATTGGTATGTATTCAATACTACTATTCTTAATAATAATGTGATTCTTGATTTTGATGAAATATTAATGAGATGCACTCAAGAGGAGACAAGAATGATGGATAAAGATCATCCTTCTAATGGAAATGGAGGTGACCCTACTACCTTCGCTGCTCATGCAAAGAAGAAAAACAATGGTGGTTCGAGAAATCAAAACCATGGAAGAGTGGGGCCCAAAGGAAGGAAGGGAAGATGTTACACTTGTAACAAGTTTGGTCACTATGCAAGAGAGTGCCCTAATAGAAGGGACTCTCCCAGGGATGATGACAACAACAACTCTAGGGGGAATGGCAATCAAAGGAACAAGAGGTTCAAAGGAAAAAGGAAGGCTCCCTCTGATCGTAGTGGAAATGGACAACCTTTCAAGAGGTCAAGAAATTCCAGGTACGATGAGTTTAATGTTGTTGATAATAAGAGAAATGAATTTATTCTTGTATCTGTCCTCTCTGTTGCATCTCCTCCCGACACCCTGGATGTCTGGTGGATTGATAGTGGTGCTTCAAGGCACCTCACTAGTTATAAAGAAGCCCTCTCTGATTTGATTGAGAAGGATACTAATCTAGAAATTATCCTTGGAGATAATGCCACCTATCCCATGAAAGGGACAAGGACTGTGACCCTTCACCGATTTCAAGGTAAAGTCGTTCGTTACAAGATGTGTTGTACGTACCTGATTTGAAGAATAACCTTGTGTCTATTTCGGAAATGGAAGACAAAGGGATCAAGGTGGCATTCGTTGATGGAAAGGTACATGTCTAGAAAAAGAACTTCAAGGAAGCTCTTACTATTGGTTTTAGAGTTGATACACTCTACCAGGTTGGAGGAAGTCCATTGGGGGCTATGTCATGGGATACAACTCGTCAAACATAGTTATGGCATTGGAGGTTTGCACACCTTCATTACAAAGCCCTTCCCGAAGCAAGGAAGGTGGTGACACGGATGCTCGAATTTAGAGATGATCATGAAGGTATATGTTAGGGTTGTGCCGAAGGGAAACATACAAGGGCACCATTACCCTCAAGTGTCACAAAGACAATTGATATCTTGCAGTTGATACATTCTGATTTATCTGGTATGCTGCCCGTGACATCCTTGGGAGGATGTTTCTATTACTTGACTTTTACAGATGACTTCTCCCGCAAGACTTGAATATATTTCTTGAAGAAGAAGGAAGAAGCATTCAAATGGTTTTGTACCTCAAGGCCTCGGTGGAAAATCAAACTGAGAAGAGAATCAAAGTTTTGAGGACCGACAATGGGACCGAGTATGAGTCAAATGAATTCAATGACTTTTGCAGAGAAGCTGGCGGGAAGAGGGAAACCACAACTGCGTATACTCCTGAGAAAAATGGTGTTGCTAAAAGAAAGAACAGGGCCATTGTGGAAGCTGCCCGCGCCATGCTACGTGACCAAGGGCTTCCAAAGTTTCTATGGGGAGAAGCTGCCAACACTTTTGTGTACGTTCAAAATAGATGCTCGCATTCCACTCTGGACTCCAAAACTCTCGAAGAAGCCTTCTCTGGTAAGAAACCTGATGTTTCTCATTTTAGAGTTTTTGGTTATCATGTTTACTTTCATGTGCCGAAAGAAAATAGAAGCAAGCTGGATGCTTCTGTAAAGAAGGGAATGTTTGTGGGCTACAGTGAAACTTCGAAGGCATATAGAATCTATGTGCGTGGTCAAAGAGAAGTGGAGATATGCCACAATGTCACCTTCAATGAAGATGTTGCCCTGAAGAAAGTGAGAAATATTCCTAGCTCCAAGGAAGACAAAGAAAATGAAGAAGCAGCAAAGCAAGAAGAGCCGAAGGATGAACTCATGCCCGATGTTGAAGGACCTACGGATCCTGTTGATCCACCTCCTTCAAATAAGAGAAGACTCTCATGGCTTAGGGATACTCTCGCAGATGCCGAGAGACATATTGCCCCAAGGGGGACATTCCGTGAAAGCAAGAAGTCGAATAGATACCAAGGGTATCTAGCAGCCATGAGTACAATAGTGCAATCTGAGCCTGGAACATTTTAAGAAGCCGTAAAGCATCAAGTTTGAAAGGATGCTATGCACGAAGAATATGAGTCCATTATGAAAAATGATGTCTGGGAAGTGGTCCCGAGACCGGAGGACAAATGTGTTGTCACCTCGAAATGGCTCTACAAGATCAAGCATGGATCTGATGGAAGTGCTGAAAAGTACAAGGCAAGATTTGTTGCCTGAGGCTTCTCTAAAAAAGAAGGCATAGATTATGATGATATATTTGCACCTGTGGCCCGCTATACCACCATCCGATCTATTATTGCCCTTGCTGCAACGCAAGGATGGAGTCTCCATCAGATGGATGTGAAGATTGCTTTTTTTGCATGGTTCTATAAAAGAACAGGTGTATGTGGAGCAGTCTCTGGGGTTCGAAGTCCGAGATAGAGACACCTATGTATGCAGGTTGAAGAAAGGCCTCTATGGGTTGAAGCAAGCCCCAAGGGTTTGGTACAAGATAGCTACTAGATGAAGCTGGGGTTCACTCGAAGTAATGCTGATCCAAACCTTTATTTTAAGGTTGATAGAGAAAGGCCTCTCATTCTGGTTCTCTATGTGGATGATCTCTTCCTGACAGGTGCTGACCCTCTCATTCATTAGTGTAAGAGGGAGCTAGCTTCTGAGTTTGAGATGAAAGACCTAGGACTGATGCATTATTTCCTAGGCTTGGAGGCCTTGGTAGTCTTTCAACCACGCTATAGACGGGTGCGGCACTACCGTACTTTTTATTTTCATAATACTCAAGTATGTAGACTACGCCTTTAGCAACACTTGTTCATTATTAATCAAATGTTCTTTCAATATGTGGAAACATAAACATTATCACCATGTCCACAATGTATGCCCATACATACAAGGGACGGGCAACTCCCTTGTCAACCATCAAACTAACCCACAACGTTCATTCACCACATTGGTTTAGCTTCAGGAATTTTCTACACAAAATTGCCCGAGTGTCGTGCTGCCAGGTCACTCGGGTCACCTCGGTTTGCTGCTGCCCGTCACGTTTAGACTTTCCCCGAGTTCACTGTGTGTCCAAATTGCTTCCCAACTGTCTAGTTAGCTTTGGCCCATCAATACGCACTTGCTGCACTTTTCTATTCTCAATTCCGACCAACGGTCGCTTTAGAATGAGTCCTGAACTCACGTTCAGCTCACCGCGGATGCCCTGCCCGACCTGACATGCACTTGCAGACGCCCTGCGATATTGTTCCGCAAGCTGCCTGCCTGCACTGTCGCCCGACTCGACTCACGCCCTGCGCTATGCCCGACTTGACCTGCGGTTGTAGACGCCATGCAGTGTTACTTTGCATGCATCCCTGCACTTAGCTTGCCCGACTCGACTCGCGCCCTCGTCTTGCGTTCACGACTCGACCTAGCGCTCAGACTTCTGCCCGACCCGACTTGCGGTTGCGTTCAACCTGCCTGCTGCCGTGTTGGCTTCCACCAAGGAGTTGTTGGCTAGCTCGTGGCGCTGTCCAATGCTCAAGCTCGAATGCCTTCGATGCTTCTTGCTGTTCCATGCTTGGATGGTTCGTTCAACTCATCTGCACACTCTTTTTATACACGGTTGTGTAATGGCGTGGGTCACTCGGCGGACCCGAGCCGACCCACCTGACTCCCGTTCAGCTGTCCGCTATGTGTAACGTCGGCCTCACCTAACGCGTCAGCCGCCCAACGTTTAATACATTGGCTTCCATCTCGGCTACGGTGCGACGTTTCAGCTTATAACGTCGCATTGCCAACAACCACCACCGACTATGTGGAACGCGCCCGTTATGTCGCTCGCCCGTGTTCGCTCATCGCTACATGCTCGTGCCCATGCGGTTATGGTGTGACGATACGCCCGTAACGTCGCATGGTGCCCGAACACCATCCGAATGCTTAGTGGGCGCGCCCGTTACCTCGAACGCGCCTCATGAAGTTGGGGCCTTACATCCTCCACCACTTCAAAGCGTTGTCGTCCCTTGACAACATCATCCTTCCGTCGCACAATCTATCGTCACAACTCTATGTGTGAAATATTGTTGCAACTTTAGTTGCAAAATGTCGCTACACGATCTATCGTCGCATCCATGTGCACAATATCGTCGCAACTATCGTCACAACTATCTGCTACATGCTTCGGTCATGTATCCAATTCTGCAAGAAATCATGTGCTGGTACCCCTTGTGATGGTGACAAGTTGGGTAGCTAATCCAACTGAACATCTCCTCCACAAGAACATATGTTCCTTTCATCATCATGACTGCCAAAACATCTTGCTATTGAGTGCCCATCTCGCTCTATAGCTTGCTCATAAATTTAGAGGTCTTCATTGTCCTGAGCAGATGACAATGAGCCTCATCCCCCACGAATAATCTAGAAGGAGGGGGAAGTGGAGGCCGAAGGCCTTCCCTCTTCCTCATGCGTCAACTCCAGCCACCTGTTTGGGTCTTCCACTTCTAACCTCATCATTTATGCTTCTCGGCTTTCTCCCTGAAATCGTGGAATATCATCTTCCTTTGCTTCCATTGTCTCAGGTCTTCTTTTCACATCCAAGAGACTGTTGGACAATGCCATAATCTCCTGTGCCTGCTCTCGAAGTTTGTCTTCCGTGATGACCAATCTTCCCTGGAGTTCGTCATATCATTGTGTGTCTTCCACACTCATAGCTGTTAGTTTACAATGGGTTGCACCTCCTCCTCCTATGGTTGGGACACCAATAGGATGGTCATCATTCCCATCATAAATATACAACTTCCTCATGTGAGGAACGACCATAACTTCGAATTCTTTGAAGAATTCCATGCCTAACACAGCCTCAAAATCATCAATCTTCACACTCATGAAGTCAACATCCACACAGCCTCATAATCATCAAGCTTCACACTCATGAAGTCAACATCCCCATGCCAACTCCCTATTTCAATTGGTGTCTTTTCTGCAGCTCCAATTACATAATCTAGTGGTGAATTCACTGCTTTCAACTGAGCTTGGATTGGTTTGAACCTCAATGCAACTTTCCTAGCAGTATCTTCTCCAATGAAGTTGTGGGTGGCACCACTGTCCACCATGGTACATAGTGTGCCCTTCGCAATCTTCATGTTCACAAACTCAAGATTTTTCCTTTTAGGGTCCCTTCTTGGGATAGCTTCATAAGCTGCTGCTGCATTTAGAACCTGCAGGGTCCCAACTGAAGGTTCCTTCTTTTTCTCTGCTTGTACTGTTGCGGCTAACTTCGGTCTTGAAGGACAATTCTTCATCGTATGTTCCTCAACACAAATCCAGCTCTTCAAGGGCTTCCTTGTCTTCGACTTTGCATGTGCATTGTTAGACTTGGTAGCTTCCTTCTTCGGTGCATCATCCTTTTTCTCAAAAGGCTTCTTCTTCTTCTTCTCGGTCCCCTCATCATAGTGTTCAGTAAGTCTATCCACCATAGCAAAGGTTTCTTCCAATGTCTTGGGTGCTTGCCTTCTCACCTCATCTTGAGCCCAAGATTTCAACCCAATAGTAAAGTTGAATACCTTGTCCCTCTCGATCATGTCAGGTAGCGCTAGTATAGC
This sequence comes from Pinus albicaulis, assembly GCA_034641835.2. Taxonomy (NCBI): domain Eukaryota; kingdom Viridiplantae; phylum Streptophyta; class Pinopsida; order Pinales; family Pinaceae; genus Pinus; species Pinus albicaulis. The sequence continues at coordinate 476,943,031 of CM076584.1, forward strand.
ACTATGAAATTCACTTTGATATTGTTGGAGACTCCCTATCTGCTTAATATATTTGATAAAAGATCTCGCATCCTAGGTTTCATCTTGTGGACTAAAGTGAACCTGCAAAGCCTCTTTTAGTTCCTTCCAAGTTGTGATGTCAGACCCTACACGTTGTACCATCTGATCAAGTTTCCTTCTCCACCACATCTTAGCATCTCCTGTAAGGAATTGTGCCACAATCTTCACCTTAGCATCCTCATGAGGAATGGCTAACCGGTGTTCCATATCCCAGAAGAAGTTTCCAAGAGTTTTCGCATTCCTTGTTCCATCATATGAATTTGGTTCTTTCACCTTAATGTGGGCAGATCCCCCAGATGATCCTTGCCCCATGGCCCTTTTCAATAAGACCACTTCACATTCCAAATCCGTGACCTTTGTAAGAGCTTTGGCCAGCTCATCCACAACTCGATCTTTGGATTGGTCCATGTCTTCAAGTTTCTTCAAAGTTTCACCAAGCTGCCATTCTGTGTACACAGAACGTGTTACCACCGTGTCAAAGCTAAACTTTCCCCTTTTCTGCTTCTTCTTTCAATGCCATGTTCCTTTCCCGAAGTTCTTCATGATCTTCTCTATGGTACATGAACATCTTTTCAAGTTTCTCCATGTGCTCAACAATCTTCTTGAAGAAGTCATCTTGAGAAAGTACTTCCACAACACCTTCCATTTGTCTTGCTTGAGAACGAGTCAAGACCATGTACAAACCCTGTCCAACTGTAGCTTTGAAATAACGTCTGTCAGAAACCCTAATTCACCAAAGTTTTAAGCTTCAACTTCAACCTGCTTGTTGTCTTTGCTCTTCTCAATCTTCAGCTTGCAATGGATGGGATCAATGAGCTTCAATACCACTTGATGTGCAAACACCAAGTGTATGATGGGCTCTGATACCAACTGTCATGCCCCTATGCCTTAGTAGTCTTTCAACCACGCTATAGAGGGGTGTGGCACTATCGTACTTTTTCTTTTCGTAATAGTCAAGTATGTAGACTATGCCTTTAGCAACACTTGTTCATTATTAATCAAATGTTCTTTCAATATGCGGAAACATAAACATCATTACCATGTCCACAATGTACGCCCATACATACAAGGGAGGGGCAACTCCCTGTTAATAAGTCTGCCCGATAATTTGTTTCATAAAGTATAAAATACAATACAAAGTCCAATCCAGCAAAATACCCCCTTTTCTCCTTGGTTAGGTAAGTGTACCTTTTGACCAAGCTTCAGTGCTTGTCAACCATCAAACTAACCCACAACGTTCGTTCACCACATTGGCTTAGCTTCAGGAATTTTCTGCACAAAACTGCCTGAGTGCCGTGCTGTTGGGTCACTTAGGTCACCTCGGTTTGCTGTTGCTTGCCACGTTCAGACTTTCCCTGAGTTCACCATGTGCCCAAATTGCTTCCCAATTGTCTGGTTAGCTTTAGCCCGTCAATACGCACCTGCTGCACTTTTCTGTTCTCAATTCCGACCAACGGTCGCTTCAGAATGAGTCCTGAACTCACGTTCAACTTACTGTGGACGCCTTGCTCGACTCGACCTGCACTTGCAGACGCCCTACGGTATTGTTCCGCACGCTGCCTGCACTGCCGCCCAACTCGACTCGCGCCCTGCTCTTTGCTCGACTCAACCTGCAGTTGCGGACGCCCTGCGGTGTTACTCCGAACGCATTTCTGCACTTCGCATGCCCGACTCGACCCGCGCCCTCATTCTGCATTCACGACTCGACCCGACGCCTAGACTCTTGCCCAACTCGACCTGCGGTTGCGTTCCACCTGCATGTTGCCGTGTTGGCTTCCACCAACGAGTTGTTGCCTAGCTCGTGGTGCTGTCCAATGCTCAAGTTCGAATGCCTTCGATGCTTCTTGTTGTTCGATGCTTGGATGGTTTGTTCAACTCATCCGCACTCTCTTTTTATACATGGTTGTGTAATGGCGTGGGTCACTCGACGGACCCGAGCCGACCCACTCGACTCTTGTTTAGCTGTCCGCTATGTGTAACGTTGCCCTCGCCCAACGCGTCGGTCGCACAACGTTTAATACGTCGTCTTCCATCTCGGGTATAGTGCGACGTTTCGGCTTATAACGTCGCATTGCCAACGACCACCGCCGGCTATGTGCGACGCGCCTGTTATGTTGCTCGCCCATGTGCGCCCATCGCTACACGCCCGCGCCCATGCGATTACGGTGTGACGATTCGCCCATAACGTCGCATGGCGCCCGAACATCTTCCGAACGCCCGGTGGGCGTGCTCGTTACCCTGAATGCGCCTCATGAAGCTAGGGCCTTACATCGATGTAAGGCCCCAACTTCATGAGGCGTGTTCAGGGTAATGAGCGCGCCCTCCGGGCGTTCGGAAGATGTTCGGGCGCTGTAAGGCCGCAGCTTCATGAGGCGCGTTCAGGGTAACGAGCGCGCCCACTGGGCGTTCGAAAGATGTTCGGGCGCCATGCGGCGTTACGGGTGTATCGTCGCACCGTAACCGCATGGGCGCGGGCGTGTAGCGATGGGTGAACACGGGCGAGCGACATAACGGGCACGTCGCACATAGCCGATGGTGGTTGTTGGCGAAGCGACGTTATAGCCAAAATGTCGCACCGTAGTCGAGTTGGAAAGTCGACGTATCAAGGTGTTGAGCGACCAACATTACACATAGCGGACAACTGAACGGATGAGTTAGGTGGGTCGGCTCGGGTCTGCCGAGTGACCCACACCATGACACTACGCGTATATATAAACGTGCGGATGGACGTTTGAGAAGTCATCCGACGATCGAATAGCAATCCAACCATCAAAGGCATTCGAGCGAGAACATTGAAGCATAGTTAAGGCTTCACCAACATCTTGTTGGTGGAAGCCATCACTAAGGCAGAAGTCGAGCTGAACGTATTTGCGGGCAGGAGCCGAGTGCGTCGGAGGTGCAGTCGTGAACGGAACGTAGAGTGTGGGTCGAGTTGGGCAGAACAGTGCCGTAGGGCGTCCGCACTGCAGGTCGGGTCGGGCAGGGGGTCCGCAACAGCCTTAACGTGAGTTCAGGACGCGTTTTGAAACGACCAGTGAGCAGATTTTGATGCGATGAAGTGCAGTAGGTGTGGCTTGACGGGCTGAAGCCAACCCAAGTGTTGGAACTCGTTTTGGACACACGGTGAGCGCTGGGGAAGTATGAACGCGACGGGCAGCAACAAACCAAGGTGACCCGAGTGACTTGGCAATACGACACTTTGGCAAAATTGTGCAGAAAATTCCCAAGGCTGAATTCAATGATGTAAATCACTGTTTTGGGCTAGTTTGATGATTGACAAGCATTGTAAGCTTGGTCAAAAGGCAAACTTGCCTTCCCAAGGAGCAAAAGTGATTTTGCTGGATTGGACTGTATTTTATTTAAACTGTCAAAGTGTTCTTATGCGGAATTAAAACAACACAAACATCAATATCAAACCCACATGAAGCCCATAACATTCAAGGGAGGGGCAACTCCCTGATTATAAATCTGCGAGATTTTTCTTTCTCAAGGAAAATATGTGTAATTTTTCGTAGACGTTCTATGCTTGATGCAACTTTTACTTTATACCCGATATCAAATAGCAATCACATAAACATGAAAGTAAAATGCTGATAGAATATACCAATAGATCAACGGAAGACAAGCCAAAAATACACTTAACTTGATCAACAAAATATATGTGTTGTGGTGCGTTACAGCGGTGAACAGGATGCTTCAACTAGCAAAGTCTCCTCACGGTCAGCTAACCAGAATGTGTCACACAACCCTCTCAGACAGCTTCTATAACAATCAAGTTAAAGTCAAAAAAAGTCAATGCTATCCAGTCAACGCAAAACAACAGTTGAAGAAAGTCAACACAGCCAAGTTAAAGTCAACGTCCAACCTCAGTTTTTGTGCCAAAAAATTGTGGATTGAGGAGATCAAAGTTTTGGGAGAGTTTCGGGTCAATTTGACCAAGCGTTGACCAAAGTCAACGCTGGTCAATTCTGTGCTGGAAACCCTAGAACAGTCTGAAACCCTAGCTGCTGCTTTTTCCCACGTGTGAGTGAAGAGAAGCCTCCAAGATGCAGAGAGATAATGTTATGAGTGATGGTGAAAATGACCTCCAACGTTGACCTATATATATCGATCAGTGAGGGTGTGTGACACATCTGTTGGGGCTCCAAGCCTACATTACAATTCTGGCCGACCTTGCACATAAGTGGAATCAGTTCAAAATAAATGTTTTTCTCATCGGATCAAGATGGCCTTTAAATTGATCTTGCACCTCTCCGAAAGAGGAATGCAATAAAAATATTGGCATCGTCATCTGAACATCACAACATGGAGTTTGGACCTAGTTGCCCAAAATTAACACTCCCTCTCAACTAGGGAGAGCTCCATCCACCTGTGCCATCCAAACATCGTGCGTCATCCCTCCGTAACTTGATTTGCTGGCTTCTTTATTTCAGAACAAAAAGGTGAGTCACAAAGACATCACTCACGGCTGACAAAATCATCTCAGAGGTCCGAAACCTCTAGAGGACTCAAAGGAGTCATATACCAACCCGAAGTCAGTTGGAGGTCCAAAATCTCACTTGGACTAAAAAAGAGTCATATACTAACCTGAAGTTAGTTTAACTGACCCGAAGTCAGTTGGAGGTCCGAAATGTCACTAGACTTGATCCAGATCAAGTGGTTGGCTACGTGCCATCCTAGACATAGAGAGTATGACAATCTCCGATGCGTCTATCGATCTTGCTACTGGTCTCTAGCTTCTCCCACCTCATTGGCCAAGATGAGAGGTACTTCCCATGAGTTCGGGACTGCGTGGGTAGGATGCATACGGGGCATAGTTCAAAGAGAGGTGAACCAACTCAATATCATAATGGTGGGGCAGAAGCGCACCAACAAGGTTCGACAAGCCTAGCCCTGTGGTTTCTTATAGCTCCAAGAAGCTATCCCCAAAGCCCCTGGAGCTCCCAGAGCTCATTGTCCAACAAGACCCTCAGCATAGGGTCATTCCACGATTCCAAGATTCTCACGGAAGGTTAGGAACTTAACCTTCTCCAAGGGCTTTGTGAGAATATCTGCAACTTGGTCATCAGTTCCTATATTGTCGAGCCTTACGGCGCCTCGCTGTACCATATCCCGCATAAAGTGGTACCTGATATCAATATGCTTGGATCGATCGTGGAACACGGGATTCTCTGACAAACAAATCCCACTCTGGTTATCACAAAGGATAACAGTGGTATCTAGCACGTGCTCAAACAACTCATGAAGAGCTTTCGCAACCAAGTGGCTTCACAACAGGCAATACACGCTGCAATGTATTCGGCCTCAGCGGTGCTCAAAGCTACTGACTTCTGCTTCCCGTTCGAAGCAGACCCAAGTGTGAAACAACATCCAGATGTGCTCTTGCGATCCACCACACTGCCAGCCCAATCGGCATCAGAATATCCATGGAGTCCCAAACTCCCGGCAGTGTATCTCAAACCATGGTCTATTGTGCCCAGAGATATCTCAAGAGTTTCTTGGCACCGACCCAATGAATGTTATGAGGATCAACCATGTGTTGACTCAAAGTGTTCACTGCACAACATATGTCCGGACAGATGTTCCCTAAGAACATCAGGGCCCCTACGAGTTGTTGATACTCAGTAGGATTTGCTAGCACGAGCCCAACAACTTTTCCACTCAACTTCTTAAAAGTTGAGTTCCATCGGTGTTGACACAGACTTATAGTCCATCGTTCCAAATCTTTCCAGCAGTTTCACAATGTATTTTCCTTGAGAGAGGAAAATCTTGCCAGGTCTCTACCAGACCTTCAAGCCTAGGAAGTAATGCATCAGTCCTATGTCTTTCATCTCGAACTCAGAAGCGAGCTCCCTCTTACACTAATGAATGAGAGGGTCAACACCTGTTAGGGAGAGATCGTCCACGTTGAAAACCAAAATGAGAGGCTTTTCTCTATCAACCTTGAAGTGAAGGTTCGGATCAACATTACTTTGAGTGAAGCCCAACTTCGTCAAGTAGTTATCTATCCTCTCGTACCAAGCCCTGGGGGCTTGCTTCAAACCATAGAGGGCTTTCTTCAACCTGCATACATGGGTATCTCTATCTTGGACTTCGAATCCCAGAGGTTGCTCCACATACACCTCTTCCTTTATCGCACCATGTAGAAAGGCGGTCTTCACATCCATCTGATGAAGATTCTATCCTTGTATAGCAACAAGGGCTATGATAGATCGGATGGTGGTATATTGGGCCACAGGTGCAAATATATCATCATAGTCTCCGCCTTCCTTTTGAGAGAAGCCTCTGGCAACGAATCTTGCCTTGAACTTTTTAGCACTACCATCAGATCCATGCTTGATCTTATAGAGCCATTTCAAGGTGACAACAACTTTGTCCTCCAGTCTCGGAACTACATCCCAAACATCATTCTTCATAATGGACTCGTACTCTTCGTGCATAGCATCCTTCCACACTTGATGCTTTACGGCTTCTTCAAAAGATCCAGGCTCATATTGTACAATTGTACTCATGGTTGCCAGTATCTATTCTGCTTCTTGCTTTCACGAGATGTCCCCCTTGGGGCCATATGTTTCTCGGTATCTTCGAGAGTATCTGGGAGCCATGCGGGTCTTCTCTTCATTGAAGGAGGTGGATCAACGGGGTCCATCGGTCCTTCAACATAGAGTATCATCTCATCCTTTGGTTCTTCTTGATTCCCAGATCTTACATCATGATCTTCCTTAGAACTCAGAAGATTTATCACTTTCCTAAGGGAAGCATCTTCATCAAAGGTAACATCGTGGCAAATCTCCACTTCTCTTTTGGCACAACCCTGACATACACCTTCATGATCATTTTTGAGTTCGGGCATCCCTGTCACCACCTTCCTTGCTTCGGGAAGGGCTTTGTAATGAATGTGTCCAAACCTCCGGTGCCATAGTTCGGTTTGACGAATAGTATCACATGTCATAGCCCCTAGTGGACTTCCTCCAACCTGGTAGAGTGTATCAACTCTAAACCTAATCGTGAGAGCTTCCTTGAAACTCTTCTTCCAGATGCGTACCTTCCCATCGACGAATGCCACCTTGAAACCTTTGTCTTACATGGCCGAAATAGACACAAGGTTTTTCTTCAAATCAGGTACGTATATTACATCTTGCAAACAGAGGACTTGACCTTGAGATAAGTGGAGGGTCACAGTCCTTGTCCCTTTCACGGGATAGGTGGCATTATCTCCAAGGATAATTTGCAGATTAGTATCCTTCTCAATCAAATCACAGAGGGCTTCTTTAAAACCAGTGAGGTGCCTTGAAACACCACTATCAATCAACCAGACATCCAAGGTGTCGGGTGACGATGTAGCAGAGAGAGCAGATACGAGAATGAACTCATTTCTTTCATTGTCAACAACATTAGATGCTTCATACCTGGAATTTCTTGACCTTTTGAAAGGTTGCCCATTTCCATTTTGACCAGAGGGAGCCTTCCTCTTTCCTTTGAACCTGTTGTTCCTTTGATTGTCATTCCCTCCGTTGTTGTTGTCATCATCCCTTGGAGAATCCCTTCTATTAGGGCATTCTCTAGCATAGTGGCCAAACTTGTTACATGTGTAACATCTTCCTTTCTTTCCTTTGGCCCCGACTCTTCCATGGTTCCTCAGACCACCATTGTTCTTCTTCTTAGCATGAGCGGTGAAGGCAACATTACCTTCCTTTTCATATTCCATCATTCTTGTTTCCTCTTGAGTGCATCTCGACAATACTTCGTCAAAATCAGGAATCACATTATTATTGAGAATGGTAGTAATGAATACATGCCATTCAGAGGGGAGACCTCCAAGTGCGATGAGAGCCATTTCTCGATCAACTATTGTTTCCCCAATGGCAAGAAGATTTTTCTTGATTTCAGTCAACTTCAGAAAATAAAATTGAACGGATTCATACCTGCCTTTCTTGAGATTCTTCAATTGGTTCTTAAAGAAAAGAACTTGATTTGCATTGTTGGCCTTGAACATATTGACCAACTTATCATACATCTCCTTAGATGTGCCCAACTCAGAGATGTAGGCAACCAGACTCTTATGGATGGAATCCCGGATGATCAACTTTGCTTTGATTTCCCCTTTCTTATACTTTGACTTGGTGGCAGCAGGTGCAGATGATGGAGGCTTTTGGATTTTACCCTGTACATAGTCCATGACATCTTGGTCTTCCAACATCAAATCTAAAGACATCTTCTAAGCATGAAAGTCAGCCTTGCCAGTTAACTTGTCATCAACTTTGAAGCCATTATAATTTGAGGTACCCATGAGTCCTTAACAAATACTACTACTTCGGTGATTGCTGTCAATACAACCTGGGCTTTGTCTTCACCTTAGCTCTGAAACCATGTAAATTTTCATAGATGTTCTATGCTTGATGCAACTTTTACTTTATACCCGATATCAAATAGCAATCACATAAACATGAAAGTAAAACGCTGATAGAACATACCAATAGATCAACAGAAGACAAGCCAAATATACACTTAACTTCATCAGCAAAATATATGTGTTGTTGTGCGTTATGGCGGTCAACAGGATGCTTCAACTAGCGAAGTCTCCTCACGGTCAGCCAACCAGAATGTGTCACACAACCCTCTCGGACGACTTCTACAACAGTCAACCCAAAGTCAGCAAAAGTCAACGTTGTCCAGTCAACTGTCAACGCAAAACAGTGGTCGCAGAAAGTCAACGCAGCCAAGTTAAAGTCAACGTCCAACCTCGGTTTTTGTGCCAAAAAATGCGGATTGAGGAGATCGAAGTTTTGGGGGAGTTTCAGGTCAATTTGACCAAGCGTTGACCAATGTCAACGCTAGTCAATTATCCACTAGAAACCCTAGAACAGTTCGAAACCCTAGTTGCTGCTTTTTCCCATGTGTGAGTGAAGAGAAGCCTCCAAGATGATGATCGAACCAATCAGATGCAAAGAGAGAATGTGGTGAGTGATGGTGAAAATGACCTCCAATGTTGACCTATATATATCCATCAGTGAGGGTGTTTGACACATCTGTTGGGGCACCAAGCCCACATTACAATTCTGGCCAACCTTGCACATAAGTGGAATTAATTCAAAATAAATGTTTTGCTCAGCAGATCAAGATGATCTTTAGATCGATCTTGCACCTCTCCGAAAGAGGAATCCAATAAAAATATTGGCATTGTCATATGAGCATCACAACATGGAGTTTGGACCTAGTTGCCCAAAATTAACAATATGTCGTGAAGCTGTTGGAGAGATTTGGTATGGTGGACTATAAGTTTGTGTCGACACCGATGGAACTCAACTTTAAGAAGTTGTGTGGAAATACTATTGGGCCCGTGCTGGCAAATCCTACCGAGTATCGACAACTTGTGGGGGCCCTGATGTTCCTAGTGAACTCTCGTCCGGACGTATGTTTTGCCGTGAACACTTTGAGTCAACATATGGTTGATCCTCACATTCACTTGATTGGTGCCAAGAATCTATTGAGATATCTTCGGGGCACAATCAACCATGGGCTGAGATACACAGTCGAGAGTTTGAGATTCCATGGATATACAGATGCCGATTGGGCTGGCAGTGTGGTGGATCGCAAGAGCACATCTGGATGTTGCTTCACCTTGGGTTCTCCTTCGATATCTTGGATGAGCAGGAAGCAAAAGTCGGTGGCTTTGAGCGTTGTTGAGGCCGAATACGTTGCAGTGAGAATGGCCTGTTATGAAGCTATTTGGTTGCAAAAGCTCTTTAGTGAGCTATTTGGGCATGTGTTAGATACCACCGTTATCCTTTGTGATAACCAGAGTGGGATCCGTCTAGAATCTTGTGTTCCACGATCGATCCAAGCATATTGATATCAGGTACCACTTTATTTGGGATATGGTACATTGAGGCACCGTAAGGCTCGGTCATATAGGAACTATGGTTCTTAAACTCCTGTGGTTGTTGTTATATGCAGATATAGGATATGAACTGATGAGCAGGTCGCAGATATTCTCACGAAGCCTCGGGGAAGGTTAAGTTCCTAACCTTCCTTGAGAAGCTTGGAATCTTGGAAAGACCCTATTCTGAGGGTCCTGCTTGAGTTGGACTACGAGCTCTAAGAGCTTTAGGGGGCTTGGGGATAGCTTCTTCGAGCTATAAGCATATACAGGGCTAGGCTTTCCCAACCTTGTTGTGTTTCCGCCCCACCATTATGATATTGAGTTGGTTCACCTCTCTTTGATCTATGCCTCGCACGCATCCTACCCATGGAATTTCAGACTCATGGGAAGTACCTCTCATTTGGCCAATGAGGTGGGAAATATGGATAGAGAGCAATAGCAAGATCGATGGACACATCAGAGATCGCCGTACTCTCTATGTCTAGGATGGCACGTGTCCAACACCTTGATCTGGGATCAAGTCTGATGAGGTTCTTACCTCTAAACTGACTTCGGGTTAGTATGTGACTCCTTTGAGTCTATTGAGGTTTTATCTTCTAAACTGACTTCGGGTCAGTAAACTAACTTTGGGTTAGTATGAGACTCTTTGGAGTCTAAGAGAGGTTTCAACCTCTAAGCTGACTTCGGGTCAGCTGAGTGTGATGTCTTTGTGAATCACCGTTTGTTCTATTTGAGAAGAAGAGCCAGCAAAACAAGTTACGGCAGGATGACGCATGATGCTAGATGAAAGTACACGATGGTACTGATGGATGGCACTTGTGGACAGATGGAGTTCTCCCTAGTTGAGAGGGAGTGTTAATTTTGGGGAACTAGGTCCAAACTCCATGTTTCAATGCTCATATGATGATGGTCATATTTTTGTTGGATTCCTCTTTCGGTGAGTTGCAAGATTGATCTAAAGATCATCTTGTTTGGATGAGCAGAACATATATTTTGAATTTATTTTCCACCAATGTGCAAGGTCGACTAGATTTGTAATGTAGGCTCACATGCCTAATAGATGTGTCACACACCCTCATTGATGGATATAAATTGCAGAGACTTGGAGGTCATTTGCTCATCAACTCATCACACATATCTCATTGTGATCTGATTGGTTCGATAGCCTTTGGAGGCCTCTTCCCTTCACACGTGTAGAGCTGGAGCTGCTATTTTTCTGCGGATCTGTTTAGGGCTGATTTACTGAAGTGTTGACCAGCGTTGACTGTGGTCAACCCTTGTTCGTTTGACCTCAAATTTTTGTTGAAATTTCGATTTTTAGAGGCCGTACAACTGGGCACAAAAATCGAGGGAAAAAATCTGTTTGACTGAAGCCCTAAATACAGTGTTGACTTTCTATTGCTGTCATGCATTGACTTTTATGCGTTGACTTTTGGTTGACCAACGTTGACTTCTGATGAGCTGCCTTTGAGGGCTGTGGGTGTGACACTTGGAGGATTCGCTGATCTAAGAAAGTCTTTGCTGCCTAAAGCATCCTGTTGATTGCCGTAATGCACCATATCCTATATCTTTGCCGGACAAGAAGAATTGTAAATCTGATCTATATTATTGGCTTGTCTTCTGTTGATCTATTATTGTGTTCTATCAACATTTTACTTTCATGTTTATGCTAAATTGAAACGGGCCTTAGAAAGATTGAAGTAAATTTGCGTTAAGCATAGAACACTCCATGGTTATCTAAATTTAACACATTTGAACTCTCTCCTTTGATATGAAGACTAGGTTTTTATGATCAAGAAATCTCATGGATAAAAGGCTTGTCAATAGCAACACCAAGGTTTCAGAACTAAACTCTCTAGTATATTTGTAGAATTTGCAATTTATTGAGTGGCAGGTCATGAAGACTTTGGAAATTGAAGCAGCTAAGGAGTTAGGGTTTGTAAACCTTAAAAAAGACTTGATTTATAAATTCCTAGGAATGAAACCCTACCTAGTCATTTTGGCTGTAAAAAGTAGATCTAGACCATGATGATAATAGAAATGACATCATGCTAATGTGAGAGGTTGGTGAACATGTCCAAGATTAAGAGGGAGCTGACTCTCCTCATAGAAATAGGTATTCTACACCTACTTTCTTTAGTTATTACTATTACTATTTGTCTATGCACTTTGCCTTTTTTCTTTCATAGTCTTCTAATAAAGGTTGCAGGTCAAGGCAAGATCTATCTAAGATTGACTAACACGTTGAAAAATTGGAAGAATGTAGCAAAGAACACATATAAGAAGAAAGCAATTTGAAGTATGTCAATTAGATGTCAACTTGAAAAACAAGGCTTAATAAAAGAAGTTCACTTACCTCAGCCAGAAAGAGGGAGCTCTGATTGGTTTGATTCAAGAACACATTGATTAAGATGACAATATCGATGCTAATAGAGATACTGCTAATGATTGGGAGATTATTTGATTTCATCGAAAAACATGAAGCATAATTCTATACGAAGAAATAAGATATGAAGGGTTGTGTAATCAACTTTAAAGAATTTTGGCTTCGCAATATGTTTGATAAACTACTTGATGACATAATGGATTCGATTATGATAGTGATATTGACGAAGATTGTCAGAAAACTAGAAAGGTTGAAGCTTGTTATGATGTGATGCAGATAGGAGTCTAAAAGCTACAACAGATCTCCACGGAAGAACAGGTAGCTGATGCATTGATGAGTATTTTTGAGACAAGCTTAGGCTTGTGGTTATTTCTCCTTGTTTGAGAGGGAGTAAGGATCTCCTCCTTGGTTGAGAGGGAGTGAGGGTGGACATCGTATTCTCCATGTGCCATGTACTAGGCCAGGACTAACAACCGTGAGCCTTAGTAAATGCACTGGTAAGGAGAATGGTGGATTGGATAAGAATCTGGGATCGATATTCTTTGAGGATTTTTGCTTTGTACGTTAGTCCTTGTTACCCACCACTTGTGGGTAGTTTATATAGGAGAAAACTTTTCTCCTAGATGGTCCTCAACCGGCAGCCAGCAGCCCCTTGCAGGCACCAGATAGCTCAATGTGCCATTATCTCTGCCACTTGAGCTAGCCATGTGGACCCTCGCCTACTTTTTATGATTGTATGTTTGAAGGTGGGCCTCCCGACCTCGGAGGTATGTATTTTCATTGGTATAGTTGTGTAATTTTCCTTACTTGTCATGGGCACTTTAGGGCATGGGTTGGTGGGGGGATTCGACCGAAAGAGTGGGCTAGGTTTGTACTATTGTCTCTCGTGGGATCCGCTTCACTGGCCGTTAGATTTAGGGTTGGCACTACATGAGAAATCCCAATTTTGGTTGCATGGTCCCTCTTTCCAACACCATATCTATCACTCCCTTCCACTCATTTTAGCCCCATTTGTCCCTTTTCCCATCCGGGTCCACATGTGTCCACTGGGTCCACATAGGGTTAGCCTCCCCCTCCCTCATCCACACCTTCGGTCGGGCCTGGAACGATGCCCGAAGGTTGATGCAGCTAAAAAGAAAAGAGAAAGCATAATTTGGCCACTCTCAACAGGAAATGTACCACAAAAAGTAAAAGATGGCCGAGACATAATAATTTAGCACGTGCGAAAAAGCCAAACATGAGCTCTACCCCTTATCCATGGCCATCACTCTGGTTCCTGTGGGCCCTAGATGAGCCCCCTCCATCATTAAAGAACCCATGATTGTCCCAACCCTTGGTGGGCGACGAGCTGCCCAACCTTAAGGGAGTATCCACTGCTATATATTACACGACATGCTCTCATCCCTTAGAGCCCCGAGTAGCTATGAAGAAAAACCTATCAAAGGCAAAAGGCATATGAAGAAGGGTGGAAAAAGAAAGGCCGGGGTAACTCATGTAGCACAATTTGCTCCCTCCTACTCTGATATACGTAGGTGTGGGCTTCCCTTATTATAACTAACCTTGTACCATGGTATGTGGTCTGGATGATTCCCTTTTTTTCCAAGGAAAAGGTCGTAATTTTATTAATTAAAACAAAATTACATGTTACATGTGCTGGTAATTGTCAATCATGACAGAACAAGTAGGATGCAAGTAAAAACTATAGTACATGGAGAGAAAATCTAAGGTTTTCTCCCTTTTTTCTTTTCAACCTTTCGCCAACCACCTTGTGTTGGCGTGGCTGATATAAGGGCGAGCTGATTTTCCTCTGTGAGTGCTCCATTGTCCTTATTTGAGTCTGCTGTTCTGATGTGTGTTGTCTTTTATTTGCCCCGCTGTCTAGTTCTCCTGGATCCATTGTTGGCTGTACCGTGGCGGTGATGCCAAATAGATCCTGCATTTCTTGTTCTTGTGCACCTGGAGGGGTAGCTGTCTGTTTGCTCTCTTTTGGGATGGGGCTTCCTCTTCTTCATTTATCTCCTGCTCTGGTTTATCTGATGGAAATTGCCATCCTTTAGGAACCTTCCCTGTCTTCTTTTTCATGTTATCTCTTTTGGCCTCCGGGCATGTGTTTTGTAAATGCCCAGTATTCCTGCATACTTTGCATCTGAATGCTGTGTTTTCATAATCTAAATGTTGCGTCCATCTTTACTGTTTGTGAAGCAGATGAATGCTCTCCGGTAGACCTTTGCTAAGGTCCACTTCCACACAGATACATGTGAAAGTGTAGATGCGCTCCTCCAGACGTTGAGTATTTGTTTTTATATATCTTCCAAGGATGTTCCCAATGCCTGCTAGCACACTTTCCTACCAAAAATGAAGCGGGAGGTTGTATAGCCAGACCCAAACCGGCATTCTGGTAACTCCCATTGTATTTGCATCAAAATCGGGGAACCATGGAGTGATGAATAGTCCGGTAGTGCCCCAGAACCACGGTCCATCCCTCAAGATTGTATCTCTGGCTTCCGATGATGTGAACTTGACTATGAAGAAGCCTTTAGAACAGAGATGGATTTCACAGTGCATGGTCTAGTTGGTGAAAATCTAATGAAAAAGCTCCATAGGTTTAGGCCAAAAGTAGTTGAATCTGCATATTATTGCTTGGGATTCATAAATGGTTCGATGCTTGTCTATCTCTGGAACATCTATTTTTAATTTAGGCACACAACTTTGTTGCTCCACAATGTATGGCTTGGGGCAACTCTCTGTTGGTTCGGTTGCTGTTGTTGCACTGTTTTTCCCCTGCAGAATGTTCCTATATGAGGGTCCTATTGGAGTTATTGGTTTGGAAGTGCTGGCTCCTCTAGTGGGACCATGGGGTTTGTTCTGATCTGCTTTGCCTCCCCTCAGTTGAAGGTTGAGGAAGATGGTAGCTCCAGGACCAATGGAGTATGCCTTGACAACATAGAGATCTTGTAAGGATTTCCCTCCATAAATTAATGACTGATAATGACAAGGGTAGCCAGACCCAACCCTGATAATATGCTTCAGTTTTGAAACCCTGTCATTTTCCTGTATCCAAACTAAAACACTATTGCCCCCTGGAAGCTTTATGAAAATTTGGAAAGGGGCAGAGTTTACCTTGTTTTCTATTTTTGAGGTAGCTCTATGGTATCCTTTGTCCCGTTGTTCTGGCAACATGGGTGATAAACAGTGGGTGTCCAGCATACTGAATCCCGGAGCAGGAGTGTCGAGTGTACCAACACTGCCAAGCCCAGGAGAGAGCTCACTAACTAACAGAGTACACAACCGCCAAACCCCGCAAAGAAACATCAGCACAGGTCTGGTACCAGACATCCCAATCGATACATAGTGGGCAAGGAACAGGAACCCGATGCTGTGCAAAACCCCCAGAGTTCGGCAATGTAGATGAGCCCATGCCTCATCACAGAGACAGAGGCCGAGATAGTCGTCAGTGTGTTCGGGGTCGCCCGCCGAGATTGCAGAGTGAAACCGGTGCCAAAGAGAGCACCCATTCAGCGCATGTGGGTCGAGGGCCACATATAGCTGTTTGTTCGCCGCACCCGGAAGCCAAACAAGGGACTCCGCCTCCTCGACAGCCCCCGCGTGCGTCAAGATGCAGATACAGGGAACCCTAAGCTTGCTGTCGACCTCCATTTTTAGGAAATGCATCTCGTCGTCTGGATGATTCCCTTGATCCCCACTCCATTGCATTACCATATCGTTTTCCGCCTACCACTTGAGGGATGTACCATGGACATGTCACCCCCTTTGAAGATTGAAACCACCTAATAGGGCGCTTGATTGAGCTTGGAGACACTTGTACATGCCAAAGCCCACTATGCAAGGGCATGCCACCATGAAGTGCCCATTGATTCCATGACTTGTAAGCTCTTTTACTTGATTATTCTAATGCTTTGTTGTATTGGAAGGCAAGGGGATGCATTGGATATTATGCAAGATTGCAGGTGGATCTCCATTTGGGGCTTGGTCTCCCTCTACAGGGTCCTATCCCTCCAGAGGGCCACATTGACACTTGTAGGGTGAGCGTTGAGAGCCATGGGCCTCCACCATAGCAGAGAGTACTTCATGGATCCTGAACACCACTCGTTGATTGTTTGTGTTCTACCTTTTGGATGAGGATGATGCACCTGGTTCACCATGCCCAACTGGCTCCACACTTGGCAAATGACCCAGGGTCCAGATGAGTGCTTATGTCATCATACTAGCCCTTACAGATGGTTTACAAGCACTTTTGATCCACTTGGAGACCCATGAGTATGTCTTTGTGCCCCTCACACCCACTTGGGGGCACCACAGGGATTTGCTTGGAAAACAAGTGGCCAACCCCTTGTCCACTATGTTTGAGGTCCATTCTCTCGTCATGACACACTCTGAACTTCATTAGGCCTCCTCAAAGCCCCAACGACTCACTTTTTTGATCATTCTACCCTCTTGAGAGGCTTATTATTATGTTATTGAGCTATCTTGGTGGGCTTGTCACCAAGGGATGCTATTATTGCACAATATTTTATTATTTGGGGCTCAATTAGGCCAAATTAGGCAAATCAAACTCATTAGTGATTGTATAAATAAGAGTGAGGTGATTCATTTTCATCATCATCACTTGGATTGGGATTTAGTAGCTCTTGAGAATTTCACATTCCCTTTTGGAGGACGAGTTTGGATGTTATGGAAGAATTTTGATGTTTGGATCTATCTCTCTTGCCCTGGAGCTTCATTATTGGCATAATATGATGATTGGATATACTCTTTTGTACATGTAAGTAATATTTTCATGCTTATTCTTGTTATTTACTTTGTCACATGGATGTTGTTGGGATTTTCGCTATACAAGTTTGAAATTTATTGCTTTCCTATACGAAATTGTGCAAAGTTTGATCTTTAATGGCGTTGCATCATTGCGTGAGCCATGTATGAATGGGTGAATGTTCCTAGAGATTATTTTGTTGAAATACATCTTGACAAGTCATCAATTATTGCATATCGAAGTATAAAGATCTCAAGTAGCTGCTCTCATATCGTAATGCAATGCGAAGTTGCTTGAAGACCTCCTTAATTGGGTAAACCTCTTCCAAACCATAAATCCTCCCGACTCCATCTCTCCTAAAGGATAAGGCACTGGTCCTTCCATAGGTGGTCACTTTAAACGCATATTCCTCTTGCCCTTCCTCTTTCTAGGCCTAACCTCCATAGGTCATTAGGGCATCACTTATCTCACGTTCTATCTATCAAAAGACTTCGATTTCTTGTCCATTAATGCGCTAGAATTTCCTCTAGAGGCCCTCCAAATTTTACGAAATTCTGATGGTTGGATCTCGAGATAGCACAAGCCCTAGACCAAGGATCGTTTCTTGCCCTAGGTTTCCCTCGGCTAGTGACCTCATTTGGATCATTGTATTCTATTCAAAGAAGATTTGTCCATTGATCCTCTTCCCTTCCACAATTAGGTCAAGTGCCTCCTTGATTGATCAATTCCACTCCCTTGACCTAATTCTAGGTCCACTTAGTCCCGTGTGGTCCCACAACCCTACGACTCCAACTACGCAAATATCACGTAAAGACCAAGTCTCCATAAGGATTTCTAGGCCTAGGAATCATCTTTACAAGATACATTCCCAAATCCTAGCCTTAAGAATCCTCTTAGCCCTTCTTAGAGATCTTATCACCTTGCTTTCAAAACAAGAAAACCATACAATTGAGTCTCTCTTGGGAACAGGCCTTTGGTTTGGAATCACCCTTCATCCTCTCATTGACACATCCATTATTGTAATTCCCTTTATACCGGGTCTCCTCCCATGGGTGAAAGTTCGTAAAGAGCAGGGAGCCTTAGCTGAGGTGACAGTGGGCTATCGCTCCATTGTTGCCCTTGACTTAGTAATTGCTCTATAGGATCCCCTCCTAGGACCCTTGATATTTTGAGCGGTAACAATCACAAGGACCGATATTTCCTGGTATGGAAATAGTCCTATGAGGACATACCTGGTGAACATCTAGATGTGGTATGTGCTATAGAGCCATTGTTGTCCAAATTTATACCTCCCAACAATGTGCTCTGATCTAATGGAGAGATAGAGCTTGAAAGTCAAGGCCTTGCTATTTTTGACGATGTTGGTTATGACGATGAAAAATCATCATTGATGCTTATCAATCCAGATCCTTTCTTATATGAATATTTCAACTTGAGAGTATTATGTTGTGTCATTATGAATTCCTTCTTAGTTAAGAGGGAGTGTAGAAAATGTAACTAGTGTCGGCCTTCCGAATGTAATTCAAATTTATCATTGATATATTTATTATATTCATTCATTATTATTATTTTTTTTTAGTCAAAGTATGCTCTTCATGCTTATATGGTCAATTGAGTCAAAATAAATTTATTATGAGTCAAAAATAATGTATTTGAGTCAAGTCCTATTTGGGCATTTGAAAGAAAAAGAAAAAGAATTTTGTTTTTGAGTCAAAGTGTCACCACAAGACCAAGTTGGCCCTCCTTGGACAAGTCAGCCTAAGAGGCAGCTATTCGACCCTCTTGGACTTGTATATATAGAGTCAATTCGACCTCTTGGAGACATTCACTCATCACAATCACACATCAATTTTTGTGCCAAGAAGAAGAAGAGAGACAGCCAAAGTGAAAGGAGAGAGAAGATGAGTTTTTCTGCCCTAGTTCTCCTCACATGTGCAAATTTTTCTGAGGTATGGCAGGCCCAAAATTTCAGGGGCTGAAATTTCAGGAGTTGACCAGATTTCAGAAATTTGACCAGCATTGACTTTTGTTGACTTTGACTTGTTGGAGGTGACTTGGATGAGGGCTGATTTGGGTTCTTTGTGGTAGTCTTGGTCTTGGTCTTGAGTCTTGGATATCTCATTTTCATCTGCTTCTATAAGAGAAGGATTTTGGGTTTTCCCTGTTTTGCCCTGCCTTGGAGCCTAATTTCTGGTGTTCTTTGCCTCTTTGTGATCTTCATGTTTTGTACATTTGCGTAATTACTTGATGAAGAAAATTATATAAATAATAAGAAGCCAACAATATTGAGAAGTAATTATCAAGAAAGAGGAACAAAGTATTAAACTATCTAGCACCTGGTTTCTCAACAGGGTGTAGGAAGGAAGCCTCGAGTGCATCTTTAGATCATCTTAAAAATGAAATTTATTTCGGTTGGTGTGTTCTAATCTTTGAAAGTTTAGACAGCAGGAGCCAATATATGTATTATGCTTTCTTTTTCAATTCATTGCATACCAGATACATGTTGGTCATTTATATAAGCGATGTTGCCTTCATGGTGGTATTGTGGAAAATAAGTTTTTACTGCTAATATTATTCATGGTTTGAATGATGCCTATGAAATATGAACATGTATTAGTAAATATGAATTGAAAATCACAACCAACTTTATCACAATTGAATATGAAAATATTAGAAAATATGAATTGAAAATTACAACCAACTTTATCACAATTGAATATGAAAATATTAGAAAATATGAATTGAAGAAAATATCACAATTGAATATTTAGCAACCCCCGTTCTCCTTCAGAGTTTTATTTTTCCAAGAAAGTCTCTGACTCAGAGAGACTCACTTTATAACCTATAATGCTTTAATAAACAAGCAGCTCAACTTAATAGCTCTAGGAAGAAGTAGCCCTTATTTGTCCTTTTACTGTTTTGAATGTCACTGGCTTATAACATCGTACAGGGAGTCTGGAGTCTTTAAAGTAAGCAGATCTTTTAGTAATTATGTTATGTGGATATTTTAGAAAAATAAAGTTTACTGGTTTTCTCTGAGGTATTTTAAACCTTTTATATAAGAAAATTCATACTAAGAGTTGGAACATTCAATTGTGTTAGATCACAAATAGGATGATATGGAGACAGGCACATCCCAATGTTCTGCTTTTGTGTTATTGGGAGTCAGATTCCCTGCTATTTTGTATTTTTTTGATTAATGAATTTGTATGTTCTGTAGATTTTTCCTTTGAGTTGAAAGATGGAGATGCTGGATTGGGGCGTTTGTGGGGACTTGTTGCCAGGTATGCCATTAACTTGGAAAATTTCTTATTTCTTTAGTATAATCAAATTCATCTGCCTAGTACAGTATCTTGCATTTGTTCGCTGTATCAATGTGTGGGACTTGCCATAGTTTGACACTGACTAGATTTTCTTGCAATATCTAAACCTGAATTATTAGCAGGAATAAACCTAAGTTAACATGGTTATTTTGTAACTTATAGCTAAATTAAAAAGTCGGTTGACAGAAAAGTTCCTGGATTGTCTGGAAATTTGGATTTTGCAGTGCCAAATTGAATTTTTTCTCTCATGTAAAAGCATGAAAGAAAATATTATTTGACAATTTCATCGAATGACAACTTACTTTCATTTTCACTGGAATTCTATGCAATTGTTTCAAGTCCCAACAAATGGCAATATACTGTTGGCAATTTTAGCTGGTTATGTTTTTCAACAATGTTTTGAAAATAAATAAAAGCAAGGGGGAATGTGAGGAACACTTTCTTTGACTTCTCAGTGCAATGATCCAGTATTTGGGTAAGTGTTTTCCAACTGTAGATGTTCGATCATTAATAAAATTGATTGTAGATTTTCTGTTGGGGAATTCTTCTTTCTTCATAGGCTCCATTTTGTTTTCAAGTTTTCCTGGATTCTCCTGTGTGGGATTTGATGTCCCAAAGCTGCTATTCATGATGGGCCATATGTAGGTGCTTTAGAATGTCAATTCCCATGAATATTCAATGTAGGAAAGCCCAGAAAACTTAACAAAATACTTTAGTTATAACTTCAAAGATCAGCATATCATTAACATATCATTTAGGCTATGGAAAACCTTCTGTTTCGTGAAACTTTAAAAGTAGCATCACTGCTGTGTAGATATAATCTTTCGAGTGAATCTATATTTGAAAGTAGCAACAGATGCATGAAAGTCTAAGTACACTTCTTTACAGAATTCATTAACACATTCTGGTAATATTGATGTTGGGGTATGTATTCGTGCAATCTGAATTTATATATTTATTGTGAACATATAATA
Source organism: Pinus albicaulis (assembly GCA_034641835.2). Classification (NCBI taxonomy): domain Eukaryota; kingdom Viridiplantae; phylum Streptophyta; class Pinopsida; order Pinales; family Pinaceae; genus Pinus; species Pinus albicaulis. The sequence continues at coordinate 476,964,428 of CM076584.1, forward strand.
TGCTTACTATTTCTAGTTATTGTGATGTTTTAAAGTCAATCCGTGGAGGTCTTTCTAGAATATTACAGAATTCATTAACATATTCGTGTAATATTGATGTTGGGGAAGGTTTTCATGCAATCTGAAATTACATATTTATTGTGAGCATATACTTGTGCCTATTGTTTCTAGTTATTGTCATGTTTCAAATTTAATCTGTGGAGGCCTTTCTAAGTTATTGTCTGCTTGATGCAACAGCCTTGGGACTTTTTACTAGCTATATGATGACACTTGGTCCACAAGAAGGAAGGTTTACAACACACACACACGTGTGTGTGTGAGAATCAGATTGAGCTTCGTTGGTTGAGAGAAGCTGTTATCCTCTCTACCTGGCTTCAATTCCCACACGTGACATGTTGAGCTCATAAGATTTTTGTAATGGGTTCGAGCCTTGTTGTCTGAGAGTCCCTTGAGGATCAAAACATGTATGTTCCTCATATGGAATATAAAGATGTTTCTTCAAAGAAAAAAAAAAAAATATATATATATATATATATATATATATAATTTTTAATTTTTTAATTTTTTTCTATTTTAAATGGCACACTGGTTCATGTTGATAGAAACTTCTATCAACTATTCAATAGTTCAATAGAAAGCCTTCTGTGATAGAATGAGTACTGTCACAGTTTGGGATGTGGTGAGAAGACTTGCATAGAAGGTGGATCAACTGATATAGTTGCCACTGTTTATCCAGCTGAATGTATTGCTCATCTCCTTTGAAGATGGGCTAACTTGATTGTTCATGAATCATATAATTAACCTTGGCTGGAATTGACTGTTGCATTTTTTTAAATGAGACTAGTTGGAATTTTCCTACTCATTTCAATATTTGGGTCTAGATTGTGAATTGCTAGTGTGTTGAATATCTCATTTTGCTTTGTTTTTTTAGTTTGTTTCAACAGGTGGCTTGAATTTTACAAGTTAAATTCTAACTCAGAACATGTCAACAGTGTAAAGAGAATTATTTCTTTAGGTGTTTTTGTGTTGCAATATCGCCTAGTAGAAAACCCTTAGCAAAATTTGTGGTTATCTTCTTCACTCCAGAGTCCAAAGCCTCCTGATATTCTGGAATGGTGCTCCTCACACAACAAATGCAGTGTGATCTCCCTGAGGAACAAATGCAGTGTGATCTCCCCGAGGAACACAAGTGACGTTCTAGTTTAACAGAATGTTGCCCTTTAACAAAATAATCTTGGAATTGTTCATCTGGCAAGTTGTGTGCGGAGTTTTGCAGGACTGTAGAGATGTGCAAAATGTTGCCCTTTAACAAAATAATCTTGGAATTGTTCATCTGGCAGGTTATGTGCAGAGTTTTGCTGGACTGTAGAGATGTGCATAGATTCTGGACAATGTGCATTAAGTTTCTTTCAAAGCATTTAAACCAAACTGCTAAACTTGCACAAACATTGTCAATCTATCTGCTGGTGGACTTGAGATGAAATCTGTAACCTTATTTGTGCTTACTTTTTGACACTTAATCACCACGTTGAACTACTAGAAATACGGGATTCACTTCATGCGGTGCACATTCTTGTTTCTGTGCCTCGGCTAGAGAAACAAGAGAGGCTTGTGGTCATTATAAATGATAGTCTCATTTTTTTAGGAAATGATGTGCCTCGTGCTTTAATACTTGAACCAATATGTGTATCTCTTGGTCACACACTAAGTAATTTAAAACTGTGCTAGAAACAGTCTCTAGGTGGTATACAATGGGTATTGGACACCACATCAAAAGCAATGCCACCTCATGTCTAGAGGCATTTACTTTAATCTCAAAGGTTTTTGAATGTCGGTAAAGAAAAGAATTGGAGTAGTCACAACTTTGTACTTGACCTATTTGAGTGTTTCTTGCTTTGCAGCACTTCAAATATAACTGACTTGGTTATACGACATCAAAAATTGCATAGTCAATTTATTTGAGTTAATTTTCCATTTCCCTGTAGCTTCGTTAGATGTTGATGTGTTCTTCGGTGGCCTATTAACAATGGTTGAAATCCTTGTTGGACCAATGTTGAGTCCATGTTGGTTCAAACATAATCTAACATAAATAAATTTTGTTTGTTTATTGTACAATTTTCAAATTGACTAGTAGCATATCCTTGTGAAATGTTGACAATACTTGGTTCAAGTGCTACCACTGTCCTCCTAGGTTTTACTGAAAACCAATGTGTCATGTGTACATGATAAAAAGAGTTAAGATATGGTCATAGAACTTGGTTCATCATTCTCACAAACATTGTAGGGGTGTTAACAAGACTAAAAGGTGTCACTATCCTATGACATACCCCTATATCACATGGTTCTATTTTAGTGACAACGAAGTTTGGATAAAGTTTGAGTTTCTAGATGAGTTTTTCATAGAATTGGCCATTAGGTTTGTCCATATACATATTTCAAAAATTTCAAATATATATATATATAAGGGATGCTTCCCACATTTGTGGATGGCATCCCTAGTAAACACATTGAGAGACTAGTGTGCCTCCACTAGGGAGATTTGAACTTGCCACTCGTCGACATGAAACTAGCCACATGTCTAGCAACATTGTCGACAACCAATTGAGCTAACCCCTTTGGCTACCTATCTATTTATCTACCAATATATACTTGTATGTATGCATGTATATATTGATTTTAAAATGAAATTAGGTTTGTTTGAAAATATTTGCCCCTACCTATTAGCATGTTGTAGCATGCAAATGGAATTTTGAGTGCTCTTTATCATAATGGCATGCTAGTCACTTCTTACATTTTCCTCGAAACTCTTTTGGCCCTTCAAATTGGTGTTGATAACATTGACAAGAAAAAAAATAAGCGAGGGTCCAAAAAACATCTTCTTGAAGCATTGCTGAAAAAGTCAACAAAAGTTGGAAGACTGCGGCAAACATTAAAAAATACAAAATATGTTCATTTTTTTTTCAAAACTTTAAACATATAAAGTGACAAGAAGATTGGACAAACATATTGGCTCATAAATATGGACAAAGCACTATTATATATATATAGTGGATGTCAAATAAATATAAATATGATACAGTGATGTGATATTAAATTTTTAACCTTAATAGCTCTCCAATTAGGGAGTCAAAAGTGGAGAACCAAAATGTATCTCATCATCATGAGGTAGATGCACAATGACAAAAGAAACAAACTTGGCAAATAGTCGTCTGATATCAGTGCCCTCTCCCCATTTATGGGAAATGATCATGAGTTGTTTTCCAGGCTTGCCCCTAACAACAAAAGGCCTCGTCCATGTTAGGATATTCCGACACATAGGAAATAGTTAAGTATAACTTGGTCTAGTGTAGAGTTAGGTAAAGTGTGTTTCTTTACTGTGTACATTTATAACTTATAATCTGACAGTCACGATTTAAGTGATCCGACGGTTCAGTCTCTCCTCGGTATTAACGACACTTGATCCGTGGCTTAACACCCGATTGGTCCATGATCTCTATTTAAAGAGCATGGAGGGTCATTTGTCCGGTAATCATTTATGAGAGAAACATATGTAAACTTTCTTTTTAATATTAATAAATTCCCTGAAGTGGTCGCGTTGGCTTAGGCCATGGATTGTTTCCCTCTTTGAGGGTTTTAACCACTTGATATATTGGTATACTGATTTGTGCTCTGTTTGTGAGTGGTGACCTTTGGTGTTTGATCTAAAGAACTTACTGCGTAAATTCCTACATGGTATCAGAGCAATTTTGACGGCCGCATCCGTTGTTGATCCAAATCCGAAGTCGGTTTGACTGCATGCGACTGCCATTTTCCAGATCTACTGTTTCTGAACTTTTTCGGGCCTAGTGAACTGCTCTGTTGTGTCCAGAGCGTTTGTTACAGTGAGGAACCCCATTCGTTTCATGCGAAAAGGTGTTCGGTTGCCCAAGTTATGTCAGTTTAGATCTGGAGGTATAAAGTATCTTTTTTTGCAGTTATATTTTTTAATCGTTCTGCTTATTTCAGTTCCCTCTGTTTATTTCGGTTTATAGTTTTTATTTATTTGCCGAATCTATACCCTCTTCTTTGTGTATGCTCTTGCTCTGCACTGTGTGTGATAACGGCAAATCAGAAACAGGAAGAAAGGATTTTTTTTTTCTACGCATGCTCTTTCCCCGTGTCTTTGTGCGATCTCGGGAAATCAAAAATAGCGGAAAAAAGGATAGTTGCTGTAAAAATTTGAATAATAGCTGAATTATTCACCAAGATTATCCTGATTACACACTATTTAAGCTTCATGCATAATACATAACCTCTTCTACAATTGATCATCAATATGTGGAAATAGAAGCAGTCGCATGCGCACATTAAAACATAGTCAAGCCCACATATAACACAGTATGTAATGGAGAAAGCATACAGCTGAAAACCCCCAACTATCTGTATATTATAATGATAGAGAACATGTAACAATACATAGCACAAAGCTCTCACAACTCTCAGCACTATCTCACATGCTACACACAAAACTAGCACGGAAGATGAACAAGTCACAGGTTCAAATCTCCTCCACAAGTCTGCCTGCCTCTACTGGGCAATCCAAGATGAGAATGAATGAGATCCAAGTTTGAATCCCCTTGGCTTTATCTGAGCAATCCTCATTGGAAATCTCAATCAATGTGTGTGCAAATCTCATGCACAAGTATAGTCACAACTGATAGCCACACTCACCCTTTCACCCACCTGTATCACTGGTCTCAACTGAACTGTCCATGCATTGCAGTTAACTGATGTATTCTTTAGTTGATTTATGAGTTAATAATTAGTGAATTAATTAATAATTAATTCACACCACTCATCACTAATGTATTTATCAGTTAGACTAAATACAACTAGTTCAACTAAGTTAAACCGAACACAACTCCACCAACTGTCTCATCAACTCCACCAAACTCTGCCACATGAGTTCTAACTGAAGTCAACCATGCAATAGCTCAACTAACCTTTAGGAAAAGCGTATTTCCTTCTGTCAGCTGCATGTGCCACATCCAAGCATCAAACTGAAGTGCTCCAAGAGGATAAGATAATGTTTATAGTCTAAATATTATTAAGGGTTAATAATATTCGATTGTTCTATTTTTAGCCCGGTAGTCTAAAAATAGATTCCGCCTAATGTCTAAAAATAGAGGTCCATCTATTTTTACCAACTTGACCAATCATCCATAAATAGCATCCTGCAACTCATAGACCATGATCCATATGTCTAAAAATAGACATAGTCTAAAAATAGATTTTGCGCCAAAAATAGCCTGCGGGCCCACTTAGTGAAGGCGACTTCATTTCACTAAGCTCCATCATCTTGTTGCATTTTCAACACTCCCTCTCAACAAGATATGGATTATCTGCAACCCCTATCCCGCCTCTGTGGAATTCGAATTTGCTCCTGGTGAGCGCCTTCGTCAAGATGTCAGCATCCTGATCCTCCGTGGGAACATATGAAAGTAACATGATTCTCCGCTGAACACAATCTCTGATATGATGGTACTTGATGTCAATGTGTTTGGATCTATCATGAAATACTGGATTAGCCGAGAGTTTAATGCAACTCTGGTTATCACAATAAATCACAGTAGGCTCCAAGTGTGACCCGAACAACCCGACCAGGATCTTCCTCATCCATATGGCCTCGCATGCGGCCAAGCTTGCTGCCATATACTCAGCCTCTCCATGAAATTGAAAAGCCACTTGATCCAAGTCTCAATACTAAGAAATCACACACCTGACATCAAGATCCCTCCGCATGTTTCTGTCCATTGGGCTCCCTGCCTAATCTGCATCTGTGAAGCCACATAGCTTCACCTCATCCTCCTGTCTGTACCACAAGCCATATCCCGACGTGCCTCTAAGATAACGCAATACATGCTTGCCTGCCTTCCAGAAGAGCTTGGTAGGCTTAACCATAGCTTGTGAAAGCTGGTTAACAGCATAACATATATCGGGTCGTGTATTGACTAGATACATAAGCGACCCCACCAACTGTCGATAAACAGTGGCATCCACTACCTCCGCTAAGTAGCATCCTCCTTCCTCCAACCTCCAGGAAGAGGAGTATCAATAGGCTTGCAGCCATGCATGTTGAACTTCTCCAGTATCTCCCGGGCATACTTACCCTGAGAAACAAACAGTCCATCACTGCGCTGCCAAATTTCCAATCCCAGAAAATAATGAAGGAGGCCCAAGTCCTTCATCTCAAACTCTTTTGCAAGATCCTCCTTGCATGAGAGTATCAACAGCTCATCACCTGTCAAAATCAAATCATCTACATAAAGTACAATGATCAGCAACTTACCCTCCACCACAATCTGGTATAGGTTTAGATCCGCCTCACTCTTGGAGAATCCAAGTCCGGTGAAATAAATGTCTATCCGTGTGTACCAAGCACGAGATGCTTGTTTCAACCCATACAAAGGTTTCCTCTTTTGAGTCCGCATACATGCGACTACTTGGCCAATATCTCGAAACCTTCTCAGTCGTCTATTACCACCTCTTCAATGACTCCGTTGAGCAAACGGGCAGTTGTTCAAATCCATCTCGATGGATGCCATTCATTTGCGCCTTGAGAGAGCTAGGATCGTCCGTGATGAAGAATACCTGCGACAGGCAAAGGTCTCCTCATAATCGATCCCCTCAATCTGTGAGAAGCCACAGGCAACAAATCTTGCCTTGTACTTCTCCACACTTCCGTCAGCCGCCTTCTTCACTTTGTAGATCCATCGCGAACCCACCACTGATTTCCCCTCCAGTCGCGGGACAATCTCCCATGCATTGTTTCTGAAAATCGAATCATACTCTTCCACCATGGCATCTACCCATGTGGGGTCCTCCACAGCTTCCTAGAAAGAGGATGGCTTTGTCACGACACATTTGCTCACAAGAGCCATGTATCCAGTGTACCGGTCCGGTGACTGTCTCTGTCTGCGCTGTGCTATAGGTGGTCCTACAACCTTCTCTGCATCTCGAGCCAGTCGCTCAGCTTCTGTAGTGCGCTTGCGCCCTCTGATGGTTGGCGCTGCATGAGTGGTCTCTTCCACTCCATGAACTTCCTCTTGTGGCTGATCCACATTCGGAAGCTCATCCTTAGGAACTAATAGCTCCTCATCTGCATGCAAGTGTGGCTCCCTCTCAAGCGAACACTGCATGGCTTTCTCCTCCTGAAATTTGATATCCCATCGCACAACAGTCTTGCGACTGTCTGGCAAATACACATGATAGTTGTGGGGCGTATCAGTGTACCCCACAAATATTCCAACCTCTGCGGTCGGATCCAGCTTCTTTCTGGCATCCTTCGTCACATGCATGTAGACAGGTGAGCCAAAAATTCTCAGATGAGAAATATCATGCCTCTTGCCAGAAAACGCCTCCTCCGGTGTACTCATGCCAAGAACCTTGTGAGGACAACGGTTCTGCACATACACTGCTGTATTGCATGCCTCAGCCCACAAGTGAAGGGGTAGGCCCCGATCATGCAACATCGCCCGTGCAGCACCCACGATCGTTCTGTTCTTCCGCTCAGCCACCCCGTTCTGCTGTGGGTTATGGGGTGCGATGAGCTCTCTTCGAATCCCTTCTGTGCTGCAGAACTCCTTGAATTCAGCCGAGATGAATTCACCACCGTTATCACTCCTTAGAGCAATCACCTTCTTCCCCGACTCCTTCTCGACCAGTGCTTTAAACTCACAGAACTTCGCGAATGTATCGCTCTTCTTCTGCATGAAGAAGATCCAAAACTTTCGAGAGAAATCATCAACAAAGATCACATAATACTTGTGCTTTGCTGTCGAAGCAACTGAGAAAGGACCACACACGTCTGTGTGAACTCTCTCAAGGATCGTCGTGGCGTGACTATCCTTCTCGTGAAAGGTGGCTTTCACATACTTCCCCAAGGTACACCCCTTGCACTGATCTGACTGCGCAAGAGTGCCCTTAGGAAGCCCAATAGAAATCTGCTGCAGTATCTTCAAAGCTCCATGGTGAAGGTGGCCCAATCTCCGGTGCCACAGCTCGCCATCATCCCGGCTCACCACTCCTTCCACCTTGCATGCCATTGCTGCGCAGCCATCTACTTGCAAATGATAAAGGTTCTTGACTCGAACCCCTATCTTCCGGGTCTCTCCAGTTGTCTTACTGCGCAGGAAAGCTTTTCCTTCGCTGAAGACAACATCATACCCCTTGTCTTCTAACATCGCCACAGAGATCAGATTCTTCTTCAATCCTGGAACATGCATCACATCCTTCAATACGAAGGGTTTACCAGACTCCCTCTTAAAGGAAATGGTACCGATACCGGTCGCACTGTATCTACCATCATCGCCCATCTCGATGTGCAATCCAAGATCTTTCTCATCCAGATCTGAAAACAAATCTCGATCTCCAGTCATGTGAAAAGACGCACCACTGTCCAAGAACCATACTGATCCCATCACACTTGAGACCAAGCATGCGATCAGTGAAAAATCCAGCTCAAACTGCGAGGCTAAGGCCTCTCGAGCTGTAGATCCAACAGCCTGCTTATTTTTATTCTTCTGCGGACAATTTGTGGCATAATGTCCGTGCTGGTGACAGTGAAAACACTTCACCTTGGACATGTCCTGCTTCTTGCCTTTCGCACCGGAATGAGAAACTTTCTTGCTCTTCCCCTTCTTTGCTTTGGCAGCCAAAGCGCAATTTTCTTCATTAGATGCTTTTGATGAAGATCTGTCCCTGGTACTCCGCCTTATCTCCTCTTGCACAAGATCCGACCAAAGTCGCTCCATCCTGGCAATTTCTCTCGACCATTGACAGAATCCTGATAGGCATGCCAACTCTTCGGAAGACCAAGGAGAGCCAAGCTCACCAATTCCTCATCATCTACAGTCACCTCCACACTTCCCAGCTCATCCCTGCATTGGATGAACTTCGTGAGATACTTGGGCATACTGTCGCCTTTCTCCATCTTTATGTGTCTGAGTTTATCCTTGAGCGCCAACTTCCTCTGGTCGCTCTTGCTTTGGAATAAATCTGTCAACGCTTTCCACATCAAGTATGGAGAAGCTTTTCCATGCATGCTGGATACAATGTGATCCTTCACGCCCTCCAATAGAATCCTTCGACATTTTGCCATCTTCTTTTGCCAAGCCTAAACTTGAGCAGCATCAGTAGGCTTTGGGACCTCAACTTCTATGAAATCCTTCAACCCGTTATCATCTAATACCGCCTCCATTCTGTCCTTCCATGCAACATAATTCAAGCTGCCCTCAAGGGCATACTCCAGTCGCAATCCGTTGAAAGACATTTTGACTTAGACACCAAGAAAACTTCTGCAAATTCGAATTCCAAATCTTGCTGCAAATTCGAATTCCACCAGCTCAAAACTCAACCGGTTCCGATCTGTGAGAACAAAGTATTTAAGTACGTAGACTCCACCGTAGGGGCATTTATCGGATATATCACCTTTCGTAGAAAGGATGGATCCGCAGGCTACCCGGCCCGCTACGTACTCCGTCTCACCGAAATAAATTGTAATCACTGTAATAGATCCGACATCACTTCCCGTCCGATACCATGTAGAAATTTGAATAATCGCTGAATTATTCACCGAGATTATCCCGATTACACACTATTTAAGCTTCATGCATAATACATAACCTCTTCTACAATTGATCATCAATTTGTGGAAATAGAAGCAGTCGCATGCGCACATTAAAACATAGTCAAGCACACATATAACACAGGATGTAATGGGGAAAGCATACAGCTGAAAACCCCCAACTATCTGTATATTATAATGATAGAGAACATGTAACAATACATAGCACAAAGCTCTCACAACTCTCAGCACTATCTCACATGCTACCTAGCTCAGATATGAACAAGTCACAAGTTCAAATCTCCTCCACCTATCTGCCTGCCTCTACTGCGCAATCCAAGATGAATGATGATGAGATCCAAGTTCGAATCCCACTGGCTTGTACTGCGCAATCCTCATTGGCAATCTCAATCAATGTGTGTGCAAATCTCATGCACAGCTATAGTCACAACCGATAGTAGACTCACCCTTTCACCCACCTCTAACACTGGTCTCCACTGAACTGTCCATGCATTGCAGTTAACTGATGTATTCTTTAGTTGATTTATGAGTTAATAATAAGTGAATTAATTAATAATTAATTCACACCACTCATCACTAGTGTATTTTTCAGTTAGACTAAATACAACTAGTTCAACTAAGTTAAACCGAACACAACTCCACCAACTGTCTCATCAACTCCACCAAACTTTGCCACATGAGTTCTAACTGAAGTCAACCATGCAATAGCTCAACTAACCCATAGGAAAAGCGTATTTCCTTCTGTCAGCTGCATGTGCCACATCCAAGCATCAAACTAAAGTGCTCTAAGAGGATAAGATAATGTTTATAGTCTAAATATTATTAAGGGTTAATAATATTTGATTGTTCTATTTTTAGCCTGGCAGTCTAAAAATAGAAACCGCCCAATGTCTAAAAATAGAGGTCCATCTATTTTTACCAACTCGACCAATCATCCATAAATAGCATCTTGCAACTCATAGACCATGATCCATATGTCTAAAAATAGACTTTGCGCCAAAAATAGCCTGTGGGCCCACTTAGTGAAGGCGACTTCTTTTCACTAAGGTCCATCATCTTGTTGCATTTTCAATAGTTGCCGGTAAGGCTAACCGAAAATCTAACGTTCTGCTGTAAGACTTGCATTTCGTTTTTTTTGTGCACGGATTTTGTGTTTTTTTGCAGGAAAAAGCACGCACACTGAAGAGTTAAAAAAAAACCCCTTTCCTCCTTTCAAACAATTACAGAATCCTTTTACTAGCTCACTTAGTTAGTTTATGAGAATACAGGTCTTGGGTTCAAGTCTCTTTCTCAGGCTTCTTTTTGTAAAAAGTTTTTGTTAAGGGGGGGGTGGGGGGTGTTTTTTTTTAAAGTAGAACTTCATCATAAAATTTCAAACCGTTCCCGTAACTATTCGACATCTACAACTCTTTTTCTTCAAAAAGACATAACTTCTTCATTCGGAAGTCGTTTTTCGAGCCGTTTTTTTTTGAATCAGCCTAATTTTTCGAGATCTTTCCAATGGTGCAGTTAGTTTCAGCCCTGTTAAGCTTCGCTTTAAAAAAAAAAGATGGAAAGTGCATGCTCGGTTATTCTTAACAACACCAATTATTTCCAATGACTACCTCACATGGTAGATTTACTTAGAAGTAAAGGGATTTATAGAATAACCACAAGACAAGAAACTAAACCTACCGATGGAGATAAAGCCGCTCAATGGGAAAATAAACAACATCAAGCACAAGGGTTGATAGGAATGTCCATTGCTCAAGATCTTCGATTTCATATCCTTGAAATTGACACCCCTGATGTAGCCTTGAAAAAGCTCAATACTGTTTTTGGCATTCAAAATGAAATCAGGGCCGACCAACTTGAAAATGAGTTGCTTACTTTGGACCCCAATAATTTCTCCTCTATTGAAGATTTTTTGTCCAAATTCAAGACCCTTAGACTTCTTTTAGAAGGTTGTAAGGTCAAAAAGGAAGATGGTAGCCTTATCTATTCCATTCTTGATAAGCTTGCCCCTGCATACTCTGTATTTGTTTCCAACTTCCATTCCACTAGAGAAGTCATCATTTCTCAAGGAACAACCTACAAGAACCCCTCTTTTGATGCCTTTTGCGATTCTTTGATAAGAGAAAAATGAAAAACTCTTATACCTTGGTCTTATCAATATTGGAAACACTTCTAAGAAAGGCTTAACAGCCCAATAACAACCATATCAAAAGAATCCCAAGAAGCAGTATCCTAAAAAGTATGGTCCTAAACCAAACAAGGGTCTTAAGCAATTTTAGCCACAAACTGGAAAAGCAACTCACCAAACTGATAAGGAAAATAAAAACAAAGGGAAAAAAAACATATAGACATTGCAACTTTTGTAATCGTAATGGCTGTGTAGAGTCCAAATGTTTTAAGAAGATGGAAGCCTTGGAAGTAGCAATGAAGAAGCACCACATCAATTTGGAGACCTCTTCAACTTCATCTTCAGGAATGGCACTTTCTGCTTGTGGTTGTCAAGCATCTGGTTATGCATTAAATGTATCTACTTCTTCTCATTCTCATGAGTGGCTTATTGATTCTAGAGCTTCTTATCACATGGCCAAAAATAAAGCCATTTTTTCTTCTTTAACTGATTGTAACACCAAACATATCTATGTTGGTGATGATAGATCTCTTAGTGTTGTAGGATCTGGAACCATTCATCTAGATAATGGTCAGTTTAATGATGTACTATGTGTTCCTACCTTGTCATGCAACCTTCTATCTGTTTACTAGATAACTCATTTAGGTGAAGGGAAAATAGTAGAATTCTCATCTCATGATGTTGTAATCAAGGACCTCAAATATCCTAGACATATTTTAGCTACTGGCATTGCTGATGATTCCACAAGGTTGTATAAGTTTGACAACTTTGGGTCATCATGTCTTCCCTCTGTTTTTGTTGCTCATAATGATGAAGTGAGGAAACTTTGGCATGAGCGATTTGGTCACTTAAACTATCGCTCTCTTCAAACTCTATGTAAAGAAAATATGGTGACAAGTCTTCCTATGGTATCTTGCCGAGATGGTGTTTGCTCCAGATGTGTACTCGGAAAACATCATTGGGATAGTTTTGACAAACGTGCCTCTTGGCACGCTTCAGCCACTTTGCAGCTTGTGCACAGTGATTTATGTGGTCCACTTCCTGTTGTTTCTCTCTGGTTGCAAGTACTTCTTAACTTTCATAAATGATTTTTCCAGACGCACTTGGGTATACTCCTTAAAACTCAAGAGTGAAGTTTCTAACATGTTCTTGGCCTTTAAGGCCTTTGTTGAGAAACAATCTGGACATCAAATTCTTAAGTTAAGATCAGACAATGGAGGAGAATATGTTAACAACAAATTCATCAAATTTTGCACTGAGCATGGCATTCAATTGCAACATACTGTTCCATATACTCCACAACAAAATGGTGTAGCTGAAAGGAAGAATTGCACCTTAAAAGAAACTAATTGTATGCTTCAATCTAAAGGACTTAATCTCATTTTTTGGGCAGAAGCAATTAACTGTGCAAATTACATAGTAAATCACACTCCTACTAAGGTTTTAAGGAATATAACTCCAGAAGAAGCCTGGAGCTCAATCAAACCAGATGTAAGTCACTTTTGTGTTTTTGGAAGTGATGCTTGGGCCCATATTCTAGATGCGAAACATAAAGCCTTAGAACCTAAGAGTGAAAATTGCATTTTTGTTGGATATTCTGAAGAGGTCAAAGGATATAGACTTCTTCAACCAAAATCCAAAAATATAATCATTAGAAGAGATGTAAAATTTGATGAAAATATATCGGCCTGCGAGCCTAGTTCGACGGGTTTGCCACCTTTGGCCTGCGAGCCTGATTTGGCATATGTGCCACCTCTCTCGATCTCTTCTATTTTTGATGGCATTCCTTCTAGTTCAGATGATGACAACGAAGATGACAATCCTTCTCCACCTCTTGAAGATATTCCTTCAGCTCCACAGCTTCCAAGATGGGTCCGCTTTACTTGGGATGCAACAGGTTCTCTTGCAGGTGACCCTGCAGATCGACGAGTACATGTTCTTAGTTCGAAAGAGTCTCTTCCTTATTGGCTCAAGTTCCAGAAAATCCTGATCCAGACACCTTTGAAGAAGTTTCCAGTCATCCAGATTGGGATGAAACTATGAATGAAGAATATTGCTCCTTATTGGCAAATGATACTTGGGTTCTTGTTCCTTTTCCAAAAGGAAGATAACTTGTCAGATGCAGACTGGTTTACAAAACAAAGTTTGGACCAGATGGAAAAGTGGATAGACATAAAGATCGTCTTGTTGCTAAAGGATTTTCACAAGTTGAAGGCATTGACTATACTGAAACCTTCTCCCTCGTTGCCGAAATGAATTCTATCCGCCTTGTTCTTTCCTTTGCTGCCTCCTTTAAATGGGAAGTTCATTAGATGGATGTTAAATCCGCCTTCTTACATAGAGATTTGCATGATTAAATCTACATGGAGCAACCCCCTGGCTTTATCCAAAACGACTCTAGCCTTGTTTGTTGCCTTAGGAAGTCTCTCTATGGTCTCAAACAAGCTCCTCGGGCTTGGTATGCCAAAATGGATAGATTTCTGTTAGATAATGGCTTTTCTAGGTGTCATTTTGACAACACTGTCTACACCAAGAAAGTGGGTATGTCCTTCACCATCCTTGTTCTTTATGTTGATGATCTTATCCTTACTGGTAGTGATCCCAACCATATAAACCATGTGAAGTCCAGCCTCAAAACGAAGTTTGAAATGACAGACTTAGGACACTTGCATTATTTCCTTGGTCTTCAAGTCTTGCAATCCAAAGAAGGTATTACCCTTTCTCAGTCCAAGTATGCTTGTGATCGTCTACACACTTTCACATGGAAGACTATAAGCCAGACCCTTCTCCCTTTCAGTTTGGAGTCAAGCTTTTAGTCACTTGTACTACCCCTGAAGTTGATGCTACCTTATATCGTCAACTTGTTGGTAAACTTCTGTATCTAACCCATACCCGTCCTAACCTTTCCTTTGTCGTTGGTCTTGTTGCTCGGTTTATGCACCAACCTCTTGAAAGTCACTGGAAAGTAGCTAAAAGAATACTTCGATATATTCGAGGTATAGTTCAGTTCGGGATTCATTACAGTGCAGGAGCATCTCCATTGTTGATTGGTTTCACTGATTCTGACTACGCTGGTGACCCTAATGATCGAAAGTCTACTGCAGGATATGTATTCACTCTTGGTTCAGAACCTATTACTTGGTCTTGTAAGAAACAAAGTGCCATCTCCCTTTCTTCCGCTGAAGCAGAGTATCGTGGTGCTGTTGCAGCCAGCAAGGAAGCCATGTGGCTTCGTCAGATCCTGTCTGAATTTTGTCTTCATCAACAACATCCAATTACACTTTGGTGTGATAATCAGAGTGCCATTCAGTTATGCAAAGATCCAGTTCAACATCAGCGTATGAAACACATTGAGCTTCATATACACTTCATCAGAAAGCTCATTCATGATCGTGTTCTTGAAGTACAGTATTGTTCAACCAATGATCAAGTTGTCGATATCTTTACAAAGGCTCTCACAGAAGCGAAGTTTACCAAACTTCGATCCATGCTTGGAGTTCAGGAAAGTTATCATTAAGGGGGGATAGGCTCTAATGCCTCCTTCCTTCTCCTATTGTGTCACCTTTGTAAATCCTTCAATCCTATCTCAAGTTCTTCTTAAGGGGGGATGTTAGGATATTTTGACACATAGGAAATAAGCTCCTTTTGTGTCACCTTTGTAAATCCTTCAATCCTACCCCAAGTTGTTCTTAAGGGGGGATGTTAGGATATTCCGACACATAGGAAATAGTTAAGTATAACTTGGTCTAGTGTAGAGTTAGGTAAAGTGTGTTTCTTTATTATGTACATTTGTAACTTATAATCCGACGATCACGATTTGTAGTGATCCGATTGTTCACTCTCTCCTCGGTATTAACGACACTTGATCCATGGCATAACACCCGATTGGTCCATGATCTCTATTTAAAGAGCATGGAGGGTCATTTGTCCGGTAACTGTTTATGAGAGAAACATATGTAAACTTTCTTTTTTATATTAATAAATTTCCTGAAGTGGCCGCGTTGGCTCAGGTTGTGAACTGTTTCCCTCTTCGAGGGTTTTAACCACGTGATATACTGGTGTACCAATTTCTGATCTGTTTGTGAGTGGTGACCTTTGGTGTTTGATCTAAGGAATTTACCTTGTAAATTCCTACAGACCTTGCACCAAATGGTTGATGGTGATTGATGGGTGTAGAACTATGTTCATCAATCTCTGTAGAAGTGGTGCTGATGCTAGCACATTCTCCTTTTTCTCCTCCTCCTCCTCCTCCGTTGTCTCCTTCTCTTGCTCCTCGTGCTATTGAACCTGTTCCTCCTCTAACCATGTAGGTGCCTCCTTCGTGATAGACACCTTAGATTCTACCCTCCACTTAGACATTACATCAATATTGTTTAAGGAAATGACATCCACATTCAGTGTTTTCTCCATTTGCCTCATCTATAGTTGGAGATTGTAATGGACATACACCAAGTCATTAAGACATGAGAACTCCAACCTGTAAGAGGGCCATTAAAAAATTATTGATTCTTGACTCTTGAGGGTGATAAATTACAATATATTTAATTGCTTTGTTGAAGTTCTAATTTCTAACCCATTGCGTTTCTTTGAATGTATTTTTTAAATACACTTCAATTGCGTTCATATCAGAACAACTACATGTTTGCCTAAGGATTTTGATGGCAATTTTTTTTAAATTTGGTGCTCTTGCACCATACTCTTACTACCAAACATCTACAACAAATAACAAAGAAAGAGAACTAAATTATATTTCATTATAGCGGAAAATAGAAAATAAAGAAAACATAATTAAACTTTCAAATAAAACATAATTGAATTTTAGAAATTTAAAGTTCTAAAATCTAATGACTTATCACTTATGTGGCATCAAAGTGGTCCTTTCATGAATAACATCATCTAAGCGAAATAGTCTAGTACCATCCCGATACCTCTATCTCATGATTGATTGTGTTGCAAATCTCGGGATTGATTACCATCTTGTGAAGATGATTATGGAGCCCTTCCATAAACTTGCCATGGAAATCAAAGTTGCATTTGTAGGAAAATGCGGGGTTGAGGAAAAGTGGTACTGCTTGAATGGGTTGATGGAGCATCTCGATCCACCAACTATCAATCAAATCCCATAACATTATATGTCTATTAAACCCATGGGTGTTGAATTTGTAGCTATGGTTGGTCTTCATAATGTACATTTGGTCACTTGATGTAGTTGTTCTTATCATTGCAAATCATATTTATAAATGCTCGAGTCAAAGGAAAATTTAGTTTGAGTCAAAGTCCCATTGTGACTTTTTAAAGATGAAAATTTGAATTTTTGAAATGTAAATTTTGGCTCCAAAAGTAACAAGTCAAGTTGCCCCTGGCCAACAAACACGTCCATTCACCCAAGACAGACTACTATATAAAGGCAACTCGACCTCCTCCATTTAAGCATTCACATTTTCTCACACAAGACAGTTTTTGGGTAAGCAAGCGAAGGATAAGAAGGACGAAATAGGATGAAGGAGCCCAAAATATCTCTCTTCTCTCTCTCTCTCTCTCTCTTGCAACTCTCATGCTTGTATTAATCTCTCTCTCTCTCTCTCTCTTGCAACTCTCACGCTTGCATTAATCTCTCTCTCTCTCTCTCTCTCTCTCTTGCAACTCTCACGCTTGTATTAATCTCTCTCTCTCTCTCTCTCTCTGGTTCACATTTTTCTGGGGCAACTGTTGCAGGGGCCAAAATTTCTGTGTTACTAGGGAAACTATTGCAGGGCTGAAATTTTTGGGGCAACTGGCTTTTGCAAGAGGGCCAAAATTCTAGGTCAGGCAGATAGAGTGAAGTGCAGGATCAAATTGGGTGTCTTGACTTGGAGAAGGCCAGGTTTGACCATAGGTCTAAGTGTATCTCTCATTGAACAAGAATAATTTCTCTATTGAAAAAGGTTGCTTGTTTTTTCCCCTTTGTGGGTTTTACGAGGGTAAATCTTGCCTTATTTTGTGTGTTGTGATCTCTACTGTTCCACTGTTCTTTATGGTTGAATTTATGAAGTATAATTGCTGAATGATATATTGGAATAAGTTAAAAGATTTGCATCAAAAATAATTATGAGAATTTCAAAAGTATTGTGCTAACCCTAATTGCGTTAAGAAAATCAACATGGTATCAGAGCTTTGGTGAAGTAAAAAGTGAACATTGAGATCACCTTGAAAAAACCCTAGATAGGATTTTATTCAAGTCCTTCTTGCAATTTTGTTTCTATGGCTTCTTCCATGAAATTTGAAAACAAGCTTGAGTGAGCATTAAATTTCAGAGCTTGGAAAGTTAGAATAGATATTCTTCTTACCAAGTACAAGCTTTTGGACATTGTGAAAGGAAAGGTTGTTGAACCAAAAAATGATGCTGGAATAACAAAGTTTGAAGAAGATGGCATCAATGCTATGAGCATTATAGTAGACTCTATTAGGGATCATTTGGTTCCCTACATTGCAAAACTTGATACTAAAAAGAAGATGTACATGCCCTAATGAATTTGTACACTATCATGAACGTTGGTCAATCAATGAGCTTGAAGAGTGAACTTTGAAATACAAGGATGCCTAATGACAACGCTGTGGCTTCTTACTTCGTAAGGATTTCTCAAATAAGAAATCAAATCCAAGCAATTGGAGAATCCATTCCTGATCAAGAACTAGTGATTACAACACTCAATGGTCCTCCTAGATCATGGGATGCTTTTGTAGCAAGTATATGCAGTTGGAAGGACGCTGCTACATTTGAACAACTATGGACATCACATGCTTAAGAAGAAGCAAGATTGATGATTAGAGACTGTCAAGATGAGTAAGTTCAAGCCCTTGGAACTTGTTTCAAGAATAAGGGAAAGAAGAAGTTTGGACCTCAACACAAGAAGTTAGGAAAAGGATCTTCTTCCTCTAAGAAGAAGAAAGACTTATCAAAGATTCAATGTTATAGTTGTTAGAAATATGGACATTTCAAGAGAGATTGTCCTAACATGGCTAATAACAAAAAGAGAAAAAGGGAAGCTAAATGCTTCCGCAACAGATGTTGAAGATGAAAAACCAAAGAATGTCAAACGTGAAAAGGCACACGACCAGAGAGTGTGGGAATCTTTTAAGCATGACAAAAAAGTTGTCTTGGTAACAATGTACATCTCAACAATATTCTTTATGTACTAGGGGATCTTGTCTCTGTTTCTTGTTTAGAAGATAAAGGAGATATAGTTGCTTTTGTGAATGGTAAAGTACTTGTTTGGTCCAAGGGCTCTAGTATAAATGATGCTGGGTTATTGGGATTTGTGATGGAAGACTGTATAAACTTGTAAGTCAACCAGACGAAGCACTAGTACATGATGAAATAAATCCAAGTGAGTTATGGCATAGACGGTATGGAGTCTGGACATCTTCATTTTAGAGCATTTCTTGAGTTGAGTCAAATATCATCAGGGGTTCCTGAACTATAGATAAAGAATGATGGTGTATACGAAGGTTGTGCTCTTGGGAAGAACATCAAGAAACCATTTCCAAATGATGACATAGATCTAAGGAAGCTTTGGACTTGATTCATTCTGATGTATGTGGTTTGATGACTGTGAAATCACTTGGTGGTTAGTTGTACTATGTGACATTTATCGATGACTTCTCTCGTAAGACATGGATATATCTCTTGAAGACTAAGGATGAGGTATTCAACAAGTTCTAGGAATTCAAAGCTATGTGGAAAACTTGATTGGTAGGAAGATCAAGATATTAAGATTTGATAATGGAGGAGAATACACCTCGAAGAAGCTTGTTGCTTTCTGTAAGCAGGCTGGGATTAAGAGGGAGCTAATTGACCCCTATAACCCACAACAAAATGGTGTAGCAGAATGAAAGAACATGTCCATTGAAGAATCTGTCAAGGCCATGATGCACGATGGCCTTGACAGATTCAAAATAGAAGTCCTCATAAAGTTTTGGAAGGTATGACTCCTGAAGAAACTTTTTCTGAAAGGAAGCTAGAGGTTGGTCACATGAGGATCTTTGGTTGTCCTATATATATTCATGTTCTTAAGGATAAGAAGAACGAGCTTGAGCCTTCAATAAAGAAAGACATATTTGTTGGATACAATGAATCATCAAAGGCTTACAAAGTATACATTCTAGAGCAACTTCGGATTGAGGTCAATCGAGATGTCACCTTTAATGAGAAATTAGCATGTTGGAAGTCTAAGGAAGTCTTGTAGATTCCTTGGATGAAGTGAAGCAGGAGGCCTCAAGGGAGGAGCATTTGAGTTATACAAAATGTACCGGAAGGCCAAAAGGGCCTCAAGATCCAACATAACCAGTCAGTTCTAGAGATCAAGAAGAGACCAACATGGCTTAAATCCACATTGGAAGAGGCAAAAGGACATGCAACTCCTAATGGCACATCTAGAGAGGTGAACAAACCTAAGAGGTTCTCAAGCTATGCAACTCTCATGACAAAACTCATTGATGCGAACCTTCCACATCCGAAGAAGCTATTAGCCAATAGGTGTGGAAGGAAGCAATGAATGAAGAGTACCAATCGATCATGAAAAATGATGTCTAGGAGATTGTGCCAAGGTGTGAAGGGAACTTAGTGGTGACTTCCAAGTGGATATACAAGATTAAGGATGCTACAGATGGTAGTATTGACAAATACAAGGCATGGTTCGTGGCTACAGGATTCTCTCATAAAGAGGGAGAAGACTATGATGAGACTTTTGCTCCAGTTGTCAGGTACACCTCTATTAGATCCATCATTTCTGTTGCTGCTTTGTTGGGATGGAAATTGCACTAATGGATGTGAAGACTACGTTCCTCAATGGTGTGATTGAGGAAGAGGTGTACATAGAACAACCTCAAGGCTTTCGGGTATATGGAAAGGAATCTCATGTTTGGAGGTGGAGGAAGGCCTTGTATGGTATTTACCAAGAGCAAAGCCGATCCAAACCTTTACTTTAAGCTCGAGAAGAATGCACTTGTGATCTTATTATTATATGTTGATGACTTGTTTTTGACAGGTGCTGAGCCTCTTATCATTCAGTGCAAGAAGTAGTTGGCTTCTGAGTTCGATATGAAGGATCTTGGGTTGATGCACTATTACTTGGGATTAGAAGTATTGCAGAAACCTGGCGAAGTCTTCCTTCGTTAAGGAAAATATGTGTTAGAGATCCTTCAGAGATTTGGTATGATGGATTGCAAATCCACGATGACTTCCATGGTGACTATCTTGAAGAAGTTAAGAGGCTCCAACTCTAGATTAGTAGATCCATCTATGTACTGATGTTTGATTGGTTTGTTGGTGTATTTGGTTAACACCAAGCCGAACATATGCTTTGTTGTGAACACATTGAGCTAGTTCTAGGTTGAACTGAGACATAAGCATTGGATAGCATTCAAGCACATTTTGGGATATTTGCGTGGTATAGTGAATTATGGCTTGGGATTTGCTACAAATAAGGATGTACAACTTCAAGAATACACCAATGCTGATTGGGCAGGAAGTGCTGCGGATAGGAAGAGTACCTCAGGAGTATGCTTCAGTTTGGGATCCGCTATGATATCGTGGATGAGAAGAAAGTAGAGGTCGATTGCATTGAGCTGCTGAAACATAGTACATCGTAGCTAATGAGGCTTGTATCGAAGTAGTATAGCTTCGGAAGTTGTTTGTAGTATTGTTCAACCAAGAGTTGGAATCGACGGTGATACACTGCGATAATCAAAGCTGTGTGAAGCTTTCAAAGAATACCATGTTCCATGACGGGTCGAAACATATTGAGATTAAGTACCACTACATCCCTGATTGGTGCAGAGGAGAGCAATAAGGCTTGAGTACATCTCCACTGATGAGCAGACAACTGATGTTTTGACTAAGCCGTTGCCGAGAGATAAGTTCATGTACTTCAGAGTGAAGTTGGGCCTCATGGAGATTACCCCTCTCGTTGAGAGGGAGTGTTGATATGTCTACAACACGAATGGACATTCTCCCGTAAGGGAGAATGGGTCCAGGAGACCCAGAGGGCTCAACAAGCAGTGTTGAGTGAGTGTCTCTTGGAGGAGGACCCTTATCACACAGCTAGAATGGTGGAGTGAGGTCCTTCAATATTTGGACCTTGATCACACATTGGGAAGGGTTGAGTGAGGTCCTGGGCCATGATCACACATTAGGTAGGGTGGAGTGAGGTCCTTTCAGCAACCAAGAAGGGGTTGAGTGAGGCCTTGGCCCAGAGTGCTCACTAGGGAAGGTGAGTGAGTGCTTGCTAGTTGAGGGTCTCAACATTTTGGCTTAGGTAGAGGCCATGGGATAGGAGGACTGATCACTTTTGAGAAGTGAGTCCTGATATGTTGATGACATTGCCATGGGTTTGGTATCGACCTCGATATGGCCACTAGTGGATGTTGATGATAGATGATGATGATGATGCTAGTAATGATGGATGACCTTTTTATTTAAAGAAATTTGTTCAATTTGAGAACACCTATTAAAGTGATTATGTATGCCTCCCTAGTTAAGGGGGAGTGTTGAATTTCTAACTATGGCTAGTCTTCATAATGTACATTTGGTCACTCGATTTAATTGGACCTTGATCACACATTGGGAAGGGTTGAGTGAGGTCCTGGGCCATGATCACACACTAGGTAGGGTGGAGTGAGGTCCTTTCAGCATCTAAACTCGATCACCAACCAAGAAGGGGTTGAGTGAGGTCTTGGCCCAGAGTACTCACTAGGGAAGGTGAGTGAGTGCTTGCTAGTTGAGTGTCTCAACATTTTGGCTTAGGTAGAGGCCATGGGATTGGAGGACTGATCACTTTTGAGGAGTGAGTCCTGATATGTTGATGACATTGCCATGGGTTTGGTATTGACCTCGATATGGCCACTAGTGGATGTTGATGATAGATGACGATGATGATGCTAGTAATGATGGATGACCTTTTTATTTAAAGAAATTTGTTCAATTTGAGAACACCTATAAAGTGATTATGTATGCCTCCCTAGTTAAGGGAGAGTGTTGAATTTCTAATTATGGCCGGTCTTCATAATGTACATTTGGTCACTCGATTTAATTGTATTTATCATTGTAAATCATATTTATAAATGCTTGGGTCAAAGGAAAATATATTTTGAGTCAGAGTCCCATTGCAACTTTTTAAAGATGAAAATTTGAATTTTTTGAAATGTAAAATTTGGCTCCAAAAGTGACAAGTTGGCTTCCCTCCAAGTCATGTTGGCCCTAGCTATGAGACATGTTCATTCACCCAAGACAAACTACTATATAAAGGCAACTCAACCTCCAACATTTGGGGATTCACATTCTGTCACAAAAGATAGTTTTTGGGCAAGCAAGTGAAGGACAAGAAGATGAAATAGGAGAAAGGAGGAGGCTGAAATACCTCTTTTCTCTCTCTTGCAACTTTCATGTGTGGATTAATCTCTCTCTCTCTCTCTATGGTTCACATTTTCCTGGGGTAATTGTTGCGGGGGTTGAAATTTTTGGGTTATCAGGGCAACAGTTGCAGGGCCGAAATTTTTGGGGGCTGTTACAGGAGAGGGTCGAAATTATGTGTTAGGTAGGCAAAGCGAAGTGCAAGTTCAAATTGGGTGACTTTACTCGGAGGAGAAGGCCAAGTTTGACCATAGGTCTAGTTCTGTCACTCATTGAACAAGAAGAATTTCTCGATTGAACAAGGTTGTTGGGTTTTTTTCCCGTTGTGGGTTTTCCGAGGGTAAATCTTGCCTTCTTTTTTATGTTGTGATCTCTACTGTTCCACTATTATTTATGGTTGAATTTACAAAGTATAATTGTTGAATGATATATTGGAATAGGTTAAAAGAAGATCTACATCAAAAGTAATTATTAGAATTTCAGAAATATTGTGCTAACCCTAATTACACTAAGAAAATCAACAAGTGGTACCCCTTCCCACATAATAATCTCGGATAGGTTCTTTGGCCCTATCCATGGCCTCATACAAATAAGCCATCATGGGCTTATTCTTATCAAGCAATTGAAAAACCTTTACTAAAGTTTCCCTAACTGAGCACAATTATTCTACTCCTTCCTAGAAAGAGTCAGTGTACACCAATTAGCAATGGCTTTCTTGTCCTCTCTCTTGTTGTATGTACAATCATTTCACTCATCATATACAAACATTTGCTTCAACTTAAATTGATATCGAAGCAAAGACGAAAGAGTAATGAAGCTGGTGGAAAAATGTGTGATTGTAGGACGCCACAACTCCCGGTTTCCGAAGCATCTCCTCATGAGGCTAAGAACGAAAGCGTAGTTATATTATGAAACCATGGATGCTCCTAGCTTGATCAATCACCTCCTTGATGAAGGAAAGTTTCCCCATATCCTAAAGCATCAAATCAATATAATGTGCAATGCATGGAGTGGAGAATAATGAACAATGCCTCTCCATAAGTATCATACCAACAACTAGATAATTAGCTGCTTTATATGCTACATGATTTACACCACATTAAGAAAACTAATCTCTTGGATGAGCCCATCTATCTGTTAGAGAATCAGAAAGGCAGGGAGATTCTCTTATTCCTGATTATTTACTTGTGATATTCTGTAGTTCTTATTATGTTCTTTTTATCTTCCTTCTTCTTAGTTCATCAAGCAAATATCAAAGCAAATGCACATAGATCAATAACACCAGATGTAGGCCGACAGCCAAGGCAAAACCCCATTGTCGGGGAAAACCCAGTCAATAATTCTTCCTTCAATAGTAATTCTTGGGACTCTAGACCTTGACTCGGAGTTCCCTCCACACCAAGTCAGCCTTCCTTGTGATCCTTCCTCAATCTGGCAACAACAACAACAGTAACATCACTATGTAGCAGTTTCTTCAACCTGGAACTTCAATCTTGAGGGAAAGACTTCGATCTTGCTTCTAGGCACTATTGATAATATCGCGATATTTTGGCAAAACGATATATCGCTGAGAAAATATCGTGATATTTTCTGTTTTGAAAATATCGCAATATTTTCAAAATATCGGCAAAATATCGCGATATTTTCAAAATATCGGCTAAATATCACCATGTTTTGAAAATATCTGCAATCTGAAAAAAAAATAAAATGATTTTTTATGCTTGCTGATATTTTCCCCGATATTGCTGATAAGATGTTTTCAAGACCCTCGCCGATATTTTGTCGATATCGATATTATTGACACTGCTTCTAGGAGTTCGATTTTGACCTAACACAACTTCTCAAGGCAACAACATCCAACAGAATCAACTTCGACCTATTCTTCTCTTGGCAGCAACAAATGAAGCAACAGAGTAATGACAGACTTCGATCTTCCAAACTATAGCACGTGAGAGAGAGAGTAGCACCAAAATTTCGATTTTCTTCCAATCTATTAGCTTGCCCAAAAGCGCACTCCAATTGACCCCTTCCTTCACTTCACACTTTTCCTTGATGCAACAAATGATATCGATTTTCTGAGTGTGAGACAGATATCTCCAAATGAATTCGATCTTCCTGTATTTATAGGCTTCTGATGGGTTCAAAATACTGGACTTGAGGCCAACTTGATCACTTGAAGGGCGACTTGATGTGGAGGCTCCAAAAATCATATTTGACTCAATACTTGAGCTAATTACATGATTCAAAAGCCCAAAATGGGTCAATTTGTTGAAATTTGATTACTAAAAAGTTTCCTGCAAATCCCAAACCGGTTTTAATTTCACCTTATCACTCCCATTAAGTTAAATGCCCTTTCCCATAAACTTACATTCAACATATAGAATTCTCGAAATGAAATTTTCAGATTAAAACACATGGGACTGTCAACACATGCTGAAAATAAATATGGACATAAACAAACCAACAACACATAAAAATTACACATAGATTTTTGGTCAACTTAGACCTAGGCAAAACCCCTTCAATCTTCTCCGGGGAAAACCTGTTAGAGAGCTCTTCAAATTTATTTATCTTTCAAGTTCAGGAAAAATACATTTGCAGACAAAACAAAACAAAAAAATACAACTTATCTCTTCAGCCCAAAATTCCTTGAAAACCATGCCTACTTTGCCTCGATTTCCGTGCCCACTTGAAGCTGAAAAATGTAGTGTACGGATTTTTTTTTTTTTTTTTCTTTCACATTTTTATTTATTTTTGCTCAAAAACTTCTCTCAAACTGTGTGTAGCTCACATCAATAAATGTTGTTCATACTGTACCTTTTGCTGTCTTCTATGCCTTGATTTCCGTGCCCAGCTTTGCCCAGAAATCACTCCTTCAACTTGCTACAACAAATTTTTCTTTCAGAACTTTTCTCCAGCCCTCAACTTCCTTTCTCCAATCTGCTCATGAAGAATGAATGAATGAATGCAATCTCCCTTTTCTTTTCCCCCTTTTGTTTCCCCAAATGACTTTTGGGCAACCCTAAGATCTAATGGCTGAGATTCATTTAGATCAAGGGATGAGAATAAATGTGCATTTAATTCTCATTTTCTATTTTTTTAACTCACCCATTAAATAAAGTACCCACATTGTACTTTATGTCTAAAGTCACTTTTAGTTTTCACTTTATAATTTAACATTGACTTTAACATTTGTAAAGTCACTTTCACTTTATAATTTAACATCGACTTTACCACTTGTAAAGTCACTTTCACTTTATAAAGTCACACTTAGGAAAATAATTATTTTGGACACTTTTCCCTAGGTAGAGACTAACCCATGGGAAACCACTTGTCCAAGGTACATTAAAAGTTAACACTCCCTCTTACTGAGGAAAGTGTTTCTCACCACACCCATCTTGTCCTTGAAATGGACATGCTTGCCTCTTGGCAAGGACTTTGTGAGAACATCAGCCACCTGCTCATCTGTCGGTATATACTTCAGCTTCACTGCCCCCTTCTGAATATAGTCCCTGATGAAATGATATCTGATGTCAATTTGTTTTGAGCTGTCATAAAACAATGGATTCTCTGTGAGTTTATTCATAATGCGTCTCTAATTATCACAGTGAATAACTGTCGGTCTCAACCCCTGACCAAATAGGCCATACAATAACTTGCGAAGCTAAATGACCTCATAACTAGCCTGGATAGTGGCCATATACTCAGCCTTAGAAGAGCTCAAAGCAACTGACTTTTGCTTTCGATTGAACCACGACACAACTGACGAATCCAATCCGAAGCAACACCCTTAAGTGCTTTTCCTGTCAGAAGCACACCCTGCCCAATCTGAATCTGCGTAACCTGCCAACCTCACTCCATCTCCCCGCCTATATTCTAGACCATAATCAACAGTCCCCTGCACGTAGTGAAGAATGTGCTTTGCAGCTACCCAGTGCACCCTACTGGGCTCAACCATGAACTGGCTAAGTGTGTTCACTGCAAAGCATATATCTGGCCTAGTGTTGACGAGATACATCAAGGACCCAATAAGCTACCTATACAATGTGGGATCCACCAAGCTAGAATCCGAAGCATGAAGCTTCTTCAAGTTGGTGATCATAGGTGTAGATATGAGTCTACAGGCTGCCATTTGAAATCTTTTCAATACATCCACAACATACTGCCCCTGCCCCAGAAAGATATGCCGCTCCTCCTACCACACCTTAAGCTCCAAAAAGTAATGCATCTACCCAATGTCCTTCATCTCGAACTCCATAGCAAGATCCTCCTTGCAACCACTAATCAGTCTCTCTGCCCCAATAATGAACAAGTCATCAACATATAGCACAAGAATGAGTAGATCATCCCCTACAACAATGTAGTATAGGTTCGGATCTGCATCACTCTTCGGGAAACCCATTTGTTGCAAGTAAGTATCAATTCTCGAATACCAAGCTCTCGGAGCTTGCTCAAGTCCGTAGAGTGCTCACCTCAACCAACATACATGGGTCTCCCGCCCAAGTACCTCAAAGCCCTATGGTTGCTCAACATACACCTCCTCCTTTATAACTCCGTTCAGAAATGTGGTCTTCACATCCATCTGATGGATCTGCCAACCCATTTTTGCAACAATAAAAATAAGGGACCAGATAGAATTGTACTGAGCTACGGGAGCGAAGGTCTCATCATAGTCAACTCCCTCTATCTGTTAGAACCCTCTAACCACAAACCTCGCCTTGAACTTCTCAATGTTGCCATCTGCAACATGCTTGATCTTGTAGAGCCACCTGGAAGTCACAACTGACTTGCCCTCAAGCCTAGGTACCACCTCCCAGAAATTGTTCTTAATGATAGAGGCATACTCCTCCACCATAGCCTCTCTCTGTACCTCCCGGTTGGCAGCCTCCTCATAGCTAGTAGGCTCAAAGTCAACAATGCTGGTAGCCTTGGCTACATAACTACAAAACCGCTCAGGTGGCACACTCTCCCTGTTCACCCTCTTTAGAGGACCAACAAACTCTGCTTCCTTCAAGGTGTCTTGAAGCCACTTGGGCCTCCTCTTCCTTGAAGAAGCTTCCCCATAGGGAACCTTGTCCTCTGCCCCCCAGTCCAGTGAACCTGAAGGTCTGCCAACTGACCCTAGTGTGCCTGTACCAGCACCTGTCCTCGAAGAACCTGTGCCTGTGTCAGTTGAAGTGCCATGTGAACTCCGTACCAGTGGACTCCTTAAAGAAGTGCTCTGTGGACTCGCCACTGGTGTGCCAGATGTCACTGACACTGAAGTACCTCCTGTACCAGTCGATCCAGAACCCTTAGGTCTTTCTCCTTGTGTCTGACCTCCCTGCTGAGGATAAGTTTGTGACTTTCTCTCATCATACTCCCGTGATCTTCGATAGGCCCTCTTCTCCTCGAACTTCACATCCCTCCTAATCACCACTCTCTGTTTAGAAGGAATGAAGATCTGATAGGCCTTCGAAGTCTCATTGTAACCCATAAAGATACCCTTCTCTGCCATGGGTTCCAGCTTCGTCCTTTGCTCCTTGGGGATATAAGATTATGTGAGACATCCAAAGATATGAAGATGTCCCACATGAGGCTTCTCTCCAGTGAAAGCCATCTCCAGAGTCATATTCCCCAATACTCTGTGAGGACTCCTTCTCCGGAGTCATATTCCCCAATACTCTGTGAGGACTCCTGTTCTGAAGATAGACAACGGTATTGCAAGCCTCAACCCACAAAAACAAAGGCAACCCCTGATCATGAATCATCTTTCTAGTAGCCCTAACAATAGCTTTGTTCTTCCTTTCAAACACCCCATTCTGTTGGGGGTTGTAAGGAACCGTGAACTCTCTCCTATTGCCCTCCTGTGCACAAATGTCAGAAAACTCACCATCGCTGTACTCACCACCATTCACTGACCTCAAGAGCCGCATCTTTCTACCTGTCTGCTTTTCCACAAGAGCTTTGAACTCTTTAAAGTGACCAAAGACCTCACCCTTGGTCTTTAGGAAATATATCCAAGTCCTCCTAAAGTAGTCATCAATGAATATAACATAAATGATAATACTCATAACCACCCAAAGACACATCAGACATACGAACACTAACATCAGTATGAATCAAGTCTAGTATACCTGTAGATCTGTTGTCGCTTGCCGAGAATGGTAACTTGGTGTACTTGCCCAAAGCACACCCTCTGCAAACCTCATAATGCTCGACACTGAAATCAGGAACTCCAACAGTGATCTCCCTCAGAACTTTCAAAGCTCCATGATGCATATGCGCCATCCTCCGGTGCCATAATTCACATAAGTCTCTACTGCTGGTGGTACTAGTGTGAGGGCTACTGGATGTGCTACTCACCAATGCTCCTGGCGACTGGAAACTGAACCTGTATAGTTTCCCAGAGCAGACTCCGATCACTTTGGCCGAAGTGATGGAAGCTCCCCTGGGATGCATCAATACCTGCCCTCTTGAGAAAGTGACGTCAAACCCCTTCTCCTCCATAGCAGACACTGAAATCAAGTTCTTCTTCATCCTCGGAACATACAAAACATCCATGACCTTCAAAGGAGGCAAAAAATCCCTCTCAAAGGTCACAGTCCCTACACCGACAACTCTCACAGTGCGGTCATCTCCTAGTACAATCTCAAAAACAAGTGTCCTCTCTGCAAGCTTTGAAAAGAAATCTCGTGCACCTATCATATGGCGGGAAGCCTCGCTGTATATGTACCACACATCGGATGATGTACTCCTACTAGATGTAGAAGTAATAAATGCAAAGTCCCTGTCAAACTATGAAGCAAAATGCTCCACCTCTGCTGACGCTGCAGTACCCTTCTTCCCCTTGTTTTTCCTGTCAGGACACGTAGCAACATAGTGTCCCATCTTCTGACATGCCCAACATTTGATTTTGGACATATTCGTATCTTTCTTCTTCTTCTTCTTCTGCTTTCCCTTAGCCCCATTTGATGAGGCCCCTTTCTATGCCTTTCCTTTGTTCTTCCCCCTGGTTGTCAAGGCTACACCCTCCTCATCTGCTATCTTCACCCCACCGTTGCCAGTCTTCCGTATCTCATGCTGCACACAATCATCCCAGAATTTTTTCCAATTGGGAAGATTCTCCCTAGAGGTAACAGTATCTCCAAAGACCTCCCAAGACTTAGGAAGTCCCACTATCGCTATCTTGACTAACTCTGTGGGTGCAACTGCCTCACCAATAACAGTGAAATCATCACGTACTTGTTTTACCCTGCCAAGATAATGAACTACACCTTTAGCCTTTGTCATCCTGATGTTCTTCAATTGTTCTTTGAGTACCATCTTCATACTTTCATTGGTACTCTGATAGAGAGTGGTTAGAGCTGTCCACATCTGATATGCATATGTGTTTCCTTTCACCTGAGGAACCACATGATCCTTCAGATTGTACATCAAAATCCTTTTTGCCTTTGCATTATTTTTTGTGAATTCAACAAGTTCATTTGCAACAGTAGGAGAGACAACCTCTTGCTGCACTATGTCCCAAATCGCTGCCTTCTCAAACTCTGTTTGAATTTTGACCTTCCAAATGACATAGTTGGATATCCCATCCAGTCTGTCCTCTATCCTTAAGAACATGGCCATGACTACTGTCCAAAATTTACAAAACCAAGAAAATGGAGAAATGATCTTTCTAGCACACCTTGCTCTCCCAAAAGCTCAGTCTATGTGAAATTTCACCTTGCTGTCCCAAAATATTAGTTTGCTGTCCAAAAATTCATTTTGTTGTCCAAACCACTGCTCGCTGTCCCAAACTACTGTCTGCTGTTCAAAGTGCAATTTTTAGCCTGTAGCTCTGATACCATGTTGAAATTTGATGGCTAAAAATTTTCTTGCAATCCCAACCCGGTTTTAATTTCACCTTATCACTCCCATTCAGTTAAATGCCCTTTGCCATAAACTTACATTCAACATATATAATTCTGGAAATGAATTTTTCAGATTAAAACACATGGGACTATCAACACATGTTGAAAATAAATATGGACATCAACAGACCAGCAACACAAAAGATATACACATATTATTGGTCAACTTAGACACAGGAGAAACCCTTTCAATCTTCTCCTGGGAAAACCTGTTAGAGAGCTCTTTAAATTTATTTATCTTTCAAGTTCAAGAAAAATACATTTGCAAACAAAACAAAATAGCAAAATACAACTTATCTCTTAAACCCAAAATTCCTTGAAAATCGTGCCCACTTTGCCTCGATTTCTGTGCCCACTTGAAGCTGAAAAATGTACTGTACAGATGCAGACTGTATTGTACGGATTTCATACAGGCTGCACAGATTTCCGTACTACTGTACGGATTGTACATATTTTTTTTTCAATTTTTTTGCTCAAAAACTTCTCTCGAATTGCGTGCAACTCACATCATTAAATGCTGTTCGTATTGTACCTTCTGCTGTCTTCTATGCCTTGATTTCCATGCCTAGCTTTGCCCATAAATCACTCCTTCAGCTTGCTGCACAATTTTATCTTTCAAAAGTTTTCTTCAGCCCTCAGCTTGGTTTCTCCAATCTGCTCATGAAGAATGAATGAATGAATGCAATCTCCCTTTTCCTTTTCCCCTTTTGTTTCCCTAAATGACTGTTGGGCAACTCTAAGATCTAATGGCTCAGATTCATTTAGATCAAGGGATGAGAATAAATGTGCATTTAATTTTCACTTTCTATTTTTTAACTCACGCATTAAATAAAGTACCCACATTGTACTTTATGTCTAAAGTCACTTTTCACTCTATAATTTAACATTGACTTTACCACTTATAAAGTCACTTTCACTTTATAATTTAACATTGACTTTACCACTGATAAACTCTCTTTCACTTTATAATTTAACATTGACTTTACCACTTATAAAGTCACACTTAGGAAAATAATTGTTTTGGACATTTTTCGCTACGTAGAGACTAACCCATTGGAAACCAATTGTCTAAGGTACATTAAAAATCAACACAATTTAAATTTGTAATGACTAACCTAGAAGTCGAAAATGGGGACCTTAATCTAAGTATGACCCAAGCATGAAAGCCATGCTTTAATAAGTCATTCAATAATAAAATAAATGATAATATTTATTCTTTTCTTCATTCTTTTGACAAGTACAATAATATTGATTCAAATACAATTTATGAAGACCGAACCTAGTTACAATCTTCAACACTCCCTCTTAACTAGGGAGGTATTCATAATACAATAGTACAAGGAAGATCTCAACTATGTGAACTATGCTGAATTTTTAAACATTGAAATGCCATGGACTAGATTTTTGACCAGGGTAATTTATCCCTTGGTCACTCAATGATTTAGGCACTGCAATGCCATGGACTATATTCCTGACTAGGGCAATCTATCAAAGTGGGACTGAGATGGACTAAAGTTTTCAGCCTCTATAGGTACCATCAAGCTTACTTACTAACCATCAACCCAGGGAACTAGGTGCACATCCACCCAATGCCACCCTCCCTACCAGACATCAACACAAAGTGCCAACCCGATGTCTTTCCAGGCAATGCTTCACTCACAAAGCCTCAACACTCCTTGATCCAACAAATCAAGGGTAACCAATCTCTCCCAATCAAATTGATTGGTAACCAACATGCTAACAAATTGTTGAATAGATTCACCTGTACAAACACAACCCCAATAAACAATATATTTTCAAATACATAATCAAAGCAAACCTTCGGGGTTTCAATGTTGTTCTTCAACTAATCTCAGTAGGACTATCTGTTGAATCTTTGAGAGAAGATTCCTTTCCCTACTTCACATGTAGCAACGTTACTTCTAGTATATATTCTCCAATCAAGACTTATGTTGTGCCCTCCCTCTTAACTAGGGAGAGTTCTTTTATCCAGGCTCCCTCTTAATCAGTGTTGCGAACATCTCGATAACATCCTGATTTAATCTCGAAATCTCGATTTTTTGGGCTAGTCGATGTTTGCCGATTCTTACTGATATTTTGATGGTATCTTAATTTTGCTGATGTTTGCCGATTTTTACCGATATTTTCCCAATTTTTTGGTTTTCTAGAGCCTTGCCGATTTTATCTCGATGTCGATGTTCACAACATTGCTCTTAATATAGGGAGATTAACTTCTTCCTTTGGTGTTGGAGAATCTTTCATATCTTCCTTCTTTCTGATCATATTAACTTCTCTTACAGACTTCTTCACCAATATGATGTACCTGCATAACTTAGATAACAAGTACAACCAATTCTATAGAAGCATGAAGTTAGTCATAACAAAACTTTATAGTAGCAGAAGCATTTATACTTTACATAATCAACAAGAAACTATACTTCAATACTTCAGCTTCTAGCCCAGGTTTGATACAAACCGTAAATCACATCAACTCATTCAAGATGATAGAAGAATAGTTCTGTCATATAGCGATCCCTAGAAATAAGGCAAAAGAAAAATAAAGGTATCTAATAACTTTTAGTAGCCATATGACAAACTATCTATTAGGGTTTGATGTAAACCCTAGATTTCACTCAATCAAGGCAAATCTAGCATGAATAACTTTTGGTAGGGTTTGATGTAAACCCTAGATTTCAATTAGAACAAACACAACATAAATAATTTCTACTAGGGTTTGATGTAAACCCTAGATTTTCCACCTATAAATTCTCAACAAACATTATATAGATTAAGATGAACACACATACTAGATAATTTTAATCATTACTAGGGCTTAGATGTAAAACTCTAGACTCTTCAATCATCATCCTAGAACTTCAAACTTTGACTAGAGCCTGATTCCAAACCCTAGCACTTATGACCATTAGAAATTTGGTCAACACATATTTCTAGGAGATTACCATCATGCATAAGCATATCATATGATTAGGCAATATATAATCTATCATACATATAACGACCTAGATTAAGCTAGGGATTCAATCAAAGAAATATATCCCTAGGGTTTCATTCCTAAGACTTTTCATAACAAGGATTTTGCTTGTAGACCTAACGAAAACCTAGGGTTTTAGTTCACGTCAAACTAAACCCTTATTCCAGTGTTCCACGGGGATGCACCCCCCAAGGTGGGGGACGCGCTTCCCCGCTCCCCCACGCGCTCAGGACGGGGAAACTCCTGGGGAAATGTTTCCCCACGTCCCCTTTTTGGGGAAACTCAGGGAAACTCCGGGGGGACTTTTTCTTGGTGATGAAAAGCGTTCCCCCGCGTCCCCCCAAATTTTTTTGTTAATAACAATTAAAAACATAAAATATTATAAATATTAATATAATTTGAAAAAAAATGAAAATAAAAACTAAAGGATAAATTAGAACTTTAAAACATAATCATTCTCATTTCTCATTAACCCTACGATTTTACCTTACTACCCGACATTTTCCTTCTACTGTCGCTCAACATTTTACCTTGTCGCTTGAGATTTTCCTACTATCGCTGCCCAACATTTTCCATCTACAATTTGTTGTGATTCAGATTTACCATCGACTGGGGGGGCTGAGACATTTGGAGCTGCGATTTTCATTTTGTGACTTGGAGCTACTGGATTGGAGTTGCAATTTTCATTTTGTCACTTGGAGCCACCCGATTGGAGCTACGATTTATTATTTAGTACTTTTTGAGAAATTTACTAGTATTGCACTGCTTTCTATGTTTACTTTTAGTTTAGTATTCTATGGCTATTTTAGACTTCAGCATAATGTCATTGTCATATGATGAATTTACTTTCGATTTACATTGTGTAATTTCAATTGTCATATGATTAATTTAATTTAGATGTACCTTGCAAAATATTAATGCCCATTGCCAAGTGATGAATTTAGATGGAACATTGCATAATGTCAAATGATGGATTCAATTTAGTAATTTGCTTTTAGATTTACAATTTTACATTGATGATTGCTGAAATGTCAAATGATAAATATGATTCATAATAGGCTAATATGAAATGATGATCATATTTAGATGTACATTTCATAATTATTAAGATTTACTATTTACTATTTACTAACTTAGTTATTTACATATTTTTGGGATTTTAATTTTTTATTTTTATATATTAAATTTTTAATAATTTTATAATTTGTATGAATCTGACGTCCTCCCGTTTCCTCGAAATTTCCCTAAATTTTGTGTTTACTTATATACGTCCCCCCTGTGCGTATCCCCGCTCCTACGTTTCCCCATCCCGGAAACTCGGTGGAACATTGCCTTATTCTATCAAAACTTCAAAGGTTCGAGATTTCAAACAACATCATTTCAACCCTAATAAGTTAGAGCTTACATGATCATATCAAAATCCCAAACATGACGTAATCAATATATCAATTAGTACAACAATTTCTTCATTAATAACCCTAATTAGGTTTAGGGTTGCACACATTATAAACATACCCTTAGCTTATTGTTTTCCAGAGAACCTTTTAGGGTTCCTTTTATGCAAACAATCAAAGATGTATAAGGTGGGTAGATTCATCACATGGCTAGACACAACAACAATTAGTAATGTAGAATGGATATACCAAAAAGAATAACACGGCTTTATAATCTAAGACATACCTTTGATTCTTTGGCAAATCTTTTTGGTTCCAATGCTTTGTCTAGTGAGGGCTTTCTTCTTAATCCTTGAGGCCTTCTTCCATAATTCTTGAGCATTCAACAGGTTAATTCCTAGACAAGGAAATAGAGGTAGACAAGTGATTAGATTTAATATTATCAAAACTTTATATAAGTACATGAAGACAAATAGAGAGGGAATGAGATACTTATCTTGAGGAGTTGTTGTGGGCTCCCTCCAAAGCTTTGAGGGAAACCTAATAAGAAAAATTGAGCATTCAACACGTTAATTCCTAGACAAGGAAATAGAGGTAGACAGGTGATTAGTAATTAATATAATCAAAACTTTAAATAAGTACATGAAGACAAATAGAGAGGGAATGAGATACTTATCTTGAGGAATTGTTGTGGGCTCCCTCCAAAGCTTTGAGGTAAACCTAACAAGAAAAATATCATTCCAAAAAGATGTTAAACCTATAACTAAACATAAAATATACAAATGAAATATCTAACTCTAGGAGCAAGGGGCTTAGTAATGTAAGTCCCTTATGTCATTTTCTTCAGGCTTTGATCTCTTGGGAGGGGATACTTCTTAAACCACATTTGCACGATCTCTGCTTATTTTCTTGCTTCTAGGATTGTCGGGACATTCACTTCTATAGTGCTCGTTTTGTGACAATGAGAACATTCAGTCTTGGACATATCAACCTTCTTCCTTGGCCCTTTCTTCTTGAAGTTTCTCTTGTGATGAGCCACATAAGCATTTGAGACTTCTTCATTGTTGGCTACCATTGAGATTCTTAACTCTTCTTGACCGCAGGTTGTCCATAGTTCCTCAAAGGTGGGAGTTTCTTTCCAGCTGTTGAGAGCTTAAGCAAATGCTCCCCAAGTAGGTGGTAGCCTTAGTATGACTGTTATCACAAGTTATTTATTTGTCACCATTTCATCAATGGCAAGAAGGTCATCTCTTATTCTTGTTATCTTTACAAAGAAAGTGGATACAATATCCTCGATGATCATCTTAGTAGTCCTTATTTCATTTTTTAGGCTTGCCACTTTTCCAATATTCTTGATGGTAAATAGTTTTGACGAGGCTTCATACATTTCTTGGGCATGATCAATGTTTGTTATGAAGGGGACAAGGTTTTCCTTTACTTCAACCATCAAATTCATAGCCACTAATTCCATTTCTCTGAATTTTACCTTATCTGAATCACTTGATTCTTCTGTGGTATTCTTCACTTTTCCCTTTACCAAGTCTAAGACTTTGTTCTTTTCAAGGAGGAGGTCAATCGTCTTTCTCCAAGATCTATAGTTTGAAGCTCCTTCAAGCTTGTTCTCTCCCTTGATAGTACTAGAAATCTTCCTTGAAGGTAGTGAAGACTTCTTTCCTTAAAGAGTTTCCTTTAATGAACTTCTTTTGTCTCCTTGATCAAGTCCTTTAGACTGCCTTTTCCTTCTTCTTTCACCAAAGCTCTGATACCATGTCAGAGAATAAAAAAGGCAGAAAGATTCTCTTATTTTTGATTATTTACTTGTGATATTCTTATTTCTTATTATGTTCTTCTTATCTTCTTTCTTCCTAGTTGATCAAGCAAATGCACATAGATCAAGGACACTAGATGTAGGCCAACAACCAGGGCAAAGCCCCAGTCTCGGGGAAAACCCCGTTAATAAATCTTCCTTAAATAGTAATTCTTGACACTCTAGACCTTGACTCGGACTTCCTCCACATCATGTCAGCCTTCCTTTTGATCCTTTCTCAATCTGGCAGCAACCTCAGCACTATGCAACTGTTTCTTCGACCTAGAACTTCAACCTTGCTTCTGGAACTTCGATCTTGAGGGAAAGACTTCGATCTTGCTTCTAGAGTTCGATTTTGACCTTACACAGCTTCTCAAGGCAACAACATCCAACAAAATCAACTTTGAATTATTCTTCTCTTGGCAGCAACAACTGGCAACAACTGATGCAACAATTGAAGCAATAAAATAATGATAGACTTCGATCTTCCAAGCTATAGAATGTGAGAGAGAGAGAGAGTACCACCAAAATTTCAATTTTCTTCCTATCTATTAGCTTGCCCAAAGCCACACTCGAATTGACCCCTTCCTTCACTTGGCACTTTTCCTTGATGCAACAAATGATATCGAATTTCTGAGTGTGAGAGAGATATCTCCAAATGAATTCGATCTCCCTGTATTTATAGGCTTCTGATGGGTTCAAAATACTAGACTTGAGGCTGACTTGATCACTTGAAGGGTGACTTGATGTGGAGGCTCCATAAATCATATTTGACTCAATACTTGACCTAATCATATGATTCTAAAGCCCAGAATGGGTTAATTTAAATTTGTAATGACTAACCTAGAAGTCCACAATGGGGACCTTAATCTAAATATAACCCAAAAATGAAACCCATGCTTTA
Source organism: Pinus albicaulis (assembly GCA_034641835.2). NCBI lineage: Eukaryota > Viridiplantae > Streptophyta > Pinopsida > Pinales > Pinaceae > Pinus > Pinus albicaulis. The sequence goes on from CM076584.1 coordinate 477,002,553, forward strand.
ATAAGTCATTTAATAATAAAATAAATGATAATATAAATTCTTTTCTTCATTCTTTTGACAAGTACAATAAATATTGATTCAAATACAATTTATGAAGACCAAACCTAGTTACAATATTCAACACTATCAACTCACGTATCAATGTTGCATCTTTTACATGTTTTGTTGCATCTACTAATTTGATAAGCATGGTACCTCTAGGAGATTGTACCATGAAATTGAAGGGTTCTACCCTTCCTATGTGTCCAACCATCAGACATCACTGTGTATCCAAAGACCTGCATGATTGCTTCAACTCTACTAATCTAGAGTTGATTTCCTTTTTTGCTTGAAGGATTGGCTTGTTCGACTCTTCATATGTAGCACTCTTATACATGGGCCAACAATAGCATTGCCATCACTCACGGATTGCCAAAATGGATTGTTTTTGGTGATGTTGAGAGGTGAGTCACTCATTAAAAGACACTGCCCCATAACCTTGTCCGCTTATACCTTCCCCTTTTTTTAACAATGACTTGATGGGAGGTTGTGCTCCAACTTTGATTCGTGGGGAAAATTTACAAAAAAAAGATGAGGACCTTTTGTTACGCGAAGCCGTGGAGATCCTCCCACTACCCTAAGTGGTAGATAGCCCTGAAGTTTTGGCCCCACATTTGGCCTTGTTTGCAGTTGCTTTTCCTTTTTTGCTATGCTTTGCATAAATTGAATCGTGCACAATTCTCATAACCTTTGGACTAGATTCAGTAAAAATTGCAAAATCATGCTCGAGGAGTTTAGCCAAATGGTATTTCAACCTTCTTATTGCTCCCATCATATGCTACCCACATATTTTGCAACTCAATCGTTGTTGGTTTGTCCCATCTCCGGGTTCTCCATATCACCAAAATGAGCCAAATTCCTTCGACATATTTGCAATGGAAATGAGAGTTGAAACATGTAACTAGGTTCGGTCTTCATAATGATATATGTAATCATGATTTTATTTATTTTATGTAAAGAGAAAAATAAATTTATTATTGTTCTTCTTGAAGCATGGGTTTCATGCTCAAGGGAAATTTATTTTTAGGTTAGGAAACCATTGAGTGCTTCTAGGGCTTGTCATTGAGTCTACAAGTCATAAGAGTCATTGTCATGTATGAAAGACCCTTTTGGGCATGTTACATAATGTAAAGAAAAATTATTTGAGTCAAAAAGACCCTCTAAGACCTCATTATGGTGCAAAGTTCAAGTCAACGTACACAAATAGACAAGTCGGCCTAAATGGAGCAATTCGACCTTGTGGAAGTCCTATATATAAGGGAGACTTCAACCACTTGGATCACTCACACACTTCACACAAGTTAGATCAAAAAAGAGAAAGAAGTGCGAAGAAAAGAAGGGCGAGGAGAAAGAAAGAAAATGGAGATTTTTGGACCGGTTTTGGGCTATTACTCTCCACACGTGCGAAGGAATTAGGGCACCTATTGCAGTAGAAAATGGCTGAGTTGTAGAAATCAAGTTAGGTCATCAAGAAGGACAATTTCCAAGCTGAGCTCTCTAGGAGAGAGAATCAACTCAAGTGAAGAGGAAAGAAGGAAGAATACACCATAATTCTCCACACATGCAAAAAGTAGGTGTTTTGTAGAAGAAAGTACCGAAGGTTGAAATTGCAAAAGAATCTGTTCGGAGGGCGAAGTTGCAGAAGATTCTGTTGGGGGGTCGAAATTGTAGAAGAATTTGCCGGAAGTCGAAATAGTAGAAGTTGTTGGAAGGAAAGCTCGTCAAGAAGGAAAAATTTGACTTGGTCTTGGAGGATCTTGTCAAGGGTCATATGTCTTGGAATTTGTCAATTGAAGTTCTATAAGAAAAGAATAATTCTTGTGGGTTTTCCTCTTTGCTGGAGAGGTTTTGGCCCTGGCTGATCACATATATCTTGTGTCTTATTATCTTATTGTTTGGTAGTTGTTTGATGACAAAAACACAATAATAATCAAGTTGGAGAAGAATCTAATCAAGATAAGTAAAAAGACATCACAAGCAGTTATCAAAGTAAGAGAAATCACCTAATCTAGCCGTCGTATATTTCTCAACATAGTTTCAGAGCTAAGGTAACTACATCATAGAAAGGCAGCTCAAAGAAGGATACTCAAGAGCTGAAGCACAAGAAGATCATCTGAGAAACCTCAAGAGAATCTAACATCAAAAAGGACTAACCCTCTCATTATCTTGAATAAAGTAACTAAGGAGCATCGAAGAAGACCTCAAAACCCTAGCTTATTCAAAGGAGGGCTATTCAATTGAATCATTCTTGGGAAGTTTATACATTGAACAAGGAAAAGAAGACCTCAAGGACCGACATCCACTCAATCAAAGAAAGGCTATACATTTTTTAAGCTCCACATTCTACACTATCATCCAAGGAAGCAAGAAGAAGGCATTGTCATCATCAAGAGAATCAAGGTGATCTCCCTCTTCAAGGATCACTTTTGAAAGAAGCCATATTCTATCACCAACATTATCAAAAAGGCATCAAGTTGAAGATTATCATCAAGAGGTATCATCACTTGACAAGTAACTATCTTTATATCTATGTCTGAATCTATGAAAATGACTTCATTTTGCAAGGAAAACAACAAATCGGTTGTTTCATCAAAATTACTTGCATGGAAGAAGAGGACATATTTGATCCTCATAGAAAATGAAGTCATTGGACATGTTAAGTGTTCAATCACTAAACCTCCAAAGGAAGAAGCTCAAGCCTTTGCAAAGTATATGAAAGGGAAAGTAAGGGCTCAAAGGTTTCTTATAGAATCCATCAAAGATCCCTTCATACCTTATGTATGAAAGTTGGAAACATCAAAAGGAATGTATGAGAAGTTAGTCGAATTGTTCTCCATAAGCACCGCTGGATATCTCTAAGAATCGAGCTATATAAGATGAAGGTATCAAAAGAAGAAGGGATAGCCACATATCTCATGAGAGCGTCAGAAATAAGAGACCAACTGCAAGAGTTGGGGGAAATAATGTCTGATAAAGAAATGACCACCATGGTGCTCAATGCACTAAGTGATGAATGGGGTAACTTTGTATCAAGCATCTATGGAAAGAAGGAAGCCACCCCATTCAATGAACTCTGGTCATTGTGTAAGATTGAAGAAACCATGTTAAAAGCAAAAAGTGACGTGGGATCAAATGAAGAAGTCCAATCATTTGCTGCCATGGCTAAGAGAAACGGAAAATTTGGGAAAAAGAAGAAGATCATGTCAAAGATCCGATGATATGATTGTCACGAATATGGGCATTTCAAGAGAGATTGTCTGAAACTCAAAAAGGACAACAAAAGGAAAGAAAGAAATGAAGCCCATATCACAGAAGAAGTGGAAGAACCTGAAAAGAAGAAATCAAAGAAGGAAGAAGTGAAAGATCTTTGCCAAAGAAGAAATCAAAGAAGGAAGAAGTGAAAGATCTTTGCTATGACTTAGATAATCTCCATTACCTAGTAGAAAGCATTGTAAGTATGATAGGATGCATTAAATTAGGAGATGACATCATATTAGAAGCAGATGATTGAAGCAAGAGTTCGTGACATCTTTATAGAAGCTTGAAAGATAGTTGAAGTAGAAGTCCACATGGATGTAGCAGTCATCATAAAAAGGGAAGAAGCTCTTGGTAATCTCATGGAAATCATAAATACTCTTTATGGTTGGAAGAAAGTCATCTAGCATCATTATACATCATCATCATTAGAAGCAAGTGTCTCACTGAGAATTCCACCTTGTATGGGATTCATTGTTTAAAAGGATGATGGTATGGTGACAAAGGAATGCAACATGGTGGAAGAACTTTCAAGCAAGGAAAGGAGGTTGCCGAAGTGTTGGAAATTAAAAAACGCAGAAAGATTTTCTTTACGTTGATAATTACTTGTGATGTTCTTATGTTCTTATTAACTTTCTTGTATTCTTCTTTTATCTTAGTTCATCAAGCAATTACAAAAACCATAACACAAAGGTCAAAGACACTAGATGTAGGCGAAAACCAGGGCAAAACCCCTATCTAGGCGAAAACCTTGTCAACAACTCTTCTTTCAATAGTTTCACGAGATGATCCAAGACCCTTTGACCTAGACACAAACTTCCTCTAATCACCAAGTCAACCCTTCCCTTTTTCTGTAGGTGATAACCTTCTAGCCATGACTTCGACCTAAAACTTCGATCTTGCAGCAACAAAACTTCGACCTAGTAGCAACATTAGATCTTCGACCTAGTAGCAACAACACTTCGACCTTGAAGCAGTAGCAGAATCTTAACCTTGAAGCAACAACACTTCGACTTAGAAGCAACAACAACACTTCGACTTAGAAGTAGCAGCAAAACTTCGATCTCGATGCAACAACAAAAACTCGACCTTGATGCAGCAATAGAGACTTCGAACTTCCAGTAGTAGCTTAGTAACTTCACACATGTGAGAGAGATGACCCAAAAATTTCGATCTAGCAATCCTTTTCCTTCTCCTGCAATTTCATACACTTCTGCTTTTTCTACTTGTATATCGAACTTGTGAGTGATGGTCCAAATGAATCAAACTGCACTGTATTTATAACCTCTTCTTGAGTTCGAATTACCCTGATGTAGGCCGACTTGATCAGGTGAGGGCCGACTTGGTGTGAAGGTGACAAATGACTTATTTGACTCTAATAATTCTTTTTACATGATTCAAAAGCCCAAGAAGGGTCTCATAAAATCGACAATGACTCTAATGACTCAACATAAGACCTAGAAGTCCTCAATGTGGACTTTAACCTAAAGCATGATGACCCAAGCATGAAACTATTAGTTTTTGTAGCATCAGATGTGTTCTAGGCATGAAATTTTGTGGAGAGGCTAGAATACATGAGATCTCCAAAACCCATAAATCATTTCTCGAAATTTCGCTTAGAAGTGTCCCAATTAGATTATTAACCATTTTTTAAATATTTCTTAAGTCTAAACGTAGGGAATATGGTTAATTAATCAGTATTAAATGAGATGAGGTGATAATCATCTAGAAACTCACACAGATCGACAAGGAATTGATCTGGGCCTCCGATTATGTTTTAATCTTGGCTGTTGGTGCTCCAACAGAGGATTATAAGAAGTTGATGGGTATATGGAGAACAAACTAGTGTAGATACTCAGTCGCCCAGTTTGATTTTCTCAGTGGTAGTGATTCAACAGAGAGATAGAGCTAGAGGGTGCATAGTAGGTGGTAGAGGAGGGTAGCAACATTCAGGAAGGAAGTTTTCCAACTCTGGAAAAAGGCAAAGGAAGGAAGGTTGAAATACCCACAGGGTCTGTGTGAGCATTGCGCAAAGGGTGACGCAGGAGGCTCAACGCAAAGGATAGGGAGGTAATTTAGGAGGCAGAAATTAGTTGTGGAGTGAGAGAAAATTCTCACTATAATTTTTCTAGTATTTTCCTCAGATTAGATTGCTAGTTGAGCATCTAAATTATTGTACTCATAATTGGTGCCAAAGAATAATAATAAAACCTTTATCTGTTGAACCAGTTTTCCCGCATTGGGTTTTTCCAAGGACAATTGTACAAAATAACTGTGTCAAATTTTTTGTGTGTGCTAGTATTTCTAAATTTTCAATATTTTATTTGTGTGTGTGCAGTTGTGATTTTATTCGTTGTTTGTCATAGTAAATAAACTGTATAATTAAAATTTACAGTTAGAAGAATAATTTCTAGTTGCTGCAATAGATAAAGTTTTCACAGAAACCCATGCTTTAATAAGTCATAATTATAATAATATTTTTTTTCTTTCTTTTGATAAATACATTTCATTATGACTCAAATACAATTATGAAAACCGAACCTAGTTACATTCTTCAACACTCCCTCTTAACTCGGGAGGTAGTCATATTGACATAGATATACAAGTACAAGGAAGATCTCAAAACACCTGAACAATGAAGAGTTTAGGCACTCACGGTGCCACAGACTAGATTCCTGACGAGGGCAATCTATCTAGGTGGGACTAAGATGGACGAAAGCTTTCAACCACTCTAGGTACAATCAAGCTTACTTTCTAACCATCAACCTAAGGAACTAGGCGCATAATGCAAGGTCAGAGCCCTATGACCAACGCCACCCTCCCTATTTCGGGAACTAGACATTAACACACAGGCCAACCAGATGTCCTCCAAAGCATTACATAATGCCTCAACACTCCTGATTCTTCAAATCGATAACAACAAATATCTCTCGATCAAACAAATCGGTAACATGAACCATGCAAAACATGCTTGCAAAACTCCGAGAGATTTACGTGTACAAACACAACCCCAATTAGTGACAATCTTTCAAATACACATAAGTAAACACAAACCTTCGGGGTCTTCAAACATCTTGATGCTGCTTCACAAATTTTATCACAATAGGACTTGGAGGCTTCCCAAACGAATCTTGACAAAAGTTTCCTCAACCATACAACTTTCTTTCCTACTTCACATGTAGCAACATATTCTACAACCGGATCTTGCTTTCCTTCTTTTAGCAACACCTCAATATACATTCTCCAATTTCTTCTTCAAGGTATCCATCATGACTATAATATGCCCTCCCTCGACTTGGGAGATATGCCCTTTCTTTTATCCAAGCTCCCTCTTAACTTAGGGAGATCAACTACTTTCTATGACATTGAAGAATCTTTCATGGCTTCTATCCTTCTTACTAGAGTCATCTTGATCATCATCATTCATATAGCTTCATCATGGTTGCCAATCAATTCAACTTTACTTACGAATATCTTCTATATCTTGAAGATTATGTACCTCCACAACTTAAACAACGAGTACAACCAAATACATATATCGAAGCATGAAGTTAACTATACAATATTAGACTTTAGACATTAAATACCTAAACATAGTTAGGTTCATAATCAACAAGAGACACATGTTGATTTTTGTATCATCAGATGTGCTCTAGACTTGAGATTTTGCAGAGAGGCTAAGACACATCTATTCTCCAAGACCCAGAAATTGTTTGGGGGAATTCCACCCAAAAGTGAATTAATTAAAATAATTAATCAATTTTTAATATTTCGTAAGTCTAAACTTAGGAAATATGATTACTTAAAGGGTATTAATTAAGTCAGGTACGAATATTCTAGAAAAAGGCATGGACCGGGTCCAAGTTAATCTTAGCCATCAATTAAGATCTAATCATGGCCGTTGATGTCTCAACGAGAGATTATAAGAAGGAACTCGATGGGCACTTGGAGAACACACCGAGAGAGATCGAACTTGCTGGTAGATCGATTTTCCAGAGTAGCAGCGTTGAGTTGTCGGAGAGAGAGCTAATGAGCTTGTTGCAGTGAGAGAGGGGTAGGGATAGTAAGGTCGGAGGGAAGTTTTCCAGATCCGGTGAGTGCATAGAAGGGAGGCAGCGCAGTGCTTCAGAGGAGATCTGCAATTTTGTTAGGAGACAGATTTGATTCAGTGCCAGAAGTCGGAGAGAGTTTCCAGAGGCCAAGAGTGTCCAGTTTCTAGACAACAGAAAATCAGAGGCGAGGAGAACGAGTGCTCCCAGCTGTGTGATGCAAAACTACATAGTGTGATGCAGTCACTGCGCAAAGGTAGCGGAGAGCAACTCTTTCATAGCTAAGGTCAGTGCCAGATCACGTGGAAGTGAGAATTTTCTCACTAGATTGTTTGTCATTTATTTCTCTGTATTGGATAGACAGTCTGGGCATCCAAAGCTTTGTACTCAGATTTGCTATTGCTTAATATTCAAACCCTTAGCTGTTGCACCTATTTTCCCAAGTTGGGTTTTTTCGGGGACTTAGTCCAAAAATAATTGTGTACTTGTGTGTGTGTGTACATCTAGTCTTTCTTGCATTGTATTTATTTTCCGCATCATTTATTTGTGAGGGCTCTAACATATTGATTTCGATATTTACCGTAGTACACGATAAATAATTTGTTCAGTAAAATAACAAATAGAAGAAATCTAATCAGTTGTTGCATTAGGATTCCGAGGAACAAAATTTTCACAACACATACTACCATACTTCAACTTCTTGCTCGGGTTTTTGTTACAAACCCTAGATCACATCATTTAAAGTAACTTAATCAAGATATCAGATTCTATCTAGGGTTTCAATATTTCCTTTAGAGATATGACAAAGTTTTCTATAACATATTGCAAACCCCATAAGCAATTCAACAAGTGCATTTAACAATTTTCATAATTGATATCTTAGACTTGTACTAGGATTTAATGCAAACCCTAGATTCCATTTACTAAACAATCAAAATCAATCACAACACAATCTAAGGTTTCAACAATATGACCAACCTTTTGTAAACACTAGACTTTGTCATCACTTATGAAACAATAACATCATATCCTAGAATATCAATCTTCGACTAGCACTTAGTTGCAAACCCTAGAACTTGTGGTGTTAAATTTTGCTCACGTTCTATGCCATTTCAGATTAGGGCACAATGCTGAAGAAGATAGAACATACTTAATAGATCGATAGAAGACAAGCCAGAACAGAGATAGGAGAAGGTGACGTTACGGCGATCAGCAGGATGCTTCTATTAGCAAAGTCTTCAATAGGTCATTCAGCCAAGTGTGTCACACATAACCCCAGAACAATCCAAACAAAGAAAGTGCAGCTCCAACGCTATCCAGAGAGAGAATTCCTCCACATCGATGTGTGTCAAATGAGCTCCAAGTCTCTCCAATATATAGGAATCTTTGGGGGTGTGTGACACGTCCTTTAAGACATTTAAGTCAATATTTTATTCCAGGCCGACCCAGCACATAAGTGGAATAAATTCAAAGTACATGTTCTGCTCATCCGATTGAGATGATCTTTAGATCAATCTTACACCTCTCCGAAAGAGGAATCCAATAAAAATATTGCGATCGTCATCTGAGCAGCACAACCGGAGTTTGGACCTAGTTGTCCAATTTTAACATGTGGACATCAACAATTAGGTTATCACATATACATATTTAGGATTTCATAATCATGCATATATCATAACAATGTTTATTGGACAAACCCAAGACACAAATTTCAAGACATTAAAGTTAGACATATAACACTTTTGATCAAGCTAGGGTTTTGATCAGACAGACAAATATACACCTAAGTTTTCATTCCTTGGAGCTTACTCTAGAAATTATAAGGTTTTTTCTCATAAACCCTATTGTACCAAAACGTCTAAAGGTCTAGGATTTCAACGGATAGACATTACCATCCAACCCTAAAGAACAAGGGTTTCCATAACAATACCAAAACTCCAAATATGACATTACTATCAAAACCCCAAACCCCAAACATCAAAACAATTTTATTTTATCAATAACCCTAAGTAGACTAGGGTTTTCACATAAGTATACCCTTAGGTTAGGGTTTTACAGGGAACCTTTTAGGGTTCCACGAAATGAAGAATGATTTTAGTTAGGGTAGTTTCAATCTAATGATTAATCACCCAAATAAGAATCTTTATGATTCAAAGGTTCTAGACATAACGATGTCAGTAATGTAAAGTAGATTTATTAAAAGGAGTGAATATACCTTCATCATGAAGAGAACAAAGCTTATGGTCTAAGACATACCTTTGAGTTGTTTTCTTGACAAACTTTGTGGGACATTAATTCCAATAGAATTTCTATCATGCTTTGTCTTGTGAGGTCTTCTCCATAACCTTTGAGCATTCAACAAGCATTTCCTAAACAATGAAAAATATAAAGGAAATGTTATTAGTATCTAATACAAAACATCTAGATAAGAGAGGGAAACCAAATATAAAAATATAATACAATGAGTAAGATACTCTTTGGAAAAATAGTGAGGACTCCCTCTTAATCCAATCTTGAGGGATGCCTATAACTTTATCAAAACAATCCAAAAATGTATTTCCAAAGCATGTTAAACCTATAAATACTAGAAATCAAAGCGTAAAGAAAAATAATTCAAAACATAAAGTAGTGGACTTAGTAGCGTAAGTCCTTTATTTCAGATTCTTTGGTTTTGTTCTTCTTTGGAGATCCTTCTTCGACAATATTTTCTTGATCTTTGTTTCTCTTTTTATTTCTAGGATTGTCATGATAATCATTTCTATAGTGGCCCATCGTGTGACAATTGTAGCATTCTATCTTGGATAGGTCTACATTCCTTTTAGGCCCTTTAGACTTCTTGAAGGTTCCTTTGTTCTTGTGATGAGCGGAATAGGCATTTGAAATTTTCTCCTCTCCATTCTCTTTGTTGTTTACTAAATAATTTCCGACTTCTTGACTACATGCATTCCATAATTTATCAAATGTAGGAGTTTCCTTCGAACTGTTGATCCCTTAAGCAAAGGCACTCCAAGAGGGTGGCAATCCCAAAAGTGCAGTGATCACGAGCTCCTTTTCAGGTACTATCTCATCTATTGCTTGGAGATCATCTCTAATCCTAGCTATCCTTACAAAGAAGGAAGCCATAGTGTCATCTTTAGTCATCTTCATAGTTCTTAGTTCATTCTTAAGACTTGCAACTTGACCAAGATTCTTGATTGTGAACAATTTGGATAAGGCCTCATACATCTCTTGTGCGAAACCTATGTTTGAGATATATGAGATGAGATTATCCTTTATCCCATCTACCAGTAGGTTCATGGCCAATATCTCAGTTTCTTTAAACTTGCCTTTTCTGCATCACTTGATTCTTCTGTAGGTTTCTTCACTTTTCCTTTGACTAGAACCAAGACAAGACTTTATTCTTCTCGAGGATGAGATCTATCCTTTTCTTCCATGCCCTGTAATTGGATGCTCCTTCTAATTTGGTTTCTCCCTTTATTGAGTTAGACATGGTTCTTTAAGATAGTAATGTTCTCTCCTTATATGATCCCCTTTGATGACCCTTATTCAACATTTCAATAGATCTTCAGGCATCCTTTTTACTTCTTCTTCACCTTAGCTTTGATACCATGTTGGAAAATCAGAAAGGACAAAATATTTTATTTACGTTGATAATTACTTGTGATGTTGTTATGTTCTTATTGACTTTCTTGTGTTCTTCTTTTATCTTAGTTCATCAATAAATTACCAAAACAATAACACGAAGATCAGAGACACTAGATGTAGGTGGACAACCAGTGAAAAACGCCTATCTAGGGGAAAACCCAGTCAACAACTCTTCCTTCAATAGTTTCGCGAGATGATCCAAAACTTTTTGACCTAGACACAAACTTCCTCCAATCACCAGGTCATCCCTTCCCTTCTTTTGTAGATGATAACCTTCCAGCAACAACTTCAACCTAGTAGCAACAACACTTCGACCTTGAAGTAGTAGTAGAATCTCGACCTTGAAGCAACAACAAAACTTCGACCTAGATGCAGTAGAAACTTTGATCTTGATGCCGCAACAAAAACTCGACCTTGATGCAGCAGTAGAGACTTTGACCTTCCAGCAATAGGCTAAAAACTTCACATGTGTGAGAGAGATGACCAAGAAACTTCGTTCTAGCATTCCTTTTCCTTCTTCTGCAGTTTCGTACACTTCTGCTTCTTTTGATTGTATATTGAACTTGTGAGTGATGCTCCAAATGAATCGAACTGCACTGTAGCCTCTTATGGAGTTCGAATTACCTTGATGTAGGCCAACTTGATTAGGCGAGGGCTGACTTGGTGTGGAGGTGACAAATGACTTATTTGACTCGATAATAATTCCTTGTACATGATTCAAAAGGCCAAGCAGGGTCTCATAAAATGGGCAATGACTCTAATGACTAATATAAAACCTGGAAGTCCTCAATGGGGACTTTGACGTAAAACATGATGACCCAAGCATGAAACCCATACTTTAATAAGTCATAATAATAATAAGTAATAATAATAATAATAATAATAATAATAATTTCCTTTTCTTTCTTTTGATAAATACATTTCATTATGACTCAAATACAATTATGAAGACTAAACCTAGTTACATTCTTCAACACAAAGGAAGCCTAGATCATGTCTTCATATAGTTGCAGAAAACATGGTTAAATGCTCTACCTCATGAGCATGATCGAAGAAAAGGGATATCTTCCTTTGGAAAGATGCATGAAGGCATGGTTGACATATTGACAAGATGAAATCAACATAATATGCCCTCATATGGAATGTGAGGTGGTTGACAAAGATAAAGGAACTATGGATGGAAGTTCCTGGGGAGTAATATGTGAAGAAAGAAAAAAGAGATCGTGAAAGATGGAACTATGGTCACATAAGAAAAGGAAATCAACATCTGATGACTAGAAGAATTGGCTATCTCCATAGAAATGAAGACTTTGATAAATTTTGTTAAGAAAAGAGACCCTTGACATTGAAAACCTTGGAGATATATTTATGAATGTGCGGGATGTTGATGTTGCAAGTAAGCAAATGTCATGATGAAATTCCATCCCAAAAGGTAACTTTGATTTGATGTTCGTTTTTAATTTTTGAACAACATCTGGATGGTTTGATACGGGGCTACCGAAAAAGAGTTGTAGATGTCACATACAACTAGTTTTCATGGGAATGGATGAAAGATCCTGAAAGAAACATGAAGAGGTAGCTTTATGAAGCAAAGGCTGATGTGGACTAGAAGATCACTTTTCGATGAATAGAAGGATGACATGACCGATGATGAGAGGCCATCATAAAAGGTAACTTTGATTTGATGTTCATTTTGATTTTTGAACTACATCTGGTTGGGTTGAAACAAGGCTACTGAAAGAGAGTTGTAGATGTCACCTACAACTAGTTTTCATGGAATAGATGGAAGATCCTGAAAGAAACATGAAGAGGTAGCTTTATGAAGCAAAGGCACATGTGGACTAGAAGATCACTTTTCGATGAATAGAAGGATGACATGACTGATATGGCTCGTGGAAGAAACTAATGGATGGCCGATGCCCAACAAAGAAAATCAAGAAGATGAAGACTCCATAATAAGGAAGATGAAATTCATGACATTGAAAGAAGGAGCTCTACAAGCAACTAATGGTACCATAATCTCCACCAAAGAGCTGATAGTTGTTGTTGGTAACAAGTCCCTAGTTAAGAGGGAGCTTGGACAAGTCCCTGGTTAAGAGGAAGCTTGACTATATTCCTTTTATAGGAATGAGTATATCCTCCCTACTTGAGAGGGAGAGATAGACACATCATTCTTGTCTTCATGTTATGAAGAAAGAATGGAAGATTGGGTAAGCATCTGAGAGTGATTCCAATACTCTTTGAGGATGTGGTAGGGCATCCAACAGAAAAGAGTAGTCGAAGAGGAAAATCCTTGAAGATGTGTTATTCCAAGATAGGAATTGTCCTAAAAGGACATACCCTGTGAACACCTGGGTGGGGTATGTGCCTTGAGAGACAATGACGATGGTGTCTATCAGTCATTGGTCTCGCCAGCATTGTGCTTTGATCTTGTGGAGAGATAGATTTGTTAGTCAAGGCCTTGCTATGTGACAATACTGGTTGATATAATGAGATACTCTGGTATAAACTGTTAAGATAGCTTATGATATGGCTTACCAATCTGATTCTTCTTATGAGAATTCTTCAATTTGAGAACTTCCAAGTACCTTGTATGGATTATGAATACCTCCCTAGTTAAAATGGAGTGTTGAAATGTGTAACTAGGTTCAGTCTTCATAATGACATATGTAATCATGAGTTCTATGTATTTGATGTAAAGAGAAAAATAAATTTATTATTCTTGAGGCATGGGTTTCATGCTCAAAAAAAAATTATTTTATAGGTCAAGCAACCATTGAGTGCTTCTAGGGCTTGTCATTGAGACTACATTTCATAAGAGTCGTTTTCATGTATGAAAGATCCTTTTGGGCATGTTACATATTGTAAAGAAAATTTATTTGAGTCAAAAAGACCCTCTTGACCTCGTCATGGTGCAAAGTTCAAGTCAGCGTACACTAATAGACAACTCAGCCTAAAAGGAGCAATTCGACCTAGTGGAAGTCCTATATATAAGGGAGACTTCGATCTCAATTGGATCACTCACACACTTCACACAAGTTCGATCAAGAAGGAGAAAGAAGTGCAAAGAAAAGAAGGACGAAGAGAAAGAAAGAAAATCGAGATGTTTGGACTGGTTTTGGGCTATTACTCTCCACACGTGTAAAGAAAACACCTATTGCAGTAGAAAGAGGCTGACTTGCAAAAGTCAACTTGCCAGTCGAGCTCTCTAGGAGAGAGAATCAACTCAAGCGAAGAGGAAAGGAGGAAGAATACACCATAATTCTCCACACGTGCAAAAGATAGGGTTGTTGTAGAAGAAACTACTAGGGGTCAAAATTGCAGAAGAATCTGCTGGAAGGTCGAAGTTGCAGAAGATTTTGCTGGGGGGTCGAAATTGCAGAAGAATTTCCTGGAAGTCGAAATTGCAGAAGTTCCTTGGATATGTGCAAAGATAATATGGGCTTGATGTGATTTGCAATGATCTTGGATGTGATCTCGTAGATACAATTGCAGAGGGATATTGGCCGGTAATTATTAAAGGTTAAGGGTTTATCAATCTCAGGTATGAGGGCTATGAAAGTAGCGTTGAATCCATCATAAATATGACCAATCATCCGGTTCTCTTCTATGATTTGTAGGAGGTCCCTCCCAATGTCTTCAAATAAAGTGAGGTAGAATTCAATAGGCTAGTCATCCGGACCAGGGCTCTTTTCCGACTTAAACCATTTTAATACCGCTTCAACTTCCCCTAAAGTAACAGGGGCATTTAAGTTTTCAATATCATCTTCCTCCACATATCTGTGCATGGTCCTGGCTATCTAAAGTGCTTTTGGTATGTTGGCAGCTCTGGGGTCACTTTAGAGATGGGAGAAATGTCTAATACCCATATCAATAAGTTGATCATGGTTATTGGCCACCCTTCCAACCTAGTCCTTCATTTCCCAGATTGTGTTGATACTCTTTCTGCCTTTTGCACATTACTGGAAGAGTTTAGTGTTGTCATCTCCCGCCTTGAGCCAGATGGCCATGCTTTTGAGCCTCCATGTTTCCTCCTGTTGCCTTAACAATTTGGCTTTCTCCATTTCCAATTGAATGAGGTGGTCCTTTGCCTCAGTGGACTGAAATCCAAGGCAGTTCGATCCCAGTAGGCTCTCTAACTCAATCTCAATCTTATTAGTGTTGCTTCATCTTGTCTTTTCTTCTCTCTGGCCCATTTTATGGTAATGTCTTTTAATCTGGTCATGTTGTTGTAGAAGACACAGGTTGACTCAGAGTCAAGCATCTCATCATAGCGAGTCAATGAGCTTTTAACCAGGAGGTGTAAAGCAAGATCCTCCAGCCAACAGGAGTTGAATTTAAAGGGGGAGTGAGGTTTGATACTTTCCCCATGTATTTCAAAGCAACGTTGCACGAAGCGGGGACGTTTTTTGGAAGCCGGGACGCGGAAGCGTCATTTTCCAAAAAATTAGGAAGCGAAGCGTTTCGGAAGCGTCTAGTATATATATATATATATATATATATATTTTTATTTTTTATTTTTTTGCATTTATATTCAAAACAACAATCCCAAATACCATATTAGTTGTAGAAGACATGAAAACATGCATATTCTTACATAAATCAAGATAGATATGACATCCATGATTCCATTGTACATCAATAATTAATTATTCGAGCATCATAAATCTAGAATCTAGATTCTAGATCCTAGCAATTGCAAACATACATCAAATAATTAAGCATGAATCATGATAAAACATTTAAGCATACTATAAAACATAACACATTTAAGCATACTATAAAACATAAATGATAAACATAAAAGTTAAAAGTTAAAACATTTAAGCATGATAAAAGTTTAAAACATTTAAGCATACTATAAATTTTAAAACATAAAACATTTAAAAATTAAGCATACTATAAAACATAAATGATAAACATAAAGCATTTAACCATATTATAAAACATAAAGCATATTATAAGTGAGCAACTGTCAACATTAGTCCTGTCCAAAATTCAAATAATAATGTTTACAAAATAGGCCACTTGGCCACCACCAACACAAAAAAGTTCAAATTCACAACAAGCCTACAAGTCTAATGATAATCTATGACAAAAGCAGTAAAGTAATCTATGATAATCTATGAAAATATCTACTCATCTCTCCTCCTTCCACCACGAACAATACGTGATGGTGCGCCTCCACGTGGGGGCAATGAAGAAGATGGTGGCTATGGAAGCCGTGGCAATGACACTACAGTTGCTGAAGACGAAGCCCCTGCTGTTGGTGTTGAACCATGGGACCTAGGAACCAAGGCACCAGTGGGGGGTGGCATGTCAACTCGATCATCATCATCATGGATAAGAGCATCCTCTAATTGCTCTAATCGCAACACTCCATCCTCCAAATTGCTCTCCTCTGGATGCTGGTCCCAAACAATAAGGTCTTTGTTGCTCTTTGCATCATCACAGTAATGGGACAACAATCTCAAGTTGTAATGAACATAAACCAAGCTCTCTGCCCGGTCTAAACTCAACCTGTTCCTTTTAACACTGTGGATGAAAGAATAAGAGCTCCAACACCTCTCTGCAGAAGAAGTGTTTACCACCTGTGATAGCACCCGCAATGCCAAATTCTGTAGAAGTGGAGTAGCACCACCATGCATGTTCCACCACTCAATAGAAGAAAAACTCTCTCGATCTCTAATAGCATGCATGCTCCCAAATGGACCAGTGGAAAGTGTATAGCTACTCAACTGTTTCCGTACCATGTGTGCCTCATCCTCATCAGGGACTAATTTATCCAGTGCAAGCATATATTTTTGTAGGACCTCTGGATCTAGGTGTGGTTTTCTCCTGCTCGCCCCCCCAGGTGCTGTTGTAGAAAGCCATGATGGACTATAATATTTCGGTGTCAATACATATGCTAATGCATGCAATGGAATATTTAGCATATCCCATCGCTTTACCACCTCTGCACGAATATATTTGTACAAGGTGGTATCTCTAGGCTCAACAATGTCTTTAATCTGACCCAACATGTTATCCATTTGCTCATACACCTCCCCAATTATTGGCTTATCTGAATCGCCAAACTTGATCATGTAATAAATTGGTTTGGTGAATTGCAAAACATATTTAACCTGTGACCAAAATAACATGTCAAGAATAGTGTCCTTTGCTGCATTAGCACCATCTCTATCAGTGTTAATCTCCTCCCATGATTCAACGGTGACCATATTAGTTAGAGCTTGTCTCACCTTCACTAGCCGCCTAAAGGTGAGGTAATAACTTGCAAATCTGGTTTTTGCAAGTTTAAGCAACTGCAACTTGGAGTAAGTGCCATAGAAGTAGTTTACCCTTGTATACCCTGTGATAAATTTAATGAGCTTCTTCCCTCTCTTGTAAAGCTCATTAATCCACCCACATTCTTTATGCTTCACAATATCATGCATCAAAAGGTTCAATGTGTGCACCAAGCACCCAGACCAAAATATGTGTGGATAAGTACGCTCAATAATTTTACCTGCTCCCTTACAATTTGCTGCATTATCTGTGATCACTCGAACCACTTTGCTAGGACCAACATCTCTGATTGATTGCAATAGGAGATCTGCAATGTTTTGGGAAGTTGCACTGACAGAGGAGGAATCATGACATGCAATAAACACTGAACCAGTGGCAGAAACACCAAGAACATTTATCAAATGTTGGTTTCTGATATTTGTCCACCCATCTGATACAATGGATACCCCACTATCTACCCACTCATTTGTAAAACGTGTCAAAACTGCTTGAACCTTTCCTTTTTCTCTTTCTAATAACACTGTTCTAGCTTTCTCATAGTTGGGGGACTTGTATCCTTTTGGGGCTTCATTGATGCCCTTTACCATTTCATGCCAATAGGGAGAGCGAAGCACATTGAATGGTACACCGCAAGCACAAAGAAATTGGACTATCTTTCCATCCACATCATCCCTCCCAGCAACATTAAGGAAATTTGCTATTGTTTTTTTACCTCCAGAACTTGCAGAAACACCATGAGCAGATGAGCTACCAAATTTAGAGGTTGCACTTGATTCAGATTGAGTTTTTTGTTTTTTATTTTTTTGTTGTGCAGCCTCCTCTGTTTGGATGTATTTTCTTCTTTGTTCAGCTGAAACCTTTGGGCAAATTGCTATCCCCACAACACCCTTTTTTTCATCACTGTCCATCACCCCACAAAGATGCCTCCTCACACGGGTATATGAACCGCTATATGGTTTTCCTCCATGAAAACCATGAGAGCACAAAAACTTGTAGCTTCCACCACCTTTTCCCCCTTCAAGTTTGGTCACATAGTTCCACAAGGGTGTCAATGCAGCTTTTCCATCTTGTGATTCAATGTTTTCATCATCCTCTTCCTCTTCAAAGCCTTCCTCCTCATCATACATTGGGTCATTCATATGGTAACCACTTTCCTCTTCTTCTTCATGTTCCCCTCTTCTATTTCTACTCCCCCTTACCATCATCAAAACCAAGAGGGGAATGATACGTAGAACCCAAAGAAACATCATCTTTGAGTATGAATATAGATGGTGGACAACCTGCAAATAAATGTACAAGAAGAAAGAATGGGAAAGTGTAGGAGAGGGAGGAGAGAAAATACAAAAAACAATGACAAAAAAAAATGAGAGAGTTTGGGGTTTGCACTTACCTCTTTAGATCTTGTAGATAGAAGCCCTTCTTTACTCCTCCAAGCTCCTCCTCCTTCACTCCTCCAAGCTTTCCTCAACTCTCTCTTCTCTCTCTTTCTCTTCTCTTCTCCAAGCTCTCTTCTCCTCTCTTCTCCAAGCTCTCAAAAAACATAAGTGAGCAAATAAGATGAAGAATAGAGCTTATAAGCTTTTCATTTAATCCCAAACCCTAAGCTAACTCACTAACTAACCAAGCTAACATAAAAAATAAAAAATAAATAAATAAAAAAAGCGCATTTTTTAAGTCCGCTAACCGGTTCCGTACGCCGCGGTACGGAACCGTTCACGATCCGTACGGATCCGTCCCGGAATCGCGGCGGTTCCGTACAGCGATCCGCCGTACGATCTGCGGATCCGCTGTACGAAATCGTGGATCCGGGCGTACGGATCCGAAAAACCAGGAATCACAATTTTTTTTAGGATCCGTAGTTCCGGGTACGGATCTCGTACGGTTCCGTACGGGATGTGGTTCGGGCCTTGGAGCCGGGGGGGGGGGGACGTTTCCTGCAACATTGTTTCAAAGTATATAGGAGAGTGATCAAATGATCCTCCCAACCCCACCCATTGTCTGGCCTTGTCAATTCTATTTGCCAGCCTAGTCTTGATTAGAAAACAGTCAAGTCTTCGCTCCAGGGCAACCTCACCAGTCCTTCTATTGCGCCATGTGGGGAATTTTTAGGGCATGGCCAAATCCAGGATATCAACATGATCAATCAATTGTTCGAATTCTTCCAACAAGGGGTCTAATACTACATTAGGCCCCCAAGATTCAGCTAGGCCAATGGAGAAGTTTAAATCTCCACCAATGATAATATGATCCCCCCTCATGATGTTTGAGGCCATCAGCTTATCCCAGTAGTCCTCTCTGTTGTGACAGGGGTCGTAGACATTGATTGAACAGATGGGCATACCCCAAGAATCCCTTCTCTGCCCCACCCGCTTCCCACTCTGATAGTTCTGTAATTAAATCCCATAGCACATCCTTCAGATCTCCCTCTAGCATCTAGTGTCTAGAAACACCAGTTCGGGAGTAGTGAGGAGAGCATTTTGTGGATATAATCTCCATCCCCCAAAGTTTCTTGAAGAAGAAGGGCGTCCACTCTCACAAGAGTCAACAACCTTCTTAGTGCCAGTTTTTTGTCTGGACTGGCTAATCCCCTGCAGTGGAACGAGAGGCAGATCATGGATCACCCATGTCAGGGATGTCCTTTGCTCTAAGAACCCTGTTGATAGAATATTGTTTCCCTGATGCTACCTCCAAACCAGCCTGGAGGATAGCCTTAGATAGAGATGATGGTCTGCCCCTGAGCGCTTTTGATTGGGATCCTATGGGGTCAGTGCCGAGACCATAGGCATGGGGCGCAGAGGCCTTAAACGAGGATCTAAGGTTATAACGATGGCCATAACTATTGCTCGAGAGATCAGTAAGTGGTTGGTAGTTAGATTCTCCTACTAGGGTATGAGGGTCCGATTGGGAAATGGAGGGAGGGGCAGTTGCAACAGGACAGACAATGGGATCCAGATTGAATCTAATTAAATCAATTTTAGATGTAGCTAGAGATATAACATGAGATACATTGCGATTAATTTCAGAATTAAAGGTAAAAGGAGTAGTGAGAGTAGTACCCAGGATCAGAGTAGCCTCCTCCTCATGAGGATGAGAACCGTAGGCCTGTGGTGCTAGTGGCGCTTGAATGGGCGACGTCTTCCTGGGGTTACGCAGCGACACAGGCTCCGCCAATGGTTTCTCCTGAGAAGAGTCCGTTTCTCAAATCCAAAAGTTTGGGTCCTTGCATGCACCAAAACTTTTGCAGGTTCAGTATTTGCCGCGGTGATAAGCGGGCATTCCTTGTATAGATGTCCCACTTCATGACATCGATGACACCGGAATGACACCCCTTCATAATCCAGTATTTGGCATCTTGAGATGTCTCTGAACTACAGGTTGTAGCTGTCCACTAGACCTTCTCGCGTGTCCAAGTGGACAAGAATTCGAGCTACTGAGATATTTCTTGTCTCTAAGTAGGACCGGTCATGGTCCAGATAAATCACTAGGTCTTCTGCAATGAATTGAAGTGCTTCCTCTATCCAGAATTGTAGAGGGAGACCCGGTAGCCGCATTCAGATAGGTCTTGCTCCCATATTTTCCTTATCAGGATCAAATAGTGGAGTCCATTGCTTGAGCAGAATTCGTGTCATTTCGATATTGCCAGTTTTTGGTAAGCACCCAATTCGCCATCTCGGGGTGGGGGAAAATTAGAGGAGACTAACCTTTGTTCATCGTGAGCACTCTAGGAAGTTGCTCCAGAATGTTTCCCCAAGTTTCAGCGATCCATATCTTGAGTCTGGCAGTGGTGTAGTTCCTCCCTCGAACACGTCCAACCAAGACTGTTTGCGAGGTTTCCTCCAACTTATCCATTCCAATACCTTCACCGAAGACCAAGTTCCTCTTCTGTTCATGACTCTTTGTCCAGCTGTGTTTCTTCTTACCAGTCCTGTGGGAATTCCTGTCTAGGATATGGCCTTCTCCTTCCGATATTGCGTCGTCCGAATTAGACGTCCTAACGTCCTCCGCCGGTGGAATTGCTTGGGTAATGCCTTGGAAGTAGCCAGATGCCCACCACAAATGGGGGCTCCCCTAGATTGTTTGTAGGTGTGTTGACATCCACTGCGTGGTTTATACCTAAGTGCTCGAAATTGAAGAACCCTCTAAGTTATCGGTGCTCGAAACCGAAGGACCCCTCTAAGTTATCGACATTTGCCCCCAACCCTTCCGTAATCAGACCAAAAACGTTCGGAGTTACTTGGGCTTGTTGCTTCCATAGCCTGAGTATTGATGGCGAGGGAATTGAGTACGCAGGCGAGGCCAATGCTGCCGGGAAGGGTTCAAAATAAACCACTTCGGATGCCAGATAGGGTTGCTTTGAGACAAGGTGAGCTTGTGATGACTCACCTAGCTCCATGTCCACTTGTTCTTTCTCTGCTAGGTCAATGCCTTGAGTCGTCCCACCTGTCCGTTGAGGTGTTAACCTTGCCCATATCTGCGATGGTTCCAGGTTGTTGGAAGAGTAATCCAGCTCAACCTCTTCTATACCTCCATTTCGAGAAGTTCTCCTCCGTTTCCGAGGGTTCCTGAGACTTGCAGCGAAACCTTTGTCTGCTCCGAGGTGTTAGCTCAGAGACTTTGACTGTCAGCCGTATCAGATGTGGTCCATAGTGTATGTGAGGGTCAAAACAATTACCCACTACCGCGTTGTCGAGGCCATTGAGAAACGCTAAAGGCACGCAGTTACCAGGCTTCAACTGTGGAGCCCGTGACCGTTGGCGACAAACCTCAATAAATCCCGAGTATTGAGCTTCCCTAAAATGGTTGTAAAACCCTCTGCACAATGTCGAAAATATTAGCCAGGGTCTCGCGTCGCCGGAGTAGGGTAATGAAGTTGCTGCCCGGAACCGTTTTGTGCTCCACCCTGTGTAGGTCATGCTCCCATGGTGTCGCCTGAAGATTAGGGGTTGTTCCAGTTTTGGTTGCCGCCCACTGGCTAATCACACTTATTAACCAATTAAATGCCTAAAATTGTCTTGTCTTATCAATGGAAATCGTTTGATTTTTTAATTCAATTGCATCCATAGATATCTCTTTGTCAACAACTTGCACTTGGGCTTTTAAAAACATCCTTAATTTAGTTTTGTCAGTGGATATTTCTTTGATGACAATTTACTCTTTGAATTTTGAAAACATCGTTTTAATTTATTTTAATCTCCATTTTTTGAGCAAGATATTATTTTTTATTTTTTAAATTTCTAGGTAATATATCTTGGGGGAAACCTCCTTGGCATTTCCTCGCATTTTGAGGATGGTCTCTAGGGTAAACTCCAGATTCCTCAGGGCACAAGGTTGAGTCAACAACCTATGAATAGATCATATATCACTTATAAACAATCGATTCCCTAAGAGAAAACATGTCAGAAACTGGGATTTGTACCTAGGATTCGAACCACTCGAGCTACACCCTATTAACGGGATATGATTATTATTTTATATTTTTTTTAACCATAACATGGAAGATTATATTAGCAAGGAATGTGCAACAACATAAATGAGATACATTCATAAGTTCTTGAGAGAAAATATTACAAAGGGTTATAAGACTACACTTGTAATGCCAGACTGGATGCTTCTCTATACCAATACTAAGTTCCAAAAAATGCCATACGTATATAATCTATAAAAAACACCATTAACACAATAACATTTAGTTGGCATAAGAATATAACAAGGATTGACTCGTAGTCATCTATAATGATCAAATTTTCATCAACATCACCAACTACTCAGTTAAGATCTGACAGTTCAACTAGGGCGAATCTCATTGAGTTTGTAGCAAAGATTTTTTGCTCATTGCATTAATTGTCTCACTGTTGCATTGCTTGAAGCTATTGGAAGTAATTTTTTTTAAATTTCAAATTTATCATCATAGTTTTAAGGTAGCATTGCTTCTTGCAAGGTTCCATTGACCCTCAAAGTACTAGGAGGGAGTGATAAGGATTGAATTGGTGACTTGTCTATTGCCCTATTCAGGTGTTTTAAAACATGTTTGACTTGAATGCAAGGAATCCAAGCGAGTGATCTCAAAATTCTTATGTAAAGACGACGAAGTGTAGAGTCTAAGGTAAAGGTTCCCAAAGCATGATGACGGATGGAATTATTAAAGTCACTTATTATAATTAGACATTTGCATGGTACGGGGAAATGGGAACATGTTGGAAACATGAACCCCCAAAAATTAGGAAACATGGAAACATGATATATATATATATATTGGGAACGAAAGCACGGGAAACCCCAGAGTACTTTCCCACATTTCGTGGATCATAAACCGGGTAAACCGTTAGCCCTGATTACGGGGCCTCGCCCCAATGGAGTCGAAGAGAGTTGAACCCATGCTCAACAACAACTAGCGACAATATCAAAGAACATCATGTCTGACTCTAAAACACTTGAGCTAACCCTTGGGGCTTATATATATAATTTAGAAAATTTGAAAGCTTTCAAGAGTTAATTTTTAACATTATAATTTAGAATGCAGATATATTCGAGATTTCAAGAATAAGTGAGCATGTGCCAAAGTCCAAGATGTTAGAACATTGAAATGAGGAATGTAAAATAAATTAGACAAGTGATACATCATATATGTAACATAATGCAAGCATTAAACTCCAAAAACAACCTTTCTTATTTATAAATGAGGCTATATATCCAAAATTAATCTACATATGAGCCTTCAGGCTACAATGTTACATGTATGAACTATGAACAATGAACATAGAAGCTAACAAAGCTGAAAGGGCCAAGGCTAATAGTCATCATCCTCTTCTTCATTTTCATCATGGAAACTTAGTGTTTCATGGGGACCTGTGCCCCAAGGTGGTGTTCCATGGGGACACGTGCTCCAGGGTGGGGTGTACGCACTCGATGTTTTCCATGCATCTGGGGTGGGGGGACGCTAGGGAAACGTTTCCCCACGTCCCCCTTTTGGGGAAGCATTTCCCCACCCGCGCCTTTTTGGGAAACTTAGGGAGATGTAGGGGGAAACATTTCCCCAATGTGGGGGACACGTTTCCCCAAAAGGGGTGCTTGTGGATGGTCCCGCTCAAAAAGGGTTTGGCGTCCCCTTTGAAATTTTCTTTAAAACAATGATTTATAAGTGGGGAAGCCTAATATTCAATACTAGGGCCCTACTAATGCTACGTAATTAATGGTAACGTCAAATTCTCCTTTATCTTTCATTTTGATCTTTTTACTTAAATTTTTAACATTAGCATTAATTGACTCAAGATGTTTGAGAGTGTTTCTGAACTCGTTGAATTTCATATGGAGAAATTAGAATTTTAGATCCGATTAAAAATCCAGCAGACTTAGAGATTTAAGTATTTCAAGATTTGGGGGATTGCGATGTTTCCATTGGATTCCATATTGTATGAGGGTATGGAACTAACATTTAATCAAGAGCGCGAAGTCCTTTATGTACCTCAATGTCGGCGGCATTGATAATTGAAATCCTTTGTCATGACCATAGTAAAATTGTACCTATCAATCAAACAAAATCTGAACGTGATATGTTAAGCTTTTTGTATCTTATTTTAATGCTGAGAGGGTGATATTAACGATGAGGGTGCCTATATATGCAATGCTTTTGATGATATGCAAGTATTTGTTGTAGCATGAATTTTTTTTGGACTATAGAGGCCATTAGGAGCCTCTTTATTAATGTATTATTAGTTCAAATATAGATTGCACACAACGCTATTTTGGTTATATGTACCCTTGCTATATATATGAGAAACTTTGCATATTTTTGTATAGTGGTTTGGATTCATATGGATGCACATGAATATTTACGTATTTTTCAAAATTTGAATATTTATGTATTTTTTAGTTGATTGGTTTGTTGGTCCATTTTTTTTCTTGCAGTTCCCAGTTTTAGGGTCGACTGGCTCGATCACCGGTCCAATTCTGATAATATTGGTTCCTTGTCCATTGTTCATTTTTAGTTTTAACGTTTGAGTCTTGACCCTAGCTACTAATGAACTTAGACCAAGTCTTTGAGTCTCACTTTTTATTATTTTTGAGTTTGAGTAATTTCAATTTACTATTCCAGCCTTCAAACTTACATCTACTATTTTTCTTAGTACTAATCAGATTCTAGAATAATGAATGATGAATTTAAATCAATGTATACATATTTTACTATTTCTATTCCATTGAATCATTATGATATATGAACTGGTGGTAATGGTGGTTTCACAAGTTGTTAACGCATTTTCAACAGAGAAGTGTTGGAGCACCCATAGTTTCATCCACAATATTAGGAGATAGCTTGAATGTAGACCATGTAGAAAGCTTTGTTTATGTGCACTGCAACTTTGGGTTGTTGCTCCATTATCGTGAAGCCGTAGAGAATGATAAAACATATACGACTTGGGACAACTATCCAAACGAGGATAATGTGGAGGTCGGAGCCATAGCTTTAGAGCGTTTGCAAGATGAACTTTTAGGTAATCTTGATGGTGACCATATTCATGGAGCAGAGATGCCACCCTCATCAACTAGCAGGTTTCTAGATGCAGAAGTTTTTTCTTTATCTTCACAACATCCAACATTATATGTGGGCGCCATGTAGCTACTGGTCGTGTTCCATGAACACTTCCACATACTTGTACTCCTTTTGTTTATAGATCACCGCAAACAAAACTATACATTTCTTGTGGCAGGAGGAAAGCTTAGTAGATATGAGATTTTGTTTTCTTTGTACTTGGTAGTACTTTGTGTTTATTATGGCTCATTTTGTAAACATTATTGACAGTTTTGGTTTGAAGTTTGAAGTTTGAACCTACCTTGAAACTGTTGATTGAATCTAACAACTCTTTGGTAGGGAATATGATGCTCTATTTCATTTCGTAGTTGATGTTATCTGTTACAATTTGTAGATGACAAAATTTGTAGGTTGAAACTTGAAGGTTGATGATTGATCATTTGATAACAATTTTATAACTGCTAGATGATTGTTGTTATATGTGTACTAAATGGTTGATGCTTTAATGATCATGACTAATCCAATATTTTAATCTGTGTTTTCATGTAATAAATGCTAGATGATTGGTGTTATATGTGTAGTAAATGGTTGATGCTTTAATGATCACTAGACCAATATTTTAATCTATGTTTTCATGTTTTCTGCAGTTGATTTGACATTCTCTCTCTCTCTCTCTCTCTATATATATATATATATATATATATATATATATAATGCTCCCACAAAACTTCGCTGTCAGAATCATTTTGAAAATTGCACTTTTCATTTCTGCTCCACTCCCGCTGGCTGCTCCCAACAACATTGCATTTGACATATATTCATGTGGTTGGAAGCTGGTATAATAAATTTCCCAATAGCCCTAATTGTCTTCCATGAGCTCCTAATTGGGCAGTAGCACCGTTACTGTTATTAATGAAATGGAGGAGCATGACTGGGTTGAAGGAAAAAATTGAAAACGGTAAATAGAATCTTAGTTTGTTGGCTTGCTAAAATGGAAAAATGGTCTGGAGATATTATAATTTACTTCAACTAGAACAAGCACTAAAAAGGGTTGAATTTAAAATAAAGAAGCTAGATATCATTTATTAAAAGAGAAGAATGGTGATGAATTTCCGAATAACCCTCATTGTCTTTCATGAGCTTGTAATTGGGCCCTGGCACCGTTACTTCTATCAATGGAATGGAGGACTATGAGTGTGTTGATGGAAAAAATTGAAAACGGTAAATGGAATCTTTGTTTGTTGCCTTGCTAAAATGGAAAAATGGTCTGGAGATATTATAATTTACTTCAACTAGAGCAGGCATTTAAAACGGTTGAATTTAAAATAAAGAAGCTAGAAAGCATTTGTTAAAAGAGAAGATTGGTGATGGGGCTGGTTTTTGAGATCGTCTATTATGGGAAGGAACAACATTATTCTACTTCTTTTTAAGTGTATACTTAGGTATTGAGATCTTTTTACACCTGCATAACCATGTTTTCTTAGTTGAATTGGCTGCCATAGACCCGTACAATGTTTTCTGTAATATCTGGTAGTGTATTATTGGGTTTCTGCAGTTCTGGCTTCTTTTTTGATAGCAGTGATTTATTTCCTACTACAGGAAACAATAATAAAAAGTTTGCGGATTTTTAACAGAAAAAGTGGTTGTAGCATGTTTAAATAGTTGCCTTGTTTTAAGCTTTACAGCTATTTACTTGTTTGCTTCCACTTGAAACGTACATATTCATTTTATGCATATCATGCATTTATGCAGGGCCAAAACTGCAAGTGAGGTTAGGAGTTTAGTGACATCAGATTCATGTGGGAAAAGATTGCTCTTTGCACTTCATGGTGATGGTAATTTACGTATATGGGATCTTGTTGATCGATGCAGAATTTTCAGTCATTGTTTGTCCTCTCCTGATCTCTCAGGTACATTGGCTTTTCTGTGCTTAGTTTATTTACTCTCATTGATATATTGAATAGGGGAAACAGTCTCAGGATAGTACAGCCTTAGAACTTGATTTTATTTGTTTTTTTTAGTACTAGATTTTTGTATAATAGAACAACACCTGGAATTTAGTATTATCAGTGTTAATGCGCTTACAAGTATGGAGTTTCAATGCAATTTTAACTTTATATGTGAAACTCGTACTTGCAACCTACGGCTGAAAATCATTTTCATGAATAAGAAACAATTGTAGAGGTAGCAGTCTTATTCTAAGGGTGGTTGTACAGTTTAAGAAAATTTTCGACCGTTTACTAGATGACAACCACAACTGCTGATTGGATCTATAGCTATACTGTGTGCACTTTAGTAGGAAATATATTAGTAAGGTGTTGGAAATACTGAGGAGGTGAATCAGTATTTCTTTTACAATTAGTCAATTATTAATTTCAGAGCATTAACATCAATTCAAACCATAAATCATCAACACATCACAAGAACAATACACAAGAAATTTTTAGGTGGAAACCCTTCCTGGAGAAAAACCACCGAACACTTTTCAAATATTTTATGAGTACAAAACAATACTTCAGCTCCAACTGAAAGGGAAGCCCCAACTTCCTAGTACTTAGAATTACATTCAAGATTATCAGGTAGCTTCAACTCTTGAAAGGATGCTCCTACACCCTGGTTTTACCAGCTCCAACTGGAAGGATGCCCCAACGCCCTAGTTTTATTAGCTACAACTGATAAGATGTCCAACACCTTGCAAGCTCCAACTTGCCCTAGCACCACCCTGCCACCCTGAAGTATTTTTGGGCTACCACCTAAAGGGGACTTCACTCTCCTGCCTTGCACCACCCAACCACCCTGAAAATATGAAATAGAGAAATGAACTATAGGCTCCCATATCAGGGACAATGACCAACTTACAATGATCTTCAATAAACTCCTTGGACAGCTGATTAACCAATAATGATAAGCCAAAATATGTCAACTACAGATCTGCCCTCCTTGAATACTGTCAACATGCACTGCCTTTAGTCAAAACACATAGTAGATTTCATACCTCAACATTGTTTCTGAAGATGTCTTCAAATTGTGGGACTGTTGTATGCGAAGATGTCTACTGATGCAAAATCTGCCATTGTAAATATGCTGAAGCAGAGATGTATTCAAATCTTCCAAGTACTTAGTTTTTCCCTAATACAGCCTCCTCGTCTGCTCCAATTTAGACTTCTTAACATGCCTGAAATGCTTTGAAGATTGTCTTCAAATAATAACCAAATTGCTTTGATGTCTTTATCAACCCTTGAACAGACTTATACCATTGAAATTTTGAGGGTAGAGACAGATCTATCCTTGATCTCAGACTTAGTTCCTCAATTTAGACTTAAACACAAATTTGGCCTCAACAAGTCAAATACGCTTTTGCAATGCCACAAAACTGTTAGTTTTTATAGCATTGTATGTGTTCTAGCCTCGAGATTTGGCAAAGAGGTTAGAATACATGCATTTTCCAAAACCCAGAAATCGTTTTTGGAAATTCCATCTAGAGATGACTTAATTAAAATAATTAATCAATTTTTTAATATTTACTAAGTCTAAACTTATGAGATATGATTAATTAAAGGGTATTAATTAACTCAGATGCGGATCTTCTAGAAAAATACATCGATCAAGTTCTAGTTAATCTTAGCCATCGATTAAGTTTTAATCGTGGCCGTTTTAATCGTGGCCGTTGATGTCGGTCGTTGATGTCTCAACGAGAGATTATAAGAAGAAACTTGATGGGGCTTAGAGAACACACTTGCAAAGATTGAATTCAATGGCAGATTGATTTCCTGAGCAACAACGTTGAGTTGCCGGAGAGAGAGCTAGTGAGCTCGTTGCAGTGAGAGAGGGGCAGGGATAGCAAGGCCGATAGAAGATTTTCCAGATTCGGTGAGTGCACAACAGAGAGGCAGTGAGTGCTACAGAGAGGCAATGCAGTGCTTCAAAGGAGATCTGCTTTTTTGCTGGGAGGCAGAGTTGATTCAGTGCCAGAAGCCGGAAGGAGAGTCCAGAGGCAAGGAGAGTCCAGTGTCCAGACAACAGCTAATCAGTTAGCGAGTGGGAAAGTCGTTACTAGCTGTGGGGACACAGTACTGCATAGGTTGATGCAGTGACTGCGCAGAGGCATCGCAGAGTAGCTCATGTCAGATCGCTAGTGGGAGTGATATTTTTTGACTAGACTCATTTGTAAGTTATTTCTCTGTATGGTTTGCTAGATTTAAACAACCATAGATTTGTACTCAGATTTACTATTGCATAATATACAAACCCTCAACTGTTGCACTGGTTTTCCCGCATCGGGTTTTTTTGGGGACTTAGTCCAAAATTAACAGTGTTATTTGTGTATGTGTGCATCTATCTTTCCAACGTTATTTTTATTCCGCAGTATTTTATTTGTGAAGGCTGCAGCGTTTTAGTTTCAATATTTACCGTAGAACACAGTAAATAATTTTTTCAGTTATTTAACAAATAGAAGAAACTTAATGAGTTGCTGTAGTAGGATTCCAATTTATGGAATTTTCACAAAAACCAATACTTCAAATAGATCTGCAAACCCTAGAATAATTTTTAATACTTGTAATGGGACATACCTTAAAAAACTTCTAGTCAAAACCGCTGATTACACTTCATGCAACCTTGCTTTGGTTTTTGAACAAAACTCAGTGATGGTTTGTAAAGGAAGGTCGAAGCATGTTCCAAATACCTTAAAGAAACAAAGATCAGGGCCAATCTAAAGAGACAAAAACAGTCTATAGAAGCTCAAATTGACTTAAAAAATTATCCGTTTTTGTTCCATTGATGATTCGGCCTTACAACAGTGTGATTACGTCTTCACCAATAGAGGTTTCAACTAGCTCAGACTCGGGTTCAAAGTTTGCCTCAGACAGTTGCTAAATTGGTGCCTAAATACCTTCAACTTTGCCATAGACTTGTGCGAATAAGTCCTCCAGAATTGCTTTAGATAGAGGGCCGAAATATCTCTGATGACAGTAAGAAAGAAGCCTTCAATAAGGGTGACAAAATACCTCAGGTAAGGGTTATGCAAGGGGCCAAATTACTTCAGATAAGGTCGAAAAGTTATGTGCCAAAGTGCCGAAATATGTGTGCCACAGAGCAGGTCAAGAGGGTGAATGTTTATACCATCAAACTGATCAAGAGACTGAAAATACATGTGCCACAGAGTTGATAACGATTGAATATCTATGCCTCAATGATGCCACAAAGTAGTCTTGAGATAGGCTGTAAACTAGACTAAAAAAGACCGAAATCTTGCCAGAAGGAAGGCCAAACCAATGCATAGAAAATCCACGAAAATGCCTCAGATGTGTGCGAATATACCCATATAGTGCCTCAAAGAATACACAAATCTATCTCAGAAAAAGGGTCGAAAGGCCTCAGAAGGTGCTCCAAAAGCCTCAACAAAAAACCATAACCCAAACATAAAAATTAAACTCAAAACCTTCTTT
The DNA here is from genome assembly GCA_034641835.2 of Pinus albicaulis. Taxonomy (NCBI): domain Eukaryota; kingdom Viridiplantae; phylum Streptophyta; class Pinopsida; order Pinales; family Pinaceae; genus Pinus; species Pinus albicaulis. The sequence goes on from CM076584.1 coordinate 477,033,803, forward strand.
AGACTTAGCCTCCTCTTAAGCTTGGCGTGACTCATTAAGGCCTCCGACAAATTCAGAGAGGTAATTTACCTTGAAATTGCATCAGATCGTTGCCAAAAAGGTTCCTTTATATAGAGGCCATGGAGGCTTCTAGGAGGCCGACTTGGACAAAATTGAGGGAAGTTGACTTGAATTTCGAAATTCAAATTTAATATTTGTTTTTTGGATCCAAAAATTAATTCTTCTTGGAATTCGACTTGACTTAAAATAAATTTGATTAAATTTGCGCTTGAGCATTTTTGTAAATTTTAAATTAATTTGAAATAAAAATGGCATAAATAAACCAATCTAAAAGCTGCTTGCCACATCATGTTTGGGGCTTCTTGACCACAAGAAAGGGGTTACAACTTTGATTGAGCATATCTCTTGAATTGTGAGGTGTTATGTGACATGCCACCTATCGTTGGAATCGACATGACAAGGGCCATCAAATGAAGTTAATCTCTAGCCCAAGAACCTGATCTTCCTTGCCATTTTTTGTCATTGAAAGCGGGGCTTTTTATGGCTGTTGCTTGGGTTGACATCAATGACAACCAAATTTCAACAATCTCCCCCTTTGTCATTGATGGAAACACACGTACCCTCCCTGCGACTGCTGCAACATACATACTCCCTCTGATTTCATGCCTTTGACCTTCCTCTTTTGATTTCTCTCCCCCTTTTACATCAATGGAAAAGGGTGACTCCCCCTATCATGATACCTTCTTTTCTCTTCCTGTGACATGCCTTTCTCCCCCTATTTGCTTGGCTTGATGGAATGCATATCAATGTGAACTTGGTAGAATCCCAAGCTTCTACTAAAGATACTCAAATGTCTCTCAAGGTAGAGGTTTGGTTTGGTGTTGATGTTCGCTATTTGTTCCTTTGTCCCAATGTACTTCACCTTGATGTTCTTTTCTATAACCTGTTCTCGAATGAAGTGGTATTTGATAGGAATGTGTTTTGTCTTTGAATGCGTGACATGATTTTTGGAGAGAGTTATGGCGCTAGTGTTATCATTGAATATCAGAATGGACTCATCAAACTTCATTTGGATATCCTACAGAGTTTGCTTCATCCATAGAACTTGAGTACAACATGCTGTTGCTGCGACACATTCTGCTTTCGCTGTGACATATTCTGTTTTTGTTATGGACAAGGAGGCGGAAGACTGTTTCTTGCTTAACCATGAAACAAGACAATCACATAAATAGAAAGCGGCTCCACTGGTGCTTTTGCGATCATCAATACTGGCTACCAAATTTGCATCCATATAAGCTGTTAAGGGTAATTCATTCCCCTTCGAATACCATAGTCCAAAATTCGCTATTCCTTTAAGGTATCTAAAGATCCTTTTAACTGCAACATGGGATTCTTTTGGTGCTGCTTGGAATCATGCCACCTGTCCAACTGGTTGCATCACATCTGGTCTCAGAGCTACCACATATAATAGACTACCAATCATCAATCTATACAATCTGTAGTCTGCTTCCTTGGATCCGTCGTCTTTGCTCAACTTACAACTCGTCACAATGGGAGTGCTAACTGGTTTACAATCTTCCATTTGGAACCTCTTCAACATTTGTTTGATGTACTTGGTTTGAGAGATGAATATGCCATCATCTTCTTGAGATATTTGAAGTCCCAAGAAGAAGGTTAATTCACCAAGTAAGGACATGTCAATCTCACTCTGCATATCGTTGACAAATTTCTTACTCGGCCTGTCATCATCGTTGCCAAAGATGATGTCATCCACATATACTTCTGTGATAGTGAAGTTGTCTTGTTCAATATTTATGTATAAATTGCTATCGACACTTTGATTCTTGAAACCTTGTTGCATTTATAGCATTCTACTTCATTACTTAGGGATCCAAACTTGTCAAAATTTCGGTTGTACCTTTCCTGAAATTTTCTAGGATAATCATTCCCAAAGTAACTTCCATTATTGCTTTTGTTCCTAGCATAAGCTTTACAGTCCACAACTTTGTGTCCAAAGTTATTGTAAGAATAACACACACCAAGGAAGATAGTGTGATACTTGAGAGTGGGGGATCTTCCATGTCATACAGTTTTCCAGAGATCTTCCTTTGCAGATTGTTGATTTCACATATTTTGATCTTGAACCTTTTCTTTTGCAAGCATGCTCTTCTCTTCCTTGATAGGGTCGTTTACGATATCTGCATAAGTCTTTTGTTCAACTTCTATCGTCATGGATCTTGAACCTTTAACGAACGTGGGCTTGTAACCTAATCCTGTCTTGTCATCACATGATCTTTGACTGCTGATAATCTCATCCAACACTTTGGAGCTATTTACGAAATTTTGTTGGATATTCCTCTTCTATGCTTCCTTTCGTAGTGAGACTATCTCCGCTTCCAAACTCTCCTTTGTTTGGGTGCTTTCTTCTAATTCCCTTTTGAGTGTTTCTTCAGTTTTCTTGGTCTCCTCTAACTGCACTTTTAGATTGATGATAATCTTCTCTGAATCTTCATACATCTTATTGAGACTTTTAGCTTGTTTCTTTAAATCACTCAATTTGGCTTCCAATGTCTCGACATTCCTTCTTTCTACCTTTAGGTCCTTTAATGCGTTGATAAGTTCTCTTTGAAGATCTACTTCACCTTCCTCTTCATCTTCTTCGAGAGATTCCTTTCGGTCATCCCTTGCGATGAATAATACTCTTCCTGTGTCATTTTCACTATCACTATCGATTTCTTCCTCGGATGAAGAGCCATCTTCTTTTGAGTTGAAACTTTTCTTGAAGGCTTTCTTTTTACTTTGCTTCTTGTATTTTCTTTGATTCTTCTTGACTTCTTAGGAGCTTCTTCTTCATCATCATTGTCTGAAGTTTTTGCATAAGGAAACTTTGGTCTCCTCTGACTGCACTTTTAGATTGATGATAATCTTCTTTGAATCTTCATACATCTTATTGAGACTTTTAGCTTGTTTCTTTAGATCACTCAATTTGGCTTCCAATGTCTCGACATTCCTTCTTTCTACCTTTAGGTCCTTTAAGGCGTTGATAAGTTCTCTTTGAAGATCTACTTTGCCTTCCTCTTCATCTTCTTCAAGAGATTCCTTTCGGTCATCTTCTTGAAGGCTCTCTTTTTACTTTGCTTCTTGTATTTTCTTTGATTCTTCTTGACTTCTTAGGAGCTTCTTCTTCATCATCATTGTTTGATTTTTTTGCATAAGGACACTTTGGTCTCCTCTAACTGCACTTTTAGATTGATGATAATCTTCTCTGAATCTTCATACATCTTATTGAGACTCTTAGCTTGTTTCTTTAGATCACTCAATTTGGCTTCCAATGTCTTGACTTCTTAGGAGCTTCTTCTTCATCATTATTGTCTAATTTTTTGGCATAAGGACACTTTGGTCTCCTCTAACTGCACTTTTAGATTGATGATAATCTTCTCTGAATCTTCATACATCTTATTGAGGCTTTTAGCTTGTTTCTTTAGATCACTCAATTTGGCCTACTTTGCTTTTTGTATTTTCTTTGATTCTTCTTGACTTCTTAGGAGCTTCTTCTTCATCATCATTGTCTGGATTTTTTGCATAAGGACACTTTGAAGCAAAATGACCAATTTCGCCACAATTGAAACATTTTAAGGGAAGCTTACCTTCGTAATTGCCTATTCTTCTTTTAAATTTAAGTTGGCTATTTCTTCATCTGAAATTTTATTGTAGCTACAACTGGGGCTTGACTTGGACTATTGCTTATTTTTCTCTTTCTTCTTAGATGTCGTAAAAGCTACTTCTCTTTTAAATGGATTCTATTGCTCTGTTCTCATTTCGTAGGTTGTAAGTATTCCATGTATCTTGTCCATGTTGTCAGTTTCTAAGTCTGATCTTTCTTTTGACATTGAGAGTTTAGCATCAAATCTCATTGGAAGTGATCTCATAATTTTTCGGACAATTACCTTGTTTTCCATTGGTTATCCCAATCCTTGTATGGCGTTTACTACTTCATCAAGTTAGAGAAAATAAGCTACAATAATTTCATCATAATTCATTTTCAACTGCCCAAATTTTCCTTTGAAGGTCTGAAGCTTGGCCTCCTTGACCTTTTTTTCCCCCTTCATATATATTTTGGAGTTTGTCCCAATTATCCTTCGCAGATGTGTAATGCATTACTTTAACATATACTGATTGTGTTAAACCATTCAAAATAGCATTCCTGGCTTTAGAATTACTATCATAAAACTTCTTACCTGTTTCATCTGTTGGAGGAGTTGAGGGTTCTTTGTATCCAATCATGAGAGTGCCAAACGTCATATCCTTGTGCTTGCACATATGCCTTTCTCCTTCCACTCCAAAGCACATAGTTTTGTCCATTGAATATAGGAACTTCATTCTTTGTGCAATCCATGATCTCCCTTCCAATGGTTAGACTGCTTGTATGGTTGGAGCTTGAACAAGTAATACGTGGTGTTGAAGAAGCCCATGGTATGGAAATCAATGTTATGCTGTGGTGGAGGCCCATGGCTCTCAACGCTCACCTTACAATTGCCATCATGACCCTCTGGAGGGGCTTGGGTCCCGTATAGGGAGGCCAAACCCGAGATGAAGACCCACCTGCAATTTTGTATATGTTGAGATTTTGTGTATTTGGGGTAGCATAAGTTGTGCTCTAGGTCCCAAATTTTGAGGAAGGACTAGAGTTCACCTAATCTACAAGACTCAGGAATGGATTTGGGAAATTTCATCTGGTTTAGGAGATATTAAATTAATTAATTATTTTAATGTATTTCCGAAGTTAAAACTTAGGAAAATAAAATAATTAAAGTGAATTTAATTAAACATGTGATGAAATTGTCTTAAGTCACAGGGATCAAGCTTTCTTTTAATCTTAGCCATTGATTAAAGATTTAATCTTAGTCGTTGATTTGTCAACGAGAAAAGTATAAAGGAAAGGCTTGGGGTCATTTGTAAGAGAGGGGAATTTAGACCAAGGGGATGATCTGATCCCGAGGTCTAGAATACACAAGAAGCAGAGAACAGATCAGGAAAGACAACGCAGAGGAAGGCAGCAACAGCAGACGACAGTAGTAGCAGTAGCAAGGACAGCGTGATTTTCAGGAACCCTTCAGGGGTTACGCAGAGACCCTTAGGGGCAGCGTAGTGACTGCGTCACCCAGACTGGGGTAACGCAGTCCCTTCCAGTGACAACGATGAGCATTTGGAGGCCTTCAGAGGTTGACACAGTGTCTTTCAGGGGCAGATCTGGGGTTTCTAGGCCTAGATCTAGCTGAGTTCCATAAATCTCGTTTGAGGGTGTGGATCAGTTAGTATTGTTGGTCTTAGATCAGCCAAATGCTGCAGATCTAGAGTTTTCTCTGTAGGGTTTTCCAGATCTGGAACCCAGAGTTGTGTATTTAGAAATATTCTTAATAATAGAGCCCTCCAGCAGCCAGAGATCGGTTTTCCCACATTGGGTTTTTCCGGGGACAGTTTGTCCAGAAATAACTGTCACTTTGTCTATGTGTGCGTGTTCTTATTCTAGATTTGAATTGGTAGAGATCTGTTATGTGTTTTTCTTTGATGTTAACTTGAATTTATTCAGTTGATAACTTGTATAAGTAGGAGAAGCTTAACCGGATTAACATAAATAATTTATGCATAAGAATCAAGATTCAGAAATTTCTACATGGTATTAGAGCAATTACAGATCTAGAAGGGTCATTAGCTGAAGCATCTGAAGGATCTAGCTGCAGAAAGTAGCTGGAAAGGCAGCAAAAAAGCAAATCTGAAGGGACAATGCAGTTTTCAGGAGTAGAATCACGCAGAGGGAAGGGTGACGCTATCCAGTGCTGTGTCCTAGCAAGCCCATGCAATTACTGCGTAGAGGCAGCTCAGAAACAATGCTGGTTAGGTCTGAAGCCGTCCAATGTGATTTAGATCTGAATCAGTCAGATCCAGAAAAGTTTGCAGAAAAGTTGCAGAAAATTCAGAAGAGTTGGTGGTGTTAAATTTCTGAAGTTTTCAGATTTTTAACCTTAGCACAAGTGATAGTTTGGGAAGAGATAAGCTTCTCAGAGAATTTCTTGCCAAAGGAAACTTGCAGTTTGGTCAGAGGATCAAAGAAGAAGCTGAACCATAGTTGATTTGGTAGATTTCCAAGGAGGGAAATCAAGTGTTAGAGGGAGTAGAGGGTTCCGAGTTCGAAAAGGACCCTAGATCCAAGATCTCTAGCATAGAGAAGAGGAGATCTGACACATTCTGAGCAAATGGCTCCTCATAGACTGCGTGATCAGGATAAGCTAGAGGGCCTCTCAAACTTTTCGGTGTGGAAAGCAAGGATCCTGATTGTCCTTGAGCCATATGGTCTAAGAGACCATGCAGAGCAGACCCTAGCCACACCGACAAATGTGGATCTCCTACGGAAGCATAGAGAATCTGCTGGGCATGCCAAGCGGCTGATAATGGACAGTATCAGGGACCATATTGTACCACACATAGCTGAGAAGAAGACAACTAATGAGATGTGGAAGGTGTTGACTTCCCTGTATGAGGGAAAATTAGTCCAAAGAAAGATGCTGTTGGAGGCCCAAATGAGGTCATTCATGATGACCAAGGGAGAAGACATCGAGCATTTCCTCTTCAGATTGCAGTCAATCAGGGATCAACTGAATGCAACGGGTGCAACTGTAGATGATGTAGTGATAGTTAGGACTGCCCTTAGTGCAGTCACAGATGAGTGGGAAACCTTTGTCCAAAGTATCTTGGGCAGAGCGAACCTCCCAGATTGGGACAACTTGTGGTCGATCTTGCGGAAAGAAGAACTACGAAGGTTCACCAAGAAGCAGCACAACCCTGCTTAGAGCAAAGTAAAGAAGGAAGAGGAGGAAGATGCAACATTGGCATCAAAGAAGCAGCCGAAGATGAAGAAGGATCTTTCTAAGATCAAGTGCTTCCAGTGTGGCGAAATGGGACATTTTGCCAACCATTGTCCAGAAAAGAAGAAGGACAAAGAGGCATCTTCTTCCAAAGCAACGACGACAGATGATGGGTCCAGAGATGATGTGGCCATGAGTGCTCATGAACCACAGAGGTGGGGTGACATGGACATGTAGAGGAGCTACATGGAAGTAAGGCAAGATCCTTGAGCAGCTCATCTCTTGATCACAAGCGAGCTACGACAGCCTTAAGACAGTAGCGGGATAAGTAGAGCAATGGGTTTATAGATCACAGATGAGGCATAAGCAGAGGTAGATCTGGAGGCTGGGAGGAGCAACACAGAGCATAGCAGCAACAACGTAGAAGCAGTAGCAGCGCAGAGAGCTTCAAAGGGACAGCGCAGTGCAGCAACAACGTGATAGATTTCAGCACAAGTAGCTGATGTGATTTCAATAGTGTAAAGGGAGTCTGATTACGCAGGCAGAGTTGTCGTTGTGCATCGTTCTTTAGATGCCAACACAGATTTGTAGCGTATGGAGCTTCAGTGATGAGGATGCAACCCATCTGTCTTGTCTGTCAAGGATTGGGCAAGAGATTCAATTGTTTCTCTCAACAACTAAAGTTGTAGTGCAATAGATCAGTAGTGGCAGTGCTATGAGCAGCACAGATGCAACATATTGAGAGGGAGCTGCAGTACAGTGGTTGCAATGGCAGTGGCAGAGTCATGGGCAGCAGTAGTGCAAAGTTGAGTGGCAGGAGGCCAAGCTTCAACAGCACAGAACCAGTGCCCAAAATCATGTAATGCATATGTGTGATGTATTGCTAGAGCAAACCCTTGATGCTAAGAGGGAGTGTAGAGATTTTGTGTATTTGGGGTAGCAGCAGTTGTGCTCTAGGTCCCAAATTTTGAGGAAGGACTAGAGTTCACCTGATCTACAAGGCCCAGAAACGGATTTGTGAAATTTCATCTGGTTTAGGAGATATTAAATTAATTAATTATTTTAATGTATTTCCTAAGTTAAAACTTTGGAAAATAAAATAATTAAAGTGAATTTAATTAAACATGTGATGAAATTGTATTAAGTCACACAGATCAGGCTTTCTTTTAATCTTAGCCATTGATTAAAGATTTAATCTTGGCCGTTGATTTGTCAACGAGAAAAGTATCAAGGAAAGGCTTGGGGTCATTTGTAAGAAACACAGAGGCAAAGCACTGAAGCTAAGCTGAGATTCTAGGGCGGGGTTGCTAAGAATTCTCAAAAGTGTTTCAGTTGCAGAGAGGGGAATTTAGACCAAGGGGATGATCTGATCCCGGGGTCTAGAATACACAAGAAGCAGAGAAGAGATCAGGAAAGATAGCACAGAGGAAGGCAGCAGCAGCAGCAGCAACATCAGCAGACGACAGTAGATGGTAGCAGCAGCAACAACAAGGACAGCGTGATTTTCAGGAAACTCTTCAGGGGTTATGCAGAGACCCTTAAGGGCAGCGTAGTGACCGCGTCACCCAGTCTAGGGTAATGCAGTCTCTTCCAGTGACAACACTAAGCATTTGGAGGCCTTCAGAGGCTGACACAGTCTCTTTCAGGGGCAGATCTGGGGTTTCTAGGACTAGATCTGGCTGAGTTCTGTAAATCACGTTTGAGGGTGTGGATCAGTCAGTATTGTTGGTCTTAGATCAGCCAGATGCTGCAGATCTAGAGTTTTCTCTGTAGGGTTTTTCAAATTTGGAACCCAAAGTTGTGTATTCAGAAATACTCTTAATAATAGAGCCCTCCAATAGCCAGAGACCGGTTTTCCCACATTGGTTTTTCCGGGTACAGTTTGTCCAGAAATAACTGTGTCACTTTGTCTATGTGTGCATGTGCTTATTCTAGATATGAATTGGTAGAGATCTGTTATGTGTTTTGCTTTGATGTTAACTTGAATTTATTCAGTTGATCACTTGTATAAGTAGGAGAAGCTTAACCAGATTAACAGAAATAATTTCTGCATAAAAATTAAGATTCATATATTTCTACAGTATAAGATCCAATGCATATCCTCACCTTCCAACACAACAATTCATTAGAACAACTGAGTAAATAAGCTTGCAAATTAGGGGAAAAAGTAGACACTTCATAGTGGCATGCTCTTCCAAATGGGCTTTAGAATGTGTAGGTGTTCCTAAGCTCAAGATGGAGGTTAATAAAGGACCCTATTATGTGGTTTCAACCTCTAAGGGAGTGACAGGTCCATTGTACATCCATCAAATAGCAGGTGTCATGTGAAATAATGGTGGAACAAAGTGGGGTAGCAGGGAAGCCTCCAAACCACATGCCATGGTACAAGGGTAGCTATAATGAGGGAAGCCCACACATGGGTGTATAGATGTAGGAGGGAGAAATCGTGGTACATGAGTTACTCGACCTTTTGTTTTTCCACCCTTCTTCATATGCCTTTTGCCTTTTATTGATTTTTTTTTTCTTTTAACTGCTCAAGGCTCCACGGGATGAAAGTATGATGTGTATGATAAAGCAGTGATTATGCCCTAAAGGTTGGACAGTTCTTTGCCCACTAGGGGTTGGGACAATAATGGGTTCCTCAATGATGCAAGGGGCACTCATAGGGGCCCTAGGGGCCAGGGTGAGGGCGATAATGATAAGGGGTAGAGCTCATGTTTGGCTTTTTCCCACTTACTAAATTCTTATGTCCTGGCCATCTTTTGCATTTTATGGTACATTTCTTGTTGTAAGTGGCCAATTTATACTTTTAATTTCTTTTTAGCTGCATCAACCTCTGGGGCATTGTTCAGGTTCGACCCAAAGCATGGAGAAGGGGAGGGCGAGGTTAACTCCTTGTGGAGCTAATGGACATATGTGGACCCGGATGGGAAAAATGTGAAAATGGGTTGTCATGAGTGGAAGGGAGTGAGATATATGGTGTCGGGAAGCGTGACCACAGTGCACACTACCAAAATCAGGGTTTCCCATGTCATGCTACTCCTAAAGCTAGTAGCCAATAGGGGAGATCCCACTGGACTAGGATACAAGAATAACCACCAAGTTGGGACAAGTGAACAAGAGTACAAACCAAAACCATTCCTTCTGCCGAATTCCCCCCACTAATCCTTGTCCAAATGTGTCGAAGAAAAGCAAGCAAATATACCCAACTACATAATGAAAACCATATCTTTAGGGTTGGAAGGCCCACCTTGAAACATATGATCATAAAAAATGGGTGAGGGCACATAATAGCTGGCTCAGGTAGTAAGGAATGGTGCCACATTGAGCTATCTGGTGGCTGCTGTGAAATTTTTTGAATATGCTCAAATAGAACCCTACTATTAAATTTCTGATTTTCTTCTCCTACTTACATTAAGTTATTAATCTGAAATCTTAAGCATTAACATCGAAGTGAATACATTAACAACCTACACATACAGATCTAAACTGAATCACATGCACAATGACAAAGTGACACACAAGGATTTTCTGGACAATTGTCCCCGAAAAAACCCAATGCGGGAAGACCAGTCTTCTGGCTGCTGGAGGGTTTTTATTATTAAGCAGATTCTAAGTACAAAAGATCTCGGCACCAAATTGGTTAAGCCGACAGAGAAATAAAATATGCAGCTATACCTCTGTTCTTGAGACAGAAAAACTGACTGATTCTCACCCTCAAACAGGATTTACAAAACTCAGTCTTTTTTAGTCTTCAGAAACCCCAGTGCTGCTCTGAAGCCCTTTGCGTCAGCCCTGATGGCCTGCATCAGCCCCTGCGTTGCTCAGGAAGGGCATGCGTCACCCCAAACTAGGTTACGCTAACCCTGCGTTGCCCTGACTGGGCCTGCGTCAACCCTGCTGACATCTTGCTGCCTTTGCACTGCCCTTTCTAGGCTTGTGTAGCTCCTGATGCCTCTGCGTTGTCCTTGCTGGGCTCTTGGCTAAGCTGTGTAGCTGCTGCCTCTGCACTGCCTCGGTCTGCTGCTTCTCTGCCCTCGTTGTACTCTTTGCCTGGGATCAAACCATCCCCCTCGCCAACACTGTCCCTCGCTTCTGCTGAAACACTTCTGAAATTCTTAGCAAACCACGCCCTAGAATTCCAGCTTAGTTTCAGTGCTCTGCCACTGTGTGTGTTCTCCAACTGACCCCAAGCCCTCATCTTATACTTTTCTCTTTGAAACATCAACAACCGTGACCTAATCTTGAATCAACGACTAAGATTAGAATATTCTTGTTCCGTGTGACGTAAGTCATTTTCGTCATATGTTTAATTTAATTAACTTTAATCTTTTAATTTTCCTAAGTTTGATTTAGGGTCCTTAATTAAAAAAATTAATTAATTAAATATCTCTTAAACAAGATGGAATTTCTTAAATCGCTTTCTAGGTCTTGGAGATCTTATGTACTCTAGTCTCTCCACAAAGTTTGGGAGTTAGAGCACATCCGATGCTACCCCAACACCCCAAAATCTCAATAATTGTTGGCAGCTGGGTGAAGTCAAATCTAGGACAAAAATTCTCCTATGGGTGTCACCCACTGGTGGTGGGTAGCATTTGGTAAAAGTTCAACAATTAAAGTAAATTGCTTATTGTGGACTACTGAGTTATTTTCCAAGGATGAATAATTTAATTATTTAAGTGACTTAGAAATAATCTCAACCGTTGATCTCCAAGATGGTTCTAGAAGGGAGATTGGGGTTTAGGGATTTGGACTCAATGAAGTTTATAAAGTGTGAAAAATCTTAGATCTGGATTCCTACTGCTACAAATTTGAATTACTTTTCCTATTATTTTGATAATTATTTCATTACATTGAAATACCGAAGTAATTACTGAAGCAATATACACAAATAATTCTGCGGAATAAATCTAAGTGCTGAAACAAATTAAAAAAAATGTAATGAAAAACAACCACATTTGACACAACTATTTTTGGACTAAGTCCCCGGAAAAACCCAACTCGTGAAAACCGGTGTAGCAGATCTGAGGGTTTGTATTATTAAGTAGCAGAATCTTGAGTACAACTAGGGTGCCAACATTCGGAAAACCCTTCAGAGAAATCTAGACACCAAATATAATTGTGAAATATACCTCACTCTGCAAGTCTCCGACTGATCTAAACAGCACTGGTGAAGCCCTCACTGCCTCTGCGTGATTTCCTACGCTGGAACTGCGTAAGCATGCATGGGCAAGCTTGAGGAACTGCGTCACCTTTCTCTGCAACTGATCTAGCTGATCTAAGACTAGATTTTGGCCCTCCTGGCTCAGAAATCCCAGCCTCTAGCTATCTTCGGACTGACTCTGGAAGGCAATGCGCTAGTTCTACGTGATTCTCTGCAGGAATTGCGTCACCCCTTCAGAAAATTGCGTTGCCTCTCTCTGCGTCACTTCTGTCTCTCTCTGAAATGCACTCCTGGTCCCCCTGACCAACTTCTGCTTCTGCCCCTCTCTGGATCTGATCACTGAATCATAATCACTTAGCAAACCCTGCCCTAGTGATTTGATTCTGATCAAAAGCCGTGTCTCCTCACACAAATTTGAAAATGCTCTATGGCTCAAGTGTCTCAATGTATTTTCCATTGGCCCCTCACCCTCCTCCTTATATTCTTCCGTTGACCCTTCAACGGCCAAGATTAAAACATAATCAAGGGCTAAGATTAACTTGGAGGTGATCCATGACTTTATTTAGAAGATTCACACTTAGTTTAATTAATACCCTTTAATTAATTAGTTTCCCTAAGTTTAGACTTGGGAAAACATTAAAAAATGATTAATTAATTTAATTAAACCATTTCTAAGTGGATTTTTCCAAAACCATATTTGGGTTTTATGGAATACATGTGTCCTAGCCTATATACAAAGTTACAAGGCTAGAGCACATCCGATGCTACCATAAATCAACATAAAGGAAGGCTAGCGAGGAGGTGAAGACACATGAAGAGCACAAGTTGTGTGCGCGCCATCACTCAGAGAAAGTGATTTTCTCTAAGTGCAAGTGGCTCAGTGGACCAATGCATGGAGAAGGAGAAGTGTGAATCGAGGAGGTTCGAGTAGGAGGAGATTGTAGGGGCCGAGTTGTTGGAGGGAGATTGAATTTATTTGGAGGAGGCCAAGTTGCTGAATGGCTGAGTTTTCCCTAGTGTGCATTAGTGGCATGCAAGCAGGGCGTAGGTCAAGTTGTTGGCAGAGTAGTTGGGCCGAGTTCTGCAGGTCGATTTCATCTGGAGGCTTATTTGATTGAGGTTGAGTTTCCTTGGGCCGAATTTGTTTTGAGGAGCTGTTACAAGTTTCGGGGTTTTATTTTTTTCCTTGTATCTATGGGGGTTGAAAATCCCAAATTTTCCAAATAATGTAGAAATTTCCTGTTTTCCCACCCCGGTTTCCAGTTTCACCTTATTTCTCCAAATAGTTAAATGCCCTTTCCCATATCCTTACATTCAACAAACTGGAAAATAAATTTTTGCTGAAAACACAAATTCTGGAAAATTTACAGAATGCTGGAAAATGCAGAAATAAAAATCAGCGAGCATAAAACAACCATTCAACACATTTAACACTGATATTTTTGGTCAACATGACCCTGGAAAAACCCCCTACAACTCTTGGGGAAAACCAGTTCGAAAGCTTCTCTTTTATTTTTCTGAATATTGCTTTTTACAGTGAAACAGGAAAAACTCAGAAAAAATTTCAGCAACCAATTTACAGACTTATCTCGATTTCCGTGCTTGCACACCACCTCATAAATTGTGCCAAATCAGCAACAATAGAAAACAGAAAATTTACAGCACCTTAGGACAACATTAAATGTTGTACGACCACCTCGGGAAGCGTGTGAGAACCGTTGTACTTAGCTGTACGGACTGTACAGATTTTGTACAGCAACCTCTCTCGAAATCCGTGCCAAAAATAGAGCTATAGTTGATGTCCTCTTCCTCGGTTTTTGTGTCGAAAATGACAGCCACCCTCTTCCTTGAAAAATGTGCCTAATTTTTGTGCCTTGGAGTGCGTGCTTGCTGTTGTACCCTCTTCCTCGATTTCTGTGCCTCCTCACTTGGAAACACTGCCTCTCCTTTGCTGTACGGATTTTCTGCCTCGGTATGTGTGCCAATAAATGTTGTTGTATCTTTGCTGAAATCTCTTTACTGCTGCCCTCCTTCTCACTGCTCATAAAAATCTCCAGCTCTCCTTCTCTCCTTCTCCCAATCTGCTCATGAAATAATGAATGACCTTTTCCCTCCTTTTCCTCCTTTAACCTAACCCTAAGTGACTTTTGGGGAATCCCTAAATCCAATGGCTGAAATAGATTGAGATCTAGGGCCGAGATTAAATGCTCATTTAAATCTCACTTTCTATTTTTTAATTCACCCCACTTTAATAAAGACCCACTTAGTCATTTATTTCCAAAGTCACTTTTCCTTTTCTAATTTTACATTGACTTTATTAAAGTCACTTTAAAATTAGACTTTAGTAACTTTATCACTTAAAGTCACTTTTAAATTAGATTTGACTTTATAACTTTATAAAGTCACTTTAGGAGAAAAATTAAATTCTTTTCGACACTTTTCCCTAGGCCAAAGATCAAAGCCTTAGGGAACCACCTGTCCTCCGGTAACCAAATTTCAACAAATAATGAAATGACAGAGAATTGTTATGGGTGATTTTATTTTGCAATGTGTGATTGATTTTTTAAGCTTATTTGTGCTACATATATTTAATTCTAGAAGTTAAAATACCAATGATTTTATTTTTTGGTGATTTAGTAATTATTTGAGTAAATAAATAATTTGCTGGAGATAAATTAAATTACCGAGAGAAAATAAATCTGACTGGTATTAGAAATTTAACATGGTATCCAAGCTATAAAGATTCTAGAAGACTTTGAAAGGGAGATTTGAGATTACAAGGGTTTGCAACAAGAAGTTTTCCTTTTTGGAACAATAGAATTATTTCTTAAAATTTTGCAGCTGGGTTTTGTGGCTGTATTTGTGGAGATGGCATCATTGAGCAGTTTGAGATACAAAGACAGGTTGGACGAGGTATCAAATTTTAGTCCGTGGAAGCAGCGAATTACCTAGATTCTGAAGATGAATGGTCTCTGGGATTTATTGAGTAGAGACTTGTAGGTTCCTTCAGATCTAAATCATGTAGCAGAGCATAAGGGCAAGGATATAAAAGCGAGCTGCATAGTTTTGGATGGTGTGAGGGATCATATAATTCCTTGCATATCAGGGAAGGACACCAGACGACATATGTGGGTAGCTCTGGCTGATCTTTATCCGAGTACATACAAGAACAAAAAAATGGTGGTACAGGAAATGTTGAACAATATTAAAATGAACAGATCTAAGAATGTGACATTTTATCTCACAAGGTTCCAACAGGCTCGTGATGACCTCGCAACTATTGGGGACACTCTGCATGATTTAGAGCTGATCAAAGTTCCTCTGAAGGGGTGTGTAAAGCAGTGGTCCAGTTTTGTGGATGGGATTCTTGCTCGTCAACAACTTCTTGATTGGCGCTGGTTATGATATGACTTCACCCAGAAGGAAATTTGGGAAAACTCTTTAATTGGAGGACAACGAAAGGGTAATGAGGAGAAATATGAGCTTGCTCTTGCTGAACAGGCGGAAAAGGGCAAATTGAATGCCAAGCAAAACCAGGGTGAAGGAGCATCTTCACAGAATGAGAAGGAAAAGGACATGAGTAGTAAAATGCTTTGCTTTTTTTAAGTTAGGGAATTTTGCTAGTTAGTCTCCTAACAAAAAGAAGGGCAAAGGAAAGACTGCTACAACAACCACTGTGCAGATGGAGGAGATGACCGAGAAGTTTGAGAAAAACATCGCCTTAGTATTTTTCCTTTCTGAAACCGTCACAAGAGTTGCTTGGATCATGGACAGTGGAGCATCTTGTTATATGACAGGATCTCGAGACTTCACCAACAGGATGAGGGGGCCTATTGATGTAAATGTGGTGCTTGGTGACAATGCTAGGTATGCAATCGAGGGCACTGGGAGTATCAAGTTCCATATGGACTCAGGTGATATCATGGAGGTGAATGAGGTATTATATGTATCGGGTTTGGAGAAAAATTTCCTTTTAGTTTTGACCTTGGAACACAAAGGATTGGAAGTCAGCTTTACATGAGGTGAAGTGGTTGTTGGGTCAAAAGGGATCAATTTCAATAAGAAGCGGGTGATTGGTAGAAGGATGAGGGATCTCTATCTGTTGAGAGGAGAGCCAATGAAGGCTCTCATTCATGAGAGTCACAACCAAAGTGAGATTTGGCATAAGAGGATGGGGCACCTACACTATAGAGCTCTTTCTGTGGTTTATAGGATCTTTATTGGGTTTCTAGAGAGTTGGGTGGAGCAGGATGGAGTGTACAAAGGGTGTGCGCATGGCAAGGAGGAAAAAGTGGTGTATCCTCAAAGTGAGAATAGGTCAAAGGGCATGTTGGACTTGGTGCATTCTGATATTTGTGGCATTGTGTCTGTAATGTCGATCACAGGGTCATTATTCTTTGCGATGTTAATAGACGATTATTCCAGGAGGACTTGGATCTACTACTTCTTCAGAACCAAGGATGAGGTCCCCGATCGATTTCAGGAGTTCAAGGATTTTGTGGAGAACCAGACAGGTGATGGCATCAGATATTGGGGGCGAGTATATCTCCAACGAATTCCAGGATTTTCGCAGGAAGGCAAGAATTAACGAGGAGCTCATAGCACCTTACAACCCTTAGTAGAATGGGGTTGCCGAGAGGAAAAGTCAACCCGTAATGGAGGCAGCAAGGGCAATGCTTTATGAACAAAAGTTGCCTATGCTTTTGTGCGCGGATGCTTGCAATACAACCGTGTATGTGCATAATAGGAATCCTCACAGGGTATTGGAGGACATGAATCTTGAGGAGTTGTTTACAAGAGTGAAACCAATTGCGAGTCATTTGCACATATTCGGTAGTCCAATTTATGTTCATGTTCCTACAGAGAAGAGGACTAAGCTGGAACCCTTATCTGAGAGGGGTGTGTTTGTTGGCTACAACGAGGTCTCAAAGGCCTACCAAGTCTACATTCCAGTATATAGAAAGGTTATCTTGAGTCAGGATGTCATATTTGATTAGGGAATCACATTTAGGAGATCTCATGAGAGGGAGCTAGCAATGGTAGAGGAGCGGGGGAGCGAGAGGCTCCTAAAGATGGGCACAGATTAACAACACTAGTAGGGACGTAGCCAATAGATTCAGAGGATGATTTGGATATTCCTTCGAGCTCTACCAAGAGAAGGTTGAGATGGGTTGATTAGACATAGGGGGATTTTGGGGAGCATGTGCAGGCTTCTAGCTACACCTTCAGGTAGAGCAGACCACCGTTGAGATTTTCCAGTTATTTGGCACTGACAAGTAGTGTCATAGAGTCCGAGCCTTTCACTTTTTAAGAGGCTATAAATGAGCAGGTTTGGAGAGATGCCATGATAGAGGAGTATAGCTCCATCACGAGCAATGTTTGTTGGGACATCGTGCCGAGTTCAGAAGGAAGGTTTGTGGTCTGTTCTTGATGGATCTACAAGATCAAACATGCAACTGATGGCAATATCAAGAAGTAAAAAGCGAGGTGTGTCACGAGAGGGTTCTCCCAGATGGAGAGAGTAGATTGCGTAGAGACTTTCGTACTCGTTGCCAGATATGCATCCATTAGGGCAGTTATGTCAATTGCTTCAAAGATGGGGTGGAGGATACATCAGATGGATGTGAAGATTGTTTTCCTGAACGAGGTTATTAAGGAGGAGGTGTATATTGAGCAACCTTAGGGGTTTGAGGTATGTGTTAGAGATTCCCAAGTATGTAGGTTGAAGAAGGCCCTTTATGGGTTGAACCAGGCCTCGTGCACATGGTATGCTAGGATCGATGGATATCTTCTTGGTTTGAGCTTCACCAAGAGTGAGGCGTATCCCAACTTGTGCTATGCACTTGTTGAGAGTGAACCATAGTAGTTGTTGAGAGTGAGCCGTTCATCTTGGTATTGTATGTGGACGATATCTTCTTGACAGGATCATAGAAGCTCATAGAGATGTGCAGGGATGATTTTGCTTCGGAGTTCGACATGAAGGACATCATCTTGATGCATTACTTTTTGGGATTGGAGGAGTGGCAGCAGCTGGGAGAGATTTTCCTTGGGTAGGGAAAGTGTGCAGTTGATATGATGAGGTTCAGGATGGAGGATTGCAGGCCTATGTCTACATCAATGATGTTGTTTAAGCTTGGGATCAACCATGATCTCACGGTTCAGTAGGAAGCAGTAGTTAGCGGTACTCAATGTAGTAGAGATAGAGTGCATGACAGCGAGTATGGTGAGTTAGGAGGTAGTGTCGCTTCACAAGATGCTTGCGGGATTTTTGATATGCAAATGGGGCCAACAATGATCCACTATGATAATTAGAGTTGCATCAAGCTCTCTGAGAATCTCGTGTTTCATGATTGGTCCAAGAACATTGAGATTAGATACCACTTCATTAGAGATAGAGTCCAGAGGGGTGCTATGAGATTGTAGTACATTTTTATAGAGGAGCGGGTGGTAGATGTTCTCACTAATCCTCTAGTGAAAGGGAAGTTTGTGAAGTACTGAGATAAGCTGGGGGTGGTGGAGAATCCCTTCCTTGCTAGGAGGGGATGTTGATGAGAGTGGTAGCTTCAGAAGGCTTTCTGCACAGGCTTGGTGTCTTATCATGTGGAAGACATTATTTTCCCCTTCTAGTGATTTATGTCTTCTTTCCGAAGTCTAACTTAGAAAAAGTACAATAATTAAAGTAAATTAATTATTGTGGACTATTGAGTTATTTTCTAAGAATAAATAATATATAATTTCAATCATTGATCTCCAAGATGGTTCTAGAAGGGAGATTGGGGTTAGGGATTTGGACTTAATGAAGATTATAAAGAAATCCTGGCAAGGAGGAGAAGGCACACGAAGAGCACAAGTTGTGTGTGTGATCCATCACTCAGAGAAAGCAATTTTCTATAAGTTCGAGTAGCTCAGTGGACCAGTGCATGGAGAAGGAGAAGTGCGAGTGGGTTTGTGCGAATCTAGGAGGGCCGAGGAGGAGGAGATTGCAGGGCTGAGTTGCCATAGGGAGATTGAATTTATCTGGAGGAAGCCGAGTTGCTAGAGGGCCAAGATTTCCCTAGTGCACAGTGGTGGCACGCAAGGAGGGCACAAGTTGAGTTGCTGGAGGAGTAGTTGGGTCGAGTTTTTGAGGCCAATTTCATCTGGAGGCTAATTTTCCTGAGGCCGAGTTATCTTGGGTTGAATTCATTCTGCGGGAGCCGTGTTACAGGTTCTAGGGTTTTGTATTTTTCCTTGTATCTTTGTGGGCCGAAAAACCCAGATTTTCCAAATAATGAAATGACAGAGAATTGTCGTGGGTGATTTTGTTTTGCAATATGTGATTGATCTCTCTGGGTGATTCAGTAATTATTTGGGTAAATAAGTAATTTGCTGGGGATAAATTAAATTGCCGTGAGAAAATAAATCTGGCTGCTATTAGAAATTTAACATGAGGCATGATAGTAGTATTGAATAAACCCTTTTTATTATTTGAAACAAAAAACTATATGTAGTTAGCTTGGTAACTTATCCTCAATGGTTTATTTGACATGATAATTTACCTTTTCCAAAATTTTCACAGATTCTGGACCAAGGATGTTGTATGTTGGAGAGCTGAATGCAAATATGACACATATGCCAGTGGCAGTTCTCTACAGAAGCTTAACAGTATGTTTTTCCTTTTTATTTCCTGATTTTATTATGTGAAATTGATTTCTCTGATTAATGTCTATATAAAAGAGTAAAAATGATCTTACATAGAATACATTTTCTGATTACTTTAGGCTTGCTCAGGAAAATTGTTTATCCTTAAAGATCATTCGGTATTCTTAATCAGATCTATCCACTCTCATAGTTTTTGTGCTGTGCTGTGCTGAAATTTTGAATGGTAACCCTTAAATACCATTCGTTATTCTTAATCAGATCTATCCACTCTTCATAGTTTTTGTGCTGTGCTGAAATTTTGAATGGCAACCCTAGTTGTAATATGGGGCATTAATAATTGGTAAAAACCATGTTTACTGTTGTATTAATAAAATTCTAGTGTCTTGGTTTTGAATTCATTAAGTTCAGGGCTCTACAATATGCCTATGGCTAAGATTTAATACATTCAGTAGGTTTCAAAACCTTGTACACAAATACTTGCAATACTAACCGATGCCTCTCATGCTTGTGAAGGAAGCCAATTTAGAGACGATACTTGTATGTAATTTGAACCTTGTTTCAAGTGATGCTGGTGGTCGACAAAGTCAATCTTTGCAGCAACAAAAAATACCATTGGATCAGGTAACAATGAGACCAGAGTCTCCTTGTTCAATTGAATTGTATCTTTGATGGTTTCATTTTCTTGCTAGCAAGTGGCTTTTGATGTATCCTTCTTTAGATTTTATACGAGAGTAATTTTTTTTCTTGGGTCCATGAAATGTAGAACCAGTATTCTTATTGATTCTAGAAGACATTCTTATCTATATAATAGATTTTCAATATCATTTGTTTGGCTGTAAATTTTCTTTTAATGGGCTTATTCTTTTCTATATAATAGATTTTCAATATCACTTGTTTGGCTGTAAATTTTTTTTTAATGGGCTTACTGTTACTGACAGGGGAAGGTCATTGACATGAAGTTATCTTCTGATAGATTATGGGTACTAAAAGAGGGTGGTTCAGCTGTTTACGAGTTGTTTCATGCAGATTTGGAGTCGTAAGTGTCCTGGATAATTTTGATTAATTAAATGTTGTGCATATCTCAATTTTTTGATTGGGTTGAAAATAAAAATTCTGTTGATCCATGTGGTTCTGTTTCAACGTGTTCCTGTAATTTCTTAAATCTAGAATATGTAGCTTGTTGAAGGACATGAACATCTCCGCTCTAGAATGGCAAATTCCTCATTATAGTTCACCATGTTTTGTATGGATTCCGAAACTGTTCTACGCCCCATGGGCTTCATAAACTATCTTTTGTATTCAAATGTATTTTTAAAATTGTAACCCAAAACCTGCTATAGGTGAAACAAGGTGAAAACTAATTATGAAATATTCAACATTGATGATTATATAGAATGCTACTTTCCAAGATCCCATAGTGAAGGACATATGCAAACTATTGACCTTCCCCTGAAATCTAGTTAGGAATCTCTATTGTGTGGAGGCTTTGAGATATGCTTATAAACATTCAAATTAAGAACAAAAAGACATATGATATATTGTGGAGGTGTTTAGATATGCTTATAAACATCCAAATTAAAAACAAAATATCTGTAATTGATACTTGTAAGTTTTTGAAGATAGATGAGGCTAATGAATTGAAGCATAATAGGAGAGTCATTACTAGTAGGTTTTGTGTGTGTTATATGCATCTGCATTTGAAGTGCACATTTTATTAGCTTAAAGTCTCTAGGTCTACATTAAGTAAAACTTAAGCAGTACATTACAGAACCAAGTTTTGGTTCTTGTAAGCTTCCTCATTCAACATAAACATAACAAGTATTTATATTTATGTGTTGAAAGAAAGCTAATTTGGGAGTTAGATAATAGTATTCTTGTTGGGAGGAGGGAAAACAACAGGTTGTCAATGTTGGAGAATGTAACTAGTTTCGGTCTTCATAATTGTCATTGGTCTCATGTCTTTATTATTATGTATTGATCCAAAGAAGAATGAATATTGTAAAAAGAAAATTTACATAAGACACGGGATTTATGCTTGAGTCTTTGGTCAATAGGTCAGGCATCCATTGTATGCCTTTAGGAATGCCTTAAGTCAGAGAATCACTGTCATTATGTAAAGTCCCATTTAGATTCTTGTATCAAAAGGAAAGAAGAAAAGATGTATTTTGTAAATGAGTCTAGAATTGCTTCCTAAGGAACCTGTCGGCCAGCCAGCTTGAAAGTCAGCCATAGAGGGCTAACTGGACTCCTTAAAAAGGCTATAAATGTTGATAAATATAGGGCATAGGAATTAGGTGATTTCTCCTTGATGATAACTGCTTGTGAATACTTTTTACTTCTTTAGATTAGGTTCTTCTTTGAGTTAGATTATTATTATGTGTTCTTCTTCATCAAACAGCTACCAAACGATAAAGAACAATGAGACAAGGGACACAAGATGTAGGCGATCAGCCAGGGCCAAAACCTCTCCAATGTTGAAAGGAAAACCCAAACAAATTCTTCTTCTTATAGAATCTTCTAGTGACGAATACAAAGACCAAGACCAAATCACAAAGCTTCTATGATAAATTTCTTCTCTCTTGAGTCAACACAAGTCAAACTGCTTGCGCTCCTTTGGCTCTCGGCTACCCTTCAGATTTCAGCCTGTTGGATCAGACCTGCAACCCTCGGCCGCTTCAAAAACCCTAGTTGCAGCATGTGTGAGGGATTTCCACTCCCTTTTGCACCTTGATTCCCTACGCTTGGATAGTATGATTCCCTTTTTCAAATTCGGCTTGTAAACTAGCTTGTTTTATCCTTGATTTGGTCTCTAAGACAATAGTGATACCTTCGGCTTCTTCTACAGCGGATGGCACTTCTTATCTTTGCATGTGTGGAGATGACTTTACCCCAAACAGACCCAAAAACAATTTGGATTCCTTTCCTCCTTCCTTCGTTGGATAAGATGCTTCACTTTCTCCTTTCTTCGCACTTCTTCGTTGTATATCAGATGCTTGATGATGTTATGCTAAGTGCGACCGAGCTCCATCTATATATAGTGATTTGCTCCTTGAAATAGGCCAACTTGTGCAAGGGAGTAGGCCGACATGCTCTTTGAGAATGGTTTGTAGTTCCTTTGGAAGGCCGGCTTGATCAAATGCTTGTGACAAGTGTTGAAAAGTGCAACTACGTCGGTCTTCATGATGGATATGTAATTATGTATTTATATATAGAAGATGTTAATAATAATAAAATGTATTTTTAGTATACTTGTCTCATGGGTTCCATGAGCAATATTTTTTATTATGTAGATAGACTTCTTCTTGATGTCTATTAGGTCTACGTCTTCTAGGAATAAATACTTTTAGGTGAAGGATTCAGTTTGTATTCCAAGGACCTCGACAGCCCTCATACAATGCTATAATCAAGTGAAGACAATCTGCTGAAGTAGCACCGCTTGGAAAATAAACACAAGTCATATTAGCCTACATGATATAATGAAGTCGGCCTAAACCATATCTGATGGTCGCCCTAAAAGGTGAGAACTGTCTACTATATATATAAGACAAGTCTGAGGATCATTTAGCAAGAAATGAAACAGAGATAACACACTATTAAGTGCGGAATCTTTTATAAATTACAGACTCACGGTTACCACAGTAAACACAGAGAATATACTTACGAAGTATCTGCAGTTATCACAACAGAAAAGAAGGATAAGTATACAAAGTATCTGCAGTTATTACAACAGAGAAGGAGGATAAGTATACAAAGTATCTGCGGTTATTACAACAGAGAAGGAGGACAAGTATATGAAGATCTGCGGTTATCACAGCAGAGACAAAGTATATGTTTACGAATACAATTGCGGACATCACAATTGAAGGTTGCGTTAAGTAATTGCGGACACCACAGCAGAAGGGAATTGCGGACACCATATTGAAGACAACGTGTTACAAAAGAACAATGCAGAATCCACAGCAAACTTCAGTACAGAGATATATATACTAAGTGCGGATAAAAGACAATGACCTTAAAGAGAAGCAAGAGCAATAGTGAGGAAGGTAAATCCTTGATTTACCTTTTCACAGTACAAGTTATTTAAATACTAGTCTTGGGTCTTGATAATTGACTTGATGAAAGATTAACATAACTAAAAGAAGAGAAGACATAAGAACGTTCCCAAGTAATTATGAATAGAGAATTTTATTAACCTACAACCTTTTAAATTCCTAACATGATATCAGCGCTAAGGTGTTGAACATATGGGCTGCTTGTCAACAAAAGACACTCAAAGAAGCAAATACCAAAGTTTGGATTGGAAAGACAAACCAATTTGCAAGGAAGACTATCCAACTATTTCATGTGAAAAGATCAACTCATTAATCTTTGGTATCAAAAGATTTTGCATTCAAAACTTTGTTTGAAGGAAATCTCAACTTCTGAAGATAGTCATTATAATCAAGGGTTCAAGTACAACAACATTGAAGAAAGGAAATCCTTGACTTCATTCTCAATCACCATCAAGGAAGCTGTAAGCAAATCCACTCAAGTAAGTATTCATAACTCTATCTGTCAAGATGCCTTTTTGTAAAAAAAGCAACAAGCTGGTTGGATCATCAAATTTCAGTGCATGGAAGAAGAGAATAGAATTAAATTTAATTGAAGACGAAGTAATGAACTATATCAAAGGATCTACTGTTCAACTTCCAAAAGAAGATATTTCAGCCCATGCTAAGCACATGAAGGGAGAAATTAGAGCCCAAAGGATTCTCATAGAATCCATCAAAGACTCTCTCATTCTCTATGTATCAAAACTAAAGACTGCAAAACAAATATATGAAAAATGGGTGGAGCTATTCTCAGTGAGTACTGCTGGAGAAGCAATCTCTCTGAGACAAGAACTATGCAAAATGAAATTATCAAGGGAAGCAAGAATCGCCCCATACTTTACGAGGATTTATGAAATAAGAGATCAACTACAGGAACTAGGAGAAGTGATGTCTGACACTGAGATGACAACAATGGTGTTGAATGCTCTACCAGAGGAATGGGGAAGCTTCACTTCTAGTCTATATGGGAAGAAAGAAGCCACTCCATTCCATGATTTATTGTCTCTATGTAAAATAGAGGAAACAAGACTAAAGGCCAAAGCTGATACAGGACCAAGTGAAGAGAATCATGCCTTTGCAGCCTCATACAGGAAGAAAGGAAGATTCAGAAAATTGGGTCCTCAGAATAAAAGAAGAAATATGGACAATGTGCGATGCTTTGGATGTGATGAGCTTGTTCATTATAAAAGAGATTGTCTTAAATCTAGAAATGGCAAGAGGAAAAAGGAAGAAGCCCATGTCACATATGAAAGAAAAGAACCTGACGCTAAAAGATCTAAGAAGGAGGAAGCAAGAGATCTCTATTATGATTGAGATCATATTCCTCTGTAAGTGATCTCTGATCAGTTGTAAAATTGTATGATAGCATGTACATTAAAAAGCATCTCGATAAAAGCATTGAAGGAGCTCTCGGTGAAAAAGCTTCGGGAAAACCTCTCTACTAAGAGAAAATGAGTCATCAGATCAAGGGTCATCATGGAGACAGAATTTTGGGATGTGATGAGATATAGGTGAAGCAGGTTAAAGGAATGAAGCTTTTCATTCAAGAGAAATTGCTACGGGATGACTCAAGGAAAAAGGTATGAGTTATGTATATATTTATATGCTGACATTGGATGCTGTGAAGTGATGTCATATGGTTGCAGGTAATGGATTTCTGTGTTTAGAAGTATGATCTATGGAAGAGTATCTTTCGATGCACGGATAGATGAAATCAACATAATATGTCCTCATGATATATGAGGTGGCTATATATGAACAAGGAACTGGAAAATGTGTAAGTTCCTACGAATGGAGAATGCACAGAAAGAAAGAGATCATGAAATGCAACCATGTCAAGAGGCAGTTTTCATCCAGAGACCAAGAAGATGTGACTAAGGGATCTCCTGGGAAGATATGTAGACTCTGACGGAAGTTTGGTAAAGAAGAAGACCCTTGGCAAAACATATCATTAAGAGATGTGTCAATCCGTATGAAGGATGCCGGTGCCTACAGGAAGATGTCATGATGAAAGATCATCACTAAGGTAACTTTCATTCTAAAAGTTAATACGAATATGTTTATCTGGATGAATTTGTGAAGGGATGCTAATCATGAGAAAGAATGTATGATCCTTGGAAATGATTTGAAGGAAAGCAACATGGCATAACAATGGACCAGATAAAGGAAGTCTGATGAATCACTCTCTGATAGCTGACATGACTCAGGATGGAAGTAATGGATGATTTGTGCCCTACGAAGCTAAAAGTTGGAGATTACTCAATATCGAAATCCATGACATCGAGGACAAGAATTCTTCATGAGTAGTTGGGTGTCTGACCATTGTTCCTGGAGGTCCCTGTTATAGAGGGAGCCTGATGATAAGTCTCTTACTTGGAAGAAACTTGGTAATTCCTAAGAATGAACTTAGGTACATTCCTTATATAGGAATGAGTACATTCCCTTGTGGAATAGGTCCTCCCTGGTTGAGAGGGACAGATAGGCACATCATTTTGGTCTTGGGAAGATAGAATGGAGGATTGGGTAATCATATGGCATTCGATACTCTTTGAGAATGTGTTAGGGCATTCAAGATAAGAGTAGTCGGGGACCGATATTCTTTGAGGGCTAGATACCCAAGAGAAGAATAGTCCAAGAAGGTCATACTTTGGGAACACCCGGGTGGAGTATGTACCTTGGAGAGACAATGACGAAGGTGTCTACGAGTCATGTGTCTTGCCAGCATTGTAGCCCATTGTCTCGTTGAGAGATGGGGCTGTTAGTCAAGGCCTTACACTAGGACAATGGTGGTTGATATGATGCTATACAGATGCGATTACCAATCCAATTCTTCTTATGAAATTCTTCAGTTTGAAAGTGACCATGTACCTGTATGAATACCTCCCTAGTTAAGAGGGAGTGTTGAAAAGTGTAACTAGGTCATGATGGATATGTAATTATGTATTTATGTATAGAAGATGTTAATAATAATAAATTGTATTTTTAGTATACTTGTCTCGTGGGTTCCATGAGCAATATTTTTATTATGTAGATAGATTTCTTCTTGATGTCTATTAGGTTTACGTCTTCTAGGAATAAATACTTTTAGGTGAAGGATTCAGTTTGTATTCCAAGGACCTTGACAACCCTCATACAATGCTATAATCAAGTGAAGACAATCTGCTGAACTAACACCGCTTGGAAAATAAACACAAGTCATATCGACCTACATGATATAATGAAGTCGGCCTAAACCATATCTGATGGTCGACCTAAAAGGTGAGAAATGTCTACTATATATAAGACAAGTCTGCGGATCATTTAGCAAGAAATGAAACAAAGATAACACACTATTAAGTTCAGACTCTTTTATAAATTACAGACTCACGGTTACCACAGTAAACACGGAGAATATACTTACGAAGTATCTGCAGTTATCACAACAGAAAAGAAGGATAAGTATACGAAGTATCTGCGGTTATTACAACAGAGAAGGAGGATAAGTATACAAAGTATCTGCGGTTATTACAACAGAGAAGGAGGACACGTATACAAAGATCTGCGGTTATCATAGTAGAGACAAAGTATATGTTTACGAATACAATTGCGAACATCACAGTTGAAGGTTGCGTTAAGTAGTTGCAGACACCACATCAGAAGAGAATTGCGGACACCATATTGAAGACAACGTGTTACCAAAGAACAATGCGGAATCCACAACAAACTTCAGTACAGAGATATATATACTAAGTGCGGATAAAAGATAGTGACCTTAAAGAGAAGTAAGAGCAATAGTGAGGAAGGTAAATCCTTGATTTACCTTCTCACAGTACAAGTTATTTAAATACCAGTGTTGTGTCTTGATAATTGACTTGATGAAAGATTAACATAACTAAAAGAAGATAAGACATAAGAACATTCACAAGTAATTATCAAAAGAGAATTTTATTAACCTACATCCTTTCAAATTCTTGGAGGGTTAATGACTCAGAGAAATTTCCCTTTCACAATATGTAACATGCCCGCATAGGCCTTCAATATATGACATTGACTCACTAGACTTGATGACTTGATGACTTGATGACCAAACCTAATAGCTCACAATGGGAGCTTCATCTATTAAATAAAATTACTTGATCATGAAACCCATGACTCAAGCATTATAAAATAATTTTATTTTTCTTCTTTACATCAATTACATAAAATCATGATTACACATGTCATTATGAATACCGAACATAGTTACATATTTCAACAATAAAAAGCAACTCGTCCTCCATTTGGTTGAAGACAAACTCGCATATCTTAAAAGAAAGGTCTGTGATTTTAGAAAGGCATACAAAGTTTTTCTGAAGAAGAGCCATACGAAGGAGCTAACTGCCTGGAAGTCTGTGATGGTCTAAATCATGCGAATTTTCCAAGTTTTCTCTGATCTGAGACTGCAGGAAGCTGATGAAGTTTATCTTTAAAGGTTGAGAATAGAAACTTGTCTGGCTGATTGACCTGGTTCTTTGTGGAAGCTAGAAGTCTTGTATTGGTGCTTGGAAAGCCTCCTTTGAAGTTGATAAGAAGAGAGTTTTTGTGGGTTTTCCCCTGTTGGAGGGGTTTTGCCCTGGCATGTGCCTACATCTTGTGTTCATATGATCTCTACTTGTTTTGGCATTTATTTGATAATAAAACACACATATAATAATCTAAGAAGAAGAATATAATCACAGATAAATGAACACAAGATGTAGGCACATGAACACTGGAAAATGTGCTCTTAAAGTCGGCCTATATGTAGTGATGAAGTTGGCCCACAAGCTTCTGTATGGTCGGCCTAAAATAGAAAAGCTACCACTATATAAATACAAAGATCTACGATTCATTAGTGACATATACTTCGAACGTGTACAGGGTTCAGTGCGGATATTTCTAAGATACTACATTGTGACAAAGTCTGAAATAAGTGCAAGTTAAAAGGCAATGATCAAGTATAAGGTGCAGATTTGTTTTGAGGATTATTTTGAAGCAGTGAATGCGGATCTGTGTGAAGAAGCTGCAAACAGGAGTGCGGTCCATCTAGTGATGAATACAGCTGCAATCAAAGCAGAATAAGGTCTGTTCTCTATGCGTTGTAAATATTTGGATGGTATTCTACTGAAAGTTGATGAGCAGTCTAAGTGTTATGATAAGTAACCTCTGAATAAGTGCGAGAAAGGAAGGAAGGTGAATCACAAATTTACCTTCCTTATCACAGTTCATAAAAGAATGAAATATATCTCCAAAGATTCAAGGATGTGAGAAGTGAAAGACAAGATCTCGAATGATCTTGTCTCCAATAACTGAATGAGTAAGGAGTGTTTGAAGATAAACTTAGAGACCGAGTTCTCTAGTATTGGTGCAGGTCAGTGCAGGTTGGTGCAGAAAAGAAGGATCAACGTTGGTGGTTGACAAAGAAACAGTGACAAGGTCTTGGAAACATACTTAGGTCAAGGGTCTGAGTCTTGGTCATGGTACTTGTCATTTGAAAGTCTATAAGAAGAATTTCTCATGGGTTTTCCTCCAAGAGGGATAGGTTTTGCCCTGGCTCGAAGAGCCTAACTTTGTGTCTCTTGTATTTTGGTAATTCACTTGATGAAAGACTAAATAAGCTAAGAAGAGAAGACATAACTAAATCAAATAAGCTCAAAACTAAATCAAGTAAGCTCACAAGTAATTATCAAGAAGATAATTTGAATTAAACTCCGGCTCTCCAAATTCTCAACAAAAATTCCTAAATCGAAATCCCTCCTGTAGCAACTGATTAAATTTCTCCTAATTGTTAATTACTGAACAATTTATTTATGGTGTTACACGACAAATATCGAAATAAAATCTATTGCAGCCTTCACAACATAAAATACTACGGAAACAAAATACTGCGCATGAAAAAAATGAACACAAACACATGTACACTGTTATTTTTGGACAAATGTCCACCGAAAAACCCAATTTGGGAACACCGGTGCAACAATTGAGAGTTTTATTATTATGCAGTAGTTTTCTAAATAACAATCTTTGGATGCCCAAATTGGCAATTCGATACAGAGAATAAACTAAGGAAAAGGTAGTGAGAAATATCTCACATTGTCATTGGCGATTTGACACTGATTCGACCTCTGGATGGCTTGCCCCACGCTGCCTCTGCG
The DNA here is from genome assembly GCA_034641835.2 of Pinus albicaulis. Taxonomy (NCBI): domain Eukaryota; kingdom Viridiplantae; phylum Streptophyta; class Pinopsida; order Pinales; family Pinaceae; genus Pinus; species Pinus albicaulis. Next base: position 477,063,714 of record CM076584.1, read on the forward strand.
TAGTCACTTCGTCACAACCTCCAGGAATTGCGTTACCCCTCTAGTTGATTGTTTGCTGACTAGAAAATCAGATCTTTGGCCCTCTGGTTTCACACCCTGTCTTCTGGCACTAGATCTCAAATGCTCCCCAACAAAACTGCGGATTCCCTCTGAAGCACTGCGTTGCCTCTGCGTGGCACTGTGCTGCCTCTATGGACCTCTCGATGCCTCCTCTGCAATGCACTCACTGGATCAAGAAAATATTCCTCCGGCCAACTATCCCTGCCCCTCACTGCAAGAAATCACTCTATCACTCTCCGGCTATTGCTGCGCTGCTCCCTTGAGAATTCGATCTCTAGATCTTTCTCACTCGGTGTGTTCTCCAAGTGCCCATCGAGCTCCTTCTTATAATCTCTCGTTGACATATCAATGACGAAGATTAAAACATAATCAAAGGATAAGATTAACTGGGAGTCGATCCTCGTCTTTATCTAGAATATTCACATCCGACTTAATTAATGAACTTTAATTAATCACATTTCCTAAGTTTAGACTTAGGAATATACAAAAAATGATTAATTGTTTTAATAAAGTCATCTTTGGGTGGAATTTCCCAAAACAATATATTGGTTTTGGAGAATGCATGTGTCCTAGCCTCTCTGCAAAATCTCAAGGCTAGAGCACATTCGATGCTACAAAAATCAACACTCCCTCTTAGTGAGGAATTTGCTCTAGTGCTGCAATCTCTTGAAGCATCACTCTAACTTTTGCACCATTCCAACTACGCTGCTGCCCACCAACTACTGCGATGCTCTAAATTTGCGCTGCATCCATGCTGCTCTTGACCTTGATGAACTGCTGTCAACTACTGCATCTGCAATGTAACTCTGTTGTTGTTTCCATTGCAACATCTGCAACTCCCTCTCATCTGTTGCTGCTGCAACTGAGAGATGTCCATCATACTTAACCAACTGTGTTTAGTCTGATGCATCTGTCAACCGAGTTCTAACTGCTACTATCCTCTGTGCTGTCATTGAGGCCGCTGCTGAGTCTGCACTGTGCCAATTGCACTGCTGCCAACTCTGGTCTGTGCTGCTTAGTTCCTAAAACTGCTAACCACTGCATCTGTCACTTTGGCTCTGACTGCACCAACTGTGATTGGTCCATCATGCTACTGCTTTTATGGGCTCTCGTAACAAGGTATTGATCCAAGAGGTGGACTCCTCAAGGATCCTGCCCAACCTGTAACTCTCTGGGGCTACAAAACCAAATCACCCCACCTCACTCGTGGAGGTATCTCGGTGATCATGACAAACTCTTCTTCCAATCTGGAGGACAACCTGTCGATCTCTGTGGATGCAACCTGCTGATCCTGCCGCTCCTCCTTGTTCTTCTTTCGAAGAGGACACTGATAACTGAAGTGGCCCATCTCACCACATCGGAAGCATTGATCTTCGAAATATCCTTCCTTTGCTATCCTTCCTTTGCCTGCGCTGCTCCTGTTGTCCCTTTGATGCGAGGGTTGCATTCTCCTCTTCCTTCACCTCCTTCGTCCTACTCCTGCTGCTGCTGCCACTGATGGTGCTCTTCATCAACTCATGCCTCATCTGTTATCGCTGGAGATCAGCCCACATCCTCTCCCAATTCGACAATATTTCTCTACCCAGAATGCTCTGGACGAAAATTTGTCATTCTTCTGAGACGCTGTTCAGGGCTAATCTCACAAACTCCGTAGGCTGAGGCGCTGACTCTACAGCTGCCAGCTAGTCCCGGACATCCTGAAGCCTCGTAAGGATATCCTTCTTGTACGCCTTCAACGGATCTGGATCTGCGGGGACAACCACCTCACTATCGATGTAAGTTTTGAGATCCAACTCATCCAAAAGGAAGGAGATCCTTGCCTTCCAAATCACATAGTTGGAGGCACCCTCCAACCGATCCTGATCTCTCAAACCTGTTGATGCCATCTCGCCAATCAAATAAGTCAAACTGCCTCCTCTCTCCTCTGCGTAGCTGCTGACTGGCTCTACACACTCCTTGCTGGAGTAAGTAGATCTGCTCCTGACTACTGTTGCTCTTCAGTGAGAAATCAAATTCCTTGGCTAGGAATTCTCTGAGGAAGGAATTCCCTCAGTGTGCTCTTCTTCCCTTCTGACACTTTTCTGCTCTAGCAAACTGTTGCAAAAAAAATTGCGTCCTAGTTGAAGATCTTCTCTGTGTGGAAATTGTTGCGCTGCGCCCTCTGGCACTGACAAGTCTCAATCCGGAAAATCTTATTCTCTGTCTACTCACTCAGAAATAATTTTCCACGAAAATTTGCCCTCCTAGCTATGGGTTGCATAGCTCCTCTGGGGTTTCGAACTGCTGCCTACGCAGTGCTTTCGAAATCTTTCTTTTGCCTGCAACTCATCTCTTCCTGCTTCACTTGCGCTCTGATACCATGTAAAAATTCCTAAATCGGAATCCCTACTATAGCAACTGATTAAATTTCTCCTACTTGTTAATTATGTAACAAGTTTTTTACGGTGTTACACAACAATTATTGAAATAAAATCTACTCCAACCTTCACAACATAAAATACTACGGAAACAAAGTACTATGCAGGAAAGAAATGAACATACACACGTGTACATTGTTATTTTTGGACAAATGTCCCTGGAAAAACCCAACTTGGGAAAACCGGTGCAACAACTGAGGGTTTTATTATTATGAAGTATTTTTCTGAATACAAATCTTTGGATGCCCAAACTAGCAATCCGATACAGAGAATAAATTGGCAAAGAGGTAGTGAGAAAATATCTCACATTGTCATTGGCGATCTGACACTAATTCGGGCTTTGGATGGCTTGCACCACGTGGTCTCTACGTAGTCACTACGCTGTCACTATGTCACAGCCTCCAGGAACTGCGTCACCCCTCTCGCTGATCGTTTGCTGACTAGAAACTTGGATCTCTAGCCCTTCGGTCTCACACCACGACTACGTCACAGCCTCCAGGAACTGCGTCACCCCTCTAGCTGATCGTTTTTTGATTGGAAACTCGGATCTCTGGCCCTCCGGTCTCACACCCGACCTCCGTCACTAGATCTTGACTGCTCCCCAACAAAACTGTGGATTCCCTTTGAAGCAATGTGCTACCTCTCCAGACCTCTCGATGCCTCCTCTGCAATGCACTCATCGGATCCGAAAAATCTTCCTCTGACCAACTATCCCTGCCCCTCACTGCAGGAAATCAGTCGAACACTCTCTGACAAGTGCTGCGCTGCTCTGTTGAGAATTCGATCTCTAGATCTTTCTCACTCAGTGTGTTCTCCAAGTGCCCATCGAGCTCCTTCTTATAATCTCTCATTGACATATCAACAGCCAAGATTAAAACATAATCAAAGGCTACGATTAACTGGGAGTCGAGCCTCGTCTTTATCTAGAAGATTCACATCCGACTTAATTAATGCACTTTAATTAATCACATTTCCGAAGTTTAGACTTAGGAATACATTAAAAATGATTAATTATTTTAATAGTCATCTCTAGATGGAATTTCCCAAAACAATTTTTGGGTTTTGGAGAATGCATGTGTCCTAGCCTTTCTACAAAATTTCGAGGCTAGGGCACATCCGATGCTACAAAAATCAACAATCCATACTTATCACCTTCCATCTTTCCCTCGTTTGATGTCCCAACTTCTGGTTGATTGCTATCTATGACGAATGTTGGTTATCTATTTTCCTCATTCTTGAGTAGTGTCCTTGAAATTTTTCTCTAAGAGGTTGATGCCACAGAAGGAAAAGAAAGAGCGTGAGCCATAATGATAAAATGCAAAATATTGGCTAGAATATAATAAATGCGTGGACAAAAGCCTACCTTGAGCTCTACCTCCATCATTAGCCCTTACTTAGTTCTTGGCTAATGCATGAGCAGTCAAAATGGAAGGAACAATGCTATCCCAACCCTGACGAACAATAAACTGCTTCATCTTTAAGGGGTACATGGTGTATGAATGAAAGTTTGTGCAAAAGATGGGTGGTAAAGATAGGTCGAGGAAAGGGTTAACTCAGGTCCCACAATTGCACCCTCTTCACATTGTAAAACTCAAGAATGATGGTATTTCATAGCCAATACACAAATGGTGGCATCTTCCATGAAGCATACATGCATCATACCGTTATTCGCTTGCCCCTGTTGATTGATGTGTTGGCCTAGGAACTGTTCCTCCCCTTAGGGTTGGAAGCAAATAATAGGGCCTCTGGATATCCCTCCCATATTTACGCATGGTAAATTGACTACAATCCCTAAGCTAGAAAGACATTTGTAGATGATGTTTGTGTGAAGGACTATTGTGCCTTTTGACAGAGATATGGTCCAGGATGATACTCATATGGTTACTTTACTTACGACGACGATCTCACTTTATTTTTAGGCTATGTTTCTGATGTTTTCTCCCAGGTACAACTCTATCCCTTGAGGGATTGATTGATACTTCCACAACACTTGAAAGAAGGTGTCCAATCCCAATTGATGACCCTTTAGTGCACCATAGTTAGGATGTTGACAACTTTGAGAAGAGTGTTGACCTTGGGATGGATCCAACACTGATGATCACCTCCTATTTTTTGTGTAGAGCTTGAAACACCTCTCATTGAAGCTAGGATGTTGCCTAGAAAGAGGTGTTAGTTTTTGTAGCATTGAATGGTGTTCTAGTCTCGAAACTTTGTGGAGAGGCTAAAACACATGAGTTCTCCAAAACCCAAAAATTGTTTCTAGAAATTCCACTTAGAGATAGCTCAATTAAATTAGTTGACCATCATTTAAATTTTTCGGAAGTCTGACTTAGGAAAAGTGGTTAATTAATAGTAATCAATTGAGAAAGGTGAGAATTCTCTAGAAACTCACACAGATCGGTTTAGAGATGATCTCAACCATCGATTAAGTTTTAATCTTGGCCGTTGGAGTCCCAACTGGAGATTATAAGATGAGGTCGATGGGTAGATGGAGAATACACCAGTGCAGATACTCAGTGATCGAGGCAGTTTGATTTCCCAATTGCAGGTGATTCAAAAGTGAGATCGAGCCAGTGATCAAGTAGCAGGTTTTAGCGGGGTAGAGTAACAGATTTTCGCAGGAGTTTCCAGTTTCGGAAGAGTCAGGAGAGGAGGCTGTATTATTTCTCTTGGAGGCTGAGCAAACCCTGCGAAGGGCCTGCGTAAAGTCTCAAAGAGGTAGTTTGATTTAGCTGAGATGGAGGCGGATCCATTTTCCAGAAGGCTAGGAGGATCGTTTCCAGAGCAACAACAGATAGAATGACTTGAGTAGCAAAGGTTCCGAGCTGAGCGAGTTACAGGTTGTGCAGTGGTGACATAGAAGCTTGCGTATGTGGCTTGGACGACTGACTTAGAGTTGTCAGATTGAGCCGGGATTGCTTGTAGAGGAGGGTAATTTCCCTGAGTAAATTTTGCCAGTATTTCTCCCGGATAGAAATGCCAGTTTGGCATCATTTTATTGTACTCAGAATTTTTGTTGCTACATAATAATAAAACCCTCACTTTTGCATCGGTTTTCCCACATTGCGTTTTTTCGGGGGCAATTCTCCAAAAATAATTGTCATATTTTATCTCTGTCTGCTAGCATTTCTTAGTTCCTATTTTTGCTTCCGCAATATTTTTATGGTGAAGAGATTGCAGTGTGAATAATTGGTTATCATGTCGCAAACAAAATAAACTGCATAATTAATTTATTAGTTAGAAGAATTATTTCCAATTGTTGCATTTCAAGAAAATTTTCACAAGAGGATATATCCCAATGAACATAGGATGCCCATAGGCTGGCATTGCACCTTCTAATTGGACATTGCCTTGTTCTTGGAATAGTTTGATCATGATGATGGCTTGAGGTCCATTTGGGAGGGATGGTGCATGTTTCTAGAGGATGATGTAATGCTCTAGCCTTGGGACATCATTGTCGTAAGGCCTTCTGTGATGACCTAGGCTTGGGTGATAGTGATATCTCGATGAGGAGGGTTTTGTTTGACAATCTACACTTGTTAATGAGGAGATGGCTTTGAGTGAGGAGCAATCATGTGATCCATCCTTTATAATGTCCTTGACCCCTTAGGAAGCTTTTGACGTAGTCCACTAGCCTAAAGTAGGGAAATATTTAGTAAGGGGACTTAAATTGCATAAGGGAACTTTATAAAGTTCAAAAAGGAGAAAGGGTGATATTTACTAGGCAAGTTAGAACTCACTTTAACTTTATAAAGTGAAATATCATAAAGTGACTTTATAAAAGTGAATTCAACAAAAAAGGGAAGGTGAAAAGGCAACCCTAAACTCATAAAAAAAGGAAAAAGAGGACTCTCCTCATTCATGCATTTTTGTGAGTTTGGAGAAAGAGCTTTGGGAGAGAGTTTGAGGAGAAACTTAGGGCTTTGGAACCCTAGCCGCCATAGTAGACTTCGGTGTTGAAACTACACACCCTAGTTTGCGTTTGAGAGTAGAATTACTCAGATTTCACCGCTGAGCTTCAATGGAGAACAAGGTTTTTGATAATACTTTGGTAGTCATGTGTTATTAGTTGATTTTAAAGAACTTATTGGATATTCTCTATAGCACTGCAGGTTGAGGAGCTTCATTAAAGTCTGAGAGAACAAACTCAGTCTGGGCCTTGGAGATTGACTTAAGAAACAAACAGAGACCGAATCTAAATCTGGGGAGCGCGATTCTCATTTTGATCATTAAACTGTGAAAGGGAGTGGTTTGATTCTCCTCTTGGGAAGAACAGCTCGAGCACCTGGCTAAAACCATAGATTATTCCAACTGCTGAATGAGTTCTTGCATTTTTTTGGATGGCGTGTAGGAGACTGAACTGAACGTGCCATCTGTGGGGACTATTTTCTGTTATTCCCAGGTCGTATACTCTTCTTCTGGACGTGGGGCCTACTCCTTGTGTGTGGTAGCTGAATAAACAAATTTGGTGCAGCCCGTGAGTATTATTTGGACTTGGGTCATACGTACTAACTCTGTTGGACATGGCTGTGATTACCCAACTGCATGGAGCCTATTCTGACACTGTGGGGGCCGCAAAACATTGTATTGTTGACTGACATAAGCCAGAGGACCAGCGCTGTACATTTTGCTGAATATTTGGATATGTAAGGAGGTTTAGCACTGGTGTTTCAGCGTGCTATAGACTCATTCCAACGCCTATGTCTTCAGCAAGTGTGGGAGCATCGTTCTGGGGACTGAAAGTTTGTGCTGGAACTTATTCTCATTGTTTATCTTCGTTGCCAGGTTTAATCTCTGAAGTCTGTCATCTATATCAGTGTTGATAATATCGGCGATATTTCGCGAAATATTGCAAATATCGTGATATTTTCAGGGAAACGATATTTCGGTAGGTAAATATCGCGATATTTTGAAAATCTTGGCAAAATATCGCGATATTTTGATAATCTTGGCAAAATATCGGCTAAATATCGCCAAATTTTGAAAATATCAGCTAATGTTTAAAAATCTGAAAAAAATGATTATGTTTGCCGATATTTTCCGATATTTTGCCAATATTTTTGCCGATATTGCCGATAAGATGTTTTCAGGACCCTCACCGATATTCAACTGTTAAATGAAAAATGTCTTTCCTGTACCTATTATTGCCTATTTCCAATTGCCTTGCATTTCCGAATTTATGATTAAATTTACAAATTCTGGAGACTGTTGTGGCCCATGGGAAAAGATTAAGACAATGAAAATAGAGCAGACTAGCCATTTACACCTACAGCAGGGAATAATCAAACTGATTAAAGAAATATCACACTGAAACTCAAACTAAAGTCAGAAATTGTTAAGTGGAAATTCAGAAGTTTGTGAAGAAGGAATCTTACATCCTTTGCACCTTGTTCTTGGAGATCTTCACCATTGGAGGATGCGGGAGGGCCTTCTGCTCAGAGATGCGGTCTAAAAGGAGGCCTTTTGTTATGTTTTCTCATTGAGATAGCCATCTTTGAGGTCGGTTTGTGAACTACTTAACTTGCGAACACTTAATATATTTTTTTTATGACTTTTAGTCTAATTTTGTTCTAAATCGACTTGGTTTCCCTCGTATAAGTAGAGGGAAGTCGTTATAAGAGGATTATTGTCACAAACACACACACACAATATATATCTCGTGAGAGAGTGCGCTTTAATTGTTCTTGTCTCTTGGATACAATGGATCGGTAAGGATAGCAAATTGTCTTAGGGAGGATAAAATTGTTTGGAGGGATTTTTTTTGGATTGATGAAGTGATGCTATGGTGAATTGTGCTATTTTATCTTGAGTATTTTCTTCCATTTTGCAATGTTGTAGAATTAGGGTTTCTATGAAGTTTTCATGATATGTCATGGCTCTAAAATCTCCTCTGCAGGATTTGTTGCTTAGTATTCATCAAGGAAATTTTGAATAATATTCCATGACCTTAAATCTTGAATTGGTTGAAAGTCTCTAGGGTTTGATTGAAGGGTTTTTCTCTCTTTTACTCGCTCCAATCAAGGTACTAGTCTTTGTGTGTCAATCTCTTAAATTATGGTAGCCTAATGTTACGTGACGTCAAAATCTTCATTAGTAGCATAAGATACATTAAACACCATAGTCCTAGTCCTAGGCTTTGCATTTCTTAAATTTGAAAAGGAAAAATATCATTTTTATGCATATTTTTAGACATATTTCCAGTGTTGACGTCTAGGGTTTAAAATTTAATAGCTGTTTTTGTGCATTTTCAGCCATTGAAAGGTTGCTGTAATGTTTTCCCTTGTTTGCTTATCAAATAGCCATTGATTATTTATTGTATATGATTATCTGTGGACTTTTTTTGCTATTATTGTCATAAATTTTGCGTGCTGTAAATTGTCTTTATTTTAAACCCTAATTTTTAACAACAATCAGTAAATTTAAGGTTGCATGTGTTTGGAAACTATTTGAATTTTGAGCACTTTTAGGACTTGTCTTAGCTCTCTAGACTTAGCCATAGGTTCTTTGAACTTGCTAGCACATTTCATCTAGTGCTATACCTTATTCAACATTATTCTGGGTTGTCTAACCAGCAGAGTCCTTAGAGGGTATTTGGCATTGGAATCCTTGGGTTACTTAATCTCTGATACATGTTGGGAAAGCCTCCCTTTTGGGGATAATATCCATCCATAGAATAGTAGGGGAACAACTACTAAGGTGATAGTGGTGGCTGATCTCATTGCTGCCCTTAAGCTAGAGTGCGTAGTGGGGCTTTGCAATAGGCTGCTAGATTTTGCAGTAACGGGTACCCAGGGTGTTGGCTTGACTAGTTGTTGCCAATGGTTCTGGGTATCTTCCAAGATTTGTCCCATTTGGTGTTTGGTTAAAATCTTCCTAGGTGAGGGGCAAGTAAGTTGACGGGTTTACTTGGGATGCCGTCCATGAATGTGGGGAGGCATCTCTTGGGTTTGCCTGCAATGTTTTCATCAGGAAAGAAATACATTCTGGGTTTTTTCATTCGAATTGGTGGTAAAATTTTTAAGGGAGCCAATTTCATCAAGTCAGACTTTCATAACTCATTGCTCCTGCTTTGTATTTCTTTCTTTATGCTTACATTTGATGAAGATAGAGAATGAGTCCTATTTCTATTTGATATGTTGCCATTATTAGTTGAATACAGTACAGGCAATATTTTATTCAATATTGAGTGTAAGTGATCAAGTTGGATGTTTATTCTTTTGTAGAATTCCAAGGCCATTCTGATTAAAATAATCTTGAAATGGGTACAGAAAAAACAGTTGTGAGCTTGCTATTCATTATTGTTTGGATCTATTTTGGATTAGTTTATATTATTGAGGATATTTGGATCTCTTACTACCACTTAGATTAAGATGCAAGTCTTGATTATGGTTTCTAGTTTAATTATATGTTTATGTTAATTATTACAGCAATCTTTAATAAATGACAATTATATTAATGTGTAGCTTATTTCATGAGATTGAAACACTGTTGTATGGCTTGTATGTATCATGAATTTTGAGATTTTATTTTGTAGAGGAGATTTTCGCAACTACAATATACAAGAAGCATATATTGCAAACCAACTTCTTCAAGGTTCAGAATATGATGTGGATGATCTTATTTTGGCTCAGAACCTTATTTATTCAACCGTTAAGGTACATCTTTTTCTTACAACTTCTATGGCATATTTAATGTTATGTCTTTAATTTTATACTATGGGATAGGTTCAAAGCTGTAATGTACAATTTTAGATCTGTTGGATATAAATTTATGAACATCAAGCCTTATTTAAAAAGTAGTATCATTTCTCCTTTCCTACTAATTCGGTCAATAAAGATTTAGAAGTCAAGCCATATAGAAGTGCCATTTTCTTGTTGATGCAAAACCAATTGTATATTTCTGGCATCCAATTTAATCCTGTTTTGAATAATATCATTAGCATTATATTAGTACGTGGATAGGATTGTTTGATTTGAACATTGGTTGTACTCATTTGAAATTTTTTTTTATTGGGTGCTCACTAGTGTAGCTCCCTCTTATTGAACTAACTTTTTACCATGGAAATACAGGGGTCCTCATCAGTATCCTTCTTATTTTTAATCCATAGTATTAAATTGAAGAAAGCGGTCGATGGATGAAATTTGTTTGTGTCAAGTATCAAAGCTGTTGAGAGCCTCCATAAATTTTCACAATCTTCAAATTTAATGGTTTCAAGGGTCAAATTTGACCAGGTTAAAGTTTTGTTTACACCATCTCAACTGCTGTGCTGAATTTTGTTTCCTATGACAGTGCTTGCTGTTGCACTGTCAGAAAATTGTTGTTCATCCACACTGTTGCATTGTCTGCAATTGCAATTTCCAGAATTCTTTGTGCACCAAATTACATCTAGTGGATGCAGATTTTCCATTAATATTTCCAACACCCCTCCTCTTTGGAATATGGTTTTCCTTCATTGCAAGCACTTCATTGACTTCTTGAGACTCGTCTTTTCTCTATGGTCACTGATTTGTTGTCTTACCATAATGAAAATGAATGATGCGTTTGCACTTCGGCATGCTTAGTTTTTGATTTTTACCCATTTGAACAGCTTCTTGGTTATCACAGAAAAGCACTGTATGGCTCTAGTGTACAGTACCGATGTTAGCGAGTATTCCTGTTAGTGAAGCTTCTCTTCACACTGCATTCCATGCACATTTATAGACTGCTTTGCTTGAAAATAATGCAATATCCTTGTGCTTGATGCTGTTCCAGCTCAAATTTGTTGAACCACTGCAAAATGCATAACGAGCTACAAGGCAGCAGGTTCTGTGCCATATCCGATGTGTTTGACACAAACACGCTAAGACACATATTTGACACATGCACTAGCTGTGTTCCATGTGTTAGACTGAAACAATTTTTTTTTTCATTGGCATTTTCACTTTAGCTATAGTTAATGAACTCTCCTGGTCCCTCATTGTGCAGGTGAAGGGTAAAGTCGAGATTTGAAGGCATTCCAAGTGTTTTGTAAATGTTCTAGTTTCTAAAAATTTTGATCATTATCTCTATATTTCATTTTTGTACTTGTAATGTGTGCGCGTCTGTGTGTGTGTGTCTTTCCCATGTCCTGTTTCCATGGACTATGTGTCCCCTGTTGGATACCCATATGTTCATTAGCTTCATGTCCTGTTTTCTCATGCCATGTGAATTAGATAACGTGACGTTTACTCACTCTCATTTATGCATCTTATCCAGTGGGAATCAGTTTATCCTAATCATGCTTTGTCCTTTCATGCACACTCAACTCGTTTCTACCTCCTGGTTTTGAGTCTTGACACCATCTGCACTATGTAATTCTGTACCAGCATCTTTGAAAGCCTCTTCACCAACTGTGTCAATCTCCTTGGCACTGATTTAGTCCATCCTTCATATGCATAATCTAATTCTTACTTCATATCTATTTCAATTATAGGTTGTAGATAAATTTGTTTGTTTGTTTGTTTGTTTGTTTGTTTTTTTTTTGGTTAAATTGAAAACTACATCTTATACAAAAATATTTATAATCAGAAATGCAAAGAGAAGGGTATATACGCTGAACTTCATAATCTCTTCTTGAGGGCTACTAGAGCAGAAATAAAAGAACAATGCTCTTTAGTCGTCCAAATACTAGTCATCTTTGTTCAACAAGGCTCCCTTTTCCAGAAGTTGATGGCATACTTCATCTTCCCATAAACTACCAAAAGAATACAGAGAGCTACTTTCTCGATAGAAATCCAACATACACCTAACTTTCCAGAACATGAATAACACTAAGACTGTTGGCAATGCTGAACCCTGGGGATTGTGAGTAAGACAATTGCCATCCCCAAACAAAGTAATGTGCTAATGCACCTTGCCCTAGGGTAGTGTAGAATGTTGATCCTCAAACAAACTCCAATAATGCTCGGTGAATACTTGGTTGTCGTTGGACATTGGAAAACTACATAGATCTCATCTGATAGACCACTAATGGCCAACTTGGCCCAACACAAAATCTCTTGATAAATGACTAGCCAAGCCAAAACCATCGACGTATTGGAATACCACACTGTGTAGATGTTGAATAGATGGGTAATTCAAGTCCTTAGATACCCAATGAGCATTAAGAATCAGAGAAAGAGGATGTCTTTGTGAAGTGTTGAATGCATATAGCATGAGTGATATTGAAGAAGCAAATGGGAAAAGCTCTGGTTGTAGTCTCTCGAAAATGATCTCGGCATACCCATGTTCATCTGATAAACTCAAGCTTTGGAATAAGAGTTTGCTGGTCCACGATTGAGAGACGATTAATGGTGACAAGATGACCAAGAGTTCACCATTTCCAATAATGAGCACTAGTATCCCATAAATCTTACCAAAAGTGTTAGTTTTTTGTAGCTCAGACAGGTCTTCTAGTCTCTATTGGCGTCTAGAGGCTAAGGAACACAAGAGGATAATTATCTCGAAGACCCAAAAGATGTTTTTAAGGGAAATGTATTAATTGGATTAATTAGCCAGTTTGTAATTATTTTCCTAAGTCTAACTTAGGAAAAGTGGATAATTAAATCATATTAATTGAGACAAAATAAATTTTGCTATAATGACTTCTAGAAAATCATGAGATGGAGTCAAGATGATCTTAGCCATCGATTGGAGTTAGATCATGCTTGTTGATTCGTCAACGAGAGATTATAAGTGCAAGTCGATGGGGCATTTGGAGATACAATGAATTGCTGTGAGAGCAAAGGCGCAATGATAACATGGAGGACACCAACAACATGGTTTCAATAGGAAAATTGAGGAAAGAATTTTCGGATAAACTCTTCACGAAGATTCCAATTATTCCGAGAGAAGGAAGGAGGTCAAATTAATTCTGCACAGAGGTTGCATTAGCTAGTACATGTTATTGGGCAACAATTTGATTTGCAGTTCCCGAAAGAGGTGCGAGTTGCTCTAGCGAATTGATAGAGGCAAAGATTATTGGTTGAACGGATTTCTAGAGGCAGAGCGAGTTCCAGAAGAGGCCATACACATTTCTAGTTTTGCCAGTGCGTGTTGCTGGATGATCAGAACTGGATCAAGGACCTAAGGATTAGCTCAAAATTCAAAGTTACAAGATTGGGTTGAAACCAAGATGGTTGCATAGGTGTTGTCTTCTTGATTCTGGCACTGCAAACGATTCGAAAAATGAACACCGTATGAAGAAGTTATTGCATTTTGAATGCTGAGTGGGTCCGGCGGAGCACTGAGGGGCCAACCCTCCTCCCATGGAACCTTATCATATGACTAGTGTGGGAGCTTAATGTTAAGAGCGCTTAAGGAGCCTAATCTCAGGTTTAATATTTAATTAAGCTTCAGTTAAGTGGAGTTTAATATGGCGGAGATTTTGGAGGCGCTCCCAAATTTAGACGGACTTCCACTTTTAGTGGAGTTAACTAGCACTTGCCCCACATTTAGTGGAGGAAATTGGAGCAAATTTGTTTTGGTCATAACTCTCTCATTATTGAACCAAATTGGACGAAATTTTAGTCAATTTTGGGTCTCTTCGACCTCTTGGACACTTTGGGACAAGTTTCAGGTCGAATGGAGGTGATCTTCAACAGCTTTTGCTTCAGGGAAGATGAAGGAGCCATCAGGGCCACCATGAGACAAATTCAGCTTGAGGCCTAACCAGGGGAGTTAGAGTCATTTTCTAGAGTTCCAATAGGCTAAATTGGATAATTCAGATGTTCTGAATCTGATGAAATGGTTTGCAAAGTCTGTAGAGAGCATTAGAAAGCTGAAAAGCTTCATTTAAGTTCCAGAGGCCATTTTTGCCTGCTTTTGCTAGCAACAGTGTAGGGCCTAGCCAGGGGAGCTAGAGACCATTTGCAGCAAACCAATGGTCATTCTTGACTGCAAATTTGATTTTGAATCTAATGACAGAGGTTTCAGAAAGTTTGGATAACTTCTAGAGGACGAAAACTCTGCAGAGAGGTTTTCTTTGACCCAGTGCCAGGGGGTGCCGACAGTGTATGGAGGCGAAACCAGAGCAGCCGGAGGCCGTTTCTGATGAAAAAATAGTCGAACTTGGCTATTTTAGACATTTTGGAACCAATGGAAGTGGTTTTAGAACATTTTGAGAACTTCTTCAGCTCAAGAAGTTGATGGGAAATTTTGGGCAGCCCTGGGCAAACTGTGGAGGATAGCCTATTTTGGGGATGCTGTGCTTGATTTAAGCAATTTATTAGTTGACATTTGGTGTCTGATGTTTGTTGGATACAACAGTAGTGGTTTCAGTGATTTAAACAGAATTCTGAGGGAGTTTGTGACATTTAGAAGCTCAGAGAAGCTTAGTGCACTGACAGAAGGAAATGTGTTAACAGGAGCCTAAAGCTGTTTGCAGAATTTGGACAGCCATTAGAGGGATGTTAAATGGTATTCTCAGCCCTTTGAATCATTTTTGTATTCATTGGAATTAAGTATTTACTTTGTAAGAAAAACTTACCATAATCCCAAAGAGCTGAGTCATGATGACCAAGCTCAAAGGAGACATAGTCCACGAGATTTCGGGTGAATTCCTATATTATATTGCTGTTGTGTTTAATGGTTTTATTGTTGAATTATGTTGCTGTTATACATGTTAAATTACAGCAAGAACAAATAAACTTCAGACACATAAACAGTAAAAAAAAACATACACCACTTTTAAGCGAAAATTCCACAAAATGTCAAGTTCAAGCTAGATCATTTTAATTAAAACTGAGTGGTAGGTTCTTGAACTCCATACAAGTTATCCACACCATTTTCAGATCACTGGAGGAGGTGCGAATTGCATAGATAAGGGTTGAGTTTGTTTGCAGAGGATTTTCCAGTGTGATTTGACTCGTAGAGGTGAGGGAAAAATATTGCCGGAGTTTTTCCGATGAGAGGCAAGCAGTATATGTAATTCTCAATTGTGAAGATTATTATTAATAATAAAACCCTTATTTGTTGCACTGGTTTCCACACACTGGGGTTTTTCCAGGGACTATTGTCAAAAAATATTGGTGTCTAAATTTTGTGTGTGCATTACTTTTCTCAATTCCTATTATTAGTTATTTTCTTAAGTCTAACTTAGGAAAAGTGATTAATTAAATCAGATTAATTGACACAAAATCGATTTTGCTCTAATGACTTCTAGAAAATCATGAGATGCAGTCAAGATGATCTTAGCCATCGATTGGAGTTAGATCATGCTCGTTGGTTCGTCAACGAGAGATTATAAGAGCAAGTCGATGGGGCATTTGGAGATACATTGAATTGCTGTGAGAGGAAAGGTGCAATGATAATGTGGAGGCTACCAACAACAGGGTTTCAATAGGAAAATTGAGGCGAGAATTTTCGGATAAATTCTTCACGAAGATTCCAATTACTCCAAGAGAAGGAAGGATGCCGAATTAATTCTGCACAGAGGCTGCTTTAGCTAGTATATGTTGTTGGGCAATAATTTGATTTCCAGTTGCTCGAAGAGGTGTGAGTTGCTCTAGCGAATTGATGGAGGCAAAGATTATTGGTGGAACAAATTTCTAGAGGCAGGGCGAGTTCCAGAAGAGGCCATACGCATTTCCAAATTTTCCAGTGCGTATTGCTGGAGGAGGTGCGAATTGCATAGATAAGGGTTGAGTTTGTTTGCAGAGGATTTTCCAGTGTGATTTGACTAGTAGAGATGAAGGAAAAATATTGCCAGAGTTTTTCTAATGAGAGGCAAGCAGTATATGTAATTCTCAATTGTGAAGATTATTATTAATAATAAAACCCTTATTTGTTGCACTAGTTTTCCACACACTGTGGTTTTTCCAGGGACTATTGTCAAAAAATATTGGTGTCTAAATTTTGTGTGTACATTACTTTTCTCAATTCCTATTATTATTGGTGAAAATTGCAGTAGTGGTTTTATTCATTATTTGTCGTAATCAATTTCTGAAGACAAATAATCTGCATAAAATAGAAGAGTAATTTCTGGTAACTGCAATTTAGGAAATTTCACATGGTATCAGAGCAGATCTAAAGTGCATGGGATTTACCTACATGCACTACATGCATATTCCACCACTCAATAGAAGAAAAAGTCTCTCGATATCTAATCGCATGGATGCTCCCAAATGGGCTAGTGAAAAGCGCATATTTGCTCAACTGTTTATGTACCAAGGCAGGCTCCTCCTCATTAGGGACTAATCTAGTCAATGTAATCATATATTTTTCTAGAACCTCTACATCTAGGTGTTTTTCTCTTGCCCCCCCCTCCCCCCCAAGTTGTTGGTGTTGAAAGCCATGATGGATGATAGTACTTAGGTGTCAAAACATATGCTAATGCATGCAATGGAACATTTAGCATATCCCATAGTTTTTCCACCTCTGCACGAATATAACTTGACAAGGTGATATTTCTAGGCTCAACAATGTCTTTAATCTGCCCCAACATGTTATCCATTTGCTCATACACTTTCCCAATTATTGGCTGATCTAAATCTGCAAACTTGATCATGTAATAAATTGGTTTGGTGAATTGCAAAATATATTTATCCTGTGACCAAAAGTACATGTCAAGAATAATGTCCTTGGCTACATTAACACCATCTTTATCAATGTTAATTTCCTTCGATGAGTCAATGGTGACCATATTAGTTAAAGCTTGTCTCACCTTCACTAGCTGCCTAAAGGTGAGGCAATAACTTGCAAATCTTGTTTTTGCAAGTTTAAGCAACTGCAACTTGGAGTAAGTGCCGTAAAAGTAGTTTACCCTTGTATGTCCTGTGATAAATTTAATTAGTTGCTTCCCTCTCTTGTAAAGCCCATTAATCCACCCACATTCTTTATGCTTCACAATATCATGCATCAAAAGGTTCAATGTGTGCACCAAGCACCCAGACCAAAATATGTGTGGATGAGTACGCTCAATAATTTTTCCTGCTCCTTTACAATTTGCTGCATTATCTGTGATCATGTTAAAATTGGACAACTAGGTCCAAACTCCATGTTGTGATGCTCAGATGAAGATACCGATATTTTTATTGGATTCCTCTTTCGGAGAGGTGTAAGATCCATATAAAATATATCTTAATCTGATGAGCAGAACATTTATTTTGAATTTATTATTTATAATAAATTATATGTGTGTGCCTGTCACATTTTGTGTTAGACACCCTACAGATGCAAACACCTCAATGATGGATACAATATACAAGTTGAGGAGTAATACACCCACTCTCATCATGCTTCTTCTTTTTCTCGATGAAATCTTTCTTCCTGGAGATGACTGCCCACGTGGGAAAAGGATGGTTTGTGTCAGCCAAGAAGAAGGATCTATGAGGAATGTGTTCAACAAAGCAGAAAGTTTACCTGGCATGATAGTTTATCAACGATGGTCCAAGAGGCTGGTTTATTTTTCAAAGACTCAATTGGGAGGCCGTACACATTGGCACAAGAACCGAGGTCAAAAGGTTGACCGAAGTTGGAGCCGCGTTGACTTTTATGTTGCTGCCCTGCGTTGACTTTTTTGGACATCGTTGACTTTTCTGGAGTTGACTTGTGTTGACTTGGTGATTGAGTTGAGGATTGTTGTGACACATTCTGGGTTGGCTGATCAAGGAGACTTTGCTGGTTGAAGCATCCTGTTGACCGCCGTAACGCACCATCACATTTTTCCTATTTCTGGTTTGTCTTCCATAGATCCACTGGTATGTTCTATCAGCATTTTACTTAACTGTTTGGGTGATTGCTATAATAAAAGTAAAGTTGCATCAAGCATAGAACATCTACAAAAATTTACATGGTATCAGAGGTGAGGTGAAGACAAGCCCTAACTTTAGCAATCACCATCTAAGAAAATGGGTTCCACAAGTTATGAATTCAAGGAGAATGACAAGCTGACTGGAAGGGATGACTTCCATGCTTGGAAGATGATATTAGTTCTCAAATTGGAAGACCATGATCTCATGGACCATGTACTAGGTAAGATACAAGAACCTCCATCCAATGCTACTGCTGCTGCTAAAACCAAGTATAAGAAGGGGGAGATCAAAGCAAAGCTGATGATCAGGGAATCCATTCATAAAAGCCTGGTGGCCTACATCTCTGAGTTGGGTACATCTAAAGAGATGTATGATAAATTGATCCTAATGTTCAAGGTAAACAATGTAAACCAAGTGCTATTCTTCAAGAATCAATTGAAGAATCTGAAGAAAGGCAGGGATGAGTCTGTCCAAACATTCTTTCTGAAATTGACCGAGATTAGGAACAATCTGCTGGCTATTGGGGAGACAATAGCCGATCGTGAGATGGTACTCACCGCACTTGGAGGAGTCCCATATGAATGGCAAGTATTCACCACTACCATTCTCAATAATAGTACTATTCCTAACTTTGACGAGCTACTGTCCAGATGCATGCAAGAAGAGACAAGAATGAAGGAATATGAAAATGACAGAAATGCTGCCTATGCTGCTCATTCTAGGAAGAAGAACTCCGGTGGTCCTAAGAACAAAGGAAGAACAAGGGCCCAAGGAAAGAAGGGTAAGTCTTTCACTTGTCATAGGCCTGGTCACTATGCTAGAGAATGTCCCTTCAAGAAGGATTCTCCCGATAGTGATGACAACAACAACAACCGGAGGAATGGAAATCAAAGAAATGACAGATCCAAAGGAAAGAGGAAGGCTCCCTCTGGCGGAAATAATCAACCTTCTAAAAGGTCTAGAAACTCCAGGTATGAGGAGTCAAATGATGTTGATAAAAGAAATGAATATATTCTTGTATCTGCTCTCTCTGCTGCATCCCCGCCCGACACTATGGATGTCTGGCTGATAGATAGTGGTGCCTCAAGACACATCACTGGGTTCAAGGAAGCACTCTCTGACATGGTTGAGAAGGATACCAATTTGAAAATTATCCTTGGAGATAATGCCACATATCCCGTGAAAGGGACAGGGACTGTGACCCTCCACTTGTCTCAAGGACAAGTCCTACATTTGCAGGATGTACTCTATGTACCAAAATTGAAGAAGAACCTTGTGTCTATATCAGCGATTGAAGACAAAGGCTTCAATGTGGCATTTATTGATGGAAAGGTGCGCATGTGGAAGAAGAATCTCAAGGAAGCTATCGTGATTGGTTTTAGAGTTGGAACACTCTACTAGGTTGAAGGAAGTCCACTAGGAGCTATGACATGTGATACTATGCGACAAACTGAACTATGGCACCGAAGGTTTGGACACCTTCATTACAAGGCCCTTCCCGAAGTAAGGAAGGTGGTGACAGGGATGCCCGACTTTGGAAATAATCATGAAGGTGTATGTAAGGGTTGTGCCGAAGGAAAGCATACAAGGGGACCTTTCCCCTCAAGTGCCACAAAGACATCTGATATTTTGCAACTGGTCCATTCTGACCTATATGGTATGCTGCCTGTGACATCCCTGGGAGTATGTTCTTACTATATGACATTCACTGATGACTTCTCCTGCAAAACCTGGATTTACTTCTTGAAGAAGAAGGATGAGGCTTTCATGTGGTTCTGTACCTTCAAAGTCTTGGTGGAAAATATGACAGGAAAGAAGATCAAGATTTTGAGGACCGACAATGGCACTGAATATGAGTCAAATGAGTTCAAGGACTTTTGCAGAGAAGCTGGCATTAAGAGGGAGACTACTACTGCCTATACTCCTGAGCAGAATGGTGTTGCTGAACGCAAGAACAGGACTATTGTGGAAGCTGCCCGTGCCATGCTATGTGACCAGGGTCTACCGAAGTTTCTGTGGGGAGAAGCTGCAAATACTGTTGTATACATTCAAAACCGATGCCCTCATTCCACTCTGGACTCCAAAACTCCCGAAGAGGTTTTCACTGGTAAGAAACCTGATGTCTCACATTTTAGAATTTTTGGATGTCCTGTTTATTTTCATGTGCCAAAAGAAAAGAGAAGTAAGCTGGATGCTTCTGGGAAGAAAGGAATGTTTGTGGGCTACATCGAAACCTCTAAGGCCTATAGGGTCTATGTACCTGGTCAAAGGGAAGTAGAGATATGCCATGATGTCACTTTTGACGAAGATGCTTCCCTGAAGAAAGTAGTAGATCTTCTAAGATCTGAGGAAAATCATGAAGCAAGGCCTGGAAATCAAGAAGAACCGTAGGATGAGACAATGCCTGATGTTGAAGGACCAATGGACCCTATCGATCCATCTCCTTCACTGGGAAAGAGACCATCATGGCTCAGGGACACCCTCGAAGATGTTGAGGGACATGCTGCCCCAAGGGGGACATTCCGTGAAAGCAAGAAGCCGTGAAGATACCAAGGGCATCTGGCTGCCATGAGTACCATTGTACAATCTGAACTTGGATCTTTTGAGGAATCCGTAAAGCATCAAGTCTGGAAGGATGCTATGCACAAAGAATATGAGTCCATAATGAAGAATGATGTCTAGTATGTGGTTCCAAGACCGAAGGACAAATCAGTTGTCACCACAAAATGGCTCTACAAGATCAAACATGGATCTAATGGAAGTGCTGAAAAGTTCAAGGCAAGATTTGTTGCCCGTGGCTTCTCTCGAAAGGAAGGCATAGATTATGATGACATATTTGCACCTGTGGCCCGATACACCACCATTTGATCTATTATAGCCCTTGCTGCTACGCAAGGATGGAGTCTTCATCAGATGGTGTCAAGGCAGATAACTGCACGTAATTTGAATAAAAGAGAGGTGTATGTAGGGCTTCTCTCAAAAGGAAGGAATTGACTATGATGACATATTTGCACCTGTGGCACGATATACCACCATTCGATCAATCATAGCCCTTGCTGCTACGCAAGGATGGAGTCTTCATCGGATGGATGTCAAGACCGCTTTTCTGCATGGTGCAATAAAGGAAGAGGTGTATGTGGAACAACCTCTGGGATTTGAAGTTCAGGATCGAGACACTCATGTCTGCAGATTGAAGAAAGCCCTCTATGGGTTAAAGCAAGCACCCAGAGCTTGGTACAAGAGGATGGATAGTTACTTGATGAAGATGGGCTTCACTCGAAGTAATGTTGATCCGAACCTTTACTTCAAGGTTGTACAGGGGAAGCCTCTCATTCTGGTGCTGTATGTGGATGACCTCTTCCTGACAGGTGCTGACCCTCTCATTCACCAATGCAAGAGGGAGCTCGCTGCTGAGTTCGAGATGCAGGACCTAGGACTGATGCACTATTTCCTAGGCCTGGAGGTCTAGCAGAGACCTGGAGAGATTTTCCTTTCTAAAGGAAAATACGTTGTGAAACTTCTGGAAAGATTTGGTATGGTGGACTGCAAGACCGTGTCAACACCAATGGAACTCAACTTCAAGAAGTTGAGTGGCAGCACTGCTGGGCCTGTATTGGCTAATCCTACTGAGTATCGTCAACTCATAGGAGCTCTGATGTTCTTAGTGAACACCCGTCCAGATATATGTTTTGCAGTGAACACTTTGAGTCAACAGATGGTTGAGCCTCATCACTTTCACTGGGTTGGTGCCAAGAATCTTCTGAGATATCTTAGGGGCATGATAAACCATGGGTTGAGATACACTGCCGGGAGTGTGACACTCCGTGGATATACTGATGCCGATTGGCCTGGCAGTGTGGTGGATCGTAAGAGCACATCGGGATGTTGCTTCAATCTTGGTTCTGCTTCGATTTCATGGATGAGCAGGAAGAAGAAGTCGATGGCTTTGAGCACCGCTAAGGCCGAATACATTGCAGCAAGTATGGCCTGTTGTGAAGCAGTTTGGTTGCGAAAGCTCTTTAGTGAGCTGTTTGGACATGTGCTAGATACCACCGATACTCTGTGATAATCAGAGTGGGATTCGCATGACTGAGAATCCTGTGTTCCACGACCGATCCAAGCATATTGATATCAGGTACCACTTTATCCGGGATATGGTACAGCGAGGAGCTGTAAGGCTCGATCATATAGGAACTGATGAGCAGGTCGCGGATATTCTCACAAAGCCCCTGGGGAAGGTCAAGTTCCTACCTTCCGTGAGAATCTTGGTATCGTGGAACGACCCTATGATGTGGGTCCTGTTGGACGATGAGCTCTGGGAGCTCTGGGGGGCTTTGGGGATAGCTTCTCGGAGCTATAAGCAGTCACGGGACTAGGCTTGCCGAACCTTGTGGTGCTTCTGCCCCACCATTGTGATTATTGAGTTGGTTCACCTCTCATTATCTGTGCCCCGTATGCATCCTACCCATTGAGTTCAGGGCTCATGGGAAGTACCGGGCTCATGGGAAGTACCTCTCATTTGGCCAATGAGGTGGGAAAAGCTAGAGACTAATAGCAAATACTGATGGACGCATCAGAGATTGCCGTACTCTCTACCTAGGATGGCACGGTCCAACCACTTGATCTGGGATCAAGTATAGTGAGGTTTCGGACCTCCGCCTGACTTCGGGTCAGATGAACCAACTTCGGGTTGGTTGGAGACTCTCTGTGAGTCTGATAGAGGTTTCGGACCTCTGGGCTGAATTTGTCAGCCGGGGGATGATGTCTTTGTGACTGACCCACTTCTGTTTTGAAATAAAGAGGCCAGCAAAGCAAGTTACGGCGGGATGACGCACGATGTTTGATTGCACTGATGGATGGAGTTCTCCCTAGTTGAGAGGGAGTGTTAAATTTGGACAACTAGGTCCAAACTCCATGTTGTGATGCTCAGATTAAGATACTGATAATTTTGTTGGATTCCTCTTTCGGAGAGGTGTAAAATCCATATAAAATATATCTTAATCTGATGAGCAGAACATTTATTTTGAATTTATTATTTATAATAAATTATATGTGCAGGTCGGCCTTAAGGTTTTACACCCCCAGCAGATGTGTCACACACCTCAATGATGCATATAAATACAGTCAAAGTTGGAGAGCATTTCACACTCACTCATCACACATCTTCTTCTCTTCTCTGATTTAGTACGAGCTCCTTGGAGGACGAATTCAGCTCACACGTGGGAAAAAGGACGAGTTTGTACAGCCAAGAAGAAGGACGCAGATAGCTGCAGCTAGGGTTTCCTAGGAAGTTTGACCAGCGTTGACTTTGGTCAACGCATGGTCCAAAGAGTCTGAAATTTATTGGAGACTTCAATTTTGTGAGGCCGTACACATTGGCACAAGAACCGAGGTCAAAAGGTTGACCGAAGTTGGAGCTGCGTTGACTTTTATGTTGATGCCTTGCGTTGACTTTTCTGGACATCGTTGACTTTTCTGGAGTTGACTTGTGTTGTCTTGGTGACTGAGTTGAGGATTGTTGTGACACATTCTGGGTTGGCTGATCAAGGAGACTTTGCTGGTTGAAGCATCCTGTTGACCACCGTAACGCACCATCACATTTTTCATGTTTCTGGTTTGTCTTCCATAGATCCACTGGTATGTTCTATCAGCATTTTACTTAACTGTTTGGGTGATTGCTGTAATAAAAGTAAAGTTGCATCAAGCATAGAACATCTACAAAAATTTACAGATCACTTGAACCATTTTACTAGGACCAACATCTTTGATTGATTACAATAGGAGATCTGCAATTTTTTGGGAAGTTGCACTGATAGAGGAGTCATGACTTGTAATAAATACAACACCACTAGCAGAAACACCAAGAACATTTATCAAATGTTTGTTTCGGATATTTTTCCACCCATCTGATACAATGGATACCCCACAATCCACCCACTCATTTGTAAAACGTGTCAAAGCTATTTTAACCTTTCCTTTTTCTCTTTCTAATAACACTGTTCTAGCTTTCTCATAGTTGGGGGACTTGTATCCTTTTGGGGCTTCATTGATGGCCTTTACCATTTCATGCCAATAGGGAGAGCGAAGCACATTGAATGCTACACTGCAAGCATAAAGAAATCAGACTATCTTTCCATCCACATCATCCCTCCTAGCAACATTAAGGAAATCCCCAATTGTTTTTTTACCTCCAAAGCTTGTAGAAGTACCATGAGGAGATGAGCTACCAAATCTAGAGGTTGCACTTGATTCAGATTGAGTTTTTTGTTTCTTGTTTTTTTGTTGTGAACCCAACTCTATTTGGATGTATTTTCTTCTTTGTTCAGTTGAAACCTTTGGGCAAATTGCTATCCCCCCAACACCCTTTTTTTCATCATTGTCCATCACCCCACAAAGATGCCTCCTCACATGGGTATATGAACCACTATATGGTTTTCCTCCATGACAACCATGAGGGCACAAAAACTTGTAGCTTCCAGCACCTTTTCCCCTTTCAAGTTTGGTCACATAGTTCCACAAGGGTGTCAATGTAGCTTTCCCCTCTAGTGTTTCAATGTTCTCATCAAAATCATCCCCTTCCTCTTCAAACCCTTCCTCCTCATCATACATTGTGTTACTCATATGGGGACCACTATGTTCTTCTTCTTCTTCTTCTTCTCTTCTATTTTTAATCCCGCTTGCCATCATGAAAACCAAGAGTTGAATGATACATAGAAGCCAAAAACACATCATCTTTGATTATGAATATAGGTGGTGGACAACTTGCAAATATATGAGCAAGAAGAAAGAATGGGAAAGTGTAGGAGAGAGAGGAGAGAAAATACAAAAAACAATGACAAAAAAATGAGAAAGTTTGGGGTTTGCACTTACCTCTTTAGCTCTTGTAGATGGAAGCCCTTCTTTACTCCTCGAAGATCCTTCTCCTTCACTCCTCCAAGCTCTTGTCAACTCTCTCTTCTCCAAGCTCTCTTCTCCTCTCTTCTGCAAGCTGTCCAAAAACACAAGCGAGCAAATGAGAGGTGAAAGTGAGCATTTAAATTTTTCTTCCCATCCCTAACTCAACACTAACCAACCCCCTAACCCAACTGAAGCTAAAAAAAAGCGGTCGCAATCCATACGAAACTGCCTTCGAAGCGTGGTGTTTCCGTACACCGATCCGCCGTACGAAACACAGATTTGGAGTACGGAAACGCGGATCGGGCGGGGCGGTTTAGAAATGGCAGGAACCACCTTTTTCCGTCCGATCCACATTTTTGAATTTCGGATCCAAGTTTCATACGGTGAATCACGTACGATTCTGTACGGTACGCGGATCGAGCACTAGAGCCGAGGGGGGGTTTGGGGGGGGGGGAGTTTCCTACAATACTGGTCTAGGTGAAAAGGTCTTGGCTTGTTTCACTTTGACTTGGTTCGATTATATAAGAATATTTTGCCTGGGATTTTTCCTAGTGAGGGGTTTTGCGCTGGCTGAGTGCCTACATATTTTGTCTCTTGTTCTTGTGATCTTCATGCATTTTTGATTTGGTAATTGCTCGATGAAAGATAACATAGTAAAGAAGTAAGGAATCCAACACAAATTCCAAGTGATTAACAAGAAAAGAGGAATTAGAACTCTAATAACTACATGCATTGGTTTCTCAACAGAACCAATATCCTTGACTTCGTATTTTCCATTATCTCCAAGCTCAACCCTTTGAGATATCTTCTTTTCAACCAATTCAGAGAGTTGTTCACGAATTCCAGTCATGTGCCTAGAGGCACCATTGTCCACCAACCATATTTCATTATGACCTGCATTGTAACACGGAAAAGCAGAATAAAATGAGTATCATCATTAGAATCATTCTTTCTAAGCCTCCTCTTATGAGATGGTTTAGTTAGATTAGAACCAGAAGCATAATGTTTCCCTCTCCTTTTTCGATCATCATTCCTTTGATAATCATCCCTTAGAGAATCATTCCTTCGAGGGAAATTATTTTGACAGCGATCATATGCTTGGCAACGAAAGCATTGAGCATTTGTCATATCTCTTCTATCTCGAGAGGGAGGGGGAGGTCTTCTCATGGAATTTTTTTTAGCCCTCCCAGTTTCAATTTTTTAACATATGGTTTAATGCTGTCACCCCAAACAGTGAGCTAATTTAAACTTAATGCAAATTAGCTTGAAATATTTAGGACTAATCTAAATTTTCATTTCACTTTCCAGCTGTTAAGAAGAATAAAGGACAAGCACACACAAAATTACACAATGATTTTTGGTCTAATATGACCCTAGAAAAGCCCACAAGGGGAAAACCAGTCTTAAGGAGGATTTTATTTGCTAATCTTAGAGATATTTTTACACAGCAAAATTAAACTTCAATTAGTTACCTCTCCCTTGAAGTTAGAGCTCAACCTTCTAGAAAAATATGCAAATGTCCTTGAAACCCTTGCCTCTGTCTGACTTCTGCACAATGCCTCTATCAGGCCTCTGCCTTGGATTAAACACTCAGACAATCGCAAAAAATTGAGTTCTGCTACCTTGGAGACTGTGCCAATTCTCTGCTGTAATTGCTCCACAAAATATGCCGTCAGGCAATTTGAAATCCCATAGTCTGCGTATTACAGACATTTATCTTCTACTGAATGAATCTGAGCCACAACAAAACTATTCTCTTGTAGATTTAGCCTGATTATAAACCTCAAATATCATGTTGGGGGTCTCCTAAAAATTTAGGCCTTTGTCACTTGGAAACTCGGGCTTGTTTCTCTTAAGAATCCAACTTGGGGTTTTTGCTTGGGAAGCCTCAGGACCTCGGGTTTGATTCCAAACCTCTCTGCTAGGAAACACAGGTCAAATGGGTGACTCTCGTTGCTGTGAGTGATCCTCTCCTAAAGCAAACCTTAGCAATCACTGCTCCCTCCTCTTCTCCAGTAGAATGAATGAGAGCCTCCTCTTCCTTTGCCTTTTTTGTCTCTCATTAGAGTAGGAAAACCTAACCCTTTTGATCAAGGGCTGAGATTAAATCTCGGCCCAGGAGATTAATTGTTAATTTTGGGCAACTAGGTCCAAACTCCACGTTGTGATGCTCATATGACGATGCCAATATTTTTATTGGATTCCTCTTTCGGAGAGGTGCAAGATTGATCCAAAGATCATCTTGATCGGATGAGCAGAACATGTATTTTGAATTTATTCCACATGTGCAAGGTCGGCCTGATTTATCCCACATGCATAAGAGATGTGTCACACACCCCCCACAGATGCCTATATATTGGA
The DNA here is from genome assembly GCA_034641835.2 of Pinus albicaulis. NCBI lineage: Eukaryota > Viridiplantae > Streptophyta > Pinopsida > Pinales > Pinaceae > Pinus > Pinus albicaulis. Next base: position 477,091,198 of record CM076584.1, read on the forward strand.
GAGATTTGGAGTTCATTACACACATTTTTGGGGAGGCATTCTCTTCTTTCTTGGATGGTGCTGAAGCAGTGTTCTTCATTCTTCGTTTAGGGTTTCTTTGGTGCAGCGTCTTGGTGGAGCGTTCTTGATGAGACGTCTCCGGGCTGTGTGACACATGTGGGAAGCTGACATTATGAAGTCTTTACTGGTTGAAGCATCCTACTGATTGCCGTAATGCCACCATTCTTTATCTCTGTTTTGGCTTGCCTTCCATCGATCTATTGGTATGTTCTATTTGCATCTTACTTTCATTAAGCCCTAGAAGTTTAAAGTGTATTTGCATCTAGCATAGAACATCTTAAAAATTTACATGGTATCAGAGCTAGGAGAACAATGCCCAACTTATGTTAAGAATCTAGGGCAGCAAGATGAGGGCTGTTCTAAGGGAAAATAAGGGTTCCGTTAAGGTTGTGTGGTAGGCCGCAGGCCATACCACCACAGAAAATGATAGCGTGGAGACTGAAGGGCAGCTTACGCATGGACATCGCATGCATTCTAAGTGCTTTCCTATTCAATCACCAAACGCTTGAAAAATCGTGGTTATATCCGTAAATGTAAACATGAATTCCGTGGAAAAATATCCTATTCGCAGCTCCGCAAGAGTAGGAAGATTGCTGTTATTGAGATGCCGTGAAAGCATGTAAAGGGCGACAAAGGATTCAACAGATGAGTATGCAAACAACACTTGTTTTCAGTATATTTATGGACGTCTTCCAGGGTAGGTTAAGGCAACATTCGAAGCACAACCAACGTTGGGATCATTGCCCCCGTTTGGTATCATCACTTTCAGGAAACGCTCTTGGGTTTTTCAGGATCCTCGAAGATGAGCGACGGAGGGATTCGAACGCCCGACTCATCGACAAAGGTAGTGGGGTTCCTGCCCGCAATTCTAACAGATCTTCCTTCGGAGGTTTTAACGTGCATTATTTGGCTGGTTAATGATGAGGTGGATCTGGTACTCTTGGTCTATACGTGCTGTCAGGTTGTGCCATTTCTGTCAAGTGCCGTTCGAAGCATCCTCCATCGTCTAGGGCTTGGACGAGGGCGGTACTGAAGAGCGTATGGTCTTGCATGCCCTCTACGCGAGTTTTGGACATGGCACACTCTTAACTTGCTAATGCGATGACAGTGCACTCAAAATTGAGCATTGAAATTATTCACCAGTGGAACACGTTGACAATGGTACACGCGATTGTGGCTCGTTGATGTTTCTTTGGGACAGACGTGTATGCAGAGCATTAGGACGTCACAGCTAGGCCAACGAAGAAGACGCAGATGCGTCGAACAAATAGAAAGCAAAATTACTGTCTTAAGACAAAATGCGTGAGCCAGGGAAGTCGACGCAGGGTGCAGTCTCCTGTGCATGCATCGTTCGGTGGTCTGGAGATAGAGCGAAACTTGTTTTGAAGAAGAACTGCCATTTGAAGATCTCAGAGCCCTGAAGCAATTATGGGCATGAATATCTTCACAAGAGTTTCCGAATTCACACAGACCGAGCATGTTGTCTATTTCATCCAGTGCGAGACGCGTGGGTATGCAAGACATTTTCAGAGCCCCACTACCACGCATTTTGTAGAAACTTTGTCAGTATGAAAGTAATGTAAATAACGGCTGTGTTCCTTCTGTCAGAGCAAAGGGCTTATTGAGCGGTCTTTCAGAGGAAAATTGGTTCAATCGTGAATCGAGTTATCGCACCATTGGGGAGGCCAATTGCTTGTACTGCTGGAAGCAGAGTCAATCTCCATAAGTCATCGACCATAATTAATCGCCAAAAGCTATCGATCAAACCTTTAAAGGGGGCCCATTATTTTACGAAGGCCATGTGTGAGGCCGCAATAATTTTCAAAGGAGACGAGTGTTCCGAGATTCATTTTCTCTGCGCTTTCCTCATAATCCATCTACAGGAAGACAAAGCTTTGAAGCAAATTTAATAGACAATGTGTTTTAGAAATGAAATTTGAACGCAGAGAGACCGATGAATTCAATCTGAAGGCATGTAGAATGAACTCATAGTGAAGGGCTGACCTATTCCCAAGAGTGAAGTCGTGTGGGCATTATGCTGCATTAAGGGAGGACCAAGAAAATAAAAACTTTTAGAAGCAAGTTGGTTGAAGGTCGAGAGTGATCCAGTGTCTCTGCCATATTAGAGTTGTAGTAACCTTTCTCTGGAGTTGGATTGATTGAACTAGTTCCCTTGTGACAACGTACATATTCAGGGTTTTTATCTCACTCTGGGAATTTGGAGATGTGTCGTTGAATATATGAAATATCCAGAATCTGCATTTCCCATTTGTAAGGTCGTATACATAATATTGAATTCTAGTCAATTCAAGAGCAAATTTGCAGCTATTGGTGACAGGGACTGAGTATGCATAACTGGTCGATGACCCTTAGAATAGTGACATGGTAGAATCTATATGATTATGATCTGTGGCATCTCCAGTGGCATATGGAAAAATAGATATGACCATGTAGTACTATATGGCAATGATGAATATGATAGCGATGTGTATATCATGGCAACACTGTAATCAGTGATATGACAGTGTATCATACCTGTCAAGATGTATGACAAAAGTAGGACAATATATGGCTATGATACTTGTATGGCTATAATTCCATAAAATAAGCCTTAACAGTGGGTATTACAAAGCCCTTTCCGAGGATGGTGTCTGGGATGCCCAAATTCTCAAATAATCATGAAGGTGTATGTCAGGGTCATGCTGAAGGAAAGCATACAAGGGGATTTTCTTCATTCCTCAATTATCACAAAGACATCTGATGCACTCTGACTTATCTGATAAGCTGCCTATGGAATCCTTGGGAGGATGTTCTTATAGATGTCTTCTCTCACAAGAGGAGCTGGCATTAGGAGGGAGACCACAACCGTGTATGCTCCTGAGCGAATGACGTTGCTGGAAGAAAGAAGAGAAGACCCTCATGGCTTAGGGGTACTCTCGAGGATGCCGAGAGACATATGGCCCCATAGGGGGACATTCCGTGAAAGCAAGATGCCGAATAGATACCAAGGGTATCTAGCAGCCATGAGTACAATACAAGCCTGGATCATTTGAAGAAGCCGTAAAGCATCAAGTATGGAAGGATGCTATACACAGAGTACGAGTCCATTATGAAGGATGATGTCTGGATGTGGTTCCGAGACTGGCGGACAAAGCTTTTGTCATCTCGAAATGGCTCTATAAGATCAATCATGGATCTGATGGGAGTGCTGAAAAGTACAAGGCAAGATTTTTTGCCCGAGGCTTCTCTCTAAAGGAAGGCATAGATTATGATTGCGCCTGTGATCTATTATTACTGGAGTCTACATCAGATGGATGTGAAGGCCCCTTTTTCTGCATGGTTCAATGAAGGAAGAGGTGTATATGAAGCAACCTCTGGGGTTCGAAGTCCAGGATAGAGACTCTCATGTATGCAGGTTGAAGAAATCCCTCTATGGGTTGAAGCAAGCCCCCAGGGCTTGGTACGAGAGGATAGATAGCTACTTGATGAAGTTGGGCTTCACTCGAAGTAATGTTGATCCGAACCTTTACCTTAAGGTTGATAGAGAAAAGCCTCTCATTCCGGTTCTATATATGGATGATCTCTTCTTGACAGGTGTTCACTCTCTCATTCATCAGTATAAGAGGGAGGTCGCTTCTGAGTTCGAGAAAAAGGACCTAGGATTGTTGCATTACTTCCTAGGCCTGGAGGTCTGGCAGAGACCTGACGAGATTTTCCTCTCTCAAGGAAAATATATTGTGAAGCTGCTAGAAAGATTTGTTATGGTGGACTGTAAGTTCGTGTTGACATCGATGGAACTCAACCTTAAGAAGTTAAGTGTAAGTGCTGCTGGGCCTGTGCTAGCAAATCCTACCGAGTATTGTCAACTCGTAGGGGCCCTGATGTTCTTAGAGAACATCCGTCTGGACGTATGTTATGCAGTGAACACTTTGAGTCAACACATTGTTGATCCTCATAACAATCACTGGGTTGGTGCTAAGAAACTCTTGAGATATCTCTGGGGCACGATAGACCTTTGGTTGAGATACACTGCTGGAAGTTTGAGTCTCCATGGATATACTGATGCTGATTGGGCTGGCATTATGGTGGATTGCAAGAGCACATCTGGATGCTACTTCACACTTGGGTCTGCTTTGAGCAGGAAGCAGAAGTCGGTAGCTTTGAGCACCGCTGAGGCCGAATACATTGCAGCATGTATGGCCTGTTGTGAAGCCACTTGGGTGCGAAAGCTCTTCAGTGAGCTGTTTGAGCATGTGTTAGATGACACTGTTATCCTTTGTGATAACTAGAGGGGGATTCGTTTGTCAGAGAATCCTGTGTTCCACGATCGATCCAAGCATGTTGATGTCTGGTACCATTTTATCTGGGATACAGCGAGGCACCGTAAGGCTCGATCATATAGGAACTGATGAGCAGGTCGTGGATATTCTCACAAAGCCCTTGGGGAAGGTCATGTTCCTAACCTTCTGTGAGAATCTTGGAATCGTGGATCGATCCTATTTGGAGGGTCCTATTGGACGATGAGCTCTGGGAGCTCCAAGGGGGCTTTGGGGATAGCTTTTTGGAGCTATAAGCAACCCCAGGGCTAGGCTTGCCGAACCTAGTTGTTCTGCTTCCACGCCACCGTGATGATATTGAGTTGGTTTACCTCTTTCTGATCTGTGCCCCCTATGCATCCTACCCATGGAGTTTCAGACTCATGGGAAGTACCTCTTATTTGGTCAATGAGGTGGGAAATGTGAATAGAGACCATAGCAAGACCGTTGGACGCATCGGAGATTGCTGTACTCTGTATGTCTAGGATAGCACGTGTCCAACCACTTGATCTGGGATCAAGTCTAGTGAGGTTTCAGACCTCCAATTGACTTCGTGTCAGTTAAACTAACTTCGGGTTAGTATATGACTCTCTTGAGTCCAAGTGAGGTTTCAGACCTCCAACTGACTTCGGGTCAGTTAAACCAACTTCGGGTTGGTATGTGACTCCTTTGAGTCCTATAGAGGTTCTGGACCTCTGAGCCGACTTCGGGTTAGCCGAGAGTGATGTCTTTGTGACTCACCTTTTGTTTTGAAATAAAGAAGCCAGCGAAGCAAGTTACGCCGGGATGACGCACGATGTTTGGATGGCACTGGTGGATGGAGTTCTCCCTAGTTGAGAGGGAGTGTTAATTTGGGTAACTAGGTCCAAACTCCACGTTTTGATGCTCATATGACGATGCCAATATTTTTATTGGATTCCTCTTTCGGACAGGTGCAAGATCGATCTAAAGATCATCTTGATCAGATGAGCAGAACATGTATTTTGAATTTATTCCACATGTGCAAGGTCGGCCTGATTCATCCCCCATGCATAAGAGATGTGTCACACACCCCCCACAAATGCCTATATATTGGAGAGACTTGGAGTTCATTACACACACATTTTTGGGGAGGCATTCTCTTCTTTCTTGGATGGTGTTGGAGTAGCGTTCTTCATTCTGCATTTAGGGTTTTGTTTGGTGCAACATCTTGGTGAGCGTTCTTCATGAGACGTCTTGGGGTTGTGTTACATAAGCGGGAAGCTGACATTATGAAGTCTTTGCTGGTTGAAGCATCCTGCTGATCGTCGTAACGCCGCCATTCTTTATCTCTGTTTTGGCTTGTCTTCCATCAATCTATTGGTATGTTCTATTCGCATCTTACTTTCATTAATCCCTAAAAGTTTAAAGTATATTTGCATCTAGCATAGAACATCTTCAAAAATGTACATTAATGGATGAGATCAAGCCCCCCACTTGACCCCCTCTCTTATGTGCCTCCCCCTTAATCAATGAGTCTCCTAGTCACCTTTTAATATATATATATATATATATATATATATTTTAATGTTAAAGTATGTCTTTACCTACTCCATCAAGTCAGCCTATTGAAACTATTCAAGTTGGCCTAGCCTCATAACAAGTCAACCTCTTCTACTATTCATGTCGGCGTCAATAAAATAGACAGAATCAACTATTTATAACCTATGAACTCGACCCTGCTTGATAAGAAAACAAGTAAGTTTGGATCTGCAATTGGATAATAAGATTATAGGAATCGAAGTCTGCAACTAGACAACAACATTGCAAAGGTCGAAGTCTGGAACTGGACAATGAGATTACAGGATTCGAAACCTCCAACTTGACAACAAGACTACAAGGTCGAAGTCTGTAATAGGAGCAGCAAGAATGCAGAGGCCGAAGTCGGTAATAGGAGCAACGAGATTGCAAGTGACACAAAGGTACAATAATGGAACAATGTAATTACAGAATCAAGTCTATATTGGAGCAAAAAAATTACAGAGCGAAGTAGCGGATGTGTGTTGATAAGAGGTTGATTTGATGGATGGAAGAAAGACTATGTCATGGTCAAAAAGGTCTTGGTCTGTCTCAACTTGATTTGATTCTATTAGACAAAGAGTTTGACTGGGTTTTTCTCCTTCATAGGGGTTTTGCCTTGGGTGTGTGCTTATCTTTGGTGTCCTATTTGTAATATTCTTGTTTGGCATTTGTCTTGACCATAGTTTTGAAAACCGACCGGATTGACTCCGATACGAATGAGCCGACCGAGCCAACCCACTGGCTTGACCGACTCGGTAGAAAATCGGTCCGGAGGCCAGTTTGTGACCGAACTGGCCGAGTCGGTCATCGATTTGGCCAGTTCGGTCACAAACTGGTTGGCTCGGCTGAGCCACAGACAACTGATCGCGGACCCCACAAACGGCCCAAAACGAACCTCAATTTGACTTTTAATTTAGTTTTAGGGTTTTGGTATGCCCTATAACCCCTCACAAGCCTATAAAAGCTACCCAACCCCTCTCATTTCCTCACAACTATCTCATTGCATTTGAGTGAGCATTTGTGAGGAATTTGTGAAGAGTTGTGGAGTTGGTTTTTGGCTCAGTGTGCTAGACAGTTCCAGTTGAAGATCTTGAAGAGGAGGAGCAATGGGTTCCCCCCTCTGATTCAGAGTCTCAGTTAGAGGATCTTGCCTTGCGCTTTTTGGTGTGTATTTTTTCAAATACACTCCAGTTGCGCTCGCATCCTGAAGAGCTACATGTTTGGCAGAGTATTCTAATGGCAAGATTTTGGAGTTTTGGTAATCTGCCACTGTAGCTCCTCCACCATGCATCTACAAGTTACAAGTTACAACAAATAAGATAAACATATAAAGTTACAAACATAAGAAAAAATTTAAAATAATGAAAATCTTACCTGGCATTTTAGTAGTCCTATCCTGGACAACCATGTCAAAGCTCAATGTGCCACCTGCCATTCTATATACCTGCATTTCTTTGGATATCTCTGCATGTTCTGATGGAGATGGCACCATCTTCTGAACACAAGTGAAAAAGCCATCCACGACCTCAACATCAAATACGAAACTACATGAGTGAGCAAATTTGGGGTTCAGGAAGATCCCTGCAGCATGAATGGGACGATGGAGTGTGTTGTTCTATCAGTCATCAATCACTTCCTATACAAGAAGTTGTTTCTGAAACCCCTCATCACCCTTATCATTATAGTAGTTGCGAATGGCTTCTTTGGCCCTATCCATGGCCTCATACAAGTAGCCCATTATGGGCTTCTCTCCATCAACCAATCTAAGAACCTTTACCAAAGGTTCAGTAATGCTCCACACCTCTTGCACTCCTGCCCATAAGCTTTCCTGATATGAAACCAACTTGCAGATGGCCTCTCCCTCTGGTTTGCGGCTGACAGTGAAAGCACTCCACTCCTCTGAAAGAAATATTCTCTTCAAATCCCACATAGGATTCAAGAGGGATTGAAGAGATATGAAACTAGTGGCAAATCGTGTAATAGCAGGGCGCACCAACTCTTTCTTGTTGGTGAATTTTCTCATCAAATGAAGCACAGATGCATGATTATATATAAATCTTGTAATGCTCTTTGATGATTCTACAATATCTTTAACAAAATCAATCTTTCCTATGTCCTCCAACATCAAATCAATGCAATGTGCAGCACAGGGTGTCCAAAATATGCTCGGATGTCTCTCCATAAGCATTTGCCAGCAACAACATAGTTTGCAGCGTTGTCTGTTATGATTTGGACAACATTTTGGGGACCCACCTCCAGAATGAACGTATCCAATAAATCACATAATAATCGTGCATCTTTGACATGTGCAAATGCATTAACAAATTTCATAAACATTGTCCCCTTGGGACAAATGACCAAGAAGTTAATAAGGGTCCTACCCTTTGGATCAGTCCAACCATCTCACATCACAGTGCATCCTGTGACTTCCCATGATGCCCTTAACTTCTCCAATCTCTTGGTGCAGTCAACTTTCTCATTTTGAAGAATGCACCCTCGAAAGTCATCATATGAAGGGGCTTTGTATCCTGGGCCAACAACAGTGATAACATCAATCATAGCCTGATAAAATGGATTATTCTTGGCAACAGTGAAAGGAATATCACTCCAAAGAAACAATTTGCCCAATAACTTGTCAACTTCTTCCTTCTCTTTTTTTTCAATAAGTGAGGAGATAGATGGCTATGCACCAGGAGTGGTTCTAGGATCAAAATATGAGGGGGCAGCTACAAGGTTGTGTTAAAATTGGACAACTAGGTCCAAACTCCGGGTTGTGTTGCTCAGATGACGATCCCAATATTTTTATTGGATTCCTCTTTCAGAGAGGTGTAAGATTGATCTAAAGATCATCTTGATCGGATGAGCAGAACATATACTTTGAATTTATTCCACTTATGTGCTAGGTCGGCCTAGAATAAAATATAGACTTAAATGTCTTAAAGGACGTGTCACACACCCCCAAAGATTCCTATATATTGGAGAGACTTAGAGTTCATTTGACACACATTGTTGTGGAAGAATTCTCTCTCTCTGGATAGCGTTGGAGTTGTGATATATATGGACTGTTCTTTGTTTGGGTTGTTCTGGGTTATGTGTGTCACGCTTGGCTGAATGACCTATTGGAGACTTTGCTAGTAGAAGCATCCTGCTGATCGCCGTAACGCCACCATTTCTTATCTCTATTTTGGCTTGTCTTCTATCGATATATTAGTATGTTCTATCTTCTTCAGTATTGTGCCCTAATCTGAAATGGCATAGAACATGTTCTAAAATTAACAGGTTGGGTGTATAAGATGCTGATGCTGAAGAACCACTACCACCCTCACGGTCACCTCTAAACTTTGATATTTAACTCCTCGGAGCTTTCTTGCTGAGTTTAGTTGTTTCTATTTCTTCCAATGATTTGATGGCTCTTTGGATTATTTCTAGATTGGTATTTGTGCAAGGCCCTACTTCATGTCCAGGAATTTGTGGCAGGTGGTATTTCAATCTGTATACCCGCCCTGTCATGTGTTGACCACATAACTTGCAACTCAAGTTTGGTCTGTCAAACTCTTGATCAGGTTCACCAAATTTCCATAAAGGATCCAATTTCCTTGCCATGTTTGTAAATTTGTTGAATTCTTGACTCTTTGAGTTTTACTGTAAGATGAACTTTAAACTTTGAAATTTGAACCTACAGCACAAGAAAAATTGCAAGTTAAAAAATAAAATAAAAAAATTACAATTTTACATACAACATTTTGATATTTTCACAAAAAAAAGACCCTCAACTAAATGCAAAAATAATGGGAAAAAATACATGTTGAAACCCAAGCAAAAATAATGGAAAGAAACTAGGAGCACAAAAAGGAAATATAAAAACGAAATTTAACAACCAATTTTTTGCATTTTTGACCAAAATAAACCCTCTCACAAAATATATATATATATAAATAAATAAAAAAAAATACACACACACAAAACCAAATGCAATAAAAAATGATGAAAAATACATGGGTGATAGAAACCCATGGAAGAACAAGAAAAAAACAAAAAAAAAGGGTCAAATTTGATGCCCATACCTGGAAAAAACTTTTTGCTGAAGAAACTTGGTCCAAATTCGAATTTTGTTGGCTTGGCTTGCTAAAATCCTTCACTTTTGTCTTCTATTGCCCTTGTAGATCACTTATCTTCCTCCTTAGCTCTCCTTAGCAAACCTCTGACTGCAAAAATGAGGCCAAAAAAAATAAAAAACGCATGTTAAAAGAGCGCTGTTTTGAGGCCCCACAATTTTTTTTTATCGGATCGCGATTTTTTGGTGATTTTTTCAAACTCAAAAAATCGCCGATTATATCGCCTCTGCGAAAAAATTGCTTCTTTGGTTTAGCTCACCACTTTTATTTGTTACTATGTTATTTGCCATTTTGGTTTGTTTTGGGAAGAGCGTAATGTACCTAAACTATATTATTTGTGTTATTAGTTTTTATGGAAGGTTGTGACCTTAAACACAGTTGTGTCTGTTCGGTATGATATATACTAACCTTTTTGATTGCATATCAATAATTCATTGTATAGTTCAGAATAAGTATTATTCTTTCTGTTCTTCTGGATAATAGTTTATCTTTGTCTTCTGGATAAGCATTCTTTATGTTTGTATTATAGTTTATTACGTGTGATTTTGTTATGTTGACCTAGTTTTGTTGTTAGAGGACATTAATGTAATTTCATTTCATTATTTGATATTTTGTTTTAATATCTGTTAAATGTGTTGACTTGCAAATTATATTATTCATATTGAAAATGCCAGTATTTTTTAATTAGTGAACAATAGTTTTCAAAGTGATGTTTATGATGCAATCATTTTTATTTATAACTGTGCTGATCTGGCAGAATGAAATCTCTCCTTCAGTTTCTACTCTGTTTTTACGTAGACTCTTGCAACCAGGCATCCGACAGCGTATATCACTCCAGGAAGTTCTGGAAACCCGCCAAAGGCATTTAAGTGATTCCGAGTTTCGTTCTCTCACAGTAGAGGGGCTACGCAAAGAGATTCTGACAGTTATAGAAAGTGAGGTAAGCTGGCTGTAAATTTTGTGATTTCTCGAAGGTTGTTATTATTCAGATACTTAATGGGAGATTTTGGTTGAATCAGGGAGGTGAGGACAGCCCAATTGCTTTATCACATGAATGGGAAAAAATTTGCAGTCTTTATATGCAGTGTTGGTGTCATAATAATGTGCCATACAATTTGTTCAGCAATCCCTCAACTGGAGGCATTGGACTGATAAGAAGGCACTCTCTGTCAGTTTGTCGTGAGTTGGATGAGTTTGAACAGCTTGTGCATGGTGGGCTAACAATCTACTTTCAGTTTGTTAAAAAATATTTCCTTCAATTTGTTTGTTTTGGAACAATCATGTTAATTTCTTATTGTGAAGGGATTAATGCTATAGCAGATGTGATTTGGCTTTTTGACTGCTAATATTGTAGGAAGTAGGTTGAATGTTTTTATGTTAGAAGTTTGTGGGATATTGCTTGCAGTTGTAGAGAATTTTATTTAGTTTCATTGATGGCTTCTCCATCTTACTCAGGAATGCCTATTGTTAATGGGGGATTTTCCAGCCTTGCTTCTGTCTGGGTGGACAATATAATTGATTCTGAAATACTTCATGGTATACTGAAGTGTACCCGCAGCATCTCCAGACATTTAGGGAAGGCTGCTCTTGCTGTGTTCTATGAAGGTTTAAGAAGGCCGTCAAGTGTTACTTTCCAACATATTTTGTGTTGCTTCCTTAGGATTTTGGATACAGGATATGACTTTTCTGTTTTGAAGCGAAGTAATTCACATGTTGGATTAGATTCTGTCCGTGGAAAGGAACATGCGTATCACAACAATCAAAGAAAGTTTGCTCTCGGTATATTATTATCTCTGCAGGATTTGCGTGATAAAGCTGGTGGCTGGGATAGAGTTTTGGATGTCATTGAAAAGTACTTAAGCAGTCTGATCCCCCGAAGATTTTCACTGGACAATGAATCTGCTACAAAAGGAACACTCTATAATGTTAATACAGTATTATTGGTTCAGTCAACTTCTCAGGTTGCAGAAATCCAATTTGAGGCTGCACGCGACTTACTTCTGCTGCTTGGTCACTTGGTTAAAATTAAAGGGCAGGTGAGGTTTATACTTAATAACCTTATTTTTCTTTTTGGCTGCATGCCTCCATGATTCTAACTGTTGATTTAAAAATATGAGAATTGAAAACTCTCTCTTTTTCTGAAGCACATTTCATGATTAAGAATTGGTAATGGTTAATCTTTTATGTGGGGCTATAGATTTGATAGTAACACCTTATTAAACTGTAGGTTGTATATTGCTAGTAGTCTCATATTCTGTGACAGGACAACAGGAGAATCTATTATTCAAAAGTGCTGGTCAATGTGCTGCAAAAAATTATGCTCATCTTCATCTTTTGATCTTTGCATGTGATGGGTCAAGAAGAAACAAAATTTATCATTCAGAAATACTAGTCAATGTGCTCCAAAAATTCTACTTGTCCTCACCTTTCAAAGTTTGCATGAATGCTTGACTTTAAGTTGGCAACTTCATGGAGATAATTCTTGTTTGATGGCTAGATTTTTGGCATGTTATCTATGCCGTGAAAACAACAATATTTCATTTCTAATCCATTGTGTTCTTATATCACGTATTTTTATGTTGTTTGTCACTTTTGATCAATGCACATTTGGTGGAAGCATGAGGGATGCCACCTGTTCTTTTTATTTTTTATCTTTTTCTATGTATATGTGGATTGCATTTTTGGAATAAAATTAAATAGCACTTGTTGATGTCTGGGATTGACATGCACATGAGTACACTGTCAATTGAAAGGGTTTAGAGCTCCCAGTTGGGTAGATGATATGCTTGTCTTTCTAGGTGTGTCTTTCTAGGTGTAAACTACTAGTGAGACATGGCAAATGACTTCTTTTGCTAGGGTGTTGAGACTGACTGTTTTTGATATTTTGCTGGGTCTTTCACTCAACAAGTTAGTGAATGCACTGCCTTTAGGGCATGCTATACTCAACTAATAAGCCTCTATGCTCTTAGAGAAGAAATGATTTGGAGCATGCCTTGGATCACAAGGACATTTCAAACTTCATCGTTAAATGCATGTGGACCTGTGAGCACTATTTTTTGAGACCTAAGTCATTGGACACGTCCTTAGGGGTTGGGTCATGTGTCCTGTATTTTGCGTGTCAGACACGATGCGACCCATAAAATGTGTCCGACACGTTTTTCAACGTGTCCTTAAATTAGGACACGTGTTTGGGCCATGTCAGACATGTTCCGTAATGTGTGCTGATTTAAGGACACATGTCCCACTAAAGTCCCAAAGTAAAAAGCGTCACGTCTTGATTTTTTTTCATTTTATTTGTCATTTTCGTGTCTGTTTGGGAGGCGTTAGCCAAGGCCCAACATGGATCTTAATGACCCAGTGCTAGAGCTAGCCACTTTTGATGAGGAGTCTCTTGAGGGGTCATCCTCCACACCAACAAATGTAGGAGTCTTGGATTTGGCATAGAGGAGTATGGAGCAATGTCAGATGGAAATGGTAGTGATGGTGATTATGATATGCAGGAGGACCTGGACTATTGATAGAGTCATGACCAGTACCTCTGACAAGCTATGATATTCCTACCTATTTTGTATCTACTCTATTTTGTAATTTCCAGTTGCATTCCCTTTATATCTATGTAATACATTTTGATTTTGATGACTTAATGAAAAATCTGCAATTTATGGTTTTAGTATCAAAGTTCCACTTCTAAATTTCTAGTTTTATTTTATCAATCATGATATTTCTAAATTTCTAGTTTCTTATGTGCTTGAACAATTGTTAATAACATGAACAATTAACATTGGATTGTGAACATCATTGATGCAGTAAATTAATAAACTAACAGTTCTAAAATTGTAAATACTAAATTAGTAAATTAATAAATAGATATCATCACGATTCATATCTATATATGTTCTAACTTCTAAAAAAATATGGATCGGACACTATATTTTAGTATTTTTTAATATATATATATATATATATATATAACCTGTCCCCCGTGTTGTGTTGAATACTCATATTTACGTGTCCTGCCCCTTAACTGCTGATATTATATTTAAAAGATAGCCGCTATATATATATATATATATATATATATATATATATATATATAATGGAATCTGTGTTGTGTCACTTGAAAATCCTCTTCTCCATTTGGGTTGGTGCTTTCCAACCTCGCTTGGGGGGGGGGGGGGTTGTCCCTAATGATTGCAACTGCTGTTCTATTCAGTAAATCTGAAATAAAAGATTAAAAAACCAGCAAGGTTAAGGCTGTTTGACTGGCAAGTTAGTGGCCAAATCAATTATGTGAAAATTTGTAAATTAAATATGTGGAACAGTCCTCCTCAAGTCAGCCTCTAATATGGAAAGATACAGTATAGAGAAAGCATATCATAGTTGCAAATTGCCTAAATAAATAGCTAAAAACTCTTAATATCTTATCAAAGGTACATTGAATCAAATTAAACTAGAGTGAGTGGATGAAAACTGAGTTTTATTCTACAATGGCCAATAGGTTGGCTGCACCAAGACGACTTACAAAACTTGAGACAATGATACTTGTTGCTGCAAAATCTAGCACGTCTCAGAGAGGGAAATCCTACAAGGTGTAAACTAGACCAAGAAACAACAATGGGGTAGTGGCCCACTATCACCACCGCCTAACCCCTCTGGTCTTTACAAACTTTCACTGATGGGAGGAGTCCCAGTAGGAGAGCGATGACTTATAGTAGATATTCTATGGTTATTGTGTGAAATGATCTCACTAGGAGGTCTTCAAGAAAGACACAAGTTATGTTCAAGGATTCACAAGGAACAATTCACTTTCTATGAAGAGTCCTAGAAACAAGGGCACATGACCTAGGGTTTGATAGATTTGACTAGTGTTGGAATAACTCAAGGTCAAGGCAGTGAGAAAAGGCTTCTTGCAACAAATATTAGCTATGCCAGGGCTCATGAAACCTTCAAGGAAGTCCTTCAGTTCAGGTATGAAAAACTAGGGTTTCCCTCTTAGGACAAACACCTAGGGCAAGGGAATTTATGGATAAAATTGGAGTGGATGCCCACCAAATTGATAGGTTTTGTGGCAAACCCTGCTATCTTGATGTTTAGGCTCTCTAATCACCAAAATACATCTTCCCTAGAATTTCGCATCAAGACCTAGTTCTTTACCCTAGCCTTGAAAGGACCTATTTAATTTCGCATCAAGACCTAGTTCTTTACCCTAGCCTTGAAAGGACTTATTTCCCACCAAAAGTGGGTATCCCTAAGAGAGTTTTTCTCTTGATCATCTTCTTTGAGTCAGTGGCCAACAACACCTCAACCTTGTTAAACTTTGCCTCTCGTCCACATTCTTTTCTTTCAAAGTCACGATTTATGAACAAATTGAAGGTACAACAGTGGGGTCTTCTCTTTCTCCCGTTGTAGCTAATATCTTTGTGGAATTCTTCGAGGCCAAAGCTTTCGACTCTTGGCATAAAAAACCGAAGTGTTCGTTGCGGTTTGTCGACGACACTTTTGTCATTTGGCAACATTGGAGGGCCGCGCTTGATGACTTTCACTCTCATCTTAATAACATTTCCCCTCACATTCAATTTACCATTGAAATTGAATCTAACAAATCCCTTACCTTCTCGGAAACTTAATGGTTCCCTAATCCATCAAGTCCATCGAAAAAAGACCCACACTGATCGGTATCTCCATGCCCATTCTCACCATCACCCATCCCAGAAGTTCTCAAAATTCTCATCTCTCGAGCCCTTAAAATCTCTGCTCCTCAATTCCTTCTAAAAAAACCCATCTTTTGCAAGCTTTATGAGCTAATGGCTACACCTGTTCTGAAATCCGTATAGCCTTTTAGGATGTTTCAAATCCCAAATCTTGGTCTGTTCCCCTCTCTCCTCCCCAAGGTCAAGTCTGTCTTCGCTATATTAAAGGGACCACTAACCTCATTTCCAGAAATTTATCAAAAATAGATATTAAAACCACCTTTAAACCTCATAGAACCCTGAGTCAGATGTTTCGGTCAGCCAAAGATAAGTCTGACCCCATGTTATGTTCAGGGGTTTACCAAATTCTCTGCTCGTGAGGGAAATCTTATATTGGTCAGACTGGTCGTCCCTACAAAGCTCGCTTGAAGAAACATATAGCTGATACTAACCATCTTCTTTTATCTAAGTTGGCCGCTGCTGAGCATTCATTTAATTCAAAATACCTTGTTTGCTTTGATCAATCCAAAATCCTAGCCCTGGGTTCTTTTTACAACACTTGCAGAATTAGTTAAGCTCTTGAAATCAAGAAGCACCCCAATAATTTCAACAGAGAAGATGGATTCAAATGAAGCCAATCCTGGAAGCCTATTATCCATCACCTTTCGCATTAAATTTGTTTTTGTTCTTTCAATCCTAATTTGTTTATCTAATTTATTTTAGCTGGTTTATTCTCCCTTATTTAGGCTAGTCTGATCCATTCCATGTTTTGATTTTGCTCTAAAGATATTTATATTTTATTATTATTTAAAATTTATTAGTTTAATTTTTGATAATTTTCATAAAGTTATTTATTTTATTGCTAATTGTGTTATTTTATTGTTAATTGTTATTTATTGTTTATGATTTTTCCTCCCCGTTTTAATTCTTTATTTATTTAAATTATTGATATTTCCTCCTTGAAATTTTCCTTCTCCCTTTTTAATTCCTTTTTATATATTTAAATTATTGATATTATCTTTATTATTAACTTGAATTTCATTAGTTTATTTTTAATATTTTAATTTATTTTAATCAAAAGTTTATTATTATTTGGTTGATTTTTGATCCAATATTTTTCTTTATCCCTTTGACTTGGTTGTATTCCACTTCTTTAAATTTAACTTAATTATTTAAATATATATTTATTTGTATTTTTAACTATTTAAATAAAAAATTTGTGTTAATTTTTTGTTAATTGTTAATTATTTCCTTCCTTGAATTCTCCCTCTTCTTTATTTATTTCAGATTTGATATTGTTGAAAAGTGTAACTAGGTTCGGTCTTCATAATGACATATGTAAATATGATTTTATGTAATTGATGTAAAGAAGAAAATAAATTTATTTTTGTTATGCTTGAATCATGGGTTTCATGATCAAGGAATTTTATTTTAGTTATGGTTCCCATTGCGAGCCTTTAGATTTGTCATCAAGTCATAAAAAGTCTATTGAGTCAATGTCATGTATGGAAGACCCTTCTTGGGCTTGTTACAAATATATTTGAGTCATTGAAAGAGTCAAAGAGACCCTCCAAGACCAAGCTCAAGCATCTCCTTCAAGTCAACCTTAAATGAAATAATAAAGTTGCTCCAAAAGGCATGTCAACCTTATCTCCAAGTCAATTTGGCTAATTTACATGAGCAAACCACTATAAATAGGGAAACTCGTCTTCATTTCAAGGACCGAATTTCAATCAAGGAGAAGTCTGCAATAAGAGGTGCAAGAACCAGTAGGAAAGGAGCTTCATAACCAACGATGTAAAGGAAAAGAAGAGCAAAGTCTTTAGCATTGTTTTTGGGTCTGTTTTGGGCTGAATCACTCCACACGTGCGAAGTATAGACGTTGCGTATTGCAGATTAAGGTGAAGTACTATAGTCCCATTTGAAGGTCAAGTCAAGGAGAAGACTAAGGAGTATCTCAAGCTGAGTTGTCAAGGAAGTAGCCTCAACCCTCCACCTAAAGTGAAGGAAATCAAGGTACAAGAGAAGGTCATTTAGACATGCTAGGGTTTTTGAATTAGGGTTGAGAAGTTGCAATACTGAAGCAGAGAAGAGGAAGTCGAGATTTGAAAGGTAGCCGAGGCAAAAGGTAGAAGCAGGCAATTGACTATTGTTGACTCTATTGAGAAATAGAGGTCAAAATAAGAAGCTTGGTATATTGGTCTTGGAGAGGTCAAATAGGTCAAGGGTCTTGGTTTTGGTATTCATCAATTGAAGTCTCTATTAGAAGAAGAATTCGTTTGGGTTTTCCTCTCAAGTGGGGGAGGTTTTGGCCTTGGCTGATAGCCTACATTCTGTGTCTCTTGTCTCTTTATTATTTATGCATTGATAGTTGTTTGATTAAGAAGGGCATCATAATAATGTAAGAAAAAGAGAAGATCCTAATTTAAAGAAGTAAAATGCAGTCACAAGCAGTTATCATTATAGAGAAATCGCCTAATATGGATGCCCTAGATTTATCAACAAATGTTAGTTTCATTTTAATTTGAATTTTATTGGTTTTGTTTTTAAATTTTTTATTTTATTTTATTGTTAATTATCTAAATCAATAATTTTATTATTATTATTATTTTGTTAATTTTAAATCAATATAATTTCTTTATCCCGTTGACTTTGAATTTAACTTGATTATTTAATTTAAAATCTTTTTAAATTTAAAATATTCTATTAATTAAATTAAAATCTTCTTTATACCCCCTTTGACTTGACCCTTAACGACTCCCGTGAACACACACAGAGATATATATATACTGTAGCGACGAATTAATTTATTTTCTATTTAAGGTTGACTAGCACTCGCTTGTTATGATTCAATATTCCCTGGTCCCTAATGATGGGTGGAGGGTCCACTTGGAACGTTGGACAAGATATTAATCCTATACAAAGTTCCATCTGAAAATCTTCTATGAATATGAATAGTTGTGGAAATCTTCATTCTATTAACCACCTTGTAGTCCAGGTGGTGTGCCATTTTATCTTTGCCTCGTCAGCCATATGTTTCCTTGCCAATTTGTCAAAAACACATGTTAGAAGGTGGGAAATTCGATTCAAAAGGTATGTTATTCATTGCAAAATCAAGTGCTTATGCTTGTTTTTCATTTTTCCATTTGGCATGGATTATTGGGTGACTCGGAAGAAGGAAGGGTTTTGACCATGGTTTTGTTCCCTCACCTTAAATAGGGGTTAATTTTCAATCCTAGTCCAATGGGACCTCCCTTAATGGCCTATCACTTTAGGAAGGGCACTACTTGGGAAACCCTAATTGAGATAACATGATCCTGTTTTCCCATTCCATACTTATCACTTCCCTCCGTACATTACAATCCCTGTACTCCATCTCCCTTCTTTGGGTGCACTTGACCATGGGTGCATTTGTTTCTAGCACACCCCCGCCCCTTGTCCACATATCTGGGTCAGGCCTGGAAACGTTGCCCCGGAGGTTGATGCAACTAAAAGAAAAGTCAAAGAAAGCATATCATGGCCACAAACGAGAAACAAAAAGAAAGAAAATTATAAAATGCAAAAGATGGCTTGGACATTAAAATTAACAGGTGGGGAAAATCCAAGCATGAACTCTACCATCTTATCACGATGACCATCGCCCATTTCCTAGGGCCAATGTTGCCCTATCGCATCAGAAAAGGAACCCTTGCATGTCCGAACCCCTGGTGGGCGATGAGCTGTCCCACTTGTAAGGGGGTAACCACTGCTACACATCACTCATAGCATGCTCTCATTTCCTAGAGCTGGGAGCAGTAATATAAAGAAACTTCAATAAAATGGCAAAAGACAATAAGAGGGGTGGAAAAACAAAGGTTGGGTTAACTCATGCATCCTCGATTGCTCTGTCTTCACATTTGTATGCCCAAAATGTGGGCTTCCTCATTATTGCTTCCCCTTTGACCATGGCATTTGGCTCGTCGACCCCTTTTCCCCTACGTTCCATTATTATTCATATGCCACCCATTGATTCTATGATGTACATGGGCTTTTCCTTCCCCTTAGGGTCTGGGAACACCTAATAAGGTCATCTATAAGACACTTCTACCTAGGGAGGTAACACTATTACGTGATCAAAGCCCCACATTTGGAAGGAAAGCCCCATTTGAAGTATTAATTTGCCTTGTACTAACAAGCTTTGTCCACTTAGAGGCACTAATGATTATTGTAACTAATGGTGAAGATGCAACACTGGACATTGTGTGTGATTGGCAGGTGGTTTTCATCATGGGTTGGGAAACTAAACTGGGGCCCAAGTCCACTAGAGGAGCATTATGACACCCTACAGGTGAAGCGTTGAGAGCCATGAGACTCCTACCACTTGCAAAGCATCATTCCATTCCATGGGCACCTACAACACCCCAAAAGTCTACACATTTCCCCACATTATTTAGGAGATGATGTAATTGGATTAGTGTGCCCCAGTCGATTAGCAATGATCACATGGTTTGGCAGCTGATCTATGGCCCAAATTAGGTTTTCCAGCTGATTTGTGGACCATATGAGGTTTGTCTCACCCCTTGAGACATGGGATGGCTTGCACCATCCTCTGTTCCCTCAATGTTGGAGTAGAACTAGGCTATTCTATCACTAGGAGACCCATGAGACCCATTTTGTGCCCTAAACACAAAATTGGGGTCCACACAATGCTTTGAATGCATATCTAGGGCCAACCCCTAGAGTATGATTTTTGGAGCCCCCTTCACTCAGTTTGGCGCTAGAGGATCCCAACACATGTCCTCAAGAGGCCTACACATGCTTGACGTCAACATTTAGGCCCTCTTGTGGGTGATTTATTATGATTTTATATTGGCAATGAGGTTGGGTTGTAACCTCTTTTAGTATTTGCCCATTATTTTATGACATGAGGGGCTTTTAGGCTAAAATTAGAGATCATTGGACACGTATATATTGGAGAAAGATAATTTCATCTCTCAAGAAATCAAACCTTTAAAAGGAATTCACATTTGCTTCTTGTTTGGCTATTGGAGTATCTTGGATGCATTTTGATGTTTGGAAGCTATTTTGGATTGTCTTTGGAGCTCTTTATTTAGTGAATGGATGGATATACTGCATGTTATTTTGTAAGTGCCTATTTTAAAGGCTATCTAGTTGAGAATTGCATATGTTACATTGAATGTTCCTAGTGAAAGAATTCTTGATATTTCCATCAAATTCTATTTTCCTTAGAAGTGGGTAATTGTTGTGAATCGATACATAGGGTATCAATTTTCAGCCTCCTTAATGACAAATTGAGCTTATGTTGAACATCTTGGACTCCACATGCCCAAAGGACAAGGCACTAGTCGAAGTCCTTAGTGATCATTCTTAGTTTTCATCGATAAATTCTTCTCTTAAAATTTCGGCTCTCTAAGGCTAGAATGCTAAACTAGGGCTTAGAGCGAAAACTTTAGGGAGAGGTTTTGTGGAGGTTTGAGAGCCTAAACATCAAGTGGAGGCACTTGGCTGCTTGACCAACAAATTTGGTGGGCATCCATGTAAGTTTCCTCCATAAAATCTCTTGCCCTAGGTGTTTCTCGAAAAAGGAAACCCTAGTTTTGCATCCTCAACTTGAGGGCTTTCTTGAAGCTTGTATGAACTTAGTACTTGTTGAAGTATATGTTAAGAAGCCTTTTCTCTCCATTGTCTTAACCTTAGGAACACCTAAACTCAATCAAAATCAACAAACCCTAGGTCTTGTGCATTTTCTTCCTAGGTCTCTCATAGAAAGCATATCGCTTCTTAGTGAAGCCTTATACCTGAAATTTGAGTCTTTCTTGAGAGATTCTAGCCTATCTCCTTATAGCTTAACTTTAGAATTCCTTTCATGGGTGATCATATTCTACTGGTACTCCCATCGATGAAAATCCGTAAAGACCAGGGGGCCTTGGCAGTGGTGACAATGGGCCATTGCCCCATTGTTAGCACCTAATCTAGCTTTTATTCTTGTAGGGTTTCCCTCTCCAAGACTTGCTAGATTTTGTGGTAACAGGACCAAAGTTAAGGGAAGAAGAAAATGGATAAAATTGAGATATGATCACCAACCAAATGGACTAGTCCCTTGTTCCTTGGGAGTATGGAGTTCTCAATGTGTTAGATTAGTTAAAGAGCTTCTAAGTGTTGAAATAGGTAACTAGGTTTAGTCTTCATAATGACATATGTAATCATGATTTTATGTATTTAATGTAAAAAGAAAAATAATTCTATTATTATGGTTCTTGAGGCATGCGCTTCATGCTCAAGGAAAATTTATTTTTAGGTCAAGCCCCCATAGAGTGCTTCTAGGTCACTTTAGTCATTGTCATGTATTGAAAACCCATTTGGGGATGTTACACATTATTTTATTTGAGTCAAACTAGAGTCAAAGAGCCTCCCAGACCATGTCATGATGCTATAATTAGGTCGTCCTTCAGAGGAGCAAGTCGACCTATCTGGAAGGACAAGTCGGCCTTATTGAGGACACAAGTAAACCTCTATATAGGAGCACTCGGCCTCATTCAAGGACACATCCATCGATCATACAAGAAGTTCCATCAATGCATAGAGGAGACCAAAAGACGAGTGAGGAAGAAAAGGTCAACCCAAGCATAAGAAAATTGAAGTTTTGGATCTGTTTTTGCGCTGAAGTCTCTCACACGTGCAAGGTGAATCAGGGCTTCCATTTATTGCAGGAAAGCCGAGTTGCAGTCCCTACAAAAAGTCATTTTTGGGTGTCAATAATAACTGTTTGGAAGACCGAATTAACAGGAAGAAAGAAGATAGCCCTTAGAAGGTAAAAAGGAGACTGTCCTAGCTACAATCTACTCACACGTGCAAGTTGTAGGTAGGCTAAGAATTGCAGTGAAGCAGGTCGAAGTTGCACTCATCATCATAGGTCCGAAATATTGGTCAAAGAGAAGTTGCTTCAGTTGTAAGGCAAGTTTGACTTGTGTTGAAAGAAGAGAAGTCTGACTTGGTCCTGGAGGGATTTTGGTCAAGGGTCATAGGTCTTGTGTTAAAATTGGACAACTAGGTCCAAACTCCATGTTGTGATGCTCAGATGAAGACACCAATATTTTTATTGGGTTCCTCTTTCGGAGAGGTGGAAGATTGATATAAAGATCATCTTGATCTAATGAGCAGAACATTTATTTTGAATTTATTTTAATACTTTCAAAATACGTGCAGGTCGGCCTTAAGGTTTTACACCGCCAGCAAATGTGTCACACACCCTCAGTGATTGATATAAATAGAGTCAATGTTGGAGGACATTTCACTCATCTCATCCTCACACATCATCTCTCCTCTTCTGATTGGTTTGAGCTCCTTGGAGGCAGTTTTCGGTTCACACGTGGGAAAGAAGGACGAAGAGAATTCTGCTGCTGTTGCTGCTATTGTTGTTGCTGTTGCTGTTGCTGCTGTTGGTGCTGGTGCTGGTGCTGTTGTTGCTATTTTGCGTTGACTTTTCTGGGCAGCATAGACTTTTCTGGGGTTGACTTTGAGTTGACCGTGTCGCTGTTTTGAGGGTTGTTGTGACACATGCTGGGTTGGCTGACCAAGGATACTTTGCTGGTTGAAGCATCCTGTTGACCGCCGTAACGCACCAACACATTTATTTGTTTCTGGTTTGTCTTCTGTTGATCTACTGGTATGTTCTATTAGCACTTTACTTGATTGTTTATGTGATTGCTATAGTGAAAGTAAAGTTGCATCAAGCATAGAACATCTACATAAATTTACATGGTATCAGAGCTGAGGTGAAGACAGAGTCCTAATTTGTAGCAATCACTGAAGAAGAGGATGGGTTCCTCAAACTACAATGGCTTCAAGGCTGATGACAAATTGACTGGGAAGGATGACTTCCATACTTGGAAGATGACATTGGATCTTATGTTGGAAGACCAAGATGTCATGGACTATGTGCAGGGTAAAATCCAAGAGCCTCCATCCACTACAATTGCTGCTGCCAAAACTGTACAAGAAGGGGGAGATCAAAGCAAAGCTAATGATTAGGGACTCAATTCACAAGAGTCTGGTTGCCTACATCTCTGAGCTGGGCTCATCTAAAGAGATGTATGATAAGTTGGTCAACATGTTCAAGGCCAACAATGCGAATCAAATCCTATTCTACAAGAATCAATTGAAGAATCTAAGGAAAGGTAGGGATGAGTCTGTTCAATCATATTTTCTGACGCTGACTGAGATCAGGAACAATCTGCTGGCTATTGGGGAGACAATAGTTGATCGAGAGATGGTACTCACCGCACCTGGAGGGCTCCCATCCGAATGGCATGTGTTCAACACTACCATTCTAAATAATAATGTGATACTTGACTTTGATGAAGTACTATCGAGATGTGTTCAAGAAGAATCAAGAATGAAGGAGTATGAAAATGAAGGAAATGTTGCCTACGCTGCTCATTCTAGAAAGAAGAACTTTGGTGGTCCAAAAAACAAAGGAAAACCAGGGGCCCAAGGAAAGAAGGGCAAGTGTTTCACTTGTCATAGTCCTGGTCACTATGCTGGAGAATGTCCTTTCAAGAAGGATTCTCCCGATGGTGATGACAAAAACAACCACCAGAGGTATGAGGAATCAAATGTTGTTGATAAAAGAAATGAATACATTCTTGTATCTGCCCTCTTCGTTGCATCTCCACCCGACACTATGGATGTCTGGTTGATAGATAGTGGTGCCTCAAGGCATATCATTGGGTTCAAAGAAGCACTCTCTGATATGGTTGAGAAGGACACTAATCTGAAAATTGTCGTTGGAGATAATGCCACATATCCCGTGAAAGGGACAGGGACTGTGACCCTCCACTTGTCTCAAGGTCAAGTCCTCCGCTTGCAGGATGTACTCTATGTACCAAATTTTAAGAAGAACCTTGTGTCTATATCGACCATGGAAGACAAGGGTTTCAATGTGGCATTCATGGATGGAAAGGTGCGCATGTGGAAGAAGAGCTTCAAGGAAGCTATCATGTTTGGGTCTAGAATTGATACACTCTACTAGGTTGGAGGAAGTCCACTGGGAGCAATGACATGAGATGCTATCCGACAGACCGATAATGGCACTGAATATGAGACGAACAAGTTCAAAAACTGTTGCAAAGAAGCTGGCATTAAGAGGGAGACCACAACTATATATATACTCCTGAGCAAAATAACGTTGCTGAACGAAAGAACAAGACCATTGTGGAAGCTGCCCGTGCCATGCTATGTGACCAAGGTCTACCAAAGTTTCTGTGGGGAGAAGCTGCAAACACTGTTGTGTACATACAAAACCAGTGCCCGCATTCAGCTCTAGACTCCAAAATTCCTGAAGAAGTTTTCTCTGGTAAGAAACCTGATGTCTCACATTTTAGACTTTTTGGATGTCCTGTTTATTTTCATGTGCCGAAAGTAAAGAGGAGCAAGTTGGATGCTTTTGGGAAGAAAGGAATGTTTGTGGGCTACAGTGAAACTTCGAAGGCCTATAGAGTCTATGTGCCTGATCAAAGGGAAGTGGAGATATGCCACAATGTCACTTTTGACGAAGATGCTTCCTTGAAGAAAGTAATCAATCTTCTGAGATCCGAGGAAGATCATGAAGCAAGGCCTGGAAATCAAGAAGAACCGAAGGATGAGACGATGCCTGATGTTGAAGGACCGATGGACCCGATTGATCCACCTCCTTCACTGGGAAAGAGACCATCATGGCTCAAGGACACTCTCGAGGATGCTGAGGGACATACGACCCCAAAGGGGGACATTCTGTGAAAGCAAGAAGCCGAGTAGATACCAAGGGTATCTAGCAGCCATGAGTACTATTGTACAATCCAAGCCTGGATCTTTTGAGGAAGCTGTAAAGCATCAAGTTTGGAAGGATGCTATGCACGAAGAGTATGAGTCCATAATGAAGAATGATGTTTGGGATGTATTTCCAAGACCGAAGGACAAAGGAATTGTCACCTCGAAATGGCTTTACAAGATCAAGCATGGATCTAATGGAAGTGCTTAAAAGTTCAAGGCAAGATTCGTTGCCCGTGGCTTCTCTCAAAAGGAAGGCATCGACTATGATGACATATTCGCACCTATGGCACGATATACCACTATTCGATCTATCATAGCCCTTGCTACTATGCAAGGATGGAGTCTTTATCAGATGGATGTGAAGACTGCTTTTTTGCATCGTACGATAAAGGAAGAGGTGTATGTAGAGCAACCTCTGGGGTTCGAAGTCCAAGATCGGGACACCCATGTTTGCAGGTTGAAGAAAGCCCTCTATGGGTTGAAGCAAGCTCCTAGAGCTTGGTACGAGAGGATAGATAACTACCTGATGAAGCTGGGCTTCACTCGTAGTAATTCTGATCCGAACCTTTACTTCAAGGTTGACAGGGAGAAGCCTCTCATTCTGGTGTTGTATGTGGATGACCTCTTCCTCACAGGTGCTGACTCTCTCATTCATTAGTGCAAGAGGGAGCTCGTTGCTGAGTTCGAGATGAAGGACCTAGGACTAATGTACTATTTCCTAGGCCTGGAGATCTGGTAGAGACCTAGCGAGATTTTCCTTTCTCAAGGAGAATACATTGTGAAGCTTCTGGAAAGATTTGGTATGGTGGACTACAAGTCTGTGTCGACACCAATGGAGCTCAACTTTAAGAAGTTGAGTGGTAACGCTGCTGGGTCTGTGTTAGCATATCCTACTGAGTATCGTCAACTCGTAGGGGCCCTGATGTTCTTAGTGAACACCCATCTGGACGTATGTTGTGCAGTGAACACTTTGAGTTAACACATGGTTGATCATAACATTCACTGGGTTGGTGCCAAGAAACTCTTGAGATATCTCTGGGGCATGTTAGACCATGGGCTGAGATACACTGCCGGGAGTATGACACTCCATGGATATACTGATGCCGATTGGGCTGGTAGCGTGGTGTATGGCAAGAGCACATCTGGATGTTGCTTCACACGTAGATCTGTTTCGGGCAGGAAACTGAAGTCGGTAGCCTTGAGCACTGCTGAGGTCGAATACATTATAACATGTATGGCCTGTTGTGAAGTCACTTGGTTGCGAAAGCTCTTCAGTGAGTTGTTCGAGCATGTGCTAGATGCCACCGTTATCCTTGGTGATAACCTGAGGGGGATTCGTTTGTCATAGAATCTCGTGTTCAACGAACGATCCAAGCATGTTGATGGTTGGTACCACTTTATGCGGGATATGGTACAGCGAAGAGCCGTAAGGCTCGATCATATAGGAACTGATGAGCAGGTCGCGGATATTCTCATAATGCCCTTGGGGAAGTTCATGTTCCTAACCTTCCGTGAGAATCTTGGAATCGTGGAACGACCCTATTTTGAGGGTCATGTTGGACGATGAGTTCTTGAAGCTCTAGGGGGCTCTGGGATAGCTTCTCGGAGCTATAAGCACACATGGGGCTAGGCTTGCCAAACCTTGTGGTGCTTCTGCCCCACCGTTATGATGATTGAGTTGGTTCACCTCTCATGATGTGTGCCCTGTATGCATCCTACACATTGAGTTTCGGACTCATGGGAAGTACCTCTCATTTGGCCAATGAGGTGGGAAAAGCTAGAGACTAGTAGCAAAGACTGATGGACGCATCAGAGAGTGCCGTACTCTCTATCTAGGATGACATGTGTCCAACCACTTGATCTGGGATCAAGTCTAGTGAGGTTTCATACCTCCTATTGACTTCGGGTCAGATAAACTAACTTCGGGTTGATATGTGACTCTTTGAGTCCATGTGAGGTTTCGAACCTCCAACTGACTTCGGGTCAGGTAAACCAGCTTCGGGTTGGTATGAGAGTCTTTGTGAGTCCTATAGAGGTTTTAGACCTCTGCACTGAATCTGTTAGCCGGGAATGATGTCTTTGTGACTGACCCACTTTTGTTCTGAAATAAAGAGGCCAGCAGAGCAAGTTACGGCGGGATCACGCACGATGTTTGATTGCACAGGTGGATGGAGTTCTCCCTAGTTGAGAGGGAGTGTTAAAATTGGACAACTAGGTCCAAACTCCATGTTATGATGCTCAGATGAAGACACCAATATTTTTATTGGGTTCCTCTTTTGGAGAGGTGGAAGATTGATATAAAGATCATCTTGATTCGATGGGCAGAACATTTATTTTGAATTTATTTTTAATACTTTCAAAATATGTGCAGGTCGGCCTTAAGGTTTTACACCCCCAGCAAATGTGTCACACTCCGTTAGTGATTGATATAAATAGAGTCAACGTTGGAGGACATTTCACTCATCTCATCCTCACACATCATCTCTTCTCTTCTGTTTGGTTTGAGCTCCTTGGAGGCAGTTTTCGGTTCACACGGGGGAAAGAAGGACAAAGAGAATTTTGCCGCTGTTACTGCTGCTATTGCTGCTGTTGCTGCTGATGCTACTGTTGTTGCTGTTGCTGTTGCTAGTGGTGGTGCTGGTGCTGCTGTTTTGCGTTGACTTTTCTGGGGTTGACTTTGAGTTGACCGTGTGGCTGTTTTGAGGTTTGTTGTGACACATGTTGGGTTGGCTGACTAAGGAGACTTTGCTGGTTGAAGCATCCTGTTGACCGCCATAACGCACCAACACATTTATCTGTTTCTGGTTTGTCTTCTGTTGATCTACTGGTATGTTCTATCAACACTTTAATTGATTGTTTATGTGATTGCTGTAGTGAAAGTAAAGTTGCATCAAGCATAGAACATCTAAATAAATTTACATCTTGGAATTCATTAATTGAAAGTCTATAAGAAGAGAGGAATTCTTCTGTGTTTTCCTCTAGAGAGGAGAGGTTTTGGCCATGTTACCCACCGCTTCGTGGGTGATATCCCTAGGATGAATTTTTCTCCATGATGGACCTTAGCCGAAAGCCAACAACCCCTTGCAACTCTCAACTAGCTCATTGTGCTATTTCTCCGCCACCCGAGCCAACCATGTGGTTCCTCACCCATCTGTACTGATCGTATGTTTGAAGGTGGGTCTTCTAAGCCTAAAGGTATGTCTTGTCATTTGGTAAAGGGGTATTGGGTTTACTTATCATGGACACTTCTGGGTATGGATTGATGGGGGGATTTGGCGAAACCATCTGTACTGATCGTATGTTTGAAGTTGGGCCTCGTAAACCTAAAGGTATGTCTTGTCATTTGGTAATGTGGTATTGGGTTTACTTATCATGGACACTTCTAGGTATGGATTGATGGGGGGATTTGGCAGAAAGAGTGGGCTTAGTTTGTGCTTCTATCTCCTTGATCTCTTTTGGATGTTACCCTTGGATTTTAGTCCCATGGGATCTCCTTTACTGACCATTTGGTTTTAGGATGGTAATCACTGCTATATCTTACACATCATGCTCTTGTCCTTTGAGCCCCAAGCAGTTAATCAAAGAAAAATCATGAAAGGCAAAATGCATATAAAGTTGGGTGGAAAAATCAAGGCTGGGGCACCTAATGTACCACGATTGCTCCCTCCTACACATTATACACCCATGTGTGGGCTTCTCTTTCTCTAGCTACCCTTATGCCCTGATATGTGGCCCGGAAATGCCCCACTCATTCTCTATTCCATTTCACCCCTTTATCACATGCCATCACCGTTTGAGGGATGTACCTTGGACATACTATCCCCTCTAAAGGTAGAAACCACCTAATAAGGTACTTCGCAAACCCCCTTTGGGGCTTGGAGACATTAGCAAACACTTAAGCCCATAATGGAAGGGCATGCCATTATGAAGTGTCCAATTGTTGTCCATGGTTTGTAAGCTATTTTACACAATTACTTTAATGAATTGTTGTACTGGAAGGCTAGGGAACACATTGGATCTTATACAGGATTGCAGATAGTGTCCATTTGGGTTTGGTCTTCCTACACGAGGTCCTAACCTTCCAGAGGACTACATTGGCACACACAAGGTATGTGTAGAGAGCCATGGGCCTCCCACAGCAGTAGACAACACTCCATGGATCCCCAGAGATGTTTAGAGATTGCTAGAGATTCACCTTTTGGATGAGGAAGTTGCATTTGGTACACTATGCCCAGTTGACCCCACATATGCAACACACACTAGGCAAGTGTCCCAGGACTTGTACGATGACATGGAAACACATATTCCATCATTTGAGCCCTTACAAATGGTCTGCAAGAATCTTCGACTCATATGGAGAACCATGTTTATTGTTTGGAGAACAAGAGGCCACCCCCTTGTCCATCACTTGTGAGGATTTTATTCATCATTATGGCACGTATGGACCTCATCAGGCCTCTTGGAGGGCCCCACGACATGCAAAGATTAATATTTGAACTCTCGAGAGGCTTATTATTTCATTTGTGAGCTAATTTGGTGGGCTTGTCACCAAAAGTTAGTTAATCTGCACATTATTTTATTTTTAGGGGCTATTGTAGGTGCATTAGGTAATTCCGACTCCTAATTGGTGTATAAATAGGAGTCAAATGGATTCATTTGTATCATCACTTGGATTTGGATCTCTCTCTCATTAGAGAACTTCACATTTTTTCCTTGTTGGATATTTTTGGACGATGGATGAATTTTGATGTATGGATTTGGTTCTTTTCTATCTTGGAGCTTCTTATATTGCAAATGTGATGTTGGTTGGATATATTCTCTAACATGTAAGTGCAAGTTTAACACTATTTTTCATTTTGCTACATACATTGGAACTTCACTATAATTAGGGCTAATTATTGCATGTGTTTAATGTGGAATTATGTCTCTATTTAGCTTATCTATGTATGGGTCATGTTGGATGAGTGAAATGTCCTAGAGATCATGTTATCTTGATAAGTCTTTAGTATTTGTAACGAAGTATAAATGTTTCAAAGTCACTTTTTTTTTCTCTTGCCTTTAACATTAGACGAAGTTGACTTTTGGAGCGTGCTTGATCAAGAAAAAAAATCTGTCTTCACAATTCTCCTTGACTCCATCTCCCTAAGAGGAATTAGGCACTGGTCCATCAAAGGGTGATCACTTCAACCCCATTTTCACCTTTTTCCTTCCTATCCTAGGTCTAGTCTCATTAGGTCAACTAGGGCATCAATTTTTCGGGAAACTAACCATAGAAAAACTTCGATATCCTCCTCGATATACTGAGGAGGATCATGATAGTCAAATAAATGAAGAATCTACAAGCGACATTTGGGTTGTTGATTCAGGAATTGGGTATGACTATAAAAATGAAGACCCCATGGGCTTTCAAATCCATAAGAATGAGCTCAAGATAGAAGAAGATGCTTCGCCCCTTCTGAACAACAGTGTTGGCCCTTATGAAGCCCTTCCTAGTGATTGGAAGGGTTTCTTCTTCATGTTCCAAGATGATTCAATAAAAGAAGAGCCTTCCAAATTTATGGATGATTCTGATGATTCTTATGTAAATGAAACTGAGAAAGAAGTTTCCTTTAGCTATGCCACCAATATAGGGTTTTTCTTCATGTTTGAGCATTCCTCCCCTTCTTATGGTCATGCCCCGGAAATGGATGTTTGTGACGAAGTTTGTTCCCCTAGTTTTGATGAAGAGCTAGTTTCCCTTGCAAAAAAACCTAAATTATGGCTTTTTCCCAAATACAATGATGAGATCACTTCTTGTTTTCCCAATGACCAAAATAATATCATCCTGAATATGTTCGAGTCATTTACTCCTTACCCCAAGGATGATAGGCCCGAGATAGTTCTTCATCAAAGATTAATATACTTGGTTGTTGACATTTCCATCTCTTTGTTGGAGGATAAAATTAAATCCTCTTGACTGGTGTTTATTCCTTCTTCCAGTTTTCCTTTCCATGGCATATGGGTCTCTTGTTTTCCCACTTTCCGCCCTTGCAACCCTTCATATCATTGTTCTCATTTGCATTGTCAGGTTCATTGCAAAAATAATCAGGGAAGCGTGTATTCTTGTATTGATAAATTGACATGTTGGTTGCATTCGGTCTATGACTATACCTAACACTTGACATTGTACCATACGCTTGTTAGAGTAGAATGCATCGGTGATGATTTTTGCATTAGAACTAATCTCATATGATATTTCTCATGATAGACTAGCTGCATTTAGATTAAAAATTGCATATTTTTATTACTTGTTGATTTTATGCCTTGACATTAAGCACAGGTGATCATAAGGCACCGTGAAAAACATGCCGCCCCATGGTTTTGATCGTCGATATGTGCAAATAAGAGGACTACAGTGACCAAGAGATTGTTGGAGTTCTTGTGACCTCGCATTCGAGTAGCTTTGCCCACTTCTTCGAGATATCACGTCCCAGTTGGAGCCAGATGTTACCCACCACTTTGTGGGTGATATCCTTAGGAGACATTTTTCTCTATGATGGCCTTAGCCGGCAGCCAGCAACCCCTTGCAACCCTCAACTAGCTCATTGTGCCATTTCTCTGCCACCTGGGCCAGCGATGTTGTCCCTCACCCAATTGTACTGATCGTATTTTTGAAGGTGGGGCTCTCGAACCTAAAGGCATGTCTTGTCATTTGGTAATGTGGTGTTGGGTTTACTTATCATAGAAACTTTTGGGCATGGATTGATGGCGGGATTCGGTGGAAAGAATGGGCTTAGTTTGTGCTTCTATCCCCTTGATCTCTTTTGGATGTTACCCTTGGATTTTAGTCTCGTGGGATCTCCTTTACTAACCATTTCGTTGTAGGATGGTACTAGTTGGGAAACCCCGATTTTGGTTGCGTGTTCGCGCTCTCTTATCCACATATACTACTCCTCTTCCATTCACTATAACTCCAGTCATCATCTCTCCCACCTGGGTCCACATTGCCTCTCTGGGTCCACATAGGTTTAGCCTCTCCATTCCCTTGCTTTGACCTTGGGTTAGGCTTGGAACAATGCCTCAGAGGTTGGAGCAACTAAAAAGAAAAGTAGAGCATAAATGGCCACATTCAACAGGAAAACGTACCACAAAATGCAAAAAATGGTGGGGACAAACATAATTACCTCGTGGGCAAAAGAAAATACATGAGCTCTACCCCATACCCATTGTCATCACCCTTGTTCCATAGGTCCTAGATGACCCTCATTTTCATTCAGGAACCCATGATTTTCCCAACCCCTAGAGGGCTCTGACCTGCCCTTACAAAAAGTGGGTAATCACTGCTATATCTTAGACGTCATGCTATTGTCCTTTGAGCCCCAAGCTGTTAATCAAAGAAAAATGATAAAAGACAGAAGGCATTTAAAGAGGGGTGGAAAAATCAAGGCCGAGGTACCTCATGTACCACGATACCACGATTGCTCCCTCCTACACATTATACTGTTGATTTTGTAGCATTGGAAAGTGTTCCAAGCCTCATATTTTGTAAGGAGGCTTGGACATCAGTATTCCAAAGAACCTAGAAACTGTTTGTGAAAATTCCACTCGGTTCATGTTTTATTAAAATAATTAATTATTTTAATGTGATCCCTAAGTCTAAACTTAGGGAAATTAAATAATTGAAGGGTATTAATAAAACAGAGTGTGAATCTTCTAGAAAACGAAGATCAAGTCATGTTTTAATCTTAGCCATTGATTAGAGATCTAATCTGGGCCATTGATTCATCAACGAGAAGATTATAAGAGAAGGCTTGAGGGTCATTTGGAAAGTAAACTGGGCACACTCTCAGTACCCAAAGGAAATCGATTCTGAAGAAATATAATTTGATTTCAGAGAGAAAGGTTGTAGAGGCAGAGTTGCAGAGGTAGAAGGAGGAAGGGGAAGTCAGCAGAGGCAAAGAGAAGCAGGAGGAGGACGCAGAGGGGACAACACTGAGCAAAAACACTGAGCACCCACGCAGTGTTGAGATTTTGTGTATTTAGGGTAGCATTAGTTGTGCTCTAGGTCCCAAATTTTGAGGAAGGACTAGAGTTCACCTGATCTATAAGACCTAGAAATGGATTTGGGAAATTTCATTTGGTTTAGGAGATATTAAATTAATTAATTATTTTAATGTATTTCCTAAGTTAAAACTTAGGAAAATAAAATAATTAAAGTGAATTTAATTAAACATGTGATGAAATTGTCTTAAGTCACAGGGATCAAGCTTTCTTTTAATCTTAGCCATTGATTAAAGATTTAATCTTGGCTGTTGATTTGTCAACGAGAAAAGTATAAAGGAAAGGCTTGGGGTCATTTGAAAGAAACACAGAGGCAAAGCACTGAAGCTAAGCTGAGATTCTAGGGCGGGGTTACTAAGAATTCTCGGAAGTGTTTCAGTTGCAGAGAGGGGAATTTAGATCAAGGGGATGATCTGATCCCGGGGTCTAGAATACACAAGAAGTAGAGAAGAGATCAGGAAAGACAATGTAGAGGAAGGCAACAACAGCAATAGCAGAGAACAGCAGCAGCAACAACAGACAGCAGCAGTAGCAACAGTAGCGACAAACGACAACAACAGTAGTAGCAGCAGACGACAGCAGCAACAGACGGCAGCAACAGTAGCAGCAAGGACAACGTGATTTTCAGGAAACCCTTCACGGGTTACGTAGAGACCCTTAGGGGCAGCGTAGTGACTGCGACAACCAGTCTGGGGTAACACGACACCCAGTGTAGGGTAACGCAGTCCCTTCCAGTAACAACGCTGAGCATTTGGAGGCCTTCAGAGGCTGAAACAATGTCTTTCAGGGGCAGATCTGGGGTTTCTAGGCCTAGATTTGGCTGAGTTCTGTAAATCCAGTTTGAGGGTGTGGATCAGTCAAGATTGTTGGTCTTAGATCAGCCAGGTGTTGCAGATCTAGAGTTTTCCCTGTAGGGTTTTCTAGATCTGGAACCCAGAGTTGTGTATTCAGAAATATTCTTAATAATAGAGCTCTCCAACAGCCAGAGACCGGTTTTCCCACATTGGGTTTTTCCAGGGACAGTTTGTCTAGAAATAACTGTTACTTGTCTATGTGTGCATGTGCTTATTCTAGATCTGAATTGGTTGAGATCTGTTATGTGTTTTGCTTTGATGTTGACTTGAATTTATTCAGTTGATAACTTGTATAAGTAGGAGAAGCTTAACCAGATTAGCATAAATAATTTTTGCATAAGAATTAAGATTCAGAAATTTCTAAACGTAGAGTGACGCAGTCCAATGCAGGGACTGTGTAGAAGACCACGCAGAATGATGCAGAGGGAGCTAGGGTGCCTCTCGGGTGTTAGAAATTCTCTTGAAGGATTCAGGGAATTTATCCCAGATGTTTTCTAGAAGTCTGCTCGTCAAATTTTTGTAAATAATTTTCCTTGCTGAAGAATAATACAAACCCTCATCTGCTGAACCGACTTTCCCACATTGTGTTTTTCCTGGGACATTTGTCCAAAAATAACAGTGTTCATGTGATTGGTTCTATTGCGTTATATGCGTTTTGTTCTATTTTCTGCTTATGGTTAAGTGAATACTGCAGTTTTGTTTATTTCAGATTTTACTAAAGAATTTGTATATAACTTATCATAAAATAAGTAGGCAAAATAAATCTATCACTACAGTAGTGTTTCAGTTTGAAAATTTCACATATACACCCAGGTGTGGGCTTCCCTTTCTCTAGCTAGCCTTGAGCCTTGATATGTGGCCCAGGATTGCCCCTCATACCCTATTCCATTTTACCCCTTTATAACATGCCACCACCATTTTGTTGATTTTTGGGTAGCATCAGATGTGCTCTAGCTCCAAAATTTTGTGGACGGTCTAGAACACATGAGATCTCCAAGACCCAAAAATCATTTGGAGAAATTCCACCCGGAACTTAAGTTATTCCAATAATTAATTATTTTAATGGAGTTCCTAAGTCTAACTTAGGGAAATTAAATAATTAAAGGGAATTAATTTAAACATGTGGGTGAGAATGTTCTTAGTGATGATGATCAAGTCTTTTATAATCTTAGCCGTTGATTAGAGATTAGATCATGGCCGTTGGTTGTTCAACAAGAAAAGTATTAAATTAGCTTGGGGTCAGTTGGAGGATACACACATAGCGGTGACACTTGAGCTAAGTCAAAATTCTGGGGCGCAGTTTGTTGAGAATTTTCGAGTGAGCTTGCTATGCACCGAGGGGCAGATCGACAGAGGGATTTCAGATCCGAGGTCGAGAATACATAGGCAGAGAGGCAGATTCGTATCAGAGGCAGTGCAATCCAGGAGGTGTGACATAGAGGTAGCGTAGGCCCAACAGGGGTGACACAGACCCAACCAAGCTCACGTAGAGCATTCGTAGAGGCTGACGCAGTCACAAAAGGTGATGCAGGGCAAGAGGGGCTGACACAGAGCCAAGAAGGGCAACGTTGGGGTTTCAGTGTGCTAGAAAGGACTCGTATTCAACAGATCCATAAGGGGTGACGCAACCACACTGAAGGGTGACGCATTGACTCCGTAGGCACCTATGGGGTTCTTCATCCTCAGTTGAATCAACCATATTTTCTGTCTTCAGAGATAGAGGTACATCTGTCGAGATTTTCTCTGTGGGGTAAACCACTACTGCTACCCTAGATTGCATTCAAAATTCTGCATAATAATAAAACCCTCAAGAGCTGTTGCACTGGTTTTCCCGCTTTGGGTTTTTTTGGGGACATTTGTCCAAAAAATCTTGTGTCATTTGTGGAATGTGCTTGATTCTTCTGTACATGGTCTGTATGTATGTGTAGGCTTTAGTGTGTTTACTTGAATGTTTTCTAAATATTTCTGAAAATAACTTGTTAAATTAAAACACAAGTAGGAGAAGTAAAACAGATTTTTGTAGTAGGATTTCTGTAATAAGGATTCAAAAATATTCACACATTTGAGGGATGTACCTTGGACATATTATCCCCTCTAAAGGTAGAAACCACCTAGTAAGGTACCTGGCTAACTCCCTTTGGAGCTTGGAGACATTAGCACACACCAAAGCCCACTATGGAAGGGCATGCCAATATGAAGTGTCCACTTGTTGTCCATGGTTTGGAAGTTCTTTTACACGATTACTTTAATGACTTGTTGTACTAGAAGGCTAGGGGATGCTTTGAATGTTATACAAGATTACAGATGGTGTCCATTTGGGTTTGGTCTCCTTATACCCGGTCCTAAACTTCCAGATGGCTACAATGGGACACATAGGGTGTGTGTAGAGAGCCATGGGCCTCCACAGTAGTAGACATCACTCCAGATGTTCAGAGATTGCTAGAGATGTTCAGAGATTGCTAGAGATCCACGTTTTGGACGAGGAAGATGCATTTGGTACACTATGCTCACTTGACCCCACAGGTGCACCACACACTTGACAATTGACCCAGGACTTCTATGATGACATGGCAACAATCATTTTATCATCTGAGCCCTTATAGATGGTCTATAAGCATTTTCGACTCATATGGAGACCCATGAGGTCATTGGTGTGCTCCCACACCCACTGGGAGCACCACATGTTTATTGTTTGGAGAACAAGCGGCCACCCCTTTGTCCATCACTTTTGAGGATTTTGTTCATCATTATGGCGCTTATGGACTTCATCATGCCTCTTGGAGGGTCCCACGACATGCATATATTATTATTTGACTTCCTAAGAGGCTTATTATTTCTTTGGTGAGCTAGTTTGGTGGGCTTGTCACCAAAAGTTTGTTAATTTGCACATTGTTTTATTTTTAGGGGCTAATGTAGGCCCATTAGATAATTCCAACTCTAATTGGTGTATAAATAGGAGTTGAATGGATTCATTGGTATCATCACTTTGATTTGGATCTCAATCTAGAGAACTTCACATTTTTTCCTTGGTGGATATTTTTGGATGATGGATGAATTTTGATGTATGGATTGGGTTCTTTTCTATCTTGGAGCTTCTTATATTGCAAATGTGATGCTGGTTGGATATATTCTCTAACATGTAACTGTAAGTTTAGTGCTATTTTTCATTTTGCTGCATACATTGGAACTTCACTATCATTAGGGTTAATTGCTGCATGTGTTTAATGTGGAATTATGTGTCTATTTAGCTTATCTAAGTATGGGTCACGATGGATGAATGAAATGTCCTAGAGATCGTGTTATCTTGATAAGTCTCCACCATTTGTAACGAAGTATAAATGTTTCAAAGTCACTTTTCTTCTCTTGCCTTTAACATTCGACGAAGTTGACTATTGGAGCCTCCTTGAGCAAGAAGCAAAATCCGTCTTCACATTTCTCCTTGGCTCCATATCGCCAAGAGGAATTAGGCATTGGTCCATCAATGGTGATCACTTCAACCCCATTTTTCACCTTTTTTCTCCCTTTCCTAGGTCTAGCCCCATTTAGTCACCTAGGGCATCAATTTCCCGAGAAACTAACCATAGAAAAATTTCGATCTCCTAGGCTTTACGACGCTGGTGGGTCCCCTTGGCCTCCTCCGAATTTGAAGGAAATCCGACGGTGGAATCTTAGGATATCCCAAGCCCTAGCTCTAGGATCAAGTTTTTCCCTCGTGTTCCCAAGGCTAGTGCCTAATAGGATCAATATGATATTTTTGGGTCGAAATTCTTGTTTGATCCTTACCCCTCGCCTTAGTTAGGCTAAGAATATCCTTGGTTGATAGAATCCATCCCCTAACCTGGTTGGGTCCACTTGGCCTCATGTGGTCCCCCTTTTCGCCAAAGACAACTCATCAAGGACAACTCGGGAATCCAAGTTCTATAAGGATTTTAGGTATTGGGAACCCCTTTACAAGCCATATTCTTCTCCCTCAACCCTCCAATTCTCATCCCCTCTCCCTAGAAAATCAAGTTTCTTGCTTAAAAGGCAAGCAAGCACCATTCTTCATCCTATCCTAGGGTAAAGGTTTAAGAGGTCACTTCTCATAATATTTGTTGATATATCCTCTATAAGTGCCTTCTTAAAACATCGAGTCTCCTCCCATCGGTGAAAGTCCGTAAAGA
Organism: Pinus albicaulis; assembly: GCA_034641835.2. Lineage (NCBI taxonomy): Eukaryota > Viridiplantae > Streptophyta > Pinopsida > Pinales > Pinaceae > Pinus > Pinus albicaulis. The sequence continues at coordinate 477,129,785 of CM076584.1, forward strand.
GCAGGGAGCCTTAGCTGTGGTGACAGTGGGCTAAGTCTCCATCGTTGCCCTTCACCTAACAGTTGCCCTATTTGGAACCCCCTTTAGGTCTCGTGCTGGTTTGAGTTATAACATTTCTGGTGCTGTTGCCGGGGCCGAGACGTGTGTCTTATTCTTCATATGCCAATATTGATATATCATGTTGGCGACTCCATTGGAAGAACAAAGCACTAGCTCTTTATTGATCTCTAAGGTTGATGCTTGTAGGGTGAAGCAAGCTTTTGTCAAGGCAATTTCATTCACCCTGGCGACTCCCATGTCATTAGGACCCAAGAACATGTTGACGACATATATTCCCGCCATAGATATGAGAGGGCTCCTGAGATATCCCTCATTAAAATCCATGAAGAACATGCCAACGTTCGATGGGGATCCACATTCTGCAGCCAACCACGTGTTAAGGTTCATGAGGCATCTTTAAAACCAAAACATAACTCAATCTTGTGACCAAATGGAATTGTTTGTCCTATCCATTGTCCCCAATACTGATTGGCTTGAGTCATGTAAACCTAAAAGCATTCCTTCTTTTCCGATGTTGACTACACTCTTCTTGTTGCATGAAGGGTTGGGTTTCCAATCTCATGAAGACATATGCCAAATCTCGATTTAGCCTTTAGCCCTTCGAGAGGGGGAATTTATGGAATATAGTTTTGTGTTTGAGGAAGAATGTCTTGATCCTTCTCCAAATCATCATGATCAAGTGATTGATGCATAGCTTGAGGATAGTGTCGAAAAAGAGACTCATAAATTGGAAAGCATGTCCTCTAAGGATAACGATAACGAAGATTTAGATCTCGAGAGCCCTCAAGTGTTGCGAGAAAGGATGATGGAATATGAGAAGTCTTGCAGGCAATTAATGGCTACATATAACTCCCAAGAGATTTTCTCCTACTTTTGTGAGAAATCGGAAAGGCTCCGTAACATGAAGTGTGAATATAAAGCGAGTACTACCGATGACCTTCTTCTTGAAGCATTCTATCAATATCATTTAGTAAATACCTTGGATATCATTCTTCGAGAACGGGTGAAGGGAGAAAAGTCCTCCATATCGAAAGAAGGGAATGAATGGTATCCTAACCAACACCAAATATATAGTGAAGAATGGGGTAATTCTGAGGCGGACCATGATAGTCAAATAAATGAAGAATCTACAAGCGACATTTGGGTTGTTGATTGGGGAATTCGGTATGACTATAAAAATGAAGACCCCATGGTCTCTCAAATCCATAAGAATGAGCTCAGGAAAGAAGAAGATACTTCGCCCTTTCTGAACAATAGTGTTGGCCCTTATGAAGCCCGTGCTAGTGATTGGAAGGGTGTCTTCTTTATGTTCCAAGACGATTCAATCAAAGAAGAGCCTTCCAAAATTGTGGATTTTTCTGATGATTCTAATGTAAAAGAAACTGAGAAAGAATCTTCCTTTAGCCATGCCACCGATACAGGGTTTTTCTTCATGTTTGAGCATTCCTCCCCTTGTTATGTTCATGTCCCAGAAATGCATATTTGTGATGAAGTTTATTCCCCTTGTTTTGATGAAGAACTAGTTTCGCCTGTGAAAATACCAGAATTATGGTACTAGAATTATGGTTTTTTCCTAAAAATAATGATGAGTCCACTTCTTGTTTTCCCAATGACCAAAATATTATCATCCTAAATATGTCTGAGTTATACACTCCTTACCCCAAGGATGATAGGCTCGAGATAGTTCTTCATCAAAGATTCATATACTTGGTCGTTGACATTTCCATCTCCTGGTTGGAGAATAAAATTAAATCCTCTCGTGATCCGGACTTATGTAGGAACACAATAAAATATAGAAATACACATAAACATGGAGATGCAACAGAAATAAGACTTCATTTCATTAATATCACATAACTGAAATATGCTTACAGACAGAATGGAAATAAACTAGCTAGGGCGTTGGTAGCTTATCTCTGAGAAGAGATGTGGCGGCTACATGCCTCTAAATTGTGTTACAATGAGGCTCGAAGGCCTATTTATTATTGAGAAACAATAGAAAACCCTAAACATCCAAAAACTTAACTGTAGGAGATGAAACACCAAACTATGGGCCTGTTGGGGTAAATTGGTACATCAATTTCTCGAGGTCGTATCTTTGGCATAGAATCTCCGTTTGACGCACATGATACCTCGTTAGAAAGATCTATCCGAGGTCTACAACTGTTGACAACGAATATCGAGTCACAGACCCATATGCACTTGGAGCTGATTTTCCCAAAAATGTCGTTTAGGGCCTCAAAACGGCTCCCGAAGTTCATGACCCGAAAAACTGCCAAAAATAGTAAATTGTGCTACAATTAAGGAAATTGAAAAATTGAAAGAAACAATGGGGGGGGGGTCCAAGTGGAATAGCCGGGTGGCCACCAATATTCACCTGGATCATCTCGATTGGTGTTTATTCCTTCTTCCAGTTTTCATTTCTATGGCACACGAGTCTCTTGTTTTCCCACCTCCCGCCCTCAGAACCGCTCATATCATTATTCACATTTGTTTTGTTAGGTTCATTGCAAAAATAATCAGGGAAGCGTGAATTCTTGTATTGATCAATTGACATGTTGGTTGCATTGGGTCTATGACTCTACCTAGCACTTGATATTGTACCATACGCATGTTAGCGTAGGATGCATTGCATGATGATTTTTGCATTAGAACTAATCTCATATGATATTTTTCATGATAGAATAGCTGCATTTAGATTAATAATTGCATATTTTTACTACTTGTTGATTTTATGCCTTGACATTAAGCATGGGTGATCATAATACACCGTGAAAAAAATGATGCCCCATGGTTTTGATCGTTGATGTGTGCAGATAACATGTCTATAGTGACCAAGAGATTGCTGGAGTTCTCGTGACCTCCCCTTCGAGTAGTTTTGCCCACTTCTTCGAGATATCACGTCCTAGTTGGAGCCAAATGTTACCCACCACTTCATGGGTTATATCCCTAGGAGAAATTTTTCTCCAAAATGGACCTCAGTCTGCAGCCAACAACCCCTTGTAGCCCTCAACTAGCTGATTGTGCCATTTCTTCGCCACTTGAGCCAACCATGTGGTCCCTTGCCCATCTGTATTGATCGTATGTTTGAAGTTGGTCCTCTCGAACCTAAAGGTATGTCTTGTCATTTTGGTAATTAGGTATTGGGATTACTTATCATGGACACTTCTGGGCATGGATTGATGGGGGGATTCAGTGGAAAGAGTGGGCTTAGTTTGTGCTTCTATCCCCTTGATCTCTTTTGGATGTTAGCCTTGGATTTTAGTCTCGTGGGATCTCCTTTACTGAACGTTTGGTTTTAGGATGGTACTAGTTGGGAAACCCCGACTTTCGTTGCGTGGTCCTGCTCCCTTATCCATATATACTACTCCCCTTCCATTCACTACCCCCAGTCATCATCTCTCCCACTTGGGTCCACATTAACTCTTTGGGTCCACATAGGGTTAGTCTTCCCATTCCCTAGCATCCACCTTGTGTCATTCTTGGAACGATGCCTCAAAGCTTGAAGCAACTAAAAATAAAAGTAAGAGCATAAATGGCCACATTCAATAGGAAAACGTACCACAAAATGCAAAAGATGGTCGGGACAAACATACAAGGCCACATTCAACAGGAAAACATAACACAAAATGCAAAAGATGGTCGGGATAAACATAATTAGCACGTGGGCAAAAGCCAATACATGAGTTCTATCCCATACCCATGGCCATCACCCTGGTTCCATAGGCCCTAGATGAGCCTCCTTTATCATTTAGGAACCCATGATTGTCCCAACCCTTGGAGGGGCAGTGAATTGCCCTACCAAAAAGGCGGTAATCATTGCTATATCTTACACATCATGTTCTTGTCCTTTGAGCCCCGAGCAGTTGATCAAAGAAAAATCATAAAATCCAAAAGGCATAAAAAGAAGGGTGGAAAAATCATGGTCGGGGCACCTCATGTACCACAATGGTTTCGTCCTACACATTATACATCCAGGTGTGGGCTTCCCTTTCTCTAGCTACCTTTGTGCCTCGAAATGTGGCCCAGGATCGCCCCTCATTCCCTATTCCATATCACGCCGTTATCACTTGCCACCACCATTTGAGGGATATACATTGGACATACTATCCTGTCTAGAGGTAGAAACCACCTAATAAGGTACTTGGCTAACCGCCTTTGGAGCTTGGAGACATTAGCACACGCTAAAGGCCACTATGAAAGGGCATGCCATTATGAAGTGTCCACTTGTTGTCCATGGTTTGCAGGCTCTTTTACACGATTACTTTAATGACTTGTTGTACTGGAAGGCTAGGGGATGCATTGGATGTTATACAGGATTTCAAATGGTGTCCATTTGCGTTTGGTATCCCTATACGAGGTCCTAACCTTCCAGAGGGCTACCTTGGCATACATAGGGTGTGTGTAGAGAGCCATGAGACTCTGCAACAGTAGACAAAACTCCATGGATCCCCGTAGATGTTCAGAAATTGCTAGAGATCCACCTTTTGGACTAGGAAGATGCATTTGGTTAACTATGCCCAACTGACCCCAAAGGTGCACCACACACTTAGCAAGTGTCCTAGGACTTGTATAATATTCATTCCATCATCTGAGGCCTTACAAATGGTCAACATGCATCTTCGACTCATATGGAGACCCATGAGGTCATTGGGGTGTCTCCACACTGAGTGGGAACACAACAGGTTTATTGTTTGGAGAATAGGCGGCCACCCCCTTGTCCATCACCTTCAAGGTTTTTATTCATCATTATGACATTTATGGACCTCATCAGGCCTCTTTGAGGGCACCATGACATGCATAGATTATTATTTGACCTACTGAGAGGCTTATTATTTCATTTGTGAGCTAGTTTGGTGGGCTTGTCCCCAAAAGTTGGTTAATTTGCACATTTTTTTAGTTTTAGGGGCTAATATAGGCCCATTAGGTAATTCCAACTCTAATTTGTGTAGAAATAGGTGTTGGATGGATTCATTTGTATCATCACTTGGATTTGGATCTCTCTCTCATTAGAGAACTTCACATTTTTTCCTTGGTGGATATTTTTGGACGATGGATGAATTTTGATGTATGGATTGGGTTCTTTTCTATCTTGGAGCTTCTTATATTGCAAATGTGATGCTGGTTGGATATATTCTCTAACATTTAAGTGCAAGTTTAATGCTATTTTTCATTTTGCTGGATGCATTGGAAGTACGCTATTATTAGGGCTAATTGCTGCATGTGTTTAGTGTGGAATTATGTGTCTATGTAGCTTATCTATATATGAGCCATGTTGGAAGAATGAAATGTCTTAGATATCATGTTATCTTGATAATCCTTCACCATTTGTAACGAAGTATAAATGTTTCAAAGTCACTTTTCTTCTCTTGCCTTCAACATTGGAAGATGTTGACGTTTGGAGTCTCCTTGAGCAAGAAACAAAATCTGTTTTCACAATTCTCCTTGACTCCATATCCCCAAGAGGAATTAGGCACTCGTCCACCAAAGGTTGATCATTTCAACCCCATTTTTCACCTTTTTCCTCCCTTTCCTAGGTCTAGCGTCATTAGGTCTCCTAGGGCATCAATTTCTCGGGAAACTAAACATAGAAAAACTTCAATCCCCTAGGCTCTACTGCGCTGGTGGGTCCCGTAAGGCTCCTCCGAATTTGAAGGAAATCTGGTGGTGGAATCTCGGGATATCCCAAGCCTTAGCTCTAGGATCAAGTTTTGACCTAGTGTTCCCAAGGCTACTACCTAATAGGATCAATTTGACATCTTTGGGTGAAATTATTGTTTGATCCTTTCCCCTCGCCTTGGTCAGGTTAAGAATATCCTTGGTTGTTAGAATCCATCTCCTAACCTGGCTGGGTCCGCTTGGCCTTGTGTGGTCCCACTTTTCGCCAAAGACAATTCATCAAGGACAATTTAGGAATCGAAGTTCTATTATTATTTTAGGGATTGGGAACTCCTTTACAAGCCATGTTTTTCTCCCTCAACCCTTCAATCCTCATCCCCTTTCCCTAGAAAATCAAGTCCCTTGCTTAAAAGGAAAGCAAGCTCCATTCTTCATCCTATCTTAGGGAAAGGGTTTGAGGGGCCCCTTCTCATAATATATGTTGATATATCCTCTATAAGTGGCTTCCTAAAACATCGAGCCTCCTCCCATCGATGAAATTTCGTAAAGAGTAGGGAGCCTTAGCTGTGGTTACTGTGGGCTAAGTCTCCATTGTTGCCCTTAACCTATTAGTTGCCCTATTAGGAACCCCCTTTAGGCCCCCTGCTGGTTTGAGTGGTAACAAGCCCTGGCTGATAACCTATATCTTTTGTCCTCTTGTCTCATTGTTCTTTATGGTTTGGTAGCTGTTTGATGATAAGAACATAATACTAATATGTGGAAGAAGAAGCTATTCAAGTTAAATTTAAAAATACATCACAAGTAGTTATCAGGTTAAGAGAAATCAACTAATTTGTTGCCTCTAGATTTCTCAACACTACGAAGGCTTAAATTTTGATGCCCCAAGAAGCAAAATTCCATTGATTACCTATGCAATGGAAGATGGATTTTTCATGTAAGAGCTACCAAAGAGTTCACCACAAAGGACATTCATTATCCATTATCTATGAGTAATGCATGTAATAGATCATTTAGATTAGAATTCGATAAATATTCAACAAGTTAGGGCACAATTGTAATTACTAGAAACAACAAAATTCCATACATTAAACATGTAAGAGATAGATTTTCAACATCTAGTTACACTTACAAGTTAATATGCAAAAAATCTATTCCACTCATCCAAAGAATAACTCCAAAGATAGACAAATCAGCTCCAAATCTCAAAGGGCATCAAGATTACTCTAAAATTGCCCATAAGGGAAAAGTACGAATTGCTCAAAAGATCTGAAATTCCAAGTGATTAGATAATGAGAGATCAATTGAAATGATCCCTCATATATATGTGGTATACTAAATCCTACCTTAGCCTACAAGCCCCTCAAATCTTAGAATAATGGGAAAACATAAGCCTAGGTCACAAGCCGACCTAGTAGCCTTTGTGAAATTATATTTATTTGCATAAATGTAAGTTGAAATGATGACGTTATGCTAGTACAAATTTGGTTACGACTAACTTTGAGCTCCTCAAATGCCATGACAAGTTTAGAGGGGCTCTAAAATCATAGTCTAGGGCTTGGCCCCTAGATCTTTCCAAAATCATCCTTTAAAACCCAGATGTGGGTTTGGGGCACAATGCTAGGTCTCATGGGTCTCCAAGTGGTGAATAAGCCTGATTCTGTTCCAACGTTAAGGGCATTGAAGATTCTGCTAGCCCTCCCATGTCTTAAAGCATGAAGCTAACCCCATCTAGGCCTTGAATCAACTGCCAAACCATGTGGCCGCTACTAAGCTGGATTGGGGCAAGTTGATCTAGGTCCATCATCCAATGAATAATAAAGAAAATGCAAGAATGTTGTGGGTGCTAAGGGTGTCCATGGAGGGTATAAATGGTGCTCTACAACTATCCAGATTCCAAAGTCTCCAAAGTCCCTTGGCTCTCAACAGATCACCTGTGGATGTTAATATGTTCCTTTGGAGGACTTGGACCCCAGTTAAGTTGCCTAGACCTATAGATGGAACCACCTACCAACCAGCCTAGATCCATCTTAACTCCGGATCTATCAAGCGCCGAGAGGGATCAAATCTCTCGAGGTGCAAACCTCTTTTTTGAGTGCAAAACTTGAGAAAATGTTTGCATCTCGAGAGATTTGATCCCTCTCGGCGCTTGATAGATCTGGAGTTAAGATGGATTTAGGCTAGTTTCAGTCGTGTGTTGCCAAGGAAAATCTATGGAAGATATGATTAATTTTATCTATAATATGTAAATATATCAAATATTAATATAATCATTTTAAATATGCTAAATATTAATATATCTCTCCCCCTCCAACTCCATCTCTCTATCAATCCCTCTCTCCTCCTCTCTCTCGTCCTTCCTCTATCTCTCTCTAATACTCTCTCCCCCCCCCCCTCTCTCTCTCTCTCTAATCCTCTCTCTTCCCCCATCTCCCTTCCTTTCTCTCTCTCTTTTTGCCCCTCTCTCTCTCCAACTACATTACTATATCCCTCCCTCTCTCCTTCTCTCTTATTCTCTCCCCCTTTCTTTCCATACATCTTACTTTGTCTCTTTATCTCACCCCTAAACATACACACTCTCTCTCGATCTCTCCCTTATCACTCTCTCTTTGTCTCCACTTCTCTCTCTCTCTCTCTCTCTATTTCTTCTTAGTTATGTAAACTAATGAACATAAATATTCGTAAATATAAAACAGATTATGGAGTAAATATGAAAAGAGGTTTTATTTACTTACCATACCTCTGGTTTATTTATATTTTTATTTATTTACCATACCTCTTTTATTTACTATGGTATTTGGCTCATATGCTTGTTATATAATTAGATTTTTATTTATAATCCTATTTGATATATTGTTATTTATTTACCTTATCTTTTTATACCTCTTTTATATTTATTTATTTACCATACCTCTTTATACCTGTTTTATATTTATTTATTTATCATAGATCTTTATACCTCTTTTATATTTATTTATTTACCATACTTATTTTATAAATATGGTATTTGGCCCATGGTATCAATATTAATTTGTCCCATGGTATTCGTCCCATAGGCTTCATCTAAATAAAACCTCTTTTTAAAGTTTTTTTTAAATATAAAAATGTTTATGGAGTAAATATAAAAATAATTTTTATTTATTTACCATACATCTAATTTATATATATTTTTATTTATTTAACATAGTTTTGGAGTAAGTATAAAAATAGGTTTTATTTATTTACCATACCTCATTTTTATTTATAGTTATATTTATTTAAATTTTAAAATATTGCAACTTTGATGGGGAAATATTTTATGTCTTCAAATATATAATTTATCGATAGAATATGGGTTTTCTTTTTAAAGATTCATTTTACAAATATTTAATTAAAAGAAATATTAAAAGATTTTGGATTTTGATTGTTTGTGTTGAATTAACTCTTTTTTAGGAAATGGTATTGACTTTAGTAAAGAGTAAAGATGTTTAAAATTTTACTTAATTTGGAAATTCAATGTGGTACATGTTTTTGTTAAAGGTAAATTTTGATCCATTCAAATTCACGTATATAATTTACTATCCATTCAAATTATATAAATAATACATAGTTGTATTTTAATAGTTAATCTCAGCCCATTAATAAGTTAAAAAAGTTATATATAATATAAATATTCAAGTTATATAAAATTCAAGATCAGCTTAAAGCTTTCGCTGACATTAGAAAAAGTAAAATTTATTATTTTTTGAGAATGTGACATACCCGACATCGGGGTCATACTGGGCTGTAGATTGCGCCTCTTGGCGCAATTACACACAATATCTGGTGCTGGAACTTTCACCATCAGATCCATTAATCATTATTGCATCTAAGTGAACTGAGTTTGAAAGAAATGGGCAAAATAACACTTCATATGAGACTTCTCTTCCAAAATTGAGGCCTTAGTCACGTAATAGTGTTGCCTCCCTAGGTATGAGCGGTTAATAGAATATCCTATTAGGTGTTCCCAACCCCAAAGGGAAGTGACATGTCTTTGATTCATTCCTCAATCTATAGGTGCTGTGTAAATAATAATGGAATGGAGGGGAAGAGACTTCATTTCCAAGTGCCATGGTCAAAGGGGCTGACTATGATGAAGTACCTCATCTTGTATAGATGTGAGGAAGGAGCAATCGTGGATGCATGAGTTACCTCTGCTTCGTTTTTCTACCCCTCTATATTGCCTTTTACTTTTTCTTGATTTTTTTCTCTTTGTATTACTACTTATAGCTTGGGGAATGAGAGCTTGCTTTGTATGATGTATGACAGTTACTACCCCCTTTAGGATGGGGTTGTTCATCGTCCATTAGGGGTTGGTGTTGAGATTTTGGGGTAGCATTGGGTGAGCTCCAACTCCGAATTTTTGTGGAGGGGCTAAGACACACAGGATCTCCAAAACCCATAAAGCGTTTGGAGAAATTTCATTTGGTGTATGTGATATTCAAATAATCAATTTTTTTAATGAGGATCCAAAGTCTAACTTAGGGAATTAGAAAAATTGAAGTGAATCAATTAAACACATGCGATGAAATGTTCTAAGTGACGTGGATCAAGCAATATTTTAATCTGAGTCGTCGATTGAGATTAGATCACGACCGTTGGTTTGCCAACGAGAAAAGTATAAGAGAAGGGCTTGGGGTCAGTTGGAGAGCAAGCACACAAGCAGAGTACTGAAGCTAAGTCGAATTTTTGGGGCAGGGTTTGCTGAGGAATTCGAAGCGAGTTTGCAGTGTAGTGAGGTGCAGAGATCAGCAAGGGATGATTTGATCTGAGGACGAGAATACATGAGCAGAGAGGTAGCTTGTACCAGACAGTGCAGAGCTAGCCAGGAGGACGCAGTTCAACCAACACCACGCAGAGGACTAGGAAGAGGCTGCGTAAGCCCAGCCAGGGTGATGTAGACCCAACCAGTGCAGTGCAGGGGCAACACAACACTAGCCAGGGTGACGCAGACCCAACTAGGGCAGTGTAGAGGCAGCGCAACACCAGTGAGGGTGACACAGTGGGGACGCTGGCTAGTGAGGGCTGACGCAAGGGTTCTAGTGGGCCAGAAAGGGCTCGTTATTTGTAAATCTCGATTGAGGGAGTGATTCAGCCATATTTTCTGTCTTCGAGTGAAAGGTACAAACTGTCGAGTAATTTCTCTGTAGGGCCAACCATTTATGGTGCCCAGAATGTTGTATTCAGATTCTACATAATAATAAAACCCTTTAGAGCTGCAACACCGATTTTCCTGCATTAGGTTTTTCTGGGGACATTTGTCCAAAATATTTGTGCAATCTTGTCACATGTGCATATTGTTCAGGAAATGATATGTAGATGTGTAGGCTGCAGTTTGTGTTTGCTTTAATGTTTTTTGAATACTTCAGTTAAATAACTTGTTAAGTTAATTAATCAGGTAGGCGAAGTAGATCTAAACACTGTAATAGTGTTTCTGTTTTGAAAATTTCATAGTTGGGACATGGAAGGGTTCCGTCTCGTTTATGAGATGGGGAAACATTGGCCTAGGAACTAAGTGATGGCCATATGATAGAGGTAGATCTCATGCTTGGCCTTTTCCCACATGCTAATTTGTAAGTCCCTACTATCTTTTGCATTTTATTTTTTCGTTTGTTTTTCTTGTGGTTGTTATATGCTTTTTCAGGTTCTTTTAGTTGCATCAACTCCTAGGGTGCATTTCTAGGCCCTAGCCATGTATAAGGATGTGTGGATGCCAAATCCCAATGAAGCAATGGTTAGTTGAACCCGAAGAAGGGAGGTGGAATAAGGGCTTGTAATGTAAGATGGGAATTGGTAAGTATGGAATAGGGATAGATAGGGCTACACTATCTCAATCATGGTTTCCCAAATAGGGCCTTGTCCTAAAGCTATGTTCCATTAGGGGAGGTCCCATCGAAGTAGGATTGAAAATTAACCCCACATTTAAGGTGAGGGAACAAGACTACGGCTAAGATCCTACTTTCTTCCAAGTTACTCCATAATCCATGTCAAAATGCCCAAATACAAACAAGCGTAAGCACCTGATTGCAAAATGAATAAAGTACCTTTTGATCAGAAGCCCACCTTCCAACATGTACTCTTGACAAATTGGCGGTGAGATATATGACTGAGGTAGGTGATAGAGATATGAATGACATGCTACATTGGCTACAAAGTGGCTGTCGGCGGTTGCCAGCTGTTGGCTTGAAGAGATGATTAAGAGAAAAGTTTCTCCTAACGGTTAGCCATTTTTGGTTGGTAACAATAGAAAGACACAAAGTATCAAGAGGTAGAGAAGAGAGGGGGAGAGAAAGAAGAAATGATGGAGAGGAGAGAGTGAGGTGCCTGTTCTTGCTCAACACAATTCGATTTCGAAGGATCACCTTCCACTTGCTTAAATAATAGTTCCTTGACTTATTCGACCTAAGATTAGGAGAGGTTGAATGGCTATTATTGAGTCTTGGTTCACTTGAGTGGAGAAAAAATTGAGTTAATTGACCCTTTCTCAAAGTTAACGAGAGATAAAGGTTAGCTCTTGATAAACTTGGAAGTTAATCTTTTGAGTGTTTTTTTCCTTTTTTAGGCAATTTGTCATTGACAATTCTAGCCATCTTATTTTTCCTTTTTTTTATTTGTCTTTTAAATTTCCAACTTTAGATTTTTGTTAGCCTCTTTTTTGGCCAAGTAATTCAAGTAGCCTAGTTTTTCTCTTACAACTTGAGTTGAGAGGTCAAGCTCATGGAGGAAAAATAAGGAGAATTTCTAGGAAAATGTGAGATAATGGAGGAGAAAAATTAAGGGAACGAATGGAGGGTAATTAGGAGAGATTGAGGGATGGTAAAACGCTCGAGGAGAGATAAAGCATTAGGAGGGAATAAAAATTTGTTGAAGTGCGATGTCGCTAATGACTCATCTAATTCTAAGCCACATGTGCATCTTCAACTATTGTCACATGTCCACCTTGTGAAAATTTCATTTATTGCAGCAACTGGAAATTATTCTCCTAACTGAAAATTTAATTATGTAGTTTATTTTATATGACAAACAATGAATAAAATCACAATTGCAATTTTCACCAATAAAAATTGCGGAAAATAAAATATTGGAAACTGAGAAATTCTAGCACACACACAAGAATTTTGACACAATTGTCCCCGGAAAAACCCAATGTGGGAAAGCCGATGTAGCAAATGAGGGTTTTATTATTATACTTCAACAACAAATTTGAGTGCAATAATTTGGATGTCAAACTAACAATTCAATCCAAGAGAATCACTGGCAAAATTATTGTGAGGATTTTGGCTCCCCCCACAACCGTTTTCAGCTTCCAAAACTGGGCCCAAAACAATACACCCTTTCTTTTGCGTCATCCTCTGCGCAGTGCTTGCGTAGGCCTTGTGGTTGCCGCCTCCAGAAACTTCTGAAATCTATAGCTCTGCTTCGCTATGGCTCTGGAACTGATTTACTAGTCCTCCTGATCAAAATACCGATCACCAACTGCTGAATTAGTTGTTCTACTAGCTAGATCAAACTATTCCCTTGTTGGTGCCTACGTAGTTCCCCTGGGAAAATTCACACTCCCTCAATTCGACTCATCCGATACTGGAAACTTCTACTGGAATACTGCCTCACTCCTCTCCCACTTGCTACTCGATCTCTGGCTCGAATTCTCCTGTTGAATCACTCTGCTACTGGAAAATCAACCTGCCTAGATCACTGAGAGTCTGCTTTGATGTATTCTCCATCACCACATCGATCCCCTCGTATATCTTCCAATTGGGACTCCAACGGCCAAGATTAAATCTTAATCGATGGCTTAGATCATTTCTGGATGTTTCTGTGTGAGTTTCTAGAGAATTCTCACCTTGACTTAATAATTCTGATTAATTAACTAGTTTTCCTAAGTTTAGACTTAGGAAACAAAAAATAGGTTAATAATCCGATTAAGTCATCTCTAGGTGGAATTTCCAAAACCGATTTCTGGGTTTTGAAGATCTCATGTATTCTAGCCTCTCCACCAAATTTCGTGGCTAGAACACATCCGTTGCTACAAAAACCGACACACCTTTCAGATTGCCACCACATGCTGGTAAAAATAGGCATTGCTAAAAATAGTGATATGTCCACACTTCCACAATATTATGCTCATTTGTCTCAGAATCTGATGGGGAACCCAGATCTGCTGTTAGTGCTGCCACCTAGAGACTGCTAAAAATAGAAAGTCCTCAGAATTGGATGACATCACATGCAGAACTCTGGGGAATTCGAAGATTCAATTACTGTTGCCTGGCTTTGACTGCTAAAAATAGAAAGTTCTTAGATTTGGATGAGAACAATTCCATTAGATTCGGAAGCAGTGGGTGTCCTGGATGTGTAATTAGACTTGATGTGCAACCACTGATAAAAATTGGAAGTGCTCAGAAGCACATGTAAGTATAGGCCTCACTGGAATTCACAGTTCATAAGGACTCGGAATATGTGATCCTTGATTCCATTCTGTTGTACCATCCCCGGAACTCCCTCTCTTAGAAAGTAGGGAACCTGCTTAAAATAGCAACCCTCTGAAAACAGTGCAAAAAATGTGTCTCAATCATCATTGAATCAATGCTGTGACTAGTCATCGAGGGAACCTTCCCCAGCCTATATCTGTATCAATCTGTGAACCTTCGGCTGAATGAAATGTGCTGGTCCTTAACCCTCTAAATTTGTAAGGGGCACATTCAGGGATTAACAGGACCTCCCACAACATGAGAGAATGTGGGTGCATAACAATTGCAGTGTTGCATTTAAACCCTGACTTCTACCAGCTCAAAATCAAAATTGGATTTGAAATAATCTTAGAAGATTATTTTCTTGTGTAAGAATGGAGGAAAGGTCCTAAGATATATTTATTTATTTATTTTTTAAGTTCATTTTAGCACATTGACGTGAGAACCTAGTAGATTATTTCAATGTGTCAGTCATTAACAATGCTGCATGATGACTTTAATTGACAATTCCTGTTCTTATTCTACAGGTGAGCGTAGAGCCTGCTAATATCTTAAGAATACAGCTTCAATTGATTCCAAGGGTCCAAGATATTGCTGTCAAGTATTTCTTGCTACATTGGATGTGTACAGTTTCTGCAGAAGCTCCACCAGTAGAAGATTTCAGCTCACAGCTTTCTTTACTGCATGTTGGTATGGAATTTGATCATTGCAATACTTGTATTTGGAATTTAACTTTGTTACGTTTGTTACAGGTGCAAGAGAATTAAATATTATTTTTGAGTGTTCATTTACCATTATTCTTCTAGCAGTATTTGTGTAAAATGCCACGTGTTTCTGTCAGGCTGTTTTTTTTATTCTCTTTTTTTTTTTTTTTTTTTTTTTTTTTAATTTTTCCCAGAAAGGAAAAAATTGTATAGTGAATGCTATGCAGCAGCATTAGTTTCAACATTCCAAAAAATAGTTTAAAAACTGCTACTGGATAATATCTGGCCGATAATATCTGTAGTATAATCAAATACAGAATGAACAGAATACAAGTGGGAATCATGGACTTGAAAACTGAAAAAGACAAAGAAATAGAGGAAGGAAATTGTGAAATCCTTTAACTTGTCAACCTCATATTTGGGAGTGATGGACTAGCAAATCCTCCAACCTTGAAGGTCTTCAGTCCGAATTCCTCAGGCATGGGATTGGGACATTTACTTCACTCCCTGTCTACTGTCTTCCATTGAGCTGTTTCCTCTGATTTTCAATTCCTCCTGTTTTATCATCTACCCTGTTCAGAAATCTGATGATACTGTAGAGGCTAATAATTATTATTTATATGACCATTATGTTTGGCCATATCCTTACCAAGATTTATGCCACAACCCTTGATCTTTACTTATCCCATGGTTTTGAGAGGCACAGGTCTAGAGCTTGTGGCCAGGATCGCCTAGGGAGAGGCTACCACATAGTGACTCACATAGTTATTGTCCAGGCTATGATTGAGGAGGCTAGATAAAGGTCTTGAAAAGTCCATTGCTGCTTTGCTGGCTTTCAGAAGGTGTTTGACATAATTACGAGACTCTCCCATGGAGTAGCATCATACGCTGTGGGTACGTTATCTTTTTGTGTTAGTGGCAGTGTTATCAAAACCGGACTGGTCATCGAACCGGTAGACCCCTTTGACCGGTAACCGGTCAGAACTGGATGGAAACCGGTAAAAAACAGGACCAAAAACCGGTCCACCAAAAACACATAAAATATTCAAATTTTAAAGAAAACTACACATATTCATGTGCATCTATATGAGTCCAAACCATTTATACGCAAATAAGAAAAAGTTCCCATTTATAGAGCATGTAAGGGTGCAAAAAATGCTAGGGAGTGAAGTTGGTGTCTAACATCCAAAAAAAATCATGCTACAAAAAATACCTATATACCATCAAAATTTTTGAACATATTGGGAGTTTTGTCATCAATATCATCCTCTAATCCTTAGAATAAGATAAAAAATGGTTAGCATGTCAATTCAAGATTATGTTTGAGTGATGGGTACATTTTTAGTAGGATCACGATAGAAGAGTTCAACAAACAATGCCACTATCATCAAGGTACATAAAGGGATTGGTGTTCTTGATTAAATGCTTGTTCGATACCCTTATACATGACAAAATGCAATGGAAACATTGCAATCTCCCCAATCTTGAAATCCTAAAATATTGTTAAGTCTGTTGGATTTTGGGTGAGATCTAAAATTCTACTTTATGTTGATTTATGGTAGCATCGGATGTGCTCTAGCCTTGTAACTTTGTATATAGGCTAAGACACATGTATTCCATAAAACTCAGAAATGGCTTTGGAAAATTCCACTTAGAGATGGTTTAATTAAAATAATTAATTGTTTTTTAATGTTTTCCCGAGTCTAAACTTAGGAAAACTGATTAATGAAAGGGCATTAATTAAACTAAGTGTGAATCTTCTAGATAAAGTCATGGATCACCTCCAAGTTAATCTTAGCCCTTGATTATGTTTTAATCTTGGCCGTTGAAGGGTCAACGGAAAAATACAAGGAGGGTGAGGGGTCTATGGAAAATACAACATTGAGCACATTTGGCATTTTCGAGTTTGTGTGAGGAGACACAACTCTTGGTCAGAATCGAATCACTAGGGCAGTGTTTGCTAAGTGATTTTGATTCAGTGGTCAGATTCAGAGAGGGGCATAAGCAATAACTAGTTAGGAGGACTAGGAGTGCATTACAGAGTGAGACGACAACGTAGTTTTCTGAAGGGGTGTCGCAGTCCCTGAAGGGAATCATGCAGAAACAACGCAGTGTCTTCCAGAGTCAGTCCAGAGATAGCTAGAGGCTGGGGTTTCTGAGCCATGAGGGCCAAAATCCAGTCTTAGATCTACTTGATCAGTTGTAGAGAGAGGTGACACAGTTTCTCAGGATTGCCCATGCAGGCTTACACAGTTCCAGCATAAGGACTCACACAAAGGCAGAGAGGGGCTTCACCAACGCTGTTTAGATTAGCGGGAGACTTGCAGAGTGAGTTATATCTCACAATTACATTTGCTGTCTAGATTTATTTGAAGGGTTTGTCGGATATTGGTACCCTAGTTGTACTCAAGATGCTGCTGCTTAATAATATAAAACCCTCAGATTTGCTGCACCGGTTTTCCCAAGTTGGGGTTTTTCCGGGGACCTAGTCCAAAAATAACTGTGTCAAATGTGGATGTTTTTCATTGTATTTTGTTCAGATTGTTTCAGCACTTAGATTTATTCCGCAGTATTATTTGTGTAGACTGCTTCATAAATTACTTCAATATTTCACTATAATGAAATAATTATGAAACATAATAGGAGAAGTAATTCAGATTTGTTGCAGTAAGAATCCAAATTTAGGATTTTTCACATGGTATCAGAGCTTATTCAAGCTGAAGTGCAGGAGAAACAAGAGTGAACCAACATATCAACGTAGGAGAGACTGGGATTTGCGTAAGCAGCAACAGACCCTCCCAGAGATTATGTTGTCCAGGCTAGGAGGGAAATCCAGTGCATAAAAAGGCTCCCTCTGAGAGGGTTGACAAAGGGTAAGCATTTTTCAGTTGCAGAAGAGGCAGCGTAGCAGCCCAACGTCGCTGAAGGACGCAGTTACTGCATAATAGTAAGAGCTGGTGCATAAAGCATAAGAAATTTTCTGAAAAACATAGTTGGGGATTTCTTGATCTCAGAGAGTTTCTTACTCAAAGAAATTCAGTTTCTCCCTTGCAGCAGCAGAAGTAGTGACTTACTCCACAAGGAGTGCGTAAGTCTAGCTGAGCATAGGGTTAGAGAAATAAATCGACAGTTGAGGAGATCGCCAGCAATGGACTGCGTGACGAAGATAGATTGGAGGGTGCCTCCAACTATGTTATTTGGAAATCATGGATTGAGTTTGTCCTTGATGAGCATGATCTAAAGGCTCTCATAGACATCGTAGTTGCAGAACCTCTTGATGCAACACATCTGAGACAATTCAAGAAGAATATGGCAAGAGCCAAGCGATTGATCCTAGATGGTGTGAAGGATCATATCGTACCTCACATAGCAGCTAAGAACACTGCTAGAGAGATGTGGGTAGGGCTAGAAAAGCTATACCAAGGATCTTTCGAGCAGCGGAAGATGTATTTGGAGGAGAAGATGCGTAATACCAGGATGAAGAAGGGAGAACGTTTTGACTCCTTCCTGTCTCGTATTCATGATACTCGAGACCAGCTGTCAGCGGTGGGGGCTGCTCCTAGAGACTTAGAGCAGGTAAGGCTCACTCTGAACTCGGTTTTAGAAGACTATCAGGTCTTTGTCCAAAGAATTCTGGGCAAAGAAAGGCTTTCGGGATGGGAAGCAATGTGGGCAGCCTTACAACAAGAAGGGCTGAGGAGAGACCTCCTCAAAATCCATTTGGAGGATTGCAATAGTGGGTCGAAGGTCAAGGAGGAAGAAGATAACACTGCCCTTGCATCAAAGGGGCAACAGAAGCAGAGAAGAAAGATCTGTCTAAGATCAAATGCTTCCGATGTGGGGAAATGGGACATTATGTCACATAATGTCCTCTTAAGAAAAAGGATAAAGAGGAGAAGGAAGATCCTCAAGCAGGAGTTGCTAAGATTGAGGCAAAAAGAGATTGTGCTATGTTAGCTCATATTCCGAAAGGAGAGAAATGGGCCGACTTGGAGTTGTAGATCCAAAATCTACGAGTGGCAGGATCCTAGAGTATTTCCGGACTCTTGGATCACAAGTGACCTACGAAAGCCTAAAGACAGTAGCAGGATGGATAGTTGCAGCAGAAGATGAGAAGACAATGCAGTGGCTAGCAGTACTAGAGCATGATCAACGCAGAGAGGGAGCAGTAGCATCAACAGTTAAGCAGCAACAACGCAGTACAGGGCAGTGCTCACACAGTGCAGAGCAACAACTCAATATTTTTCAGAGAGCTAATGCATAAATTAGCAACAGTCAGTCTTATTTTCCAGTTGCAGATTTTCTTGTCCAATTTCGGATGTTTTTCTGTTGCAAGTAGCAACAGTGCAGCAGTGCAGCAACAACAATAGTTGAGCAACAACAACATATGAGCAACAACAACGTAGTGCACAAGTGGTGCGGTGTTGTGCAGAGTAGTGCTCACGCAATGCAGCAGCATGGTTGCAGAATTCAGAGGGAGTTGCAGTATAATGGCAATTGGCAGCAGTTTGCAGAGTCAGCGACAATACAAATGCAAAAATTTTTGTGCAGTGTTGGTGAGTAGCATCAATAACACAGCAGTAGATGTTCCAGAAGTCAGAAAAACAACACTTTAAGTTGTCTTGCTAGAGTGTTAGGATATTCTGACACATAGGAAATAGTTAAGAATAACTTAGTCTAGTGTAGAGTTAGGTAAAGTGTGTTTCTTTACCATGTACATTTGTAACTTATAAGCCGATGGTCACGATTGCAGGTGGTCAGCGGTTATCTCTCACCCTCGGTATTAACGACCGCCGATACGAAGTGACTTAACACTGCGATTGGTCCATAATCTCTTCAAGAAGCATGGAGGGTCATTGTCGGTGTGGTTATGAGAAAACATGTCTTAATTTTTCTTTTATAATAATTCTGGTAGCCGCGTTGGCTCGGCGCTGAACTATTTCCTCTTTGAGGGTTTTAACCATGTGATTATACTGGTGTACTGATTTGTGATCTGTTTGTGAGCGGTGACCTTTGGTTCTTGATCTATGGAACTTACCCTGTAAATTCCTACATGGTATCAGAGCTATTTTGAGGGCCGCGTCCGTTGTTGATCAAAATCCGAAGCTGGTTTGACTGCATGCGAATGCCGTTTTGTAGATCTACTATTTCTGAACTTTTTTGGGCTTGGAGAACTTCTTAGTTGTGTCCGAAGCATCTGTTACAGTGAAGAACGCATTTCGTTTGATGCGAAAAGGTTTTCGGCTGGCCAAGTTATGTCAGTTTAGATGTGGAGGTATAAAGCATCTATTTTGCAGGTATATTTGTTAATAGTTCTGCTTATTTTGGTTTTTATTTTTTATTTTTTTGATATATCATATCGGTATTAAGGTTTTATTTATTTGCCGGATCTATACCCTCTTCTCTGTGTATGCTCTTTGTTGTGCACTCCGTGCGATCTTGGAAAATCAAAAACAGGAAAAAGAGATTTTTTTTTGCTACGTATGCTCTTTCCCCGCGTCTTTGTGCAATCTCAGGAAATCAGAAATAGTGAAAAAAGTGATAGTTGTTGGTAAGGCTAACCGAAAATCTAACATTCTGTCGTAAGGCTTTGCATTTCGTTTTTTTTTTTGCTCGGATTTTGTGTTTTCTTGTGCAGGAAAAGGCACACACACCGAAGAGTTAAAAAAAAGAAAAATAAAAGAAAAAGAAAAGAAAAAAAAGAAAAAAAAACCCTTCCTCCTTTCATACAATATCGTGATCCTTTTACTATCTCACTTGGTGAGGGGTTAGTTTATGAGAATAGAGGTCTTGGGTTCAAGTATCCTTCTCAAGCTTCTTTTGTAAAAAAAATTTGTTCAAAGGGGCGGAATTTTTTTTTTTTTTTAAAGCCGCACTTCACCTCGTTCCCATAACTATTCAGCATCTACAACTCAGTTTTTTTTCAAAAGGCATAACTTCTTCATCCGGAAGCCGTTTTTCGAGCTGTTTTTTTTTTAAACGGCCTAATTTTTCGAGATCTTTCCATCGGAGTAGTTAGTTTTAGCTTTTCTCAGCTTCAGTTTAAAAAAAAAATGAAAAGTGCATGTCCGGTTATTCTTGACAGCACCAATTATTTCCAATGGCTGCCTCACATGGTAGATATACTTAGAAGTAAAGGGCGTTATAAAATAGCCACAGGATAAGAAACTAAACCTTCCGATGATGATAAAGCTGCTAAATGGGAAAATAAACAAGATCAAGCACGAGGGTTGATAGGAATGTCCATTGCTCAAGATCTTTGATTTCATATCTTTGACATTGACACCCCTGATGAGGCCCTGGAAAAGCTAAAAAATGTTTTTGGCATTCAAAATCAAATCCAGGCACACCAGCTTGAAAATGAGTTGCTTACTTTGGACCCCAATAATTTATCCTCCATTGAAGATTTTTTGTCCAAATTTAAGACCCTCATAATTCTTTTATAAGGTTGTAAGATCAAAAAGGACGATGGTAGCCTCATATATTGCATTCTTGCTAAGCTTGGTCCTGCATACTCTGTATTTGTTTCCGCCTTCCATTCCACTAGAGAAGCCATCATTTCTTCAGGAACCACCTACAAGAATCCCTCTTTTGATGCCTTTTGATATTCTTTGATAAGAGAACAAGAAAAACTTTTACACCTTGGTCTTATCACTGCTCAAAACGCTTCTAAGAAAGCCTTAGCAGTCCAACAACAACCATATCAAAAGAATCCCGAGAAGCAGTATCCTAAAACATATGGTCCTAAACCAAACAAGGGCCCTAAGCAATTTCAGCTGCGAACTAAAAAAATCAAATCACCAAAATAATAACGCAAATCAAAACAAAGGGAAGAAGACAGATAGACATTGCAACTTTTGCAATCGGGATGGCCATATAGAGTCCAAATGTTTTAAGAAGATGGAAGCCTTAGAAGCAGCAATGAAGAAGCACAACATCAATTTGGAGCACTCTTCACCTTCATCTTCAGGCATGGCACTTTCTTCTTGTGGTTCTCAAGCATCAAGATCTGGTTATGCATTAAACGTATCTTCTTCTTCTCCTTCTCATGAGTGGCTCATTGATTTTGGAGCTTCTTACCACATGGCTAAGAATAAATCCATGTTTTCTTCTTTAAATGATTGTAACACCAAACATATTTATGTTGGTGATGATAGATCTCTTAGTGTTGTAGGATCTGGAACCATTCATCTAGATAATGGTTAGTTTAATGATGTACTATGTGTTCCTACCTTGTCATGCAACCTTCTATCTGTTTATCAGATAACTCATTCAGGTGAAGGGAAAATAGTAGAATTCTCACCTCATGATGTTGTAATCAAGGACCTCAAAGGTCCTAAACATATTTTAGCTACTGGCATTGCTGATGATTTCACAAGGTTGTATAAGTTTGACAACTTTGGGTCATCATCTCTTCCCTCTGTTTTTGTTGCTCATAATGATGATGTGAGCAAACATTGGCATGAGTGATTTGGTCACTTAAACTATCGCTCTCTTCAAACTCTATGTAAGGAAAATATGGTGACGGGCCTTCCTATGGTATCTTGCCGAGATGGTGTTTGCTCTAGATTTGTACTCGGAAAACATCATCGGGATAGTTTTGACAAACGTGCCTCTTGGCACGCTTCAACCCCTTTGTAGCTTGTGCACAATGATTTATGTGGTCCACTTCCTATTGTTTCGTTCTCTGGTTGCAAGTACTTCTTAACTTTCATTAATGATTTTTCCAGACGCACTTGGGTATATTTCTTAAAACTCAAGAGTGAAGTTTTTAACGTGTTCTTGGCCTTTAAGGCCTTTGTTGAGAAACAATTTGGACATCCAATTCTTAAGTTAAGATCAGACAATGGCAGAGAATATGTTAACAACAAATTTATCAACTTCTGCACTGAGCATGGCATTCAATTGCAACATATTGTTCCGTATACTCCACAACAAAATGGTGTCGCTGAAAGGAAGAATCACACCTTAAAATAAATGGCTAATTGTATGCTTCAATCTAAAGGACTTCGTCTCAATTTTTGGGCAGAAGCCATTAACTAGCAAATTACATAGTAAATCGCACTCCTACTAAGGTTTTAAAGAATATAATTTCAGAAGAAGCTTGGAGCTCAATCAAACCAGATGTAAATCACTTTCGTGTTTTTGGAAGTGATGCTTGGGCCCATATTCCAGATGTGAAACATAAAGCCTTAGAACCTAAGAGTGAAAAATGAATTTTTGTTGGATATTCTGAAGATGTCAAAGGATATAGACTTCTTCAACCAAAATCCAAAAATATAATCATTAGAAGAGATGTAAAGTTCGATGATATTGAGCAGGGCTAATTAAAGCCCGAATTGCTTCTGCCCAACTGCAAACACAGTTAAACATATGTGCCACCACTCCTCTCTCCTCTCTCTCTTCTGTTGCAATGTGTTTAGCAGCATTCCTTCTAGTTCGAATGATGACAACAAGACGTAATTCTCCTCTGACTCGTGGTGTTCATATATCACCACTTCAAGATAGGTCCCTCTACTTGCGATGCGACGACGGTTCTCTTGCAAGTGTTCTTTCTTGGATCTCATGCAATTCAAGTTCGAAACCTGCCCTTGGTAAAATTGAAATTTCACGGAAAAACTTGTTAGAAACCTTTGAAGAAATAACTTTGGTGTCCAGGTTGGGATAGGCTATGAATGAAAAAGTATCATTCCTTTCATTCCTTATTGGCAAGCAATATAGGACCTTGTTCCTCTTCAAAAAGGAGAAAAACTTGTCTGAGATCTGAGATGGATTTACAAGCTAAGTTTGGACCAAATGGAAAAGTGGATAGACTTCTCGCTGATCTTTCTTGTCTCTAAAAAGGTTTTCACGAGGGGAAAGAAGCATTGACACTCTGAAAACCTTCTCCTATTATAAAATAGTTTCTTAGCTGACTATGCTATGTCCCTCCTTTAAATGGGAAGTCCATCAGATGGATGTTAAATCTGCCTTCTTACATGGAGATTTACATGAAGAAATCTAAATGTAACAACCCCCTGGATTTATCCAAAATGACTCTAGCCTTGTTTGTCGCCTTAGGAAGTCTCTCTATGGTCTCAAACAAGCTCCTCGGGCTTGGTATGCCAAAATGGATAGATTTCTTTTAGATAATGGCTTTTCTAGGTGTCATTCTGACAACAACTTTGTCTGCAGAAAGTGATCAATTCTTTCTGATCACTTATTTCTTTATGTTGATGATCTTATCCTTACTGGTAGTGATCCAAACCATATAAACCATTTGAAGTCTAGCCTCAAAAAGAAGTTTGTAATGACAGACTTAGGACACTTGCATTATTTCCTTGGTCTTCAAGTCTTGCAATCCAAGGAAGGCATTACCCTCTCTCAGTCCAAGTATGCTTGTGATATTCTACACGACTTTCACATGGAAGACTGTATGCTTGCCCCTTCTCCCTTTCAGTCTGGAGTCAAGCTTTCAGTCAACTGTACTACCCCTGAAGTTGATGCTACCTTATACCGTCAACTTTTTGGTAACTTTTGTATCTAACCTATACTAGTCCTGACCTTTCCTTTGCCGTTGGTCTTGTTGCTCGGTTTATGCACCAACCTCAAGAAAGTCACTGGAAAGCAGCTAAAAGAATACTTCGATATATTCGAGGTACAGTTCAGTATGGGATTCATTACAGTGCAGGGGCATCTCCCTTGTTGATTGGTTTCACTGATTCTGATTGGGCTGATGACCCTGATGATTGGAAGTCCATTGCAGGATATGTGTTCACTCTTGGTTCAGGACCTATTACTTGGTCTTGTAAGAAAAAAAGTGCCATCTCCCTTTCTTCAACAGAAGCAGACTATCATGGTGCAGTTGAAGTCAGGAAGGAAGCCATGTCGCTTCGTCAGATCACATGCAAGAATTGAATATACAATGACATCCTTTCACTTTGGACAGCGATAATCCAAAATATAGTTAACTGTCTCTGAGATCAACGATTCAACATCGACAGAAACACAGCTGAACTCACATACCACTTCCTTGGAAAGCTCTGGGCTCGCGTCGTGTTCTTGGCTCTTGATGTGTTTAGGCATAATGATCAAGTAACCGATATCTTTACAAAGGCTCTCACAGAAGCGAAGTTTACCAAACTTCGATCCATGCTTGGAGTTCAGGAAAGTTGTCATTAAGGGGGGATAGGCTCTAATGCCTCCTTCCTTCTCCTATTATGTCACTTTTGTAAATCCTTCAATCCTATCCCAATTTGTTCTTAAGGGGGATGTTAGGATATTTCGACACATAGGAAATAGGCTCCTTTTGTGTCACCTTTGTAAATCCTTCAATCCTATCCCAAGTTGTTCTTAAGGGGGGATGTTAGGATATTCAAAGCATAGAAATGAACCAAAATAACTTGGTCTAGCTGTGAGTTAATCTGGTGTTTACCATGTACATTTGTAACTTATAATCAGGTAGTACGATTTGTGGTAGGTAGATGGTTACCCTCTCTCACTATCGTGTGTGGCTGTCGTTGACTTAACACCACAATTGGTCATAGTCTCTGTTGAGCATGGAGGGTCATTTATCATTAGTTTGTAGAGAAACATATGTAACTTTTCTTTTATATTAATAAATCCATGAAGTGGCCGCGTTGGCTGGGGCCGTGGTGTTCCTCACTTTGAGGGTTTAACCAACATTGATTATCTTGGTGTTAGTGATTTGTGATGTTGTTTGGCAATGGGTGACCTTTGGTTCTTGATGTACAGAACTTACACTGAGGTCTACATGACTTGCACTTTCCTGCTGAGAAGTGTTGATTTATGGTAGCATTGGATGTGCGCTAGCCTTGTAACTTTGTATATAGGTTAAGACACATGTATTCCATAAAACCCAGAAATGGTTTTGCAAAATTCCTTTTAGAGATGGTTTAATTAAAATAATTAATCGTTTTTTAATGTTTTCCTAAGTCTAAACTTAGGAAAACTAATTAATTAAAGGGTATTAATTAAACTAAGTGTGAATCTTCTAGATAAAGTCATGGATCACCTCCAAGTTAATCTTAGCCCTTGATTATGTTTTAATCTTGGCCTTTGAAGGTTTAACGAAAGAATATAAGGAGGGTGAGGGGTCTATGGAAAATACATCATTGAGCACGTGTTTGTGTGAGGAGACATAGATTTTGGTCAGAATCGAATCACTAGGGTAAGGTTTGCTAAGTGATTTTGATTTTAGTGATCAGATTTAGAGAGGGGTAGGAGCAGTAACTGGTCAGGAGGACCAGGAGTACATTACAGAGAGAGTCAACATTTAGAAAGAGAGAGACAACACAATTTTTTGATGGGGTGACGCAGTCCTTGAAGGGAATCACGCAGAAACAAAACAATGTTTTCCAGGGTCAGTTGAGAGATAGCTAATGGTTGGGGTTTTTGAGCCAGGAGGGTCAAAATCTAGTCTCAGATCTGCTTGATCATTGCAGAGAGAGGTGACAAGGTTTGCCCACGCAGGTTTACGCAATTTCAGTGTAAGCTCTCATGCAGAGGTAGATAGGGGCTTCACCAACGCTGTTTAGATCAACTGAGACTTGCAGAGTGAGGTATATCTCACAATTACATTTGCTGTGTAGATTTATCTAAAGGGTTTGTCGGATATTGGCACCCTAGTTGTACTCAAGATACTGCTGCTTAATAATATAAAACCCTCATATCTGCTGCACTGGTTTTCCCGAGTTGGGTTTTTTCTGGGGACTTAGTCCAAAAATAACTGTGTCAAATGTGGATGTTTTTCATTGTATTTTGTTCTGATTGTTTCAACACTTAGGATTTAGGATTTTGTTGCAGTAAGAATCTAGATTTAGGATTTTTCACACTTTCTTCATATGAAATCCAATGAGGTCGGAACCACTCTCAAACATCCTTAAGTCATTTCATGGTAATGTTACAAATTTAAGTAAAAGGATGATTATTTTTCATATCATCCTTTTACTTTTAAGAATTTAACATTACCATGAATTGCATGATAGTAGTAGTGCCATAGGCTTGAATATTAGGCACCTATTGTGGGCTAGTATTGAACCAAGACAAAAATTAATCAAACAAAAGAAAAACATGCCGCACATGATGTGTTCTATACGACTTTACTAAACTGGTACCAAACTGGCCAGTTCGGTACTGAACCTGTTAGAAAATGTAACTAGGTTCGGTCTTCATAATTGCTATTGTTGTTATGTTATTGTATATTTAATGTAAAGACAAAAATTAAGAAAAATAAATTATTTTTCAAGGATGGGTTTCATGCTCAAGTCAATTGGTCATCTAGGTCAAGCATGTTCTTCATGCTTCTAGGGTTTACTGAGTCAAAAGAATATTTGTTACAAGTCAAATTATTGTTCTAGAGTCAAGTCCCATTTGGACTTTGAAAAGAAAGAGGAAAACTAAATTTATATGAGTCAAAAATGTAATTTTTGTGCCAACAAGACCAAGTCAGCCTTGGAAGGTGTGATTCGACCCAGGGTGGTGGGGGAGCGATTGCCCCCCCCGAATCCGCTTTCAGAGCCCGCTATCTTTGGGAGCGCGCTTTTGAATTCGCTCTCGCAAGGAGCGAACATGAGTGAATTTCATGTGTGCGCTCCCATAAAAAGAATTTGCTCACCGACATCTTTTGCAATATTTTTTTGCAAAAAGATTCCAAACACAATTTTTTTCAAAGGAATAACAAATTTTAAGTTGGGTAGACTAATGATCAAGCCTATGGCCCTAATATTGATATGTGATTCATGGTAATGTTAAATTCTTAAAGAAAATGATGAAAATGAAAGATAATTATCCTTTTACTCAAATTTTTAACATTACCATGAAATGACTCACAATGTTTGAGAGTGGTTCCGACCTCATTGGATTTTATATGGAGAAAGTAGAATTTTAGATCTCACTCAAAATCCAGTAGACTTATCACTTTTTCAGGATTTCAGGATTGGGGGGATTGCAATGTTTCCATTGGATTTTGTCACGCACTAAGGTATGGAACTCGTGTTTAATCAAGAGCATCAATCCCTCTATGTACCTTGATGTTAGTGACATTGGTTGTTGGACTCCTCTATCATGACCCTAATAAAAATGTACCCCTCACTCAAACAAAATCTTGGCTTGACATGCTATGGTTTTTTTATCTTATGTTAATGCTTAGAGGTTGATATTAATGACAAAGATCCCAAGATAGGTAATGGTTTTGATGATATGTAGGTATTTGTTGTAGCATGATTTGTTTGGATGCTAGAGGCTATCTAGAGCCTATTTGTTGATGTATTTTCTGTTCAGAGATGGATCACTCTATGCTATTTTGGTTATGTGCACCCTTACATGCTATATAAATCAGAACTTGTAACTTGTGGACCTGTGGTTTTTGAGGATTGTAACTACTAGATGATTAATGTTATTTGGTTTAATCCACGTTTTTATGTTTTTTATAGCTAATTCATCATTCTATATGCTTTTGTTTGTAGAAATTTCTGAATCTTATATCTTATGCAGAAATTATTACTGTTAATCCGGTTAAGCTCCTCCTACTTAGATAAGTTATCAACTGAATAAATTCAAGTTAACATCGAAGTAAAACAGATAACAAATCTCTACCAATTCAGATCTAGAATAAGCACATGCACACGTTCACAAAGTGACACTGTTATTTCTGGACAAATAGTCTTGGAAAAACCCAAGGTGGGAAAACCGGTCTCTGGCTGCTGGAGGGTTATATTATTAAGATTATTTCTGAATACACAACTCTGGGTTCCAGATCTAGAAAACCCGACAGAGATAATACTAGATATACAACTCACTGGCTGATCTAGGGCCAAAGTAATGACTGATCCACACCCTCAAACGAGATTTAAAGAACTCAGTCAAGATTCGGGCCTAGAAACCCCAACACTATCCCTGAAAGGCTCTGTGTCAGCTTCTGAAGCCCCTGAAAGCCTCTGCGTCAGCCTTGGAAGTCCTCCAAACCCTCAACGTTGCTCCGGAAGGGACTGCATTACCCTAGACTGGGTGACACAGTCACTACGCTGCCCTTGAAGGGTCTCTAGTAACCCCTGGGGTTTCCTTAAAATTACGCTGTCCTTGCTGCTGTCGCCTTCCTGTGCGCTGTCCTTGAGCTGATCTCTGCCACTTGTGTATTCTAGACCTTGGGATTAGATCATCCCCTTGGTCTAAATTCCCTTCTCTGTAGCTGAAACACTTTTGAGTATTCTTAGCAAACTCTGCCCTAGAATCTCAGCTTAGTTTCAGTGCTCTGCCTCTGTTTGTCTTTACAAATGACCCCAAGCCTTTCCTTTATACTTTTCTCGTTGACAAATCAACGACCATGATCAAATCTTGAATCAATGGCTAACATTAAAAGAAAGCTTGATCCATGTGACTTAAGACAATTTCATCACATGTTTAATTAAATTTACTTTAATTATTTAAGTTCCCTAAGTTTTAACTTAGGAAATACATTAAAATAATTAATTCATTTAATATCTCCTAAACAGATGAAATTTCCCAAATCCATTTTTGGGTCTTGTAGATCAGGTGAACTTTAGTCCCTCCACAAAGTTTGGGAGCTAGAGCACAACTGATGCTAACCCAAATATACAAAATCTCAACACTCCCTCTTAGCATCAAGGGTGTGTTCTAGCAATACATCACACTTATGCATTACATGATTTTGAGTATTGGTTCTGTGTTGCTAAAGCTTGGTCTCTTGCCACTCAACTTTGCACTGCTCCTCCCATTCTGTACTGCTGCCCATGACTCTGCCACTGCCACTGCAACTTCTGTACTGCAACTCTCTCTCAATATGCTGCATCTGTGCTACTCATAGCACTGCCACTGCTGATCTGCTGCATTGCAACTTCAGTTGTTGAGAGAAACAACTGAATCTCCTGCCCAATCTTTGACAAACAAGTCTGATGGGCTGCATCCTCATTACTCAAGCTCCATAGGTTACAGATCTCTGCTGGCATCTAAAGAACGATGCACAACTACAACTCTGATTGCGTAATCAGACTCCCTCTGCACTACTGAGGTCACATCAACTCCTTGTGCTGAAATCTATCACGCTGCCGCTGCACTGCGCTATCCCTCTGAAGCCTTTTGCGCTGCTGCAGCTCCGCACTGCGTAAGTAGCACTGCTGAAGTCACATCAGCCTCTGCATTGCTACTGCTTCTACGCTACTGCTGCTTTGCTCCACTCCGCACCTCCCAGTCTTCAGATTTGCCTCTGCCTCTGCCTCGTCTGTGATCTATGCACCCACTGCTCCACTTGTCTCGCTACTGTCTTAAGGCTGCCATAGCTCGTATGTGATCCAAGAGATGAACTGTTCAAGGATCCCCTCTGTCTTCCATGTAGTTCCTCTACATGTTCATGTCACCCCACCTCCGTGGTTCATGGGCACTCATGGTTGCATCATCTCCTGACCCATCATCTGCCACTGCCTCCTTGGAAGAGGATGCTTCCTTGTCCCTTTTCATCTCCGGACAATGGCTGGCAAAATGTCCCATTTCACCAAATTGGAAGCACTTGATCTTTGAAAGATCCTTCTTCTTCTTTGTCTTGTTCTTCGATGCCAAGGCTGCATCTTCCTCATCTTCCTTCTTTACTTTGCTCAATGCAGGGCTGTGCTGCCTCTTGGTGAATCTGCGTAGTTCTTCTTGACGCAGGATTGACCACAAGCTGTCCCAATTTGGGAGGTCCACTCTGCCCAAGATACTCTGGACAACTGTTTCCCACTCATCCGTCACTGCATTGAGGGCAGTCTTGACTATCACGACATCATCTACCGTTGCACCCGTTGCAGTTAGTTGATCTCTCATTGACTCTAATCTGAAGAGGATGTGCTCCATGTCTTCTCCCTTTGCCATCATGAATGACCTCATTTGGGTCTCCAATAGCATCTTTCTTTGGACAGATTTTCCCTCATACAGGGAAGTCAAGGCCTTCCACATCTCGTTAGCTGTCTTCTTTTTAGCTACGTGTGGTACAATATGGTCCTTGATACCATCCATTATCAGCCGCTTGGCATGCCCAACAGCTTCCTTATGCTTCTGAAAGAGTTCCACATCTGTCGGTGTGGCCAGAGTTTGCTCTGCATGGTCTCTTAGATTGTATGCCTCAAGGACAATCAAGATCCTTGCCTTCCAAACTGAAAAGTTTGAGAGGCCATCTAGCCTATCCTGATCACGCAGTCCATGAGGAGCCATCTGCTCAGAATGTGTCGAAACTTCCTTTTCTCTTTGCTAGAGAAATGGATCTAAGGCCCTTGGTGAAACAGGTGCCTTCTGCTCCCTCTGACACTTGATTTCCCTTCTTGGAAATCTACCAAATCAATTATGATTCAGCGTTTTCTTTGATCCTCTAATCAAACTCTAAGTTTCCTTTGGCAGGAAACTTCCTGAGAAGCTGATCTCCTCCCAATCTTTGTCACTTGTGCTGAGTCTAAAAATCTGAAATCTTCAGAATTTTAACCCCACCAGCTCTTCTGAATTTCTGCAGCTTTTCTGCAGTCTTTTCTGGATCTGACAGATTTAGATCTGAATCACACTAGCTGGCTTTAGACTAAACCAACGCTATTTCTGAGCTGCCTTTGCGCAATAATTGCGTGGGCTTACTAGGACACAACGTTGGACAACATCACCCTTCCCTCTGCGTGAATCTACTCCTGAAAATTGAGTTGTCCCTTCAAATCTGCTTTTTTGCTGCTTTTCCCACTGCTTTTTGTAGCTAGATCCTTCAGATTCGCCTTCTTGAGACCCTCCTAGTTCCGCAATTGCTCTGTTACCATGTAGAAATTTCTGAATCTTATATCTTATGTAGAAATTATTACTGTTAATCCGGTTAAGCTCCTCCTACTTAGATAAGTTATCAACTGAATAAATTCAAGTTAACATCGAAACAAAACACATAACAGATCTCTACCAATTCAGATCTAGTATAAGCACATGCACACATTCACAAAGTGACACAGTTATTTATGGACAAATAGTCCCCGGAAAAATCCAGGGTGGGAAAACCAGTCTTTGGCTGCTGGAGGGTTTTGTTATTAAGAATATTTCTGAATACACAACTCTGGGTTCCGGATCTGGAAAACCCGACAGAGATAATGCTAGATCTACAACTCACTGGCTGATCTAGGGCCAAAATAATGAGTGATCCACACCCTCAAACGAGATTTACAGAACTCAGTCAAGATTAGGGCCTAGAAACCCCAGCGCTGTCCCTGAAAGGCTCTGCATCAGTCTGTGAAGCCCCTGAAAGCCTCTGCGCCAGCCTTGGAAGCCCTCCAAACCCTTAGCGCTGCTTCGAAAGGGACTGCATTACCCCAGATTGGGTGACGCAGTCACTACGCTGCCCATGAAGGGTCTCTGCGTAACCCCTGGGGGTTTCTTGAAAATTACGCTGTCCTTGCTGCTACTGCTGCTGCTGCCTTCCTTTGCACTGTCCTTGAGCTGATCTTTGCCACTTGTGTATTCTAGACCCTAGGATCAGATCATCCCCTTGGTCTAAATTCCCCTCTCTGCACCTGTAACACTTTTGAGTATTCTTAGCAAACCCTGCCCTTGAATCTTAGCTTAGTTTCAGTGCTCTGCCTCTGTGTGTCTCTACAAATGACCCCAAGCCTTTCCTTTATACTTTTCTCGTTGACAAATCAACGACCATGATCAAATCTTGAATCAATGGCTAAGATTAAAAGAAAGCTTGATCCGTGTGACTTAAGACAATTTCATCACATGTTTAATTAAATTACTTTAATTGCTTAAGTTCCCTAAGTTTTAACTTAGGAAATACATTAAAATAATTAATTAATTTAATATCTCCTAAACCAGATGAAATTTCCCAAATCCATTTCTGGGTCTTGTAGGTCAGGTGAATTCTAGTCCCTCCACAAAGTTTGGGAGCTAGAGCACAATTGATGCTATCGCAAATACACAAAATCTCAACATCGTTGACATATATGCATCAAACTATATAAAAATTTGGTCTTGATTCGCTCCCAAACTCGGAGCTTTTGAAAATGTCGCTCCTCGCTCCCATTGCTCGCTCTCGCTCCTCGCTCTCACTCCCCGCTCCCGCTCTCACTCCTCGCTCCCGCTCCCAAATAACCTTGATTCGACCTCTTGGATGTGTACAAATAGAGAGAGCTCGACCTCATTTGAAGTACTGCTTGAGAAAGTTCGATTTCCAAGAAAAGAAGAAGTTCAGGATAAGGAGCAAGAAAACAAGAGAGAGATAAGAAGAAAAACGAAGTTTCTGCCCTATATATCTCTTATGTGCGAAATTCTTAAGCTGCTATGTGGGCCGAAGTTACACATTCACTGCAGGTCCGAAATTTTGAAGCTGGGGCCCAAAATTGTTTAGTTGGGGCCGAAATTCTGAAGCTGGAACTGGTTTGGAAGGTTTTGACTTGAGTTGACTTGGACTTGCTGAAGGAGCTTGGGAGGAGGGCTAACTTGGGTTTTGTTGGATGTCTTGGTCTTGTTATCTGGGTCTTGGATTTCTCATTTGATTTGATTCTATAAGAAGAGAAGAATTTTCTGGTTTTTCCCCTTGGAGGGGGTTTTCCCTAGCCTGGAGCCTACATCTTGTGTCCATTGTCTATTTGTGATCTTCATAGTTTATTGTTTTGGTAATTGTTTGATGAACATAACATAATAAAGGTAATAAGAAGCCAACATAACTTCACAAACAATTATTAAGTAAAGAAAAATCACCCTAATTGTTGCTCCTATCGATTTCTCAGCATGGTATCAAAGCTAAGGTGAAGGAGAAGGCAACTTGAGGATCACTCTTGTTGGTATAAGGAGAGGACATTCATAAAAGATACCTTGAAGGGCATCATTTGCAGGAAGGACAAAAGGAAAGACATAGGGAAGGATATAAGGAAGAACAAAAAGAAGGACATAAGGAAGGATACAAGGAAGAAGACTAAAAAAGGTCCATCTTGAAGGAAGGCTAATGTTTGTCCATTAAAGGATTGTTTGAACATCATCATCTTGAAGAAGAACATTGATCTCTCTCTCTTGAAGATTATGATTTTGAAGGTTCTTTAGAAGACATCTTTATAGAAAGCATTAAGAATCTTGGGAGCATCATCCACACTCTTTGAAGCAGCCTGAAGTCACTACTGTTCCAAGAATCCTAGAAGTCATTATTCTAGGGCATGTTTGAAGTCTCTTGGAAGTCTTGGTAGCATTAAGGTATTTGAAGATCTCTTCATCAAGTTAGACACTCTTATATCAAGTACTACATTATTCTCTATGGCTCAATCTTCAAATCAAATGTCTTCATTTTGTAAGGAAAGCAATAAGCTTGATGCATCAACAAACTTTCAAGCATGGAAGAAAATGATATACTTGATAGTATGATACTAGTAGAAAATGAAGTCATGGACCTTGTTCTAGGCAAAGTTGCAGAACCAAACAAGGATACTACTCAAGAATTGGCCAAGTCCATGAAGGGAGAAGTGAGAGCTCAAAGGATTCTCTTTGAATCTATCAGAGATCATCTCATTCCTTTTGTTGCAGATTTGGGCAACATATAAAGCAATATATGACAAGTGGGTGAAATTGTATTAAGCTAGCACTACAAGTCAAAAGATATCTCTAAGGAATAAGCTTTAGAAGACAAGATTATCAAAGGATGAAGACGTGGCCGAAGAATCCTAGAAGTCATTATTCTAGGGCATGTTTGAAGTCTCTTGGAAGTCTTGTTAGCATTAAGGTATTTGAAGATCTCCTCATCAAGTTAGACACTTTTGTATCAAGTAAGTACTACATTATTCTCTATGGCTCAATATTCAAATCAAATGTCTTCATTTTGTAAGGAAAGCAATAAGCTTGATGCATCAACAAACTTTCAAGCATGGAAGAAAAGGATGTACTTGATACTAGTAGAAAATGAAGTCATGGACCTTGTTCTAGGCAAAGTTGGAGAACCAAAGAAGGATACTACTCAAGAATTGGCCAAGTACATGAAGGGAGAAGTGAGAGCTCAAAGGATTCTCTTTGAATCTATCAGGGATCATCTCATTCGGTTTGTTGCAGATTTGGGCAACATATAAAGCAATATATGACAAGTGGGTGAAATTGTATTAAGCTAGCACTACAAGTCAGAAGATATCTCTAAGGAATAAGCTTTACAAGACAAGATTATCAAAGGATGAAGACGTGCCTCAAATTTCTTAAAAGTATCACAATTGAGGGATCAATTACAAGGGCTTGGAGAAGTTGTTTCTGATTCTGAACTAATAACTTGTATACTCAATGCATTACCTCCCGAATGGAGTAGTTTTGTAACAAGTATAAATTCAAGAAAGGACGCTTTCGAAATATGGACAAGGTATGATGTTTTGGATGTAATGAAGTTGGGCATTATAAAAGGGATTGTCCTTAATCTGGAAAGGACAAGAGGAAAAAGGAAGAAGCCCATGTCACAAAAGAAAGGGAAGAACTTGATGCAAAGAAATCTAAGAAAGAAGAAGTGAAAGATCTCTACCATGATTGAGATCATCTTCCTCTTTAAGTCATTTTTGTCAGTTGTAAAATAGTATGTTAGGAAGCATTGTACATTAATGGCATCATGATAGAATCATGGAAGGAGCACTTGTCATAGGAAGATGTCCGCAATACAGTTATGAAAGAAGTAGCTCCTTGAAACCTCACTGGTAACAACATTGATGGAAGGAAGTCATCGAGATCAAGGGTGATCATTCAATAATCAATATGGAAATAGGTACTGGCATTTTCTAATGGAGTCCTCTCTAGATTCACTGGTTAGAAAGAAAGCAAACGGTTTCATCGGGAATTCTATCTTGCATAATTCTGGGATTAGGATATGATGACATATTGATGCAGCATGTCAAGGGAATGAAGTTCTTCATTCTAAAGAAGTCGCTGCAGAATGACTCAAATGTATAAGATAAGGTACATATATGCTAACACTGGATGCTGTGAAGTCACGTCATATGATAGTAGGTGATGGACTTCTATCTTTAGAAGTATGATCAAAGAAAGGAGGATCTCTTCCGGTACACAGGATGTCATGAAATCAACATAATATGTCCTCACATGGAATATGAGGTTGTTGTATACAAACAAGGAACTGGATACTGGAAGTTCCTGGGAATGAAGTTGTGTGGAGAAAGAAAGGAAGAGATCATGAAGTGCAACCATGTCGAGAGGCTGTTATCATCCGAAAGCCCAGAAGATGTAACCATGAGATCTCCAGGGAAGATATGTAGACTCTGATAAAAGTCTAGTAAAGAAGACGACCCTTAATAATACATATCTTTAGGAGATGTGTCAATCTGAATAAAGGATGCCGATGCCTACAAGAAGATGTCATGATGGAAGATCATCACTAAGGTAAAATTTGATTTAAAAGTTCATATCTATAATTAAATAATATCTGATGAGCTTATGCAGGGTTGCCAAAGGGAAGTATATATCTTCCACAAGTTGATTACCATATGGTAGGATGAAAATCGTTGAAAGAAGTATGGTTCGAAGCAAAGCAGCATGGCATGAAGCTAGACCAGATGAGAAGATTAAAGGAACACTTTCTGATAGAAGACATGACCCTTGGATGAAAGTGATGGATGGTCTGTGCCCTATGAAGAGATCCCAAAGATGAAGACTCCTCAACTACTTAGAAATTCATGACATCGAAGAAAGTAGTTCTTCATGAGCAACTGGGTGTTTTCATTATTGTGTTGCAGGTCCTTGATTAAGAAGGAGCTTAGTAATAAGTTTCTTACTTGGAAGAAACTTGGTAATTCCTAAGCCCAGAGGGAACTTAGGTACATTCCTTGTATAGGAATGAGTACATTCCTTTGTAGAATATGTCCTCCCTAGTTGAGAGGGAGAGATAGACACCGCATTCTGGTCTTCACCAGGGGAGACAGAATGGAGGATGGGGTAATCATCTGGCATCTGATACACTTTAGGGTATGTATTAGGGCATCCAAGATAAGAGTAGTCGTGGAAGGACCGATATTCTTTGAGAACTGGGAATACAAGATAATAATAATCCTGGTGGACATATCTTGAGTGAACCCGGGTGGGATATGATCCAAGAGAGACATTGATGTAAGTTTCTATTCATCATTGGTCTCGCCAACATTGGAGCTCAAAGATCTCGTGGAGAGATGGAGCTGTTAGTCAAGGCCTTGCACTAGGACAATGCTGATTGATATGATGCTATACAAATGCGATTACTAGGGAGTGTTGGAAAGTGTAACTAGGTTCGGTCTTCATATTGACTATGTAATTATGTATTTATGTAATGAGGAAGACAAAGATAATGAAATGTATTTTTGAGCTTGCTTCATGGGTTTCATGAGCAAGGATTTTATTATAGCTCAAAAGACTTCTTCTTGATGTCTTTTAGGATTTGTCATCTTGTCATAAATGTATTAATTAAGAGTCATGTATATGAAGAGTCAAGTCAATGAAGTATGCCTCAAAGACCTTGTCAAAGTAGCTTGACAAAAAGGCTCAAGAATGGAACAAAACACTCCTCTTCGGATCATAATAATACGTGATGCAATAGCCCTTCAAGTTGGATCAGAAGTCGGCCTAGAAGAAGGTTTGTCCAGTCACTATATAAGGGCATATTTGCGGTTTCATTTTGGGAAGAAATCTCGGACAAGTTTGAGATCACTTCGAACCTTTGTTTGCAATAAAAATGCGAGAATAGGACTGTGGCTTTATGCGTAGAAAAGAGACATATCAACATAGAAGAAATTTCCGATATCTCTGTGGTTATCAAACAAGTTTGTAATTACAATGCGGATCTCAGGAATATGCACGATCATCTCTGCAATCTCAGCGAAGGACAAGGACGGTTTCAAGGGTCAATACTATTCAGTTCAGGGCTATCATCAAGTGGAACAAGGTGGTGGAAGGAGGAAGAAGAGAGAAGTCACTTGGTAAACTAAAGAATGAGATTATTGAAGGCCTAGGTTACTGTGTTAAGGACTATTAAATAGAGACCAAGTTTCTCTATGTAACAAGTGCAAAACAATGCAGAAAGAAGGAAGAAGACAGTTAGAGACTGAGCTCTCTAGTACTAGTGCAAAAAGGTGCAGGACGGTGCAAGACGATGTAGAAAAGAAGGGTCAACCTAAGGAGTCAAGGAAGAAGCAGTGACAAGGTCTTGGAGGCATACAAGGGTCAAGAGTCTGTGTCATGGTCATGGTACTTGT
This sequence comes from Pinus albicaulis, assembly GCA_034641835.2. Taxonomy (NCBI): domain Eukaryota; kingdom Viridiplantae; phylum Streptophyta; class Pinopsida; order Pinales; family Pinaceae; genus Pinus; species Pinus albicaulis. The sequence goes on from CM076584.1 coordinate 477,167,855, forward strand.
CAACTGAAAGTCTATAAGAAGAATTTCTTGTGGGTTTTCCTCTCCAAGAGGGAGAGGTTTTGGCCTTGGCTCGAGGAGCCTAATTTCGTGTCTCTTGTGTTTTTGTTAAACATCATGTTGAAGGCACACACATGGTGTATGAGAAAGATGAACACACAAACAAGAGACTCAGCACACAATGAAGGATAAGCGTGAGACTTTCTTTTTTTCCATTATACAAAGATGTACATTTATAGTACAATGGTGTGACTCTTGGTTTCACATTCCAAGGTCACTTGGACTCCATTGTGACTTTTCGCATTCCACACCTACCCATGTAGGATTAGGTGTTCCAACACCCCCCCTTAATCCGAAGGGGTATGTGTGAGTCCAAGAAAAGAGTTGTAATACAAATCTGCAAAGTATACATGGCAGCACTTGGGCTGAATCAACTCTCTGAAATGTTGGAAAAAAGAGATGGTTTAAGGATGACCACCAACACTGGAACACAATACTTGTTGCAGTTCCCGGAACTCTTCCAAAACTGGCAAGAAGATGAAGGCTTCTGCTAGAGGAATTGTCCCTCATAAAAAAGGGAGACCTTCAACCTAAAAGAAGGGAGGTCTACTACCTGTGATGGTTTTAGGATTACCAACAACTCTGGAATGCTTAAAGCATTTCCTAGAACTCAACCAAAGCTGGCAAGAAGTTGAAGGCTTCTGCTAGAGGAAGTGTTCCTCATATATGAAAGGGAGACCTTCGACCTAAAAGAAGGGAGGTCTACTACCTGTGATGGTTTTAGGTTATCCACAAACCAAAGATGATGGTTTAAGGTTTTCCACCAACCGAAGGCATGCTCATGGGCATCCGTGTCTCTGGCTACATCTCTGAATGACGAATTGTGGCTCAGGCTCGCTTGAACTGCTGGCTACAACTCTGAACATGGAATGAGAGATTGTGGCTCAGGCTCGCTTGATCTGACGTCGAAGATTGTACATGACCACCATTTTCCCCCCTGTCAGGGACAAGGTGAGATGATGGCGAAAACTCAACTACAAGTTTGCTCAATATCCGTGAACAAGTTCTAACACGTGTCATAAACATCTTCTTGGCTATTGATGCCCATTGCCAAGAAGCGATCCATCCGAGATGAATCTTTGTTCTTGCAGGAGGCTTGTGTCTGAAGCATCTGTCTGAAGAGTGGGTGTGACGACCACAGTGCTTGCATGGATGAAGATCAAAACAATGATCTTTCATATGGCCAACTCGATCATAGTGTTGGCATTTTACAATCTGATGTTGTTGTTGTGGAGCAGGATCTGGAACAGCTGCAGGGGAACTGTCATACATGAATCCGGCACTCTGAAATATGATGGGCTTGGTGTAGTCTGGAATATGAAAGGACACATCCTTGTCATATCCAAGACCAGTTCGGTGCTTGTTGTGGACAAGCTCTTCCCAAGGTCTAATGATGGGCTTAGGAAGTGCAGGCTGAGCTGCTGCATCTGCATGAAAATCCGCTCTTGTGCAAGGAACTGAATGTGAATCAACTGGAACTTTATCTTCTTTTTTTTGATGAGAGTCCTTTACAATGTTCTGAACAGAAACAAGGTCAGAATGGTGACTCTTTCGCTGAAGTTCATCTCGCTGAAGTTGAGATTCCAACTGCAAAAACTCAATCTTTTTATGTGCATCTTGCAAACAATTTTGAATGTTACAAAGAGCATTCTTGCTCATTTTTATCATGTCATCAACATTTGAATGAATGAGGCTATTCAACAACTCTAATGCCTCATTGATTTTAGCCATTTTCAACAACTTAGGCTCAAAAAATGAAAGGGTGTCGGCTTCAACCGAAAATGCACTCGTTTACAATGTGATTCAACAACAAATACAAATGACTCCAAAGAATTTTCAAAGCACAAAATCTGCTCCTCAAATGATGGAGGGCAATCAACAATCCAACAACTTAAATACTGATTGTAATTATGAATGAAGAAGCAATACAATATTTTGTAAATGTGCAGCTGAATTTTTTCTTCAAATAACTGTTTTGCAATGATGGCAAACTTGTCTTCTCATGTAAAATTCTTCAGAAAATCACCCTCTTATATATGCCACAAATCATAAAATGTAAAACTTCTCTTTTCACTATGTATTCAATCCATCTTCTGATATGTCATCTGCTGTTCATATACTCTCTTTGCTCTTCCTCTCTTCCTCTCTCTCTGCTGTTTTTGTTTGTTTGTTTTGTTTTGTTAAATTAAATTAAAAAAATGAAATTGGAAAACTTATTAAAAGGAGGGGGAACTATGAGAAATTTTAAAAAAATGTGAGAGGAGGGGAATTAAAAGGGAGGGGGAATTTAAAAGGGTTGAGAGAATGGGGAGTTTAAAAACTAAGGGAATTTTTTTTTTTTTAAATTTTTTTTTTTTTAAAATTAAAAATTAATTAAAAAGGGAATTAATTTAAAATATGGGAGAGGGATTGTAGTAAAAATGGAGGAGGGGGAAGAGGGCAGACAGGGAAGGGAAGCGGCATGGTCGAGTGACGGGTTGTGTGGGAGATGAGTGAGGGCGAGCTGCGTAGGCGCAGGCGAGGGTTGGGGGCCGCGGAGGGTTGGCTGTGTTGTGAAGAGTGGACGCCGCGGGAAAGGGGAGATAGGGAGGCGTAGTGTAGGGGGAGGCGGTTTGGAAGGGCCGGCTGGTGTGAGCGGCCGTGAAGGAGAGGGTCGGCCAAGAGGGGAGGGCGGCGGATAAGGGAGGAGAGGAGCGTGGATGGGGGGCCGAGTAGATAGGGTAGGGGAGGGGTGTGTGCGCGGAGCGAGGGGGATGGGCGAAGGGGGTGTGGGTTGGAGAGCGCAGAGAGCATTGGGTGTGAGCGTGGGTTGTAGGTTGTAGATTGTGGGGAGCGCAGAGTAGAATAGGGGCGTAGGGTGAAATAGAAAAAGGGCGTGTGGAGAGGGGGGGGGGGGTGTATGCAGGGGAGGGGGGGGTGCCGAACCAGAAATGAGGGTTGATTGCAGAGCTGTAAGGGAGTGCATATGGAGTGGGAGAGCCTGAAATTTTATTTTATTTTATTTTTTATTTTTTTAAAATTAAAACAGCGGAGGAGTAATAGTAATATACAGCAGAGGAGTAATATACAGGAAAGGCAAAATGGAGAATTTGCAGAATCAGAAATTTTCTTTCAGTAGCAGAAAATGTACTTTTTCCAGCAGCAGAGAATGCAGAGATGATGAAATTTTCAGCAAAACTCAGAATTCTTTTCCATTAAAAACCAGAAACTTCTTCTTCAGAAACCCAATTTAAAACACTATTCCAACAACTCTTTAAAATGTAGAATTTAAAGGATAGAAATTGCAGGAAGAAATCAACCTTCAGATGTGCAGTGCTGCTCTTCTTCAAAACCACTGCTGCTCTTCTTCAAAACAAATTCTGAATGCTGCTCCTTCTTCAAAACACTTCTGAATGGCGGCAAAAACACTGCTGTAGAAAGTCTCTAAATGTTGCAAAAATGTCAAGAATTTTGCAGATATGCACAGGGCATAAACACAAATGGCTCACTCAATTTGGAGCAGGGCCAGCAATCGCCTGCTCTGATACCATGTTAAACACCATGTTGAAGGCACACACATGGTGTATGAGAAAGATGAACACCACACACACAAGAGACTCAGCACACAATGAAGGATAAGCTTGAGGCTTTCTTTTTTTCCATTATACAAAGATGTACATTTATAGTACATTGGTGTGACTCTTGGTTTCACATTCCAAGGTCACTTGGACTCCATTGTGACTTTTCGCATTCCACACCTACCCATGTAGGATTAGGTGTTCCAACAGTTTTGGTAATTAACTTGATGAAAGACCTAATAAGCTAACAAAAGAGAAGACATAAGTAAGAAGAGTAAGCTGACAAGTAATTATCAAAGTAGAGAATTGAATTAAACCTAGCCCTTCCTAATTCTCAACAACAAAAACTGAGCAAGAAGAAATAAACACACATATGACACCATTATTTTTGGACTAAGTCCCCAGAAAAACCCAATGCAGGAAAACTAGTGCAACGACTGAGGGTTTGTACTACTAAGCAGTAGTTCTGAATACAATCTTGGATGCCTTATTGGCTATCCGATATAGAAAATCTGACTGGCAGAAAATTAGTGAGAAATACCTCTCACTATCACTGGAGATCCGACAATGATCCAGCCTCTGAATGGCTAGCCCTAAGTTGCCTCTGTGTAGTCACAATGCTGCTCTACGTCACAACTGATAGGGAATGTGTCACTCCCTCTGGCTGATCAATCTGTTGGCTGGCTGCTCGATCCTATGGCCCTCCAGTCTCACTTCCCGACTCTCGGCACTGGATATGATCTGCTCCTCAGCGGATCTGCGGGTCTCCTCACAGCCTCTGCGCTGCTTCAAATCTGCATTGCCCAGTGTGGCACTACACAACCTCTCTGGATCTTTCTCTGCCTTCTTTGCAATGTATCCCCGGATCAGGAAACCTCCAACCCTATCCCTTCAATTGCTGCATTGCTCTCCGACAACTGCTGCATTGCTCTCTTGAGAAATCGATCTCTTGATCTCCCTCGATGTATTTTTTCCAAATGCCCATCGAAGTCCTTATAATCTTCTTGTTGATCAATCAACGACCCAAATTAGATTCTAATCGATGGCTCAGATCATATTGACTCAATCTCAGTCTTTTTCTAGAAGTTTCACACCGAGTTTAATTAATACACTTTAATTATTTTAATTTCTTAAGTTTAGACTTAGGCATCCATTAATAATAATTAATAAATTTAATTAAACCTTCGAGTGGAATTTCCCGAAATGGTTTCTGGGTATTATGGAATAGTTGTGTCCTAGCCCCCCTGCAAATTTTGAGGCTTAGAGCACATCTGATGCTACGAAAAATCAAAATCCACAACCTTCCCTTGGCTCACTCCACAACTGAACTTGTGTCCTTTTGGGTCAGTCCCAAGTTGTGGTTGAATACTTGGCCTAGTCCACTCTAGACCACCTCAACTCAACTCTGCAGGTGTCCTCATCCACCTAGGTCAAACACTTCATATGGACATGGCTCCACTGTCGGATGTGCAACTCTGCAACCCATTGAAGATACTATCTCACGAAACTCATGAAATTGCAATCCATATGAAGCTATCTTGTTGATGCCAAAACACTCCCTACCAAGGCATCCGAGTTGTTGTAACTTAGTTTGAAAAGCCAACGGAAGTCCACCAATGGTACCGTTAACCTACCACTCAACATATTGCTGTTATGTAGTTTTCCACCAATCCACCAAAGCTCCCATTCTACCACCCTCAACTCCTTATCTCACCTCAGCTCCTCAGCCTCTTTCCAGACCTCTTGTAGCCCTTATTCTTCAGTGCTGTAGCCTTCCACAACCCTTAACAAAACCCTCCTGGCTGCAATTTGCTGTTGTATCCTACAACAGTTCTAGAACAGGCTCAACAACTCCTTGACCTTTTCTTTTCCTTCTTGCGGATCACCTTCAGCTAGCCTACCAGGCAACGACATCCATTTCCTACACTTGACCTCCTTTGCTACCCTTACACAGGCCCGTGGTCTCCTTGCGTCCCTGATCCTAGGGCTCTGGCTTCCTGCGGCCAACCCTAATCAACCCTCCAATAAAACTCGACTGCCTTGACATTTCATTGTTCCCTGCAACAAGATCAAACACAATTCAGACCTCTTTGTTTGTTGTGGCTCTTTTGTTGTGACTCGACCTTCCTTCTTTAACATGCAATGACTCCCTTGCTACCTCGGTCATCCTTCTTTTGCTGGCTGCAGCTCATTTGCTTCCCTTCTTCACAAGAGAAATGCCCTTCTTGCTCTTGGTCCTTGTATTTATACCTTTCCAATGGCTGTGAAACTCCAAGGGTCGTGCTTCTTGGTCTTGCTGGGTGACCTGAGCCGAGTTGATCCTTAAGTCGACTTATTAATTCAATTAGAATTATAAATGTTTTTCCTTGTGTTCCAAGCGCACTCCTTGGGGTCCAAAACCCCAAACTAGAAAGCCCCAAAAATACCTTCCGAGCTACCAAATTTCAACAGTTCTATGTTATGTCAGCTCATGATACTGAACTTTTCACCATGATTCTTGTATGTCTTCTTTCCTCTTGGCTCCGTGGCTTTCATACCGTATCAAACTTTGGAAACATAGTATCAAAAAATTCACATCAGCAATAGAGAAGGAAAATTTGAAGTATTTTCTTCCTTTCCCAAAAGTATTTTACATCGTTACATGGATGGATTCACTAGTCTCTCAATATTCCCATGATTAAAAATAATAAAATGTCTAATTTAATCAAAATTCATAATAAAGTGATTTTATTGGTAAGCTTAGTTTATAACTTAAATTCCGGAAATACTATGTATGACCATTATTACTTAATGACTTTATGGAAAAATAGAACAACACTTTCTCTATAGGTGAACATTATTGTTTTAGAGAAATTACTACTAAATAGGAGTTTCTTTTAAAAAATATTTCTTGAATTGTGAAACTACATGCACAAACAAGACAGTTGATCTTGAAAACGGACAAGTTTATCTCAAGAAATTGTAGATATGTAGGAACCAATGACATATTGTTACGATGTATGCATCATTTTTGAATGCCAAATGATGTATCTTATTTTTTAAGCTTTAAAGGTACAGCTATATTAGTGAATCAGATTGTGTCTTCCTAGTCAAAATAATGAACCCCCCTTCCCCCAGCCTCTGTTAGCTCTTGAAGAAAGCTTGGAAGGGTGACGACGTGACGTTGTATCAAAATTTTGTATGCCTATGTTTCCTTTTTATTTCAACCAAAACTTGCCATACCAACTGTTTATGAAATGATTTGACAATGTTCTAGCTATACCATAAACATATAGGTAGTAATCCCCATTTGCACAATGAAAAAGTATGCTGTGTTACCATGGTTTCATTATTGTAGTCAGGAAAAAATCATAGGAATGCTGAGAATATATTTATTTGTGTATTCTGTTGACAAATTATGTTTGAGGTTATTTTTGTTCTTAAAATGTATTCTAGGGTTATCTTTTCGTCAATATAGGGCTATACTGAGCTTTAATAATTATTGGATTCTTCTTTCTCGCTTTTTATAAATTGTACTGTTTCAGCTAGTTTTGTCAATATATTCTATGCATTTAATACGTAAGAACTTGACCTTTTAGTAGGGGATGGGAGAAAGCAAAACAGAGCCTGGGAAGGAAGGCTTGGTACTGGTGATCTCACTCTTGCTGGTATACTTCTCTTTGGATACCCTACCACCTCTGTGGATCATGCACTATTGTGTATGGGTACTTTACAAAGCCCCTATACACTGCTTAGTAATGTACGGAAGTTTGTAAGTTGGATTTTTTGGGGTGAAAATGTGGGACAACTACCAAAGTTGTCTAGTCGTGCTATAGCTCTTTCATCAATATTACTACAGCATGGCCAATATGGTGTCCTTGAGGCAAGCTTCTAAAATTTCTTATTTTTCTTTTTTCTGAAACTGCTGTTAAATTTCAATGTGACTTTTGAGTAACTCATGGCTGCAGTTACATATGATCCAGAGAGACAGGTAGCTAACTTTCTAGATATTATGCAGAATTTTTTTATAACCGTTGATGAACATTCAAAGCAGTCAAGGCTTTTAAGTAGCATGGAAAGTGTGGATGGTGAATGGCATGCACTGCTTCACCTCTTGGGATTTTGCCTTCTCGCTCGTGCTCGTTTGGGACTGGAAGAAAAACTGAAGGATAAACACATTGGAGAAGCTATTCGCTGTTTTTTCAGGTACTTCTTGGAATTGTTTCGGATTTTTTGACTTCCTGGAGTAGTCCCCCTCCACGATGGGATGTGGTATAAAGTTTAATGAGGGGCATTTCCTTAGCCGTCTTAGTATCTTTTTTAGATGCTTAAGCGTAAAGTGGTCAGTATGCATTAATGCTTAAATGAACTGTTTCTAATTCTCATTAAAATGAGTTTGATTTTCACAGAGAAATCTTGTTAGAGTAGATGTAGTTAGATATATCTTTTAATTCCCCATTATTGAAGCCATTGTTGTCTATTTTCATCTAGTCGCTGCTTATCTATAAAGGCTACCATGCATCTTTGTATGAGTACGCTGGAGTTTCATAATAAGATAAGGTTATTTTATTGATGTCTAGCAAGTGACCACAAAATTGGTGAATGCAACTCAAAAGTACAGTGAGTGTGAATGCAAAATGGGGGTGTGAAAGCTATCATGATAAAGAGAAAATCAACTTAAATAAAACCAAGATAAACTCAAGAGAGTTCTCCATATTAGAATTCATAAATTTCATAAATGAAAAGTGGAAACCTTCATTTAAAGGGTTACATCCTAGCAGAGTCAATCCACTTTATGAATGTGGAATAGACTGAAATTGAAATAAAGCATAAAGGCATCATATAACTTAAAGTCAAAATGACTACACTAATGCGTATGTCTAATACTTAATTGACTATTATAAATTTTATATTACTGATACCCTCCCTTATTGGTTAATCTACTAACTAAACTAATCTTATCTCGAAATTTTACATATTTATCAGGGCCTTAAGACTTGGGAAAAATGCCTAAAGTACGGTCCTTAGTTGGGCAATACTGCAGTTAGATATATCCATCTGCTAGAAGTTACGCGATGAAGTGACAATGTACATGTGCTTGGTATTCTCGTGGAAGATTTTATTCTTGGCTAGTTTGAGAACCCCTTGATTGTGACAGAAGAGGGCTGTTGGATTTGTTTTCTGAATCTTCATGTTCAAAAGCATCCTCCTAAGCCAAATTGCCTTACATGCTCCTTTTCCCTGCTCCTCGATATTCTTGTTTAGTTGGTATAAGGGCTATTGCATGTTGCTTCTTGTTGGTCCATGTCACTACATCTGTGCCAAAATTGAACAAACATCCATAAGTGAATTTTTTGTCATGCACAGAATTTGGCCAATTTGAATTCGTGCCCTGTTTGAACACATATCTAGATGTGGATTTTTTGTTATGCATAGAACCTGCCAATCTAAATCTGTCTAAGGTTGAACACATATCCAACAGTCAATTTTTTGTCATCCACAGAACTTGCCCAATCTGAATTTGTATACCCTCAGAACCTAGTGTCTTTGTAGATGTTAAAACTACCATATTCAAGTGTCCCTTTCACGTATCTCAACACCATCTTTGTTGCAAACCAATTTTCTACTTTCGGTCGTCATGAATCTGGCAACGAAGTTCACAACATAGTTCAAATTAGGCATAATTTCTGTAAGTGATATCAGGCTCCCCACAAGTTACTTGTAGTCTTGTACACTGACTCATTAATTGCCTTAGAATTCGTTTGGGTTGAAAACTTCAGCCCATTCTTCAAAGGTGTAGACAAGATTTTGCAATTTGCCATTTTGGAAATGATGAGTGAACTCTTATTATATTTTGTTTGTGAGAGAAAAACGTTACTACTTGTTTGCCAACCTTCTGCACTTGGACAGTAACGAAGGAGGCCTAGATCGGTCTAGTCAAAATCTTTACTCATTTTATATTTGATATGTTTAATAGAACTTGCCTTACTATAATAATGATGTAAATCTACATATAAAGCCAGTAGAATGATATTATTACTAGTGCTTTTGACAAACAGATTGGAGTTCAGAAGAGTTTGCTAAAACCAATGGAGCACGTTCAGGATCGATAAACCATGGGCTTCACTCAACTTCAAAAGACGTTTCTCGTAACTTGTGAGAGGTCTACTCCTATTTTGTGAACTACTATGAAGGCCCACAGGCTTTGGCATTTGCTCCTGGAGGCAAAGTGTATCTTAGGCTTTGTCATGATGGGGTACTTGTGGGTCTCTAGTGCAGGCATTGAAATCACCTGATCTCCACAAGATCGGTGTAGTGGGAGATGTCTTGCATAGAGATTGAAGAAAGGGTCTCCCTCGCACTCAGTACGTAGTGCAAACTTCAAAGTGTGATGAGGATGGGGGGAATTAGCAAACTGCAGTGTAGCTGTTCTAGAGAAGTGGGTTGTTCTGATGGACATGTACTCACAAAAATCCTTGGGATTTTGGAGGAGCAAACAGCGAGTTTCTGCTTAGTATCAACTGTAACCTTGTATTATGATCTTTATATTTTAATATAACATATGACCAAATTAATGATTAATGTGAAGGTTAGTTGGGTTGGACTGCTATAACCGTAGTCAGTATAAGGGTTCATATATGCTGTGTTGAGAGACGATTAACTTTAGTGGTATATGCATGTTGAGTAGCCTATCTTAGGCTCCTGTTCATACATTTGCTGCAGCATCATTATAATAAACATTTGTTATTCTCGGATTATAAATATATCATTGCTATTTTGATTTTATATGCAGTTCATTATTGATAATCTGATGTGGTGAATGCGTGTGTGGGTAGAAGAAGGATGCTTGTTCATTTTTCACATATGAAGTGGCTTGTGACTATTGCATGATCAATAACCTTATTACTACATTGTCCTAACACTACACTTCATTGCATCATTAACTTTGCTCTGCACCTAATCAAACTATTTATCTAACATGAAAACCACAATGGGTAGAAAGTTGGCGGAGGTTTAATGCTGAATATGACAATGGACTTTATGACTTCACATGATGATGTCGTCTTTCTGTCACTTGTTACAAAGATCTGGCTATTGAGCTATCCATAATGTGTCGTTTGAAATGATCCTAATTTCACTTCACTGAAACTAACTTTCTACTTGAACTCCTTTTGTATTTTGTTCATCTGTTCACTCTGGCTAACAGTTGGAGCAATGTGTATCTACAACCAGCATATATTTTCTGTTAAGATGCCCTTTTTAGAATGTAGCAAGAACAAACAGAATGCAACAAAACATTACATGGCCAGTCTGCATTAGGTGAAATAGTATGTCAATTGCATTTAGTTCTGAATGTACATCGTTGCTTTCATCAATTTTTTATTGTACACTTGTGACAGAAGTATTGCCTGTTCTAAAATGCAAACCAGCTTTAAATGCTTTTCGTATGGATATCTTATTTATTGGTAGGGCTGCTTCTGGAGAGAAGGCCGGTCAAGCATTGCAGGAGTTGTCCTTCCAAATGGGTTTACAACATTCAGGTATAGTGCACTCAAGTCGCTGCCCAAATTTTAAGACTTTTAGTGGTTTTGATAAGGGATATTGTCTTTTGCAGGTCCTAGCTCAGCAGCTGCTTGGAAACTTCATTATTTTGAGTGGGTAATGCAGATATTCGACCAACACAATCTAAGTGCTGGTGCACGTCAATTTGCCCTTGCGGCACTTGAGCAAGTAGATGAAGCCTGTGGGATGATAGATTACCTGCCTGATGATTCCTCAGTAGAACATGCAGCTAATGTTAAAGGTCGGTTATGGGCCAATGTTTTTAAGTTTTCAATGGATCTTGATCAATATAGAGAAGCATACTGTGCGATTATATCAAATCCTGACGAAGAGAGCAAGTTCATCTGTCTTAGGCGGTTCATAATAGTTATTTGTGAACGGAAGGCAACTCAGGTATTTATTTTTACTTTTAACTTGGGGAATGCATTTGAAAGCATTTCATCAGCCACATAAACTTTATAATAAGCAACATCTTGATCTTGTTTGCAGCAGGTTAACGTTTATTGTATATTGACTGTTCTGGAGGTTTATTATTGCTTAACAAGATAACATGCTTGGTATCAGTGTTTTTTTTTAAATGTTAAAGAAGGTAAAAATGTTCTTGGAGATCTTTCTTATGTTCCATAGATCCTCGAATTAATAACAAATTACTAATTTCTCTTCTTTGGATGTTCGACTTTATTCCCTCTTGATCTATTTGTCAAGGTGTGTAATTGGATTGGGTTTTCAGGAGAGGCTAACTATGTTTTTAAATTTTTGCACTTTGGCAAAGAAAGGCAGTGGAAAGTGTTGGAAAATCAGAAAGGCCGAAATATTTTCTGTTATTGATAATTACTTGTGATTTCCTTGAGTTATTATTATCTTTCTTATGTTCTTCTTTTCTCTTAGTTCATCAAGCAATTACCAAAACCATAACATGAAGATCAAAGACACCCGATGTAGGCGCACAACAAGGGAAAAACCCCTAGATAGGGGAAAACCCAATCAAGAACTATTCCTTCGGTAGATTCAGATGACAGTGAGACAACCAAGAGTGTAGAACAACATACCTTCCTCCTTTACCAAGTCAACCTTCTAATATGATGCGACAACCTTCAATCTTCTCTTCTTGTTCAACAACTTCAGCCCAGTAACATCTCAGAAATTTCGATCCCAGTTACTGCAACTACTGCAGAAATTTCAGCCTCCCAGTGTTAGGGTATTCCGACACATAGGAAATAGTTAAGTATAACTTGGTCTAGCGTAAAGTTAGGTAAAATGTGTTTCTTTAGTATGTATGTTTGTAACTTATAATTCGATGGTCACGATATGTAGTGATTCGACCATTCATTCTCTCCTTGGTATTACTAACACTTGATCCGTGGTTTAACACCTGAATGGTCTATGATCTCTATTTAAAGAGCATGGGGGGTCATTTGTCTGGTGATCGTTTATGAGAGAAGCTTATGTAAACTCTCTTTCTTTACGTTAATAAATTGCTTGAAGTGGCCGCGTTGGCTCAGGATGTGGACTGTTTCCCTCTTTGAGGGTTTTAACCATGTCAAATACTGGTGTATTAATCTGTGATTTGTTTGTGAGCGGTGACCTTTGGTGTTTGATCTAAGTAACTTACCTTGTAAAGTCCTTCATGGTATAATAGCAGTTTGAGGGCCACATCCGTTGTTGATCCAAATCCAAAGTTGATTTTGACTGCATGCGACTGACATTTTCTAGATCTATAGTTTCTGACCACTTTCGGGCTGGGAGAACTGTTCTGTTGTGTCCAGAGCTTCTGTTCTAGTGAGGAACCCCTTTTGTTTCATGCGAAAAGGTTTCTGGTTGCCCTAACTATGTCATTTTAGATCTGGAGGTATAAATTATTTTTTGCAGTTATATTTATTTGTCCTCCCGTTTATTTCTGTTTATAGTCATTTATTATTATTATTATTGGATTTATACCCTCTTCTCTACGTATGCTCTTTACTCTACGCTCTGTGCGATCTGACAAACCAGAAACAAAAAGACGAGATATTTTCTCCTATGTATGCTTTTCCCCGCGACTTTGTATGATCTCAGAAAATCAGAAATAGCGAGAAAAATATTTTGTTTTTGGGCGGACTATACAAAAATCTAACATCAAGCCGCAAGGCTTGCATAGTTTTTTGTATTTTTTGTTGTTGTTTGCATGGTTGTTTTTCACAGAAAAATGCACGCACCCCAAAGAGCCAAAAAAAAAACCCCTTCCTCCTTTCCAACAATTACTAAATCTTTTAACTAGCTTACTTGGTCTAAAGTTACTTTATGAGAATAGAAGTCTTGGGTTCAAGTCTTTTTGTTAAGTTGTTTTTTCTAAAAAGCTTTTTGTTAAATTATTTTTTTTTGAAAAAAATGGCTTTTTATCAAGTTTTTTTTTTTAAACATAGGTAACTTATGTTTTAAAGTTACTTTATGTAATAGTGTTTCTCACCCATTATAAAAAGTGAGTCACTTATAGTCTAAAGTCACTTTATCTTTTATTTAAGTTACAATCTACTTGTCACTAATTCATAAAGTAACATTGTAAAAAGTGACTTTCACTTATTTATAAAAGTGGGTCACATAAAATAGCTTTTAAAAAAAAAGGGTGAGTTTTTTATATGAAGTTTGGAAAGGGGAGTGGGGGGATTTTATTTATTTATTTTTTATTTTTTAAGTACAACTTCATCATGAAATTTCAACCTATCACGTGACTACTTGGTATCTACTTCAACTTTTCTTCAAAAAGGCATAACTTCTTCATCTGGAAACCATTTTCAGAGCCGTTTTTTTTTTAACCGACTTAATTTTTTGAGATCTTTCCATTGGAGTAGTTAGTTTCAACCTTTACAAATTCAGTTTCAAAAAATGGAAAGTACGTGCCCGGTTATTCTTAACAACACTAATTATTTCCAATAGTTACCTTACATGGTAGACTTACTTAGAAGTAAAGAGCTTTATAGAATAGCCTCAGGACTAGAATCTAAACCTACCGATGAAGATAAAAAGGCTAAATGGGAAAATAAACAAGATCAAGCACGAGGGTTGATAGGAATGTCCATTGTTCAAGATCTTAGATTTCATATCCAAGAAATTGACTACCCTGATGAAGCCATAAAAAAACTAAATATTGTTTTTGGCATTCAAAATGAAATCATAGCCCACCAGCTTGAAAATGATTTGCTTACTTTGGACCCCAATAATTTCTCCTCTATTGAACATTTTTTGTCCAAATTCAAAACCCTTAGACTTTTCTTAGAAGGTTGTATGGTCAAAAAAGAAGATGGTAGTCTTATCTGTTCCATTCTTGCTAAGTTAGGCTCCGCATACTCTGTATTTGTTTTCACCTTCCATTCTAGTAGAGAAGCCCTCATTTCTCAAGGAACACTCTACAAGTCCCCCTCTTTTGATGCCTTTTGCGATTCTTTGATAAGAGAACAAGATAAACTCTTACACTTTGGTCTTGTTAATACTGGAAGCTCTTCTAAGAAAACCTTCGCAGCCCAACACCAACCACATCCAAAGAATCATAAGAAGCAACATCCTAAAAAGAATGGTCCTAAACCAAACAAGGGTCTTAAGCAATTTCAGCCGTACACTAAAAAAACAACTCAACAAATTGATAAGGCAAATAAAAACAAAGGGAAGAATACAGATAGAATTTGCAACTTTTGTAATCGTGATGGCCACGTAGAGTCAAAATGTTTTAAGAAGATGAAAGCCTTGGAAACAACAATGAAGAAGCACAACATCCATTAGGAGAACTCTTCAAGTTCATTTTCGGGAATGGCACTTTTTGCATGTGCTTGTCAAGCATCAAGATCTGGTTGTGCATTGAATATATCTTCTTCTCATTCTTATGAGTGGCTCATTGATTTTGGAGCCTCTTACCACATGGCCAAAAATAAAGCCCTGTTTTATTCTTTAAATAATTGTAACACCAAAAATATTTATGTTGGTGATGATAGATCTGTTAGTGTTGTAGGGTCTGGAACCATTCATCTAGATAATGGTTAGTTTAATGATGTATTATGTGTTCCTACTTTGTCCTGCAACCTTCTATCTATTTGTTAGATAACTCACTCAGGTGAAGGGAAAATTGTAGAATTCTCACCTCATGATGTTGTAATTAAGGACCTAAGAGATCCTAGACATATTTTAGGTACTGGCATTGCTGATGATTCCACAAGGTTGTATAATTTTGACAACTTTGGGTCATCAAGTCTTCCCTCCATTTTTGTTGCTCATAATGATGAAGTGAACAAACTTTGGCATGAGCGATTTGGTCACTTAACTATTTCTCTCTTCAAACTCTATGTAAAGAAAATATGGTGACAGGTCTTCCTATGGTATCTTGCCGAGATGGTGTTTGTTCCAAATGTGTACTCGGAAAACATCATCCGGATAGTTTTGACAAATGTGCCCCTTGGCAGGCTTCAACCCCTTTGCAACTTGTGCACTGTGATTTATGTGGTCCACTTCCATTTGTTTCTTTCTCTGGCCACAGTGACTTCTTAACTTTTATTGATGATTTTTCCAGACGCACTTAGGTATACTTCTTAAAACTCAAGAGTGAATTTTTTAACATGTTCTTGGCCTTTAAGGCCTTTGTTGAGAAACAATCTAGACATCAAATTCTTAAGTTAAGATCTGACAATGGAGGAGAATATGTTAACTAGAAATTTATCAACTTGTGCATTGAGCATGGCATTCAATTGCAACATACGGTTCCATCTACTCCATAAGAAAATGGTGTAGCTAAAAGGAAGAATCACACTCTAAAAGAAATGGCTAATTGTATGCTTCAATCTAATAAAGGACTTAGTCTTAATTTTTGGGCAAAAGCAATTAACTGTGCAAATTACATAGTAAAAAGTACTCCTACTAAGGTTTTAAGGAATATCACTCTAGAATAAGCCTTGAGCTCAATCAAACCAGATGTAAGTGACTTTCGTGTTTTTGGAAGTGAAGCTTGGGCCCATATTCCAGATGAGAAACATAAAGCCTTAGAAGCTAAGAGTGTGTTGACCACACTTTGTCAATGACCCCATAGCAGTACACCCCCATTTTTTCAAATGGGATTCATCATGTTCGACGTGTTCGCGCCATTCAGATTCCCTCATCAGTCGACAATTTTATGAATGATGTAAACCCATTTTGCATATTTATGATGTAAATGATCTAAGTAAGACCACCATGTATGTAACAACTTAGGTAAGCCTAGTATTTTGGTGACAATTTCTATCCTAGGAGGTTTTTTGTCTCACTGATTTGCTTGTGTTTTTCGAACAAGTAATCGACAGAGTTTTCCCCTCCAGCTTCACTCCAAAGCTAGGATGGATTTTGTCATCAAGATGCTAAGTGAGTCCTAATGTTTTCTCCGAGTTTTTGTAAAAGTAGTTTGGGAATAATCCTAGCTAATTGGCTAGATTATTTTATTACAAGCTGCTTGGTCTACTAGATCATATTTTGAGTCGCAGAATTGGGTACCTATTTGAGGGTCTATATGAATGGGTATTCCCCCTTCATATGTCTAAATGTATTTATCTTATGTAAAGAAGATTGGAAAAAATAATTAAATCCCCTCTCAGTCGATTAATTAAATTTTCTGGGCCAAATTAATTAAAAATCCTAAGCTAGAAATTTAATTAATTTTAAGTCCTAGGTGAGTTAAAATTCTTCAAAAGAAAAATTCGTTGGTCTTTAAAAAATGAATTTTTAAAGGTCCCAGGCCAAGGGAATATTGAGAATTTCAAGAAGTTTTGGACTCTTGGGCCTTGGTAGTTAAGTCAAAGTCAAAATTTTGAGGTAATTAACTCAAAAATAGTATTTTTGAGTTAATTAAAATGGAATTAAATGATAAATTCGTTTTTCCTCAAATTTATAATTTCGACGGTCCAAATTAAAAGCTGATCAAATCTTTTTGACGGTCGAGATTATTTTGACATAGATCAACAGAACTAGCCGTTGGAGATTTTATCTTATAAATTAGAGGTCTTTGTCAGTCTTTCAGTCATCCGATCTCTGGATTGTGCACTCGCTCTTGAAGCTCTCTTGTAATATTTTATGGAATAATACAAACGAAGACTTTGGGGTTTTATCTTGATGGTGGTGTTTCTCTTCAGCATTTTATGGTAAATTTGTTCTTAATATTCTGCTGGTGATTATTCTAATGGATTGTTGATTAATGGCTCTTGTAGAGTAATTTTGGGTATAGGTATCTTGCCCAGGCTACTGGATCTAGGGTAAAAATATTAATTGGATCTAGCTAACTGTTATCTCTAGCTCTTGAAAATTTTATGTTTTATCACTATTTCTCTATTAATTTGACAGTTTAACTTTAAGTTTGCAGAAATCTTCCGGATTTAAAACTGGGCGTTTGGGGAAGTCCTAGTTTGGACTAGCTGACTTCCAGGAGATAAGATCTGAAGAGCCCTCTGGATCTAATTCCCCAAGCTTATCTTAAATTCCGTTTTTGCAGGGTTCTTTATTGGGCTTGTGCCTATCTCAAATTTTCATTTTCTAAATTGCGCTGAATTGTTTTAAATCTGGCCATGAGGGCCTCTAATCTGTAAATTAGCATTGTAAATTTGTGTATTTTCTCTAGGGTGTAAGGGTTTATTAATTTTGTTGTGCATAGTTTTAGATCTGTTCTGGTTTTTTGTAGGGTTGCAGGGGGTTTCTCAGATTTTTTTTAAGATTTGAGCCAGATCTAACCCCCTGAGGGTAAGATCTGGCCTCAAGATTGGTTTTGCTTCTAGATCTGGGCATAATTTCGCTGCAAAGTGTGAATCTCAGGTGCATCCAAATCAGTGTTCTAAAAATCTAAGTAATGTTGGAAAAATTTTAATTTGCTGGAGGAATTTCAAGTGTACTGGGTTTTTCTTGAGATAATCTTTGCATTCTGCAGTCATTTTCTTGCTCAAATCCTCCACGCTAATTCTACATTCTACACTGCCACTGCTTTTGCGTGCTGTCATCACTCATTCAACGCATACGCTGCCTCAATCTTGCCTTTCTCCCTTGCCGTCCTCACGTGCCCCTCCTCTCCTGCATCTGCCTTCATTTCTGTTTTTTTTTTTTTTTAATTGCTGGCTCCTCCACGTTGTCCGACGGCTTCAATCTCCCTTCAACCTGCAAACGATTAACGCATTTTATTTGGCCGTCATCCATTATCTGGTCGCTGTCCGCAATCCGCTGCCACCATTCTTCCTCACCTCTTGCTTGCTCGCAACCCATCTTCCATCGCGCCCTCGACCTTCCTTGCCGCCGACATCCATCCCTCCGATTGACCTCTGCGTGGTGCTCTCTCCGCCGTCCAGCCCGTCCTTGCTGTCGACTCCGACCTACATAAACAAATGCACACCAACAAAAAAGAAAAACCAATGTCATGCGTTTTATTTTTTAGTTTGGTTTTTTTTGTTAGAATTTAGGTTTTAAATAGTTTAGCGTTTCAAATTTAATTCGATTTTTTTTAAGCTTTTAGTTTCAGTTGTTTAGTTAGCGTTAAATCTTTTTTTTTTCATTTTATTTGAGCTTTAGTTTTAAATTCTTAGTTTTATTTATTTATTATATATATAGTAACTTTTAGATTTAGGATTTTGTAACTTTAGACTTTTAGTTTAGCTTAATTTAAATTTAGGACTTGATTTATTTTATCTGTTTTAGAAATTATAAAAAAATAAAAAAAATGTTCAAGATTTTAAATTTCTTCATTTTGTAGAACTTTTAGTTGTATATATATTCTTGTTTTGGGTTTTTGTTTTATTAGCCTTTAGATTTAAAAAAAAAGAAAATATAAAAAATTAAAAAATTATAAAACTTTTCAAAAAATTTAAAAATTATTTATAGTCAAGTGAGCTTTTAAATTTTTTATCTAAAGTTTGACTATATGAAATTTTTAAATTTCTGGATTGGCTTACTTAGAACATCATAAATTCGGAAATATTGATAATATCTGGCATTTCAATTTGATGGTCATCTCATGATAACATTGCTGTGGGTGCATTTTATTGAATATCATTGTGGTAAATCTATTTTTCATAGCAGCAGTTACATATCAGATACTTGACTTTATTTTTATAACGGGATATTTTTGACTCCATAAGGCACTGGTTTTAAACTTCTGAATCTAATTGGATTTGTAAAATCTCGTAAGTCTTAACAAGTATTTGGTTATCTAGCTGTGTCTCCTGAATTGGTTGATTTTCAACCAGTTCTTTTCCTTCATTTTTGTTAGGGTCTACCTCCCTTAGCTTGCAAGGAGACAACTTAGATAGAGAGATTGGGGATCAGGGTGACAGCCCTCGATCTGCGCCTTTGTCATGGTGCCGAGACCTTTTGTGCGACAACAGAGTGAAAAATGTATTTTTGTTGGATATTTTGAACTTTGAAGATGTCATAGGATATAGAGTCTAGACTTCTTCAACCCAAATCCAAAAATGTAATCATTAGAAGAGATGGAAAATTTGATGAAAATATATCGGCCTGCGAGCCTAGTTCGATGGGTGTGCCACATTTGGCCCGCGAGCATGATTCGGCATAGTGCCACCTCTCCCTATCTCTTCTACTTGTAACAACATTCCTTCTACTTTGGATGTTGACAACGAGGATGGCAATCCTCCTCCACCTCCTCAGGCTCTTCCTTGAACTCCACAGCTTCCAAAATGGGTCCGCTGTACTCGGGATGCAGCAAGTTCTCTTGTAGGTAACCCTGCAGATCAACGTCATACATGGTCTTAGTTCGACAAAGCCTCTTCTTTATTGGCTCATGTTCTAGAAAATTATGATCCAGATATCTTTGAAGAAGCTTCAGGTCATCCAGATTGGGATGCAACCATGAATGAAGAATATCGTTCCTTATTGACAAATGATACTTGGGATCTTGTTCCTCTTCCAAAGGGAAGAAAACTTGTTAGATGCAAATGGGTGTACAAAACAAAGTTTGGATTAGATGGAAAAGTGGATAAACATAAAGCTCGTCTTGTTGCTAAAGGATTTTCACAAGTTGAAGGCATTGACTATACTGAAACTTTCTCCCCTGTTGCCAAAATGAATTCTATCCACGTTGTTCTTTCCCTTGCTGCCTCCTTTAAATGGAAAGTCCATCAGGTGGATGTTAAATCCGTCTTCTTACATGGGGACTTGCATGAAGAAATCTACATGGAACAACCCCTTGGCTTTATCCAAAAAGACTCTAGCCTTGTTTGTTACTTTAAGACGTCTCTCTATGGTCTTAAACAATCCCCTCGGGCTTGGTATGCCAACTTGGATAGCTTTCTCTTAGATAATAGCTTTTCTAGATGACATTTCGAGAACACTGTCTACACCAAGAAAGTGGGTAAGTCCTTAATCATCCTTTCTCTTTACGTTGATGATCTTATCCTTACTGGTAGTGATCCCAACCATATTAACCATGTGAAGTCTAGCCTCAAAAAGAGGTTTGAAATGACAGACTTAGGGTACTTGCATTATTTCCTTGGTCTTCAAGTCTTGCAATCCAAAGAAGGTTTTACCCTTTCTCAGTCCAAGTATGCCTGTGATCTTCTACGCCACTTTCACATGGAAGACTGTAAGCCAACCCCTTCTCCCTTTTTATTTGGAGTCAAGCTTTCAATCACTTGTACTTCCCCTGAAGTTGATGCTACCTTATACTGTCATCTTGTTTGTAAACTTTTGTATCTAACCCATACCCGTCTTGACCTTTCCTTTGCTGTTGGTCTTGTCGCTCGGTTTATGCATAAACCTCATGAAAGTCTTTGAAAAGTAGCTAAAAGAATACTTCAATATGTTCAAGGTACTATTCAGTTCGAGATTCGTTATAGTGCAGGAGCATCTCCATTGTTGGTTGGTTTCATTGATTCTGATTGGGCTGGTGACCCTGATGTTCAAAAGACTACTGCAGGTTATGTATTCACTTTGTTTGAGGACCTATACATGTTCTTGTAAGAAACAAAGTGTCATCTCTCTTTCTTCGGCAGAAGCAAAGTTTCGTGGTGCTGGTGTGATAATGAGAGTACCATTCAACTATGCAAAGATCCAGTTCAGCATTAGCGCAACAAACAAATTGAGCAACAAATACACTTCATTAGAAAGCTCATTCATGATCATGTTATTGAAGTGCACTATTGTTCAACCAATGATCAAGTTGTTGATATCTTTGCAAAGGCTCTCACAAAAGTGAAGTTTAGCAAACACCGATCTATGCTTGGAGTTCAGGAAAGTTATCATTAAGGGTGTATAGGCTCTACTGCCTCCTTCCTTCTCCTATTGTGTCACCTTTGGAAATCCTTCAATCCTATCCCAAGTTGTTCTTAAGGGGGGATGTTAGGATTTTTTGACACATAGGAAATACTTAAATTTAACTTGGTCTAGCGTAAAGTTAGGTAAAGTGTGTTTCTTTAGTATGTACTTTTGTAACTTATAATCTGACAGTCATGATATGTACTTATCCGATGGTTCATTCTCTCCTTGGTATTACCGACACTTGATCCGTGGCTTAAGACATGATTGGTCCATGATCTCTATTTAAAGAGCATGGAGGGTCATTTGTCTGGTGACTGTTTATGAGAGAAGCATATGTAAATTTTCTTTCTTTACATTAATAAATTGCTTGAAGTGGCCCTGTTAGTTCAGGCCGTGGGCTGTTTCCCTCTTAGATGGTTTTAACCACGTCAAATATTGGTTTAGGTGACATTTGGTGTTTGATGTAAGGAACTTACCCTGTAAATTTCTACACCCAGCTTCAATTCAATATCTTCGCACATGTGAGAGAAAGGTAGCCCAAAAACTCGATTTTCTTCTTCCTAACGTTCTCTTCTTCTCCTGCAATTTCACACTCTTTTTTCCAATTACTGCAACTACAGATCAAACCTGTTGTGAGTGTGTATCAAATGAAGTCGCGTTGCTCCAATATATAGGCTTCTTGTGAGGTCGAATTAACTTGTTTGAGGCCGACTTGTCCTTCCTTGAGGTCGACTTGGTGGAGGAGGCATAGAAGACCTAAAATACAACAAAATAAATTTCTTCTTTGACAAATAAATCCCAAGAAGGGTTCTTTACAATATGACATGGACAAGGACACTTGACATAAACCATAGAGGTATATAGTGGTGACCTTGACCTAAAAAAATTGACCCATGCGTGAAACCCATGATTTAATAAGTCAATTTATTTAATAAAATTTATTTTTCTTTATTTTGGTAAATATATTTCATTATGAATCGAGTACAATTATGAATATTGACACTAGTTACATTCTTCAACACTCCCTCTAAACTAGGGAGGTATTCATAATTACCTATATCTATAGAGGTACATGGAAGATCTCCAAAATGAATTACGAAGAGTTCTAGCACTCTCAGTGCGACAGACTAGATTCCTGACTAGGTTAATCTATCTGAGTAGGACTAAGATGGACTAATGCTTTCAATTAATCTAGGTACCATCAGGCTTACTTACTAAACATCAACCCAGGGATCTAGGTGCATATCTAAGGTCAAAGCTTTAAGACCAACGCCACACTCCCTCTTCGGGATCTAAACATCAAACACACGTAGATGTCCTCCCAAGCATCCACCATTAGATGCTTCAACACTTCCCAATAAACTAGATATATCCATTTGTCCAAGTGTGCTTTTAACCTGTTTATGGAAAGACAAACACAAATCCCAATCAGTAATAAAATTTCAAATATACATCTAAGTAAACACAAACCTTTGGGGTCTTCAATCATCTTGATGCCACTTGATAAGTTATTCATATGAAACTAGTTGGAAGCTTTACATTCTCTATATTTCTGAGGTCTTTTTGACGAACAATCCTCTGTAGTATTCACTGTCATAATGTGCCCTCCCTCTCAACTGGGGAGATATAACCTTTCTTTTATCTGGGCTCCCTCTTAACTTAGGGATATCAACTACTTTCTATAACATCAAAGAGTCTTTCATGGCTTCTTTCCTTCTTACGGTATGAAGGTTGTCTTGATCATCATCCTTATAACTTTCTTCCTCATGTTTATACACACATCTTCATTATCTTGAAGATTGTGTACATGCAAAACTTTAATAGCAACTACAACCAAATACATATATGAAGTTAAATATATTAGAATCATATTAATTTGGTATTAGATTTTAGACATCCTAAACTTAGTTAGCTTCATAATCAGTGAGAGATACAAAATTTTAAACTTCAACTTCTTCCTAGGATTTGTTTACAAACCCTAGACTACAACGTAAAGAAATTTAATCAAGAAATCAATCATATTCTATTTATGTCCTTAATGACAAATTTCACTATGATATATTGCAAACCCTAGAAGCAATTCAAACAAGTACAATTCTACAATGCATTTAAGGGTTCAACAATTTTTAGAATTTATGCTAGACTCTACTAAGATTTAATGCAAACCCTAGATTCCATCTTTGAGACATTAAGCCTTAGATATCAACAATATGACCGATTCCTACTAGGGTTTGTTGTAAACCCTAGAATTTACAAACTATGAGCATCAACATTTAGGTTAGCATATATACATATCTAGGATTTCATAATCATGCACACGCATACCACAACATAATCTATCAAGCAAATCCAAGACACAAATATCAATACATTAAAATTAGACATACAACAATTTTGATCAGTCTAGGATTTCAATCAAAAAGACAAATATACACCTAGGGTTTCATTCTTAAGAGCTTACTATAAATATTATAAGGGTTTTTCTCATAAACCCTAATTTACCAAACTCTAAAGATCTAGGGCTTCAATACAACAAACCATAAAGCACTAAGGTTTCCATTATATCAAAGCCCTAAACATCAAATGAATAGTATTTTCTAGATTTCATTAATAAACCCTAAGTAGACTAGGGTTTCATACTCAATATACCCTTAGGTTAGGGTTTTGACAGTGAACCTTTTAGGGTTCCACAATAATGATTTAGTGAGGGTAGATACAATCGAATGATTAATCACCCTAACAAGAATCTTTGTGATTCAAAACCCTACACATAGTGATGACAGTAATGTAAAGAAAGAATTTTAAAAGAAAATGAACATACCTTTTCATATGAAGAGAATTTTATAACAAAGGTTTATGGTTTAAGACATACCTCGAGTTGTTCCTTAACAAACATTGTAGGACATTAATTCTTGAAGAGCTTCGTTTGCATCAACACTTCTACCATGCTTTATCTTGTGAAGTCTCCTCTATAACCCTTGAACATTTAGCAAGCTTTCCTAAACAAGGAAAATATAAAAAGAAGGGTTATTAGCATATAATACAAACACATCTTGATAAGAGAGGAAACCAAACATGAAAAAGGTAATTCAAATTGTAAGATACTTATCTTTGGTAAAATGGTGAGGGCTCCCTCTTAATGCAATCTTGAGGGATACCTATAACTTTATTAATACAATTAAAAAATGTTCTTCCAAGGCATGTTAGACCTATAAGTACTAGAAATCAAAACATAAAGGAAAACAATTCGAAACATAGAACAAAAGACTAAGAGAGATAAGAGAGAGAGGACTTAGTAGTGTAAGTCCTTGATTTTTGATTGTCCAGTCTTGGTTTTTTTGGTGATTCTTCATTGACAGTATTTGCTTGATTTGTTTCACTCTTCTTTTTCCTTGGGTTTTTAGGACAATGGATTTTATAATGACCCATCTTATGGCAATTATAACATTCGATCTTGGATAGCTCTATTTTCTTCCTTAGTCCTTTGAACTTTCTGAAGGTTCCCTTATCCTTGTGATGAGAGGAATTGGCATCTGAGATGTACTTTTCTTAATCCTTCTTGTTGCTTACTAACGATATTCTGACTTCTTCTTGATTACATGCATTTCATATTTGTTCGAATTTTGGAGTATCCTTCCAACTATTAATTCTTGATGCAAAGACACTCCATGATGTTGGTAGTCCTAAAAGGGCAGTAATCATGAGTTCCTTTGCTGGTACAATTTCATCTATTTCTTGGAGTTCATCTGTGATTCTAGATATCCTTATAAAGAATATACCACAATATCGTCTTTTGTCATCTTCATAGTTGTTACTTCATTCTTGAGAATTGCAATTTGATCAATGTTCTGGATTGTGAATGATTTGGATAGGTCCTGTTGCACAGTATTTGTCAAAGTTCCAAGGAAGTGGAAGTGCCAAAATTTTCAACAAGATCATATCGTCTGTTAGCAGTCTTATGTGTTATTATAAACCCATCCTGCAAGTTATGTAATGTAAATGTAAATGTTCGTAGTAAGACCTTCAATGTATGTAACAACATAGGTAAGCCTATTATTTTGGTGAAAAGTTTCATCCTAGGAGGTTTTTCGTCTCACTGACTCATTTGTGTTTCTAAACAACGATGGTCGACAAAGTTTTTCCCTCCAACCTCACCCCAAAGCTAGGGTGGAATTCTTTGTCAGAATCTAAGGTCAGTCCTAGTGTTCTAGTCGAGTCTACTGTAAAAGTGATTTGGGAAAAATTTAAGCTAGTTAGCTAAATTATTTTATTACAAATCACTTGGTCTACTAGATCATGTTGTGTCACATAATTCGGTATGTGTTTTGAGGGTCTAAGCCAAATGTGTATTCCACCTTTACGGTTTGTAAATGTAAAAATTTTATGTATTAGAGGGTGAAAAAATATTAAATCCGCTCGTGTAAATTAGTTAATTTTTCTGGCAAAATAAATGTAAATCCTAAGCCAAAAATTTAATTAATTACAGTCAAATTAAGTTGCTTAGAAAAATTAATTCTCCAAGTGGAAAAATTCATGGTTGTTAAAACAATTAATTTTTGAAGGTCCTCTACCAAGGGAATATTCTATATTTTAAGAAAATTTGGACCCTTGGACCTTGGTGGTTAAGTCAAAGTCAAATTTTTGAGAAAAAATGGAATTAAATGATAAATTCGAAAATTTCTCAAAAATAAAAAATCAAGGGCTAAGATTAAAGAATGATCAAGTATTTTTTGATGACCGAGATTATTTTGACAAGGATCAAAGAAACTAGCCGTTAGTTTTCCACTTGGAGGATTTAGCTATAAATTAGAGTCTCATTTGAGTCTCTAGCACGATGATGTCTCGCTAGAAAATGGTTGCTGAAGCATCTTTGTAACACTATTGTCTCGTTGGGAACTATCTTTTCTATCATAATAAAGGCTTTGGGGTGCAATTCAAATTGTTCCATGTTCATTGATTTGTGCTACGTACTGACTACGAGATTTCCTATGTTGTGCTGAATAATGATAAGATCAGTTTTCATTAGATGGGGATAAAATCATGCTATTGATAGTTTTGGGCTAATCTTATGTGGTTTGATTCCCCATATGATTAACAAATTGTTTTGAAATAAATAACATAGTTTTGCAAGTACTTTAGTCCCTGGTCTCCAAGTTCACAAACTTGGGCAGGAATCATTTTTCTTGGATCCCAAATATTTGTGTTGTAGATTTAAATCTTCGCTAAGGATATAAAGTGCATTGGGGTTTCTAAAGTGTTTTTAGAATGAAATAACCATAAAAATATTTGTCTCAAAAATTTAAATTTTCAAAACCCTTGTATTTTTCTAGATTTTGTAAATATAATTTGTAAATTATTTTGGCTAACTTGGGTTTTGGGGCTTTAAGAATTTTTGTATATATTTGGGGTTTGGGTGTTTTATTTTCATTTTTGTTGGTTGAATCAAGAGATCAAGCTAAAGCAGAGCTATATCTAAACCCCTGAGGGTAAGATCTATTCTCTAGAAAATTTTGCAGGGCTACCCACTAAAGATTTTGCAACAAAATTTAGATCTTAAAGAGAAATTTTTTCAGAAGCAAGGGTTTAACGTTTCAGGTCCACCCCGACCCAGATCTAGCTCTCTTAGGGCTAGCATGTACCTTCCTTTGCCTGCATCCCTAGAGCTACAGTCTTTGCAACGCCGAAGGTATTGGGTGGTTGGAACCAGTGTTTTAAAGCTCCGACTTGGATTTCGAAATGACAGAGGGTCGAATCCGACTCCGACTCCGACTCGGTATCAACTCGGCCAGTTCGACTTCAATGACTTTGTCTTTGTAAAAAATACATTAAATAGTAATTTTTTTCTAAAAAAACATAATTTTAAAGATTTTCATTCATGTTTCCAAACCCAAAGCATTACAATATAGACAAAATACAACATATGATCAAAGTAGGCTCATGAATATATCCATTATATCAAAATTGCACCGAGTGCACTGTCCAATACATGATGATGATATAGAGATCAGAGCAAAAAACATAACCAAGGAGGCTCTAAATGACCTGTACAACAAAACATGAATGGTCATTATTGCTAGACATCTGAGAAGGTAATATCCTCTGGCTCAAACTCTGAACTAGAAGGGGAAACCACTCGCTCCTCTTCATCATCAACATCCTCAACTAGAACTGTAGCAGGTTGAGCCTGAGATAAACGAGTTATGCGCTTCCGTCGTGGCTGACTAGAGGAAGTGCCTGAGGCTGCAACTATAGGACTTGGGATTGGGCCTGCTACTAGTGGATCTGCATTGAGCATAGCCTCTACTTGTGTATTGAAGTCCATTCCCATATCAATATCTTCATCAGAGTCAAACTCTGGTGGACAAGACTCCACCCAATCTGATGTTGGATCAATATCCTCAACATAATGGGATTTGAATCAGGTCTT
Organism: Pinus albicaulis; assembly: GCA_034641835.2. NCBI lineage: Eukaryota > Viridiplantae > Streptophyta > Pinopsida > Pinales > Pinaceae > Pinus > Pinus albicaulis. Next base: position 477,195,677 of record CM076584.1, read on the forward strand.
TTGTTCAACAATTGGTTGCATCTTACTCGGAGGTTGTACTGGACATACACTAGATCATTTAACCGTTTTTGCTCCATCCGGTTTCTCTTCTTTGTGTGAATCCTCTCAAAGACAGACCAATTGTGCTCACACCCAGAAGCATTGCAAGTTTGACTCAAAATACGGATTGCAAACCTCTGCAATTCAGGATAATGGCTACCAAATGCCTCCCACGATTGTGCTGCAAAAAACATAGTTGTGTAATGAGTTTTAGTTAGCTCAACAAATTGTATCCAACTTTGAAATTATAAACAATTAATTATTATACAAAATAATAAAATATGAATTTGAAAATTGAAATTATTTGATTACCTGGCTCATCTGATTCCCTTGCAATCCTTGCAAGGTTCTTGCTAAAGTACCTGTGGCTTTGCTGAACATAGTGATCTGATAGTGTATCAACAACTGGCCACTCTCTATGGGGATCATGCTATCAATGCAATCAATCAATCGATCTCTAACCTCCCAAGTTAAAGCTCTTGCTTCCTGAGCTTTATATTGATACCTTGGGTTTAGAAAATACCCAACCTGCATGTATAGGGCAATGGAGTTGGTTGTTCCATCTTTGATCAATGATTTCCCAAATGGGCCCATACTTACCCACTCTGTCCTTGTATGTTGCCTTTATTTGCTCCTTTGCTTGATCCATAGCCTCATAAATGAAGCCCATAGCCAATCTTTCCCCATCCACCAACTGCAACACCTTAACCAGTGGCTCAACAACTTTCACAATCTCTGCTGCCTTTTTCCAAAATATTTCTTCATTAACTTTATTTTTCACATCTTTGCCATCCTCTTTGCAAGCCCACTGACATTCATTCCATTCATCACTGGAAAACAACTTTTGCAAGTTTCTATGTTGGGAAAGTATAGATTGCAATGTCAAAAAATGTGTTGCAAATCTAGTGATGGCAGGCCTAATAATTTTCTTGCCCCCTGTGTGTTTCCTCATCAGGTTCAAAATCCACGAGTGATTGTAAATATATTTTGTGATGCTTTTGGCATGCTCTATAGTGTTCTTGATCCAATCTATTTTACCAATATCCTTAAGCATGAGGTCTATGCAATGTGCAGCACATGGGGTCCAAAAGATGGTTGGGTGGTTTTCCTCTAACAATTTACCAGCAAGAACATAGTTAGAGGCATTATATGTGATGATTTGAATAACATTTGCCACTCCCACCTCTTGAACAACCTCGTCCAAAAGCTAAAACAACAAGTGTCCATCTTTCACCCTATTAGATGCATCAACTGATTTTAGAAACATGGTTCCCCGTGGGCAAAAGACAAGAAAGTTTATGATGGTACAATTCCTCTCATCAGTCCATCCATCTGACATGATGGTACATCTTGTATGTGCCCATGAGTTTTTTAATTCTTTCAAATATTCATCAATGGACACAATTTCTTTTTGCAAAAGAGATCCTCTTAACTCATGCATAGTAGGGCCTTTGAAGCCCTTTCCAACATCATACATGGCATCAAACATAGGTTCATAATATGGTGAATGAGAAGCATTGAAGGGAACATCATCATCATACCACCATCTAGCAATGTACAAGCAGTCTCTCTCAATTCTTTTTTCCAATGTTGATATAAAGTGGGCTACACTTGACCTCTACTTGTAGGACTAGGGACCATGTGCACTATCAGAGGGAGAGGACGGTGTGAAAAAACTTTTGATAGTACCCTTATTTCTCATTGCACCCTTACCCTTTTCTTGAATAGACTCCAAATAGGGAGGAACATAGTGAAAGGGGTTTGATGCATCAGTGCAAGGGATAGATGAAGAACCCTCATCATGAAAATTTGGGTTGGCAGCCATCATTTGTTGTATATTTCTCTTTTTCCCGATTTCAGCCTTGATTTCTTTTTGCCTAGCTTTGTCTTCCTCAAACTTTTGAAATTGATCTCTCAACTCCTTCCTAATTTCCCCATTTTCTTCTATTGGTGTTGCACATGGAGTAATTTGGCCTCTAAGACCAACCAAATGTATTTTCTATCTATGAATGCCCCCTCCACACTCCTTAATTTTTCTCATAAAAAATTTGCAATGCATATGATCATCAACCATTTCAGCATATGCCCAAGCAACGTCTTTCATTCTAAGGGCGATTTTGGACTGAGTTTTTGACTTGGAAAGGAAAGGTTTAAATCTGAAATTGAATTTAAAAAAAATAAAATAATAGTAAATAAATAAATAAATAAAAGAAAAAATTACTCGTTCTATGTTCATTTCTTTCACAAAAAACTATGTTTTCCATTTTTAGATTTGCAAAAAAAGAAAAAAAGAAAAAAGCAAAGGCAGATTTTAGAAGGGGAAAAAATACCTCTAGGTTCTAGCCTCCTCAATGTTGCTTCGACAAACCAACTTCTCAATGCTGCTTCAAAGCTTGCCCAATAAATTCCTCATTGCTGCTCCAAAGCTTGCCCAAAAGACTCCTCAAAGCTGCTGCAAAAACCAACTCCACAATTCTTCACAAATTCCTCACAAATGCTCACTCAAATGCAATGAGATAGATGTGAGGACATGAGAGGGGTTGCGTAGCTTTAATAGGATAGGGAGGGGTTAGAAAGCCTTCAATAAACCCTAATAACAAAGAAAAATTCATTTTGGAGTCCGATTTTGAGGGTGAGTGGGGTCTGCGGCCGACTTGGATTGGCTCGGCCGGTTTAGCTCGGGTTCGGCCGAGTTGGCCGATTTGTGACCGAGTCGGTCAAGTCGGGGGTTTGGCTCTGTTGGCTTGGTCGATTCGGAGTAGGTTCGACCGATTTTTAAAACTATGGTTGGAACACAGTGGGAGGTATTGTTAATCAAGCCTTTCCCTACTTCTCGTTGGCTTCCATCCAACAACCTACTCTAAAGACTGTTTCTTAAAACAATTAAGCGAGAGGTTCTACGTAGACTAGACATATAACTAAAAGTAATCAAGATCATTGCATCACACAGATTCTAGAATTTGCACATCATATAGGTTAGTCAATCATCTAATCAACGAGTGTCCATCCGATTACTTGGTGTTAATTTCATTGAGCAAGAATTGTCATTCCATAAGACACTGGTCTCATACTTAAGAAATCTGATTTAATCATTAATCTTGCTAAATTTACCAAGTAGTTGGGCCTCTGATCTGTGTCTCCCAAATAAGTTGGTTCCCATCTTTTTCTTCTTCACCTCATTCCATAGGGACTACGCCCCATAGCCTGCTGTTGGGAGACAACTTGAACGGAGTGGGCGGGGATTAGAGTGACAACCCTCGCCTTGAGCGATTGTTGTGGTGCCTATACAATCTGGGTGACAACTTTTTTTGGTGTCCTTGACAACATTTATGATCACTCTTCTTAATCTGCTAAGCAGTTTCATCTTCCTTCTCCCTCCAACGCCACAACATTTTTTTGGCGCCTTTGTTGGGGACGAGTTTGCTTGTTGCCGGGGTTTATGACAATTTCTGTTAATCTTTTAATTATCTTCGTCTTTTCATTAATCCCGCCAACGCCACAACATTTTTTTGCACCGTTCTTACATTATTCTCCATCTTCTCATCACCTTATCCCTTGTTCTCTCACTAATCTCCTCATCTTGTTCATTCACACCATTATCACCAAGACGTTTAGGTTGGTTTCTTGTTTGGGTGGCGACTCCAGTTATTCATCTATTCACAAGAATGTATTCTAGAACGAATCCTGGTAGCTTCGTTAATCCTACTCCTGATCTTGAAAATGTTCTCAGAGTTTGGTTAAAAAAGTTACATTCTAGAGATTGTTTATATTTTCTCGGACAAGAAGCTCTCCTTGATCTCCACTTGCTTTTCATCAACCATCCTATAGATCTACACATCATGGGTGACTTCTACAAGCCTTGCAACTTCACCAATGTTCAAGGATATCCACCTGATCTACCGAATTAATCCACCATGAGCAAGCTGTCTCTTTTTCAAGGGAACAATGCCATAAATGCTGAAGCACATATAAAGAAGTTCAGCTGCTTCATCCAGAGATTTGCTCATATTGCTGCTTATACTCATGAAGTTGACAGAATGAAGTTGTTTGTTCTTTCTCTAGAAGATGATGCTTTGGACTGGTTTCAAGACAAAGCTGACAATGGCTTCGACTCTTTAAGGTCCCTTGTTGATGCATTCAAAGATAACTATGGGGACAAAAGGGAATGAAAAGACTTGGTTAAAGAGTTCAACACTATTAAGAAGAAAGAAAATGAAACGATTGAAGAGTATAACCAAAGATTAAATAAATTACTAAAGGATATGACTCAAGACTACAAGCCTCCCGACAAGACAGTCTTAGAAAAATACCTTGAGGCTTACCATGTAGAAGTTCAATATGGGATAAGACGTGCTCACCTCAATACTCGAGCTGCTGTCCAAAGCACAACTGAGGAATTGGAGAAGGACAAGAAAGCCTCAGGCAAGTTAGAAATCCCTGGCTATGAAAGAGTCCAAATCAAGTCTAAAGGGAAGGAAGTTAATGAAGAAGAGTCAGAAACAATAAAAGAATTGACCCGCTTTTTAAGAGTAATAAAAATTTAACATGGTAGACAGATAAGTGAGAAGCAGAATTAATTAATACAAATGGAAAGATCCTGGATGCAAAGTCTGCCGCCTAGAAACAACAATAATAATAGGGGTAACAACAACAACGTGTGGGCAAGAAGAAATCCCCCGAGTGATCAAAGGCCCCTATACCACTCAAGTCCACCAATATGATTGATGAGCCTGTGCCTTTCTGTAGACCTTGTGAGAGTTTTCATGAAGAGAATACATGTGCCTTTGCTAGAAGGATCTTGAAGGAAAGTAGAAGTCAATAGGATAATAAAATGAGTCAAGATAACTCCAAGGAAAGTCGATGTGCTAACATGATATCTTCAGCTTTTTCCATCAATATTTCAAAGAAGAAAAAGACCCCATCACTCAGGCATATGGTGAAAAGCCATCTCAAGAGCAGATTCTAGAAATTGCTAAAAGTAAAGGTTACACCTACCAAAGGAAGGTAAAGGGCAAGATCAAAATAAACAAGTTCTTGCCGAAAGATACAAATCAACTTTGAAAGGGGATTGGGCCTTATGGATAAATAACATTAAGATGTCTGTCCCAATGCTTGAACTTTTAAAGGTTCCATCTCAGAGAGCATCTTTCTTGAGGGCTTTGGGTATGCTTCAGCAAAGCGATGACAAAAATAATCATAAGGATGAAGAAATTAAGTTAAAGGATATTAATTGCAATATGACTAATGATGAAGATCAACCGTTCTTTCTTACATTAGACATAAATGACCGATTAGTTCACAATTGTATGCTAGATTCCGGTGCATCCACGAATGTTATGACCAATAAGGTGATGGAGCAATTGAAATTAAGGATTTCTAGACCATACCATAGCATTTGCTCAATGGACTCTAGAGAGGTTAAAGTCCTTGGTGTAGCTAAAGAATTATAGGTTTCCTTAGCCGATTATCTGTACAAAATCATCACCATGGATATAACAGTGATTCACGCACCAGATCTGTGGGAAATGCTTCTATCCAGGAAGTTTGCAGCCGATCTAGGTGGTTACATTCATAAGGATCTATCTTATGCCACTATTCCCATAACAATAGGTGGAATGGTCAAGTTATACAGAGAAGTAGAAAGAAGGTATCACGTGGAAGTTCCAAAGAAGTTGGAAAATGGTGAAGAAGTTGTGCCACACGGTCATCCACAATATTTTGAGTAAGAATTTGCTCAGCCGGTATGTCACTTTTCTTCACTCCACTTCCCATCCCCTCCTCCGAGCAGAGAGAGAAACAGGGTTCAGTATGACACAGATATACAACACAATGATGAGAAGTTACACCAACCTAAAAGGATGAAGTTCTGAAAAGCAACCTAGTGATCTACCAGTCAGTTGACAAATGCCCGAGATTGTACCTCATCGATGAAATTTGATCACATAGGGCATCGTTTGTATAGTATCTCTAACCCTACTCCATTTTTATTTGTATTTCATGCATTTATATTATGTCTCTCACATTTCAATTTGTTAAAGTAGATTTTTCCATTCCAACGATATTTATTATGTGTATATGTTGATTTCGATTTTGAATGGACATCTATTTGATGGACTTTAGTTTTCTTGGATGCAACATTCTAGGGGTCTCACGTTATTTCATGAAAGAAACGTGTCCCCATATGGAGCGAAATGTTGCACATTATTTGTCAAAGTTCCAAGGAAGCAGAAGTGCCAATTATTTCAACAAGATAGGTTCATCTGTCAACAGTCTTATGTGTCATTATAAACCCATTCTGCAAGTTATGTAAAGTAAATGATCCTAGTATGACCTTGAATGTATGTAACAACCTAGGTAAGCCTATTATTTTGACAGAAAGTTTCATCCTAAGAGTTTTTACGTCTCATTGAATCATTTGTGTTTCTAAACACGGATGATTGGCAAGATTTTTCTCTCCAACCTCACCCAAAGCTAGGGTGGAATTCTTCATCAAAATCTTAGGTGACTTCTAGAGTTCTAGTCGAGTCTAATGTAAAAGTGATTTGGGAATAATTTAAGCTAGCTGGCTAAATTATTTTATTACAAATCACTTGGTCTACTAGATCATGTTGTGTTGCAGAATTGGATATGTGTCTTGAGGGTCTAAGCCAGATGTGTATTCACCCTTTGTGGGTTGTAAACGTAAAAATGTTATGTATTAGAGGGTGGAAAAATATTAAATACCCTCATGTGTAAATTAATTAATTTTTCTAGTGAAATAAAATTTAATCCTAAGCCAAAAATTAATTAATTAAAGTCAAATTAAGTTGTCTTAGGAAAATTAATTCTCCAAGTGGAAAAATTCGTGGGTCTTAAAGGTATTAATTTTTGAAGGTCCTCCACCAAGAGAATATTGTATATTTCAAGAAAATTTGGACCCTTGGACCTTCGTGGTTAAGTCAAAAAATTTTGAGGAAATTAGCTCAAAATAATTAATCTTGATCTTATAAAATTGTAATTAAGTGATAAATTCGAAAATTCCTCAAAAATAAAAAATCAATGGCTAAGATTAAAAGATGATCAAGTATTTTTTGACAAACAAGATTATTTTGACAAGGATCGAAGAAACTAGTCGTTACTTTTCCATTTAGGGGGTTTGGCTATAAATTAGAGAGTCATTTGAGTCTCTAGCACGATGATCTTTGGCTAGTAAATTGCCACTGAAGCATCTTTGAAACACTTTCGTCCTGCTGGGAACTATTTTTTCTATCATAATGAAGACTTTGGGGTGCAATTTAAAGTGTTCCATGTTCATTGATTTGTGGTACGTACTGACTACGAGATTTCCTATGTTGTGCTAAATAATGGTAAGATATGTTTTCATTAGATGGAGATAAAATCATGTTATTGATAGTTTTGGGCTAATCTTAGGTGGTTTGATCCCCATATGGTTAACAGATTGTCTTGAGATAAATACATAGTGTTTGCTGGTGTACTTTAGTCATTGGCCTGAGTTCACAAGCTTGGGCAGGAATCATTTTTCTTGGATCCCAACTATTTGTGTGGTGGATTAAATCTTCGCTAAGGCTATAGTGTGCATTGGGGTTTCTTAAGTGTTTTTAGAAGGAAATAGCTATAAAAATATTTTTCTCAAAAATTTAAATTTTCAAAACCCTTATATATCTGTAAATTTGGTAAATAATTTTATAAATATAATTTGTAAATTATTTTTGCTAACTTGGGTTTTGGGGTTTTAAGATTTTTTGTATATATTTGGGGTTTGGGTGTTTTATTTTCATTTTTGCAGGTTGAATCAAAAGATGAAGATGAAGTAGAGGTAGATCTAGGCCCTTGAGATTAAAATCTAGTCTGTAGAAAATTTTGCAGGACTACCCACTGAAGATTTTTGCCGTAAAATCCAGCTCTAGAAGATAATTTTTTTCCTAAAGCAAGGGTTTCACATTTCAGGCCTAGATCTATCCCTCTTAGGGCCAACGTCTCCCTTCCAGTGTTTTAAAAACCAGCCAAACTGAGTCGGATTTGGTCGAGCCGACCGAGCCAACCCATAGGTCAGACCGACTCGGTAGAAAAATCGGTCTGGAGGCCAGTTTGTGATCGAATCGGCCGAGCCGGTCACCGACTCGGCTGGTTCAGTCACAAATTGGCTGGCTTGGCCGAGTCCGACTTAGACTGGCTGAGCCATAGACAGTCGACCACTGACCCCACAAATCGCCCAAAACGGACTCCAAACCGAACTTAAATGGGTTTTTAGGGTTTTGGCATGCCCTCTAACCCCTCCCAATCCGATAAAAGCTACCCAACCCCTCTCATTTGCTCGCAGATATCTCATTGCATTTCAGTGAGAATTTGTGAGAAATTTGTGAAGAGTTGTGGAGTTGGTTTTTGGAGCAGTTTTGAGGAGTCTCTTTGGCAATATTTGGAGCAGCAGTGAGGAGCTTCTTGGGCAGTCATTGGAACAACATTGACGAGTTGGTTTGTTGGAGCAACATTGAGGAGGCTAGAGCCTAGAGGTATTTTTTTTTCACTTCTAAAATCTGCCTTTGCTTGTTTCTTTTTTTTGCAAATCTTGAAATTAGAAACATAAATTTTTGTGAAAGAAATGAACATAGAATGAATAGTTTTTTTTTGTTTTCATTTTGAAGATTTAAACCTCTCATTTCCAAGTCCAAATATCAGTCCAAAATGGCTCCTAGAATGAAAGATGTTGATTGGGCATTTACTGAGATGTTTGATGATCAAATACATTGCAAATTTTGTAAGAGAAAAATTAAGGGGGGTAGGAGGGGGAATTGATAGGCTGAAACTACGCTTGGCTGATCTTAGAGGCCAAATTACTCCATATGAAGCACCAATAGAAGAAATTGGGGAAATTAGGAAGGAGTTGAGAGATCAATTTCAGAAGTTTGAGGAAGCCAAAGCTAGGCAAAACGAAATAGAGGCTAAAATTGGGAGGAAGTGGAATATAGAACACATGATGGCTGCCAAACCCAATTTTGATTATGAGGGCTCTTCATCTATCCCTTGCACTGATGCATCAAACCCCTTTCGCTATGTTCCTCCCCCTTTGGAGTCTATTCAAGAAAAGGGTAAGGGTACAATGAAAAATAAGGGTACTATCAAAATTTTTTTAACACCCTCCTCACCATCTGATAGTGCACATGGTCCTAAAGCTAATAGAGGTGAAATCCACCCCACTTTAGATCAACATTGGAAGAAAGAATTGAGAGAAATTGCTTGTGATTACAGAGCTAGATGTTGGTATGATGCTTATATCCCCTTCATTGCTTCTCGTTCACCATATTATGAAACTATGTTTGATGCCATATTTGCTGCTGGAAAGGGGCTTCAAAGGCCCTACTATGCATGAGTTAAGGGGATCTCTTTTGCAAAAAGAGATTTTGTCCATTGATGCATATTTGAGAGGTTTCAAAAACTCATGGGCAAAAATAGGATGTACCATCATGTCAGATGGATTGACTGATCAAAGGAACCATACCATCATAAACTTTTTTATATTCTACGCACAGGGAACCATGTTTCTAAGATTAGTTGATGCATCTGATAGGGTGAAAGATGCACACTTGTTGTTTCAGCTTTTGAATGAGGTTGTTGATGAGGTGGGGGTTGCTAATGTTGTTCAAATAATCACAGATAATGCCTCTAACTATGTTCTTGCTAGTAAAATGTTAGAGGAAAAACACAAAACCATCTTTTGGACCCCATGTGCTGCACATTGCATAGACCTCATGCTTGAGGATATTGGTAAAATAGATTGGATCAATAACACTATAGAACATGCCAAAAGCATAACAAATATATTTACAACCACTCATGGATTTTGAACCTGATGAGGAAACACACAGGGGGCAAGGATATTATTAGGCCTGCCATCACTAGATTTGCAACACATTTTTTGACATTGCAATCTATGCTTTCCCAACATAGAAACTTGCAAAAGATGTTTTCCAGTGATGAATGGAATGAAAGTCAATGATCTCGCAACTAGGATGGCAAAGATGTGAAAAATAAGGTTAATGAAGAAATATTTTGGAAAAAGACAACCATGATTGTGAAGGTTGATGAGCCACTAGTTAAGGTGTTGCGGTTGATGGATGGGGAAAGATTGGTTATGGGCTTCATTTATGAGGCTATGGATCAAGCAAAGGAGCAAATAAAGGCAACATTTAAGGAAAGAGTGGCTAAGTATGGGCCCATTTGGGAAATCATTGATCAAAGATGGAACAATCAACTTCATCGCCCTATACATGTAGTTGGGTATTTTTTGAATCCAAGGTATCATTATAAAGCTCTAGTGGAATGAGCTTTGACTGGGGAGGTTAGAGATAGATTGATTGACTGCAATGATCGCATGATCCCCAAGGAGAGTGACCAACTAGTGATACACAATCAGATCACTATCTTTAGCAAAGCCATGGGTACCTTTAGCAAGAACCTTGCAAGGATTGCAAGGGAATCAGATGAGCCAGGTAAACAAAGAATTTCAATTTTCAAATTCATATTTTATTATTTTGTGAAATTGTTTATAATTTGAAAGTTGGATATAATTTGTTGAGCTAACTGAAACTCCTTACATAACTTTGTTTTTTGCAGCACAATGGTGTGAGGCATTTGGTAGCCATTGTCCTCAATTGCAGAAGTTTGCAATCCGCATTTTGAGTCAAACTTGCAGTGCTTTTGGGTTTGAGCGCAATTAGTCTATCTTTGAGAGGATTCACACGAAGAAGAGAAACCGTTTGGAGCAAAAACAGTTAAATGGTCTAGTCTATGTCCAATACAACCTCTGACTAAGACACAAGGAATTGCTAAACAAAAGACCTGATTCAGATCCCATTGTGTTGGATGATATGGATCCAACATCAGATTGGGTAGTGGAGACTCGTCCACCAGAGTTTGAATCTGATGAGGATATTGATGTGGGGTTGGACTTCGATTTATAGGTAGAGGCTCAGCTAAATGCAGATCCACTAGTACCAGGCACAGTGTGCTAGTGCTACTAGTTCTACAATTCCAGTTGAGGATCTTGATGAGGAGGAGCCATGGGTTTCCCCCTTTGATTTAGAGTTCGAGCCAGATGATATTGCCTTGTCTAGCAGTAGTGACTAGTCATGTTTTCTTGTAGAAGCCATTTAGAGCCTCCTTGGTTATGTGCTTTTTTTTTTTAATCTTTATATCATTTATGTATTGGACAGTGCCCTGGGTGCCATTTTGATATAATGGATATATTCATGAGCCTACTTTGACCATATGTTGTCTTTTGTCTATATTCTAATGCTTTGTCTTTGGAAACATGAATGAAAATCTTTGAAATTATGTTTTTTTATAAAAAAATTAATATTTAATGTATTTTTTACAAAGATCGAGTCTTTGAAACCAAACTGGTTGATTCGATACCGAGTTGTAGTCGTAGTCAGAGTCGGAGTCGGAGTTGACCCTTGACTTGTTTCGATCCTAAGCAGAGTTTTAAAACATTGCTCCCTTCCTTGGCCCGTGTCAGCTTTTTCTGCCTCTATGTCATCCTTCAGGGCCTCCTAGGGCCAACGTCAGCCTTTTAGGGCTTCGACCTTCTCTTGTGAGCCCGCATCAGGGTTTTAAGGACTTATAGCCCTGGCCTCCTTCTGCTGCCCTGTGTTCTCAAGTCGGTTCCTTTGTGGGGCCCATGACAACCCTTTTAGGGATTTTTCTCTAGCCATCCAACCTTTGGTGTCTCTCTCTCTAGCATTGTCCCTTTTTGGATTTCTCCCTCCTCTTTGACCTCTGATCTGCCCTCCTAGCCTCATTTTCCTTCAACGCTAGCCTTATTACACCTAGCATTGGCCCTTTTCCTTCAATGTTAGCCACATCTGAAATTTTCAAGATTGATTCCTTGGTGGTTTTGCAGGAGAAATTTGTTCAAAAGTTGTGTTTTTAGGTACAAGATCATTGGAAAATTTTTGGTTACTTGGGCAAGTTCATCTTCAAGGCCCTAGGCCTCGGGTTTTCACTCTAAAACCTCATTTTACCTCTGATTTATTATAGCAGTGATATAATAACCCTAGAACCACATTCAAATTGACCAAAATCACTTAAGATTGTAAAATTTTGGCAACTTGGGCATCTTAGATCTAGCGTAGATCTAAAAATTTACTTGCTGGAATTTCCTGCATAACTTATTGAATCAGACCTGCAATTTTATGAATCATACATCTAAAGAGAGCTCAAAAACTGAATTTTTCCTATTTTTGGGCATTTAGGGCATCGGTTTCATTAACTTGCTGATCTGTTAGTTTGTTTACAACTGTAATAACTTGTTTAAGATTTGATATATCACTGTATACATCATCATAAAGTGGGCTAAGTATACAAATTTACATTTTCTAGTCATTGGAAAATTTTATGCTTCATATGTTGGGTAAATTCTATGATCTATAGTGACTTTTTGCTGTTGTCATAAACCTAATAAAGTACTGAAATTTTCTGAATTGTTACTAACACTTATTTGTCTTATTCTAGTTTTACAAAAAAAATCTGTATTTTGCACTAAAAGTACTCCTACACTAAACTCTAAATCTTTGATCGTGTGATTGGTATAAGTTGCTTTAACATTTGGAATCTAATTGGCATTATTGTGTTTGACATCTAATTAAGAAATCATTGCTCTAAGACATGTTAAGCATTTGGCATCTTGAGTTTTATTGATTATCATTCCAAGTGAACATTTCAACATTGGTCATTGGCATATATCAAGTAACTATTGTTGATATATGTTTTAAACCATAGTATTAAAAATCAGCCGGTTCATTGGCCGACCGGGTCAAACCGGCACAAAAACAGGGTTTAAGGTCTGGTTTCACCCAAAACCCAGAAAAATCGGTGCTAATCGGTTAGGACAGAACTGACCAGTTTATGGTCAAACCGGCCCGGTCCTTACTAAATCGGTCGGTTCACTGCCAAGGTCGTGACATACCCACACGACATGGTTTAGGTAGGTTCCAGGGTGTTTTGGAGGGAAAGTAAGGGTTATTTCCCTCCGAAAACACCCTCTCCAACCCTTTAAACAGAGCTCACTCCCCTCATTTGCCCCACACATCTCATTTGGATTTTTTGTGAGTTTGATTGGGAGCTTGGAGAGTGTTGAGTTTTTGCTGTAGTAGTGGAACAATAGAGAGTTTGAGCTAAGTAGTAGTTATCATGCCTCCAAAGGCCAAGGATACTGCATGGGCTCATTATGATATGATAGCAAAATGATCTACAACTATTGCCAAAAGTCTATTGCAAGAGGGGGTATTTACAGGTTCAAGCAACACTTGGCTGGGATAGGAGGCCATGTAAAAGCCATTTGGAGCACCAAATGAAGCAATAGGGCATATTAGGGTAGAATACCTTCAAAATTTTGAGACTCAAGTCACTGAACCAATAGAGTAGTTTGTGACTCGAACAGTTGCAAAGTTTGGGAGTTGAGACTCAACCAACTGAGTTTGATCATGATGAGAAGTTTCAAGTTATAATGTTGATCACTAATATCATATATGTAGATTTATAGTAGGCCAGTTGCACCATAGTTTGTAGGCTTTGCTTTTGAGCTCTAGAGGTGATTTAGAGCCTCATTGATTATATATTTTGTTGCTGATATGTATTGCACTCGGTGCCATTTTGATATATTCACCTTTACATGGTATATAAATGAGAAAACTTTGCATATTTTGTCTCTATTGGCTTGTAATCATGGTTGCAAATTTTAAAAATAGTTTTTTTTTCATTAAAAACTAATTATTTAATATATTTTTTAAAAATCAGTGCATTGAGATCTGACCAGTCCCGGTTTGAGCGGTTTCGGTTCGAAGCCCGATTCATTAGGTCCACCAGTCCAATCACCAGTTTTGGTTTTTAATACTATGTTTTAAACATCTTGTGGAATATTTTTTGTATATTGGTACTTGTATCATTAAGCAACTATCTTGTTTTAAGATTGTTACCTAATTATTGTCAAGCACTTTTGCTAATAAGATAATTCACACCAAGTGCTTAAATAACATAAACAATCTTAACTCATGAAGATTTCACCCATCATCGTTGCACACACATTCTAAGATCTAGCTTGCATTAAGAAATTTACCTTCTTGCATAAGCTAGGTTCATAGACTTCTAGGGAAACCCTTTTCCAATTATTTTGAGGGATTCGAATTTTCTTAGTGGTTAACAGAATGACCTTGCAGTCGTCAGAGCCATAGTCTCTGCAGCGCCGAAGGCACTAGGTGGTTAGAACTTGGAACACAGGGGGAGGTATTGTTAATCAGGTCTTTGCCTGCTTCTCGTTGGCTTCCATCCTGTTATCACTCCACCAGATCTCTAACGCTGAAAAAGAGTCCAAACAGAGGTAACCGCAGACCAATCTTTTAGCTTGGTAGCTAGCCCTACCAAACCGGAGAGGGTTGTCTCCACAAAGTCACAACCAAGAGGGCTTGATGAATTAGGGTTTTAGGCTAGGTATGAGTACAGGGGCTTGTTTGTTTGATTTAGGTTGCTGGATGAAGATTAGGTCAAAGAGGCTAGGTCAGGGCAAATAAGATTAGGGTTGCAGAGATTCAATGGGGCAAGGTATGTAGAAAACCTAACACTTTAGGGTTTCAGGGTGAGATGAATTAGATTGATGAGGAGTTAGAAAGAGCAAGGCTAAGCATGAATTCTTTCGAAACTGAAGAAAATGAACAAATTATGAAGATTTTCCCAAAACAGAGGATGACAGATGTATTTTGTTTATCAACTTGAAAACAAACATATCATAGAAATGAAATGGATCATGAAACAAAACATGCATACATAATGAAACATAAGAAGAACAATGCTAAATTTCCATACCACAGGTATCCCAAAGAAATAACTGCAACCTTTTAATTAATTTCCTGCAAAATACTGATTACACTAGTCTCTGATCAATACCACAACATCAAACCTGGGAAATGAGTCAAAAAGTACAAGATATAGACCAAAAAACAACTTCTCTCATCCTCAGGGGTCGAATCCCTAAGTGGAGGAGCAGTTCCACCAAAAACTGCACTGATACCTAGAGTGTATGGAGGTCAAACTGATTCATCCCTCACTTTTTCGAAACTAATTCATTACATCACCATCAAAATTTTTCATCTAATGAATTTAGCCTAGGTAAGTGTAAAAACACCATAATTACATTTACATCATTGTTTTACAGAGGTAAAAACTCCATTTGCCAAGTGAAACTGGAAAAAATTGAGAGAATTGAGAAATATTAGAAAACTGAGAAAATGTGTCAAAAGCGCAGCGCCACTGCTCTAAGCGCAACACCATCTTCAACTCCACTTTTAAGGGGGTTCCAGGTGTCCAAATTGAGCTCATGATAGCTCATTGGAAAGCTTGTCCAGCCTAGTTTCCAGATCTATGCTTGGTTTCCAAAATGGTGCTGATTTGACCCTCCAAAAACTAATTCTCCCAAGAATGGTCAAAAGCGCAATGCAAGCCTCCAAAACAGGGCAGAAAGGTCATTTTTGAGTGTTTTTTGACCTTTTCACTTCCTCTTTGACCAAAAAAAGCTTAGCAAAGTTGTTTTACTGACTGTAAATTGCCTTTTGAATCCAATGGTACCTTCAGTTTGTCCATTGGACGTCCCTAGGAAAACCGCAATGCCGAGGGTCCTGCGCTTTTGCTGGTGCCACTGTGCAAAATTGGCAAAAATGCAAAAAATTCCAAAATTTTCAAAATCTGCCCAAGTTTCTTCAAATTTTCTGCTATGGGATGCTGATGAGGTGTATTAGGCAATGAGAGATGCCTCAACAAGAATATTAAGCTTGTCCCCTTCATTTTTCTTGGTTAGGGTTTCAAGTCTTGATTTGGTCTTTTTGAGTTTTGAGCTTGAAGTTTGATTTTTCTTGAAGTAGTGCCTAGCCCTCTCTCTCAATATGTCATTGTCCTTGTTTGCCTTCTCCAGGAGCTTCTCAAGATGCTGGTTGGCCCTGTCAGGCCATTGCTCCTGGTTCTCATTGACAATGATAACAAACTGTTCATTCAAAGTGAGCTCATTAGCAAGCTCAGCCTCCTTTTGCCTCTCTAGTTCTAGAGCACTTTTCAGCCTTCTAGTGCTAAGTCTTCTTCTTGGCACTTGTTCTTTTGCCTCATTGGTTTCACCATACCTTTCATAGGCCTCATCAAGCAAGGTCTTTGCCTTGTTTTCTTCTCTTTTTTCCTTGAGAAGTTGAATTTCCATGATGGCCTGCTTGGTCTTGAGTTGTTCATTTTCTTGCTCATAGTATGCAATGACAAACTTAGATCTCTCTAAGTTGGTCTAGAGCTCCCTGACTTGGGCATCCTTCTGCTTCATAATCAATTTGGAGGCCTCATCATCATGCTCCTCATCTAAATCGACAAGGTCAAAATGTGTCTTTGTCTCATGGAGGTCATCCTCCTCATGAATGGCTGCCTCATGTACATCTTCCTTTGCCATCTTTTGTTTGCCCTTCTGTGCCTGCTTTATTGGTGAAGAAGGCATGGCCCCTCCCACAATCTGTGGGGCAAACGCCTGCCTATGCGCTTTTTGATATGTCTTTGCCAACATGCTAATTTCAGCCTCTTTAGGCTTGCTGACCTCAACTTTGGTAGGTGACTCATCTTGCTCATAAAATAGCTATGATGGTGGTGATGGTGATGGAGTAGGTGAAGTGGAGTGAGGTGGAGTGGAGTAAGGTGGAGGCATGGATGTAGCTGGGTGAGATGAAAAGGGTACATCTTCAACATGTGGAGCTGTGAAGATGTCATTTGCAATGAAGGTGTCCCATGAGATGCCCACTTAATCAAGGTGATGGAGGACAATGATCTTGATCAATGAGTGGTGGAAGAGGCTATTCATCTGCTAGTGATAGTCTCTCTTTTGCACGATGTAAGCCATTTTATCTATGCTCCTGAAAAGAAAGTATGGAATATTGAGCAATCTCACTCTTGTGAAGTGCATCAACAGTCTAATGTGATATGTGTGGAGCCTAGAAAACCTCCCTTCACAAGAGAAGTACTTCATGATGATCTTCATCATGGGGGCATACCTATCAAGAAGGTAGCTGAAAGAGAAAACCCTCCTCCTTTCATTCCTGTATCTGGGTTTAATGAATGGTTCATAGTATTGATCCTCCAAATCTTTAGATTTAAACCATTCTCTCCCATGTTTGGAATCCCTGTGGCAGCAGCAATGACAGTTGTAGATACACTGAAGGTCACACCAACAAGGGTCACCTGATTGTCTCTAAGGTTTGAAGTGAAAACTCTACTCAACATGGGATGATGTTGGACTCTTTGAATCATGTTGCAAAAATCAAGGCAACCCACATATTCAAAACAACTAACAGTCATGGGAGAGGCCTTGAGTTGATTTGTGTTGGTGGGCTCCAGTCGTAGGATTCTTCCTCCTTTGTCAGGCCTTCTCTGTTCTCTATTCTCCTTTCTATGTCTACTCCCCCCCTCCATATAGTCTCTATCTTCCTCCATAGTGTTTAGGTAGCCAATGAAAACCCTAGAGATAAGGTGGATGGTAATGGAGAGTGAAGATGGGTCTAGGGAATAGGGATAGCTCTAGGAAAATTTAGGGAGATGGGGGAAGGGATTAGGGAACTGTGGGAGGTCTAAATGTCAAGGGAATTGAATATGAAAATTTACTTACAGGTTTAGGGAAGGGGCTGCCTGTAGAAATTTCTAAATCTTAATTCTGATGCAGAAATTATTTCTGTAAATCCGGTTAAGCTTCTCCTACTTATACAAGTTATCAACTGAATAAATTCAAGTTAACATCAAAGCAAAACACATAACATATCTCTACCAATTCAGATCTAGAATTAAGTACATGCACACATAGACAAAGTGACATAGTTATTTCTGGACAAATTGTCCCCGGAAAAACCCAGTGTGGGAAAACTGGTCTCTGGCTGCTGGAGTGCTCTATTATTAAGAATATTTCTGAATACACAACTCTGGGCTCCAGCTATGGAAAACCCTATAGAGAAAACTCTAGATCTGTAGTACTTGGCTGATCTAAGACCAACAATACTCACTGATCCACACCCTCAAACGAGATTTACAAAACTCAGCCAGATCTAGGCCTAGAAACCCCAGATATATCCCTGAAAATCACTGTGTCAGCCTCTGAAGGCCTCCAAATGCTCAGCGCTGTCACGTTGCCCCTAAGGGTCTCTGCGTAACCCCTGAAGGGTTTCCTGAAAATCACGTTGTCCTTGCTGCTGCTGCTGTCGTGTGCTACCGTCTACTGCTTCTGCTGCTGCCTTCCTCTGTGATATCTTTCTTGATCTCTTCTCTGCTTCTTGTGTATTCTAGACCCCGGGATCAAATCATCCCCTTGGTCTAAATTCCCCTCTCTGCAACTGAAACACTTGAGAATTCTTAGTAACCTCGCCCTAGAATCTCAACTTAGCTTCAGTGCTCTGCCTCTGTGTGTCTTACAAATGACCCCAAGCCTATCCTTTATAGTTTTCTTGTTGATAAATCAACAACCAAGATTAAATCTTTAATCAATGGCTAAGATTAAAAGAAAGCTTGATCCTTGTGACTTAAGACAATTTCATCACATGTTTAATTAAATTCACTTTAATTATTTTATTTTCCTAAGTTTTAACTTAGGAAATACTTTAAAATAATTAATTAATTTAATATCTCCTAAACTAGATGAAATTTCCTAAATCCATTTTTGGGTCTTGTAGATTAGGTGAACTCTAGTCCTTCCTCAAAATTTGGGACCTAGAGCACAACTGATGCTACCCCAAATACACAAAATCTCAACACTCCCTCTTAGCATCAAGGGTGTGCGTTAGCAATACATCACACTTATGCATTACATGATTTTGGGCACTGGTTCTGTGCTGTTGAAGCTTGGCCTCCTGCCACTCATCTCTGCACTGTTGCTACCATTTTGTACTGCTGCCCATGACTCTGCCACTACCACTGCAATCACTACACTGCAGCTCCCTCTCAATATGCTACATTTGTGTTGCTCATAGCACTACCACTATTGATCTGCTACACTGCAACTTCAGTTTTTGAGAGAAACAACTGAATCTCGTGCCCAATCTTTGACAGGCAAGTCAGATGGGCTGCATCCTTATCACTGAAGCTCCATAGGCTACAGATCTGTGCTGGCATCTAAAGAACGATGCACAACTACAACTCTACCTGCATAATTAGACTCCCTCTGCACTATTGAAGTCACATCAGCTCCTTGTGTTGAAATCTATGACGCTACTGCTGCATTGCGCTATCCCTCTGAAGCTCTCTGCACTGTTGCAGCTCTGTGCTGCGTTGCTGAAGTCACATCAGCCTCTGTGCTGCTACTGCTTCTACGTTGCTGCTACTATGCTCTGCGCTACTACTCCCAGCCTCCAGATCTGCCTCTGCTTATGCCTCATCTGTGATCTATGCACCCACTGCTCCACTAGTCCCGCTACTGTCTTAAGGCTACTGTAGCTCGCTTGTGATCCAAGAGATGAGCTGCTCAAGGATCCCGCCTTACTTCCATGTGGCTCCTCTACATGTCCATGTCACCCCACCTCTGTGGTTCATGAGCACTCAGGGCTACATCATCTCTTGACCCATCATCTGCCACCGCTGCTTTGGAAGAAGATGCTTCCTTGTCCTTCTTCTTTTCCGGACAATGGCTGGCAAAATGTCCCATTTTGCCACACTAGAAGCACTTATCTTAGAAAGATCCTTCTTCTTTTTCGGCTACTTCTTTGATGCCAATGCTGCATCTTCCTCCTCTTCCTTCTTAACCTTGCTCAACGTAGGGCTGTGCTGCTTCTTGGTGAACCTTCATAGTTCTTCTTGCTGCAGGTTCGACCACAAGTTGTCCCAATCTGGGAGGTCCACTCTGCCCAAGATACTTTGGACAAAGCTTTCCCACTCATCTGTGACTGCATTGAGGGCAATCTTGAGTCTTGACTATCACTGCACCATCTATGGTTGCACCCGTTGCAGTCAGTTGATCCCTGATTGACTGCAATCTGAAGAGGAAATGCTCGATGTCTTCTCCCTTGGTCATCATGAATGACCTCATTTGGGCCTCCAACAACATCTTTCTTTGGACTGATTTTCCCTCATATAGGGAACTCAAGGCTTTCCACATCTCATTAGCTGTCCTCTTCTCAGCTATGTGTGGCACAATATGGTCCTTGATACTGTCCATTATCAGCCACTTGGCATGCCCAACATCTTCTTTATGCTTCTGTAGGACATTCACATGTGTCGGCGTGGCTAGGGTCTGCTCTGCATGGTCTCTTCGACCGTACGCCTCAAGGACAATCAGGATCCTTGCTTTCCACACCGAAAATTTTGAGTGGCCCTCTAGCATATCCTGATCACGCAGCCCAGGAGGAGACATCTGCTTAGAATGTGTCGGAGGTCCTCTTCTCTATGCTAGAGATCTTGGATCTAGGGTCCTTTTCGAACTGGTATCCCTTTGCTCCCTCTGACACTTGATTTCCCACCTTGGAAATCTACGAAATCAACTATGATTCAACTTCTTCTTTGATCCTTTGACCAAACTGCAAGTTTCCTTTGGTAAGAAACTCTCTGAGAAGCTGATCTCTTCCCAAACTTTGTCACTTTTGCTAAGGTTAAAAATCTGAAAACTTCAGAAGTTTAACCCCACCAGCTCTTCTGAATTTCTGCAACTTTTCTACAGACTTTTTCCAGATCTGACAGATTCAAATCTGAATCACATTGGTTGGCTTCAGACCCAACTAGCGCTGTTTCTGAGCTGCCTCTACGTAGTAATTGCGTGGGCTTGCTAGGACACAGTGCTGGACAATGTCACCCTTCCCTCTGCGTGAATCTCCTCCTGAAAACTGTGTTGTCCCTTCATATTTGCTTTTCTGCTGCCTTTCCAGCTACTTTCTGCAGCTAGATCCTTCAAATTCTTCAGCTGGTGACCCTTCTAGATCTGCAATTGCTCTGATACCATGTAGAAATTTATGAATCTTAATTCTTATGCAGAAATTATTTCTGTTAATCTGGTTAAGCTTCTCCTACTTATACAAGTTATCGACTGAATAAATTCAAGTTAAAATCAAAGCAAAACACATAACAAATCTCTACCAATTCAGATCTAGAATAAGAGCATGCACACATAGACAAAGTGACACAGTTATTTCTGGAGAAACTGTCCCCGGAAAAACCCAATGTGGGAAAACCGGTCTTTGGCTGCTGGAGGGCTCTGTTATTAAGAATATTTCTGAAAACACAACCCTGGGTTCCAGATCTGGAAAACCCTACAGAGAAAACTCTAGATTTGCAGCACCTAGCTGATCTAAGACCAACAATACTGACTGATCCACATCCTCAAATGGGATTTACAGAACTCAGCCTGATCTAGTCCTAGAAACCCTAGATCTGCCCCTGAAAGACACTGCGTCAGCCTCTAAAGGCCTCCAATTGCTCAGCACTGTCACTGGAAGGGACTGCTTTACCCCAGACTGGGTGACATAGTCACTTCGCTGCCCCTAAGGGTCTCTGCGCAACCCCTGAAGGGTTTCCTGAAAATCACGTTGTCCTTGCTGCTGCTGCTGCTGTTGCCTTCCTCTGCGCTTTCTTTCCTGATCTCTTCTCTACTTCTTGTGTGTTCTAGACCTCGGGATCAGATCATTTCCTTGGTCTAAATTCCCCTCTCTACAACTGAAACACTTGAGAATTCTTAGCAACCCCGCCCTAGAATCTCAACTTAGCTTCAATGCTTTGCCTCCGTGTGTCTTACAAATGACCCCAAGCCTTTCCTTTATAGTTTTCTCGTTGACAAATCAATGACCAAGATTAAATCTTTAATCAATGGCTAAGATTAAAAGAAAGCTTGATCTGTGTGACTTAAGAGAATTTCATCACATGTTTAATTAAATTCACTTTAATTAATTTATTTTCCTAAGTTTTAACTTAGGAAATACATTAAAATAATTAATCAATTTAATATCTCCTAAAACAAATGAAATTTCCCAAATCCATTTCTAGGTCTTGTGGATCAGGTGAACTCTAGTCCTTCCTCAAAATTTGGGACCTAGAGCACAATTGATGCTACCCCAAATAGACAAAATCTCAACACTGCCTAGGAATGTAGAAGCCTAGGACTTAGGGTTTTTTGGAAAAGGGACTTAGGGATTTGGGAATGATGTTGTAAGGATAGGGATAGGGTTTTCAGATGTGTGGGAAGGGAATGTAGGGTATTAGGGCATCAATTTGTGAATTAGGAGTAAAACTAGGGTTTCTCTTAGGAAAAGTGCCAATTTTTTCTTAAGAAACAAAAACACTATGGAATTTTTCTTTAGGAGAGCAAGGAGGCAACAAATTGAGTGTACTTACTTGTCAAAGTGTGTAACAAGCACTTGCTGATGTTTTTGAGGAGTTTGGAGGTGATTTGGTTTGTTTTGATGCCTGGAAGGGTCACTGGGCAAAAGCGTAGCGCCTTGCCCAGAAGCGCAGTGCCAGTGGAGAATAAGCGCAGCGTTGCCTGCTCTACACGCAGCGCCACTGCTCTAAGGCAACACCTCCCTCTGTAAGCGTAGTGCCACTGAAATTTCGGCGTCTGACCCTGCAAATCAACTTTTTAAGCTATGGGAGTGCAAGCTCGATGGATGAAATAACAAATGAGCTCCTTTGTGATGTCTTGGTGGTCTTTATACTTCATGATTTGAATGAATTGGGCTGGAGGGCTACTTGCGTAACTACGTCAGTGGGCAGTAGAGAGCATGGCTGAAATGGCTACATTTGGGCGAGTACTGCTACAACACAACCCACCATATGTCCATCGGTATGACACCTTTCTATGCTTTGTATGGATATCATTCCCTATCTTTTGTGGATATGATGTTTGGTGTTAGCAGGGCTCCGCGAGCCAAGTTATGGATCCAAGAGAGCCAAGACATCCTCCGGGCTCTCAAGGACAACATAGCCACATCACAGAATCAGCAGAAGTTGTATGCTGATAAGGGTCGGATGGAGAGACACTTTGAGGTAGGGGACCTGGTCTACCTACGGCTACAGCCATACCGACAGTCTTCGCTCAAGCAGAAGGGGGCGGAGAAGCTAAAGCCTCATTTTTATGGACCCTACAGAGTGATACGCAGGATCGGGCAGGTTGCGTATGAGTTGGAGCTGCCCCAAGGCAGCCGGATTCATAACATCTTTCATGTATCATGCCTGAAAAAGGCACTGGGCCAGCAGGTGAGGGTCACTGAGGAGCTACCGCCTACAGATGATGAGGGGCATCTGGTGTTACAGTCGGAGGCTATTATCGACACTAGGGAGAGACAGCTGCGGAGCAGGAAGATCAGAGAATTTTTGGTGAGATGGAAGAATTTGCCAGATGAGGATGCCACTTGGGAGGATGAGAGGATCTTACAGCATCCATCACTTCAGTTGCTTGAGGACAAGCAACGTTTTGCCGGGGGAGACTGTAATATTCCCAATTAGCTTTGCTAATTGGAATATTTCATTTTGTTTAATTTTGCCGCTTTAGCTAGAAATAATAAATAAAGTGAGAAATAAGAGGCGTCACCTCACTTTAGTCACCTCACTTTATAAATAAAGTGTTTTCCTAGTTGATTGACGTTATAACTTAGAGAGGGGGCCTTGGGGGTCCACATGAGTATGATGGGGAGGCATCAGGCTGACCCAAGGTTAACTGCGCAGGCCAAGGAGAGTGAAGGACGCAGTTAAGGTTTTGGAGGGAGTTTAACATTATAAAAGGTGGGGTTCTCACCTCATTTGGACATGCATGATTTGATATTGATATTGAGAGCTAGACTTCTGTCTGCTTCAGCACGCCGGTTGTTTAGTCGGTCTGCAGCACTGTTTAGTGCAACCGAGTGTCTCCGGTCGGAGGTCTCACCCTTAGCCTCGGGGGACTTCGAGTGCCTGCCCTGGTAAGGTTATTTCTGGTTTCACCCTTAGCTTCGGGGGACTTCGAGTGCCCGCCCTAGTAAGGTTATTTTCTGAGTAACATATTCTATTTGGCCATCGATTTCGGGGTGGAAATTTGGAGAGGCCATGCTTGTGGGTACAACGGATAAGAAAGCGAACGGCGTTTCGAGAGGAGAGGACGCGGTTCGGATACGAGAGGGAGGACGGCGTGCAAGGGAAGAAAGGGCCGCGAGATCGGACTTCGAAGAGACGGCGGCCGGGGGAAGAGGACGCGGTGCGAAGACACATTGGCGGTCCGGTCTTGGAGATTACGGATGCAGAAGATATTTGCGAGATCTAGTTGGGGTGCGATGGGAGAGATAGCATTAGATCCAGCCTGGGAGATTGCAGATCTGAGGAGATATTGGTAGTTCCAGCCTAGATCTGAAGAGATAACATCAGATCCAGCCTGGGAGGTTGCAGATCTGAGGAGATATTGGCAGATCCAGCATAGATCTGAAGAGATAACAGTAGATCTGATCTAGGAGGACGCAGATCTGGAGGGATAGGACGCAGATCTGGATTGGAGGCTTCAGATCCAGTAGATCTGAGCATATAGGACGCAGATCCATCAGGGAGGACGCTGATCTGACGAGCAGGGTCATGTGAGCGGGGCTTGACAGCGTTTTCCAGCATTCCTAGTCTTGAGGAGTTGATCAATTTATCTGGAGGTTTTGTGACCAGCACTCCATCTGTTTCTACGCTGTCACTAGCAGAGACAGCGTTTTTATTGGTGAGGGTTTGGAGGACTGATATCAGCCATCTTCTAGTCTTCAGTTCACAGTTCCATTGCATTCCAGCAGCAGCTCTTCATAGCAGCTCTTCAGCCAGCTAGGACGCTGTCCTTATTTGCAGCCATCATTTGTTCTGAGAGGGCCTCCACTTGCCTAGGGCAAGGATAGGTGCACTCATTCTGATTATCTTGTACTCCTCTCTATGTACTTTCAGATTAATAAAATGGCTTAGTTTTCTGGCATTCTATGTGTACTTGTTCCATGATCTGGTTCCAGCATTGTATTTTCTATATCTGTCTGGCATACTTCTGTGTATTACTGGTTATTTCCCTTTGGGGATATTACACATGCTTTATAGTTGGAGGCTCCTTCTAGTTTGTTTTCTCCCTTCAATGAGTTAGACATAATTCTTGTAGATAGTAGGCTTATCCTTTTATATGATCCCTTTTCTTGATAACCTTTATTCAACTTCTTAAGACTCCTTATTCTTCTTATTCTCCTTTTCATAAGATCTTCAGACTTCCTTTTTCCTCCTCCTTCACCTTAGCTCTGATACCATGTTGGAAAATTAGAAAGGCAGAAAGATTTTCTCTTATTGATAATTAATTGTGATTTCCTTTAGTTGTTATT
Organism: Pinus albicaulis; assembly: GCA_034641835.2. Taxonomy (NCBI): domain Eukaryota; kingdom Viridiplantae; phylum Streptophyta; class Pinopsida; order Pinales; family Pinaceae; genus Pinus; species Pinus albicaulis. Next base: position 477,221,044 of record CM076584.1, read on the forward strand.
ATCTTTCTTATGTTCTTTTATCTTAGTTCATCAAGCAATTACCAAAACCATAACATGAAGATCAAAGACACTAGATGTAGGCACATAGCCAAGGCAAAACCCCTAGATAGGGGAGAACCTAGTCAAGAACTCTTCCTTCAGTAGATACATATTGCAGTGAGACAACCAAGACCCTAGATGAATAGATCTTCCTCCTCCACGAAGTGAGCCTTCCAATATGTTGTAGCAACCTTCAATCTTCTCTTCTTGTTCAACAATTTCGACCCAATAACATCTCAGAAATTTCGATCCCAGTTACTGGAACTATTGCAGAAATTTCGGCCTACCAACTTACTGTAGATTTTTGGCCCTCAACTTCAAAACTTGGAACCTGCAACATAGACAAAATTTTGGTCCCAAGTTTAGCTCAATATCTTTGCACGTGTGAAAGATAGGTACCCCAAAAAATCGATTTTCTTCTTCCCCACTTCTCTCCTTATCTTGCAACTTCACACTCTTTTTCCAGCTACTGCAAATGCAGATCGAACTTGTTGTGTGTGTATCAAATGAAGTCAAGTTGCTCCAATATATAGGCTTTTTGTGAGGTCAAATCACCCTGTTTGAGCCGACTTGTCCTTCCTTGAGGCCGACTTGGTGGAGGAGGCCTAGAAGACCTAAAAGACAACAAAATAAATATCTTCTTTGACAAATAAATCCCAAGAAGGGTTCTTTACAATATGACATGGTCATAAACACTTGACATAAATCCTAGAGGTCTACAATGGAGACCTTGACCTAAACACAATTGACCCAAGCATGAAACCCATGCTTTATTAAGTCAATTTATTTAATAGAAATTATTTTTCTTTATTTTGATAAATATATTTCATTATAACTCAAGTACAATTATGGAGACCGACACTAGATACATTTTTCAACAAAAGGTTCAATAAGAAATAATAATTTTTGAACCGGTGGCATGTCGCCAACATCTGACCACCAAAGGGATGTGGAAATGGTAGGGGATTTCCTTGTTTTGGGGGGACATCTTAGAGATGTGGGGGTTGTTACCACCCAAACTAGTCGGGGTCCTAGGAGGGGTTCCTAAGGAGCAACTAATAGGTCGAAGGGCAATAATGAAGCAATAGCCCACTGTTACTTCGACTAAGGCTCCATGCTCTTTACAGACGTTCTTCGATGGGAGAAGACCCAATATAAGTGGAATCACTAGAATGGATCAATAAGAGAATAATGAGTGATTCCTAAGGTGTTTTCACAAGAGAGGCTCGATTAAATAGCTTTATTTCTTTGAAAGACGGGTGATGGGCTTTGTAGGAAGAGCCAAGAGGATTCTTGAGCCTAGGTTTGGAAGATGTGCCTTAACAAGGGGCTTCCTATACCTAAGAATCCTTGAAAAGGATTGGCCTTTATGTGATCTTTATGAAATTCGAGTTGTAAAGTTGCAGGACCAAAAAGAAGTAAGTGGACCCAGAATTAGGTCAAGGGTATGGAGTTGATTAACCAAAGAGGGGCTTGACCTAATTATGGAAGAGAAGAGGATCAAAGGACTAATTTTATTTTGTGGATTGAATACAATGATCCAAAAGAGGACACTAGCTAAGGAAAACCTAGGGCAAGAAATGGTTTATGAGCTAGGGCTTGCTATATCTCGGTATCCCACCATTGGAATTGCTTCAAATTTGGAGGGCCTCTAGAGGAAACCTTGCCACAATTATGGACCAAAAATCGAGGTGCTTTAATGGCTACAATGGAATTTATCTTATGGTATAGGTGACCTATTAGGCCTAGGCCTAGAAAGAGAGATGAGGCAAGAAAAGTAAGCGTTTAGGTGACCATCAGTGGATGGATTAGTGCCTTGCCTTTGTGAGAGATGGAGTTAAGGTGAACTTGTGATTTCGAGAGACTATACTCAATCGAGGAAGCCTTTAGGCAACTTCACATGGCAATTAGGGCACGAGAGCAGCACCCAAGGACTTTATACTTCGATGTACAATGTCTGATGACTTTTCATTGCATATTCAACAAAAATAACCTCTAGGAATATTCACCCATTCATACATGACACATGTAATGATGTAACACTTCAAAAGATCAAAATTTCCACAATTTTGCATAGAAAAGCAGTAAATTTCAGACCTATATACTTGTAGCTTCATAGTCTAGACTCTAAAAGAGATAGCTTCTTGAAGATAGATGGGGAAACACCTTTTCTCTAGAAAGTGAAAGGAGGTAGTAAGGGACCTATAAACTACACAATATCCCCTAGATGGCATAGTAGTTTGGGCGTCTCATGATGAGATGCTCCAAGTCTTAGACTTCTTTGATCGATATCATTATTTGAAGGTTTTTATGGAATTATCACATTTTTTTAATCAACGTTTCAAACCAAATCATTGTGGTCCATCATCAACAAGGGTTGAACTTGTTAAGATAAATTATGATTTAGTTTGTTATTAATATAATTTGATAACTTAATTATAATTTTTACTTTTAACTATAGCATTATGGTTCATTCATTAAATTATATTATATATAATTTTTTAAGAAATACAAATAATAAAATTAGTGGTAATATTAGTACTATTACTAGTAACATCTATACAATCAAATAGAAATATTAGAACATTAATTCTACCTGGGAGTTGTAAAAGTAAAATTAAATTATAATTATATTTTTTAAATTAAAATATTATTATCATGACAGATAAAAAAATTAAAAATATATATAAGCTATGAATTAACTCTAAAGCTATAATTAAAAGTAAAAGTTATAGAATTAGGCCTCTCTGTCTATGTATTTTTATGTTAATTTCATTCTAATAAGAAGCAAAACATAATTTCTCTTCACAAATTCATTCCTTCTTGATGATGGATGACAATGGTTTGGTCCAAGAATTAATTCAAAAATGGTTGCAATAAAACCTTGAAAAAGTGATGGAGATGTTTGTTCATCTTTACCTCTCGAAGGGAGCAAAGGTTGTAGATCTTTTCTTCTTGTGCAATATAGTGATTTGTTGTGAGTTGTAATTGATGGGAGCAATGTGATTATTGTTGCTATAGGTAGCTTAGATAAATAGTTAGATAACTTAGATCATTAAAAGGCTACAAGAAGTGCTTAAATAAGTCATAGTGTTCTCTGAAGTTCAACCTTTAGGTTTGAAATTTGGTGAACTTCAGTTAAAATTTGAGTAATGAAATTGACCACGATTGAATTGTATAGAATGAAAATACCACCATATTCTTTCCTTGACTTGCATTTGGCTTGGAATGTGACCACTCTCAAAAAATACCACTAGTTCTTATCCTCCTTGTGGCTTGCTAGCCTTGGCTTTTGCATTACTTTCGCTCTCGACAACCTACTAACTTGCCAAAGTATGTACATTCTATGTATTCCTTTCCATCTCAATGGTAACAAGTAGATGGTGGTTTGTTTGTGATTTTGCAATTCTGCCAGGTGGTGGGTATTCCTTTCCTTCTCGTTGCTCATGGCGGTTTAATTTTTTAAATATCACTATTTAGAGAGTATAGGTTTTAGGATTGGTATAAAATATACTTTATGGGATATATATTAGAATATGTGTTATGTATTATGTATATTAAATAAAGTATTTTTTATGTTCAAATATATATGCCATAAAGTGTGTATATATATATATATATATTATTTGTTTGCTTTTTAGTTTGTCCACAAATTGATGGGATTCCTGTGGCTTGAGAAACTGCGACCCAAGGGCATCTGAGTCATCGAAATCACTGGAGGATCACACTTGTCGTGGGCCACACTAACACATGCTCATGGCTAGATTTGTGCTCACTAGGTTTAGAATTGGTGACATTTTCACCACAGAGTGCCTCGACAAAAGACTTTTTCACAGATTGCTTTACGCCTTGTGGGCTATATTTGTATCATATATTAAATATATATGTTATAAGGTACTATATATATTATATATTAATTATATATACTTTGTTTTAAATAAACTTTTGGGCATTGGATTTTTCTCAAGAAATACAATCCATCCCACTCTCTAGCTTGTAAGCGAGAATGAGAGTGTTGATGCCTTGCTAGCCCTACACCAATATCCAAAAACAACTTGCTATGGACATACTCCATCCCCCTCTAGAATTGAACATATGACCTTCGAGGAGAAAAAACATTTTCTTAATGTTAGGCCCACTCATGTTGCACATATTAAATATATAATATAATGTCATATTCTATTATATATATATATATATGTTATTGTTGAAATATGTAACTAGGTTCGATATTCGTAATGACATATGTAATCGTGATTTTATATATTTAATGAAAAGATAAAAATAAATTTATTGTTGTTATTCTTGAGGCATGGGTTTCATGCTATATTTGTATCATATATTAAATATATATGTTACAAGGTACTATATATATTATATATTAATTATATATACTTTGTTTTAAATAAACTTTTGGGCATTGGATTTTGCTCAAGAAATACAATCCATCCCACTCTCTAGCTTGTAAGCGAGAATGAGAGTGTTGATGCCTTACTAGCCCTATACCAATATCCAAAAACAACAACTTGCTATTTACATACTCCATCCCCCTCTAGAATTGAACATATGACCTTCGAGGAGAAAAAACATTTTCTTAATGTTAGGCCCACTCATGTTGCACATATTAAATATATAATATAATGTCATATATATATATATATATATATATATGTTATTGTTGAAATATGTAACTAGGTTCGATATTCATAATGACATGTGTAATCGTGATTTTATGTATTTAATGAAAAGATAAAAATAAATTTATTATTGTTATTCTTGAGGCATGGGTTTCATGCTCAACGGATATTGATTTTTAGGTCAAGCACCCATTAAGTGCTTTTAGGTTTGTCATAAAGTCAATTGAGTCATTTCCATGTATTGAAGACCCATTTGGGCATGTTACATATTGTAACGAAAATTTCTTTTAGTCAAAATAGAGTTAAAAGATCCTCCAAGACCTCGTCATGGCACAAAGATCAAGTCAACCTACATGAAGGGTCAAGTCGGCCTAAAGAGAACAATTTGTACCCCTCAGAAACCTATAAATAAGAAGGAACTCGGCCTCATGTGCACACTCACTCAAGCAAGTTCGATCTCCTCAAGATAGAAGTTGGGAAAAGGACAAAGAAGGAGAAGAAGAATAAGTTCGTAGTTTTGGGCTTCGCTCTCTCTTTTGTTAGGGTTTCTACAGTTATTGGGCAAGAAGAAATTCTAAAGCTGCATCGAAGTTCTAAAGCTGCATCGAAGGTGTGAAGCTGCTTTTAGGTTGAAGCTGTGAAGCTGCTAGGTCGAAGCTGTTGAAGATGCATAATTGTCGAAGTCGTAGAAATTGTTGCTAGGGACGAATTTGTTGGAGAAGTGGCTGGAAGGTCGAGGTTTGTTGTTGGAAGCCATGCAAGAAGGAAAAAGTTGACTCGATCTTGGAGGGTCTTGTTCAAGGGTCATAGGTCTTGGCATTTGTCAATTCAAGTTCTATAAAAAGAGAAGAATTCTGATGGTTTTTCCTCTCAGTTGGAGAGGTTTTGGCCCTAACTGATCACCTACATCTTGTGTCCTATTGTCTTGTTGTTCTTATGATTTCGTAGTTGTTTGATGATAGATAACACTAATAATATTAAAGGAAAGAAGAAGTTAATCAAGTAGAGTAAAAATACATCACAAACTCTTATCAAAGTAAGAGAAATCACCTAATCTAGTTGCACTAGATTTCTTAACATGGTAATAGAGCTAAGGTGACTACATTAAGGAAGGGCAACACAAAGAAGGATAATCAATGGTTGAAGTATGAAGAAATTATTATGGAAACATCAAGAGCTTCAATCATCAAGAATAGTTTGATCAAGGAAGAGAGGAACCTAATACCCAACGACGAAAGAATGAAGAAGAACGAGCCATTTTTTGATCTATTCTCCTCCACACATGCGAAAGTTAGGGCATCATTTACAACAGTGAAAGCCAAAAATTGTAGTGACTCAAAGGCAATGAAGCAAACATCGCGATCGAGATTAAATCGGCGAGGGGAAAAAATCGGAAAAAATCGTAAAAATCGGGAAAAAATCGGAAAAAATCGGGAAAAAATCGGCACATACAAAAATATTCATTTTTTTCAATTTTTTTAATATCTAAAGCATCTACAGCATAAAATAAATGCATTGACACATAAATATGAAAAAAAACTAATATATAAGATGTGTAATATCATGTCTAGTGCTACATCACACATAAAACTGAATCCTGTCCTGAATACTAAGTCCTGAGTCTCAAGGGTCAACTCAGCCTCAAAATATCAACAAAAAATATAATAATGTATCTCATATCATGAGTCATAATGTCATATACGAAGGAATGTCAATGCACCATATAACCTATTTTCCTATACTACTGATTTCCTCAGCCCCTCTTGCGAGAAAATACAACATCTTTGCCTTTCCCTCTAGATGAAGAAGCTGGCGGGACTGGCAATGGGCTCTTTCGTGCTCTAGAAGTAGAAACTGAAGCACCAGAACGGGAACCTGAAGCACTAGGAGCTAAAGGAGGCAGACCACGTCCTCTACCGGTAGTAGTGGTAGGTGGTGTCACCTGCTCCTCCTCCTCCTCCACCCCCTCCACTACCTCTTGCTCTATCCAATCAGGGGCTGACTCCATGACAGGCCTCTCAGCCTCAACCCTCCATTCAGTAGTGGTGTCAATCGCATCTAAAGAGATGGCCTCCATATCAGGTGTCCTCTCAAGTTGTCTCACACACAATCTAAGATTGTAGTAGACGTAAACCATGTCATTGAGTTGCTGGGCCTCCAACCTGTACAAGGGTCATAAATTAATAAATTAAATATTTAAAAAAAAAATATTTAATGAATTCAAAAAATCAGTTGGAATATTTTAAGTTTTTTACCTGTTGCGCTTTTTGGTGTGTATTTTTTTCAAATACACTCCAGTTGCGCTCACATCCTGAAGCACTACATGTTTGGCTGAGTATTCTAATGGCAAGTTTTTGGAGGTTTGGTAATCTGCCACCGTAGATCCTCCACCATGCATCTACAAGTTACAAGTTACAACAAATAAGATAAACTTATAAAGTTACAAACATAAGAAAATTTTTAAAATAATGAAAATCTTACCTGGCATTTTAGTAGTCCTATCCTGGACAGCCATGTCGAAGCTCAAGGTGCCACCTGCCATTCTGTATACCTCCATCTCTTTGGATATCTCTGCACGTTCTGATGGATTTGGCACCATCTTCTAAACACAAGTGAAAAAGCCATCCATGACCTCAACATCAAATAGAAAACCACATGAATAAGCAAATGCGGGGTTTAGGAAGAGCCCTGCAGCATGAATGGGACGATGGAGTGTGTTGTTCCATCGATCATCAATCACTTCCCATAAAAGAAGTTGTCTCTGAAACCCCTCATCACCCTTATCATCATAATAGCTGCGAATAGCTTCTTTGGCCCTATCCATGGCCTCATACAAGTAGCCCATTGCGGGCTTGTCTCCATCCACCAATCTAAGAACCTTTACCAAAGGTTCACTAATGTTGCACACCTCTTCCACTCCAGCCCAGAAACTTTCCTGATATGACACCAACCTGCAGATGGCCTGTCCCTCTGATTTGCAGCTGATAGTCAAAGCACGCCACTCATCTGAAAGAAACATTCTCTTCAAATCCCACTTAGAATTCAAGAGGGATTGAAGAGAGATGAAAGTAGTGGCAAATCGTGTAATAGCAGGCCGCACCAACTCCTTCTTGTTGGTGAATGTCCTCATCAAATGAAGCACAGATGCATGATTATATATAAATTTTGTGATTCTCTTTGATCATTCTACAATCTCTTTGACAAAATCAATCTTTGCGATGTCCTCCAACATCAAATCAAGGCAATGTGCAGCACAAGGTGTCCAAAATATGCTCGGATACCTCTCCATAAGCATCTTGCCAGCATAAACATAGTTTGCAGCGTTGTCCGTTATGATTTGGACAACATTTTGGGGCCCAACCTCCAGAATGAACACATCTAATAAATCACATAATAATCTTGCATCTTTGACATGTGCAGATGCATCAATAGATTTCATAAACATTGTCCCCTTGGGACAACTGACCAAGAAGTTAATAAGGGTCCTACCCCTTTGATCAGTCCAACCATCTGACATCACAGTGTATCTTGCGACTTCCCATGATGCCCTTAACTCTTCCAATCTCTTGGTGAAGTCAGCTTTCTCATTTTGTAGAATGCGCCCTTTAAGGTCATTATATGAAGGGGCTTTGTATCCAGGGCCAACAACAGCGATAGCATCAACCGTAGCCTGATAAAATGGATTGTTCTTGGCAACATTGAAAGGAATATCACTCCAAAGAAACAGTTTGCCCAACAACTTATCAGCTTCTTCCTTCTCCTTTTTTTTAATAAGGGAGGAGATAGATCGCTGTGCCCCGGGAGTGGTTCTAGGAACAAAAAATGAGGAGGCAGCGACGGGGCTGCCTGTAAAAGACGCTGATGCTGAAGAGCCACTACCACTCTCACGGTCAACTCCAAACCCTGATATTTGACTCTTCAGAGCTGCTTTGCTGAGTTTAGTGGTTTCTATTTCCCCCAATGAGTTCATGGCTCTTCTGATTATTTCTGGATTGGTGTTTCTGGAAGGGCCTACTTCATGCCCAGGAATTTGTGCCAAGTGGTATTTCAACCTGTATACCCCCCCTGTCATGTGTTGACCACATAATTTGCAAGTCAAGTTTGATCGGTCAAACCTCTGATCAGGTTCACCAAATTCCCATAAAGGATCTAATTTCCTTGGCATGTTGGAAACTTTGAACTTTGAATGTTGAAATTTGAACCTAGGGCACAAGAAAAATTGCAAGTTAAAAAATAAAATAAAAAAAATTGCAATTTTACATACAACATTTTGATTTTTTTCCCAAAAAAAAACCCTCAACTCAATGCAAAAATAATGGGAAAAAATACATGTTGAAACACAAGCAAAAATAATGGGAAGAAACTAAGAGCACAAGAAGAAATATAAAAAACAAAATTTAACAAACAATTTTTTGCATTTTTGACCAAAATAAACCCTCTCCTCTCAATAAAACAAAAACAAAAAAAAAAAAAACACAACCAAATGCAATCACAAATGATGAAAAATAAATGGGTAATAGAAACCCATGGAAGAACAAGAAAAAAACAAAAAAAAAGGGTCAAATTTGATGCCCATACTTGGAAAAAACGATTTGCCGAAGACACTTGGTCCAAATTTGATTTTTGTTCGCTTGGCTTGCAAGAAATTCTTCACTTTTGTCCAATCTTGGGCTTGTAGATCACGTATCTCCCTCCTTGGCTCTCCTCCTTCACTCCTTAGCTCTTATAACCAAACCTGTCCAAGTAAAAATGAAAAACAAAAACACCAAAATCGCATTATAACCACGCTGTTTTAGGAGACAACGATTTTTTCTGCTCGAATCGCGATTTTTTCGAAAAAATCGCGATTTTTTGGCGATTACCGATTTTTTGGTGATTAACGATTTTTTCAAAAAATCAGTAAAAAATCGCCGATAAAATTGGCAGTCGGAAAAAATCGCGATAAAATCGCGATGTTTGCTTCTCATCTCAAAGGAGCCAAAGTTTGGGCCAAAGAAGGACTATTTAGCAAGACAAATTGTCAAAAGGAGTCAAGGTCAAGTGAAGTCGAAAGGAGGCAAATCTATTCATATTCTAACCACACGTGTGATCTAAGGTTTTGCAGAAAAGGCTGAAATTGCAGACCTACTACAACAAGCCAAAATTCTGAAAAAGGGCCGAAATTTGAGGTTGTGAAACAAGTTTGACTAGCGTTGACTTGAAGAAAGAAAAGTAGGACAAAGCATTGTCATCATCAAGGAATCAATGCAATCTCCCTGTGAGCTAAGGATCACTTTTAAGGGAAGACATCTTCTATTATCTAGATCATCATCAAAATCAAGAAGGCATCAAGCTAAAGATTTCATTATCTAGGAGTATCTTCACTTGACAAGTAAGTATCTTTATATCTATATTTATCTATTAGGATGACTTCATTTTGGAAGGAAAGCAATAGTTTGGTTGGGTCAACAAATTTTTCTTTCATGGAAGAAGAGGATAGATTTGATCCTCATTGAAAATGAATTCGTTTTGCGTGTTAAGTGTTTAATTGTGTAACTACCAAAAGAAGAAGCTCAAGCTCTAGCAAAATACATGAAAGGGAAAATATATAGACAAGATGAAGATATCAAAGAAGAAGGAATAGCCTAATACTTTATGAGGGTGTCTGAAATAAGGGATCAACTACAGGAGTTGGGAGAAATAATGTCTGGCAAGGAAATGACTACCATAGTGCTCAATGCACTACCTGAGGAATGGGGCAACTTCACATTAAGCATCTATGGGAAGAAGGAACTACTCCTTTCAATGAACTACAACCACTATGCAAGATAGAATGAACTAGATTGAAAGAAAATAATAATGTAGGATCAAATGAGCAAACTCAAGCATATGCTGCCATGACTATGAGGGAAGGGAAGTTTGGAAAATTTGGTCCTCAAAGAAGGAAGTAGAATATGGTGAAGGTTCAATGCTATGAAGGTCAAGAATATGGGCACTACAAGAGAGATTGTCCTAAGCTCAAGAAGGACAACAATAAAAGAGGGAGGGAAAAAGCCCATATCACTGAAGAAATGGAAGAAGCTGAAAAGAAGAAATCTAAGAAGGAAGAAGTAAAAGATCTTTACTATGATTGAGATAAGTCTTCTCCAACTAGTTTTTTTTCAGTGTTTTATAAAATATAGCTTTCATGGTAGAAAGCATTAGAAGCATGATAGGATGCATCAGTTTAGGGGATGGCATCATAATAACATATGGTTAAAACAAGAGCTCATGAAAACATTATGGGAAGCTTGAAAGATAGTTGAAGTTTATGATAGTCATTATTAGAAAGTAGCTCTTAATAACCTCACTAGAAGCATAAACAATACTTATGGATAGGAGAGAGCCATCTAATATGCAGGCTTATGATACATCATTAGAAAGGAGCATCTTTAAGATGAGGATAATCATGATCCTCTGCTGGAATCTTCATTAGAAGGTTCATCCCTTGAAAGATGTCTCGCTAAGAACTCCACTTGGGAAGGGATTCATTGTTTAGAACAATGATGGTATGATGACAAAGGTGTAGAGAATTAGGTAGGGCTAGGTTTAATTCAAATTGTGTACTTGATAATTACTTGTGAGCTTACTTCTCTTACTTATGTCTTCTCTTTCGTTAGCTTATTATGCCTTTCATCAAGTCAATTACCAAAACACAAGAGACACAAATTTAGGCTCTTTGAGCCAAGCCCAAAACTTCTCCCTCTTGGAGAAGAAAACCCATAAGGAATTCTTATATACTTTCAGTTGACAAGTACCATGACCATGACTTAGACCCTTGACCTATGTATGCCTTCAAGACCTTGTCACTGCTTTCTTCTTGACTTCTTCTTGGTGATCCTTCCTTTAGCACTACTCTGCACCAATACTTAGAAACTTTGTTCCTAGTGAGTCCCTTTCGGCCTCCTAGAGATTCTTCAACACTTTGTAGTATCTTCTTCTAGCCTCGACCCCCTAGATATACTTCAACACCTTGATAACAATGTCTTACCTTTCGACCTTCCTTTAGATGATACTTGCAACCCAAAAAATGAATGCTTCTTTGCTTATCTTCTATTATCAATACACAGTCTTGTATATTACATTTTCAATCAACACTTGACCGAAATATATACCAACTTAGAAACAGAGATATGTGATCCTTCTTTGCTTCAGTATTTGTCCTTCTATATTTGCTGACTGGTCTCCTCACTTCGCTATTTCACATGCTGACTTTTTGTCCTTTTCTGTAATTGCTATGTTAACTCAGAGCTATTCAAAATTGTTACCAAACATCAGATTATAATGCCTCAGGTATGTTCGAATTCTTTAGACCAATTTGAATTGTGTGCTCTGTTCTGCGCAGTCTAGTGGGCTATTTATAGCAATGTTTTAAAAAACGGAATCGGTCAGCTACCAGGCCGAGGTAATGACTCGGTAATGACTCCGAATCGGTAATGACTCGATCGACTCGGTTTCAATGACTCGGTTTTTGTAAAAAATACACTAAATATTAATTTTTTTGTACAAAAACATAAATTTAAAGATTTTTATTCATGTTTCCAAACACAAAGCATTACAATATAGATAAGTCACAAAAAACAACATATGATCAAAGTAGGCTCATGAATATATCCATTATATCAAAATTGCACCTAGTGCACTATCCAATACAGGATGATGATATAGAGATCAAAACAAAAAACATAACCAATGTCACAGGTGACTCCTTTCGACAAGACATCAACCCTCTAGAAGGCCTGTGGTAATTCAAAGCATATAAAGACCCGTGGATTAAACCTACAGTGTTAAGTTCTGTGACCTGATTGAAGAGGGTTTCATTGTGTTTTTCTTCAAATAAGAAAGCATTTGCAATTGAGCCACAATAGCCTTCAGATCGAGTTATTAAGTTCCCTATCTACGTTGAGAATTTAACGTGGATCACTTCACGGCATCTTTGTACATTACTTTGAAGGCTTGATTCTAAGTATAAACAAGGTATTTCTGCCTCTCGTTTGAAGCAATTATGGAGGACTTCTTTGCTCAAGTAGAATTGAAGGGTATTTTTCTTCTGTTTCTCTTGACAGTGCATCCTTGTTATGAATTTGTTATTCTCATTGTTTCGAAGAAAGTTAAATCCCCTAATCTAAAGAAAAATTCGGCATTTGACATTGTGGTCATTGGACTATGAGGACTTAAAAGGTGACTTCATTTACAACTAGAAGGGTGGTATCCTATCAATGATCGTGAGGAGGACTTGTCCTAGAATTAGAGGCACATCATTATAAAGGACAGTTCTAAGGCCCTCCATAATTTAAGGAAGCCGATATCTTGTATACATACGTTTGCAAGGTATGAATTGTAGCCTTAAAAAGACAATTAGCGGGCATCCTTTGTCATCTATATCAGTAAAATCAAGGAACCCTATTTTGTGTATAGAAGAAGAGGCCGAGTCCTTATCACTGTTACAATCTCTCTCACACACACACACACAAGTATTATAAGCTAGTTCCATCGAAGCCGACTTGTAAATCAATAATTAATATATATTCATGTCTTTGAAGCATTCATAAAAGGTGCCTTGAAGTCAATGAAAATACAAAATGCACTTATGAGAAGGGATGGTCTCTTTAGACATCAATTTGAAAATGATTTTTGAAGAATAGTAAAAGCCCTCCATGATGTCATATTGTTGACTAAGATGCTCATTATCTAGCAACTGATGTGATTTTAAGAAGGTTTAGTGGCAACCCTTCATGTGATTCTATTTTTGTCTAGCAGTTGAAGCAAAGGAAGTTCATCTAAGAAAAGTATGTAGCTCCTCTATGTTGGCACCTTTGGATAAAGATGATAGTGCCCTTGAAAGTATAACAAATAGAAGAAGTGCAAGGCACTTTGAAGCAAATCCCTGTAGCAACTTGTATGAACGTAAAATCAGAGGTATGGTCTCTCTCATAGTATGTGTAATGCATTTATTTATTTTTATTTGTTTTAAGGCTCTTTTGATGGAGGGTTTAATTTGAATAAGAACCCTAGATGGCTCATGGAAAACCTTAGCTCACATATGAAACCCTAATTTTTAGGGTTTGTGGATTCTAGGGTATTTAGATGAGGATGATGTTTTGAATTCCATCCTCCATTAGTGTATTAAAACCCTATATTGTATCTCATGCTTTTATGATCACATATTGTTCTTGGTCATTGTCACTAACATCATGTCATCAAGGTACATTGAGGGATTGGTGCTCTTGATTAAATACGAGCTCCATACCCTAATACATGACAAAATTCGATGGAAACATTGCAATAACCCAATCCTAAAATCCTGAAAAACTGATAACTCTGCTAGATTTTGAATGAGATCTAAAATTCTACTTTCTCCATATGAAATCCAATGAGGTTGGAACCACTCTCAAACATCCTGAGTCATTTCATGGTAATGTTAAAAATTTAAGTAAAAGGATGATGAAAATGAAGATTAAGGAGAATGTCACTTTTACTTTAAGAATTTAACATTACCATGAAGCTGCTCCAAAAACCAACTCCACAACTCTTCAGAAAACCTAAAAAAACCCTAACAGCGAATTACAATCGAGTTTGAAGTCCACAAAATTGTGTTTTTTGGGCCCACCGGCCCGCTGTTTTGGCTCGGCCTGGTTGACTCGAGCTCAGCCTGGTTGACCGGCTTGTTACCGAGCCGGCCGAGCCATTACAAAAATCGGCCGGCTCGGTAACAAACCGGCCAACCTGGCTGGTTTTCTACCTGGTCGGACCGGCCAGCCTAATGGCTCGGTCGACCAGGCCTGGTCGGAGTTGAGCCAGCCGTTTTTTAAAACAGAGATTTATAGTGGTCAGGCCCTGTAATAAGCCGACCTCACCATGAAAGGTTGTGACTATTCATGACCTGACTTGTCTGTTGTTTGTAGGCGGACTTGGTGAGGAGTATTTCCAACATTTGCTAAGTTGATTTGATCAGGAGAATTAGCACCATTCTTGAGCCATACTTAACGAGCTGATAGACTAGGTCTTGAGGCGTACCATCATTGACTTTACTTCATATACATGCCTCTAATTAATACATTTATGACAAGATGACAAATCCCTAAAAGACATCAAGAAGAAGTCTTTTGACCTATAATTCAATTCTTGCTCATGAAACCCATGAAGCAAGCTCAAAAATACATTTTATTATCTTTGTCTTCTTCATTACATAAATACATAATTACATAGTCAATATGAAGACCGAACCTAGTTACGCTTTTCAACAAAAGGAATGCAACACATCAAAGATGATTGAAGCACTCTCAATCAAGGATAGGAAGCTGTTGAAGAATGTCTAGATGACCAAAAAAGAAAATAGGTATGTATGCATATGTTTAATGAATCAAGTCGTGTCATTATATAGTTGCAGATAGTAAGGATGCATGCTCTACTTGATGAGTATGATCAAAGGAAAGGGATCTCTCTTGTTAAAATGATGCATAAAGGCATGGTTCACATATTTACTAGATGAAATCAACATAATATGTCCTCATATGGAATATGAGGTGGTTGACAAAGATGAAGGAACTATGATTGGAAGTTCCTGGGCAAACAATGTGTGAATAAATAAAGGAAGAGATCATGAAATATGCAAATATTGAGAAGGCAATCAACATCCAATGACTAAAATATTTTACTATGATATCTCCGTGAGAAAGATATGAAGACCCCGATGAAGTCTAGAAAAGGAGACCCTTGACATTATATATCTTGGAGATGTCACATATATGTTTGGGATGTTAATATTGCAAGCAAACAGATGTCATGATGAAGGACCATCACAAAAGGTAATTTTAATTTGATATTCATTTTTGGTTTTTGAATAACATTTGGATGGGTTAATGCAGGGCTATCGAAAAAAGAGTTGTGGATGTTGTCTACAACTAGCACCCATGTGGTGGTATGGAAGATCCTAAAGGAAACATGATGTAGAAGAGGTAGTTGCATGAAGGAAAACCATATGTGGACTAGAAAATCACTTTCAGATAAAGGAAAGGATGATATGACTGACTCGAGGAAAGTGATGGATGGTCGATGCCCTATAAAGATGAAGGCTCCATAATATTAAAGATAAAATTCATGACATTGAATGGAGGAGTGCTACAAGCAACTGAATGTCCCATGATCTCCACTAATGAATAAAAAGTTGTTGCTGGAAACAGGGCCCTAGTTAAGAGGGAGCCTGGAAACAAGTTTCTAATTTGCTAGAAGCTTGGAAGCAAGCCCCTGGGAGCCTGGACATGTTCTTGGCTAAGAGGGAGATTGGAAGCAAGTCCTTGGATAAGAGGGAGCTGAGAACATTCCTTTATAGGAATTGGTATATCCTCCCTAGTTGAGAGGGAGAGATAGAAACATAATCTTTGAGGATGTGGTAGGGCATCCAAAATAATAGGAGTCGGGAAGGACTGATATTGTTTGAGGATTGGGAATCCAAGATAAGAATAGTCCTAGAAGGACATATCTTGTGAACACTCAGGCGGGGTATGCTCCTTGAGAGACAATGATGATGGTGTCTATAAGTCATTGGTCTCGCCAGCATTCTGCTTTGATCTTGTGGAGAGATAGAGTTGTTAGTCAAGGCCTTGCTATGTGACGATGCTGGATGAAATGATGCTAAATAGATGAGTTACCAATCTGACCCTTCTTATATGAATTATTCAAATTGAGAATGTCAAAGTACCTTGTATGGATTATGAATACCTCCCCAGGTAAGAGGGAGTGTTGAAATATGTAACTAGGTTCGGTCTTCATAATGACATATGTAATCATGATTTTATGTATTTAATGAAAAGAGAAAAATAAATTTATTATTGTTATTCTTGAGGCATGGGCTTCATGCTCTAGGGAAATTTATTTTTAGGTCAAGCACCCATTGAGTGCTTCTAGGTTTTTCTTAAAGTCAATTAAGTCATTATCATGTATTGAAGAACCATTTGGGCATGTTACATATTGTAAAGAAAATTTATTCGAGTCAAAATAAAGTCAAAACAATGTCCAAGACCACGTCATGGCACAAAGATCAAGTCGACCTACATGAAGGGTCAAGTCGGCCTAAAGAGAGCAATTCGTACCCCTCACAAGCCTATAAATAAGAAGGAACTCGACCTCTTTTGCACACTCACTCAAGCAAGTTTGATCTCCTCAAGATAGAAGCTAGAAAAAGGATGAAGAAGGAAAAGAAGAATAAGTTCGAAGTTTTGGGCCTCTCTCTATCTCTCTCTTTTATGGGGTTTCTACTCTTATTGTGCAAGGCGAAATTCTAAAGCTGCTTCGAAGCTATGAAACTGCATCGAAGGTGTGAAGTTGCAAGGTCGAAGGTGTGAAGTTGCTTCTAGGTCAAAGCTATGAAGCTGCTAGTTCGAAGCTGTTGAAGTTGCATCAAGGTCGAAGTTGGAGAAATTGTTGCTCAGGGTTGGAAGGTCGAAATTTGTTGCTGGAAGCCTTTAAAAAAGGAAAAAGTTGACTTGGTCTTAGAGGGTCTTGGTCAAAGTTCATAGGTCTTGGAATTTGTCAATTGAAGTTCTATAAGAAGAGAAGAATTCTGATAGGTTTTCCTCTCAGTTAGAGAGGTTTTGGCCCTGGTTGGTCCCCTGCATTTTGTGTCCTATTGTCTCATTGTTCTTTATGATTTGGTAGCTATTTGATGATAGAGAACACTAATAATAATAAAGGGAAATAGAAGTTAATCAAGTAATGTAAAAATACACCACAAGCATTTATCAAAGTAAGAGAAATCACCTAATCTAGCTTTCCTAGATTTCTCAACAGTTATAAAGTATAATTTACACATTATAGTATTTCTTTGATATTATTTATTATGCATACAATTTATTATTTGTTTTTCTAAATCTATATAACACATTACTTGGGGAAAACCATTGGGTGCTTCTCCTCATTTCAAGGATGGAACCTATGGTAAATTGGATTCTTTAGGTCTCAATGCCAAGTCAACAGTCAACAATTGGCTTATGAAGAGAGAGCGAGAATGTCACAAAATGTGATTTGATCCCATGTGGGAGAGGATAACAATTTTGCTCTCAACCACTTGAGCTACACCCAATTGACATAATATATGAAGCATTATTTATTATATGTAATATATAAATATATGTGATATCTAACATGTTATAAAATATTTATATTTTGGAAATATGTATATGGAATTTGGACCAACCTAATGGGGATTCTTATTTGAATCTCATTGGGAAATTCTTATTTAAATCAAATTTCATCCTTGTAGAAATCAAGCACAACCCCAAACCATGTGACTTCGGTTCTCCACATGAAATGCAATCTTAGGACTTAAAGGTTGTGGAGGGAAACATATGTGATCTAAATAAATTGGCGATAAATATCCTCTTTTCCTACCTTATTAAGCTCACCCTTTGAAGGTTGTTAGTGATAAGGGAATTCCATCCTAGGAGTCCTTGTATGGATAAAAACAATCAATGGAAATACCAATTGGTTTAAGAAGCAAAATGGAAGCAAAGGTGAAGTGTTCTTGAGGCAGCTAACAAATTTGGTAGCAATTGTAATGAGCCTTAAGTTGGTGAATATAAATGTGACAAGAAATAAGGTAATCATATTGGAAAATGGTAAAATTGGAATAAATAAATGAATGAATACAAGAATAGAGAATAGTCAAATGGATTTTTGTAAAGAAATGTACAATTGATGGTTCATGAATATAATCATGTCGTTATGTCATATAATATGGATAATCCTTATTGATATACACTAATGTTTATATATTTGGTATATTACACTTTTGAATGATTTTATAGGTGAAGCATGTGTATGTTGTAGATGCTCTCTTGAGATAAAAGTTACTCCTTTTCCTACTAAAGACGTATGTTTCTTTTGTTTTGTTGGTCATCTATAAATTGTGTTGGGACATACTATTCATTTAGTTTAATTTGTTAGTAGAACCAGGGACAAAAATGTTGATGTTTTTGTAGCATTGGGAAAACATTCTCCCACAGGGCCATGTTGATTTCGCTAGGGGAGAATGATGCATTCACCCTTGTGGCCTTGTTGATTTGGCTTGGGGTGAATGGCCCAGGGGTGATCTTTCTCCCATGGGACCATGCTGATTTGTCTAGGGGAGATTGGCCCATGATGCTCACGTTGTGCTCCGTGATGGAGTGAGTTTGAATTGTTTATTAATTGGTTTTTTTCACCCAACAATGGGGTAAAAAATTCTAGTCTAATGTTGAGTTGTGATGTAGGCTCCATAAGTGGGTGGATTTCTTGTGATAAGGTGCCTCTTGATGTGTCTCCACTCAACATTAGAGCTCTATATAAATAGACAAGCATGTGAGAGGCGAATTATGAACATTGGCAAGCTCATTGATCTTTTCTAGTGGAGGAGAAATTCAGCCATGGAGAAATCTGTTGTTGGAGATCATCTTTTCATCTCTCTTCATCATTCTATTATTATTTTTTGGAGGCCACACTTGTGAGGAAGAAGACCAAGTTTGACCAGATCATTGACAAGCTGAGTTGACTGAGTGTTTGACCAGCTTTGATAGTCGCACATGCAAACTGTTTGATTGAGTTTGACAGTAGATTTGACCGCATATTTGGCTGCACATGTGAGTTGACCACAGGATGCACATGCGGGTTGACCATAGGATGCACATGCAGGTTGACCACAGAGCGTTCACTCTAGGGTTGAGTTGATCACAGGGGTAAGTTTGACTTGGTTGATGTTTTATCCCAAAGTTGACTTTGACTAGTTTGACTAGTGTTGACGAAGCAGTAGCTTGACCATGTTTGACTTGTATTATTGGTCCATATTTCTAGACAAATTTCTTATTTGTAAACCTTATTGAAAAATAATTTCTCCTTTAAGAAAAGATTACTAGTTTTTCTCACAAGGTTGGTTTCCTAGTGTAAAAATACTTCTTCTATTGTGCATGGTTGCCTTTCTATGATCCTTACTATTTCCACTACACTTACTATTGAGATTTTTGTGTATAATTATTCAATGGTATCAGTGGCATGAGAAAAATTGTTTGAAAATCATTAGGAAGTAATTATCAGATCAAAAAAATGTATTCTAGTGCACATGGTATAGAATTTCGACATGGATTTAGAGCTTTGTTGAAGATCATCCATCGAACAAGCCTCAGATTTCAGTATTCAGCGGCTTGTACAAACCAAATCTCTTGTCAAGATGGTGCTCGGTCTTAGAGTAGAAGACAAGTTGGATGGTGCTACTAATTTCAAATATTGGAAGACCAGGATACTCCTTGTCTTAGATGAAAATGAGATTCAAAATTATGTGAAGGATTGTGCCACAGAATCTCAAGATGCTGAGGAGAATGCCAGGAATTAGAGGAATGAAGCAAATGATAAGAGGATATTGATATTTTTCTATAAAGTACGACTTGATTACACATCTTATTGAGTTAAAGACTGCCAAAGAGATGTATAGTGCCTAGGTGGGATTGTTCGAGAGTAAGAACACTAGTAGGAAATTGGCTTTGAGGCATCAACTTCGTACTATCATGATGCCCACATCAGATTTAGTTGCCAATTGTCTCATGAGACTCCCACAGTTGATAGATCCACTTAGAGCCATTGGAGATACCATTGATGATACACAATGTTATCAGAACCAAACCGTTTCTGCAAAACCGGCCGGTCCGACCGGTTTGGTGGCAAAATCGGTTTGAACCGGCCCTCCGAACCGGAAAAGATCGGTTTGGTATGGAACCGGCCGGTTTCCGTGCGGAACCGGCCGGTTTCCGTACGGAACCGGCCGGTTCGGTACCAAACCGATCTTTTCCGGTTCGGAGGGCCGGTTCAACCAGTTCAACGTCAGCCAGCCATACGGCCAAGGCATAAAAAAATCATTTTTTTTTTAAATTTTTTTTAAATTTTAATTCATGTCCTAGTTGAATTTGGACTCAAACCCTAACTCTAGTGGCTTGCCTTGAAGGGCCGAAATTTTAGGAGAGAGATAAAAAGATAAAATGTTGTGATTTTTTACCATCAATATGGATGTCAATGCCTTGTATCTACTTGGGTGATGGAGTCTTAAAGGAATTTAACCATGAAAATATCAGATCCTTGAAGGGAGTAAGGGGAAAACCCTAGGTTTTCGCTTGCTAACCATAACCATCATTTTATGAGGGGATAAATTTACTAGAGAAAATTTCTTTAATTTCTCTAGGAGGTTCTCTAGGGTCCAAGAATACAAATTAAAGCATGTGAAAATTCACCAAGTATTTCACATAAACATAAGCATTTAGACATGAAACATAAAAAACCTAGCAACATTCATTACATGCAATAATCATGAGAGATATTCAATAAAAATTACTCACAAGATATCCATGAACAAGCCTTCTTTGTCCCAAAATGACATCTCCACAAAAAGCATTAGTTTCCAATAGCCAAATATCCACAAAACATCACTTCTCCATAATAGCAAAATACAAAAGGTTAGGCTGAAATCTCTAAGCGAGGTTGAGTTCTCCACAAGTGATGATGAATAAATGAGAGAGGTGATCCTCTATTTATGTGAGGTCTACCTCCTCAAATTTCTAACTAAAAGCCCCTACACAAGTTTGATTTCTAATTGGACAAAAAGTAAGTTCGGGTTACAAGCCAACCCACTAGCTTTACAACATAATTTGCCAATATAAGCCCACATGTGTGAGCCGCAAGCCTAAATGGATGATGATGTCATGCACTTTTAGGGCTCCAAATGTTCCATCAAGGCAAAGTCAAGGCTGAAAATGTCACCAAGCATCATGATCATCCTCCATTTGAGGATCTGAAGAATGAATAGCATGATGAGGGTGAGGAGGATGAGGAGGATGAGGATTCTAATGATGATTGATGATTTGATCATATGTAGCTTGTAGTATTGTAGGCTATAGTATAATACTATGACCTAACATGTTATTTTGGACTATAAAGGCCTTTTAGAGCCTGTTTCTTGATGTTTGTTACATTTTTTGTTCAGTGATGTTTTGCACTAAGTGCTATTTTGGCTATCTGCACCTATATAATGAAAACTTTTGCATATTTGTGTTTAAATGGTTTGGATTAATATGGATGTACATGAATATATCTGGTTTTTCTTTAAAATATGAATATTTTATGTGTTTTTGGTAAACCGGTTTTTTTTCCGGTTTTTTTCCGGTTCCGGTCCGGTTCCGACCGGTTCCCGGTCCACAAGGTTTTCCGGTTCGATAACCGGTTCGGTTCCAATAACATTGATGATACAGAGCTTGTTACAGTGACTCTTAATCGCTTTCCTTCTTTATGGGATCCCTTTATATAGGGTATTTGTGCATGGGTTGAGTTGACCAAGTTTGATCAACTTTGGATTGATTGGGTCTAAGAGGAGGCCAGATTGTTGTCCAAGAACAACTTGCAGAGACCTTAGGAAGAAACTCAAGCCCTTGCACCTCATTGAAGGAAAGGAAAAGGAAGAAGAAACTTTTGATAAAAAGAATTGTTAAACACCATGTTGAAGCACACACATGGTGTATGAGAAGAAGAATGCACACACACAAGACTTCAACACACAATGAAAGATAAGCGTGAGGCTTTCTTATTTTCCATTATACAAAGATGTACATTTATAGTACAATGGTGTGACTCTTGGTTTTACATTCCAAGGTCAGTTGGACTCCATTGTGACTTTTTGCATTCCACTCCTACCCATGTAGGATTAGGTGTTCCAACATCCCCCTTGAAATCAGGAGGTATGTGTGAGTCAAGAAAAGAGTTGTAATACAAATATGCAAGTATACATGGCGGCACTTCCTGGTGAATCAGCTCTACGAAAAATTGAAGAAGACTGGTGCTGGATGACCATAACTGTGGGCTGATCCCTCTTCAGTTCCGGGAACCTCTTCCAAAAGCTTGGCAAGAAGGCGGGAGGCTTCTGCTAGAGAATTGTCCCTCATAAAAAAGGGGAGACCTTTGACCTAAAAGAAAGGAAGTCTACGACTGTGGTGGTTTTAGGTTGTCCACAGATCGGTGAAAATTGACCGTTTGAGTATCCTGGCAAGAAAATGAGCATTTTGGTCTCTTTGGCTAAAGATGATGGTTTTTAGGTTATCCACCAACCGAAGGTATGCTCATGGGCATCCGTGTCTCCGGCTACATCTCTGAATCCGGAATGACGAATTGTGGCTCAGGCTCGCTTGAACTGCTGGCTACAACTCTGAACATGGAATGAGAGATTGTGGCTCAGGCTCGCTTGATCTGTCATCGAAGCTTGTACATGACCACCATTTTCCCCCCTGTCGGGGACAAGGTGAGATGATGGCGAAAACTCAACTGCAAGTTTGCTCAATATGCGTGAACAAGTTCTAACATGTGTCGTAAACATCTTCTTGGCTGTTGATGCCCATTGCCAAGAAGCGATCCATCCAAGATGAATCTTGGTTCTTGCAGGAGGCTTGTGTCTGAAGCATCTGTCTGAAGAATGAGTGTGCCGACCACAGTGCTTGCATGGATGAAGATAAAACAGTGATCTTTCATGTGGCCAACTCGATCACAGTGTTGGCATTTCACAATCTGTTGTGGAAGTGGAACAGGATCTGGAACAGCTACAGGTGAACTGTCATATAGGAATCCGGCACTTTGAAATCTGATGGGCTTTGTGTAGTCTGGAATATGAAAGGACACATCCTTGTCATATCCAAGACCAGTTCGGTGCTTGTTGTGGACAAGCTCTTCCCAAGGTCTGATGATGGGCTTGAGAAGTGCAGGTTGAACTGTTGCATCTGCATGTACATCTGCTCTAGTACAAGGCACTGAATGGGAATCAACTGAAACTTTACTGACATGCTGCTGATGGGAGTCAATCTCAATCTTCTGAACAGAAACAGGTTCAGAATGGTGACTCTTTTGCTGAAGTTCGTCTTGTTGGAGCTGAGATTCCAACTGCAAAAACTCAATCTTCTCTTGTGCATCTTGTAAACAAATCTGAATATTACAAAGAGCATCCTTGCTCATTTTTATCATGTCATCAACATTTGAATGAATGAGGTCATTCAACAACATTAATGCCTCATTGATTTTGGCCATTTCAACAACTTAGGCTCAAAAAAGAAAGGGCGTCGGCTACAACCGAAAATACACCCGTTTACAATGTGATGCAACAAATACAAATGACTCCAAAGAATTCTCAAGTTACAAAATCTGCTCCTCAAATGATGGAGGGCAATCAACAATTTTTCAACAATCTCAAGTACTGATTATGAAAGAAGATGCAAATTCCACTCACAATACAATGTCAATTCAATACAATATTTCTGCAAAATATGTGTAAATGTGCAGCTGAAAACACTTGTGCAAGAATCTTTTTATGGCAGCTGAATTTTCTTCTTCAAATAGCTGTTTTCAATGATGGCAAACTTGTCTTCAAATGTGAAATTCTTCAAAAAAAACACCCTCAATGCCACAAATCATAGAATGTAAATCTGCAATGTATTCAATCCATTTGCTCACGTGTCATTTCCTTTTATTTTTGCTGTTCATACTTTCTCTCTTCTTCTCTTTCTGCTCTTCCTCTCCCTCTGCTGTTTTTTTTTTTTTTTTTTAAAATTAAAAATTAATTAAAAAAAAGGGAATAATTAAAAAATGGGGAAGGAAATTTAAAAGAAATGTTAATTAAAATGTAATTATTAAAAAAGGAATGGGAATTTTTAATGGGAGAAGAGGGGATTTTAAATTAAAAGGGATTTTAAATATTTAAAAAGGAAAGGGGAAATATTATTGAAATGGGGGGTATTATATGGGGGGAACTAATCTTAAAAGTTGAATTTAAAAAAGTAAGGGAGGGGGAGTTTATTATATGGAAGGGAATAAATTAATGTAACGTAAGGAGGGGGAGTTTATTATATGGAAGGGAACAAATTAATGAGGGAGGGAATTAATGTAACGTAAGGAGGGGGAGTTTATTAATGGGAGGGGGGTACATTAAAATAAAACGAATTTAAAATTAAGCGGTGTGAGAATGTAAATGAGGATGGAAGGGGGCGGGTAGAGGGAGGCCGAAGGCCGAGTGGGAGAAGGGGAGTGCGGAGAGTGTAGTGAGGAACGAGGGTCGGGCAGATAGGGGGAGTTGAGGGATATGGTGAGAGGGGCGTAGGCCACAGTGAGGAGTGGAGAAGGGGGCCGGCGTAGATAGGGCTGAGTAGAGAGTAAGATGCGTAGGGAAGAGCACGCGGGTCTGTGGGAAGGATAAGGGTCGTGGGAAGGAGTAGGGTAGATGGGTCGATAGGGCAAGGGCTGAGTACTGTGAATAGGGAAGCCGAGGTGCAGATAGATATGGTATATTACAGTGAGGGGGCGGGTTAAGCCTGTGTTGCAGAGATGCAGAGATGGGAAGGCCGAAGGGTTGAGATTCAATTTTTTTTTTTTTTTTTTTTATCTATAGTTTTATTTATTTATTTATTTATTTTATACAGCAGAGAGCAGAATAAAGAAGAAATTTCACAAATGTCTTCAAAACAGGGCAATTGCAGAATTTTAGTTTTAAAACAGCAGATTTTTTTTCTTCAAATGTATAGCAGAACAAATCCAGCAGCAGTAGAAAACTCAGAAATTTTCCAGTAGTCCAGCAGCTCAGAAATTTTTCAATGAAAACCCCAGAATTTTCCAGAATATTATAGCAGCAAAAAATCCAGTAGAAACTCAGAATTCTTTTGCAGTGAAACCGCAAACTTCTTCAAAAACCCTCTTTAAATAGCATTTTCCAGCAACTCTTTAAAATGCAGAATAAAGGCAGAAATTGCAAGCAAAATAAGCAGTGAGAAAACCTTCAGATGCATAACGCTGCGTCTCCAAACCAATTTCTGAATGCTGCGAATTTCTGAATGCTGCTCCTCTTTTCAAAACCAACGCTGCTCTTCTTCAAAACAAATGTTGCTCTTCCTTCTGAATGCTGCTCCTTCTCCAAAACCACTTTCTGAAAGTGGCAAAAAGACCTGCTGCAGAAACTCTGAGTGCTGCAAAAATGACAAGACTTTTTGCAGATATGCACAGGCCATAAACACAAATGGCTCACTCAATTTGGAGCAGGGCCAGCAATCGCCCGCTCTGATACCATGTTAAACACCATGTTGAAGCACACACATGGTGTATGAAGAAGATGAGCACACACACACAAGAGACTCAACACAATGAAAGATAAGCGTGAGGCTTTCTTATTTTCCATTATACAAAGATGTACATTTATAGTACAATGGTGTGACTCTTGGTTTTACATTCCAAGGTCACTTGGACTCCATTGTGACTTTTCATATTCCACACCTACCCATGTAGGATTAGGTGTTCCAACAAGAATACAGGTGGAAGATAAGCTCCAGTTCAAGATCAAAAGAAGAAGGATCTTTCAAAGGTCAGGTGCTTCAAATGTCATACATTTGGTCACTATGCCTCCCAACGTCCTTAGAAGAAAACGAAGGGAAAGCAATATGCATCAGCAAGATGTTGATGATGATGATGAGCATCTACCACAGAAGAATCTAAATTTGATGAGATTGCAGATGAACTTCAGAAAGAATATTTCTTTGTCTCTTCTCTTACAAGCACTATTACTAACAAAAATGATATTTGGTTGGCAGAAAGTGGTGCTTCTAGGCACATGATGTTGAATTTTGTAACTATGGTCGGCCTTTATAATGTATATTTTTATCATTGATGTTTTTGATAAAATTATTATTTGTCAAGCATGTTCTTCATGCTCATTATTGTTAAAAGAAAAAATTATAAAGGCATGTTCTTTATGTCCTTTGGAAAAAGGAAATTCGAATTTTGAAAATTATGTTTTTCCATTCACAAGAAAACCAAGTCGGCTCAACCCCCTATGGCACCTATTCAAATGTCAAGGAAGGCTATAAATACAAGTGACTTGTCCTCCCTCAAGGCACTTCAGATCTCTCACTTAAAAAATATGTCTTTGCCATCTACGAAGGTATACAAGGAGTCAAGGAGGCGAAATTCAGAAGCATAAGAAACATTCCTTCTGCCCTCGCACAAGCATGAATAGAAGGATGATATTAGTGTGGATGAATCTGGTATATCTCTAAGGCAATGTCCAAAATTTTTGTGGCTCATTTGCGATTAGATACAAACTTCCGAGGATGAGATAAAGGCCGAATTTCGGCCCTTTGGAGCAAAGCTATATTTAGATCTTGATCGAGTTATTCAAGGATGTTTTGTAGACAACTTTCTGAGGGCTGACTTGGTTTCTTGGTGAGAGGTGGAGCATAGTCTTCTATGCTGGTTAGTCATCTTGACTTTGACGTTTCTCTTGTTGAATTCATTCTATAGGGAAAGGATTGTTGGGTTTTTTCTCCCATGTGGGTTTTCCCAGGGTAATATCTTGTGTTCTTTGTGTGGCTGTCTCTTCATGATCCTAATGTCATATATATTGTTGATGTCTTTTGTATAATTGCTTAATGATGGAATAATGAGTAATATATAAGTGTGCAGAAAAATCAAAGTCATTAGACATAATTATCTATATAGAAGATACCTTAAAAATCAACACATGACAGTTTCACAAGATTCAATCACTGATTTGACAGAGAAGGATTCAACATTGAAGGTGGAACTTGGAGATAACACCAAGTATTCAGTGAAAAGAGTTGGGACAACATCGCTTCAACTAGAATCCAAATATTCTCTACACATGAGAGATGTATTGTTTGTAACATGACTGAAGAAGAACCTACTCTCCATTTCAGTGTTGGAGGATAGAGGTTATAAAGTTCCATTTGTAGATGGTCAGGTTCTTGTATGGCCTAAGGGATAGAACATAGACTCAACAAGAGTGATTGGTGTTTGAGAGGGTGGACTGTACAAATTGTTAGGACGTCCAGTCTAGGCATTGGTACATGACAATATCAATTTACATGAGTTATGGCATTGGAGATTTGCTCACTTGCATATTAGGGCTTTGCCAACATTGAGGAGGATGGTTGCAACTCTTCCAGATCTCTTAGCAGAGCATGATGGTGTTTGCAAGGGTTGTGCACTTGGCAAGAATGCCAAGGGATCTTTTCCAAGCAATGGGGCCAGATAATGGTGGAGAGTATATTTCAAAGAAGTGATTTCTGTAAGGAGGCAGGGATCAAGAGGGAGTGGATAGTGTTGAATAGTGTTGTCATTGATGCCAATGTCAGTTCTTGAATGCTCCTAATATTCTTTTAGTTTTCATTGATTGGAAGCTCCAAATGACAAGAAGCCTTGGGAAGCCATGTTGCCCCACATTTGATGAGGAATTTTGATGTGAGAATCAATAATTTTGCAGGTAAGACCATCAACATTTGATTCTTCTTGCCATGACGATTCCAACAGTATGTTGTACGCTCCATAACTCCTCACGGTTGAGGAGATATGTCTCTTCAAATTTTGTGCCCCAAAATTTGGTCAAAGTCCCCATAACAAGATGATAAAGGCATATTGTGATGGGTTTATTTATTACATTTTTATTTTATTTATGTTGTGGAATATACTAGAAATTTTGAGAATATATCAAATAATTAAATTGAGAAATTAAGTCGGCCCTGAAAGGAAAGAGAATTTTGGGTCCAAAATTTATTCAAAGTCAACTACTATATATAGAGGCTTAAATCCTTCGTAAGAGGCAAGTTTAATGTGCTATCTTCTTGTTGAAAATTGTAACTAGGTTCGGTATTCATAGTCATCTTTGTACTTGTATCAATGTATATTTCATGAAAAAGGAAAAGAAGAAAAATAAAATTTATTGTTATTATTATTTTTATAGACAAGCACGTTCTTCATGATTCTAGGGCTTATTTGAGTCAAGAAGATTTTTTTTCATGTGTCAGAGTCCCATTTGTACAAATTGTAACAAAGGAAAACTATTATTTCTTATTCTAGAAAATTCTTTTTGACCCCCAAGACCAAGTTGGCGTAGAAGAGGCATAATTTGACCACATGAAAGGCTATAAAAGGAAGAGACTTCATCATCATTTGGACAAACTCACTCACAAGTTCGATCTTTGAGCAAGAGAAGAAGAAAAGGAGTGTGAAGGTCGAAGGAGAGAAATCCAAGCAAGAAAGAAAAATTATGAAATTTTTGGTTGTTTTTTCCCACACGTGTGAGTTTCGGGGGTGACTGTACGAATTGCATGTTCAAAAATTGCAAAGCCGAATTTCAGATCTGAGTTGTAAGGCCAAAAATTTGAGTTGGACCAGATTTGGTGAAGTTTGACTATCGTTGACTTTGTGGACTTTGACTTATTTGAGGAAGGTTTTTGAAGGAGGGATGACTTGGTGCTTGAGGAGGTCTTGGTCTTCGTCTTTGGGTCTTGGATGTCTGACTTTGATTTGATTCTATAAGAAGAGAAGAGTTTATTGGGTTTTCCCCATGGAGGGGTTTTGCCCTGGCTCAAAGCCTATATCTTGTGTTCTTTGTGTTCTTGTGATCTTCTTGCATTTTATGTTTTGGTAATTGCTTGATGAAGAATATATAATAAAGTAATAAAAGGCCAAAAGACTCTCAGAAGTAATTATCAAGTGAGAGGAATCAACCCTGATCTAAATCCACATTGATTTCTCAACATGGTATCAAAGTTGAGGTAAAGGAAGGAAGTAGGAAGATGACATCTTTGTTGGCACTCTTGTTTGAAAGGAAATATTGAAGCAATTATATATTCCCTCTCTCCCTCTTCAATGTAAATCTATAAGAAGAAAGGTCTCAAGACTCTTAGGAGTCTCCTTGATTATATCAAAGGTTTCATCATCAAGTTCATCTCCAAGCTATCTAAAGATGTCATGGATGGAGGCTTATTTTCTGCTCTTACAAGTACTTTTGAGGATGATAATATATGGGTAATCGATAGTGGAGCCTCAGGACATATGGAAGGGGAATGTGGTGATCTCCAAATCATATCAAAAGGAATCTCTTTTCATTCAATTGAACTTGGAGACAGGAAGAGATCCTCAGTGAAAGGAATTGGATCTACTTCTTTGGAGCTAGAAACCGGTGGAAGCATTCATCTCAACAATATACTCTATGTTCCAGGTTTGAAGAAAGACTTACTTTCTATTTCTTTTCTAGAAGATAATGATGATAGGATTTCTTTTGTTGATGGCAAAGTTATTTTATGGGCTAAATGTTCTAGTATTGAGGATGCTAAAACTACTGGGATTCATGAGGGGAGGTTGTATAGGCTTGTAACGCCTCTTCCTCAAGCTCTAGTACACTTTGATATTAGCCCTTTTGAGCTTTGCCATGGTTGGTATGGTCATCTTCATTATAAGATATTGCCATCATTGAATCATATCGTTACTGGTATAAGGAAGAGCATGAAGGAGTTTGTAAGGGATATGTTGTAGGTAAGAATTTGAAGAAACCTTTAGAAAACAGTGATACAAGATCCAAGGAGATCTTGGATCTCATACATTCCAATGTTTGTGGACTTATGGTAGAGAAGTCTCTTGGAGGACATCAATACTATGTAACATTCATTGACGACCACTCTAGAATGGCATGGATATACCTCCTCAAGTCTAAGGATGAGGTATTTGAAAATTTTCAAGAATTCAAGGCTGAAGTGGAAAATCTAACAAAAAGGAAGATAAAAACCTTAAGATCTAATAATGGTGTAGAATATGCTTCCAAAGAACTTATAGCCTTTTGCAATGAAGCTGGAATTAAGAGGGAGCTAATTGTTCCCTATAAATCTCAACAGAATGGTGTCGTTGAAAGAAAGAACTGATCCATTGCCGAATGTGTTAGGGGCATTCTACATGAGCAAGACCTAACCAAGTTTTTATGAGGAGAAGCATTTGTATCAACAGTGTATACACAAAATCAAAACCCTCATAGAATTCTTACTAATATGACTCCAGAAGAAGCATTTATGGGAAGGAAGCCAAGTGTTGATCATCTACGAATATTTGGATGTCTTGTTTACATTCACATCCAGATGGACAAAAGGAAGAAATTGGACCCTACAAGTACAAAAGGCATCTTTGTTGGATATAGTACTTCATCAAAAGCATATAGAGCATCAAGGAAGATTGTCATATTGAAGTAAGCAGAGCTATCATCTTTTATGCGAATATTTCCTACAATAAATCTAAAGACATCCCCATTGATTTTGATGAAGAAGAAGTACACTTCTTTGAAGAAATCTCAAGACATGACAATAATAAAGAGCCTACATCCAATCATGAAGATGTTGAAGGACCAAGAGAGCTCGTGCAAAAAGTCATCATTCCAAAAACTCGAAAGAGGAAAACTTGGTCAAGGAAAACTCTACAGGAAGTCGAAGGATATGCAACAACAAAGGGAACTTTTTGAGAAAGCAAGAAGACTAAAATATATTCAGGTTATGTAGCTACTAACGGTTCTCGATATCGCCAACATATAAGGGGTCTCCCCGATTTGAAGTCACAATTAGGCTTCAGATTGTTTGGAGTTGGATCCCCATCCGAAGTATCGACTCGACCACCATAACAAAAAGGTTTGCCTTGGTTTCAATGGATAACATAAGAGATTATTACATAGACCTTGAACAAGCAAGTAAGTTGACACTGTGAAACACCAATTGTAATGCCTGAAAGGAGTCCTTCATGAGCGAGAGACGAGAGTGAGTCTTTGGAAGGAAGTAATAGTACTAACTTAAGGGAGACACACGAGAGCATGAAAATATTTGTTAGCAAAATAGTTCACATAACAATTATTAAAGCAAATACAACACAAATTCAACAAGATGAGTACCAAGGCCAGCAAAATAGTTCAATTTTTCCAGTACATATGAACACAACATATACTGTAAACATCCCAACAATAGTCCTAAAACATTTGCGATACGTGCATGAGAATGTGTTGGCTCATTGAATTTCAGTTAGATGAAAGATCCAAGTACACAGCTACAATGATGAGGCACTAGTTCCAGTAATGGAACATTGAGTCACTTCTTGCTTCTCCAAAGAACAATTTTCTCTTATATGCCAAGTAGAGAAGCCAAGACTAGCTCTCCAAAGCTTAGTTATGAGGTTGCTTTTATAACAAGAGGAATGACCTTTCATATCTTCATGACTCTTGAGTTACCCTCATGACTCTTGGACTTCTAATGTGTCCTTTGGACTCCTAAACAACTATTGAACTTCTAAATGGCCTTTGGACTAAAATACAACTCTTTTGTCCATATATGACTATGTGACTCTTCATATTCCACATGTGACCTTTGGACTTCGACACCTAACATTTTGTCCTTTTCCTTAGAAATACATCATTAAATTCCACATGATGATGTGGCATGACACATGGAAACACATTGATCCATATAATGATACTTGTACAAGTTACAACTTGACAATGATGACATGGACTTCATGATGAGGTAGCGATACCAAGTTGTCTTGCTTGCTAATTCATCTTGCATTCTTGATGGTAGATCTGATCTATGCTTAATCTTCATGAAAGATCCATTTTGTTGCTTATCTTCACCCTCCAAAGGGTCTTGGATGAGCTTTGGGATCCTCTGAGTCATCATGCAATGTCTTCTTCCTGTTTTGGTCCATGATCTGCTTCATGTCTCCCTTATAACCCTCTTTTGTTCTTCATCTCTGCAGGTGTTTCTTTATGCCTTATCCTTGCTGTTTTCTTTCAGCATTACCTTCTCATGCTAGGAAGGTACTCTTGCCAATGAAAATCATTCATGACAAAGCGCAATCTGTTTTAAAAACATCTATTCTATCACTACTTAGCTCATGGAATGATCAGCTCATGATAGGCTTGTGAGAGGGTTAAAAGAAGGAGGCTTGATTAGGAGGGCACAATCAATGTCATTAGTGGCTTAAGAAGTTTCCATTGTTCATTTTTATTGCGCCATGCACTATGAAGAGGAGCTCTCCTTGGTCCAGCATAGTGGGGAAGTTGAAGGGACAAGGTGGGAAGGCTTCATGCTTCAAGACTGTGCCATGTGCCCTAAAGAAAAGAGAGGGAGACTTGAAAGCACAATTTGACTAGTCAAGGGCTGAGAAGAGGCCTCCTTTAGCCTTCCCTATTGAGCTATGCACTTAAGAGGAAGGGTCTAAGCAAGGCTTGGGCGCAAAGCGCATAGGGGAAAAGGGAATGATGAAGGCTTCAACCTTCAAGATTGTGCCATGTGCCCTAAGGAAGAGGAAGCCTTTAGGAAAGCGTCGTTTGACTGGTCAAAGGTTGAGAGGAGGCCTCCTTCAGCCTTCCCTTCTATGCCATGTGCTCAAGAGGAAGGGTCTAAGCAAGGCTTGGGCGCAAAGTGCATAGGGGAAGAGGGAATGATGAAGGCTTTAGCCTTCAAGATTGCACCATGCGCCCTAAGCAAGAGGAGGCCTTTAGGAAAGCACAGTTTGACTGGTCAAATGTTGAGAGGAGGCCTCCTTTAGCCTTCCCTATTGTGACATGCGCTGAAGGGACTTGTTGAGGAAGAGGCTAGGGCACAGAGCGCATTAGGGAAGGGGGAAGGGTGAAAGCTTCAAGCTTCATGATTAGAGCACGAGTGAAGGGTTAGAGGACGAGCCTTCCACACTAGGATATTTTTGAGCTCAAATCATCACGGGAATTCGCCTCTTTCTCTCTCTTACAACCTCATCACTTTTCTTGTTAGTCTTATCTTCTTCAAATTTATCAAACATGTTTTGAATTTCTAATCTAATGGGTTCATTGTTTGGAGTGGTGGAAGAGGTAACTTGGTTTGTTATATGATCTAGGTTGTATTTAATCCTATGAATGCTCCCCTCTAATTTATGTGTTTGTTGTAATTTTTTTTGTACATTTCATCATCAACAATATGAACATGGATCCATGCAAGGCCTCTTACTTACTCTAGATTCTCTTAGCCTGAACCCTAAAAATACACTATATAAAGACCCCCCTATATTAAAAGCATATCATGGCCACAAGTAAGAAACATAAGAAAAAGAAAATCACAAAATGCAAAAGATTGTCGGGACATTAAATTATAGCATGTGAGAAAAATCTAAGCATGATCTCTAGTCCTTATCATTAAGGCCATCACCTCGGTTCCTAGGACCACTTGTTGCCTCATCACATCATTAAAGGAACCCATGCACATCCCAACCCCTGGTGGGCGATGAACTGCCCCACCTTTAAGGGGGTAATAACTGCTATATGTCATTCACAACATGATCTCATTTCCTAGAGCTTCGTTATGTAATACAAAGAAAAAAACAAGAAAAAAACATAAGGAAAATCAAAGAGGGATGGAAAAACAAACGCTGGGGTAACTCATGCATCAACGCATATTGCCTCCTCACATCTATATACCCAATATGTGGACTTCCTCATTAGTGCTACCTCTTGGTCTTTGGGATTTGGTTATGAGGCCCCCCTTTATCCCCATCCATTCCATCATTATTCATATGCCACCTACGGATTGAAGAATGTACCAAGGACATGTCTTTCCCCTTAGGGGTTGGGAATACCTAATAGGGTCGTTTATTAGCCACTCCTACCTGTGAAAATTTCTGAATACAATAATATAGAAACCCTACTGCAATATCTTGATTTACTTCTCCTACCTATGATTGAATTATACAAGTTATTTTCAGAAAATATTCAGAAAATATCGAAGTAAACACAACTAGCAGCCTACACACATATAGATCATTTACTGAATATTAAGCTCATTTGACAGAGTGACACAGATTTTTCAGACAAATGTTCCCGGAAAAACCCAATGCAAAAAACTGGTGCAACATATATGAGGGTTTATCATTATTAAGTAGAATATGAGTACAACAAATCTGGGCACCTTTCTGGTTAACCCGACAGAGAAAAATAGATCAGGAGCAATACCTGTTGTTCTAGAGACTGAAGACTGAACTGATTCACGCCCTCAAACGAGATTTACAGAACTCAGCCTTGTTCTGCCTCTAGAAACCCCAACACTGCTCTGAAGCTGCCTGCGTCAGCCCTGCTAGCCTCTGTGTGCCCTTGCGCTGCTCAGAAGGGGACTGCGTAACCCCAGACTAGGTGATGCAGTCCTTACGCTGCCCTGGATGGCCTCCTGAAGCTCCAGCGCTGCCCCTCCTAGGCCTACGTAGCACCTTCGTAGCGGCTGAAACCCTCTGTGCTGTGCAGCTATTGTGTAGCTGCTGTGTAGCCTCAACTTCCTCTGCGCTGCTCCTGGTTGTTTCTCCTCTGCCTCTTGCGGACTCTTCGCTCCGGGATCAGATCATCCCCTTAGCCAATACTACCTCTCGCAGCAGCAGAAACTCTTCTGGAAATTCTTAGCAAAAACGCCCTAGAATTCCAGCTTAGTTTCTCAGCGCTGCTTTCGTGTGTGTGTGTCTCCAACTGACCCTCAAGCCTTTCTCTTATACTTTTTCGTTGACACATCAACGACTGTGATTTAATCTCTTATCGATGGCTGAGATTAAAAGACTGCTTGATCCGCGTCACATAGAATTTTTCATCACATGTGTTTAATTAATTCACTTTAATTTTTCTAATTCTCGAAGTTAGACTTCGGGTCCTCATTAAAAAATTTAATTATTTTAATATCTCACACATCAGATGAAATTTCTGCAAACGCTTTTTGGGTTTTGGAGGTCTTGTGTGTCTTAGCCCCGCCACAAAATTTCAGGGCTAGAGCACACTCGATGCTACTCGAACACTCAAAATCTCAACACTCCCTCTTAGCACGGAGTGTGCTCAAGTAATACATCCACACCATGTATCACAAGATCTCGACATTGGTCTCTGCGCTGCTGATGCTTGGCCTGCTGACCTCCATCCACTGCGTTGCTACTTTCTGTACTGCTACCTATAGCACTGCCATTGACACTGCCACATCTGTACTGCAGCTCCGTCTCAAATTGCTGCATCATGCTGCTCATAGCACTACCACTGCTAACTGTTGCACGTCAACTCAGTTGCTGAGAAGTAAGCAACTAAAAGACCCTTGCCTAATCGTTGACAAACAAGTCAAGCTGCATCTCATCACTGAAGCTCCCTTGACTGCTGCTCTACGCTGTCCTCCTGAAGCCACTGCGTTGCTACATCGCTGCACTATGTGAGCACAACCTCTTTGCGCTGTTGAAGTCCCATCAACCTCTGCAATGCTGCCTCTCTGCTGCTACTGTGTCTACACTGCGCTGCTCCCTCTACAACACTTCAACTCTGCCCTTTGCTTCACTGTGATCTTCTGCAATCACCTCTCCACTTGCCCCGCTACCGTCTTAAGGCTCCCGTAGCTCAAATGTGATCCAAGAGTTGGACTCACTCAAGGATCCTACCTCTTCCATCTGTAGCTGCTCTACGGATCCATATCGCCCCACTTACGTGGCTCATGAGCACTCGTGGCTATGTCATCATCACTCCCATCGTCCTTTGCTACTGCAGCCTTGGAATCAAAAGTTCCTTTGTCCTTCTTCTTAGGACAAGTGTTGGCGAAGTGTCCAAGTTCGCCACAGTTAAAGCACTGGACCTTGGATAAGTCCCTCTTCTTCTTCCCTTGCTGCCTTCGTTCCTTCGATGCAAGGGTTGCATCATCTTCCTCTTCTTTCTTAACCCTGACAGTTCCACTATTGTTGTTTTGCCCACATGTCCACCCAGGATGGTAACATTGCCCTGCCCAATATGCTTTGAACAAACGTTTCCTACTCCTCGATGACTACATTCAGGAAAATCCTTACTAAGAGCTCTTCATCCAGAGTCACACCCATGGCAATTAGTTGATCCCGGATAGTCTGATGTTAGAAAAGGAAGGGGACTATCTCCTCACCCTTTTGCATCTAGAACAACCTCATCTGATTCTCTAGAAGCATCTTTCTTTGAACGAAGGTTCCTTGATACAACGTCTCCAAAGCGGTCCACATCTCATTTGCCGTCTTCTTTTTGGCAATATGTGGCACACCGTGATCTTTTACTCCGTCCATAATCAATCGCTTAGTCCGTGCTTGATTTTCCTTGAATTTCTTCAGAGGATCTGGATCTGCAAGTTCAGCTAGGACATTCTCCGCATGGTTCTTGATGCCGTACTCATCCAGGACTGTCAGTATCCTAACTCTCCAGATGACGAAGTTGGACACACCGTCCAACTTGTCTTAATCTCTTAGCCCATGAGAAACCATCTAGCTCAAATCTGACGAAACAATACTCTTCTCCCTCTTTTTGCTGCAAAACGCAACAGAAATGCTTGATCTGGGTTTCTTGGCGATCACGAAACCCTCTAGTATCTACTCCCCTATCAATTGATTTCCCTCTTGGAAATCTTCAACCAAAAACAATTGGACGGTTCTCTATGATCACCCTCCTGATCGAATCTCAGATTTGTTTGGCTCAGATCTACTGAGTGACTGTCTTCCTCCCGCTCTTTGTCAACTTAGCTAGGCACAATTCTGCACTGGCAGAATCTCCACCACTCCAGCAACTGCTGAAGATTTGAAGCACTGGTTTCGCATCTCAACAATACTTCTCAGCAACAGAAAAATTAATCTGGACTGCATCCCTCTAGCTGGCCTCTGTGTGAGCAGACTGGCCCAACGTAGCCTCTACGCAGCGCAGGTTGCTCCTGCGTGTTGGACATTGGGTTCAACGCTCCTCGTGTGTTTCGTGACATGGACTAGCTGCCTCTCTTGGAACCTAACTCTGGCGATTGTAGCGGGGACTAAAGCCTGTGGGTTTTGGTCTAACGGCAATCGTGATTCCAACAGGTGCTATCAGAGCGACAGGTCTCGAGTTCGAAACTCACCCGGCTCGCATTGCGGGGGAGATGGTTGGACATTGGGTTCAATGCTCCCCGTGTGTTTCGCAACATGGACTAACCGCCTCTTGTGGATCCTAACTCTGGCGATTGCAGCGGAGACTAAAGCCTGCAGGTTTTGGTCTAACGGAAATTGTGATTCCAACACTGCGTCCCTCTGGAAGGCACTGCACTGTCTCTGTATCAACCCCTGCGTAGCCTATGATGGGACTGCGTCCTCTTGCTGCTGAGCTGCCCTCTCTGGATCTACTGCTCCAGCTGCTACCTTGCAGAAAATATATCTTCAGTTGATTTGCTGGAGATTCAGCTTGATTTGCAATCACTTTAATACCATGTGAAAATTTCTGAATACAATAATACAAAAACCCTACTGCAGTATCTTGAATTACTTCTCCTACTTGTGATTTAATTATACAAGTTATTTTTAGAAAATATTCAGAAAATACCGAAGTGAACACAACTAGTAGCCTACACAAACAAATAATTTACTAAATATTACGCTTATTCGACAAAGTGACAGATTTTTCGGACAAATGTCCTCGGAAAAACCCAATGCGAGAAAACCAGTGCAACAGATATGAGGGTTAACCCAATAGAGAAAAATAGATCTGCAACAATACCTGTTGTTTTGGAGACTGAGGACTAGACTGATTCACACCCTCAATTGGGATTTACAGAACTCAACCTTGTTCTGCCTCTAGAAACCCCAACACTGCTCTTAAGCTACCTGCGTCAGCCCTGTTCGCGTCTGCATGTCCCTGCGTTGCTCAGAAGGGGACTGCGTAACCCCAGACTGGGTGACGCGGTCCTTACGTTGCCCTTGATGGCCTTTGCGTAAGCCTAGTGGCCTCCTGAAGCTCCAGCGTTGCCCCTCCTATGCCTGCATAGTGGCGGAAACCCTATGCGCCGCGCAACTGCTGCGTAGCCTCAGCTTCCTCTGCGCTGCTCCTTGTTGTTGCTCTTCTGCCTCTTGCTGACTCTTTGCTCCAAGATCAGATCATCCCCTTAGCCAATACTACCCCTCGCTGTAGCAGAAACTCTTTTGCAAATTCTTAGCAAACCTGCCCTAGAATTCCAGCTTAGTCTCTTAACTGTGCCTCCGTGTGTGTCTGTCTCCAACTGACCCTCAAGCCTTTGTCTTGTACTTTTTCGTTGACACATCAATAATCGTGATTTAATCTCTTATCGACGGCTGAGATTAAAAGACTGCTTGATCTGTGTCACTTAGAATATTTCATCACATGTGTTTAATTAATTCACTTTATTTTTTCTAATTCCCTAAGTTAGTCTTAGGGTCCTCATTAAAAAAATTAATTATTTTGATATCTCACACATCAGATGAAATTTCTCCAAACCCTTTCTAGGTTTTGGAGGTCTTGTGTGTCTTAGCCCCTCCACAAAATTTCAGGGCTAGAGCACAGCCGATGCTACCCCAACACTCAAAATCTCAACACTACCTAGGGAGGTAACATTTATTACTTGTTCAAAGCCCCAAATTTGGAAGAGAAGCCCCATATGAAGTCTCAATTTCCCTTGACTAAGAAGCTTGGTTCACTTAGATGCATTAATGATTAATTGTACCTAATGTCGAAGATGCAACATTGGACATTGTGTGTGATTGGCAGGTGGTTTTCATCTTGGGTTGGGCAACTTAATTGGGGCCTATGTCCAGTAGAGGAGCATATGACACCCAACAAGTGAAGCGTTGAGAACCATGTGACTCCTATCACTTGCAGAGTATCACTCCATTCCATAGGCACCTACAACACCTGAGCAGTCTGTGCTTTTCCCCACATTATTCTGGAGATGATGCACTTGGACCAGTGTACCCCCAGTCGGCTTAGCAATATGCACAGGTTGTGGCAGTTGATTTGAGGTCCAAATGAGGTTTGTTTCACCCCTTGAGATGTGGAAGGGCTAGCACCATACTTTGAACCCTCAACGCTGGAGAAAAACCAACTTATTCTATGACCAAGAGACCCAGGAGACCCATTTTTTGCCCCAAAAACAAAACTGGGTCCCACAGGATGATTTGCATTGAGATTGAGCTGCCAATCCCTAGGTCATGATTTATGGAGCCTTCTAAACTCGACTTGGCACTAGAGGAGCCTAATGCTTTCCCTAAAAGGGCTACGCTGGCATAATATCAACATTTCAACCTCTTTTGTGGGCTAACTTCTATATTTTGCATTGGCTATGAGGTTGGCTTGTAACCTCACGTAGCCTGAAGCGCATTATTTTACAATTTGAGGGGCTGTTAGGCTAAGTTAGAGTTCATTAGATATGCATAAATAAGAGAGAGGTTATTTCACTCTCTCATAATCATCACACATGGAATTTGATCACGTAGAGGATTTTTGCTAGTGTTCCACAAGGACGTTTCCCCCAGGGTCGAGTGTATGCACTCCATGCACCCGGGATGGGGGGACGTCTACGAGTGTGTTTCCCCACACACCCTTTTTGGGGAGTCGTGCGGAGATGCATGGGTTGCATTTCCCTAGATAGAGGGGCGTGACTCCCCAAAAGGGGTGCTTTTGGGTATCCCCCCCTCAAAAGGGATGCTTCTAGGCATCCTCTTTTGAGGGGGGACACATCCCCCCCCTTGAATTTTTCTAATAACACCTAACATAAAAAATAAAATAAAAAAATTGAAAATTAACGTATTACGAAACTTCAAAATAAAAAATAAAACGTATTACGAAACTTCATTTCCCAAATTTTCTTGGCCGCCATCGAGCTCTGCTAAGTTCTCTTTGTCGTCGTTGAACTGTGCTCTTCTGTAGCTATCGCGCTCTTCTCTCCTGTCGTTGAGCTTTGCTCTACTGCTTGCCGTCGAGCAACATTCGCATTGATGGTCCCAATGACTTCATCAAGCAGATGGATGTAGAGGACCAATCATTGAGATTGAGTCCTTGATGTTGATTTTATTTTTAGTGTTCATTATCCATTTTTACTTTTTATTTTTAGCTTTTGAGTGGTGACACTAGATATTAATGACCTCACACACATTCTTGACTCCTCACTCTTAACTATTTTTTATTTTGAGAGTTTGAGTTATATAAATTTTGAATTTAGTAATTTACTATTTTAGTGTTCAAACTTCAATATCTAGTATATAGTTATACTAATATACTAGTTTGTTTTGCTTTCAATTTAGATTCTAGAATGACGAATTTACTTGTTAAATCAATGTAGATTGTAAAATGATGATTGATGAATGTCTTTGAATATTTCATTATTGAATTTTATTATTGAATCTCATCTTATGGATGAATGGTGAGTATGGATCAATATTGTCATTATTTAATTCAATTATGAATTTAAATTTTGTGTGGGGATGAAATTTCAATGTATTACTATTAGTCTATATATTCCTTCATTATTGAATATTAGCTTGAATATATATATAACCCAGTGTACCCTCGCACCCCCAAAATTTCCCTAAAATTTGAGGGTACTCCCACATGTCCCCCCTGTGCGTCTCTCCGCACCTGCATTGTTGAGTTTTCTTGGGTGTTGGGGTATGATCAGATGTGCTCTAGCTCCCAAAATTGGTGGAGGAACTAGAG
Organism: Pinus albicaulis; assembly: GCA_034641835.2. Taxonomy (NCBI): domain Eukaryota; kingdom Viridiplantae; phylum Streptophyta; class Pinopsida; order Pinales; family Pinaceae; genus Pinus; species Pinus albicaulis. Next base: position 477,262,060 of record CM076584.1, read on the forward strand.
TACATGAGATCTCCAAGGCCCAAAAAGGGATTTGGGAAATTTCATCTAGTTTGGGAGATAATTAATTAATTAATAATTTAATTATGGACCCTAAGTCTAACTTAGTAACATTAAATTATTAAAGGTAATTAATTAAAACATGTGATGAAATTGTCTTAAGTCACACGGATCAAGCTTTCTTTTAATCTTAGCCATTGATTCAAGATCTGATCATGGTCGTTGGTTTCCCAACGAGAAAGTATAAAGGAAAGGATTCGAGTCAGTTGGATGACATACACACGGAGGCAGAGCACTGAGACTAAGCTGAAATTCAAGAGAGGGTTTGCTAAGAATTTTCAGAAGTGTTTCAGCTGCAGAGAGGGGTAGTGTAGACAAAGGGGATGGTCTGATCCCAGTGCCTAGAATCAGAGAGAGGCAGAGAGCAGCGTCCAAAGGCAACACAAAGAAGCAAAGGCAGCAACAGCAGTTACGCAGCAGCTGTGTAGCACAGAGACAACTTCAGCTACGCAGGTGCTACGAAGTCCCTTCCGGGACAGCGCTGGGTAGTAGGGGACCCATCTGGGTTATGCAGAGACCCGGCAGCGTAGGGTTTGCGTCACCCATTCTGGAGTTACGCAACACTCTCCAAGCCAGCGCAGAGGCCCTTAGAGGCTGTCTAGGTTGACACGGGGGCTTCAGGGGCAGCGCTGGGGTGTCTAGGGCCAGAATTTGGCCGAGTCTTGTAGATCTCGTTTGAGGCTGTGGATCAGTCAAGGTTTTGGCTTCAGAATAGCAGGTTAGCTGCATATCTATCTTTTTTCCTGTCGGGTTAACCAGTGTGGTGCCCAGATTTGTTGTATTCAGAAAACTACTTAATAATATAGACCCTCCAGCTGCCAGAAGACCCGTTTTCCTGCATTGGGTTTTTTCGGGGACAGTTGTCCAAAAAATCTTGTGTGTCACTTTGTCCATTGTGCATGTACTTTTCTGTTTTAGATCTGAATCGGTGAAAGTCTGTTATGTGTTTACTTTGATGTTAATCTGAAGATTTCAGCATTTATAACTTGTTTAAGTACGATAAGTATAACCAGATCTAACAGTAGATTTCTGCATAAAGTAATGTTTAGAAATTTTCATGTGGTGTCAGAGAAATTGCAGATCTAGTAGGGTCAACAGCAGAAGACTGAAGAATCTTGCTGCAGAAAGCAGCAGAGAGAGCAACAACAGCAACAGAAAGCCAGATTTGGAGGGACACAGTTTCAGAGGTAGCAAAGCCATGCAGAGGTCAGGGTGATGCAATCCTACGCAATCTCCACGTAGTCTCTACGCAGAGCTGGGACTGTCTGCTCACATAGAGGGCAGCTAGTGTGACGCAGATCTTAAGTTGTCTGACTAGAAGTGCTGGAAGTAGAGTTGCAGAACTTTAGAAGTTGTTGGTGGGGTTAAATTTCTGAAGATTCAGAATTTAGCCTAAGCACTGGGAGACAAAGAGCGGGCGGAGATCAACTTCTTAGAGGGTTTCTAGCCAAATAGATCTGCAGATCGATCAGAGGATCGAAGAGAGCTTCTTCGTTATTTTTGCAGGTTTCCAAGAGAGGAAATCAGTTGTCAAAGGGAGCAGAGGATGCCTTTTTCACCAAGGACCCTAGATCCGAGCTTCAGTAGAGAAGCAGGGAGAGGAAGTTCTGACAGAGTAGATTTGAGCTTATGGCACCTCACGGACTACATCTTCAGGATAGGTTGGATGGCCTGCCCAACTTTGCAATCTGGAAGGCCAGAGTCCTGGTAGTCATGGAGGCATACAGTCTAAGAGACCATGCAGAAAAAGTCTTGGCCACGTCGATCGCTGTGGATCTCTTGAAGAAGCATGAGGAAGATGCGACACATGCCAAATGTTTCATAATGGATGGGGTTAAGGATCATATTGTTCCACACATAGCTGAAGAGAAAACAGCTCATGAGATGTGGAAAGCCTTGACAACCCTTTATGAAGGGAAGTCCGTCCAGAGGAGAATGCTTTTGGAGAATCAGTTGCAGTCATTCATGATGACCAAGGGAGAAGAAATAGAGCCCTTCCTTTTCAGGCTACAGTCGATCAGAGATTAGTTGTCTACCATGGGTGCAAAGGTGGAGGATGATGTGATGGTAAGGAATGCACTCAATGTGGTCATAGAAGAGTGGGAAACCTTTGTCCAAAGTGTCTTGGGTAGAGCAGACCTTCCTGACTGGGACAATATGTGGGCAATCCTTCGTCAAGAAGAACTTTGTAGGATTACCAAGAGGTAGCACAACACGGGATCTAGTAAAGTGAAAAAGGAAGAGGAAGATGATGCAGCCTTAGCATCAAAGAGGTAGCAAGGGAAGAAGAAGCGTGATCTATCCAAGATCAAGTGTTTCCAATTCGGCGAACTAGGACATTTCGCCAGCAATTGTCCACAAAAGAAGAAGGACAAGGAAGCTTCTCCTTCCAAGGCTGCTGTGGCGGATAATGGGCCAGAAGATGATGTAGCCATGAGCGCTCATGAACCACGAAAGTGGGGCGACATGGACCTGTAGAGCAGCTACAGATTGGTGGCAGGATCCTTGAGCAGCTCATCTCTTGGATCACATCCGAGCTACGAGAGCCTTAAGACAGTAGTGGGACAAGTGGAGTATTTGGTGCAGAGAATCACGGATGGAGCAGAGGCAGAGCTGAAGGCTGAAGGGAGCAAAACAGTGCAGATGCAGCAGCAGCAACGTAGGGGCTGATGTGATTTCAGCAGCACAGAGCAGAGCTGTAGCAGCGTGGAGGCTTCAGGAGGACAGTGCAGCGCAACAACATCGTGAGAGACTTCAGCATAAGGGGTTGATGGGACTTCAATAGTGCAAAGGGAGTTTTCTTACGCAGTGCAGAGCTGTTGCTGTGCGTCATCCTCCAGATGACAGCACAAATCAGTAGCCGATGGAGCTTCAGTGATGAGAATGCAGCCCAACTGACTTGTCTGTCAAAGATTGGGTAGGAGCTTCAGTTGTTTCTCTCAACAACTGAATTTGCAGTGCAACAGATGGCAGCACAGATGCAACTGATTGAGAGGGAGCTGTAGTACAGATACGACAGTGGCGGTGGCAGCGTCATGGGCAACAGCAGCACAGTGATGAAGGGTAGAAGGTACAACATCAGTGCAGAGACCCACACCAGAGATCAGTGCAGAGCTTCAGGGTGAAGCAGAGTTTTACTAGAGCACATTCCTCGCTGAGAGGGAGTGTTGAATTTTCTTGAGTGTTGGGGTAGCATTTGATGTGCTCTAGCTCCCAAAATTGGTGGAGAGACTAGAGTACATGAGATCTCCAAGACCCAGAAAGGGATTTGGGAAATTTCATCCAGTTTGGGAGATAATTAATTAATTAATAATTTTAATTATGGACCCTAAGTCTAACTTAGGAAAATTAAATTATTAAAGGTAATTAATTAAAATATGTGATGAAATTGTCTTAAGTCACACAGATCAAGCTTTCTTTTAATCTTAGCCATCGATGCAAGATCTGATCATGGCCATTGGTTTCCCAATGAGAAAGTATAAAAGAAAGGTTTGGGGTCAGTTGGAGGACACACACACGAAGGCAGGGCACTGAGACTAAGTTGAAATTATAGGGCAGGGTTTGCTAGGAATTTTCAGAAGTGTTTCAGCCATTGTTTTAAAAATCAGACTCGGGTTCCGAAACAGCCGAGGGTTGGCTCTGACTCCGACTCTGACTCACTATTGACTCGACCGGTTTGGTTTCAATGACTCGGTCTTTGTAAGAAATACATTAAATATAAATTTTATTATAAAAAAACATAATTTTGAAGATTTTCATTCATGTTTCCAAACACAAAGCATGAATATATCCATTATATCAAAATTGCACCCAGTGCACTGTCCAATACATGATGACGATATAGAGATCAAAACAAAAAACATAACCAAGGAGGCTCTAAATGGCCTCTACAACAAAACATGAATAGTCACTTCTGTTAGACATCTGACAAGACAATATCCTCTGCCTCAAACTTTGAACCAGAGGGGGAAACCGATCACTCCTCCTCTGAATCAACATCCTCAACTAGAACTGTAGCATGTTGAGCCTGAGATAGACGAGTTATGCGCCTTCGTCATGGCTGACTAGAGGAAGTGCCTGCGGCTGCAAATGGAGGACTTGGAGTTGGGACTGGGCTTGCTACTAGTGGATCTACATTGGCTCCAAACGGTTTCTCTTCTTTTTGTGAATCCTCTCAAAGACCGACCAATTGCGCTCACACCCAGAAGCACTGCAAGTTTGACTCAAAATGCGGAGTGCAAATCTCTACAATTTAGGACAATGGCTCGGTCGACTCGGTGTATGGCTCGATCGGATTGGTGTACGGCTCAGTTGGCTTGGTCGACTTGGTCAGCTCGGTGTACGGCTTGGCTGGCTCGGTCACAAATCAGCCTCCGTACCGGTTTTTCCAACGAGTCGGTTCGGTCGAGGGTTTGGCTCGGTTGACTCGGCCGATATCGAGCCGGTCCAGCCAATTTTTAAAACTATGGTTTCAGCTGCAGAGAGGGGTAGTGTAGGAAAAGGGGATGATTTGATCCCAGTGCCTAGAATCAGCAAGAGGCAGAAAGCGGCATCCAGAGGACTGCGCAGCAGCTGCGCAACGCAAAGACAGCTTCAGCTACGCAGATGCTACACAGTCCCTTCTGGGACAGCGCTGGGCAGCAGGGGACCCATCTAGGTTACGCAAAGACCTTTCTAGGGCAGCGTAGGGTCCGCTTCACCCATTCTGGGGTTACAGAACCCTCTCCAGGCCAGCACAGAGGCACTCAAAGGTTGTCTAGGCTGACGCAGGGGCTTTAGGGGCAGCGCTGGGGTTTCTAGGGCTAGAATTTGGCCGAGTCTTGTAAATCCCGTTTGAGGGTGTGGATCAGTCAAGGTTTTGGCTTCAGAACAGCAGGTTAGCTGCAGATCTATCTCTGTCGGGTTAACCAATGTGGTGCCCATATTTGTTGTATTCAGAAAACTACTTAATAATATAGATCCTCCAATAGCCAGAAGGTCGGTTTTCTTGCATTGAGTTTTTCCGGGGACAATTGTCTAGAAAATCTTGTGTGTCACTTTGTTTATTGTGCATGTACTTTTTTGTTTTAGATCTGAATCGGGGAAAGTCTGTTATGTGTTTACTTCGATGTTAATTTGAAGACTTCAGCATGAATAACTTGTTTAAGTAGGAGAAGTATAACCATATCTAAAAGTAGATTTCTGCATAAAGTAACATTCTAAAATTTTCACACGCATCTCCTCTCACCAGAGTCTTGGTGGAACATCGATTTTTGCACTTATTCGTTCTTGGCTATTGGAAATCTCTTGGATGCATTTCAATATATGGAAGTTATTTTTTATTATCCTCAGAGCTACTTCTTTGGACAATGGAGGGATATACCACTTGTTGTGTAGTAAGTGCTTATTGTTGTTCTCTATCTTAAAATTGTCTAATGTATAGAATTGCTGCTTTAAGGTTATGCTATTTTGTTCCCTAATTGTTGAAAATTAATTTTGAAAGGCTATCTAGTTGAGTATTGCATATGTTATTCATTGTACTATGTACAACATCTAATGAATGTTCCTAGTGGAGGAAATCTTTAATCTCTCCATCAAACTCCATTTTCTTTTGAAGTGGATAAATGTAAAAGTTGATACCTAGGGCATCAATTTTAGCCTCCTTAGAAAGGATCTAGCTTATCTATTTCATCCTTGACTTGGTATGCTTGAAGGACAAGGCAGTAGTCCAAGTCATTGGTGATCAATCATAAATTTTCTCCATAATTTTCTCCCCTAAAAATCGATCCTTTTAAGGCTAGGGAGAAACTCTAGGGCTTGCAGTGAAATTTTAGGGAGGAGGCCTTTAGGTGATTTGAGAGCCCAAACATCAAGCTTAGGGTCTAAGCTACCTATTCTCCAAGTTTAGTGTGCATCCACTCAAATTCCATTCATAAAATCTCTTGCCCTAGGTGTTGCTCCAAGAGGGAACCGCTAGTTCTTTTCCCCTCAACTTGAGGACTTCCTTGAAGGTTGTATGAGCTTAGTACTTGTTGAAGTAGATCAATTGTTGTTGCTATTATGTCTAGAACCCTAGGAATGTCCATTGCTTCTTTGACTGGCACTTACAAGTGCCCCCTGTTCTCTTTCCTTGCCATGCTCATCTTTGACCTTCTGTTCCACAGCCTCATGCTGTATCTTTTGCTTGGAAATCCTTGGAAGACTAAGCTACCTACTTTTGACTCGTCAACTTCTTTCCGAAACCTACTTCAAATCGACACCACACTGTGCTCTGGTCATGTCTCTTCTTTTTTTGATCCATAGGCAATGATTTAGGGCTTCCCTCATGAGAGAGATTTATCACTAGCCCACATATGCCTCTAGACATCATAGCACTTTTGTGATACCAGGCTCTGATACCAGTCGTTAGGAATATGAGCAAGAAGAATACCATTAAATACAAGCAAATACATCCCATATCAGCAAGATTGTATCTTGGAAAACCCTTGTGGGAAAATACCAGTCATGAAGATCTTTGATTTCCCTTTGGCCGAATCTGGCCTAGTTAACAGCGAAGTGAGCCTGACACTCACTTATGGCATGTTATAATGGAGGATCTCAAGCCTATTTATAGGCTTTATTACATGCAATATTATGAGCAACATACCATGGGCCGAAAAATGACGACTCCAGTCTTAAAACTCTTTAGACTCATTCCAGAGTCAAGGTTAACCTAACACAGGTATGATGTTCTACAGGACCAACATCTTGAGATTTATGCCCCTTGCAGGGGCAACCCAGATGAGTAGCACTATGATGTATATTCGAACATAGCTGTCCACTTTTTTATTTTCCTGCAATTTCAGTTCCTTTTGATTTTGTTAAGGTGGGTACCACTAGGATGTAACACTTTTTTCCTATAAAGCAATGCAATCTAGTGGACATATAATAAATTTGGTTCGACTCTCTCTCTCTCTCTACTATTTTAACTTCAGTTGACTTAGTGGAGGTCTGGATGACCTATTCTGGACATTCTATTCGGGACATTCCCGAAATGTTCTAGGTACTTGCTAGGGGCTCCAGAAAATTGCTTGCACAATGAAGAAGAATTGAAATCATTGAATTAATCATAGGGTAGAATTATTCTTATGTTTAGATCAACATTCTGTATTTAATAAAAAATGGGGTATACTTTATGGTTTGGGAACTATTATTTTCCGTATTTACTTAATTGGTCGGTTCGATTAGGACCAACAAAATATAGACGAATGTGGGAACAGGTTAGTTGACATGAAATGATTGGGAAACAGCTAGGGAACATTTCCAGGCCATTTCATGGGATGTTTCAGAAATGGAATAGTTCCAAACTTTCCCAGGTTGGGCTGTTTCGTGCAGCAGAGAATACATGAATGTCAATACTAAATATCACTAGAGGCCATTTTTTCAAGAATTCTGAATTTATTTATATATCTTGTTGAACTCAATTTGGTTATATCTTGTGGCATGGTGGCTATATGATCACGCTTGCCTGCTAATTTCTGATATTGGATAAATTGGATTCTAGATGAAGATTTTTCAATTTTGAGAATTAGTAATATCTGGTGCATAATTTAATTTTCTTTGGTCAATACCTATCGGTGTGCTTACCATTTGAACTTCTTTCCTGATTCTTAATTAATGCCACTGCCATGTTGTAATTAGTGTTTTTTCTCTTCAGATTCTTTGTGATCGTGAGTTACCTTTTGTGGGCCTATTAGAAAAAGTGGAGCGAGAATTGGTTTGGAAGGTATTGTCACTGAATAGCATTCTACTACTAATGCCTGACTTTTATGACTTTATTGCTTTTACAATCCTGAATTGAAGGTTTGAGCATCTTCACATTTAGTGGCTTGATTTCAGATAACTCTTTAAGAATTAGATACCATTTGAAAATGCATATATGATGGCATATTCTAAGTTAGGCAGAACATACTTTGCAGGCAGAATGCTCGGACATCACCGCAAAACCAAATCCTTACAAGCTCCTTTATGCTTTTTACATGTATAGACAAAACTGGCGAAGGGCTGCTGATTACATTTATAGGTATACTGCCCGCCTGAAGGAAGAGGGTGTCTTGAAAGTGCACTTGCAACTATCTTTCACATTGCAAGAAAGATTGCAAGGGCTGACTGCTGCTATTAATGCTCTGCATTTAGTTGATCCTGCATATGCTTGGATTGATTTTCGACAAGAGAGCTCTGTTAGGTTGGATTGGAATTCTCCTAGTAAAAGAGCTCGTACATTCATGGATGAAAATTGTATGTCTTGTCAACCTTCAGTGTATGTGATTTGAGTATATGTAGCACTGCTATAATAATTAGTATTTCTTGTATTTTACTCACCTTTGACACCATGTAATGCAACCATGTCAGATTTGGAGAATTGTGCAAAAATCCATTACCATCACATGCTATGATTGCTAAATTGTCTTTGTTTCTGTACAATGTACCTATTGCAGTGTTCTTCTAGACTGATTTTGTGTGCATTGTTACAGCTGTAGTCCCTATCCAGAAGGAATCTGCAAAGCAATATCAACCTATTGATATTGAGCAGCTGGAAAATGAATACGTGCTAACTTCGGCACATCTCCAACTTGCAGCTGCAAATGTCAAGCATTCTTCACTAGGTCAGTACCAATCTCATATTCTTGCATTTATGCAATTTTCTCATCATGGAGTTCACTCTGGCACTTCTGCTCTGATGAAACATCAAATACATTGGAATGCTGGATTGCTATGTTTCGGAGTGCTACATTCCTCGTGGCAAGGGAGTAATATTTTGTATTGCCAGTTATTAGGTTGTTGTTTCTTTAATATTTTATAATTTAAAGAGCTCCGGCAAAGAGAGAAAATAAGAGACAAGGGTCACGCTTTAAATGGGAAGTTTTGTAGGTTTTAGTTCATTGTTTTCCTGGTCATATGAATAAAATGTTGATATTCCCAACTCTTAACAAATAGTCACATGATTATTTATCCCTATGGAATCAATTTTGCTTCTTCTACTATGTAGTTTAACATTTGTACTGTTTAAGCATAACAATTTAATTCATAACTTTAAGCATTGTTAGAAAAGTGGAATTCCAAACATTCTAGACACTGTGATAACTGATCAAATCCAGGAATACGACTCTTAAAGGCTTTTAACCTACGGTAAATAATAAAATACAACACTAACTATTTTTGACTAAAACTTACTAACATTGTTGTTTGTGCAGGAGGTGATATACTACCATCAGATCTGGTGGTATTGTTGGTGCAGTCCAACTTATATGAGATGGCATTTACAGTTATTTTCAAATTTTGGAGGGATTCATCACTAAAGAGGTTATATTTACTAGTTTGAATATTTAAGAGAATGCATTTTCTTCTGGTGTCGGGCTAAATTTTGTCAATATTGAAGATACACACTTTTCCAGGGAACTAGAGAAAGTTGTCCAGATCATGGCTCAGAAGTGCTGCACAAGTAAATCTAGCTCTTCGTTGATGTAAGTGAGTTTTGAGAAGATACATATAGTGATCTTTTATTGTACAGAGAGCTTTTGTTGAGGCATGGACTGCTGGGGAAATCACTGGTTTTGAAACGTTCAGTGCTGAAAAGTATTTATCCTTGTCCAGGAAGGAATCACCTGCAAATGTGCTTCTCATACCATCTTCAGCAAGGGAGGATCAAACTGATGTTGATATTTTGTGTGGCACTAACTTTCAGACTGTACAACACACAAATTCGAAGACTGCATGGCATGTGCTTCAATTATATCTTGTAAGGACTGGTTTCCCTTTGGTTAAAAATTCATACCATATTACCACATGTGATGATAATTAGCTTTTCTTGAAAAGAAATAATAGCTTACCCAAATGATATTAATTATGCAGTTTCAGTTAATTTTTTGTATATGTTGTTCTGTGGTTGAATTATTCAATATCCTTTTGGGTAACCCCATTGTGGGCTGGAAGCCTTCAGCCTAGATGTGACATCCGAGGGGGTTCTACAGTGTGAGATACATGATAGAGCAAATGTGTCCACAATAGCATGATACTATGTTCTTGAGGGGATTGAACCCATGTATCTGCCGTTAAAGTGAACTTGATTTACCAGTTGATCGCATTCCTCTTGATGTAATGCTAGGTAATTTGTTATGAATTTGGATTGAACCAGATTCTTTTGTCATTGGGTATCTAATTAAAAATGTCTTAGCAAAATGTCAAACAAATAAAGAGCAGTTTTTCTTGATAAAAAAATGTAAGAGTTGTGGTAAATTTGTATCCAGATTGATCTTGGTCCTTTATGGGCACGCGCACATGCACATACACTCCTTCATTCCCCGGGAGAGTGGATGACGTGTGTTTATCTGCATGCACATATGCAATTTCATACGTTGAAGTCAACACATCATCTTCTCCTACCTATTCAACCTCTTTTTTAATTTTTGGATCTAGATCTACTCTTGTAAGAATGAACATGACTAAGAAAAGTTTATAGATGCTCGCATGAAAGGGTACGTCAACATCAAAATTATCATAATTGCCATTGGTTGCTTGGTAATATTGCCAGAGTAGGGGTGTTTTGTAACCCCTGCCAAGGTTCAGATCCCCTAGGGACATGTTTCATCTCATGCTGCCATCTTTCCTCTGCAAGCAGGCTGTCTCAAGTATTTGGGGCTATGTGCTAACCTTGAGTAATATGTGTGGAATACATACTCCTTGCATGCGACTTCTTGGCTGAAGGGATGTTTCTAGAGTGTTATAAGTCAACTGTACATCTTGAGGAATCTCACCTCGACCCCCATCAATTATGGAAACATATATTTAGAATCGTTGTTTTGAGATTGACTAAAAGGAGTTTTCTATCTCTATTAGTTGAGAGAGTTACCCCACCAATTCATCCAAAATTGAATTCACTCTTGTTGGCAATAATTCCCCTGACAAACTTGAATAAGATCTAGAACATAGTAGGACATAGACCTTCATCTAAGGCAAGAAGCACTATAATACAAGCACTTGGTGTTGATTTTTCTACTGTGCAAATTTGTACTACTCGGAATCCTATTGTAGCAACTGATGGAAAATCTTCTATTTGTTATTTACTTAACAAATTAATTACTGTGTTCTACAAGAAAATATCGAAATCCATACACTACAACCTTCACAAATCAAACTGCGGAAGAAAAACAAGTGCGGAAACAACATCTGAGCAATAGAAAATCATAGACACATGTAACAACGTTGTTTTTGGACTAATGTCTGCGAAAAAACCCAATGCGAGAAAACTGATGTAGCAGCTGAGGGTTTTTATATTATGCAGTAAATTCTGAGTACAAATCTATGATTGACGAATCTGTCAAATCATGTAGAGAAACTGACAAGTAAAATCTTGTGAGATAAACCTCTCTCCTCCACGGGAACCTGACACTGACCTGCACCCAAAAGGAGTTGCTCTACAACACAACTGTAGTTGCTCTCTGTCTCTGCATTGGTCTCTTTGTTGGCTGGAAACTGGGGCCTTCTAGTCTCCTGAAACTCTCTCCGAGAATTGGCACTGACCCAACATTGTCTCCTCAACAGAAAACATAATCCCTCTCAGGCTCTATGCAGTGCCTGCGTAGCCTCTGCGTCACTAGCTCTGTGCTGCCTTTGTGGCTTCTATTTCCTCCTTTACTATGCAATCTCTGGATCAAGAATTCTTCCAATCGAAATAACTGCCCCTCTCTGCAAAGAATCTCTCAATCGATCTTTCCTCCAAGCACTGCTCGCTTCGGAAATTTGATCTCTTGATCCTCTAGCGCTCTCGGTGTGTTTTCCAAATGACCCTTCAAGTCCTTATAATCTTCTCGTTGAAACTTCAATGGTCGAGATTAAATCTCTAATCAACGGCTAAGATTAACATATGACTTGATCTCTGCCTTTTCTAGAACATTCACGCTCTGTTTTATTAATACCCTTTAATTATTTTATTTTCCTAATTTTAGACTTATGGCCCCTTTAAAAATAATTAATTATTTTAATAAAACACATTCTGAGTGGAATTTTCCGAAACGATTTTTGGGTTCTCTGGAATAAATGTGCCTAAGCCTCCCTGCTAATTTTGAGACTTAGAGCACATCCTATGCTACCCAAATCAACACTCCCTCTTAGCGAGGAATGTGCTCTAACAATACACCCTGTTGATTATTTCTTTGACTCTGCAACATCTCTCTTTGCGTTGTTGATGTCTGACACTGCTGCCCACCAACACTGTGCAAACGTTGCATTTGTATTGTTGCTGAGCCTGCCACTGTCAACACTGCATCCGTACTGCAACTCCTCAAACTCTGCATCCGTGTTGTAGCTGGCCCTGCCACTGTACTGCAACGTTGTTGCTTATTGCAACATAAAAACATTCAAAACTGAACAAGTGTTCAGCATGATGTATCTCGGAACTGAAGATCTGACTGCTACTATCCTTTGTGTAGTCCCTCTGAAGCTGTTGTGCTGCTACTGACTTTGCATTGTGCCTTCATGCACTGTTGCAAACTCTGATCTGCGCTGCTCAGACTCTGGTGCTGCTAACCACTGCACTGTCACTTCTGCACTCCTCTGCACCACCTGGCACTCGTCCATCCTGCTACATTTTATTTGGGCTCTCCTAGCAAGGTATTGATCTAATAATTGGTCTCGTCAAGGATCCTGCCCATCTTGTAGATCTCTGGATCTACAGCTCCAAATCACCCCACCTCCCTCCTGGAGATATATGGGCAATCATGGCGAACTCCTCCTCATTGATCCTTGTAGATGTGGCCTATGGATCATGCTTTTCATCCTTGTCTCTCTTCTTGAGAGGACATTGTGTGGCCTAATGACCCATCTCGCCACACTGGAAGCATTTGATCTTGGAAAGGTCCTTCTTCCTCCTGTGCTGCTCCCATTGCCCCTTTGATGTAAGGGCTACATTTTTCTCCTCCACCTTTGGCTTCTTCTGACTGCTACTACTGCCCTCAAGTTGACACTTGAGTAAGTCCCTCCTCATCTCTTCTTGTTGAAGAGATGCCCACATTGACTCTCAGTCCGTCAAATTCTCTCTGCCCAGGATGCTCTTGACAAAGACTTGATAGTCTTCGAACAATGAGTTGAGGGCCAATCTGACCATCTTTGTGGCCTGAGGAGTTGATCCTACAGTTGCTAGTTGATCTCGGTTCTCTTGAAATCTCACCAGGAACAGATCAATACACTCACCCTTCTGCATCCTGGTAGTCTGCATCTTCTCCTCTAAAAACATCTTCTGTTGCTTAGAAGATCCCTGATATAGCTTCTCTAGGGCCTGCCACATTTCTCTAGCAGTCCCTTTGCTAGCTATGTGACACACGATATGATCCTTCACTCCATCGAGGATCAAGCACTTTGCCTTAGTCATATCCTTTTTGAATGCTTTCATAGGATCCGCATCTACTGGTTCAGCCATCACACCAAATGCAAGGATCGATTGCCCATATATCTTAACCAGATTTGGCCATGATTGCCCATATATCACATAGGTGGAGGCTCCCTCCAACAGATCTTGTTCTCTCATCCCACTTGTTGCCATCTCTGCCGACTGAAAAAAAGATGTCGAACTAGCTCCCTCTCTCTCTTTTACGCAACTCTGGCATGGCCTACGCACTTTGTGCTGGAGATGGTAGATTTGCCAACCAATACTGCTGCTCAACTCTCGAAAAATAGAATTCCCTGAGGAAGAACATTCTCTCAAAGTGTCTCCAGATCTCTCCTATGATACTTTTTGCACTAGCAATTACTGCTACGTAGAAAACTGCGTTCCTCCAGCTATTGATCTGTTGCACTGCTCCCTCAGCCTCTTACCAAATTGCAACCTGGAAAAATCTTACCTCTTTGTCGAATCACTCAGAGAGAGATGTTCCTTGCTGGTTTTAGCCCTCCTGGCTTAGACTGCGCACTAATTGGGGAATCAATCTGGTGCCTACGCAACTCCTTGATCCTCGACTTCTGCTATGACGCTGGATCTGCTCTCTTGCTCCTCCTTCAGTGAGCTACACAAGTTCTGATACTGTGTGAAAATTCGTTCTACCTGGAATGCTACTGCAACAACTGATGGAAAATCTTCTATTTGTTATTCACTTAGCAAATTATTACTGTGTTCTACAAGCAAATATCGAAATCCATACACTACAGCCTTCACAAATAAAACTGCAAAAGAAAAATAAGTGTGGAAACAAGATCTGAGCAATAGAAAATGATAGACACATCTGATACTGTTGTTTTTGGACTAATGTCCTCAAAAAAACCCAATGCGGAAAAATCGGTGCAACAGTTGTGGGTTTATATATTATGCAGTAAATTCTGAGTACAAATCTATAATTCACGAATCTGTCAAATCATGCAGAGAAACTGACAAGTAAAATCTTGTGAGACAAGCCTCACTCCATGGGAACACGACACTGACCTGCACCCCAAACGAGTTGCTCTACGTTGCCTCTGCGCAGTGACTGTGTCACTCTGCGCAGTCTCTCCGTCACAGTTGTAGCTGCTCTCTATCTCTGCGCTGGTCTCTTTGCTGGCTGGAAACTGGGGCCTTCTAGCCTCCATAAACTCTCTCCAAGAACTGGCACTGACCCAACGTTGTCTCCTCAACAGAAAAGGGAATCCCTCTCAGGCTTTCTGTGTTGATTTATGGTAGCATCAGATGTGCTGTAGCCTTGTAATTTTGTATATGGGCTAAGACACATGTCTTCCATAATACCCAAAAAGGGTTTTGGAAGATTCCACTTAGAGATGGTTTAATTAAAATAACTAATCGTTTTTAATGTTTTCCTAAGTGTAAACTTAGGGAAACTGATTAATTAAAGGGTATTAATCCAACTTAATGTGAATCTTGGATCGCCTCCAAGTTAATCTTAGCCCTTGATTATGTTTCAATCTTGGTCGTTGAAGGTTCAACAGAAGAATATAAGGAGGAGGGTGAGGGGCCTATGGAAACACACATCAGACAGAGAAAGAATCAAGAGTTCGATTTCTTTAGTGAAAGGAAGAATCGAAGTGATTCTCATTTGTAGAGAGGGGATGGTGAAATCTCCAGGAGGGAGAATTTCTGAAGCATAGAGAGTGCATGAAGAGGAGTGAGAGAGGAGCCAAAGCATTAGTGCAGTGTTACCCTAGCAACAGTTATGCTAGGCCAACGCAAAGAAGGAGAGGGAGTGTTGATTTCTGTTAAAAGGGTAGCTGAGGGTTCATCCAGTGTCAGGAGGACAGTTCTGGAAGGAAGGAACACTCTAGTCTCACACAACAGCAAGCATAGAAGCAGCCATGACAAGCAGCAGATGCAGAAACAGTCAGGGTGGGTGCATGTCAATGCCGAAACTTCGTGGTGATGTGAGAATTGTCTCACTCAGCCTTTTCTCATCAAATTCTTCAAGTGATTGTTTGACATTTACAATCACACATATGTATTCAGAATTTCTGCATAATAAGGAAACCCTCAAATCTGCTGCACCGGTTTTCCCACATTGGGTTTTTTCGGGGACAATTGTCCAAAAATAACGGTGTCTATGTGTGATTATTTGTGTTATTTTTATATGTGAATTGTTAATCATGAAGTCTGCAACATATTTTATTTTGTTATTTAACACGAGAAATGTTAAATAATTGTGTTTGACAATGCAATAGAAGAAATTCAATAAGTAGCTGTAGTAGAATTCTCCATTATAGAATTTTCACATGGTATCAGAGCTGTCAGATCCAAAGGGAGCAAGGTCAGAAAAGGGATTGCGTAAACCAGAAGCTTTAGATGGACGCAACACAGAGAGAAGAAAGCACAGATAAGTATGATAGACTTAGATGTTTTATCCTCTAGGTTAAAAGAGGATGGTACATGCCTATCAAGTTCAGCATCTGCAGGAATCTGGTATATTGATAGCGGGGCTTCAGCTCATATGACTGGAGTACGAGAATACTTCTCGAGCTATAGGGAAGAGAAGATGAACTTCTAGATCACTATGGGAAATAGCGCGAAGTGCACTCTAATTGGGAGAGGATCCGTAGTGTTTCAGACGGAAGCCGGAACCAGTGTCAAGATCACGGATGTACTACAAGTACCAGGGTTGGGGATGAATCTAATCTCAGTATCCCAGTTGCAGGACAAAGTGTATACCGTATGACATACACTTTACTGGAAAGAAAGTATATGTCAAGCATCCCAGTTGGAAGCAAACAAGGTAGATCGGAGTCAGAAGCAACATACTATACAGGTTGCAGATCGAAACCCCGATGGCACTAGTCAGTAGTAATCTCGAAGACAAGAAAGGGTTGAATGAACTTTGGCATAGAAGAATGGGGCACCTACATCACGGTGCATTGAAGATGCTCAGAGAAACAGTTGATGGGGCACCTGTTCTCAGCATGAAGCATGATGATGTATGCCGAGGATGCGTACTTGGGAAGTACGCTAAGGCAGCTTTTCCCAGAAGTGAAAACAAGGCAGCAGGCATTTTAGGATTGATACACTCAGATATCTGTGGACCAATGTCCGCCAATGCTCTCAAAGGTGGCAAATATTTTGTCACATTCATTGATGATCACTCCAGGAGGACTTGGATCAACTTCCTGAAGACAAAAGATGAAGTCTTTGAAAAGTTCAAAGAATTCAAGGCTCTTGTTGAAAACATGATGGGGAAGAAGATTAAGACATTGCGTTTAGATAATGGTGGGGAATACATAGATGGAGTGTTCATAGATTTTTGTGCAAAGGAGGGCATCAAGAGAGAGTGGACTATGCCATACAATCCAGAGCAGAATGGTGTGGTAGAACGGAAGAACAGAACAATTGTAGGAGCAGCCAAGGCCATGTTATTTGACCTTGATTTACCTCGATATTTATGGGTTGAAGCCTGCAACACAACAGTGTATATCCAGAACAGGACACCTCATAGAGCATTGAGGAAGAAGACTCCTGAAGAAGTTTTCACAGGGAAGAAGCCAGAGGCAGGGCATCTTCGGATATTTGGCAGCATGGCATACTATCATGTATCCAGTGAGAAGAGAAGCAAGCTAGATCAAACTGTAGAAAGGAGGTATCTTGTAGGGTACAGTGACACCTCCAAGGCATATAGGATCTATATTCCTGACAGTAGGAAGGTTGTGATAAGACGCGATGTTAAGTTCATGGAGGATGGAGCATTTCAGAAATCGCGTGATATGCCGACAGAGGATGAAATTGCAGAAGTTCCCTTGGTACAAGAACAGTAGGGGCACCAAGAAGAACAGACAGGAAGTCAGACTTTGGTACCGAGGACAGGTACTAACATTTTCACAGAGGAAGATCAGGAAGACACTCAGTTCGAGGAGCCATTAAATCAGGAGAAAGAGTTGAGAGAGCAGCTTTCCACCAATGGTCGGATCAGCAGGGGAGCTCAGCAAGTACTGAGGGACGCAGAAAACTTTATCAGGACTCCCAGGAATGGGAAGAGACAACACAGACCTCCTGACATGTACCAAGCTATGGTGGCTGAAGTAGAGGAACCTTCTAGCTTCCAGGAAGCTGTTTAGCTCCAAGTATGGGTAGATGCCATGATAGAAGAGTATGCTTCTATCATGACAAATGATGTCTGGGAAGTTGTACATAGACCTCAGAGCAGATCAGTTGTTGGATCACGTTGGATCTACAAGATCAAGTATGCTGCAGATGGCAGTGTAGAGA
The DNA here is from genome assembly GCA_034641835.2 of Pinus albicaulis. Lineage (NCBI taxonomy): Eukaryota > Viridiplantae > Streptophyta > Pinopsida > Pinales > Pinaceae > Pinus > Pinus albicaulis. The sequence goes on from CM076584.1 coordinate 477,279,794, forward strand.
AATACAAGGCAAGGTTCATGGCAAAAGGGTATGCTTAGAAGGAAGGCATTGATTATGAGGAGACCTTCGCACCAGTTACCAGATATACCTCCATCCGGACTGTGATATCCTTAGCTGCACAGATGGGATGGGAGATTCATCAAATGGATGTCAAGACAGCGTTCTTGAATGGAGAAATTGAGGAAGAGGTATATATGGAATAAACAGAGGGTTTTGAGACTCATGAAAGGAGGTCTCATGTTTGCAGATTAAAGAAAGCCTTGTACGGGCTTAAGCAGGCTTTGAGAGAATGGTATGGTCTGATAGATAGCTATTTGCAAAAGATGGGATTTGTCAAGAGTGATGCGGATCCCAATCTTTACTACTTGCTGGTAGAGGATGAGCCATTGGTACTAGTACTGTAGATAATCTGTTTCTCCCAGGATCATGTAGGCTAATCAAGGATTGCAAACCGAATGTAGAAGTTGAATTCAACATGAAGGATTTGGGGTTGATGCACTACTTCCTATTTGTGGAAGTTTGTCAGAAAGATGGAGATATCTTCATGGGACAGGAGAGGTATGCCTTGGAAATTCTGAAGAGGTTTCGAGTGCAGGATTGCAGGCCCATGGCCACACCCATGATCACCAATTGGAAAAAGATAGATGCATCAGAAGATACAGAGGTAGACCCCACCTTATATAGATAGCTCATCAGATCATTAATGTATCTGGTTAACACCAGACCAGACATCTTCTTTGCTGTCAACACTCTTAGTCAATTCATGGTGGAACCCAAAAGAGTGCACTGGGCCGCAGTAAGGCACGTCCTGAGGTATGTACGAGGAACAGTTAGATTAGGTATCAGATATGACAGAGGAGAGGATGTCAGAGTTAGTGGATTCACAGATACAGATTGGGCAGGAAGCTCAGTGGACAAGAAAGTACCTCTGGGTACTGTTTCAGCGTTGGATTAGGAATGGTGTCTTGGTGCAGCAGGAAACGTAAGTCAGTAGCATTGAGCACAATCGAAGCAAAGTACATGGCAGCGAGTACAGCTACATGCGAAGCAATCTGGCTTCGGAAACTTCTTGTGAGTCTATTCAGAATCAGGATGGAGCCAACTAACGTTTACTGTGACAACCAGAGTTGTATCAAACTCTTCGAAAATCTAGTATTTCATGATCGATCCAAACATATTGACATCATATGTCATTTTATCAGAGGCTGTGTTCAATGTGGGGCAGTACAACTCCAGTGTATTCCCACAGGCGAACAAACAACAAACACACTCACTAAGGCTCTGGGGAGAATTAAGTTCACTCAGTTCAGGGGACAACTAGGTATGACTGAAAATCCATTTCAGTAAGGAATGGATCCTCAGCGTAGTTGAAGGAGAGGGTTGCAGTACAATGGAAGTTGGCAACAGTAAGCAAGTCAGCAACAATACAAATGCAACATTTTTTTTGGTGCAGTGTTGGTGAGCAGCATCAACGACACAACAGCAGATGTTACAGAAGTCAGAACAACAACACATTGAGTTGTTTTGCTAGAGCACTTCCCTTGCTAAGAGGGAGTGTTGATTTATGGTAGCATCAGATGTGCTCTAGCCTTGTAATTTTGTATATGGGCTAAGACACATGTATTCCATAATACCCATAAAGGATTTTGGAAGATTCCAACTAGAGATCGTTTAATTAAAATAATTAATCGTTTTTTAATGTTTTCCTAAGTCGAAACTTAGGGAAACTGATTAATAAAAGGGTATTAATTAAACTTAGTGTGAATCTTCTAGAAAAAGTCATGGATCACCTCCAAGTTAATCTTAGCCCTTGATTATGTTTTAATCTTGGCCATTGAAGGTCCAACAGAAGAATATATGGAGGGTGGGGGCCTATGGAAACACACATCATACGGAAGAAGAATCAAGAGTTCGATTTCTTCAGTGAAAGGAAGAATCGAAGTGATTCTCATTTGTAGAGAGAGGAAGGTGAAATCTCCAGGACGGAGAATTTCTGAAGCATAGAGAGTGCATGAAGAGGAGTGAGAGAGGAGCCAAAGCATCAGCGCAGAGTTACCCTAGCAACAGTTACGCTGGGCCAACGCGGAGAAGCAGAGGGAATTTTGATTTATGTTGGAAGGGCATCTGAGGGTTCATCCAGTGTCAGGAGGACAGTTCTAGAAGGAAGGAACACTCGCGTCACACACAACAACAAGCACAGAAGCATGCACGACAAGCAACAACAACAGTGACGTAGTGACAGCGTGAGTGACGCAGTCACTACGCAAAAATCATCCAGAACCAGTCAGGGAGGGTGCAGGTTAGTGCCGGAACTTCGTGGTGAGACTTCAACGACCACGATTAAATTTTAATCAATGGCTAGGATTAACTAGAAATCGATCCATGCACTTTTCTAGAAGATTCTCACCATGAATTAATTAATTCCTTTTAATTAATCATTATTCATAACTAGACTTGGGAAATATTAAAAATTGACTAATTAATTTAATTAAGTTGTGTTTAGGTGGAATTTCCAGAAAGAATTTATGGGTATTGGAGAATACATGTATTCTAATCTCTTTGCCAAATCTCGTGGCTAGAACACATTTGATGCTACAAAAACACTCCCTCTTAGCGAGGAAAGTGTTCTAGTACTGCAACTACTGCTACAATACACTACCTATGCACCATCTCCTGTCACGTTGTTGATGTCTAGCTACTAGTTCCCACCAACCACTGCGCAACTCTGATATTCGTTGGATTTGTGTTGTTGTTGATCCTGCTGAACTGTTGCTAACACTGCATCTGCGCTGCAATTTTGTTGTTGATGCTACTGCAACATCTGCAACTGAGAATTATAAAAAATACTGAACCAACTATGGTCAGTATGATGCATCTGTCACGCGAGCCCTAACTGCTACTAGTCTCTGCGATGTCACTAAAGCCTTTGTGTTGTTGCTGACTCTACAAATGTGCCAACTACATTGTTGCCAACTTTGCACTGTGTTGCTCAGTATTTGACCCCTACTAGCTACTACATTTGTCACTCTGGCATCTGACTGCACCAACTACCACCGGTCCATCCTGCTACTGCATATTACGGGCTCCCGTAGCAAGGTACTGATTCAAGAGGTGGACCTATTCAAGAATCCTGCCCAACCGGTAGCACTCTGGGGCTACAAAACCTAGTCGCCCCACTTCACTCCTGGACGAATGTCTACTATCATGGAAAAATCTTCCTCCAGCCTGGAGGACACCCTATCAATCTCAGCAGAAGCTGCCTGTTGGTCTTGCTTATTCTCCTTGTACTTTTTCCTGAGAGGACACTGAGTGTTGTAGTGGCCTAACTCGCCACACCTGAAGCACTTGACCTTTGACAATTCCTTCTTCCTGTGCTACTCCCCCTGCTCCTTTGATGCGAGGGCCACATTCTCCTCCACCTTGTTTCCACTGATGTGGCTCTTGGCAAGGAGGGCCACATTCAACTGTTGCAAATCTGCCCACATTCTATCCCATCTTGGCAAGGTTTCTCTGCCCAAAATGCTTTGGAGAAACACCTGCCACTCCTCGAAGATAGAATTGAGAACTATATGCACCATCTTTGAAGGTTGAGGTGCTGACCCTATAGCTGCCAAAAAATCTCGGATCTCCTGAAACCTGGCGAGGAAGGGGTCTATGTGCTCCCGCTTCTGCATACAAATACATCTCAACTTCTCCTTTGAGTACATCTTCCGCTGCTCAGAAGATCCTTGGTACATCGTGGAAAGGGAGTCCCACATCTCCTTGGTTGTTCCCAGGCCTTCTATGTGAGAAACCACATGATCCCGAACCCTAATGAGGTTCAATCTCTTCACTCTCACCATCTCCTTCTTGTACTCCTTTAGCTGATCTGGATCGATGGCGACAACCACCACGTTATCGATATACGCTTTGAGATCGTACTCATCTTGAAGGAAGGAAATCCTTGCCTTCCAAATCACATAGTTGGATGATTTATCCAACCTATCTTGATCTCGTAGCCTGGTTGATGCCATCTCAACAAAGATGTGTCAAAAACCTCCTCTTCTCTTCTGCTCAGTTGCTGCTAGGCTCTATGCACTCCCTATTGGAGTGAGTAACTCTGCTCACAACGATTGTTGTTCTGCAAGAGAAATCGAACTTCTGAAGCTACAAGTCCCCTGAGGAAAATTTTCCATCAGTATGTGCTCTTTTTTCCTCCTGACACTATTTTATACTAGAAACTACTGCAAAATAATAACGTCCAGCTAGACATCTGCTCTGCAAGGAAAATACTGACTGCTCCCTCTGCCTTTGGTAATCCTCGATTTGGAGAAGTCCAATTTCTTTGTCGCTCTCTTAGAGAAATTGATTTTTTCTCAAGAAATTGACCCTCCTGGCCAAAGGACTACGCTGCCTCTTACGGTTTCGAATGAATGCTTACACAATGCTAGGAAATTCCTCTTTCCTTCTGCTACTGAGCTCTCTGACTTACAATCTGCGCTATGATACCATGTGAAAATTCGGTTAACCCTGAATCCTATTGCAGCAACTAGAAATAATTCTCCTAATTGTTAAATTAATTCTTGACAATCTATTTGCAATTTTCTACGGAAACTATTGAATTACTCACAATGCAACTTACACAAATAAACTACTAGAAAAAAATAAACGTAGGAAGAAATTTATGCGCACACAAATAACACCGTTATTTTTGCACCAATGTCCTCGGAAAAATCCAACTCAGGAAAACTAGTGCAGCAACTTAGGGTTTTGATATTAAGTAGTAGTGAAAATCTGAATACAAACTATGGATGCCCAAACTGGCAATAATAACTAGTGAGAAAAATTTCTCACTCCAGAGGTGATCCGACATTGACCTCAACTCGAATTGAGTTGCTCCTTATTACCTCGATGCAGTCATTGCGTTAGCCTACGCAGTTACTGTGTCCCTCTAGCTCAGAACTACGTCTCCTCTCATTGTCTCATTAGCTGCTATCTCGGAGAATGATACTCTTTTCCTCCAGACTCCTTCCCAGCGTCTGGCTCAGAATCTCGCCTTCCCCCCTACAAAATGGAAATCTCCTCAAGAGGGCTCTACGCTACCTCCCTTTGGCAATCACTACCTCTCTGCAATGTACTCGCCGGAACTGGAAAAGCTTCCTCTGACCTCACTATCTCTGCCCCTCTCTCACTGCTTTGACCTCACTGAATCACCTCTGGCAACTGAATGTTGCTACTTTGGAGATTGATTTCTCAGCATAATCGAATGCTCAATTGATTTGGTATGTCTTCTCCAAGCCCCATCGATTTCTTCTTATAATCCTCTGTTGAGACTTCAACAACCACAAGTAAATCCTAATCGATGGCTAGGATTAACCAGAAATCAATTCATGCACTTTTCTATATCATTTTCACCATGACTTTATTAATACCTTCGGTGGCTAGGATTAACTAGAAATTGATCCATGCACTTTTCTAGAACATTCTCACCATGACTTAATTAATACCTTTTAATTAATCATATTTCCTAATTAGACTTAGGAAATATTAAAAATCAGGGAAACTTTTAAGGATGGAAGTTTATCTTAAAGTTTAGAAAGCTTGGCGAATCATACTAGTCCCTAATATGCAAATTGTAAAATTTATGGTGATATTTTTGTAGAAATATTTATATTTCCAATGATTTTATATTAGTCAATATAATATTTTGGCGATTTTTAAGGTAAAATAATGTTGTGCTATAAAATTTGGGCGAATCATTTTAGAAAAAAAATGGAAATTGGGGAATATTTTTTTTTGGAAAAAGCATGGAAAATTAGCCCACTTGCGAATATTAGCCCTGAAAATTTTCCCTGTTAAAAATTGACTGGTTAATTTAAATAAGTCGTCTCTAGGTGGAATTTCCAGAAACGATTTATGAGTATTGAAGAGTACATGTATTCTAGTCTCTTTGCCAAATCTCATGGCTAGAACAGATCTAATGCTACAAAAACTAGCATTCCCTCTTGGCGAGGAAAGTGTTCTAGTACTCCAACTTCTTCCACAATACACTGCCTCTGCATCATATCTCCTGTCACGATGTTGATGTCTGGCTACTACTGCCCACCATCCACTGCGCATCTTCTGTGCTGCTGCTGACCATGCTGAACTGCTACCAACACTACATCTGCACTACAACTTTGTTGTTGATGCTACTGCAACATCTCCAACTCCCTCTCATCTGTTGTTGCAGCAAGTGCAACATTTGCAATTGAGAACTATCCAAAATACTAAACCAAATGTGGTCAGTGTGATGCATCTGTCACCCGAGTCCCGACTACTACTAGTCTCTGCGTTGTCACTGAAGCCTTTGCATTGCTGCTGACTCTGCAAATGTTTCGACTGCACTGCTTCCAACTCTGCACTGCGTTGCCTAATATCTAACTGCTACTGACTACTGCATTTGTCACTCTGGCATCTGATTACAACAACTGCCATTGGTCCATCTTGCTATTGCGTACTGTGGGCTCTCGTAGCAAGGTACTGATTGAAGAGGTGAACCTCCCCAAGAATCCTGCACAAATTGTAGCACTTTGGGGCTACAAAACCAAGTCACCCCACCTCACTCCTGGACAAATGTCTGCTATCATGGCAAAATCTTCCTCCATCCTGGAGGACAACCTATCGATCTCGACATAAGCTTCCTGCTTCTCCTCCTTGTCCTTCTTCCTGAGAGGACATTGAATGTTGTAGCGGCCTAACTCGTCACACCTGAAGCACTTGACCTTTGACAGGTCCTTCTTTTCCTACGCTGCTCCCCCTGCCCCTTTGATGCAAGGGCCACATTGTCCTCCACCTTCACCTACTTCGATCCACTATTGCTACTGTCACCACTAATGTGGCTCTTCATCAGATCTCGTCTCAACTCCCGCTGCTGCAAATCTGCCAATATTCTGCCCCATCTTGGCAAGGTTTCTCTGCCCAAAATGCTTTGGACAAACACTTTCCACTCCTCGGAGACAAAGTTGAGAGTTATATGCACCATCTCTGAAGGTTGAGCCATTGAACCTATAACTGCCAACAAATCTCGGATCTCCTGAATCCTAGTGAGGAAGGGGTCTATGCGCTCCCCCTTCTGCATACGGGTACATCTCAGCTTCTCGTCTAAGTACATCTTCCGCTGCTCGGAAGATCCTTGGTACAACGTGGAAAGGGAGTCCCATATCTCCTTGTTCATTCCTGGGCCCGCTATGTGAGAAACCACATGATCCTGAACCATATTAAGGATCAATCTCTTTTCTCTCGCCATCTCCTTCTTGTAGTCCTTTAGCTGATCTAGATCTGTGGGGACAACCACCACGTTACCAATATAGGCTTTCATATTAGACTCATCCAGAAGGAAGGAAATCCTTGCCTTCCAGATCACATAGTTGGATGCTTTGTTCAACCTATCCTGATCTCGCAGCCCAGTTGATGCCATCTCAACAAAGATGTGTCGAAAAACTGCTCTTCTATTCTGCTTAGCTACTGCTAGGCTCTACGCACTCCCTGCTGGAGTGAGTAACTCTGCTCACGACAACTATTGATCTGCAATAGAAATCGAATTTCTGAAGCTAGAAGTCCCCTAAGGAAAATTTTCCCTCACTGTGTGCTCTTTCTTCCTCCTAATGCTATTTTGCACTAGCAACTGCTGCAAAATAACTGCGTCCAGCTAGAGATTTGCTCTGCAAGGAAAATACTAACTGCTCCGTTTGCCTCTGGTAATCCTTGAACTGGAGAAATCCAATTTCTCTATCGGTCTCCCAGAGAAATCTATTTTTCCTTAAGAAATTGACCTTCCTGGCCAAAGTACTACACTGCCTCTGAGGGTTTCGAACTGTTGCGTACGTGGAGCTACGAAATTCCTCTTTCCTTTTGCTACTGAGCTCTCTGACTTACAATTTGTGCTCTGATACCATGTGAAAATTCGGCTAACCTCGAATCCTATTGTAGCAACTGGAAATAGTTCTCCTAATTGTTAAATTAATTCTTAACAATCTATTTGCATTGTCTACGCCAAACACTAAATTAATCACACTGCAACCTACACAAATAAACACAGGAATAAATTTTGCACACACACAAATAACACCATTATTTTTGGATCAATGGACCTGGAAAAGCCCAACCCGGGAAAACCGGTGCAGCAATTGAGGGTTTTGATATTAAGCAGTAATGAAAATCTGAGTACAAATTATGGTTGCCCAAACTGGCAATCCAAACAGAGAAAAACTAGCAATAATTAGTGAAAAAAATTTATCACTCCGTAGGCGATCTAACACTAACCTCAGCTCAAATTTAGCTGCCCCTTGCTACGCCTGCGCAATCACAACGTCAGCCTAGCAGTTATTGTGTCCCTTTAGCTTGGAACTGCATCTCCTCTCACTGTCTCGTCAGCTATTGTCTGGGAAATTGATACTCTTTGCCTCTAGACCCTCTGCCCAGCTTCTGGCTCAGAATCTCTTCTTCTCCCCAACAAAACAAAAATTTCCTCAGGCGTGCTCTGCGCTGCCTCACTATGGCAATCACTGCCTCTTTGCAATGTACTCGCTGGAACTGGAAAAGCTTCGTCTGGCCTCACTATCTCTGCCCCTCTCTCACTGCTTCAACCTCATTGAATCACCTCTGGCAACTGAATGTTGCTAATCTGGAGATCGATTTCTCAGGAAAATCGAATGCTCAATTGATTTGGTGTGTCTTCTCCAAGCCCCATCGACTTCTTCTTATAATCGTCCGTTGAGACTTCAACGAACACGATTAAATTTTAATCGATGGCTAGGATTAAGTATAAATTGATCCATGCATATTTCTATAACATTCCCACCATGACTTGATTAATTCCTTTTAATTAATCATATTTCCTAAGTAGACTAATTAATGACTAATTAATTTAATTAAGTTGTCTCTAGGTGGAATTTTCATAAACGATTTCTTGGTATTGGAGAATACATGTATTCTTGCCTCTGCCAAATCTCGTGGCTAGAACACATCCGATGCTACAAAAACTAAGACTTCTAGTACTGCAATTGCTGCCACAATACACTGTCTCTGCGCCATCTCCTGTTACGTTGTTGATGTCTGGCTACTGTTGCCCACCAATCACTGCGCAACTCTGATATATGTTGCATCTTTGTTGCTGCTGACCCTGTTGAACTGTTGCCAACACTGCATCTGCACTGCAACTTTGTTGCTACTGCTACTGCAACTCCCTCTCATATGATGTTGTTGCAACTGCAACATCTGCAACTAAGAACTACCCAAAATACTAACCATCTGTGTTCAGTATGATGCATCTGTGACCCAAGTTCTGACTGCTACTAGTCTTTGCGCTACTGCACACATGAATGATTATGTGAGAAGAGGTAAGAAAAGGATGTAATCTGGTCCATGAGATCCTCTCTTCTAACCAAAATATAGAGATGTCAATGATTAGGCTCATAAACTTTTGATGGATGGCAATCTCGGGCATATGATTTCCATAATGGTCCTTATCTTTTATGTCATATGTTATGGTCTCTATAGAGTTATGATTAGTAGGAAAGGGAGACTAATGAGATGGAGAAACACAAGTATGTTGCCCATGACGATCACACTGGAAAGGGGAGATTATAGATTCATCATGATCTTGAGGGGGTGCCTAAGGAGATAAAGAATATTCAATGAGGGGTTCTTCCTCGACACTATATTTCGAAAGGGGAGAGGGATCAATGTCACTTGAGATCATATGAGAACAAGTGCGGGAATAACTCTCAAAAAGAGAAGAAAGCAAAGGGGAGGGTGGAGTGTTATATCCAATAGGTTTTTCTTCCTCGAAATCATGGTCTAAAGGCTCAAGTGATTTGAATATAGAATCGTAAGGAGGATGGGTAAGAGGCTTATCAATTTCCTTAGCATCATAGATTGGGTCTCTCTTGAACGGAGAATCGATCACTTCCAACTGCCCCTCCTCATGCAAGGGAAAATAATAATTCTCCTTCCCAAAGGTGTCAATGGATATGTCTATCATAAATAATACCTGAAAGGAAGGGGAGACCAATCTCATCCGCTTTTTCGGTGTCGTAAATGGAAGCACAATCAAATCAAGGACCAATAATTTCCCATTTCTCCTTTTCAATGTGGAAGTAATCTTCAATATCATCTTCCAAGGGGAAAATGGGATCACCTTCCTCAAGGTTATCAAAATGAAAGTCATCAGGAGTAATAGCCTTGAGAAAGGTAAGGTTAGTCACAACTCCTCTTTCCATAGAATCATCCTTCCCAACACATGCGTTCTCAAAATCATCCTTTCCATCATCTAAACCCAAGGAAGACTCGTCTTCTTGCTCATCAGTTATATCCTCAATGTCTTGATGATGCTCGATGAAGGCTTCCTCTTGAAAGCTTAATGCAGGGTGTACTTGAAAATGTCTAAGAAATCCATCAACGAACTCTTCAATAGATGAGATGCTCGTGTTCGTGATTATGCATCCATGAGTTATGACCACATAAAGATCTCATGAACAACAACATAAGGACATCTTGGTGACCCACTTTCTCTTTTGAAGTATGTGCATTAAATCTTTGTACATGGTCAATTGCGGAGAGTGGATTGCCATCAAACACAGGCACCCCACAAACCATCCTTCTCACGACATGATTAAAGTGCCCAAGGATGTTGGTGATGTCCAAAGCAGGAGAGTCATCAAAGAAAGACACCCTAATTTGGGTATACATGTAAATTTTGTAGGAGTCGCCAGGGTGAATATAAGATGCCTAGAAAAATGCCTACTTCACCCTACAAGCATCGACCTTAAAATTCAATGAAGAACTAGGGCTTTGTTCTTCCAATGGAGTCGCTAATAATGATATGTCAATATGTCGTATGGGGAACAAAACACACGTTTCTTGTCCTCGGGAACAATGCCAGAAATGTGATCACTCAAACTAGAAAGGGTCCTAAAAGGGTTCCTTGAAGGGCTACCACTAGGTCAAGGGAAAGGCTCCCACTGTCACCTCAGCTAAGGCTCCCTACTCTTTACGGACTTTCACTGATCAGAGGAGACTCGTTATAATAAGGATCACGAAATTGGATGGATCAATGATAAGATGAGAGGTGATCCTAAAAGCCTATTCATAAGAGAAGCTCAAATATATGGTTTCTTGCTTTGAAAGCAAGATGTAAGGCTCTCTGGGAAGGGCTTAGGGGAATTCTAAGAGTTAGGGTTTGAGTATATGACTTGTCAGGAAGACTCTTAGCTCCTAAAATCCTTTGGAAACTTGGCTTCAATAAGTTTTGGGACCACACAGGACCAAGTGGGCTCGGGGTTAGGTCAAGGGGGTAGGGTTTAGCAACTAATGATATACTTGACCTAATCAGGGAGGAAAAGGGAATCAAGGAAGGGATTTTCAATGAAAGATAATGCAATGATCCTAGTGAGGTTTCTAGCCTAAGGAAACCAGGGGAAATAATCGATCTTCAAGCTAGAGCTTGCGATATTTGGAGGGCTTCTTGAGGACACACTAGCGCAGTTGTGGACCAAAAATCAAAGTGTTTCGATGGCTAGATTTTGAGATAAATGATGCCTTAGGTGACCTATGTAGGTTAGGCCTAGAAAGAGGGGAAGGGGAAAGATATAAGCTTTGAGGTGATCACCTATGGATAACCAGTGCCTAATCCTTTTGGGAGATTGGAGTCAAGTAGAATTATGTCTATGGACTTTGGATTTTCTATGTCTACGAGGCCTCGAAGACAGCGTTGCTTAGCATCAAGGAAGCAACAAAAGCAGTTTCAATAGCTTTATACTTCGTTTTGCAAAATAGATAGCTTATCAGGATGAATTTCAATGATGAAGCATCTCTAGGAACGTTCACTTGTAATACATGGCCCATACATGAAGCATCACTATCTAGAACAAAATTTCCAGAACTTCACATAAATGGATGCAATAAATTAGCCCTAGTATAGCGAAATCCCAGCAACAATGTATGTGACAAAATAGAAAGAAAGAATAGCATTAAATTGCACTTACATGTATTAAGAGTATATCCAACCATCAAAAATTGATATGAATGTGATGCCATATTATTCTATCCACAATTAGGTTTGATAAATGTAAACTTAATATGACAATAATAAACATAAAAGGGATTATTTCCTCACATTACATTATCCAAATGGCTGATACTCCATTGTAAGGCCTTCAAAACAAGTTCCAAGGGTTTTCTACAATATTAAAAAATATATGAATAAATTGCAAACATAAAGCCTCACATAAACTAAAAGCAGGAACTGCAGTCTTTCCTTAAGCTTCAAGAGTTGATGTACAAATGTAGCTCAAGGTGAGAGCTCCTCAATCCCTAAATTCTCAACAACCATCAAATGGAGATAAAACTCCTCTTTCTAGGAGTTTCTTCTTTCTTACATTAAAAAATTATTATTCTCCAAGGCCTTTGGTGTTTAGAATTTGGTAGGGCGGTGATTAACTCAAATTCTCTTCTTGATAATTACTTGTGAGCTTATTTCTTTTACTTTTGTCTTCTCTTCTTAGCTTATTATGTCTTTCATCAAGTCAATTACCAAAATACAAGAGGCACAAATTTAGGCTCTTCGATCCAGGGCCAAAACCTCTGCCTCTTTGAGAGGAAAACCCACAAGAAATTCTTCTTATAGACTTTCAGATGACAAGTGCCATGACCATAACACAGACCCTTGACCTTTGTATGCCTCCAAGACCTTGTCACTGCTTCTTTATTGACTACTTTAGTTGATCCTTCTTTCTTGCACCGTCCTGCACCGTTCTGCACCAAGACTAGAGAGCTCGGTCTATACTTGTATTCTTCCTTCTCTGGTTGTATGAGATCTTTGCTTGATAGCAGCATTGTGTCATAGACTTTTTTACCTTATACTTTCACTTATCCTTGATGAGTGCACACTTGTCTTGATTCCTTCTATAGAACAGTCCACCCTATACGATAAAGATACCCTTACACAATTCTGTCCTTGTACTTAACGAACTATTGTTCTTGCACTTTAACACAATCCCTTCTCCGTATTAGATACTGAACTATCCTCGCACTTATTGCAGTCCTGATTCTGCACTTTAATATAGTCCTTTCTTCGCACTGAACATTGTCTTATTTCCGCAATTACCACAGTCCTTCTTCGCACTTGCAAGTAGTCTTTATTTCGCACTTCGTACTGATATGTATGACCGCAGAGATCTTAGACTTAAGCTCGCATTTCAACCTCAGACAAGTCCTAAGTTTTGTCCTTAAATGCACTGTAGACCTAACCTTTTATAGTGTACACCTTTATTGTGATTTAGGCCGACCTTAGAAACTGATGGTAGGCTAACATGTTCATTGCTTATAGGTCGACTTGAGGAGGCAATTCAACGCTGATCTTGAGCCACATTTTGAGCCATGTCTTCAAGGCTTATGTGACAATGTCTTGAGGCATTCTTCTTTGACTTGACACTTCATATTCATGACTCTTAATTAGTACATTTATGTCAAGATGACAAATCCCTAAAAGACATCAAGAAGAAGTCTTTTGACCTATAATAAAAACCTTGCTCATGAAACCCATGAAGCAAGCATAACAAAAATACATTTTATTATCTTTGTCTTCTTTATTACATAAATACATAATTACATACTCAATATGAAGACCTAGTTACACTTTCCAACACTCCCTCTTAACTAGGGAGATATTCATAATGGTACATGGTCAGTTTCAATCTGAAGAATCGGATTGGTAATCGCATCTGTATAGCATCATAACAACCAACATTGTCCTAGTGCAAGGCCTTGACTAACAGCCCCATCTCTCAACGAGACAATGGGCTACAATGCTGGCGAGACACATGACTTATATACACAATAGTCATTGTCTCTCCAAGGTACATACTCCACCCGGGTGTTCACAGAGTATGATCTTTTTGGACTATTCTTCTCATGGGTAGCCAGCCCTCAAAGAATATCGGTCCCCGACTACTCTTATCTTGAATGCCCTATCTCATTCTCAAAGAGTATCGGATGCCAGATGACTACCCAATCCTCCATTCTGTCTTCAAGGTGAAGACCAGAATGATGTGTCTATCCATTCTCTCCTCATGGCCTTCACTAAGACTTACGGTTGTTAGTCTTGGTCTAGTGCATGACACATGAATTTAGAGAATCATATTCGTCACTTCCTTTTAAATTGGGATTGACATACTTCAAGTTTATTCCAAGTAAGAAACTTACCACCAGGCTCCCTCTTAAACAAGGACCTGTAGCAACAATGTGAGACACCCAGCTGCTCATGAAGAATTCCTCCCCTTGATGTCATGGATTTTGATGTTGAGGAATCTTCAACTTTTTCCTTCATAGGGCATAGATCATCTATCACTTTCATCCATGAGTGGTGTGATCCACCAGAAAGTGATTCATCAATCTTTCTCATCCGGTCCACCTTTATGCCATGCTGCTTTCCTTCGAACCATCCCCCAAGGATCTTACATCCTTCCACATGATTGGCATCCTTGCATAAACTTATCCAGATAAACATATACATAAGAACTTTTAAATCAAAAGTTACCTCAGTGGTGATCTTTCATCGTGACATCTTCCTGTAGGCATTGACATCCTCTATTCAGATTGACACATCTCCTAAAGATATGTATTGTCAAGGGTCTTCTTGTTTACCATACTTCCATCATAGTCCAGACTCCACATATCTTCCCAGGAGATCTCCTAGTCACATCTTCTTGGCTTCGAATGATAACTGCCTCTTGACATGGTTTCCCTTCGTGATCTCTTCCTTTCTTTTTCCACACAACTTCATTCCTAGGAGCTTCGAGTATCCAATTCCTTGTTTGCATACAACCACCTCATATTCCATATGAGGACATATTTGATTTCATCTGGTAGTGGCAAACTGTGCACTAGAAGGGATACTCCTTCCTTTGATCATACTTCTAAAGATAGAAGTCCATCACTTGCAACCATATGACATGACTTCACAACATCTAGTGTCAGCATATAGATATATGTACCTCATCATTTTCCTTTTGAGTCATCCTGTAGCAATTTTACTAGAATGAAGAACTTCATTCCCTTGACCTACTTCATCAATATTTCATCATGTTCTAATCTCTGAATTCTGCAAAATAGAATTCCCAATGAAACCTTTACTTTCCTTCTAGTCAGTGAATCCAGAGAGGACTCCATTAGAAAAATGTCAACACCTATTTCCATATTGATTATTGAATGATGACCCTTGATCCAGATGACTATCTTCCACCAATGTTGTTATCAGTGAGGTTCCCAAGAGCTAATTCTTCAAGTGCTCCTTCCATGGTTCTATCGTGATGCTATTAATATACACTGCTTCTTATCATACTATTTTACAACCAACAGAAATCACTTAAAGAGAAAGATGATCTCAATCATAATAGAGATCTTTCGCTTCTTCTTTCTTAGATTTCTTTGCATCAAGTTCTTCCCTTTCATCTGTGACATGGGCTTCTTCCTTTTTTTCTTGTCCTTCCCAGATTTAGGACAATCCCTTTTATAATGCCCAAGTTCATTACATCCAAAGCATCGTACTTTGTCCATATTTCTTCTTTTATTTTGAGGACCAAATTTTGTGAATCTTCCTTTCTTCCTGGACATGGCTGCAAAGGCTTGATACCCTTCACTTGATCCTGTATCAGCTTTGGCTTTCAATCTTCTTTCCTCTATATTACATAGAGACCATAGATCCTGGAATGGTGTTGCTTCTCTCTTCCCGTATAAGCTTGAAGTGAAGTTTCCCCATTCTTTCGGTAGAGCATTCAATACCATTGTAGTCATTCACTATCAGACATTACTTCTCCCAATTCCTGCAGTTGGTCTCTAATTTCAGAAATCCTTATAAAATATGAAGTGATTCCTTCCTCTCTTGACAATTTCATCTTGTATAGTTCTTGGCTTAGAGAGATTGCTTCTCCTGCAGTACTCACAGAGAATAGCTGCACCAATTTCTCATATGTTTCTTTCGCAGTTTCTAGTTTTGATGCATAGGGTATGAGTGAGTCCTTAATGGATTCTATGAGAATCCTCTGGGTCCAGATTTTTCCTTTCATGTATTTTGCATGAGCTGAAGCATCTTCTTTTGAGGGTTGAATTGTAGATCCTTCGATGTAGCCCATAACTTCGTCTTCGATTAGATTCAAATTTGTCCTCTTCTTCCATGCACTAAAGTTTGATGACCCAACCAATTTGTTGCTCTCTTTGCAATTTGATGACTTGTATTCTTCCTTCTCCGACTGTATGAGATCCTTGCTTGATATCAGCATTGTGTCTTATGCTTTCACTTATCCTTGTTGACTGTACACACTTGTCTTTATTCCTTCTATAGAACAGTCCACCCTATACAATAAAGATACCCTTACACTGTCTTGTTCTTGTACTTAACGAAGTATTGTTCTTGCACTTTAACACAGTCCCTTCTCCATTTTAGATACTGACTTGTCCTCGCACTTATTGCAATCCTAATTTCACACTTAATATAGTCCCTTCTTCACACTTGAACACAGTTCCGCAATTACCACAGTCCTTCGCACTTGCAAGCAGTTTTTATTTCGCACTTCTTACTGATATGTATGACCACAAAGATCTCAGACTTAACCTCGCATTTCAACCTCAGACAAGTCCGAAGTTTTGTCCTTAAATGAACCGCAGACCTAACCTTTTATAGTGTACACCTTCACTGTGATTTAGGTCGACCTTACAAATTGATGGTTGGCCGACATGTTCACTGCTTATAGGCCAACTTGAGGAGCCAATTCAACGTTGATCTTGAGCCACATTCTAAGCCATGTCTTCAAGGCTTATGTGACAAGGTTTTGAGGCATACTTCTTTGACTTGACAATTCATATTCATAACTCTTAATTAGTACGTTTATGACAAGATGACAAATCCCTAAAAGGCATCAAGAAGAAGTCTTTTGACTTATAATAAAAACATTGCTCATGAAACCCATGAAGCAAGCATAACAAAAATACATTTTATTATCTTCGTCCTCTTTATTACATAAATACATAATTACATAGTCAATATGAAGACCGAACCTAGTTACACTTTCCAAGTGGTTTCCCATGGGTTAGTCTCTACCTAGGGAAAAGTGTCCAAAATAATTCTTTTCCTAAGTTTGACTTTAGAAAGTGAAAGTGACTTTATAAGTGGTAAAGTCAATATTAAATTATAAATTGAAAAGTGACTTTAGACATAAAGTAGAATGTGGGTACTTTATTTAATGGGTGAGTTAAAAAATAGAAAGTGAGAATTAAATGCACATTTATTCTCATCCCTTGATCTAAATGAATCTGAGCCAGTGGATCTTAGGGTTGCCCAAAATTCATTTAGGGAAACAAAAGAGGGAAAAGAAAAGAGAGATTGCATTTATTCATTCTTCATGAGCTTTGGTGAAAGGAGGCTGAGAGCTGGAGAAAAGTCCTGAAAGAGAAATTTGTTGCAACAAGCTAAAGGAATGATTTCTGAGCAAAGTTGGGCACGGAAATCAAGCCACAAGTTGTCTACGTTTTTAGTCTTCTAATGGAAAACCCAAATACTTCTCTTCTCTTCCTTTAGAACCAAATCAGATGAAATAACCGTGACCCTTAGACCAAGACAAAGACCTCCTCCAACCCACCAAGTCAGCTTCCCAAGATGATTAGCCAAACTCCAAAAGTCAACTCAAGTCAAACTACATCAATACTGCATTAGTCACAAAATTTCAGCCTCCCGCATCAAGAATTTTGGCCTCGCTACAGGTCTGCAACTTCGAAGTTCTTGCAACTTCAGAGCCTTGCATGTGTGCGCTGGAAACAAGAGAAAAATGTCCTTTCTTTGTTACAGTTTCTTCCTTCTTCGCTAGGGTTTCTTTGTCCCTTTTCAAGCCTTGTCAGTTCTTTTCCTTGCCTTCGCACCTTCTTAGAATTGCAGTTCGAACTTATTGAGAGGATGCTCCAATAGGTTGAGTTGCACTGCTATTTATAGTGGTTGTAGTTCCCTTAGTGAGGTCGACTTGGTGGGGGAGGGCTTACATGACCAATTACATAAAATACATTTTATTTCTTTGATACAATAAGCCCAAGAAGGGACATGGATAATGCTCATGACACAAACCCTAGAAGCACTCAATGGGTGCTTTGACCTAGAAACAAAATAAATAGAGCATTAAACCCATGCTTATATGTAAATTTTTCTTTTACTATAAATTTTCTTTTTCTTTCTTTTGACAAATACATTACATCATGACTCAAATACAATTATGAAGACCGATACTAGTTACATTTATCAACACCAAGCGCCTTCCAAAAATGATGGCTCTTATAGGATCTTGATGATCCACTTTAGCAAAATGACTGCCTATAACATAATGTAGACAATGTATGAATGAACATTATGCAAAATGGTCCCAAGCTTCTCATTCTTGAAAGACTAGATGATTCCTACAAAGCAATTTATAGTAGACTTTAAATGTTACTATCACATGCTTCTATTGATGCCATGCATTTAAAAATCCAAGATTCTTCTAGAGAAAACAACAATGCATGCTTACTCTTTTAATCATCAATGAACTTGTTAGCATTAATTCCTTCAGGGTCATTCTTCCAAGGCCAAGTTGGCCTAGAGATGTGTAATGGGGCCTTCTAGACACTTTCATATTCAAAATAAGTTTTCTTTTATTGATACAAATGGCCGAATGGGTCTTTTACAATATGACAAGGACACTTTGACTCATGTAAACCGTAGGAGCATTAAATGAATGCTTGATCTAGTGACAAATAACTTGAACATGAAACCCATGCTTTACAAAATTATCTCTTTTTCTTCATTTGATAGTTACATAAGAATTACATCATGACATGAGTCCAATGACAATTATGAAGACAGAAACTAGTTACATTTTCCGAAAAAGCACAGGTGAGAAGACCAGTACACCAGCAAGCTTAATCATCCAACCAACAAGAAATCTGACAAACATCTTTGTTGGTTGTAAATATTATTCTTCATTGTTTGAGTGTCAGTACAATTTATCTACAGCACAAGGTTCACTGCCAGTAGTGTTAAAAAAACATTTTAGGTTATTTTAATTTCTCGGTTATCAATATGCATTTTGTTACATGAGACATTTGGTTTTCTAATTTCTATGCAGGAAAAATACAAAGGACTACATAGCCGACTTCCAGTTGTTGCTGCTGAAACTCTGCTATGTACAGACCCTCAAATTGAGCTACCATTGTGGCTAGTGGACATGTTCAAGGCATGCAGCTTATTTCCAGAAATAAAATTTACAATGTTGTTTGTTAGTTTTGTTTCATTGTCCCTCTTCATAATTTTACAACTCAAATAACCGATCTTTAAAACTGTAACATATTTTTATGGCAATTTCTTCTAATCTAGTCTGTCTAATTCTTTCCACATTTCTTTGCATAGGGTGCAAGGAAAGCAACTGCTTGGGGAATGGCTGGTCAAGAGTCAGACCCTGCAGCATTGTTCCGATTATATATAGAGTATGGCAGATTCTCAGATGCGACTCATCTATTGCTCGAGTACTTGGAAGCATGGGCATCTCTGGTATATTCCATTTGGTTTTTGCTTCAGTTTCCTGTTTTCATTGGAAGGGCAGAAAAAATTCATAAACGTAGACAACTTGTGGCTTTATTTGGTAACCTAAGCATAATGTTGATACCAAAAAATGATAGGTTCACAGGGGTTTATTGAACTGGTATGCTGTGAATCTTTGGATTTGCTGCAATTTTCATGTGGTCTGTATTTGGTCTTTACCGTCTTTCCACAGGATCTGTTTGTGATTAGCCACTCTATTAATTTTGTTATACATGTGACTTCCAAAGATTTCAGCTGGACAGGTAAGGTGATTTTAACAGGGCAGTGTTTTTTTCTGGATGTTTTGCAGAGGCCTGCTGATATCATCAAGCGTAAAAAAATGTCTGCAGTGTGGTTTCCATACACTTCAGTTGAACGTCTATATGGCCTTCTGTCTGAGATGAGAAACTCTGGGCAAATGATTGACCAGTGTGACAAACTCCAGAAATTATTGCATTGTGCTATGTTGCGTCACTTGAAACAGGTTATTGAATATATACTCTCATTGTGCAATGCTTCAAATATAACTGTAAATGTTATTTATTGTATTGAGAACAAGTCCCAAAAGTGTTCTTTGGTTTCAGAACAATTGTCATAATTATTATTTTAAGGTGGAAAGTTAGTAATCTTTGCTATGGCCTGCAGATGAAAGTGGATTCAGATGATGTAAAATCTTCTTCTCTATAATATATTTATTGCAAATATGTCAATGCCGGTGATGCCCTTCCAACATTTTGAAGATGCAATCCCATGAAGCCAGTGTCGTGAAAATAGCGTCAGATGGAACTGCGGGTGGTTTCGGCTGTTACTAGACATTGAGAACAGCAGAACATTCTGTCAGAGGCTACAGTGAAATCTGCTCTTGCTTACAAAGGCCACTGGTAATATTGAGGCACTTTGTACTATTGTGATCCGGAGATTACAAAATATGACAATAGTTTTTCGAGTTATTCATTAGTTACAATGTATTTCAAGTTACACGGAAATATGTGTCCGCAAGGATATGCTACATTTAAGGGTTTCCAAACTTAACTCAGCGTGAGACAATTTTGTGAAGTGTAGGACAATTTTCGTCACAGTTTGTTCACTGTGCAATGATTTCAATCTAGAGATGAATTGTATATTAGAATAAAATTCTCTTCGATTTAAAATAGTAAAATCCTTATATTTTTAAGGGAAGAATCTTTCATTGAATACTAAGAATCTGATGGACCATGTCCTACAGAATAGCTTAATAACATGCATTTGTAATTAAAGATAATTGCATATGCAATTGAATATAAAAGCAAGTTCACAGTCCACAGCTTAATGGTAAACCAATTACTTAGAAAGGGAGTGTGTAAACTGAGTCTTTGTATTTGATAATTTAGAAATTTCAGTACATTTCTGTTGGAGCTCTTTATATTTCTTTCTATTTTCCATTTTTTATCATAATGTAACAAACTAATAGAGGTAATAGATTTTCCTCTGTTGGAGCAGGCTGTACTGTAAAACTTAGAAAGGAGATTTTGTATATTTCAGACATTTTTGTACCTAACTATACTACAGCGGATCTTGTGTCATTATCATTGGATCCAGCCACCTTGCTAATTAGAAATTAGGAAAGTTTTGGACAGCCAACCAGCTAGTAGCCCTACACATTAGCTTGATGATGATGATATGCCAGCTCGTCCACCATCTGCACCAATCACTATTGTTGATTTTTACTTGGGAAAAGACTAGAACATTTTTCGTATACAGATATAAGACAATCATTATTAGCATGGACGTTTTTTCATCATGAAGCAGTAATAAAAATTCATTCATAAAGCATGAAAGAGCAGAAGATAAGCCATGAAACCATGAGACAAGAGACACAGAAATTAGACCTGAAGCCAGGGCTAAACCCACAAGGGAAAAACAGATAAAATTCTTCCTTATGTAAGAGAGAGAGAGAGTTCATAGTACATCAATAGAATAGCGAAACCAATACCCAACAGCAAGAAGTAATCCCAAAACCCTCCACCTGAAATTCGCTGGATCAAAGAGATATAGACAAATTCATTGTATACAAATGAGGAGACCTCTCCTTTATATAAACTTCCAAGGGGGTTCGAATGTGTGTCTTATTGGGGCCCAACCGACCTAAACACATGGGATGACCGACTTGAATGTTTAGGAGTGAAAATATAAAATTATATTTGCAATTTTAATTACCTTTTATTCCTTTAATTTTCATTGATGAAAATGTCGATTATGGCTACAAATTTTAATACTCTTTCTACGCCAGGGAGGTATTTTCATTCCCTGTCGTCATAACAAAAGTAGATAGCATCACAATCCAATTTCAACGCTCCCTCTTAGCTAGGGAGGTGTTATCACTCCAAAATTTCCAAGGGTTGTTATGTGTGTTTAAAGAAATATCAGAGGTAACTATCAACCACTTTTGGAGATTAGGATTTAGTCTTCCTAATGCTCAGAGAGAGCTCTCTCTTAATGATTTAACTTTGTCGTTTTAATTGATTTTAGGCTAGTTATGTATGCTTGGTTTGATTTGATTTTGATTAATTGATTGGTTGATTAATGGAATTAATGACTTAGATGGATAGATGCCTTTCCATTTTCCATTGGGCTATGGAGTCAATATGCTTTTAAAACATAATAGGATCAAATTATAAAAGAAGTGTTACAGGACAGGATAGCTAAGCAAAATCAGATCTTAACGCTGAGTGGTGAAGTAGTTTTCAATCGGGATCAAGGAGCAGTTAAGGATTCCTTAAACCAGATAGTGAAAGAATGTGAAGGAGGTCAATCGGGATCAGAGAGCAATCAAGGATTCTCTAAACCAGATATTAGAAGAAAACATGAAAATGGATAAAGTTCAAAACATAGTGTATTTAAACAAGTTTTGCAATAAAAACCCTGTTATAACATTTAAATTTAGAAAACATGCAAGTTTATGAAATACTTAAGAAAAGAACATGAACAGTTGAAATATACTTCACTGATATAGCTCAACACATGAATCCTGTAAAGAAATGTCTTTATTACTTGTCATGTCTGTCAACTGGAAATGATTACAATAACCCTTAGGTAAATAGATTGATCAGCTATAGAAGTATGCAGAAATCCTCACTTAATCAACCCTTGATACTTCGAATTATGAAGTATTTATACGACTTATTACAAAATATCCTATCAACTGATTTAGGATTTAATTAAGGAAAATAAAATATCTTCATGCAAGAAGATAGAGACACCTATTTAACTAAATGAAAGTTGCCCATGTTTATTTGATTTGTTGTTTGTTTCTCTTATGTTGTCTTATCTCTCACGCTGGCTGTCTTTTATGTTGTTTGTCTTTCATCTATCTTCAGCTCTAACCTGTGAATTCTCTTTAAACTGTTTTCATCTGTCTGCTCTTTAACTCTCTGAGTTTTCTTTTACTTGACTGCTCTGTTTGCTCTTTTACCTTGTCTCTCTTTTACCTGTTACCGTGAATCACACTATTTTTCCTAGGCTTTTTTGGCTTTTTTCATAAATAAACCACAATAGTCAAGTAACAATGAAATAGTAAGGTTTTATTGTTGTTTTTAAACATTAGGGCATATTGCAATGGCGCGGGGATTTATTTTGAACAACAGTGGTTTCATCACAAGACGAGGGGAGGGGTTGGTGGTTTATCGCACGATAAAAAGTTGTTTGGTGGTTTTTAGGATGGGGGTTGCAATAAGCTGCGGGACTGTCGCGTGGCAAAGGGGTGAGAGTGTGAAACCACCCATTTCGCACCCGCACCCCCTCCCTCCGCCCCCAATTGTTTTAAACATCGGACATGCGGGGGTGCGAAATGCTTCATAGACCTTTAGATCTGATTGGATAGGATCGGGCGAATGGATGAGTTGGGGGATTTCTTAAGGATTGTGAGAGGTGGGGTCGGGCAAAAGTATATGCAAAGGGTTTAATATGAGGTGGGTTGGGGATTAATAGGAGATGGGTTAGGGAATACAAAGTGGAAGGATTTTAATATAAAAGGGTTGGGGAGTAAGATGTGCGGGGTAAAAATAAAGTAGGACCTGGGAAATTAATATAGTGGGGGGATTTAAATGAAATATAAACTATATGCTAAAATAACGTAAGGGTTCGGGAAAACATATTAAACGAGGAATTGAGTTAAAAGGGAAGCGGGGCCAAGGATTATATTAAGCGCTGCAAATTTTGGATAAGTGGGTTTTTCATGTTTTGTTTAGAAAAAGTGGAATTAGTAAAGGGGGAGTGAAATTTCAAAGGGAAATGGGTTTCTAACTAGGAAAAAGGGGTTTTAGGAAGGGAAAGGTTTAGAATAAGAGGAAAGGGATATTTATCAAAATGAAATGGATTTTTACAAGGGGAAATGACTTCCAAGAGTGGAAATAGGGTTTTTAGCAAGGGGGAATGGTTAGAAAGATATTAGTGATAGGAGATGAATCAATTGATGCTTTCCATGACTTGTAACATTCTTCTACCTACCTTTTATTTACCCAAACATTTTTTTTACTCCTATTGGGTGCATTTGAACTTGTTGACTCTTTTATTTTCTTTTGATAAGCCAACTAACCTATTTCTAACCTTATAACTTCCAATGGCTCAGATTAAACTGATGAATTCATTTTTATTCTCTACCTAACTACCGGTCTGCCAAGATTAAATGGTTTGGTCAGATATTTATTCACTAACTATCATGACATGAAATTTAAAGGCGTGAATGAATCAAGATTAAATTGTATGATCATCATGAATTGTGCCATTTGAACAAGTTGCGCACAATTTTATTTGCAAAAGTAAATTAAGAGTAATGACATTTGAATGTGCAATACTTTCAGGATCTACATTTGTTTCTTTTTGTGGGGTTCGTACTTTATATTATTTTTTTGATATTTCTTTCTTTTGGTCCTTTGATTTTTCTTTGAGGACTTACCCTCTTTTCATTTTTTAATATGGGAAAACATTTGCAGAAAGCAAATGTATGTACAATATTACAAGACTTAACATAGTCAATTCAAAATTATGATGTCTATTATTATAAGACTCTAACAGGAGGAATTTTTTCGACTGCTCCATAGATCTCATCTCGGTTGAATGATGATGTCTCGATCCACTACGGATGATAGGGGAGATCAATTTTCCATATCCAAGTCCATGGCAGTCATGTTTGACCTTGGTAAAGATCACACACACCCCACTGGTCTCTAGGTCAAGCTCGATGACCTAAAAGAGTATATCATAGATCCCATCTTAGATGTACATGTCTCAACATAAGGAAAGTTGATAGATACATCATTATCTCATCTCAGAAGAATGATCCACAATCGACAATATGGGAGAGAAATTTACCACAACCAAGTCCATGTTAGTCATAAATGACCTTGGTAAAGATCACACCCACCTTATGTCCACTGACTGATCCTCACCCAACTTGTTCCTCAACGATCAAGTGGTAGAACACCTGCATCCAATACTTAGGGAGATCAATTTACCTTAACCAAGTCTATGGCAATTACGTCTAACTTTGGTAAAGGTCACACATATCTAAGTCTCCTCACCCACTGGCTAGATGGGTGGCAATCCCGGAAAGCTTAATTGAGTCCATGGCTCTTGGTCAATAAGGACACAAAGGTGACTTGCGGGTAGGATGCATACCAGGGCATGTACTCAACCAAGTCTATGGCTCTAAGGAGTACCCTCATGCCCAAGAGCTTCGTTGCTCATTCCCTCATGTTAATTTCTGCTCATGTTCTATGCCATTTCAGATTAGGGCACAACACTGAAGAAGATAGAACATACTAATAGATCGATAGAAGACAAGCCAAGACAGAGATAAGAAATGGTGGCGTTACGGCGATCAACAGGATGCTTCTACCAGCAAAGTCTCCAAAAGGTCATTCAGCCAAGTGTGTCACACATAACCCCAGAACAACCCAAACAAAGAATACGCAGCTCCAACGCCATCAAGAGAGAGAGAATTCCTCCACACCAATGTGTGTCAAATGAACTCCAAGTCTCTCCAATATATAGGAATCTTTGGGGGTGTGTGACACGTCCTTTAAGACATTTAAGTCAATATTTTATTCCAGGCCGACCCAACACATAAGTGGAATAAATTCAAAGTACATGTTCTGCTCATCCGATCGAGATGATCTTTAGATCAATCTTACACCTCTCCGAAAGAGGAATCCAATAAAAATATTGCGATCGTCATCTGAGCATCACAACCCGGAGTTTGGACCTAGTTGTCCAATTTTAACACTCCCTCTCAACTAGGGAGAACTCTGTCCACTAGTGCAATCCAAACATCGTGCGTCATCCCGCCGTAACTTACTTTCGTGGCTTTTTATTTTCGGTAACGTGGCGGGTCACCACGCGCACACTACACCTAAGCCGTCGCATTCGTGCCCTAGAGGTCTCAAACCCCACTGCACTCACAATGAGTTCCTCCATCCAACCCCAGTTGGTTCAGACCGACCCGAAGTCGTGCAAAGGTCCGGACTTCACCGACTCACAAAGAGTCCCCATCCAACCCGGAGTTGGTTCATCCGACCCGAAGTCGTGCGTAGGTCCCGCACCTCACTATCGACTCACAAAGAGTGTCCATCCAACCCGAAGTTACCGTCCGACCCGAAGTCGGAGGTCCGAAACTCACTATACTTGAATCCTGCATCGACAAGCGGGACCGTGTTCATCCGAGATAGAGAGTACTTGCACCTTATGCGTCCATCGTTGTTTACTAGTTCCCAGCCAATAACATCTCATTGGCCAAATGAGAGGTACTTCCCATGAGCCCTAAACTCAATGGGTAGGATGCATATGGGGCACAGATAAATGAGAGGCGAACCAACTCAATAATCACAATGGTGGGGCAGAAGCACCATAAGTGCTTATAGCTCCGAGAAGCTATCCCCAAAACCCCCTTTGAGCTCCCAGAGCTCATCGTCCAACAGGACCCTCAAAATAAGGTCGTTCCATGATTCCAATATTCTCACGGAAGGTTAGGAACATGACCTTCCCCAAGGGCATTGTGAGAATATCCACGACCTGCTCATCAGTTCCTATATGATCGAGCCTTACGGCGCCTCGCTGTACCATATCCCAGATAAAGTGGTACCAGCCATCAACATGCTTGGATCAATCGTGGAACACAGGATTCTCAGTGATACGAATCCCACTCTGGTTATCACAGAGTATCACAGTGGTATCTAGCACATGTCCAAACAGCTCACTAAAGAGCTTTCGCAACCAAACTGCTTCACAACAGGCCATACTAGCAGCAATGTATTCGGCCTCCGCGGGGCTCAAAGCCACCGACTTCTGCTTCCTGCTCATCCATGAGATCGAAGCAGAACCAAGATTGAAGCAGCATCCCGATGTGCTCTTACGATCCACCACACTGCCAGCCCAATCGGCATCAGTATATCCACGGAGTGTCATACTCCCGGCAGTGTATCTCAGCCCATGGTCTATCGTGCCTCAGAGATATCTCAAGAGTTCCTTGGCACCAACCCAGTGAATGTTATGATCAACCATGTGTTGATTCAAAGTGTTCACTGCACAGCATATGTTCGAACAAGTGTTCATTAAGAACATCAGGGTCCCTATGAGTTAACGATACTCAGTAGGACAGGCCCAGCAATGCTGCTACTCAACTTCTTAAAGTTGAGTTCCATGGACTTACAGTCCATCATATCAGAAAATTCATAATGTATTTTCCTTGAGAAAGGAAAATCTCGCCAGGTCTCTGCTAGACCTTCAGGCCTAGACATCAGTCCTAGGTCCTTCAACTCGAACACAACAGCGAGCTCCCTCTTGCACTGATGAATGAGAGGGTCAGCACCTGTCAGGAAGAGGTCATCCACATACAGCACCAGAATGAGAGGATTTCCCTTGACAACCTTGAAGTAAGGGTTCGGATCAGCATTATTTCGAGTGAAGCTCAGCTTCATCAAGTAGCTATCTATCCTCTTGTACCAATCTCAAGGTGCTTGTTTCAGCTCATAGAGGGCTTTCTTCAACCTGCAGACATGGGTGTCCCGATCCTGGACTTCCAACCCCAAAGGTTGCTCCACATATATCTCTTCCTTTATCACACCATGCAAAAAAATGCGGTCTTCACATCATCTGATGAAGACTCCATCCTTGCGTAGCAGCAAGGGCTATAATAGATCGAATGGTGGTATCTCGAGCCACAGGTGCAAATATGTCATCAT
The DNA here is from genome assembly GCA_034641835.2 of Pinus albicaulis. Lineage (NCBI taxonomy): Eukaryota > Viridiplantae > Streptophyta > Pinopsida > Pinales > Pinaceae > Pinus > Pinus albicaulis. Next base: position 477,307,625 of record CM076584.1, read on the forward strand.
AGTCTATATCTTCCTCACAGGCAACGAATCTTGCCGTGAACTTTTCAGCACTTCCAACAGATCCATACTTGATCTTGTAGAGCCATTTCGAGGTGACAACTGCTTTGTCCTACAACATAGCATCCTTCCAGACTTGATGCTTTACGACTTCCTCAAATTGTACAAAAGTACTCATGGCTGCTAGATATCCTGTTATTAATATGGCTTCTTGGTTTTCCTTCGGAATTTCCCCCTCTGAAGCCATATGTCCCTGAGCCATGAGGATCTTCTTTTGTTGAACAAAGACATCCACTCAGGAGCATATACAGATATATCTCCCTCTTAATGTCAGCTTCTCTCTTGAGAGAAGACATCTGTTTTAAATGAGGGCATCCCAGACACCATCTTGAAATTGGGACCTGATCTCCCATAGTCAAAGCCATCCAACAGACTTTGCTGATCATGATTCAAGATTCCAACCATGTGACCAAAAAACTGCATAAACTTCCCAGTTCACATTTTAAGTTTACCATAACGCTCCAATGTGGGACTGATACAGTCACATGCTGCTGCTACATAGGTGTCTATCTATGTCACTGACATACAGGGAGAACATATCAGCAAGCCTCAGCTTGTGTTAGAAGTCCTTTCAGCCACTACCTGTTATTCTGTGAGTAGCTCCTTCAAACAGCCTTCTAAGACTGCAGCGTACAAAAAACAAGGGATCCAATCTACCTTGGTTTATCCTGCACTTGAGGCATTGCACCTTGAGTTGCTTCCAGATCTGCCCATTTCTGGTTATTTCAGCAGACTGCTCCTAGGGCTGTAAAAAATTTTGACCACTACATAGAATTTCCCCAAGGACTTCAGCAGTCAACCCTTAAAACTTCCAGCTTCAACATGGGTGTCTTGTCTATGTCACTGTCATGATGACAGTGACATAGAATCACAGATTTTGAACTATCACACTCATCACGCTTGCTGAGTCACTGATCTGGCTAAGATTGCAGATCTCAGTTCTGCTATTTTTCCCTGAATTTCACTGATTTAGGAACCAATCATACAGACTTTATACTCTTCTACATGTCAGTCCATACAGATCCGGCACCCCTGCTTATCAATGTTACAGCCCCAACCATCCAACAGGATAAATTAGGACAAGGCACTTCACTACTCTGTCAAGAACATCAAAACAATTTCTTTGTCTTCACTTGAGATCCAGTCTATGCCATGTGCACGGATCTGGGAATTATGTGATTGCTCTGAATCCAACTTTGGCTTGAATCTGTGGCTGCCTCAAATCACAAGGTCCATATAATTATTGTTTCTTTCATATGCGTCCTGTCAGTCTAAGCTTTAATTCTTTTCTGTGACTGCCTGAGAAAAAGAGTGCCATAGTTCTTTGTATGATTAGTCCATCATGACTCTCACGAACTTTCCTGTGACTATTTCTGATGCTACGAGGAACCCCCTGCCAAGTCAGTTTCCGACCATTGCCTCCAACCTCAAGGCTGTACTAGTTTTTTTTTTTTGACGTTTCAGTATCTTCTCCCATGAAACGCAGAAAAGCTATATATACAGGGGCTTTGCCCAATTGAAATGCTTCAAAATGTAGACAAAAGTATTTCCCACAACAATTGAATACAGTTAGCATCCATGTAGCATTTTCAACCTCAAGTGGATTTGACTTTACATATCGATGGTTGAAGGTGAGACCATCGTGCATATCAACTTTGTGCTCATCTCTCAAATGAGACACCAAAAAGGGAATATCTCCAACTACCTTGCATTCAGAGCCAGCATATGGGCAGTTGTATGACCTAAAAGTGCACTGAGCTTCGTGCTTTAAATTACTGTAGTAAGGAAATATCTCCTGGCAACCATAGCTTTGATACTTGCAAGGAAGTTCTAGAGATGCTGCCACCTTTTCAAGAGCCAAGCACCTAATATTACCAAGTTCGTACCTACAGGTGGGACACCGGTTGTTGACCCTCGATTTGCATTCAGAGCATAGTGTATGACCATTCGGGCACTGGTGAATGGGAGGATACATAGAATTGGTGCAGACTGGACATTCGAGCAGCTCATGGACACTGCTGGCCACAACGACAGAGGGCTAGACTATTGATGTAGGATTATTTTTCAATTCATACGCTTCTGAATCTGCTGGAATCACTAGTTGGGTTTGATCACTAAACTCCATCAATTCTTTCACGCCACTTTGCTTCGGCTTTCTGCTGATTAAAAACACAGTATTTAAGGGGATAACGATCTCTTGAGATTTAATTGCGGCCGCTCCAGAATTTATGGGTTGCCCTGAGAGCAAGTGCAGTGTTGGGCACATTCCCTCTCCATTCAAAAAAAATGACTTCGGAGAAAATACGCACAACGTGTGGATGACGCCTACGCGGACAATTTGATAATAACGCGAAGTCTGGATGCAAATTGAATCCGCTTGACCGCATCTTACGGATCTGACTCACTTTTCACAGGCTGCCCAATCCGATCAAAGCTGTCGGCCTGCCTTTTTATATGCAATCAACACGCTGCAGGTTCCATCGTCATAAATTCAGCCAGCGCCATGTCCAAAATTCGCGAGTTCATAAATTCGACCTTCCGCTATTATGATGTCTCGTCCCCCTGCAGATTGAAACTCGTACAATCTGCCCGAATTTTCAATGTATACGACATCCAAAATCTGGTGAGACCACCCTATCGATGGTTTCCTATAATTTCGCCTATGACGACAAATCCCATACTTGTCTTTACCAACAGGTTTGCTAGTAGGTTCCGAAAAAAAATTGTGGTGGCTTGCGTGTCTCAAAACAGGCCCTTTTAGGGCTGCGACACATCCTTCAAGAGCACGTCCCTTGCTACGCCGCTGCCTTAGTGCATATGCCAGCCCTTGACCACTCTACGCAAGCCGAGCTGTAGAGCTATGACCCGTGGCCTTAGCACAGCAGCACTCCTGTTTGACTGCGTGAAAATACGCTGCTGCCGGTTTTTTATTTTATTTTTTTATTTATTTTCCACGCTGTCTATAATGAGGTAGGGGCTGCGGCTGAAACAACCTTTTAATTCGGTCTTCCTAAATTGACCCTAAAACAATCATTTATGCCTCCCTGTTCTTGAACTTCACTAGCTGCGTCTACGACAGAGACATAGTCTCTCCTCCATGAGTTATAAATTGAGCAATGTCTTCCATAAGGCTCCGATACCATGTTAATTTCTGCTCATGTTCTATGCCATTTCAGATTAGGGCACAACATTGAAGAAGATAGAACATACTAATAGATCGATAGAAGACAAGCCAAGACAGAGATAAGAAATGGTGGTGTTACGGCGATCAGCAGGATGCTTCTACCAGCAAAGTCTCCAATAGGTCATTCAGCCAAGCGTGTCACACATAACCCCAGAACAACCCAAACAAAGAATACTCCATATATATCACAGCTCCAACGCTATCCAGAGAGAGAATTCCTCCACATCGATGTGTGTCAAATGAACTCCAAGTCTCTCCAATATATAGGAATCTTTGGGGTGTGTGACACGTCCTTTAAGACATTTAAGTCAATATTTTATTCCAGGCCGACCCAGCACATAAGTGGAATAAATTCAAAGTACATGTTCTGCTCATCCGATCGAGATGATCTTTAGATCAATCTTACACCTCTCTGAAAGAGGAATCCAATAAAAATATTGCGATCGTCATCTGAGCAGCACAACCGGAGTTTGGACCTAGTTGTCCAATTTTAACACCTCACCATGTCCATGGCTAGTCGAAAGACTAGGGAAGAGCATATGCTCAATTTTATCAATTAGAAATGTTCCCTTTGAAGGAGGGATACATTCTCTTGCACTCCAAACTGCTCTCTAAAGAATATGAACTTTGTTTTTGTTAGAAAATCAGAAAGGCAGAAATATTTTCTTATATTAATAATTACTTGTGATATTCTTGTGTTCTTATTAACTTTGTTTATGTTCTTTTATCTTATTTTCATCAAGCAATCATCAAATCAAAACATGAAGGTTAAGGACACCAGATATAGACACTCAACTAGGGCTAAAACCCCTTTATAGGGGAAAACCCAGTCAAGCTTTTCCACTAGCAAATTCAAGTTGAGATATACCTTGACCTTGGATGGCAAAAGACCTTCCTCGTTTACCAAGCCATCCTTCCAATATGATTCATCAAAATTTAGTAGCATTTTCTTATCCAATAGCTTTAGCCCAACAATAATCCAGAATTTCGACCCCCAACAACTTCAGAATTTCAACCCAACTACAGTCGAGAACTTTGACCCTAGCAACGTCAGATTTTCGGCCCATCTAGTCCAAAAACTTTGCACGTGTGAGAGATAGATTGCCCAAGAACTCGATTTTTGTCTTCCAACTTCTTCAATCCTTCTCTGACAACTTCGTTATATTTTCTGCCTCCAACAACTGCAAATCGAACTTGTTGAGTGTGTGTCCTCCAAATGAGTTGAATGGTTGCATTTATATAGTGTTTGTGAGATTGAACTCCCTTGATGAGGCCGACTTGTCCTTCTTGAGGCCACTTGGTGGAGGAGGCCTAATTGACCTGTTTTACATTAAAATAAATTTCTTTCTTGACAAATGAAGCCCAAGAAGAGTCTTTTACATTATGACATGAACAAGAACAGTTGACATAAACCCTAGAAGCCTACAATGGAGGCTTTGACCTATAAACAATTGACCCGAGCATGAAACCTATGCTTAATGAGTCAATTTCTTTAATAATAAAAATTCATTTTCTTTCTTTTTGACAAATACATTTACATCATGACTTAAATAAAATTATGAGGACTGACACTAGTTACATTCTTCAACACTCTCTTAACTAGGGACGTATTCATAATTACATATATACAAAGACACATGGAAGATCTCAAAATGATATGCTCTATGAAGAGTCACAACACACATAGTGCTACAGATTAGATACTTGACCAGGGTACTCTAATCGGGTGGGACTAAGGTGGACTCAAGCCTTAGCCACTCCAGGTACCATCAGGCTTTTAAGCTCTACAACCAACCCAGGGATCTAGGTGCGTATCCAAGTCGGAGTTCCATGACCAATGCCACCCTCCCTACTTCGAGATCTAGACAACAACACATTGATCGGTGAGATGTCTTCCCAAGCATTTTTCCATAAGATGCTTAATCTCTCCTAATCAAGTAAATCAGATATATCCACCAACCCAAGCATGTTTCAATCATTCAATCTTTTATGGCGAGATCTTACACAATCACAACCCCAATGAGTAATAAACCTTCAAATATATATACAAGTAAACATAAACCTTTGGGTTCCTTAATTATCTTGATGTTATTCATAGCAACATCAAATTGTCCAAATACATCTTGTCAGAAGCTTTCTTCTTTATTTCTTTAGCAACATCAAATACAGTGTCAATATTTCTCAAGTCTTTGTTTTTAACGTTATAAATCATGAACATCTATCTATAGTACTTTATTTCTTACTTCAAGGTATTCATTATGATTGTCATTATATGCCCTCCCTCTCAACTGGGGAGACAGTATGAAAAATCCTAGATCTGGATTCCTACTACTACAAATATGAATTACTTCTATTATTTTGATAATTATTTCATTACATTGAAATACCAAAGTAATTACTGAAGCAGGCTACACAAATAATGTTGCAAAATAAATCATAGTGCTAAAACAACCTGAACAAAATACAATGAAAAAAATCCACATTGACAGAGTTATTTTTGGACTAAGTCCCTGGAAAAACCCAACTCGGGAAAACCGGTGCAACAAATCTGAGGGTTTTGTATTATTAAGCAGCAGAATCTTGAGTACAACTAGGGTGCCAACATCCGACAAACCCTTCAGAGAAATCTAGACAACAAATATAATTGTGAGATATACCTCACTCTGTAAGTCTTTGGCTGATCTAAACAACGTCGGTGAAGCCCTCACTGCCTCTGCATGATTGCCTATGTTGGAACTGTGTAAGCTTGCATGGGCAAGCTTGAGGAACTGCGTCACCTTTCTCTGCAACTGATCTAGCTGATCTAAGACTGGATTTTGGCCCTCTTGGCTTAGAAACCTCAGCCTCTAGTTATCTCTAGACTAACTCTGGAAGGCACTGCATTGGTTCTGCGTGATTCTCCGCAGGAACTGCATCACCCCTTCAGAAAATTGTGTTGCCTCTCTCTGCGTCACCTCTGCCTCTCTCTGAAATGCACTCCTGGTCCTCCTGACAAGCTTCTGCTTCTGCCCCTCACTGGATCTGATCACTGAATCATAATCACCTACCAAACCTTGCCCTAGTGATTCGATTCTGATCAAAAGTTGTGTCTCCTCACACAAACTCGAAAATGCTCAATGGCTCAAGTGTCACAACTTATTTTCCATAGGCCCCTCACACTCCTTATATTCTTCTGTTGAACCTTCAACGGCCAAGATTAAAAAATAATCAAGGGCTAAGATTAACTTGGAGGTGATCCATGACTTTATCTAGAATATTCACACTTAGTTTAATTAATACCCTTTAATTAATCAGTGTCCCTAAGTTTAGACTTAGGAAAACATTAAAAATGATTAATTATTTTAATTAAACCATCTCTAATTGGAATTTTCCAAAACCATTTCTGGGTTTTATGGAATATATGTGTCCTAGCCTATATACAACATTACAAGGCTAGAGCACATCCGATGCTACCATAAATCAACACTCCCTTTTAGCGAGGAAAGTGCTCTAGCAAAACAACTCAATGTGCTGCTCTGACTTTTGAAACCTCTGTTGTTGTGTTGTTGATGCTACTCACCAACACTGCACAAGAAAAAAATGATGCAACTGTATTGTTGCTAACTCTGCATGTTGCTGCCAACTGCCACTGTACTGCAACTCCGTCTGAATTCTGCAATCATGTTGTTGCATTGCTCTACACTGCGCTACCTGTCTGTGCACTTCATTGTTGTTGTTGATGCTCAACTACTGCTGCTGCTGTACCGTTGCTTCAGAAAAACATCCAAAATTGGACAAGTATATCTGCAACTAAAAACTAAGACCGACTACTGCTAGTTTCTGCACTAGCTCTCTGAAAATACTGCGTTGTTGCTGCTCTGCACTGCGTGAACACTGCACTGCATTGCGTTGCACTGGTGTGCACTGCGCTGTTGCTGCTTGACTATTGATGTTGTTGCTCCCTCTCTGTCTTGATCAGGCTCTAGTACTGCTAGCCATTGCATTGTCTTCTCATCCTCCGCCGCAACTATCCAACCCGCTACTGTCTTTAGGCTTTCGTAGCTCACATGTGATCCAAGAGTTCAGAAATACTCAATGATCCTGCCTTCTTGTAGATTCTGGATCTACAACTCCAAATCAGCTCACTTTTCTCCTTTCAGAATGTGAGCTAACATAGCACAATATTTTTCTGTCTCAATCTTGGCAGCTCCTGCTTGTGGATCTTCCTTCTCCTCTTTATCCTTTTTCTTAAGAGGACACTGTGTGGCATAATGTCCCATTTCCCCACACCGGAAGCACTTGATCTTGGAAAGATATTTCTTCTTCTGCGTCTGTTGCCCCTTTGATGCAATGGCAATGTTATCTTCTTCCTCCTTCTTGACCTTTGAACTGTCGCTGCCATCCTCCAAATGGATTTTTAGGAGATCTCTCCTCAACTCTTTTGGCTGTAAGGCTGGCCGCATCGCTTCCCATCCTGAAAGTCTTTCTCTGGCCATAATACTTTGGACAAAGACCTGATAGTCCTGAGTGGGCCTTACTAACTCTGAGTCTCTAGGAGCAAATCCTACTGCTGACAGTTGATCTTGGTTTTCCTGAATATGAGACAACAAGGAGTCAAAACGCTCTCCCTTCTTCATCCTAATATTATGCATATTCTCTTCAAGGTACATCTTCTGCTACTCAGAAGATCCTTGGTATAGCTTTTTCAGCCCTACCCACATCTCTCTAGCAGTGGTCTTTGCTGCTATGTGGGGTACGATATGGTCCATCACACCATTTAGGATCAATCGCTTGGCTCTTGCCATATTCTTCTTGAATTGTCTCAGATGTGCTGCATCCAAGGGTTTTGCACATGCACTCTCTATGAGGGCCTTTAGATCATGCTCATCAAGGAGAAACTCTATCCTTGATTTCCAAATAACATAGTTGGAGGCACCCTCCAATCTATCTTGGTCATGCAGTCCATTGTTGGCCATCTCCTCAACTTGTTGATATCTTCCTCTAACCCTATGCTCAAATAGACTTATGCACTCCTTGAGGAGTAAGTCACTGCTTCTACTACTGCACAGGAAAAGCTGAGCTTCTTTGAGTAAGAAACCCTCTAAGGTCAAGAAATTCCCAACTGTGTTTTTTCAGAAATTTTCTTACGCTTATGCACCAACTCTTACTGTTGTGTAGTAACTACGTCCTTCAGCTACGCTGGTCTGCTACGCTACCTCTTCTGCAACTGAAAAAACTTACCCTTATGTCAACTCTCATAGAGGGAGTCTTTTTTGCGCTGGAATGCGCTCCTGGCCTCGACAACATAATTTCTGGGAGGGTCCACTGCTTGCTTACGCAGATCCCAGACTCTTCAACGCTGATCTATTGGTTCTCTTGTGTTTCACTTGCACTTCAGCTTGAATAAGCTCTGATACCATGTGAAATCATAGATCTGGATTCCTACTGCTACAAATTTGAATTACTTCTCCTATTATTTTGATAATTATTTCATTACATTGAAATACCGAAGTAATTACTGAAGCAGTCTACACAAATAATGTTGCAGAATAAATCTAAGTGCTGAAACAACCTGAACAAAATACAATGAAAAACATCCACATTGACACAGTTATTTTTGGACTAAGTCCCCGAAAAAACCCAACTTGGGAAAACCGGTGCAACAGATCTGAGGGTTTTGTATTATTAAGCAGCAGAATCTTGAGTACAACTAGGGTGCCAACATCCGGCAAACCCTTCAGAGAAATCTAGACAACAAATGTAACTGTGAGATATACCTCACTCTGTAAGTCTCCGGTTGATCTAAACAGCGCTGGTGAAACCCTCACTGCCTCTGCGTGATTGCTTACGTTGGAACTGCGTAAGCCTGCGTGGGCAAGCTTGAGGAACTACGTAAGCCTGCGTGGAAAAGCTTGAGGAACTGCATCACCTTTCTCTGCAACTGATCTAGCTGATCTAAGACTGGATTTTGGCCCTCCTGGCTCAGAAACCCCAACCTTTAGCTATCTTTGGAATGACTCTAGAAGGCACTGCGCTGGTTCTACATGATTCTATGCAGGAACTGCGTCACCCCTCCAGAAAACTGTGCTGCCTCTCTCTATGTCACTTATGCCTCTCTCTGAAATGCACTCCTAGTCCTCTTGACCAGCTTCTACTTCTTCCCCTCTCTGGATTTGATCACTGAATCATAATCACTTAGCAAAACCCCGCCCTAGTGATTCGATTATGATCAAAAGTTGTCTCCTCACACAAACTCGAAAATTCTCAATGGCTCAAGTGTCACATCATATTTTCCATAGGCCCTTCACCCTCCTTCTTATATTCTCCCGTTGAACCTTCAACTGCCAAGATTAAAACATAATCAAGGGCTAAAATTAACTTGGACGTTATCCATGAATTTATCTAGAAGAGTCACACTTAGTTTAATTAATACCCTTTAATTAATCAGTTTCCTTAAGTTTAGACTTAGGAAAACATTAAAAAACGATTAATTATTTCAATTAAACCATCTCTAAGTGGAATTTTCCAAAACCATTTCTGGGTTTTATGGAATATATGTGTCCTAGCCTATATACAAAATTACAAGGCTACATCACATTTGATGCTACCATAAATCAACAGATAGACCCTTATCCAAGCTTCCTCTCAACTTAGGGAGATCAACAATTTCCTTCTTTTATAATATTGGAGTAACTTTATCGTTTCAAAGCTTCATGGCATCAAGGTCATCTTGATCATCATTGTTCGTGTAGCTTCCTTCTGTTGATTTGGGGTAGCATCGGATGTGCTCTAAGTCTCAAATTTTGTGGATGGGCTTAGGTACATGTATTCCAGATAACCTAGAAATCGTTTGGTGAAATTCCATTTGGATTTTATTCTATAGAAATAATTAATTATTTTTAAAGGGAGCCCAAGTCTAAACTTAGGAAAATAAAATAATTAAAGTGAATTAATAGAATATGAGTGAGAACGATCTAGAATAAATGGATCAAGTCAAATTTAATCTTAGTTGTTGATTAGAGATCTAATCTGGGTAGTTGAAGTTTCAACGAGAAGACTATAAGATTGGCTTGAAGGGTCATTTGGAAAATATGAAAATTCTACTGCAGTATCATGGTTTACTTCTCCTACTGGACTTAAATTATACAAGTTATCTTCAGAAATTAGATTCAGAAAATACTGAAGTAAACACAATTAGAGTCTACACATGCAGATCATTACTGAATACTATGCTCATTCAAACAAAGTGAGACATGGATTTTTGGACATAAGTCCCCGGAAAAACCCAAAGCGGGAAAACCGGTGCAGCAGATATGAGGGTTTATTTTATTAAATAGATTTTGAGTACAAAAATTTTGGGTTCCAAATCTGGAAAACCCGACAGAGAATAAAAGAAATTCGCAGCTAACCTATTGTTCCAAGACCAAACATCTTACTGATCCACACCCTCAAACGGGATTTACAAGACTCAGCCCGAATCTAGTCCTAGACACCCTAGCACTTCCCCTGAAGCCCCAACGTTAGCCCTGCTAGGCTCTGTGTGCCACTGCATTGCCCAAAGAGGGACTGCGTAACCCCCAGAGAGGGTGACGCAGGCCTTACGTTGGCCCTGGAGACCCTCTGCGTAATTCTGAAACCTTATGGAGCTGCAGTGCTGCCCTTTCCTTGGCCTGCGTCGCACCTGTGTAGCGGTTGCGCAGCTGCTGCTCTCTGCTCCTCTGCATTGTCTTTGTTTGCTTCTCCTCTTCCTCTTGCTGACTCTTGGCTTCGTGATCATATTATTCCCTCAACCAATACATTAAAATAATTAATTATTTGAATAACTTGAACACCAGCTGGAATTTCACCAAACACTTTCTGGGTTTTGGATTTCAAGCGTGTCTTAGCCCTTCCACAAAATTTCAAGGCTAGAGCACAACCGATGCTACACCAACTATACAAAATCTCAGCACTCCCTCTTAGCACAAAGTGTGCTCTAGCAGTGCATCCACACCATGTACTACAAGATCTTGAAGTTGGATTCTGTGTTGTTGATGCTTGGCCTGGTGCCCTCCATCCACTACATTGCTGCTCTCTATAGTGTTGCCCATGTCACTTCCACTTACACTGCCACATCTGTACTACAACTCCCTCTCAAATTGTTGCATCATGCTGCCCATAGCACTGCAACTCAGTTGTCGAGAAGTAAGCAACTGAAGGACTCTTGCCCAATCGTTGACAGATAAGTCAAGTTTCCTCCCATCACTGAAGCTCCCTTGGCTGTGGAATTACGTTGTCCTCCTGAAGCCACTGCGCTGCTGCAACACTGCACTGTGTGAGCTCAACCTCTCTAAATTGCTGAAGTCCCATCACCCTTTGCGTTGTTGCCTCCACGCTGTTGTTGCCTCTGCATTACGTTGCTTCCTCTCCAGCTCTCCATCACTACCCTTTGCTTCACTGTGACCATCTGCAACCATCTCTCGACTCATCTCGCTACCGTCTTAAGGCTCTCGTAGCTCGTATGTAATCCAAGAGTAGGGCTGACTCAAGGATTCTGCCACTCTGTCTGTAGATGCTCTATAGATCCATGTCACCCCACCTTTTCTCTCGAGGCACATAAGCACTCATGGCTGCATCATCATCAGAACCATCATCCTTTGCTGCTACAACCTTGGAATCAGAAGCTCCTTTGTCCTTTTTCTTAGGACAAGTGATGGTGAAGTGTCCAAGATTGCCAAATTTAAAGCACCGAACCTCGGAAAGGTCCCTCTTCTTCTTCCCTTGCAGCTTCCTTTCCTTTGATGCAAGGGTTACATTGTCCTCCTCTTCTTTCTTCACTCTGGCTAATCAGCTTCCGCAACTGATATTTTGCTTCTTGGTGATCCTCATGATGTCCTCTTGGCGGAGGATTGTCCACATGTCTTCCCATGATGGTAACGCTGCCCTTCCCAGAATGATTTGCACAAACGTTTCCCAATCTTCTGAGAGTGCATTTAGGGTCGTCCTCACTAGGAGCCCTTCATCCGGATTTGTATCCATGGCAATCAGTTGGTCTCGGATAGTCTGAAGTCTGAAGAGGAATGGATCTATCTCCTCACGCTTGATCCTCTGAAACAACCGCATTTTATTTTCCAGAAGCATCCTTCGTTGGACAGAGCCTCCTTGATACATCGTGTCCAAGGCTACCCATATCTCATTTGTCATATTCTTTCTGGAAATATGAGGTATGGCGTGGTCTTTGACTCCGTCCATGGTCAAACGCTTAGTCCGCGCTTGATTTTCTTCATACTTCTTTAGAGGATCTACATTGGTTGGTACAGCTAGAACTTTTTCTGCATGATCTTTGAGACCATACTCATCCAGAACTGACAGGATTCTAGCCCTCTAGATAACAAGGTTGGACATGTCGTCCAACCTAGCCTAATCTCTCAGTCCATGTCTTGCCATCTTGCTCATATTTGTCAGAACAGATACTCCTCTCCCTGTTTCTGTTTCAACACTCAACATAAAATTTTGGATCTGGGTTTCTTGGTGATTAGAAGCCCTCTATAGTAGCCGCTCCCTCTGACCACTGATTTCCCTCTTGGAAATATTTCACCTAAACACAATCTGACAGTACTCTCTGATCACCCTCCTGATCGAATCTCATATTTTTTTGGCTCAGATCTGTTGAGTAGTTGTCTTCCTCCCGCCTTTGTTGACTTAGCTAGGCACAATTCAATGTTGCTAAGAAGTGGACTGTGTAACCCCAGACTGGGTGACACAGTCCTTATGCTAGCCTGGGAAGGCTCTGTGTAAGCTTGATGGCCTTCTGAATCTGCAACGCTATCCCTTCTTGGATCTGCATCCTTCTGCTGTCAAGTTGCCCCTTCCGGATCTCTATTGCTTTTGCTGCTATCCTGTAGAAAAGATATTCTTCAACTGATTGTTGGAGATTCAGCTTGATCTGCTATCGCTCTGATACCATGTGAAAATTCTATTGCACTATCATGGTTTACTTCTCCTACTTGATTTAAATTATACAAGTTATCTTCAGAAATTAGATTTAGAAAATACCGAAGTAAACACAACTACAGTCTACACATGCAGAGCATTTATTGAATACTACGCTCATTCAAACAAAGTGACACATGGATTTTTGGACATAAGTCCCCAAAAAAAACCCAAAGCGGGAAAATCAGTGTAGCAGATATGAGGGTTTATCTTATTAAGTAGATTATGAGTACAACAAATCTGGGTTTCAGATCTGGAAAAACCGGCAAAGAATAAAATAAATCTGCAGCTAACCTGCTATTCCAAGACTGAATATCTGACTGATCCACACCCTCAAACGGATTTACAAGACTCATCCCAGATCTGGCCCTAGACACCCCAGCGCTTCTCCTGAAGTCCCAACGTCAGCCCTGCTAGGATTTGTGTGCCACTGTGCTACCCAGAGAGGGACTACGTAACCCCAAAGAGGGTGACGCAGGCCTTACCTTGGCCCTAGAGATCCTCTACGTAATTGTGAAAACCTTTGGAGTTGCAATGCTACCCTTTCCTTGCCCTGCGTAGCACCTACGTAGCAGCTGCGCAACTGCTGCTCTCTACTCCTCTGCACTGTCCTTGTTTGTTGCTCCTGTCCCTGTCGCTGACTCTTGGCTCCGATATCAGATCATCCCCTTTACCAATACTACCCCACTGCAGAAAACTCCTCCGGAAATTCTTAGCAAGCCCTACCCTAGAATTCCATATCAGTCTCTCAGTTATGAAACTGTGTGTGTCTCCAACTGACCCTCAAGCCTCTCTTATATTTTTTCATTCATCTCATCAATAGTCGAGATTAAAAACATTTATCAACGGCTCAAATTAAAAGACTACTTGATCCATATCTTTTAGAACATTTCAGCACGTGTTAATTAAATCATTTTAATTATTTAATTTTCATAAGTTTAGACTTGGGAAATACATTAAAATAATCAATTATTTGAATAAATTGAACACTGGCTGGAATTTCACCAAACGCTATATAGGTTTTGGAGTTCAAGTTTGTTTTAGCCCCTCCACAAAATTTCAGGGCTAGAGCACACTCGATGCTACACCAACTATACAAAATCTCAACACTCCCTCTTAGCACAGAGTGTGCTCTAGTAATGCATCCACGCCATGTACTACAAGATTTTGAAGTTGTATTCTATGCTGCTGATGCTTGGCCTGCTTCCCTCCATCTACTGCACTGCTGCTCTTTGTACTTCTGCCCATGTCACTGCCACATCTGTACTGCAGCTCCCTCTCAAATTGCTACATCATGCTGCCCATAGCACTGCCACTGTTAATTGTTGCACTGCAACTTAGTTGCCGAGAAGTAAGCAACTGAAGGACTCTTGTCCAATCATTGACAGATAAGTCAAGTTGCCTCCCATCATTGAAGCTCCCTTGGCTGTTGAATTACGTTGTTCTCCTGAAGCCACTGCGCTGCTGCAACACTGCATTGCTTGAGCTCAGCCTCTCTGCACTGCTGAAGTCCCATTAGCTTATGCATTGTTGCCTCCACGCTGTTGCTGTCTCTGCATTACCCTGCTTCCTCTCCAACTCTCCATCATTACCCTTTTCTTCATTGTGACCTTCTGCAACCATCTCCCGACTCATCTTGCTACCATCTTAAGGCTCACATAGCTCATATGTGATCCAAGAGTAGGGATGATTCAAGGATCCCCGCCACTCTGTCTATAGATGCTCTACAGATCCATGTCACCCACCTCTTCTCTTGAGGCACATGAGCACTCATGGGTGCATCATCATTAGAACCATCATCCTTTGTTGCTGCTGCCTTGGAATCAGAAGCTCCTTTGTTCTTTTTCTTAGGACAAGTGTTGGCGAAGTGTCCAAGATCACCAAAGTTAAAGCACCGGACCTTGGAAAGGTCCCTCTTCTTCTTCCCTTGCTTCTTCCTTTCCTTTGATGCAAGGGTTGCATCATCCTCCTCTTCTTTCTTCACTCTGGCTAATCAAAAATCCTGGCATCAGTGATCAAAAATCCTCTTTTCATATCATATTAGGGTCTTATTCAAAAAAAAATTCCATTCCATTAGGTCATCGTTCCAAAATTTACTCACGGATGGTTGCCCTAAAATAAAAAAATTTCACTTTTTCCTAAATTTCCATTATTTGCTGGCTCATTTTCATAGTTTGCTGAATGACCATCATTCATGAGTTTTTATCACTTCTTTAGTCATGTCACCATGAATTTCATTCAGCCAAGTCTCTCATTAGGTCTTTAGGGTTTTTCAAGGTTTCATTAGGTTTCTAGGGTTTTTCAAGGTCCAATAATAAACCATTTCCATTGCATAAGAGCAACAAATAAGAAAGTAATCAAATAACCTCTCTTTACCATGTAAAGATGATTTATAAGGAGTAATTCTTATTCCAAGATGTAATTTTTATTTCAAAATGTAATTTTTATTTTCCATTATGTAATTTCATGTCACTCAATTTGTAATAAGTTCATGGTTCCCAAGCTGCCAACTCAGAGTTCCACATGCCAACAAAGCTTCAAAAGTAAAAATGTAACGAGTTCTCAATCATCAAATGATCAATGTGTAAATAATGAAGTCAAAAAGAAAAAAGGTATAGCTTCAAAATGTAAATTGAAAGAGAAGAAAAGAGAAAGTGGGTCCCAATGCCCAAAACATCAAATTCATCAAGTATAAAGACCACCATAAGACAAAGAAGAAGCTCATTTTCTATTGCAACCATTGAGCTCACACTCCCTCAGCTCAAAAAACCAATTTGCAGGGTTAAAATTTGAGTTTTTGGTTGGCACTGCATTTCTGGAGGGTGGCACAACATTTTTTGAACAAGCGTTGCGCTTTTGGACAACAGCGCTGTGTTTTTTGCTGAATGGAACTGCGCTTTTGGGTAAGGCTCAGCGCTTTTGCCCAGTTTTCCCAATAAGCACGAAAAATCTTCCAAACTGCCTCTAATCCTCCAGCAGATGCTCTTATCATCTTTTATCAAGTAAGACCATTTTATCACCTCTTTGTATTCCTAAATATCAATTTCATGGTGTTTTTGTTTTCATGAAAAATTGGTAGTTTGTCTAGTTGAAAACCCTAATCCCATCTCCTCATTCCCAATTTGATGCCCATAAACCCTGCATTCCCTTCCTACATCACTGTAAACCCTATCCATACCCCTACAACACTATATCCCTTTCCTTAAATTCATTTTCCCCTAAACCCTAAGTCCTAGGCATCTCAATTTCCTAGGTAGCCCTATCAACCCTGTAATAAAATTCTAATTCCCAATCCCTTAAACATTTTGATCCCCTATCACCTCCCTAAGTTCCCTAAACCCTTCCCCTACTACCCCAATTTTTCCTACCTCATTCCCACTCCCTTAGCCTATCTACCACTCTCATTTCCTCATCCCTAGGATTTCAAGACTAAAAACATCATGGAGGAGGAAGACAGAGAAGAAAGAAGGCCACACAAGGGAGGAAAAATTCTGAGGTTTGAGCCTACCCACACCAGAGAATTAATGGCCTCACCCATGGCAGTGACTTGCTTCAAATATGTGGGTTGCTTTGATTTTTGTGTGGTCCAGAACTACAAAACCTAATCAAGCAAAAATAGAAGGGTAAGTTGGATGTTGTTGCATTGATCAGAGACTCTAGTGTATTCAGTATTTGGCAGGAATTTAATGAAAGAGTTGCAGCTATTTCTTTGGGATACTTGTGGTATGGAAATTTAATAATGTTTCTTCTTTTGTTGAATATGTGTGAATGTTTTGTACTCTCCATGATCCATTTCATTTCTATTATATGTTGATTTTCAAGTTGATAAGTAGAATACATCTTCTATGATCTGTTTTGGGAAAATTTTCATAGTTTGTCGCATTTCTTCAGTTTAGAAAGAATACATGCATTGTCTTGCTCTTTCTAGCACCTCATCTGTTTGATCCATCCTACTAAAAAACCTTAAAGTGTTAGCCTTCCTACCTACCTTGCCCCATTGAATGGACTGCAATCCTAATATTATTTGCCCTGACCTAGCCTAAACCCTAAAGTGTTAGCCTTTCTACCTACCTTGCCCCATTGAATGGACTGCAATCCTAATATTATTTGCCCTAACCTAGCCTCTTTGACCTAATTCACCCATCCAACAAACCAATTTAAAAAAACAAAACTTGTACCCATACCTAGCCTAAAACCCTAATTCATCCAACCCTCTTGGTTGTGATTTTTTGGAAAGAGCCCTCTCCGGTTTGGTAGGGCTAGCTACCAAGATAAAAGATTGGTCTGTGGTTACCTCTGTTTGGACTCTTTCCCGGCCTTAGAGATTCGGTGGAGTGAAAAAAATATTCATGATATACAACAAAAATATCTCAAACTATGAAGAATTTTAGGCACTGCAATGCCATGGACTAGATTCCTGACTAGGGAAATATATCCATTTGATCGCTTAATAGTTTAGGCACTGCAATGACATGGACTAGATTCCTGACCAAGGAAATATATCCAATTGGGACTAAGGTGGACTAAATCTTCCAGCCTATATAGGTACCATTGTTGAAAAGTGTTAACTAGATTCGGTCTTCATAATGACTTCTAATTATGAATTTATGTAATGAAGAAGACAGATAATAAAATGTATTTTGTAAAGCTTTCTTCATGGGTTTCTTGAGCGAGTTTTATTATAGGTCAAAGACTTCTTCTTGATGTATTTAGGGGTTTTTCTTCTTGTCATAAATATATAATTCAGAGTCATTTATATGAAGTGTTGTTACACTTGTAAAGGACAATTATTGATGTAAATAATATGCTCCAAGACCTTGTCAACATGCTCCATTAAGTCGGCTCAGAATATGTTGGAGAACCTCCTTGATGAAGTCAGTGCACACTCCTATGAGGATGTCGGCCTAAATGATGTAAGACAGTGCCTATAAATAGAAAGGATTGCGACCTCATTAGCACATAATCAGTTCGGACAAGTCTCATAGTCTGTGTTTTTGCAGCAAAGAAGAGAGGGAATCTAGCAAAGAAAGAAAGGTTTTGTTATATCTTTGTTTTGGGTATAATACACCTCGCATTTTTCAGGTAGGCCGAGGACTTCCTTAGCATAGAAAAGGGTCTCTAATACAACTCAGAAAAGGTGCATATACAGTGCGTAAAAAGAAGTGTCTTGGCAGCGAAGAAAAGGTCATTGACAGGATTTCTAAGGAGAATGATTTCAATGCGGAGGAGAGGCAATGCTAGCCTTTTTCATTGATCTCACACTCGCATAATTTCAATGACATACATAGCAGCAAGGAAGAAGCTCCTCATAGCGTGAAGGAGAAGGAATCTCAGACTAGGGAAGAAATGGTGCAGGAAGGTAGGACAGGGAGAAATCTCTATCAGGTCAAGGTCAGTTCAAGGAAGGACAGGAAGGAATTCACTATGTAGAACTAGGAATCGAGATTTCCTAGTGTTGGTGCAGCATGGTGCATAAAATATAGCTCAACATAAGGAGCCTAGAATAGCAAGTGACAAGGGTCTTTGAGGCATATTGGTGGCAATGGGTCTTTATCATGGTCTTGGTACTTGTAAATTGATGATCCATAAGAAGAATGATAATCAGGTTTTCCTCTCCAAAAGGGAGAGGTTTTGGCCTTGGCTGGAAAGCCTAAATATTGTTTCTCTTGTGCATTTGATAATTGACTTGATGAAGAACATAATAATCTAACGAATATAAGATCTAAGTAAAGAAGCATAATGAAAATCACGAGTTATTATCATGAAAGAGAAATTGACTTAAATGCCCTAATTTCTCAACATGGTATCAGAGCTAAGGTGTTGAAGACAATAAAGGGCTATTTGGAAAGAAGTGACACACAAGTATCAAGAAATAAAGGATTAGTTTTTCTAGGAAACATCAAAGAAAAAGTCAGAGATCTACATTGAAGAATCAATCTTCAGATCTAAAAATATCTTCATTCGTTCAAAAGAGGCAGTTTGCAGAAATTGGAAAGTCATCTCAAGAAGATCAAGGACCTTTCTCAAAGTACCTATACATCAAGATCTAGTCAACGTCATCAAGGACACCAAAGTCATCAACAATTGTTTGGTGTTGAAATCAAATCAACATTGTTGAAGACATCATCAAGCTCGATGATCACAAACTTGAAGAGACTAAGGAGTCATGAATTTATCCCAGTGTATCCTGCAAAGTACAAAAAATTGATTGGCTCACTGATGCACTTGGTGAATACTCGACCAGAGATATGTTTTTCAATGAATTTTCTCAGTCAATTCCAAGTGGAACTAAATCAGTATCATTAGATAGCAGCCAAACATACTGAGATATATGCAAGGAACAAACCACTATTTCCTGAAATATGATAGGAGAAATGATGTTCACTTGATTGGATATACATATTCTAAATGGGGAGGAAGTGAGAAATATGGAAGAAGCACTACATGAGGGTTTTTTAGTTTGGTATCCTCTATGATCTCATGGATGAGCAGAAAACAAGATGTGTTTTCTGTGAGTAGTGCTAAGGTTGAATATATTGTAGCCAGTGAAGTGGGAAAATAAGTTATCTAGTTAAGGAAGTTGTTGTCTGACTTATTTGAAGGACCAATGGACCCTACAATGATACATTATGACAACACCAGTTGTATAAGATTGTTTGAAGACCCGGTGTTTCATGGAAAGACAAAGAATATAAACAAGTAGTATCACTACATTCGGAAGCTAGTACAAGATGGTGTGTTATAGCTACAGTATATCTCCACCAATGAGTAGGTAGTTGACATATTGAAAAAATATCTTCCTAATAATAAGCTTGTGTATTTGGGGGACAAGCTTGGTTTGGTTGATATATCCTCCTTGGTTGAGAGGGAGAGATAGTCACATCATTCGTGTCTTCACTAGGGAAGATAGAATGGAGGATTGGGTAAGCATCTGGCATCCAATACTCGTTGAGGATGAGGTAGGGCATCCAAGATAATAGTAGTTGAGGATTGATATTCTTTGAGGACTATCTATCCAAGATAAGAATAGTCCAAGGAAGGAAATACTCTATGAACACCTCGGTGGGGTATGCACCTTGAGATATAATGATGATGGTGTCTATAAATCATTGGTCTTGCCAACATTGTGCTATGATCTTGTGGAGAGATAGAGTTGTTAGTTAAGTTATTACTATATGACAATGTGCGTTGTTATGATGCTAAATAGATGAGTTACCAATCCGACTCTTCTTATGAGATCTCTTCAGATTGAGAATGTCCATGTACCATTTATGAATACTTCCCTACTTAAGAGGGAGTGTTGAAAATGTGTAACTAGGTTCGGTCTTCATAAATATGGAATGTACTTTGGATTCTTGTATTTTGTAAAATGAAAGAAAAATTATTATTGTTATTTTTGGAGCATGGGTTTCATGCTCAAGGTATTTTGTTTTAAAGGTAAAGCACCAATTGAGTGCTTCTAGGGTTTGTCCTAGGTCAAGAAGTCAAAAGAGTCGTTGTCATGAGTTAAATACCTCATCGGACACATTGTAACTTGAAAATAAAATTAATTTTGTCATTAAAAGTGTCAAAATACCCTTCAAGGCCAAGTTGGTTTGGCAATTGAGAAGTCAACCTATTTTCAGGAGCCAACTCCACCTTAAGAAGTCTATATAAAGGAGAGAGCTCGACCTCCTTGGAACACATTCATCACTCACTCATTCAAGTGAAGGAGAACGAGGAATAAGTCAATGAAGAAGGAAGAGGACAAAGAATACTTGTTTTGGGCTATTTCTCTCTCTCACGTGCGAAGGAAGGCTAGGGTTGATGAACCCTTAGCTAAACTGAGACCGGGGGGGGGGGGGAATCAATTTAGTACATTCATGGACATTAAAACTCTTTTCTTTACACTCGTTAACTACTTCATTTATAAGCAGCATAATACATAATGAATCGACAAACTGAATGTGTGGACATCAAGTAATTAAGCAGATTAAAACATCACATCAACACATACTCATCAATTCCATAGACAAAAGATATAAGTGGAAACCCATAAGGGAGAAAACCACATCTTATTATTTTTGTGATTCAAAGGCAAGCTCCAACTCCCTCTCACAAATGATATTTTGTAGGCTCCAACCTACAGGAGGCTACAACCTCAAATTCTGCAAGCTAAAACTTGCAAGGAAGCTTCAACTCCCATCTATTTTTAGCAGGCTACAACCCACAGGAGGCTTCTACCTCAACCAACTCCAACTAGACCCTATCAAGCTACAACTTGAAATGGAAGCACCAACTCCCATGTATTTTTTGTAGGCTACAACCCGCAGGAGGCTCCTACCTCAACCAACTCCAACTGGAAATTTATCAAGCTACAACTTGAAAGGAGACTACAATCCCCTCACTCAACATGAAACTAAAATGTTGATTTACCTCGATATTAGCGTTTTTATACTCCTCCACTGCTGCCTCTTCAACCTTCATATCTACTTCATATCAGCTCCTGATGTGCACAACATCTCTATCAACTCTCTTTGGTTCTTCCGCTCTCTAACCTCTCTATGCACACTGATATTACATCTCTTATATAGATAACTCATGACTGTTTGTATTCTATAGGGAATACGAAGTGAATAGGCTTGACTCTATGCCTTCCACCCATTTGATTCCTCACGCTTCAGTTCAGGTTATTACATCAACAAAAATACATAAATAATCATTTTAACACTCATTGGAGTTTTGAATATGCCTATGGAGACTTGCCCTTGCATTACATACAATAAAAAATAATAAATACATTTACAGTTACAACAACATTTCACTCAGCCCTTTCAGCTCTTGGCTCATTGTGCATTTTTCCTGTTTGCTGCTGTCACTGTCTTTTCTGATTATGCTGTTATATTATAACATTTATGCACAAATTCCTTTTGCCCGACTTGACCCAGCTAGCACGTTTCCAACAATGTCACCCTAACTGTCTTTTGCCTGACTCTACCTATTCTCGTGCCCACAACTTTCAGCCTTCTCCTTGTCTCAGCACCCGACTCTGCCCATGGTGCCTAGCTCCTCATAGCCGTAATGTTCAACCTCTGCACGTACTGTCGGGTCTCTTTACCCAAGTCCATCTACCGCGTTCATACTTTTGTTATTATACTAGCCACAACAACCTTTATTTTAAAGTCAAGTCACTTTCCCGAGTCTCTCATCTTGCGTTCAAACTTTCTTTTACTTACCCGAGTCAACTCTGTGTTCATATTTTCTTCATAAAATTGGTGCAAACTACACGAACCCTGGACCTTAAATATTTTGCGATTAACTTTTGAAAAAAATTGCGTCCTGTCACTTTATCGCATTTCGAAGATCATTGGTGGTTCTTCGTTATATTCGCCCTTCTCACTTTCGATGCGATTTCTTAACAAGAAGGCCTTCCTTCCAGATCTGAAAACCTTTGGACTTCAGCTTTGAAACTCCATCGCGTCTTGTCCTCGTATCACATTTCGAATTTCGGCGATTCAACCTTGTTCTTATGATCTTCACCCTTCCGATCTTGCGATTTGCGATATGCGAATGGGCCCCATGCCGAACTTTAAAATATTTAGTATTAAACTTTGAGAGGTATCACGTCCGGGCTCTTATTTCATTTCTGAAACTTCCTTTGTTATTTATTTATTCATTGCTTAGCCATCCTCCCGATGCGATTTCTTCATGAAATCCTTGTACCGTTGGACTTTAAAATCCTTTGGACTTTGGCTTTGAAGCATATCGCATTAGGCCCCTCATTGCTCTTCACATTTTGGCGTTTCAACGTGGTACATAAGCACTATCCCTTCTGAGCTTTGTGACTTGCGATATGCGAGAAAGGGTTCGGATCCCACAAGGGTGCCACGTCATTGCCACGTCATCATGCCACGTCACCGCCATGTCATCATGCCACGTCAACTTTCCATGTCATCAAACTTTTGTTGTGATATGTGGGGTCGGGGCCACGTCACCTATCACGTCAGCTTGCCACTTCACTGCCTACGTCACCGCCATGTCACCATATCGTACTTTGCAGTTTTTGTGATTTCTGTGTTTCTGCAGTTTTTGTGATCATCCTTCTACTTGCGATTGTGAAATGTGATTAAGCCACCGAACACTGTTTTGCACGCATTTCTTCTGGAAATTACCTGAATCAACCCACTGAATTGCACACCCCCTCATGCACTGTTCTGAATGTAAAAATACATGACTCGACCCTGAACTTCAGGCGCACTGTTCTGAACATGAAAATACACGACTTGACCTGGATTCAACTGTTCTGAACGCATTTCAGCCCTACTTGCTCCTTTGTCTTCTATGATCATTTTGATGTTTCTCCTTGCCTCTTTGTTGCTCCTTTCTGCTCATTTGCCTTAGATAATGATTCCAATGTTGCTGCTTGGGTCTTTGCTTCTCCTCTGCCTTAGATTATACTTCTCATGTTGCTCCTTTACTTTTTAATGCTCCTCTCTACTCCTTTGCCTTAATGATAATTTGGGTGTTGATCCATGCCTCTTTGTTGCTCCGCTGCCTCTCTTTTATGCTCCTTCACTGCACGTTTGCCTTCTTTGCCTTATTTCTCCTTTATACTTCAACTGATCCTGATTTTCTCCTTTGTCCTTAATGATAATTCTGGTGCTACTGCTTTCTGCTCCTTTGCCATCAATGAAAATATTTCCAACAATCTCCCCCTTTGGCATTGACGGCAACACTTCCTCCAACACTTCCTCCCCCTTTCATGCTGAGAAGTGTCTATCTTCCTCTGCGTTCTTTTCCTCCCCCTTTGACATCAATGGCAAGGGGTTATAAAATGTTTTCAGTGTAGATTCCATCATTGCATTGCTCTTCTTTAAGTTCAGTATAAGCATCCTTCATTCAATTATTTTTTTATTAAATGAATATACACACTCCATCTATTCATTAGACACTTGATGAATCCTTTTGTATTTGAATGAATGCACCTAATCCATCATTTTATTACTGCTTCCTAATTGTTATGTATAAACCATGACTGTTTCTTTATGCTATACATAAGAATTTCTTTATATGTACATCAAAATTACAAGAGCATTGTGAATGCATTGCAGACTTCATATGATATATGAGCATTGTTGGGGTAACACTTTGAAAATCATTGAGATTGCATTAATATGCACAACAAATTGATTCTATCACAACTCATGAGAATGCTGGAAGGCATGCCACCATATAATGTTTTGTTCTTTTGTCCCTTGCTGCTTGATGAAAATCTGTGCACTCGTGAAATATCAACAATTATTTTTTGTTGAAGTAAGCTTCAGAGGAATTAATAATATACTCTTGATCTTCAATAGTAATATTAACACAACTAGCCCATCATACTACAACTTTATGAATGATCTTAAGAAAGAGGCCTTGAAGATATATCAATATTGACTTGAGGAAGAGTGCAATTATATCCAAGAATAAATTTTGCTTCAATGTTTAATATAATACTTCAAATGCAAACATGATAATGATCTTTTGGCACTTTTAATGACCTTTCCATGCTTTGATAACACAACTCGACATTCTCCTTGATGTATTTCTGCCATACCAACACCATGATGTATGCTATAATACTCCGATAATGGGGACCTATACCATAACACTGCTCCGAAAATAACACTTGGTATTCAACTGATAGGAAGAAT
Organism: Pinus albicaulis; assembly: GCA_034641835.2. Taxonomy (NCBI): domain Eukaryota; kingdom Viridiplantae; phylum Streptophyta; class Pinopsida; order Pinales; family Pinaceae; genus Pinus; species Pinus albicaulis. Next base: position 477,332,492 of record CM076584.1, read on the forward strand.
GCTCCAAATACCAATTGATGAATATTTGTAATGATATATTGTTAATAACAGTTTTCTTATTCATCCTTCTTAAAAGCATTTTTTTGCATTATTAACACTTGCCGAGAGACACATAGTGTAATCATCCTCTGTAGATATTTACTAGTTCCATAGCTCGACCTCTTCTTAACAAATTTTATGGGCTACTCTCCCCCTAAGAAGTTGCTTCTTGTCTAACCCTGGCTAGATGTCTGTTCCTAATATTGCAGCCTTTGCTGGTGCAATTTTTTTATTTTTTTCATACTTTTTTTTTTCTTCTGATCATATCAGAGAGTATCATCTGCGGACAATATCCCTAGTTTGTCTCTTAGATATTCGAATGGTTCTCTACAAAGAGGTTTTGTAAATATGGCTGATGTTTGTTGTTTTGTTGGGACATATTCCATCTTTACTATTTTCTCTGCTACTTTTTCTCTAAGGAAGTGGTACTTTATCGGGATGTGCTTGGTTTTCGAATGAAGCACATAATTCTTTTGATATGCTTATTGCACTTGTATTGTCACATTTGATAGAAATAGGTTCAATGATGTTGTCAATGTGAAAGCTTTGTCTTTCAGATACCATAGGCCATAATGTGAAGTTCCTTGCAGGTATATAAATATCCTCTTGATTTCTAGCAAGTGATTTTTTTTTTTTTTGTTGCTTGATATCTTGCCACAAGTCCTACTGCCAACATATTGTTTGGTCTAGAGGCTGTTAGGTATAGCAGACTTCCTATCATAGATCTGTAAAGTATTTGATCTACATCTCCATATCTATCATCAACACATAACTTGCATCCAATGATCATGGGAGTTGACACAGGTTTGGTAAGCTCTCCAATCATAGACATCTCAAATTCTGACTTCATCTCTTCTGCAAATCCTTTTACTAACTCATCTTTGTTGTTTCCAAACATGAGGTCATCTTCATATACCTCTACAATTAAAAGTTCATTTTCATCAGCCTTCATATACTAATTTATGTCTACTCCTCCCTTCTTAAATCCGTGTTTTTGAAAGTACTTGTCCAGCCTAGAATACCATGCACGTGGTGCTTGTTTGAGACCATATAGGGCTTTCTTTAATCTCCAAGTGCAAACATAGTTGTGCTTATCTGCTAAGGAAAAACCTGTAGGTTGTTCCATGTAGATTTCTTCCTCTAGATCTCCATTTAAGAAGGCAGACTTCACATCCATTTGATATACCTTGAAATCATGATAGCATGCAAAAGCCATAAACATTCTAATTGCTTCCATTCTTGCTACAGGGGAAAAAGTTTCATCATATTCAGGAGCATGAGCATGTACCTTCCTTGTCTTCTATGCACTTGTCTGCTTTAAAGGCAGCCTCCCTCATGTTTGACTTCCCTTTAGGAAGTCTCATCTCTTATGCTATTAGGTTTCCAAGTAATTGGTTCCTGGTCAACGTTTCCTAGTTTGTTGTTTATTCTATGGTAGAAACCTTAGGATTAAACCTGGGTGGGAGTGATCTCAATCATTTTTGTACTACAACACTTTCTTTAATTTCTTCTCCTAGGCCTATCATGATATTCACAACTTTTGCAACTCTTAAGAAGAATGCATTTATATCTTCATCTTCGTTCATTTTTAAGTTTTCAAACTGAGTTCTATGTGCTTGAAGTTTGGCCATCTTCACCTTTGTATCTCCCTCATGAATATTTTCTAATGTATCCTAGATTTCTTTGGCAGTCTTACTATGCATTACTTTGATAAATTCTAACTCACTTGGACCGCTCAAGAGTGCATTCATTTCTTTTGCATTAGCTATGAAATTTTGTTTGGCTTCTTCCTCAGTGTCTGTATCCTTTTTTGCATATTTTTCTTCCACAACAACCCAGACTCCTACTCCAAGAGACATTAAGTATGTCCTCATTCTTATTTTCCAAAAAGCATAGTTTGTGCCAGTAAACAGAGGGGATTTATTTGTAGAGCTTCCTTCTAGGCTAGTCATTTTCGAGACTAAGGACCTCCTTCCAATGGTTAAACTGATACATAAAGAATTGGCTCTGATATCGATTGATGAACCCTTAGCTAAACTGAGAGGGGGGGTTTGGGGGGGCGGGGTGAATCAGTTTATTACATTCATGGACATTAAAACTCCTTTCTTTACACCCATTAACTACTTCATTTTATAAGTAGCATAATACATAATGAATCAACAAACTGAATGTGTGGGCAGCAAGTAATTAAGTAGATTAAAACATCACATCAACACATACTCATCAAGCCCATAGACAACAAATATAAGTGGAAACCCATAAGCGAGAAAACCACATCTTATTATTGTTGTGATGCAAATGCAAGTTCCAACTCCCTCTCACAACTGATTTTTTGTAGGCTCCAACCTACAGGAGGCTACTACCTCAAACTCTGCAAGCTACAACTTGAAAGGAAGCTCCAAATCCCATTTATTTTTTGTAGGCTACAACCCACATGAGGCTCCTATATCAACCAGCTCCAACTAGACATCTATCAAGCTGCAACTTGAAACAAAAGCACCAACTCCCATGTATTTTCTGTAGGCTACAACCCACAAGAGGCTCCTACCTCAACCAACGCCAACTAGAAATTTATCAAGCTATAACTTGAAAGGAGACTACAATCCCCTCACTCAAAATCAAGCTAAAATGTTGATTTACTCGGATATCAGCTCTATTTACTCTTTCTCCACTGCTGTCTCTTCAGCCTTCATATCTGTTTCATATAATTCCCTGATGTGCACAACATCTCTATCAAATCTCTTTGATTCTTCCGCTCTCTAACCTCTCTATGCACACTGATATTACATCTCTTATACATATAACTCCTGATTGTTTTCATTATACAGGGAATATGAACTGAACAACCCTAACTCTATGCCTTCCACCCATTCGATTCCTCACACTTCAGTTCAGGTTATTACATCTACAAAAATACAGAAATAATCATTTCATCACTCATTGGAGTTTTGCCTTTGCCTATGGAGACTTTCCCTTGCATCGCATACAATAAAAAATAATAAATACATTTATAGTTACAACAATATTTCACTCAGCCCTTTTAGCTCTTGGCTCGTTGTGCATTTGTCCTTTCTGCTGTTGTCAGTGTCTTTTTTTATTCTTCTGTTATATTATAATAGTTACGCACAAACTCCTTTTTCCTAATTCGACCCAGCTGGCACGTTTCCAACAGTATCACCCTAACTGTCTTTTGCTCGACTCTGCCTATTCTCGTTCCCGCAACTTTCAGCCTTCTACTTGTCTCAACACCCGACTCTGCCCATGGTGCTTAGCTCCTCATAGCCGCAACGTTCAACCTCTGCATGTACTGTCGGGTCTCTTTACCCGAGTCCATCTGTCGCGTTCATAATTTTGTTATTATACTAGCCACAATAACCTTTATTCTATAGTCAAGTCACTTGCCCAAGTCTCTCCTCTTGCATTCAACCTTTATTTTACTTACTCGAGTCAACTCCGCGTTCAAATTTTCTTCATAAAATTGGTACAAACTACACGAACTCACAGGGGCTTCACTGTGGGAGCAATACCATACCACGTGGGTTCACATTGGGGGATATATAATGAGAAAAAATTGACATAATATATTGGGGGGGTATATAAGGGGTAAAGGGTTTTTATATTGGCATGTATAAAAAATTGAGCTCAAAGTTAATGAAAAAATATAAAGGGGTATAAAAAATGTTAATGAAAAAATAGATACCTACAATATATAGTGAAATTAGGGGTTTTTTAAATTGGGAAGGTGTATTGGGTTTATATTGGTAGGGGGTTAAATAATGTGTTTTTTAGAGGTATTTTCCAATATATATTCAAATTAAGGGTATTGTTTAATATTCTATGATCGCACATGATATGTTATAGGTTCATTGAGTGAAGTCGCTGTGCACGAACCCTGGTCCTTAAATATTTTGTGATTAAATTTTGAAAAACTTTGCATCCAGTCGCTTTATCACATTTCGGCGATCATTGGTGTTTCTTCGTTATATTCTCCCTTCTCACTTCCAATGTGATTTCTTAACAAAAAGGCCTTCCTTCCAGATTTGAAAACCTTTGGACTTCAACTTTGAAACTCCATCGCATCCGGTCCTCGTATCTCATTTTGCATTTCGGCGATTCAACCTTGTTCTTATGATCTTCACCCTTCCGACCTTGCAATTTGCGATATGCGAATGGGTCCCACGTCGGACTTTAAAATCTTTTGTATTAAACTCTGAGAGGTATGAAGTTCGAGTTCTTATCGCATTTCGGCAAATTCCTTTGTTATTTGATTATTCATTTCTCAACCATCCTCCCGACGTGATTTCTTAAGGAAATTCTTATACTGTCGAACTTTAAAATCCTTTAGACTTTGGCTTTGAAGCATATCACATCCGACCCCTCTTCGCTTTTCACATTTCAATGTTTCAACATGGTACATAAGCACTACCCCTTCTGAGCTTTGCAACTTGCGATATGTGATAAAGGGTTCGGGTCCCACCAAGGGTGCCAGGTCAGTGCCACGTCACCTTGCCACATCACCTTGCCATGTCATCAAACTTTTGTTGTGATCTGTGGGGTCGAGGCCATGTCACCTACCATGTTAGCTTGTCATGTCACTGCCTACGTCACTGCCATGTCATCTAGCCACGTCACCATATCACTCTTTTCAGTTTCTGTGATTTATATTTTTTTGCGGTTTTTGCGATCATCCTTCCGCTTGCGATTGTGAAATGCGACTAAGCCGTCGAACACTGTTATGCACACATTTCTTCTGGAAATTACTTGACTCAACCACTGAACTGCACGCACCCTCGTGAATTGTTATGAACGTAAAAATACAGGACTCAACCCTAAACTATAGGCACTGTTCTGAACGTGAAAATATGCGACTTGACCCGACTTGCACTGTTCTGAACGCATTTAAGCCCAACTTGCTCCTTTATCTTCTCTGATCATTCTGATGTTTCTCCTTGCCTCTTTGTTGCTCCTTTCTAATCCTTTGCCTTAGATAATGATTCTAATGCTTCTCCTTGCCTCTTTACTGCTCCTCTGCCTTAGATTATACTTCTAATGATGGTTCTTGCCTTTTTATTGCTCCTCTCTACTCCTTTGCGTTAATGATAATTCTAGTGTTGATCCATGCCTCTTTGTTGCTCCTTTGCCTTGCTCATTTGTCTCTAATGTTGCTCCTCTGCCTCTCTTTTATGCTCCTTCACTGCACATTTTCCTTCTTTGTCTTATTTTTTGTTTATACTTCAGCTGATCCTGATTTTCTCCTTTTTCCTTAATGATAATTCTGGTGCTGCTCCTTTCTGCTCATTTTCCATCCATGATAATATTTCCAACAATCTCCCCCTTTGGCATTGATGGCAACACTTTCTCCCCCTTTCATTCTGAGAAGTGTATATCTTCCTCTGCTTGCTTTTCCTCCCTCTTTTACATCAATGGAAAGGGGTTATAAAATGTTTTCAGTGTAGATTCCATCATTGCATTTCTCCTTTTTGAGTTCATTATAAGCATCCTTCATTCAATTCTTTTGTTATTAAATTAATATACACACTCCATCTATTCATTACACACTTTATGAATAATTTGTATTTGAATCAACACACCTAATCCACCATTGTATTACTACTTCCTAATTGTTATGTATAAACCGTGACTGTTGCTTTGTGTTATACATAATAATTGATTTATATGTACTTCAAAATTTACAAGATCATTGTGAATGCATTGCAGACTTCATATGATATATGAGCATTGTTGGGGTAGCACTTTGAAAATCATTGAAATTGCATGAATATACACAAAAAACTGATGCTATCATAACTCATGAGAATGCTGGAAGGCATGTCACCATAGAGTGTTTTATTCTTTTGTCCCTTGCTGCTTGATGAAACTCTGTGCATTGGTGAAATATCAACAATTCCTTTCTATTGAAGTAAGCTTCAGATGAATCAATAATATACTATTGAACTTCAATAGTAAGATTAACACAACTAGCCCATCATACTACAACTTTATGAATGATCTTAAGAAAGAGGCCTTGAAGATATATCAATATTGACTTGAGGAAGAGTGCAATTCTATCCAAGAATAAATTATGCTTCAATGTTTAAAATAATGCTTCAATTGCAAATAGGATAATGATATTTTGGAACTTTTAATGACCTTTCCATGCTTTGATAATGCAACTTGACATTCTCCTTGATGTATTTCTGCCATACCAACACCATGATGTATGCTATAATACTCGGATACTGGGGACTTGTACAATATCACTGCTCCAAAAATAACACTTCGTATTCAACTGATAGGAAGACTGGTCCAAATAACAATTGATGAATATTTGTAATGATATATTGATAATAACATTTTTATGTTCATCCTTCTTAAAACCATTTTGTTACATTATTAACACTTGCCGAGAGACACATAGTGTAATCATCCCCTGTAGATCTTTACCAGCTGCATAGCTCGAGCTCTTCTTGAAAAATTTTATGGGCTACTCCCCCCTGAGAAGTTGCTTCTTTTCTAACCCTAGATGGATGTCTATTCCTGATATTGCATCCTTTTCCGGTGCATTTTTTTATATTTTTGTTTGTTTTTCATCTTTTTTTTTTCTTCTGATCATATCAGAGAGCATCATCTGCAGACACTATCCTCAGTTTGTCTCTTATATATTTGAATGTTTCTCTAGAAAGAGGTTTTGTAAATATGTCTGTTGTCTGTTCTTGTATTGGGACATATTCCATCTTTACTATTTTCTCTGCTACTTGTTCTCTGAGGAAGTGGTACTTTATCGGGATGTGCTTGGTTTTCGAATGGAGCACATGATTTTTTTGATATGCTTATTGCACTTGTATTGTCGCATTTGATAGAAATAAGTTCAGTGATGCTTACCTTCATGTCTTGAAGAGTTTGTTTCATCCACATCACTTGTGTGCAACAAGCTGCTGCTGCTATGTATTTCACTTCTGTTGTAGATAGAGAGATAGATGTTTGTTTCTTGCTTAACCATGCCACCAGACTTTCTCCCAAATAGAATGCACCTCCACTTGTGATTTTCCTGTTATCCACACAGTTGGCCCAATCTGCATCTGTATATGTTTTCAATGTGAAATATTTTCCTTTCGGATACCATAGGCCATAATGTGCAGTTCCTTGCAGGTATCTAAATATCCTCTTGATTGCTAGAAAGTGATTTTTTTTTGGTGTTGCTTGATATCTTACTACAAGTCCTACTGCCAAAATAATGTATGGTCTATAGGTTGTTAGGTATAGCAAACTTCCCATCATAGATATGTAAAGTCTTTGATCTACATCTGCAGATCCATCATCCACACATAACTTGCATCCAATGATCATGGGAGTTGACACAGGTTTGCAGTCTTCCATTTGGAATCTTTTTAACATGTCTCTTAAGTATTGTTCTTGTGAAATAAATATGCCTTTATTCTTTTGTAGAACTTGAAGTACTAGGTAGAAGGTAATCTCTCCAATCATAAACATCTCAAATTCCGACTTCATCTCTTCTGCAAATCCTTTTACTAACTCATCCTTGTTGCTGCCAAACATGATGTAATCTGCATATACCACTACAATTAAAAGTTCATTTTCATCGGCCTTTATATGCAGATTGTTGCCTAATCCTCCCTTCTTGAATCCTTGTTTTTGAAAGTACTTGTCCAGCCTGGAATACCATGCACGTGGTGCTTTTTTGAGACCATATAGGGCTTTCTTTAATTTGCAAACATAGATGTGCTTATGTGCTAAGGAAAAACCTTCAGGTTGTTCCATGTAGACTTATTCCTGTAGATATCCATTTAAGAAGGCAGACTTCACATCCATTTGATATACCTTGAAATCATGATAGCATGAAAAAGCCATAAATATTCTAATTTCTTCCATTCTTGCTACAGGGGAAAAAGTTTCATCATAGTCAAGTCCTTCGATTTGAGAGTATCCCTTACACACAAGTATAGATTTATTTCTGATTACCTGACCTTTTTCATTCATCTTATTCTTGAATATCCACTTTGTGCCAATGACATTTTTCCAACAAGTCTTGGTATTAACTCCCAGGTCTTGTTCTTCTCAATCTAGTATAATTCTTCGTTCATAGCATTTATCCAATTTTTGTCTTTGTTGGCTTCATTGAAATTCTTCGGTTCTATTTGTGTCAGCATGAATAGATACACTTTCTCAGTCTGTTCAGCTATTTGTCTTCTTGTTTGGACTCCTACACTCTTGTCTCCAATGATTTGATGTTCTGGATGGTTCTTTTGAGTGTGTCTCGAGGGTCCTTTTGAGATTATTTATGTATTTTTTTCTTTTTCTTTTGTCTCATTATGTTCTTTATTTTCTTGATTCTCATCATGATGGTGGTCTGGAGGATTGACACAGTTTGTGCTTCTGGTTTTGTTTGGTAGTTCTTCATTGAATCTCACATCAATGATTTCCTCAATTTTATGCAGTCTTTTATTGTAGCACCTGTAACCCTTACTCTTTGTTGCATATCCCAAAAAAATTCTTTCATCGGCTCTTGCATCATACTTCCCCAATTTTTCATCATTATTCTTTATGAAAAATTTGTTTCCAAAGACTCTAAAGTTCTTAATTGATGTCGGTTTACCATGCCACAATTCATATGGAGTCTTGTCACAATTTTGTCTGAGATGAGCTTTGTTGAGAATATGAACAGTTGTGTGTACTGCTTCTGCCTATTAGGTTTAGGGAATATTTCTTTCTTGCATCATGGCTCTAGCAATATTTTGTACAGACCCGTTTTACCTCATTGACATTCCATTCCGTTGAGGTGTATCTGCAACAGTAAACTGTTGCTTTATCCCACATTCATTGCATAGGTCCGCAAACTCATCACCTATGAATTCACCTCCTATGCCTGATATAACACATTTTAGTTTACATCCAGTTTGATTTTTTCCCAGTGCCTTGAATATCTTAAATTTCTCAAACGCTTCAGATTTGTATCTGAGAAATGCCACCCATGTTAATCTAGGTCAAGTCAAATAGGATTAGGGTTGCAGAGATTCAATGGGGCAAGGTAGGTAGAAAACCTAACACTTTAGGGTTTCTTGAGTGGGATGGATTAGGGAGGCGAGGAGCTAGAAAGAGAAAGGCTAAGCATGAATTCTCTTTAAACTCAAGAAGATGGAAAAACTATGAAGGTTTTCCCAAAACAGAGCATGAGAGATGAATTTTTCTTATCAAGTTGAAAACCAACATATCATAGAAATTAAATGGATCATGAAACAAAACATTCATACATAATTAGACATAAGAAAAAAGTGCTAAATTTCCATACCACAGGTATCCTAAAGAAATAGTTTCAACCTTTTCATTAATTTCCTGCCAAATAGATTACACTAGAGTCTCTGATCAATTCATCAACATACAACCATATAAAACCTTCTCTAATGAGTGAAGAGGTGAAAGATATATGCAAGAAACAAAATCTCCCAGCCTCAGGGGTCAAACCCCTGAGTTGAAGAGCTGTTCCACAAAAGACTGAACTAAAAACCTAGACTGTAGGGAGGTCAAACTGAATTATCCCTAAATTTAGTGAAACTGATTAATTCATCCTCAAAAATACTTTTACCTATTTTATTTACCCCTAGGTAACTCAAAAGTATCATAATTACATTTTCATCCATCATTTACATCAGTAAAATTCACATTTTCCAAGGTCAAACTTAGAAAACTAAGAAAAATTCAAAAATATCAGTCACTGGTCAGGAGTGCATTCCCAACTTCAAGCCAACTTCTGAGGGGGTTTCCAATGTCAAAATTGAGCTGAGGATAGCTAATTGGAGATAATTTACTATCTAGTTTCCAAAACTCTATTTGGGTTCCAAAAACAATGAGTTTTATCCCTCCAAAAGTTGAATCTCCCAAGACTGGTCAGGAGCGTAGCACTAGAAAGCGAGAAGCACAATGCCAATTTGAAGGCCACTTTTGGAGGCCTTCCATAACTCAAAATTGAGCTCATGATAGCTAATTAGAAATCGCTTCCAGTCAATTTTCCCAAAATGTAATTGGTTTCCAAAAATGATAAGTTTTAGCCCTCAAAAAGTTGAATCTTCTAAGACTACTCAGGAGCGCAGCGCCATAAAACCAGGAGCACAGTGCCTCTTGCAGGACACTTTTGGAGGCCCTCCCAAACTCACAATTGAGCTCATGATAGCTCATTGGAACTCTCTTCCAGTCTAGTTTTCATTGGATGTATCGAGAAAGTAATTTTGACAATCGATCAGGGATAAAAGTTGATTTTCCCAAGACTACTTTAGAAGTGCAGCAACTCTCCTATAACAATAATATTTTTAGCATTCCTCCAAAATCATAACACCTGTGTAAAACCTAAAGGAGGTTTTTCTTCCTTGGTCTATTATTAACAAAAACCTCTTTCATTTTTATGAAATTCATCTGCATTTCGTCAGAAACATACTTTTAAAAAAATTGGCCCTCTGTGTAACAAATAATTTGTCCCTTGGAATGAATTCTTGAAAAATGATGGAGACATGATGTTTATGAGCTAGAATGGCCTCATAATTGCTGATATTACCTCCCTTATGCCTCCACTTCTCAGATGTCTCTGATTCTATAGCAAACCCTAGCTCAATGGTGTTAGAAAATTATATATTATGGAGCAATGCAACACATAAAATATGCGAAAAATACAAGCATGAAAAACACATAAACCAGAGAGACAAAGATATACGTGGTTCACCCAGTTTGGGCTACGTCCACCCCAAAAAACCAGTCCTTCATTTCTATTATCCAGCAAAATGAAGAGACAAAACCTACAGTAGATCCACTGTAATATCCTCTGTTCTCTCTTACAGTCTCCCTATCTCTTTTCCGCTCAGAAAATACACATGTAATACACAGCCGTAATACAATACCCTCATACAAAGACAGGGGTTGCCTTCTAGGGCAAAAAACCATAAACTAAACATAACTTCTACCGTCAGATCATCCGCCTAATGAATGACCTAGATTGACTAGAAATTACTATACTTTTACAAGGAAATTTTACAAGTCCCCCCCCCCCCCGCACCCCCCCGCTGCAAGGGTGTACAGTTTTCCTGGGGTATACATCTAGCTAAAACAAGGATCTCTGAATCAGGATGAAAATTAAGCTCCACACCCAATAATCTCCCACTTGGAGACTGATTGTAGCAACTCCACCGCTACTTCATTTGCTGGACAATGACTCCTCTTTGGACCTGGTTGTTTCTCATCTTCATCATCATCCTTGAAGACCCATTGAAACTGAGCACATTCTCAGTTTCTCCCTGTTTACAACTTTTGTTAACATATCTGCAGGATTCTGGCTAGTGTGTATCTTTTCCAGCTTCAACTCTCCATCTTCCAATACTGACCGTATGAGATGATACTTGAGATGTATGTGTTTAGTCCTGGAATGAAATGATGAGTTATTTGCAAGATGAATGGCACTTTGGCTATCACTGTATAACGTGCCCATATCATGCTTCTTACCCAATTCACCCATAAACCTTTGTAACCAAATCATTTCTTTACTAGCCTCTGTAGCAGCAACATACTCTGCTTCTGTTGTTGAAAGTGCAACAACACTTTGGATTTTTGAAACCCAACTGACAACTGTTCCACCTATAGTAAATACGTATCCTATAGTGCTCCTCCTGTTATCTCTGTCACCTACCGTATCTGCATCAACATATCCCTGTAGAGCAATGTTTGAACCACCAAAGCATAATGATTGATTTGTGGTACCTCTCAAGTATCTGAGAATCCATTTTACTGCCATCCAATGTTATTTTCCTGGATTATTCATGTACCTGCTTACAACTCCCACTGCATGTGCAATATCAGGCCTTGTGCAGACCATTGCATACATTAATCTTCCAACTGCTGATGCATATGGAACTTTAGACATATAATCCATGTCTTCTTGGGTCTTTGGGCACATCTCCTTATGAAGTTTGAAATGGCTAGAAAAAGGTGTACTAACTGGTTTTTCATTGTGCATATTAAATCTTTTCAACACCTTTTGTATGTACTCATTCTGAGATAATGTTAATTTTTTATTTTTCTTATCTCTGGTTATTATCATACCAAGGATCTGTTTTGCAGCTCCCAAATCCTTCATTGCAAATGAATTTGCCAATTTTTGTTTGAGCACATTTATTTCCTGCATGTTATACCCTGCAACAAGCATGTCATCTACATACAATAACAATATAATATAGTGTAATATTCCCAATTAGCTTTGCTAATTGGAATATTTCATTTTTGTTTAATTTTTCCGCTTTAGCTAGAAATAATAAATAAAGTGAGAAATAAGAGGGGTTACCTCACTTTAGTCACCTCACTTTATAAATAAAGTGTTTTTCCTAGTTGATTGACGTTATAACTTAGAGAGGGGGCCTTGTGGGTCCACATGAGTATGAAGGGGAGGCATCAGGCTGACCCAAGGTTAACTGCGCAGGCCAAGGAGAGTGAAGGACGCAGTCAAGGTTTTGGAGGGAGTTTAGCACTATAAAAGGTGGGGTTCTCACCTCATTTGGGCATGCATGATTTGATATTGATATTGAGAGCTAGACTTCTGTCTGCTTCAGCACGCCAGTTGTTTAGTCGGTCTGCAGCACTGTTTAGTGCAACCGAGTGTCTTCGTTCGGAGATCTCACCCTTAGCCTCGGGGGACTTCGAGTGCCTGCCCTGGTAAGGTTATTTCCTGGTATCACCCTTAGCTTCGGGGGACTTCGAGTGCCTGCCCTAGTAAGGTTATTTTCTGAGTAACATCCTTCAGTTTCAGTGGTAATTAGCAGCAGTTTTCTGGTGGAGATTTGGAGAGGAGGAAGCCCTTCTTGTGACTGCGCAGATCCAGGAGGTAGGACGCTGATCCAGAGAGGGAAGGACGCAGATCCAGCAGGAGGACGCAGATCTGAATAGTGAGGACGCTGATCCAGCTGTCCAAGGCAGAGAGGACGCAGATCTGAAGAGGTATTGGTAGATCCAGTCTTGGAAGGTGCAGATCTGGAGAGATACCATTAGATCTAGCCTTGGAGGATGCAGATCTGAGGAGATATTGACAGATCCAGCCTAGATCTGAAGATATAGCAGCAGATCTAGCCTTGGAGGACGCAGATCTGGAGTGATAGGACGCAGATCTGAACAGGAGGACTCAGATCCAGCAGATCTGGGCAGAGAGGACGCAGATCCAGGCAGGGAGGACGCTGATCTGATGAGCAGGATCTTGTGTGTGGGGTTTGGCAGCGTTTTTCAGTGTTTTCCAACCTTGAGGAGCTGATCATTTCATCTGGAGGTTTTGTGGCCAGCATTTCATCTGTCTTCTGCGCTGTCACTAGCAGAGACAACGTTTTTATTGGTGAAGGTTTGGAGGATTGAGATCAGCCATCTTCTAGTCTTCAGTTCATAGCTCCATTGCATTCCACAGTTAGCTTTTTCATACAGATTTTCAGGTCACTAGGGACGTGTCCTGCTTATAGCCATTATTTGTTCTGAGAGGGTCTCCACTTGCCTAGGGCAAGGATAGGTGCACTCATTCTGATTATCTTGTACTCCTCTATATGTATTCTCAGATTAATAAAATGGCTTAGTTTCTGGCATTCCGTGTGTACTTGTTCCATGATCTGGTTCCAGCATTTTATTTTGTATATCTGTCTGGCATATTTCTGTGTATTACTGGTTATTTCCCTTTGGGGATATTACAGTGGTATCAGAGCATAGATCTGGCTCAGCCTGTGGTGCTAGCAGTCTATGACGCCCGGGGATAACCCCTACATATATCGGAAGGAACGCAGGGAAGCTGAGGATAGGTGGAAGTTTCCCTTCGGGGGAAGTGATTCTGATCAGGAGCCACCTGAGACAGATTCTGAGGCAGAGCAGCCTGAGAAGGGCCCAGAACAGCGTAATCCAATGGCAGATGATGATGTGAGGTTTAAAGAGGCGGTCCTCCGTCACATACAGGAGGCGTCACAGAAGATGCAGGAGACGTCACAGAGGCTCTTGGCCATAGAGATCAGTCAGAGAGAACCCCCTAGAATTCTTCAGGTCGGTGAAGGATCGGGTATGTCTCGCCACATACCAGTGCACGATGCTATCCCCATTGTGACAGCTCAGCGATCCACTATGCCCACATTCTTGCCAGAGGACACAGGGACAGTAGTGCGAGGAGGTGCACAGAGGGACAATCCAGCACCCACGCGACCCACCATGCCTACCTTCCTGGTAGAGGACGAGGGGTCGACAACACCGAGAGATGTGAGTCCAGCTCAATGGGCAGCCATTTTTGCAGAGTGGCAGGGCTTAGGACAGGCATTCATGGATACTCTTCCCTTTGAGCGCTATCTCCAGTACCGATGCGGTATCAAACCCCCTGAGCATGAGCAGCACCAGCACAAGGGGCGCGGATACCACCGTGATGACCACCGTGCGGCTAGTAGATTCCATTTGCCTATGTTTGATGGTTCATCAAAGACTACGGCAAAGTCCTGGGTGGAGAAGTTGGACATCTATTTCCAGCTTAATCAGATGTCGGAGACGGAGGCCATTAAGATGGCTACATTGCATTTAGAGGGTGAGGCCCAGGATTGGTGGTTTCATGGGATGGCGACACTCGGGCATTCCACAGTGACGACATATGCCGAGTTTACCAGGAGGGTGGTAGAGCGTTTTGACAGGAGGGATCCGGAGCAGCATTTTGTTGAGCTGACCAAGCTCAAACAGACTGGGAGCGCAGAGGCATACATTTCAGAGTTCTTGAGGGTTTCAATGATGGTACCTGACTTATCGACAGCTCGGATGGTGTATATGTTTGTGGAGGGTCTGTTAGAACCACTTCGGGGCCTAGTCCGGTCAAACAAACCGGCTACACTGCAGGATGCTATCAGTAGGACTCGAGACTTACAGGATGTCTTGCCCAGGACTCGGCCACCTTATCCCCAGAGACGGCTTTCCAGCCTAAGGGTAAGGACACGAGGGCTCCGCCTCCCAAGGCGAATCCGGGACGAGGGCAGATGGATGATGAGGCCAGGAGAGAGCTGAGGCGGAAGCGATTATGCTTCACTTGCCAGGAGCCGTGGGCACCAGGACACAAATGTGCGGCAGGGAAGGCACATTTCATAGAGGTCTTCTCCGAGAGCAGCGGGGAAGAGGATGAGGAGGACGATGAGGAGGCAGGAGGATGTTATGCAGCGCAGAGTACCTTACCACCTCCACCACCCGAGGCAGGTGGGGCGTCATTCGCACCTACTGGGGGAGCTCTAGCAGCATTGCGAGGAGTCCCCAAGTATCTGACATTGCGCGTACGGGGGACAGTGCGCGGACAGCGGGTTTCGGTCTTAGTCGATAGTGGGGCCACCCACAACTTCATTGATGCCCGGATGGTTGAGCGGAGAGGCATACCGACGGAGGGCTTTGATGGGTTTTTTGTTTTGGTACCAGGAGATCAGACCATGGCATGTGCTCGATATGTACCAGAATTATCAGTGACGATGGGCACCTATACATTGACCGATCACTTCTTTGTGGTGGACATCCTGGACACCAATGTGATATTGGGGGTTCAGTGGCTTATTACTCTGGGGAAGGTCACGACGGATTGGAAGGCCTTAGAGATGGAGTGGGATGATCCCAAGACGGGGAAGCATGAGAAGATACGAGGGCAGAACACATATCCACCCCAGACGGTATCGGCACACAGCATGGAGGCAACTTTCCGCAAGGGAGATATAGAGTGGGCAGTAGAGTTGCGGGCTTCAGAGGCAGTTGATACAGGGCGGACGGTGCACCCTGATCTACAGTCTATTCTCGACAGATATGCAGTAGTTTTTGGGGACATTCCGCCAGGACAGCCACCGGATCGGGGGTTTGAGCACACGATCGAGCTTGAGCAGGGGATACAGGCTGTGATTACCACACCGTATAGGCATCCCAAGGCCTATCGGGATGAGATAGAACGGGCCATTCAGGAGTTGCTGGCCCTTGGTCACATTCGTCCCAGCACTAGTCCTTTTGCTTCTTCAGTAGTGCTGGTGAAGAAGAAGGATGGCACATTACGCATGTGCATTGATTACAGGGCTCTGAACAAGAAGACCCTGAAGAACAGGTACCCCATTCCCAGGATCGACGAGCTGATGGATGAGTTGAGAGGAGCACGGTTCTTCTCAAAAATTGATTTGAGGTCCGGGTACCATCAGATACGCATGAGGGAACAGGACATTCCCAAGACTGCTTTCAGGTGTCATTATGGGCACTTTGAGTTTCTGGTCATGCCATTTGGGTTGACCAATGCACCTGCTACTTTCCAGTCTTGTATGAACCACATTTTCAGGGATCATCTGAGGAAGTTTGTGTTGGTTTTCTTTGATGATATCCTTATATACAGCAGGACTTGGGAGGAGCATCTCCAGCATATTGAGACGGTCTTGCACATTTTGGAGGAGCAGCAGTTCTATGCCAAACTCTCCAAGTGTGAGTTTGGGTTGACGGAGATGCTGTATCTAGGACACATTATAGGAGTGGACGGGGTGAGAGTCCACGAGGAGAAGATCAGGGCTATCAGGGACTGGCCAGAGCCACGGAATGTGACAGAACTTCGAGGGTTTATTGGTATCTGCACCTACTACAGGAAGTTCGTCAAGGGCTTCTCACAGCTTGCTGCACCCCTCACGGAGCTGACGAGGAAGGGGGCATTCGGTTGGTCGGATACAGCACAGCGAGCTTTTGATAAGCTCAAGGAGGTGATGAGCAGTTGTCCCGTATTAGCATTGCCAGATTTTACGCAACCCTTTGTCCTAGAGTGCGATGCATCAGGAGAGGGGATTGGAGCAGTTTTGATGCAGGAGGGTCATCCGATTGCGTTCGAGAGCCGGAAGCTCCTTCCACACGAGAGGCTATATCCCATATATGACAAGGAGATGTTGGCCATCATGCATGCATTGGCCAAATTCCGACAGTACCTGGTAGGTGGCAGATTTAGGGTGAGGACAGATCATAACAGCCTGAGGTACTTTCTGGAGCAGAAGCAGTTGCAGGAGAGGCAGCAGAAGTGGATCAGCAAGATCCAGGCTTACGACTTTGACATAGAGTATGTCAAGGGGAAGAATAACGTGGTAGCTGATGCCCTTTCTCGTAGGCCGGCCACGTTATCACTCATGAGCCTGGATGCTGACTGGAAGGCTCGACTACTGGTTGAGTACTCCAAAGATAGATTTGCATGCGAGGTTCTGGATGGGCAGGTAGCGGATAGCAGATACAGGGTGGCCGATGAGGTCATCTATTACAGGGACAGGATCTTCTTGACTGAGGGATCTCAGCTCAAGAAGAAGATACTCCAGGCTTCACATGATTCACCATTGGCGGGCCATCAGGGGTTCACCAAGACATACAGAGCCATCCGGGAGAGATTTGCATGGAAGGGCCTCAAGGAGGACGTACTCCAGCATGTCAGGGAGTGCGAGGTTTGCCAGCGGAACAAGGGGGAGATGAGTCATCCCGCGGGGTTGTTGCAACCTCTTCCCATTCCGGAGGGGAAGTGGGAGAGCATTTCGATGGACTTCATCACAGGGTTGCCCACAGTGCAGGGCAAAGATTGCATCTTCGTGGTGGTTGACAGGCTGACGAAGTATGCTCATTTTTTCGCCGTTTCAGCACATCACACAGCTGCACAGGTGGCAGAGTTGTTTTTCAGGGAGGTTTTCAGATTGCATGGTCTACCCAAGACCATTGTCAGCGACAGGGACAACCGTTTTATGGGTGGATTTTGGCAGGAGCTCTTCCGACTAGTGGGGACAGAATTGACACCGAGCACTAGTTATCATCCACAGACGGACGGGCAGACGGAGATAGTTAACAAGTGGCTGGAGGGCTACTTGCGTAACTACGTCAGTGGGCAGCAGAGAGCATGGCTGAAATGGCTACATTTGGGCGAGTACTTCTACAACACAACCCACCATATGTCCATCGGTATGACACCTTTCTATGCTTTGTATGGATATCATTCCCTATCTTTTGTGGACATGATGTTTGGTGTTAGCAGGGCTCCGTGAGCCAAGTTATGGATCCAAGAGAGCCAAGACATCCTCCGGGCTCTCAAGGACAACATAGCCACAACACAGAATCAGCAGAAGTTGTATGCTGATAAGGGTCGGGTGGAGAGACACTTTGAGGTAGGGGACCTGGTCTACCTACGGCTACAGCCATACCGACAGTCTTCGCTCAAGCAGAAGGGGGCGGAGAAGCTTAAGCCTCGTTTTTATGGACCATACAGGGTGATACGCAGGATCGGGCAGGTTGCGTATGAGTTGGAGCTGCCCCAAGGCAGCCGGATTCATAACATCTTTCATGTGTCATGCCTGAAAAAGGCACTGGGCCAGTATGTGACAGTCACCGAGGAGCTACCGCCTACAGATGATGAGGGGCATCTGGTGTTACAGCCGGAGGCTATTATCGACACTAGGGAGAGGCAACTGCGGAGCAGGAAGATCAGGGAATTCTTGGTGAGATGGAAGAATTTACCGGATGAGGATGCCACTTGGGAGGATGAGAGGATCTTACAGCATCCATCACTTCAGTTGCTTGAGGACAAGCAACGTTTTGCCGGGGGAGACTGTAATATTCCCAATTAGCTTTGCTAATTGGAATATTTCATTTTTGTTTAATTTTGCCGCTTTAGCTAGAAATAATAAATAAAGTGAGAAATAAGAGGGGTTACCTCACTTTATAAATAAAGTGTTTTTCCTAGTTGATTGACGTTATAACTTAGAGAGGGGGCCTTGGGGGTCCACATGAGTGTGAAGGGGAGGCATCAGGCTGACCCAAGGTTAACTGTGCAGGCCAAGGAGAGTGAAGGACGCAGTCAAGGTTTTGGAGGGAGTTTAGCACTATAAAAGGTGGGGTTCTCACCTCATTTGGGCATGCATGATTTGATATTGATATTGAGAGCTAGACTTCTGTCTGCTTCAGCACACCGGTTGTTTAGTCGGTCTGCAGCACTGTTTAGTGCAACCGAGTGTCTCTGTTCGGAGATCTCACCCTTAGCCTCGGGGGACTTCGAGTGCCTGCCCTGGTAAGGTTATTTTCTGGTATCACCCTTAGCTTCGGGGGACTTCGAGTGCCTGCCCTAGTAAGGTTATTTTCTGAGTAACATCCTTCAGTTTCAGTGGTAATTCGCAGCAGTTTCCTGGTGGAGATTTGGAGAGGAGGAAGCCCCTTCTTGTGACTGCGCAGATCCAGGAGGTAGGACGCTGATCCAGAGAGGGAAGGACGCAGATCCAGCAGGAGGACGCAGATATGAATAGTGAGGACGCTGATCCAGCTGTCCAAGGCAGAGAGGACGCAGATCTGAAGAGGTATTGGTAGATCCAGTCTTGGAAGGTGCAGATCTGGAGAGATACCATTAGATCCAGCCTTGGAGGATGCAGATCTGAGGAGATATTGACAGATCCAGCCTAGATCTGAAGATATAGCAGCAGATCTAGCCTTGGAGGACGCAGATCTGGAGTGATAGGACGCAGATCTGAACAGGAGGACTCAGATCCAGCAGATCTGGGCAGAGAGGACGCAGATCCAGGCAGGGAGGACGCTGATCTGATGAGCAGGATCTTGTGTGTGGGGTTTGGCAGCGTTTTTCAGTGTTTCCAGCCTTGTGGAGCTGATCATTCCATCTGGAGGTTTTGGGGCCAGCCTTTCATCTGTCTTCTGCGCTGTCACTAGCAGAGACAACGTTTTTATTGGTGAGGGTTTGGAGGATTGAGATCAGCCATCCTCTAGTCTTCAGTTCATAGCTCCATTGCATTCCAACAGCAGTTTTTCATAGCAGATCTTCAGCCAGCTAGGACGCTGTCCTTGTTTGCAGCCATTATTTGTTCTGAGAGGGTCTCCACTTGCCTAGGGCAAGGATAGGTGGACTCATCCTGATTATCTTGTACTCCTCTATATGTATTTTCAGATTAATAAAATGGCTTAGTTTTCTGGCATTCTGTGTGTACTTGTTCCATGATCGGGTTCCAGCATTGTATTTTGTATATCTGTCTGGCATATTTCTGTGTATTACTTGTTATTTCCCTTTGGGGATATTACATATAGCTGCCATCATTTTGCTTTTTTAGATAAACACAATGATCAGAGTGACATCTAGTATAACCTTGTTCAGACATAAACTTGTCAAATTTTAGATACCACTACCTTGGAGCCTGTTTTAAGCCATACAAGCTCTTCTTTAACCTGCACACCAATTTTTCTTTCCCTTTTACCTCATATCCTTCTGGTTGCTGCATGTATATATCTTCCTCCAAATCTTCATGGAGAAATGTTGTCTTTACATCTAACTGTTCAAGATGTAAATCTTCCGCTGCTACAAGACGTAAGATAGTTCTGATTGAAGTCATCTTAACAACAGGAGAAAATATTTCATCAAAATCAATACCTTTCTTCTGTGCAAATCCCTTCACCACAAGTCTAGCTTTGTACCTCTGTTTTCCTCCATCTTCTTCCTTCAGTCTGTAAACCCATTTATTCTGCAATGTAGTTTTACTTGCGGGCAATCTGACTAAGTCCCAAGTCTGGTTATACATTAAGGAGTCCATATCTTCTTCCATGGCTAGCTCCCACTTCTTCCTACTTTCAATCTACATTGCTTCTTCATAACATTTAGGTTCACTAGAATCAGTCAACAATAAATAATATAATGAAGGAGAGTATTGTTCAAGGGGTCTACTTATTCTAGTAGATCTTCTAGCACCACTTTCAGGTGTTTGAGGTGTCTTTTGCTGTTGTGGTGGTTGCTGCTGATGTGGTTGTTGATTATTATTACTTTCAGGCACCTTTACTTTTTCAGTAATCTCATCAAGAACCTTGTATTCCTTGCTTTCTTTTTCCTGTTTCTTTTCCTGCAACTGATTCTTATACAAGACCTTTTCATTGAATATTATATCTCTGCTCCTAATGATTTTATGATTTTCATAATCATATAAGCGATAACCAAAATCATTAACACCATATCCAATAAAGGTACATTTCTTTGATTTTTCTTCAACCTTTGTTCTATTTTCTTTATTAATATGGACAAAAGCCTCACAACCAAAAGGCTTTAAAAAAGAGTAGTTTACCTTTTTACTTGTCCATGCTTCCTCTGGAATACCACCATCCAAGGAACTTGAAGGCCCTCTGTTTATTAGATAAACAACAGTATCTACAGCATCTGCCCAAAATTGTAAAGGCAATCCTGCATGCAATCTCATGCACCTTGCACGCTCCATGATTATTCTGTTCATCCTTTCTGACACACCATTTTCTTGTGGTGTTCTTGGAACTATCTTCTCTCTACGAATTCCATGCTCTGAACAGTACCTATCAAACTCTTTGCTGCAATATTCACCTCCATTATCTGATCTGAGACACTTCAACTTCTTTCCTGTCTCAATCTCAACCAAATCTTTCCATTTCTTGAAAGTATCAAATACATCAGATTTATTTTGAATACAATAAATCCAAGTTTTTCTAGTTGCATCATCAATAAACGTAACATAATAGAGAGAGCCACTGAGAAATGATACATGAGAAGGTCCCCATATATCTATATGCACAAGCTCCAATTTTTCGCTCTTCTTTTCTTTCCCAACTCTGAGAAATCTGACTCTCTTTTGTTTTCCATAAATGCGATTTTCACAGAAATCCAAATCAACATTATTCAAACCTGGCAACAAATTTCTTGAGTGAAGAATCTTCATCCCCTTCTCACTCATGTGTCCGAGCCTATGATGCCATAATGTTGCATCTGCTCCTTTGGAAGTTAAAACATTAACAGAGTTAGAAATACCATTGCATAAATACAATATACCAACCTTTTCACCTTTTGCTATTACCAAGGCTCCTTTGGTGCCCTTCCAAGCTTTATCTGTGAAAGTTGTCACACAACCTTCACCACCTAATTGCCCTGTTGAAATTAGATTTTTCTTTAGATCTGGAACATGCCTTACCTCCTTTAATAGCCATTGGTTTCCATTCTGCTATTTTACAAGAACCTTACCCATTCCAACAATTTTACAGGGTTTATCATCACCCAAACGGACTTGTCCAAAATCTCCTTGAACATAGTCATGGAAATATTTCTTATCAGGTGTGGCATGGAATGAGGCCCCTGAATCTACTACCTAGGAATCAGTAACATTTTCGAAAGAAAGAATCAAAGCATCTTGTAACACATCACCTGTCACATTTGCTTCATGATTGTTTTCTTGTTGCGCGTCTCCTTCTTTTCCCTTCCGAGATCTATAGTCTTTCTTTAGTTGTCCTTTCTTTCCGCATTTCCAACACATTATCCCCGATCTGGACTTGGATCTGCCTTTTCTTGATTTACTGCGATATCCTGAGCTCTTTCCTCTTTCCATTCTCCTTCCCCTAGAATCTACACTCAAATAATTAACGATGTATCATCAGAGCTTTTCCATCGCATTTCCTCGCTAAGGATAACACCGACAACATCATCAAACTTTAAAGTACTAGATCCAGAGAAAGATTTACTAATGGCCATTACTAAAACATTCCAACTCTCTGGAAATGAGCACAAGAATAAAAGAGCTCTAACTTCATCATAAAAGTTTACCCCTACAGAACTTAATTGACTGGTAACTGTATTAAAATCATTTAAATGGTCTGCAATAGATCCACCTTCCTACATCTTCATATTAAATAGTCGTTTCATAAGAAATACCTTGTTTGAGGTCGAGGGTTTTTCATATAGTTTCGCCAATGTCTGCATCAAACCCTTTGTTGTTGTTTCCTTCGAAATATTGAAGGCGATTGACACCGCAAGGCACAACCGTACTATTCCGAGTGCCTTTCTATCGAGAATGTTCCATTTCACATCTGCCATGGCCGCCGGCTTCTTTGTTTTTCCGCTCAATGGTAGGTACAGATCTTTCTGATACAGATAATCTTCCATCTACATCTTCCACAGCGGGAATTTTTGGCCATTAAATTTCTCGACCCTAAACTTACCATCTTCCGCCATTGCTCCCACTCGAACCAGGAACCCTTCTTTCTTGCGAGTTTATCAGCCAAATATACCTTTGGCTCTGATACCAGTTGTTAGAAAATTATATATTATGGAGCAATGCAACACATAAAATATGCGGAAAATACAAGCACACAAAACACATAAAACCAAAGAGACACAGATATACGTGGTTCACCCAGTTTGGGCTATGTCTACCCCGAACAACCAGTCATTCCTTTATATTATCCAGCAAAATGAAGAGACAAAACCTACAACAGATCCGATGTAATATCCTCTGTTCTCTCTTACAGTCTCCCTATCTCTTTTCCGCTCAGAGAATACACATGTAATACATAGTCACAATACAATACCCTCATACAAACAGAGGGGTTGCCTTCTAGGGAAAAAAACCCTAAACTAAACATAACTTCTACAGTTAGATCATCCGCTTAATGAACGACCCAGATTGACTAGAAATTACTATACTTTTACAAGGCAATTTTACAAGTCCCCCCCGCACCACCCTGCTGCAAGGGTGTACAGTTCTCCTGGGGTATACATCCACCTAAAAAAAGGATCTCTGAATCAGGATGAAAATCAGGCTCCACACCCAACAAATGGGAGAGGAAATTAGAGTTTATTGTAGGAAAAACAGAGGATTTGGGCAATTTATAAGAATGAAGGGAAATAAATGGGATAGGAGGCTTCTAAATTATTAGGAAAATTTTTGAAGGCAGGGAGGGATTTTAGGAAGCAGGAGAAGGTGGAATTTAAAATATTGAGTGAGGGGAAGGGGTCCAAAAGGGAAAAACACAGTTCTAGTCTAGAAAAGTGTCAAATTGTAGCAATAGGCTAGAGTTTGTGGGAAAATGATGATTTTGAGGGATAGGAGTGATGGGAAGTGTTTAGGAAGGTATTTTAAGGATAGGGGAAGGTGTAGGAGCATTAGGATACAAGTCTTGTTGATGATTTAACCATGGAAGGCATGGAACCAAGAAAAATTCCCTCAAAACCCTAGGAGAGGGAAATGAGATTTCCAAGCACAACTAAGAGAAAAATATGGTAAAAACAAAACCAACTACCTCGGAATGATAGTTTGGAACCTGAAATTTTTGAAGACCTTTGACTATTACTACTCCTTCAAAATATTTATTCGATGGTGAAATGACCAATTTTCATGATTTTGACCCTATGACCTAATGATGGCACAACATGGAAGAATGAGTTGAATGATGACCATGATTACTATGGGACTCTTTCAACAATGAATGACCTAACCATGATGATTTCCATCGACCATTGAAGTGAAAGGAGTAATAATGATCTCAATATCCTAATCAGTGACCAAATTTTTTCATGACCTAGTGGAATGATAAATTTTTTTGAATGAGACACTAATATGATATGAAAAGAGGATTATTGATAACTACTGGAAGGATGCAAATACTAACACTAACATGCCCAATTGGTAGGTTTTACATACAGTATTTGGTGGCTTCTCTATTGCAGGAAAATCTCTGACAAATTTCTTTTTTCTCAGTTTAATGATGTGGTCAAAATTGAGATGTCCCAATCATCTATGCCATAGCCAAGATTCATAAAGTTTGCTGATGTAGCACCCTTCACTCTCATCTTTCATGATATATACAATAATCTCTGTTTGAACCCTCTTAACCATTTTTTCTCCTGTAGTGATTGACCTGACTTCACAATCTTGAGCTCTGAAGAGGACCTCACAACCTTTGTCGCACATATGACTTACACTTGGCAAATTGTGTTGTAGACCATCTACAAACAACACATCTTGAGCCTTTCCTCTTCCATTATTCCAAATGACTATTCCTTTTCATTTAATTCTCCTGGTTTTATCATTACCGAATGTGACATTACCATATTTCTTTTCATCCAAGGTTACAAACTTTCTTATGTCTCCGGTCATATGTCTAGAGCAGCGATTGTCCACATACCATTTAATGTTTTGATCTTGAGCATATAGAACTAGATCACACTTATTAATCTTCTTTCTCCATTGCAAGCATTTGTTTGTTCTATATTTATTTTGAGATGAATGTTTATTGTCCCTAAGATGAAATTTGTATGAATTGTGTCCAATCTTGTCACAATAAAAACATCCGATAGAGATATGGAGAGGAGTATATGCATGTGAGAATCCATTGTTATCCTTAATTATTTTTGAATTCCCAAAATAAAATCTTTTTACACAAGCTATACAGTTCATGGATTTATGTCCAAATTTCTTACAGTAGTAGCAGTACACATAGAAGAAATATTTGTATCTAGTAGAGGGTGATGTTTGGGGATACAACCATTTAGATATTTGAAATTTTTGTCTTCTGAAGCAATAGGATCTATGCTCGTTTGTTGTTTGATTGTTTACTCCTTTTGTCTCATGGTTTTTCTTAATAGTGTTTCTTTGCAGCTGTTCATCTGATGTTGAAGTGTTGCCCAGATTTTTGTTCTCATCTTGATGAGAATTATCATTGTCTCCTATGACAGCTTTTACAAAAGTGATAGCTTTCTTATCCTTTGCCTTCGACTTGTTGGATTCTTCTTCATATCCTATCCCAGCCTTTACAAGAGGAGATATTTGTGCATTTAATATCTTATCCAATTGTTAAGCACCTTTTAAATGCTGAATGTTCATTGTTAAATCAGTTTGAGCCTTTTCCAATTTCTTCCTCATACTCACCACCTCTTCTTCCAATCTTCCACATTCCTGACTTTTCTCTCTTATTTGTTGCAAAATAATGTCTTCTACTTTCCTTTCTTCTTATAGTTCATTTTTAAACTTAATAAAATCTTCAGAGTTTGGTTATTCCTTTACATATTTCAGAAGGATTACCTTCTATTTTCTAGTCTTGAGCTTGAGTCTATCTATTTCCTTTAGGGCACTCACCAACTCCCCCTCAAGATCTACCTCACCTTCTTCTTCAAATTCTAGGAAATATTCCTCCAGCTCTTCCTTGGCCATCAAAATGAATTTTGATGTTCCTTCTTCATTGGGGGATTCATTTGAGCTCTCAGATGCACTGTTGTCGAGCGTAGAATGTTCTTCTATTAAATCTGTTCCCTTTCTTCCTATTGTTGAAATTGCTTTTCTCTTTCCCTTTTGACTGATTCTATATTTTCTTATGAGGACATTTTGAAGCATAATTCCCCACTCTTCCACAATTAAAGCACTTAAATGGAAGTTTACCTTTGTACTTACATGTGCCTCTATCCAATCTTCTAACAAATTTGGCTTCTTCTTCATCAAAGCATGAACATGTATCTTCTGTCTCTTCTATGCACTTGTCTACTTTAAAGGCAGCCTCCCTCATGTTTGAATTCCCTTTAGGAAGTCTCATCTCATATGCTGTTAGGTTGCCAAGTAATTGTTTCCTGGTCAAGGCTTCCCAGTTTGTTGTTTCTTCTATGGCAGAACCTTAGGATTAAACCTGGGTGGTAGTGATCTCAATAATTTTTGTACTACAACACTTTCTTTAATTTCTTCTCCTAGGCCTATCATGATATTCAAAACATCCGCAACTCTTAAGAAGAATGCAGTTATATCTTCATCTTCATTCATTTTTAAGTTTTCAAACTGAGTTCGATGTGCTTGAATTTTGGCCATCTTCACCTTTGTATCTCCCTCATGAATATTTTCTAATGTATCCCAGATTTCTTTGGCAATCTTACTGTTCATTAATTTGATAAATTCTGACTCACTTAGACCACTCAAGAGTACATTTATTGCTTTTGCATTAGCTATGAAATTTTGTTTGGCTTCTTCCTCAGTGTTTGTATCCTTTGTTGCATATTTTTCTTCCATAGAAACCCAGACTCCTACTCCAAGAGACATTAAGTATGTCCTCATTCTTATTTTATAGAAAGCATAGTTTGTGTCAGTAAACATAGGGGCTTTATTTGTAGAGCTTCCTTCTAGGCTAGCCATTTTTGGGACTAATGACCTCCTTTCAATGGTTAAACTGATATAGAAATAACTAGCTCTAATACCAATTGATGAACCCTTAGCTAAATTGAGGGGGGGGTGAATCAGTTTAGTACATTCATGGACATTAAAACTCTTTTCTTTACACCCATTAACTACTTCATTTTATAACCATCATAATACATAATGAATTAGTGAATTGAATGTGTGGACAGGAAGTGATTAAGCAGATTAAAACATCACATCAACACATACTCATCAAGCCCATAGACAATAGATATAAGTGGAAACCTATAAGGGAGAAAACCAAATCTTATTATTGTTTTGATGCAAAGGCAAGCTCCAACTCCCTCTCACAACTGATTTTCTTTAGGCTCCAACCTATAGGAGGCTACTACCTCAAATTCTGCAAGCTAAAACTTGCAAGGAAGCTCTAACTCCCATTTATTTTCTGCAAGATACAACCCATAGGAGGCTCATTGGTGGTTCTTCGTTATATTCGCCCTTCTCACTTCTGATGCGATTTATTAACAAAAATGCCTTCCTTCCAGATTTGAAAACATTTGGACTTTAGCTTTGAAACTCCATCGCGTCCAGTCCTCGTATCTCATTTTTACATTTCGGCAATTCAACCTTGTTCTTATGATCTTCATCCTTCCGATATTGCGATTTTCAATATGCGAATGGGTCCCACGCCGAACTTTAAAATTTTTAGTATTAAAATTTGAGAGGTATCATGTCTGGGCTCTTATCGCTTTTCGACAACTTCCCTTTTTATTTGTTTATTCATTGCTCAGCCATCCTCCCGATGCAATTTCTTAAGGAAATTATTATACCGCTGGACTTTAAAATCCTTTAGAATTTGGATTTGAAGCATATCACATCCGACCCCTCGTCGCTCTTCGCATTTCAGTGTTTCAACGTGGTACATAAGAACTATCCCTTTTGAGCTTTGCGACTTGCGATATGCGATAAAGGGTTCAGGTCCCATTGGGGGTGCCAGGTCACTGCCATGTCATCATGCCACATCACGTTGCCACATCACCTTTCCATGTTATCAAACTTTTGTTGTGATCTCTGGGGTCGAGGCCACATCACCTACCACATCAGCTTGCCATGTCACTTCCTACGTCACCCCCACGTCATCTAGCCACGTCACCATATTGCACTTCGCAATTTCTGTGATTTCTGTGTTTCTGCGGTTTTTGCAATCATCCTTCCACTTGTGATTTCGAAATGCGATTAAGCTGCCGAACATTGTTCTACACACATTTTTTCTGGAAATTACTTGACTTGACCCGTTGAACTGCACACGCCCTCGTGCATTATTTTGAACGTAAAAATACACGTCTTGACCCTAAACTGCACGCGCACTGTTCTGAATGTGAAAATACATGACTTGACCCGACTTGCACTATTCTGAACACATTTCAGCCTGACTTGCTCCTTTGTCTTATCTGATCATTCTGATGTTGCTCATTGCCTCTTTGCTACTCATTTTTGCTCCTTTGAATTAGATAATGATTCTAATGATGTTCCTTTCCTCTTTGCTACTCCTCTACCTTAGATTATACTTCTAATGCTGCTCCTTGCCTTTTTACTTCTCCTCTCTACTCCTTTGCCTTAATGGTAATTATGGTGTTGATTCACTCCTCTTTGCTGCTCCTCTAGCTTGCTCATTTGCCTCTAATGTTTCTCCTCTGCCTCTCTTTTACTCTTTGTTGCTTCTCTGCCTCTCTTTTATGCTCCTTCACTGCACATTTGTCTTCTTTGCCATTGATGACAACACTTCCTCCAACACTTCCTCCCCCTTTCATTCTGAGAAGTGTCTATCTTCCTCTGCCTTCTTTTCCTCCCCCTTTGACATCAATGGCAAGGGGTTATAAAATGTTTTCAGTGTAGATTCCATCATTACATTGCTCCTCTTTGAGTTCAGTACAACCATCCTTCATTCATTTCTTTTGTTATTAAACAAATATACACATTCCATCTATTCATTACACACTTGAGGAATCCTTTTGTATTTGAATGAATACACTTAATCCACCATTGTATTACTGCTTCCTAATTCTTCTGTATAAACTGTGACTGTTGCCTTATGTTATGCATAAGAATTACTTTATATGTACTTCAAAATTACATGAGCATTGTGAATGAATTGTAGACTTCATATGATATATGAGCATTGTTGGGGTAACACTTTGAAAATCATTGAGATTGCATGAATATACACAACAAATTGATGCTATCACAGCTCATGATAATGCTAGAAGGCATGCCACCATAGAATGTTTTGTTCTTTTTTCCCTTGTTGCTTGATGAAAATCTGTGCATTGGTGAAATATCAACAATTCCTTTATGTTGAAGCAACCTTCAGATGAATCAATAATAGACTCTTGAACTTCAATAGTAAGATTAACACAACTAGCCCATCATACTACAACTTTATGAATGATCTTAAGAAAGAGGCCTTGAAGATATATCAATATTGACTTGAGGAAGAGTGCAATTCTATCCAAGAATAAATTCTTCTTCAATGTTTAGTATAATACTTCAAATGAAAACATGATAATTATCTTTTGGAACTTTTAATGACCTTTCCATGCTTTGATAATGCAACTCGACATTTTCCTTGATGTATTTATGCCATAACAACACCATGATGTATGCTATAATACTCTGATACTGGGGACCTGTACCATAACACTGCTCAAAAAATAACACTTGGTATTCAACTGATAGGAAGATTGGTCCAAATACCAATTGATGAATATTTGTAATGATATTTTTATAATAACATTTTTCTTATTCATCCTTCTTAAAATAATTTTGTTACATTATTAACACTTTCTGAGAGACACACAGTGTAATCATCCTCTGTAGATATTTACCAGCTCCATAGCTCGAGCTCTTCTTGACAAATTTTATGGGCTACTCTCCCCCTGAGAAGTTGCTTCTTGTCTAACCCTGGTTGGATGTCTGTTCCTGATATTGTAGCCTTTGCTGGTGCATATTTTTAATTTTTTTTTCATCCTTTTTTTGTTCTTCTGATCATATCAGAGAGTATCATCTGCAAACACTATCCACATTTTGTCTCTTAGATATTCGAATGGTTCTCTAGAAAGAGGTTTTGTAAATATGTTTGTTTTCTGTTCTTTTGTTGGGACATATTCCATATTTACTATTTTCTCTGCTACTTGTTCTCTGAGGAAGTGGTACTTTATTGGGATATGTTTGTTTTTCGAATGGAGCACAAGATTTTTTTTATATGCTTATTGCACTTGGATTGTCACATTTTATAGAAATAGGTTTAGTGATGCTTACCTTCATGTCTTGAAGAGTTTGTTTCATCCACACACTTGTGTGCAACAAGTTGTTGTTGCCATGTATTCTGCTTCTGTTGTAAATAGAGAAACAGATGTTTGCTTCTTGCTTAACCATTCCACCAGAATTTCTCCCAAATAGAATGCACCTCCACTTGTGCTTTTCCTGTTATCCACATAGCTGGCCCAATCGGCGTCTATATATTTTGTCAAAGTGAAATATTTTCCTCTCAGATACCATAGGCCATAATGTGTAGTTCCTTGCAGGTATCTAAATATCCTCTTGATTGCTAGCAAGTGATTTTGTTTGGGTGTTGCTTGATATCTTGCCACAAGTCCTACTGCCAACATAATGTCTAGTCTAGAGGTTTTTAGGTATAGCAGACTTCCTATCATAGCTCTATAAAATTTTTGATCTACATCTGCATATCCATCATCAACACATAACTTGCATCCAGTGATCATGGGAGTTGAAACAGGTTTGTAGTCTTAAGTATTTTTCTTTTGAAATGAATATGCCTTTGTTCTTCTATAGAATTTGAAGTCCTAGGTAGAAGGTAAGCTCTCCAATCATAGACATCTCAAATTTTGACTTCATATCTTCTACAAATCCTTTTACTAACTCATCCTTGTTGCTGCCAAACATGATGTCATATACATATACCACTACAATTAAAAGTTTGTTTTCATCGGCCTTTATATACAGATTGTTGTCTACTCCTCCCTTCTTGAATCCTTGTTTTTGAAGGTACTTGTCCAGCCTAGAATACCATGCACGTGGTGCTTGTTTGAGACCCTATAGGGATTTCTTTAATCTGGAAACATAGTTGTGCTTATCTGCTAAGGAAAAACCTTCAGGTTGTTCCATGTGGACTTCTTCCTCTAGATCTCCATTTAAGAAGGCAGACTTCACATCCATTTGATATACCTTGAAATCATGATAGCATGCAAAATCCAAAAACATTCTAATTTCTTCCATTCTTGCTACAGGGGAAAATTTTTCATCATAGTCAAGTACTTAAATTTGATAGTATCCCTTACATACAAGTCTGGCTTTATTTCTGATTACCTTACCTTGTTCATTCATCTTATTCTTGAATATCCACTTTGTGCCAATGCCATTTTTCCCAACAGGTTTGGGTATTGACTCCCAGGTCTTGTTCTTCTCAATCTAGTCTAATTCTTCGTTCATAGCTTTTATCCAATTTTTGTCTTTTTTGGTTTCATCGAAATTATTCGGTTCTATCTGTGACAACATGACTAGATACACTTCCTCGATCTGTTCAGCTAGTTGTCTTCTTGTTTGGACTCTTGCACTCTTGTCTCCAATGATTTTATCTTCTGGATGGTTCTTTTGAGTGTGTCTCGATGGTCCTTTTGAGTTTATTTATGTATCTTTTTTTGTCTGATTCTGTTCTTTATTTTCTTGATTCTCATGATGATGATGATTTGGAGGATTGACACAATTTGTACTTCTGGTTTTGTCTGGTAGTTCTTCATCGAATCTCACATCAACGATTTCCACAATTTTATGAATTCTTTTATTGTAGCACCTGTAACCCTTACCCTTTGATGCATATCCCAAAAATATTCCTTCATCAGCTCTTTCATAATACTTCCCAAATTTTTCATCATTATTCTTTATGAAACATTTGCTGCCAAAGAATCTAAAGTGCTTAATTGATGTTGGTTTCCCATGCCATAGTTCATATGGAGTCTTGTCACAATTTGGTCTGAGATGAGCTTTGTTGAGAATATGAACAGATGTGTGTACTGCTTCTGCCTAGTAGGTTTAGGGAATGTTTCTTTCTTGCATCATGGCTCTGGAAATATTTTGTACTGACCTGTTTTTTCTCTCTGCCACTCCATTCCGTTGAGGTGTATCTGCAATAGTAAACTATTGCTTTATCCCACATTCATTAGACAGGTCTGCAAACTCATCACCTCTAAATTCACCTCCTCTGTCTGATCTGACACATTTTAGTTTACATCCAGTTTTATTTTCTGCCAGTGCTTTGAATTTCTTAAACTTCTCAAATGCTTTAGATTTTAATCTGAGAAATGCCACCCATGCTACTTTGGAAAAATCATCGATTATGAGCATGAAATATGATTCTCCACCTGGTGCATTTGTTCTCGAAGGTCCGCACAAGTCCATGTGTACAAGATGGATATGTTTACTAGTAGATAGTTGGTATTTGGCTTTGAATGACATGCGATTTTGTTTTCCCTGTCATCACTTCGCTAGATATCTAAGGCTGAAGAAGAAATCCCAACAGAGGTAACCATAAACCAATATTTTGGCTTGGTAGCTAGCCCTACCAAACTGGAGAGGTATCTCTCCACAAAATCACAACCAAGAGGGTTGGATGAATTAGGGTTTAAGGCTAGGTATGAGTACAGGGGTTTGCTTGTATGATTTTGGTTGCTGGATGGGTGAATTAGGTCAAAGAGGCTAGGTTATGGAAAATATGATTAGGGTTCCAGAGATTCAATGGGGCAAGATAGGTAGAAAACCTAACAATTTAGGGTTTCTTGAGTGGGATGGATCAGACAGGTGAGGATCTAGAAAGAGAAAGGCTAAGCATGAATTCTTTCTAAACTGAAGAAGATGGACAAACTATGAAGGTTTTCCCAAAACAGAGCATGAGAGATGAATTATACTTATCAAATTTAAAACCAGCAGATCATAGAAATTAAATGTATCATGAAACAAAACATTCATACATAATGAGACATAAGAAGAAAAATGCTAAATTTCCATACCATGGGTATCCCAAAGAAATAACTACAACCTTTTCACTAATTTCCTGCCAAATAGATTACACTAGAGTCTCTCATCAATGCATCAACATCCAACCATATATAACCTTATATAATGAGTGAAGAGGTGAAAGATATAGGCAAGAAAAAACTTCTCCCAACCTCAGGGATCGAATCCCTGAGTTGAGGAGTTGTTCCACAAAATACTAAACTGAAAACCTAGAGTGTAGGGAGGTCAAACTGACTTATCCCTAACTTTAGTGAAACTGATTCATTCATCCTAAAAAATAATTTTAACTAATGTATTTACCCCTAGGTAACTCAAAAGTATAATAATTAAATTTAAATCGATCATTTACATTAGTAAAATTCACATTTTCCAAGGTCAAACTCAGAAACTAATAAAAAATCAGAAATATCAGTCACTGGTCAAGAGCGCAGTGCCAACTTAAAGCCAACTTTAGAGGGGGTTTCCAATGTCAAAATTTAGCTCAGGATATCTCATTGGAAATCTTGTCTTGTCTGGTTTCCAAAAATTTATTTGGGTTCCAAAAACGATGAGCTTTATCCCTCCAAAATTTGAATCTCACAATACTGGTCAGGAGCACAACGCCATAAAGCCAGGAGCACAACGCCAACTTGTAGGCCATTTTTGGAGGCCTTACAGAACTCCAAATTGAGCTCATGATAGCTCATTGGAAATTTATTTCAGTATAGTTTGTACTTGGTTTCCAAAAATGATGATGTTTAGCCATCCAAAAGTTGAATCTCTCGAGACTAGTCAGGAGTGCAGTGCCTCCTTGCAAGACACTTTTGGAGGCCTTCCCAAACTCAAAAGTGAGCTAGTGATAGCACATTGGAAATATCATCCAATATATTTGCCATGTGACTTATCAAGTAAGTCATTTGGACAATCCATCAAGGAGAAAAGTTGATTTTCCCAAGAATACTCCAGAAGTGAAGCAACTCTCCTATAACAACAATATTTTTATCATTTCTCCAAAATCATAACACCTGTATAAAAAAAGAAGGAGGTTTTTCTTCCTTGGTCTATGATTAACAAAACCCTCTTTTAGTGTTGCGAAATTCATCTCTATTTGGTCATAAACATATTTTGAAGAAAAAATGGGCCTATGTGTAGCAAATTATTTGTCCCTTGGAATGAGTTCTTGAAAAATGATGGAGACATGATTTTTATGATCTGTAATGGCCTCATACTTGCTGATATTACATCCCTTATGCATCCTTTGCTCAAATGTATTTTATTCCATAACAAAACCTAACTCAATGGGATAGGAAATTAGGTTTATTGTAGCCAAAACAGGGGATTTGGGAAATTTATAAGAATGAAGGGAAATAAATGGGATAGGGGGCTTCTAAATTCTAAGGAAAATTTTTGGAGGTAGGGAGGGATTTTAGGAAGTAGGGGAAAGTTTTCAAAGGTTGATTGAGGGGAAGGGGTCCAAAAGGGAAAAACATAGGCCTAGTTTAGAAAAGTGTCAAATTGTAGCAATAGGCTAGGGTTTGTGGGAAAATGATGATTTTGAGGGATAGGAGTGATGGGAAGTGTTTAGGAAGGTATTTTAAGTATAGGGGAAGGTGTAAGAGCATCATGATACAAGTATTGTTGATGATCTAACCATGGAATGCATGGAATCAAGAAAAACGCCCTCAAAACCCTAGGAGAGGGAAATGAGCTTTCCAAGCATAACTAAGAGACAAATATGGTAAACAAAAAACCACTTACTTAGAAATTATAGTTTGGAACCTAAAATTATTGAATACATTTTATTATTACTAATCCTTCAAAAGATTTATTTGATGGTGAAATGACCAATTTTCATGATTTTGACCCTATGACCTAATGATGGCACAACATGGAAGAATGATTTGAATGATGACCATGATGACTATGGTACTCTTTCAACAATGAATTACTTGACCATGATGATGTCCATTGACCATGGAATTGAAAGGAGTAGTAATGATCTCAATATCCTAATCAGTGACCAAATTTTTGCATGACCTAGTGGAATGATCAATTTTTTGAATGAGACCCTAATATGATATGAAAAGAGGATTTTTGATCACTGATGGTAGGATGAAAATGCTGACACTAACATGCCCAATTGGCAGGACTTACAATGGTATTTGGTGGCTTCTTTATTGTAGGAAAGTCTCTGACAAATTTCTTTTTTCTCAGTTTAATGATGTGGTCAAAATTGAGATGTCCCAATCTTCTATGCCATAGCAAAGATTCATCAAGTTTGTTGATGTAGCACCCTTCACTCTCATATTTCATGATATATACATTACTCTCTGTTTTAACCCCCTTAACCAAAGTTTCTCCTGTAGTGATTGACCTTACTTCACAATCTTGAGCTCTGAAGAGGACCTCACAACCTTTGTGCACATATGACTTACACTTAGCAGATTGTGTTTTATACCATCTACAAACAATACATCTTGAGCCTTTCCTCTTCCATTATTTAGACTAACTGTTCCTTTTCCTTTAATTCTCCCCACTTGATCATTACTGAATGTGACATTACCATATTTATTTTCATCCAAGGTTACAAACTTGCTTATGTCTCCGGTCATATGTCTAGAGCAGCCACTGTCCACATACCATTTATTGTTTTGATCTTGATCATATAGAACTAGATCACACTTATTAATCTTCTTTCTCAATTGCATGCATCTGTTTTTTCTATATTTATTCTCAGATGAAGGTTTATTTTCCCTAAGATGACATTCATATGACTTGTGTTCAATCTTGTGACAGTAAAAACATCTGATAGATTTATGGAGAGGAGTATATGCATGTGAGAATCCATTATTATCCTTAATTATTTTTGAATTCCCAAAATCAAATATTTTTACACAAGATCTACAGTTCATGGCTTTATGTCCAAATTTCTTACAGCAGTAGTAGTACCCATACAAGAAATATACGTATCTGGTAGAGGGTGATGTTTGGGGATATAACCATATAGATATTTGAAAATTCTATCTTCTTAAGCAATAGGATCTATGCTTGTTTTTTGTTTGATTGTTTACTCCTTTTGTCTCTTGGTTTTTCTCAGTAATGTTTCTTTGCAGTTGCTCATCTGATGTTGAAGTGTTTCCCAGATTTTTGTTCTCAACTTGATGAGAATTATCATTGTCTCCTATGACAGCTTTTATAAAAGTGATAGCTTTCTTATCCTCTACCTTCGACTTGCTAGATTCTCCTTCATATCCTATCCCAGCCTTTACAAGAGGATATCTTTGTGCATTTAATATCTTGTCCAATTTTTCAGCACCTTTTAACTGTTGAATGTTCATTATTAAATCAGTTTGAGCCTTTTCCAATTTCTTCCTCATACTCACCACCTCTTCTTCCAATCTTCCACATTCCTGACTTTTCTCTCTTATTTGTTGCAACAAAATGTATTCTACTTTCCTTGCTTCTTCTAGTTCAATTTTCAACTTAATAAAATCTTCAAAGTTTGGTTCTTCCTTTACATATCTCAGAAGGATTTCCTTATGTTTTCTAGTCTTGAGCTTGAGTCTATTTATTTTCTTTAGGGCACTCACCAACTCCCCCTCAAGATCTACCTCACATTCTTCTTAAAATTCCAGGAAATCTTCCTCCAACTCTTCCTTGGCCATCAAAATGAATTATGATGTTCCTTCTTCATTGGAGGATTCATCTAAGCTCTCAAATGCATTTTTGTCTTATTGAGTGTAGAATGTTCTTCGATTAAATTTGTTCCCTTTCTTCCTATTGCTGAAATTTCTTTTCTCTTTCCCTTTTGACTGATTCTCTATTTTCTTTTGAGGACATTTTGAATCATAGTGCCCCACTCTTCAAAAATTAAAGCACTTAAATGGAATTTTACCTTTGTACTTACCTGTGCCTCTATCTAATCTTCTGACAAATTTGGTTTCTTCTTCATTAGAGCATGAGCATGTATCTTCCTTCTCTTCTATGCAATTTTCTTCTTTAAAGGCAACCTCCCTCATGTTTGGCTTCCCTTTAGGAAGTCCCATCTCATATGCTATTAGGTTGCCAAGTAATTGGTTCCTGGTCAAGGTTTCCCAGATTGTTGTTTCTTCTATAGAAGAAACCTTAGGATTGAACTTGGGTGGTAGTGATCTCAATAATTTTTGTACTCCAACACTTTCTTTAATTTCTTCTCCTAGGCCTATCATGATACTCACAACTTCTGAAACTCTTAACAATAATGAAGCTATATCTTCATCTTAATTCATTTTTAAGTTTTCAAATTGAATTCTATGTGCTTGAAGTTTGGCCATATTCACCTTTGTATCTCCCTCATGAATATTTTCTAATGTATCCCAAATTTCTTTGGTAGTCCTACTGTGCATTACTTGGATAAATTCTGACTCACTTAGACTGCTCAAGGGTGCATTCATTGCTTTTGCATTAGCTATGAAATTTTGTTTGGCTTCTTCCTCACTTTCTGTATCCTTTGGTGCATATTTTTCTTCCACAACAACCCAGACTCCTACTCCAAGAGACATTATGTCCTCATTCTTATTTTCCAGAAAGAATAGTTTGTGCCAATAAACAGAGGGGATTTATTTGTAGAGCTTCCTTCTAGGCTAGTCATTTTGGGGACTAAGGACCTCATTCCAGTGGTTAAACTGATACAGAAGGAACTATTTCTAATACCAATTGATGAACCCTTAGCTAAACTGAGAGGGGGAAGGGGGGGTGAATCAGTTTAGTACATGCATGGACATTAAAACTTCTTTCTTTACACCCATTAACTATTTCATTTTATAAGCATCATAATACATAATGAATCAACAAACTAAATTTGTGGACAACAAGTAATTAAGCATATTAAAACATCACATCAACACGTACTCATCAAGCCCATAGACAACAGATATAAGTGGAAACCCATAAGGGATAAAACCACATCTTATTATTTTTGTGATGCAAAGGCAAGCTCCAACTCCCTCTCACAAGTAATTTTATGTAGGCTCCATCCTACAGGAGGCTACTACCTCAAATTCTAAAAGTTACAACTTGCAAGGAAGATCCAACTCCCGTCTATTTTCTACAAGCTACAACCCATAGGAGGCTCCTACCTCAACCAACTCCAACTGGACATCTATCAATATTCAACTTGAAACGGAAGCACCAATTCCCATGTGTTTTCTATAGGCTACAACCCACAGGAGGCTCCTACCTCAACCAGATCCAACTGGAAATTTATCAAGCTACAACTTGAAATGATACTACAATCCCCTCACTCAACATGAAATTAAAATGCTGATTTACCTGGATATCAAATCTATTATACTCCTTCCCCACTGCTGCCTCTTCAGCCTTCATATCTACTTCATATCAGCTCCTAATGTGCACAACATCTCTATCAGCTCTCTCAGATTCTTCCGCTCTCTAACCTCTCTATGCACACTTATATTACATCTCTTATACAAATAACTCATGACCGTTTGCATTCTACAGGGAATAGGAAGTGAACAGGCTTGACTCTATGCCTTCCACCCATGTGATTCCTCACACTTCAATTCAGGTTATCATATTAATAAAAATACATAAATAATCATTTCAGCACTCATCGGAGTTTTTCCTATGCCTATGGGACTTTCCCTTGCAT
Source organism: Pinus albicaulis (assembly GCA_034641835.2). Taxonomy (NCBI): domain Eukaryota; kingdom Viridiplantae; phylum Streptophyta; class Pinopsida; order Pinales; family Pinaceae; genus Pinus; species Pinus albicaulis. The sequence continues at coordinate 477,371,213 of CM076584.1, forward strand.
CACATACAATAAAAAATAATAAATACATTTACAGTGACAACAATATTTCACTCAGTCGTTGGCTCGCTATGTATTTTTCCTTTCTGTTGTTGTCACTGTCTTTTCTGATCCTGCTATTATATCATAACAGTTCTGCACAAATGCCTTTTTCTTGACTCGACCCAACTGGCACGTTTCCAACAGTGTCACCCTAATTGTCTTTTTCTTGAATCTGCCTATTCTCGTGCCCGCAAATTTTAGCCTTCTCCTTGTCTCAACACCCAACTCTGCCCATGGTGCCTAGCTCCTCATAGCCGCAACGTTCAACCTCTGCACGTATTGTTGGGTCTCTTTACTTGAGTCCATCTGTCATGTTCAGACTTTTTTTATTATACTAGCTGCAATAACTTTTATTCTACAGTCGTGTCACTTACCCGAGTCTCTCCTCTTGCGTTCAACCTTTCTTTTACTTACCCGAGTCAACTACGCGTTCAACTTTTCTTCATAAAGTTGGCAAAAACTACAAAAACCCTGGACCTTAAATATTTTGCAATTAACTTTTGAAAAACTTTGCGTCCGGTCACTTTATCGCATTTCGGCGATCATTGGTGGTTCTTCGTTATATTCGCCCTTCTCACTTCCGATGCGATTTCTTAACAAAAAGGCCTTCCTTCCGGATTTTAAAACCTTTGGACTTCAGCTTTGAAACTCCATCGCGTCTAGTCCTCGTATCGCATTTCGCATTTTGGAGATTCAACCTTGTTCTTATGATCTTCACCCTTCCGATCTTGCGATTTGCGATATGAGAATGGGTCCCATGCCAGACTTTAAAATCTTTAGTATTAAACTATGAAAGGTATCACGTCCAAGCTCTTATCGCATTTCGACAACTTGATTTTTTATTTTTTTATTCATTGCTCAGCTATCCTCTCGATGTGATTTCTTAAGGAAATTCTTATACCACCGGACTTTAAAATCCTTTAGACTTTGTCTTTGAAGCATATCACATCTGGCCCCTCGTTGTTCTTCGCATTTCGACATTTCAACGTGGTAAATAAGCACTATCCCTTCTGAGCTTTGCGACTTGCGATATGCGATAAAGGGTTTGGGTCCCACCAGGGGTGCCATGTCATAATGCCACGTCACCTTGCCACGTCACCCTGCCACGTCACCTTGCCACGTCATCAAATTTTTGTTCCGATCTGTGGGGTCCGGGTCATGTCACCTACTAGGTCAACTTGCCACGTCACTACTTACGTCACCGCCATGTCATCTGGCCACATCACCATATCGCACTTCACAGTTTCTATGATTTATGTGTTTCTAGGGTTTTTTTGATCATCCTTCTGCTTGCGATTGCAAAATGTGATTAAGTCGTCAAACACTGTTCTGCACGCATTTTTTCTAGAAATTACCCGAATCGACCCGCTGAACTGCACACACCCTTATGCATTGTCCTGAACGTAAAATTACACGACTTGACCCTAAACTTCATGCACACTGTTCCGAATGTGAAAATACATGACTTGACACAACTTGCACTGTTTTGAACGCATTTCAGCCTGACTTTCTCCTTTGTCTTCTATGATCATTCTGATGTTGCTACTTACCTCTTTGCTACTCATTTATGCTCCTTTGCCTTAGATAATGATTCTAATGTTGCTCCTTGCCTCTTTGTTGCTCCTTTGCCTTATATTATACTTATAATGTTGCTCCTTGCCTTTTTACTGCTCCTTTCTACTCCTTTTCCTTAATGATAATTTTGGTGTTGATCCATGCCTCCTTGGTGCTCCTCTACCTTGCTCATTTGCCTCTAATGTTGCTCCTCTGCCTCTCGTTTACTCTTTGTTTCTCCTCTACCTCTCTTTTATGCTCCTTCACTGCACATTTTCCTTATTTTCCTTATTTATCCTTTATACTTCAGTTGATCCTGATTTGCTCCTTTTTCCTTAATGATAATTCTGGCACTGCTCCTTTCTGCTCCTTTTCCATGAATGACAATATTTCCAACAAGGGTTTATGCTACTGGTCTAGGTTTTTTTTTTGCAAGTTAGATATTGAAGTAAGAAGAGAAGGAAGGTCAGAAAAGGTCACATTGATTCATCCTCAAGCACCAAAAGAAGGAAACATCCAAGTGAAGTTCTGAAGAAGGCTCAGGGGGCCAGAATAAGCTTTCACATGTGGCAGTAGCTACTACTTGGAGGGCCAAAATTTCAGACCTACAGTAGAGGCCAAAATTATATAGCTATGAGGTCGAATTTGTGCTACTGGAAGATATTTGATTGGGTTTTACTTGCACAAAGTAAGAACTTCATCTGGAAGGGTTCGAATTGGTCTTAGACGGTACTAGTCTTGGTCTAGAGGTCCTGGAATTCGTCAATTGAAGAATCTATAAGATGAGACGAGATTTGTGGGGTTTCCTCTCAAGAGGAGATATTTTGGCCTTGGCTTGCAGCCTACATTTTTTATTCTTATCTACTATTGTTTTCCTTGTTTTGGTAGTTGTTTGATGATACACAAACATAATAATAAGTGAAGAATCTAATAAGTAAGAAAAAGTAAAAAGACATCACAAGCAATTATCAAGAAACGAGAAATCATCCTAACTATTTCCCTATAGATATATTAACAGAAATTATAGGGTTTGAGCTCACACGTGCGAGGTGGAGAGAGGAAATTTTTTTGACCGAATTTGAATTTTTTTTTGGCATCTTTGACCAATGTTTGCTTGGCATGTTTTGACTTAGTTTGACTAGATTCAGGGACAATTTAACTGAACTTTTCTAGGTTATTTGACTAGCATTGATTGCAGTTCTACATCTAGGGATTCCATAGGTCGCCTAGTATACTTTGACCAATTTCTATGGGGACTTTGTTGACTATTTTGACTAGAATTTGACCAGAAAAGAAGGTTGTCTATTTTTACCATTGGCTGGGTTGATTTGGAGGCGATTTGACCATTGACCGGTTAGGGTTGTTATTTATATTGTTGACTTTGACCAGAATTTCATATTTCAATTTTTAGCTCATCATTGGATTGAATATTGATTGTTAACTTGGTTAGTCAAGGGCTTAACCCTTTGGCTCATTGCGGATGAAATTGAACATTGTATCTCTTTGTTGAACATTTGATGACAATCTAATAGAAGAAGAATTTGGAAAGGGTTTTTCCCCGATCTTTGACCAAATATTGTGTCTCCCGTGTTCTTGTTATTGGTTGTCTTCTATTTTGCCAGGAAATGTGGGGATGGGGACGGGGAAGGGTGCGCCATTTTTCCATTTTGAAACGAGGGTGCTGGTGTTGGTAGAAGTGGGGCATATATAAGTATATATATATATATATATATATATATATATATATATATATATATATATATATATATATATATATATATATATATATATATATATATATATATATGAATTTGTATATTTTCCAACTTTAAACAAGAAAACTAAAATATTATGATTTAAACTTTAAAGATTTAAACATGCACATCATTGAACATTCAACATTCACATTGAAATTTCAAAATTTCTAGTTTGATATCAAGTGCAAATTGTAGTTTACACATACTTGTAAATATGGCCCCAATCCATTTTCGCCCAAAAATCTAGTATGGAAAGAGAAGGCCAAAAGTCACATTCTTGGCAAAAAATGTAAAAAAAACATAGTTAAAAGAGTGAGTAGAAAAGAAAGTGATGTCGGTTGGCCATGAGAGAATGTGGAGATTATATTAAAATATCAATAGTTTGGAATCACAGTATATGGCAGTAGATTGTTTATTGTGGTTACTTCAAGATTCTAATACTCGTCATAAGGAAGCTTCCCATATTTGACATAATGGGTCGATTTACTACTTATAATTAAATTTTAATTTACCAATTTTTTTATACAAACAATGAAGTTTGAACACACAAAAATTAGAGTTAATTCATGCCGCACTGTGAATCTTCAAGAGCTACATGTGAATCTTCAAGTAGGGATTGCATCTTTGTGGATTGTGTATTTGTGGGAACCTCTAGTCACCTGCACACACACCAACGAATTACCCAAACACACCATGGAATGTTCATCATCTCAATAGTCAAACCGAATGCCTATTGACTCAAACAGAATGTTTTCGTCGAAGAGTGAAATGTCATCGTTAAAGAGTGAAGCGATTTTAGGTTTTAAGGGTTATGTATTCACCTTTTGACTTTCCACAATTTTTTTTTTTTTAATTTAATTTTTAATTTCAAAAATCATTCAACAACGAACCCTAAAGAACTCGATTTTGGGGTTCCAAGTACCCATTATCAGGGTTCCAAGTACCCTAAACATCAAATGCACCCAAATTTTTTTAACGAAGAACACGGTTCTTGGTAGCCAAAACTGGTTACTATGGGTTCTTTTCAGAAGAACTCGTACCCAAATCTGGCTCTTGGGGACGAGAACCTGGGACAGGTTCGAGAACCCCACCCCCAGGTTCATGAACCCATGCAACATAGGTTGTCTTATATTGTGCATTTTTTTATTGTTCTATCTAAAATTTCTAACCGTCATTGGAAGATTGAATTTATTGGATAAAGTGATTGTGCTAAGAATAGAACACTAAAAAGTTAACATGGGATCAGAGCTGAGGTGAAGAAAATCCCAAGGAGACAAGAGACAGGCAATCACATTTAGAGAAATTTGAAGAGGCATGTTTGACTTTGTCAATATGTCTACCTCATACTTCAAGGAGGGAGAGAAGTTGAATGACTCATCAAATTTTGTTGCTTGGAAGATCAGGTTGGAAGTGACCTTGAATGAGAATGGTGTCTTGGAATATGTGGAACAAAAAGTACCTAAGCCTTCGGAAAATGCTTATGCTTATATCAAGGCCAAGTTACAAGAAAGGTGAGATCAAAACTAAGAAAATAATTACTGATTCTTTGAGAGATCATTTTCTTACTTACATTTCTAAGTTAAATAATTCGAAGGAAATCTATGATAAGTTGGTTGGGATGTATGAGTAAAACAATTTGAATCATATTATCCCCTTAAAAAATCATCTCAAGGACATCAAATGAATAAGGGAGAGACTTTGCAGTCATACTTCATGAGGATATCCCAACTATCAATGAACAATTGATCCATGTCTGATAGAGAGATGGTACTCATTTCACTTCAAGGTAATTCTCCAATTTTGGAGACATTTGTTACTACTATAAGCAACAATGACAAGTTCCCAACATTTGATGCGTTGATTGGAAATTGCACTCAAGAAGAGATCAGGATGATTTATAGAGGGAGGATTCAAAAGCATGATGAAGGTGAACCCTCTACATTAGTTTTTCAAGCTAAGAAGTGGAAAGGAAGAGGAGAACCATATAACCCAAGGGAGCCTACTCCTGAATCCATAGACTCCAATAGAATATTGAGAAAAATGGAATGCTATAATTGTCACAAGCATGGTCACTATGATCAAGACTATCTAGAAAAGAGAGATGATCTATGGTACAAAAACAAAACTTTTAATGATATAAGAAAAAGAGATGATAGAAGAAGAAGATATTATCATGGTGACCATGAAGGAGGCCAACATCCTCAAAAGAGATCAAGGAACTCAAGTTATGAAAATAATATAGTTGCTACTCAATTTGAATAATTTCTTATTTTAACTCTTTCTAGTTCCTCTCCTCTGAATTTGTTTGATAGTTGGTTGGTAGATAGTGGGGCCTCTATGTAGGAATTTATAGGGTAAGTTCCCTAGATCAAAACACCAAAGGTCACCACTCACAAACAGATCAAAAATCAGTACATCATTATTAGGCGTGGTTAAAATCCTCAGAGAGGGAAACAATCCACGGCCTGAGACAACACGACCACTTCAGGCAATTTATTAATGTAAAGAAATAAAATTTACATATGTTTCTCTCATAAACGATCACCGGACAAATGACCCTCCATTCTATTTAAATAAAGATCATGGACCAATAAGGTTTTAAGCCACAGATCAAGTGTCGGTAATACCGAGGAGAGAATGAACCGTCAGATCACTACATATCGTGACGGTTAGATTATAAGTTACAAAAGTACATACTAAAGAAACACACTTTATGTTGTGTAACCAGCTCCAAAAATAGAAGAAAAGAGATATCAACGCCTTATAAATAAGCCACTTCGAGGGGGAAACCTCCAATACATTACATGAATGAACAATTCTTGGATGATACAATTTACAAAACCTCCTTTCTATATATAGGAGTCCATGGGGCCATAATGTAATCCTAGTGGCCCACAATGTAATCCTAGCCGACCTAACAATAATAATTTAAGGGCACAATAATAACAAAATGGGGGTTACAAGGGTACAATAATAACAATAAATGGGTTACACTAATAATAATAAGGGACTATACTGGTAATATAGGGACCTAACATGCCCCTCTCCTTCAAAAACGTGTTGTCCTCAACGCTTAAGTAGCTCTGGGTGCTTCTGTATAAACTTCTCATCCTCCCATGTAGAATCTTCAGTGGGTAAGTTCTTCCACTTGATGAGATACTCTGAATTTGATCGATTCCGTAGCTGTCGAGTTCTTGTTTCTGTGACCGCTTCAGGTTCCAATATGAATTTTCCTTCCTCATCAAGTTCTGGAAATATTGTTTGAACTGGAAGATTTTCACCTATAACCTTTTTTAAGCATGAAACATGGAAAAATGGATGCACTCGCGAAGAAGCAGGAAGCTCCAATTTGTATGCCATAGTACTAATATTTTGTGATACCTTGTAAGGACCATAGTACTTTGGCGATAATTTATTATCCTTCTTAGCTTGCTTGAGGGACATTTTTTTGTCTGGTTGTAGCCGTAAAAATACCCAATCTCCTACATCAAAACTTCTCTCGTTGCGATGTTGATCTGCCTGTTGTTTCATTTGATTTTGTGCCGAATTTAGGTTATCATTTAAGAGTTGGAGAACTTCTTTTTGATGCTCGATGTGATCTTCCACTGCTTGAACCTTTGAATTTTCCCTTAAATATGATGTGATAGATGGTGGATGATATCCATAAAGTGCCATAAATGGGGTCATCTTTGCTGCAGTATGGAAGGAAGTGTTATACCACCATTCAGCGAGAGGTAACCACTTGACCCATTGTGTTTGTTTATCAGATACAAAACAACGAAGATATCCTTCCAAACATTTATTTACTATCTCGGTTTGACCATCGGATTGAGGATGATAAGATGAGCTATGAGCTAATTGAGTACCCAAACAAGAAAATAACTCCGTCCAAAAATTTCCAGTAAAAATGGGATCTCTGTCTCTCACAATAACCCTTGGGCTTCCATGTAGCTTTTGAATTCTGTCCATAAATGTAGTAGCAACCGCACTTGCTTTAAATGGATGAGATAATGCACAAAAGTGTGCATACTTGGTAAGTCTATCAACTACCACCATGATGACACTCTTTCCTTCGGACTTAGGTAAACCTGTGATAAAATCCATTGAAATCTCCTCCTAACGTTGACTTGGAATGGATAAAGGTTGTAGAAGTCCCAGGGTCTTAATTGTCTCAACTTTATTCTACTGGAAAACCAAACATTCCGCCACAAAATTTTTAATATCAGATTTAAGGCCATCTTTCTTCACCCTGTGGTAAGTTTTTAAAAATCCTGAGTGTCCTCCTAAAGGAGAAGTGTGCAATTCCAAAAGAATCTTTTGTTTTAGTTGGGAATTCTTACAAAGATATAAGCGATCTTTGTACCATAAGGAATCATTTTTCCAACTAAATGTATTATATGTACTAGGATCTTGCTGCAAATTTTGAATGAGTGCCCATACATCTTTGTCCTTCTTCCATTCATCTCTTGCTTCAGTTATCCAATCTGGTTGGATAATAGAAATGGTACAAAGCAATGCTTCCACCTCTTCATTCTTTCTTGAGAGTGCATCTGCAACAACATTAAGCTTTCCTTTTTTGTAGATTATTTCAAAGTCATAACCCAACATCTTTGTGACCCATTTTTGCTGCTCTTCGGAAGATAGTCTTTGTTCCAAAAAGTGTTTAAGACTATCATGATCAGTTTTTACCTTGAAGTGTCTTCCCATTAGGTAAGTTCGCCATTTCTTTAGTGCATGAAGTATTGCTAACATTTCCTTCTCATAAATAGGTTTTTGTAAATATTTTCCTTTGATTGGACGACTTTCAAAAGCAATGGGTCTTCCTTCCTGCATTAAAACTGCACCAATTCCATTTCCTGAGGCATCACATTCCACAATAAAGGTTTTTGTGAAGTCTGGTATAGCTAAGACCGGTGCTAGGCACATTGCCTCTTTAAGACGTTCAAAGGCCTTAGTTGCTTCAGGAGTCCATGAAAATGCATCTTTCTTCAATAATGTTGTTAGAGGTGCTGCTATTCTCCCATAATTCTTAACAAACTTGCGATAATACCCTGTTAAGCCGAGAAATCCTCGCAACTACTTTATGGTCGTGGGGACTTTCCATTCCTTAATGGCTTTAATTTTGTTAGGGTCTACTTTAACACCCTCGTGAGATATAATATGACCCAGATATTCCACCTCTTGTACTCCAAAGAAACATTTGGATTTTTTTGCATATAATTGTTTCTCCTGCAATAGTTTGAGCACCTCGTCAACATGTTCAACATGATCCTTCCAAGACCTGCTGTAGATTAGTATATCATCAAAAAATACTAGCACAAATTTTCTAAGGAAGGGTTTGAAAATGGAATTCATCAACCCTTGAAATGTAGAAGGTGCATTGGTAAGGCCAAAAGGCATGACCAAAAATTCATAATGACCCTCATGAGTTCGAAATGTTGTTTTTGGAATACCTTCAGTCTTCATTCTAATTTGATGATATCCTGAACGAAGATCCAACTTGGTAAAATAAATTTCTCCATGTAATTCATCCAATAATTCATCAATCACAGGAATGAGAAATTTGTCTTTAATGGTGAGCTTATTGAGCTCCCTATAATCCAGAAACATTTGCCACGATCCATCCTTCTTGTGTACCAATACTACAGGAGCAGAGAAATAACTTTGACTAGGTTGAATTATACCCGCCTCTAACATTTCTGCAATCATACGTTCAATTTCGCTCTTTTGGACATAATGATATCCATAAGGCCTGATGTTTGGAGGAAAACTTCCTGGAATCAAATGAATAGCATGATCATGATCACGAATAGGTGGGAGTCCTTTGGGAGTTTCAAACACCTTGGAATGATTGTCCAAGACTTGTTGGAGATCTCCAGAAATAGATGATTTTGATGTTGGAACTTCTAGTGAGCATAATTGTGCAATTACGCCTCGTTGTTCTTTCTTTAGAAGCTTTGTCATGACATTAGAGCTTATTATCCTTCCTGGCTTCCCTTCAATACCCCGTAATTCGACTTCCTTTCCTTCTGAAAAAAATTTCAAGAAAGTTCTTGAAAATTAAAAGCTACCGTCCCCAAAGATTGTAACCATTGTACTCCTAGTACAACATCAACACCTCCCATAGGAATGGAAAGCATTGGACTAGTCAATACATATTCCCCCATGGTTAGCTTGATATTATGGCATTTTCCAGAGCAATTTATAGTTCTTCCATTTGCCACCATCACTTGACATTCTGGTGCTAGGTATAGGAAACAATTTAATTCCTTGGCTACCTTGCAATGAATAAAATTATGGGTGCTACCTGAATCAATCAACACTATTACCTTTTTCTTATTTATATGTCCTTCTATCTTGAGAATTTGAGGAGTGGTAATTCCTGCCAGTGCATTACACGATATGGTCGGATTCATTTCTTCCTCTTCTAGGGCTGGTTCTTGGTGTATATCCTCCTCTTGTTCATTTTCTTCTTCTTCTTCACAATCTATGTAAAATAATTTCTTCTCATCACACTTATTACCTTTAGTGTATTTTCTATCACAACTATAGCAACGCCCTTTTGCTCTTTTTTCTTCCAATTGTTGTGGTGTCAACCTTGTAGGTTGTGGAAATCTAGGCGTAGAAACACTTCCTTCTTTATAGAAGTGAGTGGTAGGCTTCCTTGTCGCCATAATTTTACATTCAATTTTTCTTGCCAACCTGAATGCCTTCTCCAATTAATCAGGTTCCAAAACGCATACTTCATGTTGGATGTTATCCTTTAAAGTGCATATGAAGAGATCAATCCTGTGTTCTTCTAGAATATCAGTTACCCTTATATTCAATTTTTGGAAGTCCTCAATGTGCTCCCCCACTAAATCCTTTTGTTTGAGATTTATCAATTGGCTAAAGAAGGTGTTGCTCTTTGTATCCTCATAATGTGCTATCATTTCCTTCGTAAAAATTGACCAAGTGACAATTTTTTTACGGGAGCAAAGCCATCGATACCATACAAATGCATTTTGTTCTAAATGTAAAGTTGCAATGCGTACCTTTTGTGTGTTTTGCACATTATGGAGATCAAAATATTGCTCCATCCGTAGTATCCATGTTACAGGATCCTTTCCATCAAACTTCCTCATATCCATTTTTGGAATATGGTGGTTCTTCCTGCCAACATTAAATTTTATGAAATCACGATTAACATTTATTTTGTTCTCATCATGAGTTTCCTCTACTATCTTTTCACCATTAGGAAACATTTCTTGTATCAACTTTGTCAAACCTTCTATGTCTGCTTTTAGATCATTCTTCATGTTTTCCATTTTAGATTCCATGCCAGCTTCCATGTCATCTATCTTATATTCCACGTATTTATTCAAACCAGCCATATTATTCTTCACACCATCCATCTTTGCTTCCACGCATTTCTTCAAAATTTCCATTTCATTTTTTGTTGCTCTTTGTGAGAGCGAAATTTGGTGCATTTGCTCTTGTAATTTTGATAGATCATGTTGCAATTATTCATCTTCATGAGTCATACTAGAGCCTTCTGAAGGCTTAATGGGTGTTGAATTATTTTACGGGGAATTTTTTAGAACCCAATACTGATATCTATTCTAAAATATTCCCTTGGAATCAATTCAAATTGATTTCTCAAACAAGATTTATGCAATTCAGAAAAAAATACACACCTTTTTCTTGCTTTTGAGGAGCTCGATATTAAAATTTTATTATCTCTATGATTGTGGATCTTCAATATCTAAAATTCAGCACTACCGTAGCCCTATGAATTCTCTTTTAAATGCCATAGGTCTAACCTGATTTGGATTCTCTAGGACAAAGTTATGTTGAATATCCAAAAATGACCTAATTATGGACTGGTTCAGTAGAGTGAAATTTTACGACTTGCCATGTGTCACTGTTTCGTCCTTCGCCTCTGAAATTGGTAGCCAAGAAACTACAGTCCATCTACTTGTGACCAATTTTTACGACACTCCAATCTGATGCTCAGAGAGAGAGTTATTGAAATTTTCACATGATCACCTCTTTGAGATGAAATTCAGGAACTTGAAAAAGCACCACCTTCCATAGATAATATCTCCAGAAATGTTGTGAATCAAGATCTGAAATTTTTTGACGCGTTTCCTCAGGATTTTAGCTTTACACCCTAAGAATTTTGGATTCTGAACCTTCATAGAAACAAATTTATAGCGCAAATTCCATGATGACCTGTTTAGGAGCCTGAAAAAAAACCTAACTTCCACAGATCATATCTCCGCAAATATTGCAAACCAAGCTCTGAAAGTTTTAGAAAATATTCCTCAGAATTTTGGCTTCGTACCGTAAAAATTTCAGCTTCTTAAACTTTGTAGAAAAAAATTTATAGCGAGCATGCCACGATGACCTGTTTGGAGCAGCGAAACCCTAGAATCCAAAGCTCCGATACCAAATGTTGTGTAACCAGCTCCAAAAATAGAAGAAAAGAGATATCAATGCCTTAGAAATGAGCCACTTCGAGGGGGAAACCTCCAATACATTACATAAATGAACAATTCTTGGATGATACAATTTATAAAACCTCCTTTCTATATATAGGAGTCCATGGGGCCATAATGTAATCCTAGTGGGCCACAATGTAATCCTAGCTGACCTAACAATAATAATTTAAGGGCACAATAATAACAAAATGGGGGTTACAAGGGTACAATAATAACAATAAATGGGTTACACTAATAACAATAAGGGACTATACTGGTAATATAGGTACCTAACACTTTACTTAACTTTACGCTAAACCAAGTTATACTTAACTATTTCCTATGTGTTAGAATATCCTAACATCCCCCCTTAAGAACAACTTGGGATAGGATTGAAGGATTTATAAAGGTGACACAATAGGAGAAGGAAGGAGGAATTAGAGCCTATCCCCCCTTAATGATAAATTTCCTGAACCCCAAGAATAGATCGAAGTTTGGTAAACTTCACTTCTGTGAGAGCTATTGTAAAGATATCAACAACTTGATCATTGGTTAAACAATAGTGCACTTGAAGAAAACAATAATGAATGATCTTTCTGATGAAGTGCATGTGTAGCTCAATGTGTTTGTTGCGTTGATGTTGAAATATATCTTTGCATAGTTGAATGGCATTCTGATTATCACACCAAAGTGTAGTTGGATGTTGTTGATGAAGACAAAATTCGGACAGGATCTAAAGAAGACACGGGGCTTCCTTGTTGGCTTCAATAGCACTGCGATAATCTGCTTCTACCAAAGAAATAGATATGTCACTTTGTTTTTTCCTATACCATGTAATAGGTCCTGAACCAAGAGTGAATACATAACTTGCAGTAGACTTTTGATCATCAAGGTCACCATCCCAATCAAAATCAGTGAAACCAACCAACAATGGAGATGCTCATGCACTGTAATGAATCTCGGACTGAAATATACCTCGAACATATTGAAGTATTCTTTTATCTGCTTTCCAGTGACTTTCATGAGGTTTGTGCATAAACCGAGCAACAAGACCAACGACAGAGGAAAGGTCAGGACGTGTATGGGTTAGATACAGAAGTTTATGAACAAGTTCACGGTATAAGGTAGCATCAACCTCAGGGGTAGTACACGTGACTGAAATCTTGACTTCTGACTAAAAGGGAGAAGGGGTTGGCTTACTGCCTTCCTTGTGAAAGTGGCGTAGAATATGTTGATGATTTGGAGGGTTGTTGTTTAATTTAAATTCTCTTCTTGATAATTACTTGTAAGCTTACTTGAGTTACTTATGTCTTCTCTTCTTTACTTTATTTAGTCTTTCATCAAGTCAATTATAAAAATACATGAGATACAAAATTAGGCTCCTAGAGCCAGGGCAAAACCTCTCCCTCTTGGAGAGGAAAACCCACGAGAAATTTTTCTTATAGACTTTCAGATGACAAGTACCATAACCATGACACAGACCCTAGACCTTTATATGCCTTAAATACCTTGTCACTTCGTCTTCAATGACTCCTTGAGCGTATCCTTCTTTCTTGCACCTTCCTGCACTGACTAGCATTGTTCAACACCAGCCTTAGAGAGCTCTATCTCTAATCTTCAATTTCTCCTTCACCTTGGATCCTTCTTGGCTTCTTCTTATCTAACTCTTATGTCTAAGATAGAGATACATATTCCTATACCTATTCTTTTACATGCAGCCCTTAACACAGTTGAACTCAGCCCTTAATTTGCACCTTGATACAACTCAGCACAACCCTTAATCCGCACCTTAACACAGCTCCTTGATTCGCACCTTAGCACAGTAGAATGCAACCCTTATCATCTCTCTAACACGGTCTTCTTCAGCACTCTAATCCGCCCCTTAACACAACACCTTAAACCGTACCTTAGCACAGTAGAATGCAGTACTCTAACACAGTCATCTTCAACACTCTGATCCACACCTTCAACACTTTCTGGACTCTGAACAACACTTTAATTATGTTGAACACAACCCTGAACCTCGCACTTCTTCAGTCCTGAAGCTTGCACTTTTTCACAAAGAAACTTGTCTGAGTTCTGTATTTTATGTGCAGAAACCATAGGGTATATATATTTGTTTCCACCTGTAAATTAGCTGACTTTTCAGTGAACAGTTGTGTCTATTTGATCCGACCTTTCACGTGTTATTTACCAACGTCTTCAAGCTGAATTTTCAAGGAGTATTTCCATTATCTTGGAGTTTCCTTCAAGGAGCCAAGTGACAAGATATTTGAGCATATATATATATCATCAATTTGTTCTATCACAAGTGTAACATGACTTAATAACTCTAATTATATTTATGACTAGATAAATCCCTAAAGACATAAAGAAGAAGTCTTTGACCTATAATAAAACTTCTTGCTCATGAAATCCATGAAGCAAGTATATACAAAATATATTTTATTATATTTCTCTTCTTCTTTACATAAATACATAATTACATAGTCAACATGAAGACCGATCCTAGTTACACTGTTCAATAGAATATCATAGGCATACTTGAACTAAGAAAGGGTAATACCTTCTTTGGATTGCAAGACTTGAAGACCAAGGAAATAATGCAAGTGTCCTAAGTCTTGTAGGAATTTACACAATAAGTTCCATAGATCAAACACCAAAGCTCACCGCTCACAAACAGATCAGAAATTAGTACACTAGTATATCACGTGGTTAGAACCCTCAAAGAGGGAAATAGTCCATGGCCTGAGCCAACGCAGCCACTTCAGGAAATTTATTAATATAAAAAGAAAGTTTACATATGTTTCTCTCATAAATGGTTACCAGAAAAATGACCCTTCATGCTCTTTAAATAGAGATCATGGACCAATCAGGTGTTAAGCCATGGATCAACTATCGTTAATACCGAGGGGAGAGTGAACCATCGGATCACTACAAATCATGATTGTTGGATTATAAGTTACAAATGTACATAGTAAATAAACACACTTTACCTAACTCTACAATAGACCAAGTTATACTTAACTATTTCCTATGTGTTGGAATATCCTAACATCCCCCCTTAAGAACAACTTGGGATAGGATTTAAGGATTTACAAAGGTGACACAAAAGGAGCCTATTTCCTATGTGTTGAAATATCCTAACATCCCCCCCAAAGAAAAACTTGGGATAGGATTGAAGTATTTACAAAGGTGACACAATAGGAGAAGGAAGGAGGCATTAGAGCCTATCCCCCCTCATTGATAACTTTCTTGAACTCCAAGCATAGATCGAAGTTTGGTAAACTTTGCTTCTGTGAGAGCCTTTGTAAATATATCGGCTACTTGCTCATTGGTTGGACAATACTGCACTTCAAGAACATGATCATGAATGAGCTTTCTGATGAAGTGTATGTGGAGCTCAATGTGTTTCATACGTTGATGCTGAACTGGATCTTTACATAGCTGAATGGCACTCTAATTATCACACCAAAGTGTAGTTGGATGTTGTTGACGAAGACCAAATTCAGACAGGATCTGATGAAGCCACATGGCTTCCTTGCTAGCTTCAACGACACCACGATACCTGCTTCCGCCGAAGAAAGAGAGATGGCACTTTGCTTATTACAAGACCAAGTAATAGGTCTTGAACCAAGAGTGAATACATATCCTGCAGTAGACTTCTAATCATTAGGGTCACCAGCCCAATCAGAATCAATGAAACCAATCAACAATGGAGATGCTCCTGCACTGTAATGAATCCTGAACTGAACTTCGCATCTAATATATCAAAGTATTATTTTAGCTACTTTCTAGTGACTTTCATGAGGTTGGTGCATAAACTGAGCAAAAAGACCAACGTCAAAGGAAAGGTCAGGATGAGTATGGGTTAGATATAGAAGTTTACCAACAAGTTGACGGTATAAGGCAGCCTCAACTTCAGGGGTAGTGCAAGTGACTGAAAGCTTGACTCTAGACTGAAAGGGAGAAGGGGATGGCTTACAGCCTTCCATGTGAAAGTGGCATAGAATATCATAGGCATACTTGGACTGAAGGGTAATACCTTCTTTGGATTGCAAGACTTGAAGACCAAGGAAATAATGCAAGTTTCCTAAGTCTGTCATTTCAAAATTCTTTTTGAGGCTAGACTTCACATGGTTTATATGGTTGGGATCACTACCAGTAAGGATAAGATCATCAACATAAAGAACAAGGATGGTGAAGGACTTACCCACTTTCTTGGTGTAGACATTGTTGTCAGAATAACACCTAGAAAAGCCATTATCTAATATACATCTATCCATTTTGGCATACCAAGCCCAAGGAGCTTGTTTCAGACCATAGAGAGACTTCCTACGGTGAAAAACAAGGCTAGAGTCATTTTTGATAAAGGCAGGGGGTTGTTCCATGTATATTTATTCATGCAAATCTCCATGTAAGAAGGCAGATTTAACATCTATCTGATGGACTTCCCATTTAAAGGAGGCAACAAGGGAAATAACAAGGCGGATAGAATTCATTTTGGTAATAGGGGAGAAGGTTTCAGTATAGTCAATGCCTTCAACTTGTGAAAATACTTTAGAAACAAGACGAGTTTTATTTCTATCCAATTTTCCATCTGGTCCAAACTTTTTTTTTGTAAACCCATTTACATCTGACAAGATTTCTTCCTTTTGGAAGAGGAACAAGATCCCAAGTATCGTTTGCCAATAAGGAAAGATATTCTTCATGCATAGCTTCATACCAATATGGATGACCGGAAGCTTATTCAAAGGTGTCTGGATCAATATTTTCTGGAACTTGAGCCAATAAGGAAGAGGCTCTTTCAAACTGAAAACGTGTACGTCGTCGATTTGCAGGGTCACCTGCAAGAGAACCTACTGCAACCCGAGTAGAGAGGACCCATGTTGGAAGCTGTGGAGCGGAAGGAATATCTTCAAGAGGTGGAGGAGGATTTTCATCCTCACTATCATAATCTAAACTAGAAGGAACGCTATCAAAAATAGAAGAGATAGAGAGAGGTGGCACATATGCTGAATCAGGCTTGCAGGCCAAAGGTGGCACACCCGTCGAACTAGGCTCGCAGGCCGATATATTTTCATCAAATTTTACATCTCTTCTAATGATTATATTTTTGGATTTTGGTTGAAGAAGTCTATATCCTTGACATCTTCATAATATCCAACAAAAATGAATTTTTCACTCTTAGGTTGTAAGGCTTTATGTTTCGCATTTGGAATATGGGCCCAAGCATCACTTCCAAAAACATGAAAGTGACTTACATATGGTTTGATTGAGCTCCAGGCTTCTTCTGGAGTTACATTCCTTAAAACCTTAGTAGGAGTGTGATTTAATATGCAATTTGCATAGTTAATTTCTTCTGCCCAAAAATTGAGACTAAGTCCTTTAGATTGAAGCATCCAATTAGCCATTTCTTTTAAGGTGTTATTCTTCCTTTTAGCTACACCATTTTTGTGTGGAGTATATGGAATAGTATGTTGCAATTTAATGCCATGCTCAGTGCAGAAGTTGATAAATTTGTGGTTAACATATTCTCCTCCATTGTCTGATCTTAACTTAAGAATTTGATGTCCATATTGTTTCTCAACAAAGGCCTTAAAGGCCAATAACATGTTAAGAAATTCACTCTTGAGTTTTAAGAAGTATACCCAAGTGCGTCTGGAAAAATCATCAATGAAAGTTAAGAAGTACTTGCAACCAAAGAAAGAAACAACAAGAAGTGGACCATGATAAATCACTGTGCACAAGCTACAAAGGGGCTGAAGCGTGCCAAGAGGCACGTTTGTCAAAACAATCTCAATGATGTTTTCCGAGTACACATCCAGAGAAAACACCATCTTGGCAAGATACCATAGGAAGACCTATCACCATATTTTCTTTACATAGAGTTTGACGAGAGTGATATTTTAAGTGACCAAATCGCTCATGCAAAAGTTTGCCCACTTCATCATGATGAGCGACAAAAATGGAGGGAAGACATGATGACCCAAAGTTGTCAAACTTATACAACCTTGTGGAATCATCAGCAATGCCAGTAGCTAAAATATGTCTAGGATCTTTGAGGTCCTCGATTACAACATCGTGAGGTGAGAATTATACTATTTTCCCTTCACCTGAATGAGTTATCTGATAAACAGATAGAAGGTTTCATGACAAGGTAGGAACAAATATTACATCATTAAACTGACCATTATCTATATGAATGGTTCCATATCCTACAACACTAAGAGATCTATCATCACCAACATAAATATGTTTGGTGTTACGATCATTTAAAGAAGAAAAAATGGCTTTATTTTTGGCCATGTGGTAAGAAGCTCCAGAATCAATGAGCCACTCATGAGAATGAGAAGAAGAAGATACATTTAATTCATAACCAAATGCTTGACAACCACAAGCATAAAGTGCCATTCCTGAAGATGAAGTTGAAGAGGTCTCCTAATTGATGTGGTGCTTCTTCATTGCTGCTTCCAAGGCTTCCATATTTTTAAAACATTTGGAATCTACATGGCCATCACGATTACAAAAGTTGCAATTTCTATCTGTTTTCTTCCCTTTTTTTTTAGTTGCCTTATCAGTTTGGTGAGTTGCTTTTCAATTTGCGGCTGAAATTTCTTTGGACCCTTGTTTGGTTTAGGACAATAATTTTTAGGATACTACTTCTTGGGATTATTTTGATATGGTTGTTGTTGGGCTGCTAAGGCTTTCATAGAATTGTTTCCAGAAGTGATAAGACCAAGGTGTAAGATTTTTTCTTGTTCTCTTATCAAATAATCACAAAAGGCATCAAAAGAGGGGTTCTTGTAGGCTGTTCCTTGAGAAATGATGGCTTCTTTAGTGGAATGGAAGGTGGAAACAAATATAGAGTATGCAGGGCCAAGGTTAGCAAGAATGGAATAGATGAGGCTACCATCTTCCTTTTTGACCTTACAACCTTCTAAAAGAAGTCTAAGGGTCTTGAATTTGGACAAAAAAATCTTCAATAAAAGAGAAATTATTAGGGTCCAAAGTAAGCACTCATTTTCAAGCTGGTGGGCCCTGATTTGATTTTGAATGCCAAAAACAGTGTTTAAAATTTTCAGGGCTTCAGTAGTGGTGTCAATTTCAAGGATATGAAATCAAAGATCTTGAGTAATGGACATTCCTATCAACCCTCGTGCTTGATCTTGTTTATTTTCCCATTTAGCGACTTTATATCGATCAGTAGGTTTAGTTTCTTGTCATGTGGCTATTCTATAAAGCCCTTTACTTCCAAGTAAATCTACCATGTGAGGTAGCCATTGGAAATTATTGGTGTTGTTAAGAATAATCGGGCAAGCACTTTCCATTTTTAAAAACTGAAGCTGAAAGGGCTTAAACTAACTGCTCCAATGGAGAGATCTCGAAAAATTAGGTCGATTAAAAAATAACAGCTTCCGGATGAATAAGTTATGGCTTTTTGAAAGAACTGAGTTGTAGATGCCGAATAGTTACAGGAATGGTTGAAATTTGATGATGAAGTTCTACTTTAAAAAAAATCCCGCCCCTTTAACAAAAACCTTTTTAGAAAAAGAAGCTTGAGAAAGAGACTTGAACCCAATACCTCTATTCTCATAAACTAAATTTTCCCGCCCCTTTAACAAAAACCTTTTTAGAAAAAGAAGCTTGAGAAAGAGACTTGAACCCAATACCTCTATTCTCATAAACTAAATTTACACCAAGTGAGATAGTAAAAGGATTCTGTGATTGTTCGAAAGGAGGAAGGGTTTTTTTTTTTTTTAACTCTTCGATGTGGGTGATTTTTCCTGCCAAAAAAAACACAAAAATCCGAGCACAAAAAAAAACGAAATACAACCCTTAAGGCAGAACGTTCGATTTTCGGTTAGCCTTACTGGCAACTATCCCTTTTTTTTATTTCTGATTTCCCGATATCACACAAATATGCGGGGAAAGAGCATAGATAGAAAAAAAATCATGTCTTCCTGATTATGATTTTCCAAGATCGCACACAGTGCAGAGAAAAGAGCATACACAGAGAAGAGGGTATAGATCCGACAATAGAAAAAATATAAACCAAAATAAACAAAGGGAACTGAAATAAAAAAAATGATTAATAAATATAACTGCAAAAGAGATTCTTTATACCTCCAGATCTAAAATGACATAACTTGGGCAACCAGAAACCTTTTCGCATGAAACGAAAGGGATTCCTCACTGTAACAGACGCTCTGGACACAACAGAGTCATTCTCCAAGCCCAATAAAATTTAGAAATAGTAGATCTAGAAAACGACATTCGCATGCAGTTAAACCGGCTTCGGATTTGGATCAACAACGGATGTGGCCCTCAAAATAGCTTCGATACCATGTAGGAATTTACAGGGTAAGTTCCTTAGATAAAACACCAAATTTCACCGCTTACAAATAGATCACAAATCAATACACCAGTATATCATGTGATTAAAACCCTCAAAGAGGGAAACAGTCCACGACCTGAGCCAACGCGGCCACTTCATGCAATTTATTAATATAAAAATAAAGTTTACATATGTTTCTCTCATAAACAGTTACCGGAAAAATGACCCTCCATGCTATTGAAATAGAGATAATGGACCAATCGGGTTTTAAGCCACAAATTGAGTGTCGTTAATGCCGATAAGAGAGTGAACCGTCGGATCACTACAAATCGTGACTGTTGGATTATAAGTTACAAATGTACATAGTAAAGAAACAAAATTTACCTAACTCTACACTAGACCAAGTTATACTTAACTATTTCCTATGTGTCAGAATATCCTAACAAGTTTATCATTTCAAACTTATTTTTGAGGCTATACTTCACATGGTTTATATGGTTTGGATCACTACCTGTAAGGATAAGATCATAAACATAAAGAACAAGGATGATTAAGTACTTACCCACTTTCTTGTTGTAGACAATGTTGTCAGAATGACATCTAGAAAAGGCTTTATCTAAGAGAAAGCTATCCATTTAGGCATACCAAGCCCGAGGGGCTTTTTTGAGACCATAGAGAGACTTCCTAAGGCGAAAAACAAGGCTAGAGTATTTTTGGATAAATCTAGGGGTTTGTTCCATGTAGATTTCTTCATGCAAGTCCCCATGTAAGAAGGCAGATTTAACATCCATCTGATGGAATTCCCATTTAAAGGAGCCAACAAGGGAAAGAACAAGATAGATATAATTCATTTTGGAAATAGGGGAGAAGATTTCAGTATAGCTAATACCTTCAACTTGTGAAAATCCTTTAGCAACAAGAAAAGCTTTATGTTTATACACTTTTCCATCTAGTCCAAACTTTGTTCTATAAACCCATTTGCATCTGACAAGTTTTCTTCCCTTTCAATAGGAACAAGATCCCAAGTATCGTTTGCCAATAAGGAACGATATTCTTCATTCATAGCTGCATCCCAGTCTGGATGACCTAATTCTTCATTAAAGGTATCTGGATCATAATTTTATGGAACTTGATCCAATAAAGAAGAGGCTTTGTCGAACTAAGAACATGTACGACGTTGATCTGCAAGGTCACCTGCAAGAGAACCTGATGCATCCCAAGTAGAGAAAACCCATTTTGGAAGATGTGGAGCTGAAGGAAGATCTTGAGGAGGTGGAGGAGGATTATCATCCTCATTGTCATCATCCGAAGTAGAAAGAATGATGTCAGCGGTAGAAGAGATAGAGAGAGATGACACATATGTTGAATCATGCTCGCAGGCCAATGGTGGCACGCCTGCCGAACTAAGCTCACAAGCCGATATATTTTCATCAAATTTTACATCTCTTCTAATGCTTACATTTTTGGATTTGGGTTGAATAATTCTATATCCTTTTACATCTTTAGAGTCTCCAACAAAAATACATTTTTAACTCTTAGGTTCTAAGGCTTTATGTTTCTCATCTGGAATATAGGCCCAAGCTTCACTTCCAAAAATATGAAAATGACTTACATCTAGTTTGATTGAGCTTCGAGCTTCTTCTGGAGTGATATTCCTTAAAACATTAGTAGGAGTGTGATTTACTATGTAATTTGCACAGTTAATTTCTTCTCCCCAAAAATTAAGACTAAGTCCTTTAGATTGAAACATACAATTAGCCATTTCTTTTAGAGTGTGATTCTTCCTTTCAGCTACACCATTTTGTTGTGGAGTATACAGAACAATATGTTGCAATTGAATGGCATTCTCAGTGAAAAATTTCATAAATTTTTTGTTAATATATACTCCTCCATTGTTAGATCTTAACTTAAGAATTTGATGTCCAGATTGTTTCTCAACAAAGGCCTTAAAGGCCAAGAACATGTTAAAAAATTCACTCTTGAGTTTTAATAAGTATACTCAAGTGCGTCTGGAAAAATCATCAATAAAATTTAAGAAGTAATTGTATCCAGAGAAAGAAACAAATAGAAGTGGACCACATAAATCACTGTGCACAAGCTGCAAAGGGGCTGAAGCGTGCCAAGAGGCACGTTTGTCAAAACTATCCCGATGATGTTTTTTGAGTACACAACTGGAAGAAACACCATCTCGGCAAGATACCATAGGAAGACCTGTCACCATATTTTCTTTAAATAGAGATTAAAGAGAGCGATAGCTTAAGTGACCAAATCGCTCATGCCAAAGTTTGCTCACTTCATCATTATGAGCAACAAAAATGGAGGGAAGACTTGATGACCCAAAGTTGTCAAACTTATACAGCCTTTTGGAATCAGCAGCAATTCCAGTAACTGAAATATGTCTAGGATCTCTTACGTCCTTAATTACAACATCATGAGGTGAGAATTCTATGGTTTTCCCTTCACCTGAATGATTTATATGATAAACAGAAGATCTGGAAAATGGTAGTCGCATGCAGTCAAAATCGACTTCGTATTTGGATCAACAACGGATTGAGCCCTCAAACAGCTCTGATACCATGTAGGAACTTATAGGGTAAGTTCCTTAGATCAAAACACCAAAGCTCATTGCTCACAAAAAGATCATAGATTAGTACACCAATATTTGACGTGGTTAAAAACCTCAAAGAGGGAAACAGTCCACAGCCTGAGCCAACGCGGCCACTTCAAGCAATTTATTAATGTAAAGAAAGAAAATTTACACAAGCTTCTCTCATAAATGGTTACCGGAAAAATGACCCTCCATGCTCTTTAAATAGAGATCATGGACCAATCAGGCGTTAATCCATTGATCAAGTGTCGGTAATACTGAGGAGAGAATGAACCGTCAGATCACTACATATCATGAGTGTCAGATTATAAGTTAAAAAAGTACATACTAAAGAAACACACTTTACCTAACATTACGCTAGACCAAGTTATACTTAACTATTTCTTATGTTTCATAATATCCTAACACTCTAAACACTTCACTGGTATCGTGAAGCCCCTCAAACATGGTTGAGAGGAAGACTAATTTGAATATCATTCTTAGGGAAAATTCTATTTATCCTGTGAATAGCTTTGGTTCTTTCTCATTTCATTCGGATTATGGTGAAATCGTACATCTACTTGATTTTATGTATGTTCTAGGATTGAAGATAATTTCACTAGGAAACAAATATAAAGGAAGAACATAAAGAAGTTAATAAGAACACTAAGATTTCACAAGTAATTATCAACATATGAAAATATTATGCCTTTCTAATTTTCTAACATGGTATCAAAGCAAAGGTGAAAGATGTAAGAAAAAAGAAGCTTGGAGATCTATTGAAAGGAGAATGAGTTTCAAGGTTAGAAGTAGAAGATATGAATATGAAAAACTCAATGAAGGTAGAGAAAAAACTAGAAGGAGCCTCCAACTACAGGGCATGCAAAAAGAGGATAGACCTTATCCTCGAAAAACACAAATTATTAAATCTTGTATAAGGGAAAGTCAAGAAGCCTAGAGATAAAGCAAAGAAAGAGAAGTTTAGAGAATCTGAAATTGTAGCCATGAACCTATCTCATTTCCAACATAGACTCCGCTCAAGAAATGTATGAGGTTATTTATGAATTATTCACAATCAAGAACATTGGTCAAATAGCAAGCCTCAAGAGTGAACTAAGAATTCTTAAGATGACGAATTATGATATTGTTTCATCATATTTTATAAAAATATCGAAAATTAAAGATGAACTCAAAGTAATAGATGAAATAATACCAAAAAAAGAGCTTGTAATCACTTCTCTTGTAGGAATACCAAAATATTGGAGTGTTTTTGCATCAGGAATTAACAGTGGGAAGGATACTCCAACATTTGAATAGATGTGGAATGCATGCAGTCAAGAAGAAGCTTGAATATCATTAGTAAACAACAAGAAGGAGGATGAAGAATAAAACACCTCGAATGCATATTTTTCTCATCTCAATAGGAAGGGAATCTTCAAGGAGTTCAAAAGACCAAAGAAGAAAGTTGACCTATCAAATATTGAATGTTACAATTGTCATAAGATGGGTCATTATAAAAGTCATTGTCATAAGAATCCAAGAAATAGGAAGAGAGAAAGAGAACATGCAAATGTTTTTTATGAAGCTCCACCAAAGAAGAATAAGATAGAATAATCTGAAGTCAAAGACTTATTTGCTAGAGACTCGTAGGGTTACTATCCCTCCCATATCCTTTTATCTTAAGTTTTGCATCATTTTTCTTTGTGTTTTTATTTCTAGAGTTTGTAAGGATAACATGTCATGTTAGAACATTTTTGAATTATTTTCATAGGTTGCAGGTATCCTCAAAATGATTGGGTTAAGAGGGAGCCTCCACCATTTTACCAAAATATAAGTATCTTATTATTTGTTTCATTTTTTATGTCTGGTTTCCTCCTTACATCAAGACTTGTTTTTATTGTATGCTAATAACCTTTCTCTTTATATTTTCCTTGGTCAGGAAGCTTGTTGAATTCTCAAATTGTAGGAATTTACAGGATGAGTTCCTTAGATCAAACACCAAAGGTCACTACTCACAAACAGATCACAAATTAGTACACTAGTATTTGACATGGTTAAAACCCTCGAAGAGGGAAACAACCCACGGCTTGAGCCAACATGGCCACTTCAAGCAATTTATTAATATAAAACAAAAATTACATAAGCTTCTCTCATAAACGGTTACTAGAAAAATGACCCTCCATGCTCTTTAAATAGAGATCATGGACCAATTGGGTGTTAAGACACGAATCAAGTGTCGGTAATATCGAGGAGAGAGTGAACCGTCGGATCACTACATATCGTGGTCATCAGATTATAAGTTACAAATGTACATAGTAAAGAAACACACTTTACCTAACTCTACGTTAGACCAATTTATACTTAACTATTTCCTATGTGTCGGAATATCCTAACATCCCGCCTTAAGAACAACTTCGGATAGGATTGAAGTATTTACAAAGGTGACACAAAATGAGACTATTTCCTATGTGTCGAAATATCCTAACATCCCCCCTTACTTGGGATAGGATTGAAGGATTTACAAAGGTGACACAATAGGAGAAGGAAGGAGACATTAGAGCTTATCCCCCCTTAATGATAACTTTCTTGAACTCCAAGCATAGATAGAAGTTTGGTAAACTTCGCTTCTATGAGAGCCTTTGTAAATATATCGGCAACTTGATCATTGGTTGAACAATATTTCACTTCAAGAACATGATTATGAATGAGCTTTCTGATGAAGTGTATATGAAGCTCAATGTGTTTCATATGTTGATGCTGAATTGGGTCTTTACATAGTTGAATGGCAGTATGATTATCACACCAAAGTGTAGTTGGATGCTGCTGATGAAGACCAAATTCAGACAGGATCTGACGAAGCCACATGGCTTCCTTGCTGGCTTCAACTGCACCACGATACTCTACTTCTACCGAAGAAAGAGAGATGGCACTTTGTTTCTTATAAGACCATGTAATAGATCCTGAACCAAGAGTGAATACATATCCGGCAATAGAATTTTGATCGTCAGGGTCACCAGCCCAATCAGAATCAGTGAAACTAATAAAAAATGGAGATGCTCCTGCATTGTAATGAATCCCAAACTAAAATATACCTCGAATATATCAAATTATTATTTTAGTTGTTTTCTAGTGACTTTCCTGAGGTTGGTGCATAAACCGAGAAACAAGACCAACGGAAAAGGAAAGGTCAGGACAGGTATGGGTTAGATATAGAAGTTTACCAACAAGTTGATGGTATAAGGTAGCATCAACTTCAGGGGTAGTACAAGTGACTGAAAGCTTGACTCCAGACTAAAAGGGAGAAGGGGTTGGCTTACAGTCTTCCATGTGAAAGTTGCATAGAATATCACATGCATACTTGGACTAAGAAAGGGTAATACCTTCTTTGGATTGCAAGACTTGAAGACCAAGGAAATAATGCAAGTTTCCTAAGTCGGTCATTTCAAACTTATTTTTGAGGCTAGACTTCACATGGTTTATATGGTTGGGATCACTACCAGTAAGGATAAGATCATCAACATAAAGAACAAAGATGATGAAGGACTTACCCACTTTATTGGTGTAGACATTGTTGTCTGAATGACACCTAGAAAATCCATTATCTAAGAGAAATATATCCATTTTGGTAAACCAAGCCTGAGGAGCTCGTTTGAGACCATAGAGAGACTTACTACGGTGACAAACAAGGCTAGAGTCGTTTTGGATAAAGATAGGGGGTTTTTTCTTGTAGATTTTTTCATGCAAATCTCCATGTAAGAAGGTGGATTTAACATCCATTTGATGAAATTCCCATTTAAAGGAGGTATCAAGGGAAAGAACAAGGATGATAGAATTCATTTTGGCAACAGGGGAAAAGGTTTCAATATAGCCAATGCCTTCAACTTGTGAAAATCCTTTAGCAACAAGATGAGCTTTATGTCTATCCACTTTTCCATCTAGTCCAAACTTTTTTTTGTAAACCCATTTGCATCTAACAAGTTTTCTTCCCTTTGGAAGAGGAACAAGATCCCAAGTATCGTTTGCCAATAAGGAACAATATTCTTCATTCATAGATTCATCCCAATCTGGATGACCTGAAGCTTCTTCAAATGTGTCTGGATCAGGATTTTCTGGAACTTGAGCCAATAAGGAAGAGGTTGTTTTGAACTGAGAATGTGTATGACGTTGATTTGCAGGGTCACGTGCAAGAGAGCCTGCTTCATCTTGAGTAGAGCAGACCCATCTTGGAAGTTGTGGAGCTGAAGGAATATCATGAGGAGGTGGAGGAGGATTTTCATCCTTGTTGTCATCATTTGAACTAGAAGGAATGCTGTCAAAAATAGAAGAGATAGAGAGAGATGGCACATATGCCGAATCTGGATCACAGGCGTGGCACACCCGTCGAACTAGGCTCGTAGGCCAATATATTTTCATTAAATTTTACATCTATTCTAATGACTATATTTTTGGATTTTGGTTGAATAAGTCTATATCCTTTGACATCTTCAGAATATCCAACAAAAATGCATTTTTCACTCTTAGGTTCTAAGGCTTTATGTTTTGCATAAGGAATATGGGCCCAAGCTTCACTTCCAAAAACATGAAAGTGACTTACTTCTAGTTTGATTAAGCTCCAGGCTTCTTATGGAGTGATATTCCTTAAAACCTTAGTAGGAGTGCAATTCACGATGTAATTTGCACAATTAATTGTTTCTACCCAAAAATTAACACTAAGTCCTTTAGATTGAAGCACACAATTAGCCATTTCTTTTAATGTTCGATTCTTCCTTTCAGCTACACCATTTTGTTGTGGATTATATGGCACAATATGTTGCAATTAAATGCCATGCTCAGTGAAAAAGTTGATAAATTTGTTGTTAACATATTCTCCTCAATTTTCTGATTTTAACTTAAGAATTTGATGTCCAGATTGTTTCTCAACAAAGGCCTTAAAGGCCAAGAACATGTTAAAAACTTCAGTCTTGAGTTTTAAGAAGTATACCCAAGTGCACCTGGAAAATTCATCAATGAAAGTTAAGAAGTATTTGTAGCCCGAGAAATAAACAATAGAAAGTGGACCACATAAATCACTGTGCACAAGCTGTAAAGGGGTTGAAGTGTGCCAAGAAGCACGTTTGTGAAAACTCTCGATGATGTTTTCCGTGTACACATCTAGAACAAACACCATCTCGTCAAGATACTATAGGAAGACTTGTCACCATATTTTCTTTACATAGATTTTGAAGAGAGCAATAGTTTAAGTGACCAAATCCCTCATGCCAAAGTTTACTCACTT
Source organism: Pinus albicaulis (assembly GCA_034641835.2). Classification (NCBI taxonomy): domain Eukaryota; kingdom Viridiplantae; phylum Streptophyta; class Pinopsida; order Pinales; family Pinaceae; genus Pinus; species Pinus albicaulis. Next base: position 477,399,225 of record CM076584.1, read on the forward strand.
CATCATTATGAGCAAAAAAAATAGAGGGAAAACATGATGATCCAAAGTTGTCAAACTTATGCAACCATGTGGAATCATAAAAAAATCCAGTAGCTAAAATATGTCTAGGATCTTTGAGGTCCTTAATTACAACATCATGAGGTGAGAATTCTATTGTTTTCCCTTCACTTGAATGAGTTATCTGATAAACAGATAGAAGGTTGCAGGACAAGGAAGCAACACATAATACATCATTAATATGACCATTATCTAGATGAATGGTTCCAAATCATACAACACTAAGAGATCTATCATCAACAACATAAATATTTTTGGTGTTATAATCATTTCAAGAAGAAAACATAGCTTTATTTTTGGCCATGTGGTAAGAGGCTCCAGAATCAATGTGCCACTCATGAGAATGAGAAGAAGAAGATACATTTAATGCATAACCAGATCTTGATGCTTGAAAACCACAAGCAGAAACTGCCATTCCTGAAGATGAAGTTGAAGAGTTCTCCAAATTAATGTGGTGCTTCTTCATTGCTGTTTCCAAGGCTTCCATCTTCTTAAAACATTTGGACTCTACATGGCCATCCGGATTACAAAAGTTGCAATGCTGTAATATTCATAATTTTCCATCAGTTAATTGGAATATTCTAGTTCTTACTTTTCTCAATTAATTAAGTAAATAAAATGGTGGAGGGACCCATAAACCCCATAGTTGAATAAAATCCAGTTTTGTTGTGTGAATGTGGGTTAGAAGATAGTAGATCAACATCATGGAGTAGTGGAGAAGCTCGTTAATGAAGGAAGAGTGAAGATTATGGAGAGATAATGAGAAATATGATGGATATAGTGGAGGAATACAAGTAAGATCATAGAGAATTAATGATGCGGTGATGGAGGAAGTGGTGCATTAAATACACACATGATGGGGGGAGTGGAGATTAATTGCAGAGATCATGGAGATCATGGAGAGACAGCGCAGTCTTCATGGAGACTAGTGGCCACATATGTAGTGCAGTTATGAGGTGAGAAAAGGCTAGGGAAGGCTCACAACCATATAAGGAAGATGAGGGCACCAAAGCAAAGCAGTCTAAAATTTGATATTGTATTTTCGTTTGGAATTTCTTTGCATGCTTCAGTTTTTTAGCTAAGTCTTATGTGTTGTTTAGCACACTGATGTTACCGAGCGAGAATCCCACCCTTACCCAGGGGGGACTTCGAGTTCCTACTCTAGGAATGTTATTTTGTGTAGATATTCATCATTTGGCATTGGTGCCACATTTAGCTCCTCTCTTCTGCATATACAACTTTAGGAATTGCGCATTCATGTCTTAGAGTTTGAGAGGAGGAAGGTAGTTTCTAGCATTTCAGCTAGGAAATCAATGGAGGATTCATCCTTTCACCTTGACCTTCCATTTCAATATTCCTAATTGGTGAAAGCAGGGTGTAATATTTCTAATTAGCGACAGCTAATTGGAATATTCGATTTTGTTTAGTTTTGCTGTCTATAGTTTATAAATAAATAAAAAGTGAGTGGAGAGGGTCTAACTCACTTAAGTGGAATAAAACACCTTTCTAGTAGCACAACACTGTGACTTAAGGGGGAGCCAAGGGGGGCCAAGCACCACGTAGAGAGGGGGCCCACGTATGCTCTAGAAGCTACTGCGCAGGAGAGGAAGAGCACGTGGCAAGAGAGGGAGGCTCGTTGAGGAGATGGGCCTTAGGGTTGGAGGAAGGCCAACGTTATAAAAGAGGGAGGAGCCTTCTCATTTGATTCATTATGTTGTTGATGATATTGAGCTGGAAGTTTTGTCTTCTTAAGCACGCTGGCTGTTTAGCCTGTCTACAACACTGTTTAGTGCATTGAGTGTCTCCGGTCGGAGATCTCGCCCTTAGCCCCGGGGGACTTTGAGTGCCTGCACGAGCAAGGTTATTTCTTCAGTATTTTGTGAGAGTTTTTGGTGTTTGGGTTTGTTGCAGAGCTGGGCTTTCATAGAGACTGCGTAGTCACTGAGAGGGAGGACGCAGTCCATCTTGGAGGTGTTCCGGATCGGGATTTTTGCAGGAGATTGAGCCGAGATTTTGAGCAGAGGATCAGCCTTTGCCGTTGGGAGGATTTTGGTGGAGTTTGAGGTAGTGTTTCAGTCATTCTAATTTATCCTCTGCACAGAGCCTTGGAGGCCAGTGTAATTCCCCAAGGGGGTATTTTTCCGGAGGTTTCCGGGGGTCGGCCATTTTTGATATGGTTTCTGGGTTTTGTCGGGATTGGTGAGTAGAGGAGGATTGCAGATTTTCAGCTCATTCCGGCAAGGGGATCAGCCCATAGACTTCAGTCCATTCTAGCAGTAGCAGCTACATGGTAGTTTTCCAACAGCTAGGACGCAGTTCAGAGAGCAGCCATTTTCGGTATATTCTAAGAGTATTTCTTCACTTGCCTTGAGCAAGTTTAGGCGCCATCACTTTGATCATCTATTGTACTTCATTATATTTCTCAGTTTAATAAAATGGCTTAGCATTTCCTCTCTATATTTTTGGATGAGTTTCCATACATTCTGTCTATGTTATTATATGTCTGCTGCACTGTTATTTTTATATATTCTTGAGCATTCTAGTTCTATACCACTTGGTGTGTTTATCTTCCACTCTTAGACAGAGTTTGGAAAGGGCCAGGTAGCCTCCGGGTTTCGTCCTCTTTTCAGAGGCAGTATATCCGGTAAATGCCCTCCCAGTCTATCTCTGGTTGGAGTTTCTGTGTTTAAGAGATATCCCCGAAACGAGATATTACTCAGGGGTGCAGTGTGCCACCCAAAAAGGGCCGAAAATACAAAGTTAAAATATGGCCAAACCATTTCTGGGGTTTTCTGGGTTTTTTTAGTATATTTCATGGTTAAAATTCTGGATCTTTCTGAGTAATCTAGTAGCCTCCCGCACTTCTTTCTTCTTCATAGTAGCAGTAGTTTCCAGCAGTAGCAGCACAACATTTCCAGTGTTAGTTTCCTTTAGTGTATTTCAGCCATCTTGTGGCTTGAGTGCATTCCTTTGGGATAAATGTGTACTTACCTTGCTATTTATCCTTAATGACATGGCTAGTTGTTTTCTGCCCATATGTATGATGTTTTGATATATTCTAGCATTTTTCCAGTTCTACATGTTTAATTCTTATTTTACCATAGTTGGAATTGTGCATATGTTCTATATTCCTGTCTTTTCCATTTTGGAATATTACAGTGGTATCAAAGCATGATCTTTGGCTTAGCTTGTGGGCACTTCATGACATCAGAAGAATAAGAAGCAGAAGCAAAAAAAGAAGAAGTCTTCAATGGTGGAAGGATTAAGTTTTGCCACACTTATCTTTGGATATATGCAAGATCTCTCCACAAAGATTAAAGAAATAAGAAGGGGAAGGAAAATAGAAACATCAAGAGGGTTTCAAAATGAGGAATGTCCAAGCACTTCCTATCTGCAGCATAAACAACCAACAATGCAAAGAGCTCCACAACACTTTTCTATGTCCACTTTCCTTACAGAAGGAGATGAATGGCATGGAGATGGAGGATACTTAGAGCATGAGAATCTGAGTAATTATCTTGTAGAGTACAAATCTAAATCTAGAGCATTCAAGGAGAATATAATTATCCAATAGTTCTTTCAGATCAAAGAGAATCACAGACCCTACATCGATAATAGAATAAAGGGGTACATAGAGAATAAAATTTTCCTGCCTACATTTGATGGGTCATCCACAAGCATAGTGAAAGCTTGGATGAAGGAGTTAGATGATTTCTTCCAGCTACACCCAGTAGCAGAAAGAGAGGTTGTTGAGATTTTAGCGTTGCACCTTGAGGGTGAAGCAAAGGATTGGTGGTTTAGCCATATGAAGCATGCAAGAGTGATTGCTTATGTCAACTTTGCTCAAAGGTTAATCAAGAAGTTTGATAGAAGAAAACCGGAGACAATTTCCATAGAGACATTTCCCATCATTGATGAGAAAGTACATGAGGAGAAAAATGAAGATGTCATCATTACCACTCTGGAAAAGGAGCAACCACCACCACCACCAGCTGCAGAAGTACTTGCATCGGGAGGAGGAGCATTTGCATCTTTACAAGATGGTCTTGAGCACTTGACATCGGGATTCCCATGCATGATTCAGGAGATGCATGAGGAGGAGGAGGTAGATACCAGCACTGGTACATTATAAGAGGAGCAGCCATCATCATTACCAGTATTTGGAGAAGCCATTGCACCGATTTGAGGAACTCTTGTAGTTGTGCAATATTTTCCCAAGATTCAGTTGATCCAAGGTTTGCAAGCATTTCCATCCCATCTTATTTTAGTACCTCAACTTGATATTTGTGGGGACATGCCATCAGGGAAATTGCATAACCAAGTATTAGAGCACCTTCTTGATTTGGAGTAGCAAATTATCACTACGTAGAGGACCCTTGACTTGGTCAAGGAGGAGATGTATAACCATCTTGGTTTTTCATTGTTGAGTTGTACGCAACAATATGGGTTGGAGTGTAGAGTTTTGGAGGATAGGATGAGCATAGTCCTAATCAATCCAATGCAGAACTGTGTGTTCAACATTGAGTATGGCCATGAGACATTAGATGCACCATCATGGAGATCAACAACGTTGTCATTAGGGAGCAGTGATGAGTTGGGGGCCCAACTATTCTTAGAACATTTCGATGACCGCTTCACTCATGAATCATTTAAGGGACAAATGATAGTTGGTAAACATCTTATGATGGATAGAGTTTTTGATTATCAAGATGAAGCCTTCTTGACGAGCATCTCACAGCTCAAAGAGAAGTTTCCACCTACATCATATTCATAATCTTATGGATTCTACTGGGTCAACAATGAGAGGTTCTGATGGAGTAACGTCAAGGAGGATGCACTTCAACATATTATGGAGTGAAAAGATCATAAGATTGGGGAAGATGGTATTCTCCATTGGGTGGATACCAAGTTGGAGCATGATGTGAGTCATCATCCACAGTCGGATGGATGGGTGAGGATGATGAGCAAGTGGTTGGTGAGCTACTTGTAGATATATGACATGGGGCAGAAGGAAGCATGGTTGCGCTAGTTTCTTTTGGGTGAGTATGGTTACTATCCAACATCTCACATTTGTATGATTCATGCCTTGTATGTTACTAGTGTGATGCAGAAGTAGGAGGCATGGTTGTGCTGGTTTGGCCATCACATGACATATCCTATGTCAATGGGTGTGTTATTGTTTGGGACATTGCATGGCACTCACATGATGTGGCAGTAGGGAGCTTGGTTATTTTGGGCTGATTTGACATTCTACATGTCAATTAGTATGTCATTTCTACATGGCTTGCATGATGATGATGTGAGGTGGCATCAAGAGTCATTGCTGCTTTGGTTACTCTTGGGAGAGTATGGGCTGAATTTCTCCCATACCTTGCATGATGAGGAGGGGGGATGGCAACAGGAGGCCTTACTACGTTGGCTTCTATTAGGAGAGTATGGCCACCTTACTTGGTATGATGATGGGGTGGTATGGCAGCAAGAGGAATTTATGCGGTAGCTGTTATTGAGAGAGTATGGTTCGACATTTCACACGTCAACCCATATGTCTTTGTTTCTTATTTTGCACAATGTTAATATGATGCTTGGAGCAAGCAGGGCCAATGATGGGAGCATGGAGAGGTACATCTTACTCCATGTATCATGGGTTGGAGAGATATTTTATGTGTTGGGACTTTCATTTGGGAGGAGGAACCACTTCACTTCATATGTCTCATTCATAGAAGAGGCTCTGGAACAACAGACGGTTGCCAATTGGAGGTTCATTGATGAGGAGAGACATATAGCTACACAATTGGAAGCTATTCTAAACATTCTAGAGAGGCAGCTATGAAGTTGGGCATTCATTACACATTGGAGCAGATGAGGAGACCTTCCATATGAGGATGCCATTTGGAGGGAGGAGGATTGTTGTAGCATTCACTTCTGCAGTTGCTTGAGGACAAGCAACATTTTGGCGGGGAGGATTGTATTATTCCCAATTTTCCATCAGTTAATTGGAATATTAGAGTTATTAGTTTTCTTAATTAATTAAGTAAATAAAAGGGTCGAGGGACCCATAAACCCCATAGATGAACAAAATCCACTTTTGTTGTGTGAATGTGGGTTAGTAGATAGTAGATCAACATCATGGAGTAGTGGAGCAGCTCATTAATGAAGGCAGAGTGGAGATTATGGAGAGATAATGAGGAAGATGATGGAGATAGTGGAGGAATAAAAGTAAGATCATAGAGAATTAATGATGCAGTGATAAAGTAAATGGTGCATTAAATGCACACATGATGGAGGGAGTGGAGATTAATTGCATAGATCATGGAGATAATGGAGAGACATCACAGTTTTAATGGAGACTAGTGGCCACATGTGAAGCGCAGTTATGAGGTGGGCCAAGGCTAGGGAAGGCTCACAACCATATAAGTAAGATGAGGGAAGCAAAGCAAAGCAGTCTGGAATTTGATATTGTATTGTCGTTTGAAATTTATTTGCATGCTTTAGTTGTTTAGCTAAGTTTGTTGTGTTGTTTAGCACACAGGTGTTCTCGAGCGGGAATCCCACCCTTACCCACGGGGGACTTCGAGTGCCTACTTTGGGAATGTAATTTTGAGCAGCTATTCATCATCTAGAATTGGTGCCACATTTAGCCCATCTCTTCTTCATATACAGCTTCAGGAATTACACATTCCTGTCTTAGATATTGAGAGGAGGAAGGTAGTTTCTACCATTTCAGCTAGGAAAATAGTGGAGGATTCAACCTTTCACCTTAAGCTTCCATTTCAGTATTCCAGGAGAAGCATTGTGATATCTGACATTAGACCATCATATTAGACCTCCATGCAGCAGCATTTCCTTTAGGAATTGCGCAGTCCAACCAGGCAGATCTAAGGGAGGAAGGAAGTTCCAAGTATTTCAGCTTGGAATCCTGTGAGGGGTCTTTCCCTCACTTTGGAGAGATCATTTACATGAGCTGTGATAATTCTTTCATCATCCAGAATTAGGCTATAGCTCCAGACTCCTTGACAACGTAGTCTAGTCCAACAGTTGTGCAGTTTGCAACTGCAACTTGAGCAGAGAAAGGAGGAGCTAGATCTCAAGCTTCTAGCTTGGAGATCAGAAGAAGGGATCATATCTTCCGTTAGTGAGCTGAGTGGGTGCTATTGCATCTGATAGATCATTCTTTCAGCCCCATATCAGCAGTTGTCTCCAAGGAGTGTGTAACTCAGCCAACAGGGGTGCAGTGTGCCACCAAAAAAGGGCCGAAAATCCAAGGTTAAAATCTGGCCAAACCATTTCTGGGTTTTTTTGGGTGCTTTGAGTAGAGTCCATGGTTAAAATTCCAGATATTTCTAATCACTCCAAAATCCCCTCGCACATGGTTCTTCTTCACAGTAGCAGTATTTTCCAGTAGCAACAACAGTAGCATCACAACATTTCCAGTGCTAGTTTCCTTTAGTGTATTTCAGCCATCTCGTGGCTTGATTGAATTCCTTTGGGAGCACTGTGCACTTACCTTGTTGTTGATCCTTAATGATATGGTTCAGCTTTTTTCTGCCCATACGTAGGATGTTTTGATGTATTCTGACATTTTTCCAGTTCTGCATGTTTAATTCTTATTTTACCGTAGTTGGAATTGTGCATATGTTCTATATTCCTGTCTTTTCCATTTTGGAATATTACATTCTATCTGTTTTCTTTCCTTTGTTTTTATTTTCCTTATCAGTTTTCTGAGTTTTGTTTTCAATTTGCAGTTGAAATTGCTTGAGACCCTTGTTTGGTTTAGGACCATTCTTTTTTGGATACTGCTTCTTGGGATTCTTTTGATATGGTTGTTGTTGGATTTCTAAGGCTTTCTTAGAAGAGTTTCCAGTATTAATAAGACCAAGGTGTAATATTTTTTCTTGTTCTCTTATCAAACAATCGCAAAAGAAATCAAAAGAGGGGGACTTGTAGGATGTTCCTTGAGAAATTGTAATATTCCCAATTAGCTTTGCTAATTGGAATATTTCATTTTTGTTTAATTTTGCCGCTTTAGCTAGAAATAATAAATAAAGTGTTTTCCTAGTTGATTGACGTTATAACTTAGAGAGGGGGCCTTGGGGGTCCACATGAGTATGAGGGGAGGCCTCACGCTGACCCAAGGTTAACTGCGCAGGCCCAGGAGAGTGAAGGACGTAGTCAAGGTTTTGGAGGGAGTTTAGCACTATAAAAGGTGGGGTTCTCACCTCATTTTGGCATTGTTGATGTGATACTGATATTGAGAGCTAGACTTCTGTCTACTTCAGCACGCCGGTTGTTTAGTCGGTCTGCAGCAATGTTTAGTGCAAACTGAGTGTCTCCGGTCGGAGATCTCACCCTTAGCCTCGGGGGACTTCGAGTGCCTGCCCTGGTAAGGTTATTTTCTGAGCATCATCCTTCAGTTTCAGTGGTAATTTGCAGTAGTTTCTGGTGGAGATTTGGCAGAGGAGATACCCCCTTCTTGAGACTGCGCAGATCCAGGGAGATAGGACGCAGATCCAGGGAGATAGGACGCAGATCTGGATAGGGAGGACGCAGATCCAGCAGATCAAGGCAGAGAGGACGCAGATCTGGATAGGGAGGACGCAGATCCAGCAGATCAAGGCATAGAGGACGCAGATCTGGATAGGGAGGACGCAGATCCAGCAGATCCAGGCAGAAGGGACTCAGATCTGGATAGGGAGGACGCAGATCCAGCAGATCCAGCTAGGGAGGACGCAGATCTAGAGAGAGAGGACGCAGATCTGAATAGGGAGGACGCAGATCCAGTCAGGGAGGACGCAGATCTGATGAGCAGGGTCATTGTGTGGGGTTTTGGCAGCGTTTTTCAGTGTTTCCAGCCCTGAGGAGTTTGGTTATCTCATCTGGAGGATTTGTGGTTGGATTCACCCCTTCTTGCCAGCGTTTCATTTGGCTTCTGCGCTGTCACTGGCAGAGACAACGTTTTCACTGGTGAGGGTTTGATTGGTGGATCTTCGGAGGTGGAGCATCAGCTTCACATTTCCTGGGGTTTGTCTGGAGGATTGAGATCAGCTACCTTTCCCGTTTCAGCTCATAGTTTCAGTGCATTGCAGCAGCAGTTTTCCATAGCAGTTTCTTCAGCCAGCTAGGACGCTGTCCCTATTTCAGCCATTATTTGTTCTGAGAGGGTCTCCACTTGCCTAGGGCAAGGATAGGTGCACTCATTCTGATTATCTTGTACCCCTATATATGTATTCTCAGATTAATAAAATGGCTTAGTGTTCTGGCATTCTATGTGTACTTGTTCCATGATCTGGTTACGGCATTTTGTTTTATATATATGTCTGGCATATTTCTGTGTATTACTGGTTATTTCCCTTTGGGGATATTACAGAAATGAGGGCTTCTCTAGTGGAATGGAAGGTGGAAACAAATACATAGTATGCATGTCCAAGCTTAGCAAGAATGGAATAGATAAGGCTAACATCTTCCTTTTTTACCTTCAAAACTTCTAAAATAAGTCTAAGGGTCTTGAATTTGGACAAAAAAATCTTCAATAGAGGAGAAATTATTGGGGTCCAAAGTAAGCAACTCATTTTCAAGCTAGTGGGCCCTGATTTCATTTTGAGTTCCAAAAACAATATTAGTTTTTTCATAGTTGCATCATGGGGTGTCAAATTCTTGGATATTAAATCCAAGATCTTGAGCAATGGACATTCCTATCAACCCTCATTCTTGATCTTGTTTATTTTCCCATTTAGCGGCTTTATCTCCATCGGTAGGTTTAGTTTCTTGTCTTGTGTCTTTTCTATAAATCCCTTTACTTCTAAGTAAGTCTATCATGTAGGATAAACATTGGAAATAATTGGTGTTATTAAGAATAACATGGCATGCACTTTCCATTTTTTTTTAAACTGAAGCTAAAAAGGCTGAAACTAACTACTCCAATGGAAAGATCTTGAAAAATTAGGCTGGTTCAAAAAACACAGCTCGGAAAACGGCGCCTGGATGAAGAATTTATGCCTTTTTGAAAAACATGTGTTGTAGATGCTGAATAGTTACGTGAAAGGTAGAAAGTTAATGATGAAGTTCTACTTTTTTTTAAACACCCCCCCCCCCCCCCCCCCCCCCCCCCCCCCTTTTCCAAATTTAATACAGTAGGCTCACTTTAAAAAAAATGCTCTATGTGACCCACTTTTATAAATAAGTGAGAGTCACTTTTACAATGTTACTTTTACATGTGCTTTTGAAATAAAACCCTCTTTTTAAAACCATAAACTTGCCAAACGGATTTATAAGAAAAAGTAACTTAACAAAAAAATTTTTACAAAAAGAAGCTTGAGAGAGAGACTTGAACCCAAGACCTCTATTCTCATAAACTATCTTTACACCAAGTGAGCTAGTAAAAGGATTATGTAATTGTTTGAAAGGAGGAAGGGTTTTTTTTTTTTTTTGCTCTACGATGTGCATGATTTTTCCTGAAAAAAACACAACAATTCGTGCAAAAAAAAAGCGAGATGCAAGCCTTATGGCAGAACGTTAGATTTCTGTTTAGTCTTGCTGGAAACTATCCTTTTTTCTGCTATTTCTGAATTCTCGAGATTACACAAATACGTGGGTAAAGAGCATATGTAGCAAAAAAAAATCTCATATCCTTGTTTTTGATTTTCCGAGATCGCACATAGCGCAGAGAAAAGAGGATACACAGAGAAGAGGGTATAGATTTGGAAATAAAAAAACTATAAACCGAAATAAACAACGGGAACGAAAATAAACAAAAGGATTAATAAATATAACTGCAAAAAAGATACTTTATACCTCCAAATCTAAAATGACATAACTCGGGCAACCAAAAACCTTTTTCACATGAAACAAAGGGGTTCCTCACTATAACAGATGCTCTGGACACAACAGAGTAGTTCTTCCAGCCCGAAAGTGGTCAGAAATAGTAGATCTAGAAAATGATAGTCTCATGCAGTCAAACCGGCTTCATATTTTGATCAACAATGGATGCAGCCCTCAAAATGGCTTTGATACCATGTATGAATTTACAGGGTAAGTTCCTTAGATCAAACACCAAATGTCACCACTCACACATAGATCACAAATCAGTACACTAGTATTTGATGTGGTTAAAACCTCGAAGAGGGAAACAGTCCACGGCCTGAGCCAACGCGGCCACTTCAAGAAATTTATTAATATAAAAAAGAAATTTTACATAAGCTTCTCTCATAAATGGTTACCGGAAAAATGACCCTCCATGCACTTTAAATAGAGATCATGGACCAATTGGGTGTTAAGCCATGGATCAAGTGTTGGTAATACCGAGGAGAGAGTGAATTTTTGGATCACTACATATCGTGATCATCGGATTATAAGTTACAAATGTACATAGTAAAGAAACACACTTTACCTAACTCTACGCTAGACCAAGTTATACTTAACTATTTCCTATGTGTCAGAATATCCTAACACAAATATTATGAAGGATACTTCAAAGGATAAATTTGAATCAATGTCTTACAAGGTTTGTTAAGAAACAAATCAAGGTATGTTCTAGACTATAAGTTTTGTCATAAATTTCTCTTCATGTAAAAGATATGATCATTCTTCTTTTGAAATTTACTTTACATTACTGACATCGTTATGTCTATGGTTTTGAATCACAAAGATTCTTGTTAGGATGATTAATCATTAGATTGAATCGACACTCATGATATTATTTGAGCATTCTTGTGTAACCCTAACCTTTAGGGTTCACTATAAAACCCTAGCCTCTTGTTGCTAAGGGTATGCCAATTTTATGAAAGCCTAGTCTACTTAGGATTGTTGATAAAATCTAGAAATCCTACTCTTTTGATGTTTAGGTTTTTTATATTGTTATGATAGAAACCCTACCCCTTTAGGGTTTGTTGTTAATTTCTAAGTTATGTATTGAAACCTTATATATTTATGGTTTGGTGAATTAGGGTTTGTGAACAAAACCCTTGTAAGTAAGATCCTAGGAATAAAGTCGTAGGTGTTTGTTCGTATTTTTTATCAAAACCCTAGCCCAGTAAAAATTGTTGTGTATCTAACTTTGATATATTAATATTTGTGTTTTGAGTTTATCTAGTAGATATTGATATAAAGTAATAGTACGTGATAATGAAATCCTAGATATGTATATGCGAGTATGTTGACCTAATTTTTGATGCTCATGAAATCTAGGGTTTGCAACAAAACCCTACTAGAAGATTGATATTCTAGAATATGATGATATTATTTTCGATTATTGAGATGATTTAGTTTTGATGATAAAATCTAGGGTTTGCAACAAACCCTAGTAGAGTCTGACATGTATTTCTAAAAGATATATTTTTGAAATCTTAGATGTATAGTAGAATTGTCATTTAATTAAATTGTTGATATCTAAGGCTTTGTGTCTCGAAGATGAAGTCTAGACAAAACCCTAGCAAGAAAATGAATTCTAGCATGTAAAAAGATATGTCTCTGTTGTTTATGAGCCTAACTAGGTTTAGGTGTTTGATGTCTAAATTCTAATGCTTCCACTACAGTATTAACATGATTTTGATATAGTTAACTTCATGCTTCTACATTTTTGTATTTTGTTGTACTTGTTGTTTAGGTACATAATCTTCAAGATAATGAAGATATTTGTATAAATCGTGATGAAGGAAGTGTTGGATGGTGTTTTCATTGATGTCAACCCATGGAGCTTATTAGGTTTGACTTTGACCAAAAACACCAGTCACTGATATCAAATGGTTAATTAAATCTTCCTAGTAATTGTCGTATTACATCAAGATGACAGTTATATTGTTGGATGATTGAAAACCCAAGTCCTGGAGTTTGGGTTCCCTAGAATGAGGATGTACCCTGATCTTGTCAAGGGTTTTTGAAGAGTCAAATCATTGAGTTTGTGTTGGAGATATAGGTCATTAGATTCTCCTTGAAGAGAATTTTATGTTGATATGTGGTATGACCTATGGTTTCTCCCAGTTTGAGAGAAAATTGAGTTTGAAATTGAAGACCTAGTTTTGTGGGCTAAAACCCCAAGGGTAGTGAAATGAAACCTCCTCTTACGGTTGTCAACATATGAAATTTTTTATCATTTTAACCTCACCCCGTATAAGTTACATAACTCTAAGAACCAAAGACAATAAGTGAATCATTTAATTCACAATATTCGTAGGACCATATGCACTAAGCCAATCATTGACTTAAAATTTTAGTAGAGCTTAAGGCAAAGAACATTATAAAAAATTTAATAATAATACTAATAAATTTAATTGAATAAATTAATATTATTAATAAGATCTAGTCTCCTCCAACATTAGGAAGCCCTTACTAATTTATAATTCTACAAGCCTATTCTATACATCATAAAAGGTAGCACAAATTTTCTTTAAGGCATAAGGAAACTTGTTCATAGCACTTATTAAATAAATTAATATATTAAGAAATTACTTAAGACTAAATAGTCCTCCAACGTCTACTTTAATGAAGCCCTCAACTAGCCTTACCTTACACTACAAAAGGAACTTCATCTAACTCTCAAAGATACATCAAACTCAACGAATCTTTGAAATTTTCGGTGGTCTGACTGAGGTAAAGTTTCGGTCTTTTTGAGGAAGCTAGGGAAGAGCAGTCAATATTTCATCTCCAACTCTCTTTATTCGGCCTTCAAAGTAATTTTTATGTTAATTTATTTATGTTTTTCTTTGGTGAGTTGACCTTGCGGTAAGGGAACAAAAATTAGGGTAGATCTCTATGGAATAGCGAGGTCTGTAAGGGCTTGTAAAATGATTTAAAAGGAGCCTATACATTGTTCAAAATCCTATACATGCAACATCCTAAAACAATGAATCTCTTAAGTGCATCATTCCAAGTACAAAATTAGCACATCGAAGATAATTAAGTCTTTTAAGAGAACTAATTAAACAATACAAGGTGTGGTCTGGCCTGGCGTAGCGCTTCTAAATTATTGTGGTCATAAATCTCAGAGCATACACAAAACAAAATTTATTTGCTACAATAACTATGGTTTGAAAGCTTCAGAAGCCTATCCATGTATTTCTTTGCAACTATTGAGACTAGTGAAGGAGTTGAAGTCTATCCATGGAAAAAAAATGAAAAAAAAATATATTTGTTTAATCTTTGTGACAAGGCATTTGAAACCTTTTATTAAGACTAAAATCTATGAATTAAAGACAACATTAAAGGTTGGAAACTTCTTGCAACATTAAAGAGAGTTATCACATTCTTATGAGCAGTTAATATTTATGATTTGAACACTCATTCCTATAGCTATGGACTATTTATATGATCTGAATAAAAGTGGCCTCATGATCTCTAGATAAAATCAACTATGAGATACTCAATATTACATTGACATAAGCCTACAGTAGTAAATATTGATCCTTTTAGGATGTTGTAAATGGATTTAGTTGAAGACTAAGGAAGCATTAATTATTTTTTCAGTAAATAACCTTCACAGTACTTTGCGTATATAGTCCAGAATTCTTATAGAGTGAACCTCTAAAGTATTGAATCTTGAGCACCCTTGGTTATATATTGAGTCATAGATAATTCTTTGTGAAGTTTGATGTGACAACATCAATTGGACTACCCTATTTTTACAGCAAAACAGTGACATGACCTTAACCTGAAGCAGTGACATGATCATAAAATAATTACCTTATAATGATTGTATATTGACTTGATAATAGTAGTGTTCATGGGATGATAGTTGCAGACCTTAGTGTAATAATTGACACAAAGATACCTGAGCAGTGACCTGACATACATTCTTGAAAATGAATTGAATATGTTAGGGTCCTATAATAATAGGGTTCATAATTTTTGAATTGACTTTGATTAGTCTTGTAAATATGTACATACATTGCTTTCTGCAAGTTGTTTTCCCATATTTGAAAATAATAAAAAATGAAAAGAGGGTAAAATTCCTAAAATAAAAATAAAAGGACTTGAAAAGAAAAAGATCAAAAGAATAAAAAATGGACCCCAAACACAAAAAAGAGGTAAGAATAAGACATGAAAGTGATGCAATTCAAAATGCCACTACTTTTCACTTTAATTGAAAATAAATTATTATGTGCAGCTTGTTCAAAATGCCATAATCCATGTTTAGTTAAATAGTTTAATCTTAACTTTTTCATGCTTTGAATTTCATGTTTATAGATAGAGAATAAATATCTGTCAAATAGTTTAAACTTGACAAATTAGTAGATAGTTAGAGAATAAATGAGGAGCTCAACAATTTAATCTGAGCCCTCGGATGAAATAAGGTTAGAGTCAGATAGTTTATGCTTTAAAAGAAAAATGGATTTAGGGTTGCAAGCTCAAATGCACCCATGTAAATAAAGGAAAAAATGGTAGAATAAATGATGGGTAGGTAGAAAGCAGTTACACAAAGCATGATTAAAATATCATCTGGAAAATTACTAACTTCCCTCCTCTCAAAGTATTCCAGTATTAAAAACCTTCAATTATAAAAGCTTAGAGCATTTCTCTGACTTTTGTTGGGACCGGACCCAAGGCTTAGTGACTGATTGGTACTAAGTATTGGATTCCCTTCATAAAAACCCTTTTCCTCAACATTATCACCCTTTTCCTAAAATTAAATCCCTTTTCCTAAGGTAAAACACCTTTTTTCTTAGGGAAAGTGAAAACCCCCGTTAACTAATTTCATTTCATACAAAAACATTCAAAAAAACCCACAAAAATGCATTTATTAAGTGTAAGGAGCCACAAATATGAAAAAAATGTGCCCAAATGCCTAAATTACACTTTATAAAGGGTATTTGTATATTTTCCGCTCATTCATATCATATTAACATTTAACTTATTTTATTAATTCCACTATAAATACTCCACCCCGTAATATAAATCCCTTATATTAAATAAAGTCCCAACCCACATTTTAATTTTATCCTATGGTTTAAATATTCCATATGATATATTCCGCTCCACCATAGGTTAAAAAAAAAAAAAAAACATATGTTATATATATTAAAACCCACCCAAAGGTTATTTTATGCATGTAAATAGTCTATTGCTCGTATAAACTGCATATCCCGCCTATCCCGTTAATAAAAAATATTTTACGTTTAAAAAAACCATGTTTTAAACATATAAAGTTAACCTCGCTACACATAAAGTATCACCGGCCCCACGCCCATACACCGAGCAACTTCACTGATAAATCACGACCGTTCGCACTCCCTTTTCCAGATCCGACAAACCACAAGCCGTATCATAATTTCAATAACGCGATGGTTAATTGATTTTGGATTTGCAATATGGGCGGTATTGCCCTCCCCTCTCTCCTCCACTCGGTGCAAAACAATTGGATAACATTTGTTTGCGAAATACCATAAATTTCCTTCATCTCATGCGATAACTGTTTGGCGGTAATATCATCCCCGCGCCAAACTGCCTCCCATTTGACTTGACCCGCATTGAATGTAGATACTATTTCATACCCAAATTTCTATAAAACAACAAATGTACACGTTCAAACCCTTTTTCTTGCGTTTTCTGTTCATTTAACTATCTCCGACTAAAGAAAGGATGTTGTCGCCCCGTTTCCATGCACAAATAACCAAATTCAGCCAGAATTTACTAATTCAACTGCTCAGACCTACCAAATTGTGTTTAAAGGACCTCAACCAAGCTTCAGAAAGCTCCAAAACGTCACAAAAACCCCTTTTTAAGTCAAAATACCTGCAATAACAAGTATTTTTCAAGAAAAATACCTATCTTACATCTGAAAGAGCTATACTTGTGAATTTGAGCCCCGTGAATCCTATTTGCTTAAACAAAATACCCTAATTTCCTTCAAAAGTCATTTTGCTTTAAAGCCCCTGATAAATTTACAGTTTCTGAAAACAGTAAATTAATTTTAAGCAAAGTCTGATTTTTTTAATCATTATATACCTCTAGAAAACCCTTTGAATGATTCAAACCCTTTTGAAAATATTCAGAATCACTTTGTGCATGGATTAAACTATTTCAGGTATGTTTTATCCAAGAAAAGAGAAGGAAACCCTTGTTAAGCCTTTCCCGAGTCTGTAAAAATTTTAAAAGATTGATTTTGGAGCAGAATTGAAGGTTTGAAGCATAAAAATCCAGAGTTTACCTGTTAAAACTCCAAAGGAAACCTTTTTCATATTAAAATAACTTCTGTAAATATTCTAAACGTATATAAGAGTATAGAAAACCTAAAAACAAAGTTTATAAGATCCAGAGGTCAAAATTTTCAAGAAAAAATCCAGTAATGGCTTCTAAAAGCACCATTGTCATAAATCCACTACAGCCTCCTGTTGTAGATGTTGAGCATACCCCTTTAGCTGATGTTGATTATAAGATCACTGATCCAGTAATTGAATTCAATCTTCTTGATCTCCATTGCTGGAGTCTAGAAAAATATTTGGATCAAGGAGATGAAGTTCAAATTTGGGAGTCCAATTTACCCAAATATGTATTTCCCCATACCCATCAGTGTCCAGAGGTCATTAGACTATGTCAAGCTCACTATTACCTTGACCTAAGAGCTTTTTTTAATGTTGATAAAGAAGTATTGTTCACTATCACTACATAACCCATAAACCAAATGCTTCAGTTAAAACCGGATCCTAATGCAGTCCCATTATCTATAGAAGCTCTTACAAAGATTTATCTAGAGTTAGACTTCCTAAAATATTTCAGATCTTCCAAGTATTCATGCTCACGTATGTTGAAATCCCAAATATTAACCCTCCATATTCATCCTCCAAATTTTCTGAAAGATCAAGACATGTTATTTCAATGTTGTCCTTTATTCTTGGTTATTTTACTGATGAGCACACTAATGAGTCTATATTTGGTTTTCTATCCACTTTTGTGCTTGTTCAACCCCCCATAGTCATTTATAACTATGTTGAGTATATAGCTAATAATATCCATGATCAGCTTGTAAAACTTCCCACTGAAGTAGTTTTCAGAAAAGAATCAACTGAGTTCACTTATGTGGATTTCACAGATTGTTTTTTTCACCCATTGATAAACATGCTTACAAACACTGTATAGCCAAGGATAAGTAATGAGATTAAGAAAGTGTTACAGATATCAGAGCAGAGCAGAACTAGTAATTGGTACCTTTACCAAAATCACACAGAGATTAGAGTCTATGGGTCAAACCTCTTGCCCTATAAATTGCCAAAGTACTTGACAATGAGAGTGTTTGCCTTAGAGTATATAAGACAAATTCTAAACTCAGATTCTATAAACTTTTTTGCTGCTAAAAAGAAGACTCGGTTCAAATTGAAAAACCAGGTGGGTCCTTTCATATGAAATCACAGGGAAGCAGGTGTAGAAGAAGCAAAACAGTTGCTAGAATATAAATTTGATGAAAGTTTCTTGTTGAACTATGATCCTTATGGAATACTCAGTAATATGAGGGTAAAATAAAAATTAACACCTTATATCCATGATAAGAAGCCTGAGATTGAACAATTTTCCAACCAAACAGAATGGTTGGAAAATACATTAATATAAATAGTCAAACAAGGTGATACTAGTCACACTTTGAAGACTGTAAATCAGAAGGACAAAACCAAAAATAGAATCAGAGAAGAAGGCACATATACAGCTGAAACAAAAAAATAAACTAGATTCAAGATCAGATACAATAAGAAAACTAAGATTAATCCAGTGGATAAAGAGAAGGAAACAATTGAGGTTTTAGATGAAGAGAATCCAAAGAAAATCACTGAGACTACTACAATAATTGAAAATGAATAGGAACCTGATACTTCAAACACTCAGATGATTGATAAACAACAAAGCATGGAAGCATCTTCATCACAGCAAGCAGAGGATATAGACATTGATATCAAAGAAAAGTACAAACAGATCAAAGCTAAAAATGAAGAGATCAAGAATGAGATCTATTCACAGTATTTGAAGCAGACTCCAAGAAATCAAAATAGGCTGCTCTCAGCCTTTGATTATACAAATAAAAAGTTTCTAATGACAGTACTACAGCCAGAAGTGCCTAAACCTACAACAACATCAGATTACAAGAGAGGTGATATTGAAATTCCAGTAGAAAGAATTCATCCATTGGATCAGACTGAGTTTCACAAGAAAAGCTCATAAATGTTTTATTCTACTATGACCACAAAG
Organism: Pinus albicaulis; assembly: GCA_034641835.2. NCBI lineage: Eukaryota > Viridiplantae > Streptophyta > Pinopsida > Pinales > Pinaceae > Pinus > Pinus albicaulis. The sequence goes on from CM076584.1 coordinate 477,418,443, forward strand.
GCAATGAGTGCCCAAAAACTCCAGAACACTGTAACAAATTTGAGAGATCATATTAGGATTGAAAAAGCTTCTTCCTATGCTAAAGACACTAGAATCAAGTCTTTAGAAGAACTGGTGATTGAAGTAGGGTATGACCCTTCAAATGTGAAAGCAACAGAAGAGTTGGTGAAGAAAAATGTTGATATTGTAGCACTTAGAAATAAATTGAAACTATCTCCAACAGAACATCCACAGGCTAAGGATATTGTGCAAGAGGAAAATAAAAAATATGATATGATGAGTCTCATACTAAAAATGACAACATAGATCAAGGATATGGAGATTGAGATGGACAAGCTTGTCCAATAAAAAGAAGCTGCAAAAACTCAAATTGTTCCTCCTATAGTCATTCCCATGGTAACAACAGCAGTTCCTTAAACTCTAACAGAAGAGTTAGCACCAAAATTCCCACTGGCCACAACAGTGCTAGTCACTTCTTCCACTTTAGCAGTTCAACAGACAGATGAAGCCAGCAAGATCACTAAAGCCATGGACGAGATGTCAATACAGAATAATGAGATCAATAGGTTGAAGGAGAAAATAAAGAACTTGGAAGATGCCAAGAATTAACACAAATAAATGCTAAAACAGAGGAAAAAAATGCCAAAAGGTTGAGTGAACAGTTAAAGAAGGTTGAAGCAGATTTAACCTTGAAAGAGCCAATGACCTACACCAAAAATCAGATATGGTCCAATATCATTAATTCAATCAATGACACTTGTCCATAAATTCAAGTAATTTATGAGCAGAAGGAATTTCTTAAAGCAGCCAAAGAAGAAATATTGAAAGCTAAAGAAGGGCTTGGTGCCAAGCCTGAAGAAGCCCAATAAATAATCAAGTTTATCAACACTAAAAACAAGCAAGAATTGGATGAGATAGGAATTAATGACAGAACTGAAACAATTCTTGAGGTAAGAAAGGTACTGTCAAAGAAAAACTTAATGAAGCAACTAGAAGAGAAGTGTCAAAACATGGATTTGGCCAGAACTAAATTCATGGTTAATTTTGACACATTCAGACAAAAAGGCTTGCCAAACATTCTTATTATCAATGATAAATTGATGAAGCAAGAAGATTACAACAAGAAGGTAAGAGACTTTGCTAGAGATCAAGTGAACAAGGAAGATTGGCAGGGAGTTCCCATAGATTTATTGTAAAAGACAATTTACAGTTAAAGAGGATGATAAAATGAGTGTTGTTTTTACACAGTAAAAACAGATTTTTAAAGGCAGTGAAATAGTCAAACAACAGGTTAAAGAGTATCAGGTGAGAAGATAAAGTTTCAAAACTGATTGAAGATCAAGTTCTAGTGTTGAAGACACCTCAAACGGCCAGATGCAGCCTAAGTCCAACAAAAAATATATTTTATTTAATAAATAGGATAGCTTGCAAGTTTGTTATGTAGCTGTCACTTTCTTTTTGTAATAGATATTTTATTTTCCATAGAAAATTCCTCTGATTTTTATAGGATATTTTGTATTACTTTTGTATAAATACTTCATTACTTGAAGTATTAGTGTGGAATAAATTGCTGAAGATTTCTATAGTCAATTTTTTTGTACCTTAAGGGTTTTTGTATCAAGTTTCAAGTCAGCAGGTTGGATCAAATCAATAAAGCATCATATTTCAGGATTCATGTGTTGGGCCACTTAAGTGAAGTACTTTCTTCTGTTATTTGTTAAATATTCTTATGTTTTCCATTCATACATAAATGTGTTCTAAATTTTAATGTGAAATTAGGAAGTGATATATCAGAATTTGTTAAAAGCACTCTATTATTTACTGGTTTTCATTTTAATGTTTTATGCTGATATCCAGACTAGGGAACCCTTAATTGCTCCCTAATTTTGATTAACCCCTACCTCTTCATTCCTTATCCGGATCAAAGACCTTGATTGCTCTTTATCCTGATTAAACCACTTCACCAATCAGCCTCAAAGTTCTTGAGTGACTCTGCTATCTTGCCCTAAAAATATTTGACTTTAGTTCTTGATCCTGATCTATCTGCTTGACACATTGACTCCATTTTCCCAATGGAAAAATATATATATCGCTATCCATCTTAGTAAGTGATTTTTTCCCACCAAACAAAACCAAATATCAAAACCAAATTGCCCCTTATAACTAGCCTAAGATCATATATAAAAACAAAGTTAAACCTTATAGAGATAGCCCTCTTTAAGCCTTAGGAAGGCTAGATCCTAAAGCTTAAAATTAGGTCTGTGGCTCCTCTAATATTCTTTAAACTATAAAATTAAAATCTCACAACTTTGGGAATTATTAGAGTGATAACATATTATACATGATATGACAATGTTGTATTTGAGTTGATTTTTGGAATAACCATATTATTGTTCCATGATGACATTCATATTTGATGCAAGATCTCACTTTGAATTGACAACGCCATAAGCACTCCATGATGCTTTTACCTTGAGAAGTGGACTTGACTTGATTAGGAGTAGACTTGTTTGACACCAATAATAATTATACACTTAAGTGACCTTACAAAGGCTTTGCAATATCTTGACTATACCACGTTATGTAATTGTTGATCAGAAATCCAACTAAGTTGAATTTTACCCTATTGAGACATCATGATGATATCTATATTTGATATTGAGATTGTCTTGGTTTGACAAGGTTTTAGTCTTATTGTTGTTTTGACACCCTATCTTGACCATGCTTGATAACTTAACATAACAATGTTATAAGTAAGAATTCGATGATTCCTTGACTTTGAACTTATTAATGAACATTGGCATTTGTTTTGATGCCTAAGAATTAGATGAAAATGTTTGATTTGAAACCTATTTTATTATTATTATCATCCAATTTTAAGGTCACAGCCAAGCCAAACACCAAATTGGTGTATGATCCCCCCTTGTTTGTGGGATAAGGGACCCACGCCCGTGTAGTGATTTTATTGCTAAGTCTACGAAGGCATACATACTCTAACCCCCCTCTAGTTTTGAACATGTTACCTCTTAGGAGGAAACACATGCTCTTAACACATGTATAATAGTCTTGTGAGTTGAAATATTTCACTCGACCATTTGACTTTATTTATGGGAGTTGGTATTGACCTAGGGTTTTTATTATAACCTTGGATTTATAGTATGACCTAGGGTTTCACCTATATGACCTAACCTTTCTAGGGATTTGTGTATGATGACATATTTGTGATCTTGTAGGGTAGCAATCAGTTAAGGGAACATCCTCTAGATATACAACCTATTGGAGAAGGATGGATAGCAAGGCTTGACCAATCAAACAATGTGCTTACATATATGTTGGTAGCTCTCTGGGGACAGTTTGAGATAACTGATTGTAGGTCATCGGGATGACCTGAGGCACCTTTTTTTGTGCCATTATTTGATAGCAGTTGCAGATGGTTGTGGCATCAAGTGAAACTTGATACAATGATGACAATGGTTGTGCATTGATGACTATTCATTCATGAGCAATGATATGCAGTGATAGCTAGTATTTGTGCAGTGATTTGTCCTGATAGTGATATACAGTGTGCAATGACAGTGATACAGTGATAGATTGATGTGTAGTTTTTTTCAGTAATCATTTATGGGAACAGTGATCAACGGCTACTAGGGTTCGACATTTATTCTACATATTTCTTTCATCTATTCTACATTGATTCAGAGTACAGGGGATCCAGTGTGAAAATTGTGAAATGTGATCTACCGACTCTTCTAGGTGATTGGAGTTTCCTTCAAGTTATGGCTTGAGAAAACTTCAGGGAAACATGGTGGTGGTAGGGCAAGTTATGGCTTGCACAGTGCGTTTTGGAGTCCATTCAGTTGTGTCTAATAAAATAACAGGGAAACAAAGAATCCTTTCTAACAACTGCTGGTAAACAGAGTGTTGGGGCACTCATCAGGTTGTGGCCTGATCTACGGGATGTTGGGGAATCCTTCTGGTTGCAATAGGATATTAGAGTTTACTAGCATCCTACAAGTTGTGGCTTTAGAATTAGGGGGTTGATGCATTCCTTAATTGTATCTTAAATCTTGATGTAATTAATATTTCTTTTAAAGAGAGAAGAATACAATTACTAGAGAAGCGTTCGGTGGTTTTTGACTTGGAGGGGGTTTTCCCCCTAAAAATATGTGTCTACTATTTTATCTTTATGCATTGTTGTATGGTGTTGTCTACTGTTTATAATTTTCTAAGAAGGACATGAATAATAACTGAAGAACAACTAATGCTCTGAAAAGGATTAAAAAGTGCTAATTGGTATGAAATACTGATTCCCCCCCTCCCCCCGCAATATTTCCAACAGGAAGTTATATGAATGATGATGATCAAGATTACCTTGATGCCATGAAAGGTTTTCCGATGTTATAGAAAAATGAAGTGGTTGATATCCCTAAGTTAAGAGGGAGCCTATATATAAGAAAGGGTACATCTCCCTAGCAAAGAAGGAGGGCATATTATGAAAATGGATACTTTAAATTAAACAAAAGTATTATCGATAAATTTTCATAAATTTGCAAACAAAAGACTAGAAAAGAGTTGAAGATGTATTTGGTGCTTCTGAAGAAATGAAAGAATAATAAAGCATCCAACAAATTGTATATGGATAACTTGATGATGATATAAGAGACATCTGAATATATGAGGACCCGAAGGTTTATGTTTACTTATATGTATATTTTAAATTTTATTATTGACTGGGGTTGTGTTTGTAGAGGAAAATATCACCATAAAAATTTTGAACACTTTGGAATAATTCTTGGAAAAATGGATATATATAGTTTGATACAGAGAGTTGAAGCATATAATGGTGGATGCTTGGGAGGACATTTGGTTGGCCTATGTGTTGATTTCTAGATCTCAAAGAGGGAGGGTGGAGTTGGTCATGGAGCTCCAACCTTGGATACACACCTAGATCCATGGGTTGATGGTTAGCAAGTAAGCCTAATGGTCCTAGAGTGGTTGAAAGCTTGAGTCCATCTTAGTCCCACCTGGATATATTAGCCTGGTTAGGTATATATTTTGCAGCATTGAGTGTGCTAGAACTCTTCGTAGTTCATTTGATATCTTCCATGTACCTATAATAATGAATACATCCCTATTTAAGAGGGAGTGTTGAAGAATGTATAAAGTGTCGATCTTCATAATTGTACTTGAGTCATAAGGAAATGTATTTTTCAAAAGAAAAGAAAAATAAAATTACTTATTAAAGAAATTGACTTATTAAAGCATGGGTTTCATGCTCGGGTCAATTTTTTATAGGTCAAAGTATCCTTTGAAGACTTCTAGGGTTTATGTCAAGTGTCCTTGTCCAGGTCATAATGTGAAATATCCTTCTTGGGCTCTATTTTTTAAAGAAGAAAATTAGTTTGCTGTAAAATAGGTCAATTAGGCATCCTCCACCAAGTCAGCCACAAATAAGGACAAATCAGCCTAAAATAAGGGGAAGAAACACATATAAATACATAAAATCGACCTCATTTGTCACACTCACACAACAAGTTCAATCTATGACTTCTGGGGCCAGAAAAAGTGTGACTTTCAAGGGAAGAAGAGGAAAGGACTAGCAAAGAAGGAGGACTTTATCTGCCTAAGGAAGTCGAAATTTTATCTCATATTCCACACGTGCGAAGTTGTGGGGTGTTGCAGTAGGTTGAAATTCTACAATAGCTAGGGGGATGAAATTTTGAAGAAGTTGGGGTTGAAATTCTGATGCAATAGGGTCGAAAATTTGTCCTTGATGCAGTGTTGATGCATTCGATCTTTCAAGGTTAGAGGAACAATTTAAGGGTTGACTTGGTGGAGTAGAAAATTTTTTGGGTCTAGGGTCTTGGTATATATCATTTTGAATCTACTGAAGGATGATTTCTTTGATTGGTTTTTCCCCTATATAGGGTTTTTATCCTTAGATGAGTGCCTACATTTTGTGTCCATTGATCTTTGTATTTTGAAAACTTCTTGATGAAACAAAGATAAAGGTAGAACATAAAGAAGTTAATAATAAAACTAAGATTTCACAAGTAATTATCCACATAATAAAATGTTTCTGCCTTTCTGATGTTCTAACACAATGATCCATATCTTCAGCTAAAAAATTTATCTAGCAAAATTAACTAAAAAACATCCAAGAGATGAACCCAGTAATACTAATAATCAAAACCATGATTCAGAAGTCTGCGGTCGACTGTCAATATCTGCGGTCAATTGTCAAACTCTGCAATCAACTGATAAAATGAAACCCTAGTTTACAACCACATGGAGAGAGAGTATGTGTGTGTGGCTAAAACCCTCCAACTGCATGGATAAGATTATGTGCCTACAATTGCAATAACAAATTCCCTGTGAAAACCATACAACTACAAATCAAAACCTGAGATTATACTTGTGAGCTTTGGACCCTCCAATTTTGGACATGTACAAATCAACTTCCGCAAACCAACCTCAGACATGTTTGAGCCAAAACAAAGAAATAATAATGATTGATAATCTCCAAATTAGGATAACTTGACTTGTATATATAGCCATCCAAGGGTGACCAATTTCATTTTGGGTTGGCCTGTCCTTTTTTTGCACATGGGGTTTTCCATATTAAAATATATCTTAACCAAATTAAATTCTTCCAAGGGCTAGTAGGGGTCTTCCTTAATGAGAAAGATTTTCCAAAGAAGGTAATTTGTCCTTGAGCTGCAAAAATTAACACAATTGGCCTATGGAATCTCAGATGAGGAATGCATTTACTTTGGGGTCTAGAATTGAAGGATTCTATAGAGTCAATGGAAGTCCAATTCAAGCATTGTTACATGATATTAATCATCAAAGTGAGCTATGGCACTAAAGTTTTGTTCCTCTTCACTGTGAAGCTTTGTCAAAAGTAAGGAGGATGGTTTCTTAAATGAATGAGGGTCAAGCTAATCATGATAGGGTTTGTTGGGGATGTGCAAGTGGAAGGAATTCAAAGGGACCATTCCCTTCTAGCAAGAGTGGGACCAATGACATTCAACAACTCATACATTTTGATTTATGTGGACCCATGCCTGTGAAATCTCTCGATGGTTATCTATACTATATAATGTTTTTGGATGACTTCGAGTGAAATACATGGATATTATTCTTGAAACATAAGGACAAGGAATTTGATATGTTCAAGGAATTCAAGTCTCTAATAGAGAATCAAACAGGGAAGATAATCAAGGTCTTCAGGTTTGATAATGGTGGAGAATCCACCTCAAATGATTTCATTGAATTTTGCAATAAATATTGGATCAAGGATATCATCGTACCTGACAACCCTAAAAAAAAAGGAGTGGATGAAAGAATGAATAAAACCATCATGGAAGCTTCCCAAGCCATGTTGTATGATCAAAAGTTGTCAAAATTTCTATGGGGTGAAGCTGAAAATACTATGGACTATGTTCAAAATAGGGCCCCTCATCAAGCCTTGCGTGACAAGACCCCTGAAGAAGTGTCCATAAGTATAAAGCATGTTGTTGGAAACTTGAGGATTTTTGGCTGCCTCATATACTTTCATGCACTGAAGGACAAGAGGAACAAGCTAGAAGCTTCAGGGAAGACAGGTATGTTTTTTTGTTACTGTGAAAATTCTAAAGCTTTTAGAATATATGTGTCATTTCAAAGGAATATCGAGTTTAGCAGGGAAATAACTTTCGATGAATATGTTTCCCTTGGAAAGGAAAGGGACAATCCTCCTCATCCTATTGAAAATAATGATGATGACATGGACCTACTAGAACGTCCTTCTATCCTTGAACCTGAGACAGATATTATTGATGATGTCATGGAACCTATGGACACTTTGTATCCTCCTCCATGTGATCCCCTTTCTAGGAAGTGGTGGGCTGGTTGCAGTTGTTAGAGATAATTTTTCTAATTTCGAGATCAAATTTTTTGTCTCAATTGAAAATTCTTCTCGGAAATTATTTAAAGTCTCAGTCATTCATTATTCAAACTTATCTCTTTTGTATTTATCATCTATTGCGTCTGTTAGCCGAATTATAAAATATGCATATTTCTATGCGATATCCATCGATCCTGTTCAATCAAAGGCGGGTTGAGGACAGGAAATATTAAAGGGAAGGAAACAACGTTTCATCTAGATCCATTATTTCTTCGATCACCATATCTGAACTGAGATCACACAATTTGCAACAAATTTACTTGAATTCTTACAACATTCAACAACGCAATTCTTCCTCCTTTGAATTTCCTCATGAAAATTAACCAGTGGTCCACCAAATGAAATAATCTCTTCCAATTTAACTCAGTTCTCCAAGGTTTCAAAAAAACTACACTAAGTTTTCATAGAATTCAGCCTAGCTTTGATGATTGACCAACTTTTGAAGCTTTCCAGCTTTCCAGGGTTTCGAAACCCTGATGGGCGCATATTGAAGTAATTCCATTAAATTTTCCTAGATCTCTTCGATACAAGTAAACCACTACCAACTTTTATTGCCAAATGTAAACCCGATTTATAATACGCTCAAATACAATTTAACTCACAGAGAAATCAAGTTTAAACATATCTCAAATTGGAATCTAACAAACTCAGACATATTTCAAAGGAAAATAAAACCCTCCGGGATTTGACATTCATGCATAGATTAATCAGAGATTAAAAAAATCAATTTCTTCCATTCCAATATTCTACAGCCAAAATCCTCATTCAGGCTATCATAAATTACATAAATATTCCACACAAAATCAAATTGATCCCATACAAAGGATCGAATTTTCCTAAACTTAGATAAAATCATTCTGCATGATATTTTCCCTAAAATTATCAACTATAACCGAAATACATTGAATCATATATTAAACAGTTTGAATCCCTGAATACTAGTCAAACCCTATCTACTAAACTTGTAAATTGACAGCTAAAGGAACCCACTCCTTTGCTTGTAAACTTTTTTTGTATTTTTGGAATAAAATTGAAGTCCTTTTCCTCTAGGTCTCATGCTCCTGCATCAGACTCCTGAGGAAAAAATTCTTCTTGGGCTCCTGTCCATGAGCTTCCCTACAGAACTGCCCAATTTCTGTAGCATGGTTTCTGTCATCCAAGTAGCCTCTGCAATTGGTTGATATTTCCACTTGAACAAATACTGAAAATACTCCTGTCCTCTTGTCTTCTTAGATAATCGTTTGTCTAAAATCTTCTCTGGTTTAAATGTCTTTGCTGTGGGTAACTGTTTCAACCAATCAATCTCTTCTTTGCCTTCAGCGGTATCATCTGTGTCTCTTCCTTCATATCTGTACAAATCAGCAACATTGAAAATTGGAGATATTCCAATGTCAGGTGGTAATTCAATTTCATGTGCATTTGTAGAAAATTTTATCAATACTCTGCATGGTCTAATTTTCTTAAATTTCAACTTGTTATACGCCATTTTTGGAAATATTTCCTTCCTCAGGTGTGCTAGAACCAAATTTCCAACCTCAAAGTTAACTTCTCTCTTCTTCAAATATGCTCTACTCTTATACTTGATGTTGTTGTCCTGTAAATTTTGTTTTACCTGTTCATGTATTGCGTGAATTTCTGAAGAAAAATCTTCTCCTTTAGCACTCCTCATCTCTGTTTTTCCCAAATTTCTTAGTTCATACACTTCTCTTGGGTGCATTCCATACACTATATGGAATGGAATCTACCCTGTAATCTTGTTAGGAGAGTCATTATAAGCATATTCAGCCTGTGCCAAAATCTGATCCCCCTGTTTAGGATGTTCACCTGCAAGGCTTCTCAAAATATTACCCTAGCTTCTGTTCACCACCTCAGTTTGTCCATCATTCTAAGGGTGATAAACTAAGCTGAAACTCAATTTAGTACCAAGTTTTTTCCACAATTTCCTCCAAAAATTACCAACAAATCTGGTGTCCGTATCAAAGACAATGCTTTTAGGTAACCCATGAAACCTTACAATCTCTTTGAAAAACAAATTAGCAACATGAGTAGCATCACTGGTTTTATAACATGGAATAAAATGTGCCATTTTAGAAAATCTGTTAATTACAACATAAATTTCATCATTCCTTCTTTGTGTTTTAGGTAAACCCAAACAAAATCCATACTTACCATATCCCAAAGTCTATCTGGAATAGGTAATGGACCATACAAACTTGTGTTTTGACTCCTTCCTTTTGCATACTGACAAACTTTACAATTTCGCACATACTTCTCCACTTCAGATCTCATCTTTGGCCAAAAATACAAATGACTCAGTTGTTCATAAGTCTTATCTACACCAAAGTGTCCACCAAGTCCACCTCTATGTTTCTCCTTAATTAAATTTTCTGTCATAGAAAAATTTGGTATGCACAGCTGATTTCTTTTAAATAGAAAACCTTCTTGTAAGAAAAAGTCCAACCACTTACTTCTATCCAAAAAAACAAGATTATTGCATGCTTCAACTGCCTCTTTAAAATCCAAATCTCTCTTATACAATTATTTAATAAAATCAAAACCCAACACTTGAATTTGACTTTCTTGAAATATAATTCTTTTTCTACTTAAGGCATCTGCTACTTTGTTTGCTTGGCCATTTATATGTTTTAATACAAAATTGAAACTTTGAAGATATTCTACCCATTTTGCATGTTTCTAATTCAGTTTTGGTTATTGCATAATATACTACAATGCATGATTGTCTGAATAAAACACAAACTCTTTAGACATCAAGTAATGTCTCCACTTCTTTAACGACTACACAACTGCATAAAATTCCTTGTCATAAGTAGAATATTTCCTCCTTGTCTCATTCATTTTTTCACTAAAATAATCTACAGGTTTGTCTTCTTGACTTAACACAACTCCAATAGATTCCCCACTGGCATCACATTTCACTTGAAAAGGTTTGTTAAAATCAGGAAAAACTAAGATGGGATTTTCTGTTATCTTTTGTTTCAACAACTGGAAATTTTTCTCTGCTTCATCAGTCCATCTAAATGGTTTTTTGTCCTTCTTTATAGTGTCAAAAATAGGAGCATTGATCTTACTAAAATTCCTTATGAATTTTCTAAAACTAGCAAGACCATGGAAACTTCTTACCTCAAAAACACTCTTAGGTGAAGGCCATTCTACGATTGCCTTTATCTTTTCTGGATCCATTTTCAATCCATCATTAGAAACAAAAAAACCTAAATATATCAACTCTTTCTTCATGAATGAACACTTTTTAAAATTTACTAGCAACTTTTCCTGATGCAACTTCCTTAAGACATAATTCAGATGTCTCATGTGTTCTTTAGATTTTCTATAAATTAATATGTCATCCATATATACTATTAAAAATTTACTAATAAATTCTTTTAGTACTTCATTCATAAGTCTCATAAATGTACTAGGAGCATTTTATAATCCAAATGACATTGCCATCCATTCATACAAGCCCTCATTTTTTTTAAAGGTTGTTTTCCATTCATGTCCTTCCCTTATCCTAATTTGATGATAGCCACTCTTTAAATCCAATTTTGTAAAACATCTTGCCCCACTTAAACAATCCATCAAATATTCAATTATAGGTAAAGGAAATCTATACCTGATTATTAATTTGTTGATTTCTCTTGAGTCAGTGCACATTCTCTAGCCTCCATATTTTCTTGGATTCAACACTGTTGGTACTGCACAAGGATTCAAACTCTCTCTGATCAGTCCTTTATCCAACAGTTCCTGCACCTGCTTCTTGATTTCTTCATTTTCTGTGGGAGTCCTCCTGTATGCTACTTTATTTGGCAAATTTGCTCCTAGAATTAAATCTATATGATGGTTGATTTTTATAATAGGTGGTAATTCATCAGGAAAATCATCTACAATGATATCACAGTAATTTCCCAGCATCTCTTGAATTTCCATTGGTAAATCAGAAATTTTAGTGGAAGTAATTACTACTTTTGGTTTTCAAATTAATGCAAAGTTTACCTCATCATCTCCAATCTGTTGTAGGTATTCTTTCCCACTCAGTAATAAAGCTTTTGGATCATGTATTTTTGATGCATCTTCTTCATCTATAGGCAAAAATGTATGATTGACACCATCTTTACAAAACTTGTATGTGTTATTTTTTCCATCATATATAGCTCCTTTTTCATACTGGCAAGGTCTACCAAACAATATGTGACATACGTCCATCGGCATCACATCACACATAATTTTGTCTTTGTAGCTGCCCAACTGGAACTCCACTTCTCACTTTTCATTCACTAATAGCTGATGTCCTTTCTAAAGCCATGACACCTTGTAGGGTGTTGGATGTTTCTTTGTCTTCAATTTCAATTTATCCACCACTTCTGTAGAGACTAAATTATCAGTGCTTCCACTATCAATTACCATTTGACAGCATTTTCCTTGAACTTTACACACACTTCCAAACAAAGTTTTTCTTTGTGTTGGCTCAACAAATTCCTTTGTTGGTTTTAATAAAACTTTGTTAACTACCAAAGATTCTCCTTTCTCTAGTATATTCTCTGCTTCTGGCACTTTTGCTGCTTCCTCTTAACTCTGAGCAAAAATTACATTTCTCTGATTTGTCCCAACATTATCTGGACATTCATAAGCTCCATGTCCCATCTTATTACATCTATAACATTAGATTTCTCTTCCTCTACCTTTGCCTCCTCTTCCTCTGTAAGAACTCCTTCTGCCACTTGCATCACCTTCTGTGGGTGTATGCTGACTTAAGATATTGCTAGCTCCTTATCTAGGTGTTGTAGATCTTCCTCTACCACCTTGACTTCCTCTTCCTCGTAAAGTACCTCTACCTCTAGTAGATTGCTTCCTCATGAGTTTTTCTTCAGCCTTCAAGGCCATCTGATAAGCCTCTTCCACTGTTTTAGGAGACATCAAAATTATCTCATCTTGTATCTCCATTCTAAGACCATTTATATATCTTGCAATATTCTCTGCTATATCTTGAATCTTCCCTGCTCTTATGCTCACTTTGTAAAATTCCTCTGTTTATTCTTTTACCATCATTGACCTCTGTCTAAGATTTTGCATCTGTCTAAATAATGAAAGTTGATAATCAGTTGGAAAAAAATTACCTCTAAACTTTTCCACCATCTTGTTCCAATTTTTTATTGGCTGCTTACCATGTCTCATTCTTTCTACCTGCACTCCATCCCACCAAAGTGTTGCATGTCCTTTCAATTTTGTGATAGAAAATTTCACCCTTTTTCCTTCTTCCATTTCTTCATAATCAAAGAACTTATCCATGTCATTAACCCAATCTATCAACTCCTATGGTTTCAAGCCTCCTGTAAAAACTGAAACTTCAAGTCTGGGTTTAGATGTGGATCCCAACACTGATTTTAAAAAATCTCATTTCAGGAGTAAATTCTATAGGTTCCCCCTCTTCTACAGATTCAACTTCAAGCTCACTGACATCTCCAGCATCTGCACCTCTTTGATTTCCCATTTCCACTGCTTTTAATCTAGCTTGTATTTTTTGCATATCTTCCAACACTTCAGTATTTTCCACTATTCTTCCTCTTCTTTGACCAGCACCACCTCCTCTTCCAACTCTGTAAGCCATGTTGGATTTCTTTTCCTGATCTTTGAGATATTTTTCAGTGTCTAAAGGTTTCTCTGATACCACTAATGGTGGGCTAGTTGCAGGTGTTAGAGACATTTTTTCTAATTTCGAGATCAACTATTCTGTCTCAATTGAAAATTATTATCGGAACTTATTTGAAGTCTCATTCATTCAGTCTTAAAACTGATCTCTTTTTCATTTATCAGCTATTGCGTCCGTTAGCCGAATTAAAAAATCTGCATATTTCTATGCCATATCCATTGATCCTATTCAATCAAAGGCGGGTCGAGGACGGGAAGGATTAAAGGAAAGGCAATAGTGTTTTATCTAGATCCATTCTTTCTTTTATCGCCATATCTGAACTGAGGTCACGCAAATCTCCAGTAAATTTACTTGAATTCTCACTGCATTCAACAGTGCAATTCTTCCTCCTTTGAATTGCCTCACGAAAATTAACCAATGGTCCACCAAATGAAATAATCTCTGCTAATTTAACTCAGTTCTCCAAGGTTTCAAACAAAATACACTAATTTGTCATAGAATTCAACCTAGCTTTGATGATTGACCAACTTTCAAAGCTTTCTAGTTTTCCAGGGTTTCGAAACCCTAATGGACGCATATTGAGGTAATTCCATTAAATTTTCCTAGATATCTTCAATACAAGTAAACCACTGCTAGCTTTTATTTCCGAATGTAAACCCAATTTATAATACGCTCAAATACAATTTAACTCGCAAAGAAATCAATTTAAACATATCTCAAACTGGAATCTAACAAACTTAGACATATTTCAAAGGAAAATAAAACCCTCCGGGATTTGACATTCATGCACAAATTAATCAGAGATAAAAAATATCAATTTCTGCCATTCCAATATTCTACAGCCAAAATCCTCATTCACGTTGTCCAAACTTACATAAAAGGTCCACATAAAATCAAATTGATCCCATACAAAGGATTGAATTTTCCTAAACTTAGATAAAATCACTCTGCATGATATTTTCCCTAAAATTCTCAACTATAACTAAAATACATTGAATCAGATATTAAATAGTTCGAATCCCTGAATACTAGTCAAACCCTATCTACTAAACTTGTAAATTGACAGCTAAAGGAACCCACTCCTTTTCTTGTAAACTTTTTTTGTATTTTGGAATAAAGTTGAAGTCTTTTTCCTCGAGGTCTCATGCTCCTGCATCAAGAAGAGACCACTTTGGTTCCATGATACTTTACAAGATGCAAAAATACATGTCACTGCCAAAGGAACCTTTAGAGAAAGTAAGAAGTCATGTCGATATCAGGGTTATGTTGTGTCTACAAGCACCATCATACAGGTTGAGCCTCCCAACTTTGAAGAAGCAATGAAAGAGGAGGTTTGTAAAGATGTCATGTTCAAAGAATAAAAATATATAATGAATAATTATGTGTGGAAAGTAGTTATGAGACCCAAAGTAATTTCTATTATGACTTCTAAAATGTTGTACAATATTAAGCATGGAGAAGATGGAAGCATCGAAAAATATAAGATGAGGTTTGTGGCTAGAGTTTTCTCCAAAAAAGGGGGAGAATATTATCATGACATATTCTCACTAGCTTCCCAATACACTACCATTAGATCTATTATGGCTCTAGCTGCTAGCCAAGGATGAACTCTTCACCAGATGGATGTGAATACCGCAATTATTCATGGCATACCCTACGAATAAGTATATGTTTAGAGACCACATGGTTTTGAAGTAGAGGACTGCAAGTCTCATGTGTGTTGAAAATTGTAACTAGGTTCGTTCTTCATAATGACATGTGTAATTGTGATTTTATGTAATTGATGAGAAGAAGAAAAATAAAATTATTATTTTAATTCTTGACTCATGGGTTTCATGAGCAAGGAAATTCATTTTTAGCTATGTCTCCCATTGTGAGCCTTTAGGATTTGTAATCTAGTCATAAAAGTCAATTTGAGTCTGTGTCGTCTATGAAGGACCCTTCTTGGGCATGTTACATCTTTTATGAGTCAAAAGAAATAATATTGTCTCTCCAGAAAACACATCGATTCATATCCAATTCGTGTCATCTTATTACAGGCTCCAACAACTATAAATAGGGCCATTCGAATTTCATTTAGACACAAAATTTCAAAGAAGTATTTTTGGTAGTGGTTTGTGGTTAGAAGTAGTGCAAAGAGCCAAGGACATCAACAATATAATCAGTGAGAAGCTCAAGAAGGAATTCTCCTCACCATCGAAGAAGGGAAGATATCTGAATCCGTTTTTGGGTTGTCTCTTATCACTCGTGCAAGGAAGGAAGGAATAATTAGTTTCAGAAGAAGACGAGAAGAGTTATAAAAGGTTCGAAGCTAGCAGGGTCACTTGGGAAGCCGAATCAAGGAAATATTCATGAGCAAGGAAGGTAGTAGGTATAATCTAAGAAGGTTTGAAATATAGTAGAGAAGGAAGGATAAGAAAACAGTTTGACCATTGAAGAAAGGAGTTAAACTAAGAGGTCGTGTGCCTTGGTCTTGGAGATTAAAATGGTCAAGGGTCTTGGTCTTAGTATTCTTAAATTTGAATCTCTATAAGAAGAAGAATGTGTTCGAGTTTTCCTCTCAAAGAGTGAGAGGTTTTGGCCCTGGATGATAGCCTTTATTTTGTGTCTCTTGTCTATATATGGTTTATGCATTGGTGGTTGTTTGATGAATAAGAACATTAATAACCTAAGTAAAATAAGATACTAATCTAAAGAAGTAAAAAAACACTCACAAATAGTTACTAATAGAAGAGAAATCACTTATCCTTGATGTCCTAGATTTCTCAACATGGTAGCAGAGCTAACTTGACAAAGTCAAGGAAGGGAATCTTATAAAGGGACACTCAAGGATAAAATATTGAGAAGAACATCAAAATGATTTGAAGGATATCGAAGTGAAGTCAAGATCTATAAGAAAACATCAAAACCCTAGATTCCTCCCATTGAAGACAACATCAAGAAGTCATCATTGATACTCATAAAAAATACTTCACCATGAAAAGGGATCTCCCTCTCTGTGAGGTCAAGTATCATTATTGAAGAAAACTATATTCAACAAAGAGAAGTTTCCTAGTCTCTATGTCATCATCAACATCAAGGAAGCAGAAAGGAGAAAGGAGCTTCCTATCAGATAAGTATATGACCTTATATGAATCTGTCAAAATCTCTTTTTGCAAGGAAAGCAACAAATTGGTTGGGGCTTTAAATATCTTGCATGGAAGAAAAGAACAGATTTGAATCTCATTGAAAATGAGGTCATGGATCATGTCAAAGGATCTATCACCAAACCAGGAGAAGAATATGCTCAAGCTCTTTCCAAATATATGAAAGAGGAATTTAGGGCTCAAAGGATTCTCATATAATCCCTCAAGGATCCCCTCATCTCATATGTATCAAAACTCGTAACTTAAAAAGATATCAATGACAAACTAGTAGAGTTTTATTTCCTAAGCACTGCAGAGGAAGTTATCTCTCTAAGGTAATAACTCTACAATTTCAATATGTCAAAGGAAGAAGGAATAGCCTTATACTTTATGAGGATATTTGAGATAAGGGATCAACTTCAAGATCTAGGAGAAGTAGTGTCTGACAGGGAAATGAGTACAGTTGTGTTAAATGCACTACCGGAAGAGTGCGGTAACTTTACTTCAAGTATTTATGGGAAGAAATAAGTTACTCCATTCCAGGATGTATGGTCACCATACAAGGTTGAAGAATCTAGACTAAAGGAAAAATCTGATGTGGGAGAAGGTGAGAAAAATCAAGCATATGTTGCAATGACAAAAAAAAATGGAAAATTTGGAAAGTTTGGTCCTCAAAAAATGAAGAAGAACATGGCTAAAATACAATTTTATGGGTGTCAAGAATATGGGCACTATAGAATATATTGTGCTAAGCTCAATAAGGACAATAACAAAAGAGGAAGAGAAGAATCCCACGTCACCAAGGAAGTGGAGGAAGATGAAAGGAAGAAGTCCAAAAAGGAGGAAGTAATGTATCTCCACTATTGAGATAGTTTTCCTCACATAAGTTATTTTCAAGTTACTAAGTCTTTTGTTGTGAGACATGGCTACCATGATTCACTAAATAAAATAATGTGATGGATCAAGACATTATGGAAGCATTGAAAGCAAGAGCTCAGGACATCATAGAGAAGCATGAAACATGGTTAGAATCTATGGAAGTGAAGGATATAGCTCTTTGGAACCTCATTGAAAACATAAGTGGCAAGGTCATATAGTACAAGGTTCATCACAGGGATACTTTAGATCCTCAAGATTCTTTGATGGAATATTCATTGAAAGGTTCACTGATCATGAGGGGAAGTACGTGTTTCATCAAGAATTCCAAACTTTTGGAATTCATGGATGATTTTATGATGACATAAAATGAAAATAAGATCAAGGGATTGAATTTCTTTCAATCAAGGAAGTTGTTGCAGGAAGTTTGGATGACCAAAAGGAAAATGAGGTATGTATGCTTATATTCTATATTAAAAATTCATTTCATATGGTTGCAGGTAACATGGATCAATGATCTATCTTAAGAGCATTATCAAAGGAAGGATATCCTCCTTAAAAGTAATGCAGAAATGCATGGGTCACACATTCACTAAAATCAACATAATATGTCATCATATGTAATATGAGGTGGTTGACTATAATTGAGGAATTCTTTTTGGAAATTCTTGTGAATGAAATGTGTGAAGAAAGGAAGATATCATCGAATATACAACCATGGGAAAGAAAATCGACATATGAAAAACCAAGAAGATTTGACAAGGATATATCCATGGAAGATATGAAGACTTTGATGGAGTCTGAAAAAAAAAGAGACCCTTGACAATATATATATTTGGGAGATGTGTCGATATGTATACACGATGTTGATGCAAACTAGAATATTTCATGATGACATACCATCACAAAGGTAATGTTGATTTTAATGTTCATTCCTTTATTTTTGAACAAATATCTGGATGGGTTTATGCAGGGTTTCTGAGGGAATATCTATGGATGTCTTCCACCACTAATGAACATATAGTAGGATGAGAGATCCTTAAGGAACTATGGCATGAATAATGCAACATGACATGAAGGAAGGTCATATATGGATTGATGGATCATGTTCTAATGATGACATGATTGACTCATGGATGAAAGTGATGCTAGCTCAACACCATCGAGATATGCGATACCACTCCTTCGGCTTTACTCGCCTTACAATCTCCTTACTTGTGTCTTCTTGCTTTTCTCGCCTTACAATCTCCTGAAAAAGATATCAAAGGGTAAAGAAAAAGTTTTTTAAAAAGCTTTTGAATCTTCTCCACTAATTCATAAGCCAAAGAGTGAATTAGCTACATTAGAAGATGCAGCTAAAAAGTTTCCATCATTTATCTTGCCCTCATTACAGAAAGCCCATGTTTTTCGAGATCAATCAAAGTATCCCAGAATTAAAGAAGATTTATTTGCAACCAGTACTGCTGGTTATGTTCTTGATTTAGAAAAATCAAAAAATCCCGCTGAATCAATCAGAATTTGGATAGGTGCCTTGTATCAAATGCAAATAACTACCAAACTAGATAATCAATCCATTTTTTATCTGGCCGAAAAAAGAATGGCAGGAATAGTCTATGATTGGTGGATGACAGCACCAGCAGAAGAAAGAATGAATGTTTGCAATGCTGGTTTAACCACCCTAGAACTCTTAATGAAAACTCAGTTTGTTCCTGAGCCAACAGATGAGAAAAAGATCATAATTACTGATCTAGCCAGAATGGAGTTAAAAGAAGCAAAATATTTTAAAGAGTTTGGTGAAGAATACATGGCTAAAGTATTCAAAGCAAAGTTGGCAAATGATTCAGTACAAAAAATTTCATTTTTGTCAAAGCTTCCTGGAAATCTAGGTGATATGATTTTAAAGGATTTGGAAAATCAAAGTAAAACTATAGATCATATCTACTGGATTGATTTGATTTTCAGATGTTCTGAAAAAATTAAATATCTATGCTGGCAGAAGAAGGCCTCTGAATTTACCCCTGGATTAGAAGTTTGTAGATCTGTTCTTCCATGGACACCTTTCAAAAAGAAGAGATCTAAAAGATATGGTAAATTCAAAACTAAAAGGGTAGCTCAGCCTAGAAAACCTTTTAGAAAATACAGATATCTCAAGAAGAGAAATCACGAAAAACCAAAGAATAACTGTTGTTTTATCTGTAAACAAGAAGGTCATTATGCAAGAAGATGCCCAAAAAGCTCCTCTAATAAATTGAAAGCATGCGTAGATATTGAAGAATTTGTTGACTCATGGTCTATGGTTGAATCTGATGATGACATTTCAGAAGTCTATATCATTACAGAAGCCTCTTCAGAAGAAGAAGACAATAATCAATCTTCTCAAAAGATGAATCGTTGTTTCTATTCTGATGACTATCTGTATTGTGACGAAGAACTAACTTCTGAAACAGAAGATGACTATGAAGAAGAAGATGAAGAAGAAAATTTTGATGAAAATTTGTCTGTATATACTGAAGATGAAAAATCTTCGACTGTAGATATACCACATACACAACCTGTATCTACTTCTGCTCCATCTCTTAATACTCTATGTCCATATCCAAAGCAAGTATCTCCCACTTCTTTTCCACCATCTATTACTTCAGAAGAAACATCGTTTCTCAAGAAAATTGTCAAAACCAATAATTTGCTGTATATTCCAGTTCAAGTGCAAGTCCGTAGTGAATGGATAGAAGTCCATGCATTTATAGATACTGGAGGATCAAATAATTTGGCACGCCCATCTCTATTTAAAGGTCTGTGGAAGCCTTTAAACCATATCTTGGTTTCAGAAACTGTTGGCGGATCTGTTTCTCTTACCCACTATGTTGATAATATCTCTTTAAAAGTTGGGGGGGAAATTGTTAAAATATCAGCAGTTCAGTATAATGATACTTCCTGCAGCCTTTCCTTAGGTATGCCATTTCTGTCTTCAGTTTTTCCAGTTACTATAAGTGAAGATAAGCTTATCCTGAATGTCAAAAAGAAAGCTATATCTGTCCCAAGGCTAACATTAGCCAATTCTGAACCTCAAAGACAGGTTAGCCAAAAGAAAGCAGGATCTAAAAGACCAATCAAAGATTCAAATGACTGGGTCAAAGTTTTACAGAAGTATGAAGAAAAAGCTAGTCAAAACAAACAGAAAGCAAATATTAACATGGAAGATTGGTCAGAAGAACAGAAAGAAGTCTATGAAGAGTTACTTAAGAACTGTTCTGAGAATCCTCAGAAGTTTTGGTCAGTGGAAAGCCCTCAGCAAGAGATTATCACACTCCACGACAACGGGGTAAAAGGTAAACTAATACCCTGCACTCCTTCTGATGAGAAAGAAATAAGAAAACAAATTGATGAACTTCTGCAATTAGAATTAATTGAACCTAGTGAATCTCATTATTCATGTTCTGCCTTTTTAGTCAGAAACCATTCTGAGATCATTAGAGGAAAAGCAAGGATGGTTATAAACTATAAGCCGTTGAATGCTATAACCAAAAGTTTTAATTATCCTCTGCCTAGACAAGAAACAATAATGCAGAAAATTCAGAACAGCAGAATCTTTAGCAAGTTTGATATGAAGTCGGGATACTACCAAATCCAGATTAAAGAAGAGGATAGGCATAAAACAGCCTTTACATGCCCTGCTGGATTCTATCAGTGGAAAGTAGTTCCCTTTGGTTTGAAAAATGCCCCAGCCTTTTTTCAGAAAAGAATGGATTATATTTTTGGGAAATATGACTTCATATGTGTCTACATTGATGATATTTTAATTTTCAGTGACAACCTTGAAGACCATCTCACTCACCTCAAGATCTTTTTGAAAGAGGTACAATATCATGGTATAGTTCTTTCGGAGAAAAAGATGGTATTGTTTCAGAGCAGTGTTGATTTCTTAGGGATTAATATAGTTGATGGAAAAATCCAAATGCAACCACATGTTTTGACAAAGTTAGCAGAGTTTCCTGATCAACTAGAAGATACTAAAATAATTCAGAGATTTCTTGGAATACTAAATTATATTCACAAATACATTCCAAGATTATCAGAAAAGACAGCTCCTATTAGACAACACTTGCATGCAGGTTGGTCGCCAGAAGCCACAGAAGCAGTTAAACTGCTTAAGAAAGAATGCCAAAAGCTACCTCAGTTAAAGCCACCAGGAGAAGGACCACTTATATTACAGACAGATGCATCCGACAATTATTGGGCAGCAGTCCTATTTGAAAAAATGGAGAATGGAGAAGAAGAACTTTGTGCCTATGCATCTGGAGAGTTTCTACCTCATCAAAAGGGTTATTTTACAGCAGAAAAAGAAACCCTTGCCATTTTTAATGGGATTCAAAAATTTGAACTTTACCTAGCTCCGGTCAAGTTTTTAATTAGGACTGATTCAAAGAATTTTACTCATTTCCTTACAGCTAGAATCTCAAAGCAGTTAGCTAGAGGAAGACTTTTAACTTGGCAGCTATGGTTTAATATGTATGATTTTGATGTTGTATGGATCCCAGGAATATCAAATTATTTGGCAGATTCACTTACAAGAGACATGAACAAAATGCATCGAACCAGTCCTTTTGCTTTACCAGAACCTGATACTTATAAGTCTTTTGTAAAGAGGTTCTATATGCTGGAATACATTGCAGGTCCTATAGCTGATGAAATCAAGCGAGTGGTTGGCATGAGATTAAGGAGAAACCAATGGATACAACGCTGTCAAGCTTGGCAGTCAAAAAATGTTGGTATTCACCTTGGTTTTGATGAAGAACTGTTAAAAGTTTATCCTTTACCAAATATGAAGGTTAAACTTTATTTTAAATCATTATGTGATTTTTGGATGAAGATATTTACCGATGAAATGGTTCATACTCTGAAGATATTGAATTATTATCAACTGATTGGAGCAGTTGACTTTGATCTTAAAGTTTACACTGCTGCTAAGATGTTGGATTTAGAAGAACTTGATATGCATGAACAAATAAACAAGTTCTTGGCTTCTCTCCAAATCTATGAGATGTTTGATGAAATAGAAGCAGCTTATCTTCAGAGCTCAACTGAGTACTATGCAAGTACTGATACTTTCCCACAATATGAAATCTTTGAACCTTTTGCAGATTGGGAAATTAAAGAAGGTTTGTGCAGAAAGAAATATCAAATCAGGAGTACTCAGTGTATTATGAAATCAATGCAGTACTTGAGAACTTTCTCAACTCCCTGGAGCTACAATAGTTTAGAACTCAGAGAGCCGATAGAGCCAAACCCATTTTCACAAGTATATGGTCGAGAAAATACTGAAGCATCTTTACTTGCTGATAATACAGATGAAGTCAAAAAATTAAATTCATGGTTAAAGGATTTTCCAAACTTAAGACTTCATGAAAATATTAGTATGATTAAAACTTTGGAATGTTGTCAGCAAAGATGTGGTGCTCTAAAACTAGTAATCAATCAAAAGGCTCTAGTTACAATTATCATTAAACATGGTAATTGGGTTCCAGATGTTGCTTGTTTGATAAGTTTGTTGTTAGCCAATCATGTTGCATCTGCAGTAAGTTTCGAGCTTGGCTGGCAAGAACATTATGGTTTAAATCACCTTTGTAAATACTGGATTCAGTGTTGTATAGAACAGTCAGTTTCAATGTTCCAGATTTTCAAGTTAGATCTTTTGGATGGGGTCGAGTTAGCAGTACAATCACATGTGAATTTTAGAAAAGCTAAAAAAAGATTCGTTTCTTGATATTGAAGTCGATCCAATGGCCTATGTTTGCAAATGGACAAGATCAGCAGATAGATATCTTTTCCTGCAAAGCAGTACATTTGTCACAAAAGATAGCAGCAAGCTACCGATGAGACGTAAAGGAGAATCTTCTACAGTTGACAAAGGAAAAGGTATTGCTACAGAAGATAAAGGTAGTCGACAAAGCAAAATGGCTACAGGATATCCAGTACGAGAAAAGGAACCCGTGCACATTGATATTTATCAAGATGCTCAACTTCATCATGAATCCGAGTGGGAATCAAAGTACTTGGAATGGCTTTATAAAAATCAAGAAGAATCAGAAAGCACGGATGAAGGATATGACTCCGATCGTAGCCCCAAGGGGCCCTGGTAAATTATTTTTCAGTTGCATTATTGTACTCGAGAATATTGAGTAGACACCGTCTGGGCCAGTAATGCCTGACAGGACCCTCAATAGTCTCCTTAGTTTTGTATATAAAGGATAGATGATCACGCATTTAGATCATCATCCATTGAGTGAGTGTGTGTGTGTTAGTAATTTCTGAGTGTTCTTGAGTATTGTAATTTTGCAAAGAGTTCAGAAGCTTGTAGGCTCAAACTCTGCAGCATAACAAGGTGTGTAACAATTACTGAAGTAATATCGAAGCCTTCTGGGCCGCCTGTCTGAGGACAGTTTAGCAAGAAGACACAAGTAAGGAGATTGTAAGGCGAGTAAAGCCGAAGGAGTGGTATCGCATATCTCGATGGTGTTGAGCTAGCGGATTAAGGTTCTTCGACCTTCAAGTAAGTTACAGAGTCCTCCATATTAAGATTTAATTGGCTGAAATGAATACTTGGTAGACAGAGTCTGTAATCGGGCCAGGTAGCCTCTGAATTAATCTTATCCTGTAAGATTAAAATCAGTAAAAGCCCTTACAGTCTATCTCTGTGCCAGACCCCTGGATGGTTTGTGCCCTAAGAATAAGTCCCAAAATATAAAGACTCATTAATGGCATAAATAAGTTCATGACATTGTAAGGAGGAGTTCTTAAAGCAACTAGTTGTCCCATCCTCTCCACTTGAGGAGTTGTTGTAGGTCCCTAATTAAGAGGGAGCCTCGAAACAAGTTTCTTACTTGGTAGAAACGTGGAAGAAAAATTCCTAATCCAAAGGGATCTTAGGTACATTCCTTCTGTAGGAATGAGTGCATTCCTTTATTAGAATAGATATGTCCTCCCTAATTAAGAGGGAGAGATAGCCACATCATTTTTGTCTTCACTTGGGAAGACAGAATGGAGGATTGGGTAAAAATTTGGCATTTGATTCTCTTTGAGGATGTATTAGGGCATCCAATATAATATTATTCATTTAGGATCAGTATTATTTGAGGATTGGGAATCCAAGATAAGAATAGTCCTGGTGGAACACACCATGAGAACCCGGGTGGGGTATGTTTCGAGAGATACAATGATGAGGGTGTCTATACATCACTAGTCTTGCCAACATTGTGCTCAGATCTCATGGAGAGATAGAGTTGTTAGTCAAGGCCTTGCTATGTGACAATGTTGGTTGATATGATGTTATACATATGGGTTACCAATCCGACTCTTCTTATGAGAAATTATTCATATTAAGAATGACCAAGTACCATTATGAATACCTCCCTAGTTAAGAGGGAGTTTTGAAAAGTGTAACTAGGTTCGCTCTTCATATTGACATGTGTGATTTTGATTTTATGTAATTGATGAGAAGAAAAATAAAATTATTAATTTAATGTTTGACTCATGGGTTTCATGAGCTAGGAATTTTATTTTTAGTGATGGCTCCCATTGTGAGCCTTTAAGATTTGTCATTTAGTCATAAAAGTCAATTTGATTTTCTGTCATATATGGACCCTTCTTGGGCATGTTACATCTTGTATGAATCATTAGATAAATATAAATATCCCTCCAATACAAGCACAAGTATCCCTCTTCAAGTTGGCTGCAATAGAAATAATATTCTCTCTCTTGAAGACACATCGGTTCATCTCTAGGTCATGTCGGCTTATTACAGGCTCCAAAAAATATATATAGGGTCGTTAGAATTTCATTTAGACACAGAATTTCAGAGAAGTATTTTCAATAGTCGTCTATGGTTAGAAGTAGTCCGAAGAGCCAAGGACGACAACATTGTAATCAGCAATAATCTCAATAAGGAAGCCTCCTCACCATCGAAGAAGGGAAGATATCTGAATTTGTTTTGGGGTTGTCTCATATCACTCGTGCAAGGAAGAAAGACATAATTAGTTACATAAGAAGTCAATTAGAGTTCTAGAAGGGTTAGGGCTGAATCAAGGGAAGATTCGTGAGCAAGGAAGGTAGCAACTACTCAAGGTAGCAGGTCTAATCTAAGAATATGAGATCTAAAAGATAGTAGAGAAGGAAGGAGAAGCAAATTGTTTGAACATTGAAGAAAAGATTTAAACTAAGAGGTCTTGTGGCTTGGTATTGGAGAAGAAAATAGTTCAAGGGTCCTGGTCTTGGTATTTTTCAATTGGAATCTCTATAAGAATAAGAATTTGTTCAGGTTTTCCTCTCAAAGAGTGAGAGGTTTTGGCCATGGTTGATAGCCTATATTCTGTGTCTCTTTTCTCTTTATGGTTTATGCATTGGTGGTTGTTTGACGAAGAAGAACATTAATAACATAAGTAAATTAATATCCTAATCTAAAGAAGTAAGAAATCACTCACAAGCAGTTACTAATAGAAGAGAAATTACTTAACCTTGATGCCCTAGATTTCTCAACAATGTGTGTCAGTTGAAAAAGGATCTATATGTATTGAAGCAAGCCCCTAAGGATTGGTATGCCCGTATTGATAGCTACTTGATGAAGCTTGGATTCACAAGAAGCAACATGACCCAAACCTATACTTCAATTTTTTTCAAGGTACACCCCTTATTTTGGTTTTATATGTTGATGAATTATTCTTGACGGGTAGTGAGCCTCTGATTCTTTAGTGTAAAAGGGAGTTGGCCTCCAAAATTGAAATTAAATACCTCACATTGATCCACTATTTCCTGGGCTTATAGGTGTGGTAGAGACCTGGTGATATTTTCCTTTCACACAGGAAATATTTGGTGAAATTATTGGAAATATTTTGAATGGTAGAATGCAAGTCCATGACCACACCGATGGAGATGAACTTTAAGAAGATATGCAAAGAAGTTGCAGGACCTGACTTGGAAAATCCCTCTTTAGTATCAACAGTTGACTGGGGCACTGATGTTCCTTGTGAACACTCGTCCAGACATATGTTTTGTAGTTAACACTTTGATTCAATTTATGAATGATCCTCTACATGCACATCGGGTCGCTGCTAAGAATGTGTTGAGATATTCACATGTGACGATTAATCTTGGTCTAATATATACTACCTGAGATGTGAGAATACATGGTTACACTGATGCTGATTGGGCAGGAAATTTTATTGACAGGAAGAGAACATCAAGGTGTTGCTTTAGTTAGGGTTTTTCCATGATATCTTGGATGAGTAAGAAGTAGAATTTTGTTGCTTTAAGCATGGCTAAGGAATAATGCATTGTTGCTATCATGGCTAACTATAAGGTAGTATGGTTGAGGAATCTCTTTGGAGAAATGGTTGAGCAGGTTCTGAACACGACATTGATATATTGTGACAACAAGAGTGGAATTTTTTTTGGCATAGAATTTCATGTTCCATGACAAGTCCAAACATATTTGGATTAGGTACCACTACATCTAAGATATGGTGCATATAGGAGCAGTGATACCCCATCACATTTTTACTGACGAGTAGATAGAATTAATTATTTCCAAGGATTTGTCGAAAGGGTAGTTCTTGGTCTTCAAAGAGCAGCTTGGACTGATGAATGTGACCCTTCTGTGTAAGGGTCGTAGATAATCGAGGACACTGAGCTATTTTATTCCCCCCTGTTTGAGCTCATAGAGAGAGGAATTGAGCCAGAGAGCTCCTGGGGTTGAGGGAACTCCGGAAAATAGGATATTCTATGATACCTGTCATCTATGGTTAGTATTCTGCCTATTATCACTTTAGGGTGTGTGTGTGATCCTTGTCACTTGTGGCAAGTGGGTATCTCCCCCTACCATCAAGCTTGGGACTTGATGGAGTATACCCAGTATGCATCATACCCACAAGTTGGACTTGTTGGGATTTCCAACCATCTAGCCAATGGGTGAGGAGACTTGAGATAGGTTGCGATTCTTACCATTTATGGTAAGTGGTATCCTACTCAAGTGATGGTATGCAGGGGTTCTACCACTAACTCTTGAGAGTCAAGATGGGAAGATCAACAGATAATATGATAGATTATGATCCTTACCTCTCATAGTAAGTAGTATCCTGCCTATTTTCCTTGGGTATAGGGTGTAAGACAGAGCTCCCCTACTATGATTCTTCTTATTTGGATTCAAGAATGTTCAACAGATGATAAAATATGAGCAAAGACTATATATGAATTGATAATAATGATGAGACGTTTGAGATAATATTTATGATGCAGTCATAAATTTCTCTCTAGTTAAGAGAGAGTGTTAATTTGGTAGCTCAGGGGATAAATTGCCTCCATTGGGAAGCCTTCCTCATCTAGATAAGCTCCTACTAGCCCTTGGAATAATTTAAAATGGGCAAGGAAAATTTTATTTTTTTATGAGAACCCCACATGTGCACAAAACTACAAGTTGAATTGGGCAAGCTAATTCAACCTCCAAAGACATATATAAAGAGACCAAATGTCTCATCTCTTTGTAGCATCATAATGCACATCTTCGTTGATCTCATTGGTTCATACAAGTTTGAAGTTGCAAGGTCCAAGCTCACACATACAAGGAGGAGAGAGGAAATTTTGTTCACTCAGTTTGAATTTTGTTTTGGCTTCTTTGACCAGCAATGACTTGGCATATTTTGACTTGGTTTGACTGGATTTGGATATGTTTTGGGAGGTCGAATTTAGGGACAATTTGACCAAAATTTTATGGGCTATTTGACCAGTGTTGACTGTAGTCCTACATCTAGGGTTTCCTCAAGTCAATGAGTTGACTTTCACTGATTTATTGGGGAATTTTGTAATATTCCCAATTATCCCAAGCTAATGGGAATATACAATTTTGTCTCAATATTTTCTTTCATGAATAAAACTGTAAAGGAGGATCAATAAAACTCCTAATCAGCAAAATAAATTAATGCCACATGTGAACATGGACAAATTTGGGCTATTTACATAAGCACACTTAGGTTTCAAAGAGACTAGAGCATTTGACCAAGTCAACCAAGACTAAATCAACAGTGTTGTCTAGATACAGTGAATCTCCTAGAGGTACAACGCAGTTTTAGTTGGAGGCTTCTCATGTGAATGCAACTAAATCATTGAGATGGTTTAGGGTTTGACAAGACTTTCATCCTATAAGAGGAAGAGGAGGACAACAGAAGAGGGTTCTTGATTGTGCATATTTCTTAATATATTTTCTGTTCAGACATATATCATTCTCTACTGTTTAGCTGAGAATAGTGCTACTTAGCTCTTGGGTGTTCCTATGTAGGAATCACACCTCTTCCATTGAGGAGTTCTTGGAAGAGTCTTGCTGATCTCATCCACTATCAGGAATTTGGCCAAGCTCATCTTCCAACTACAACGCAGATCCTGTTGAGGTTTTGGTTGTCCTTGCAAGCTGTAGCAAGTGGAGGCTAGATCTGCTCAGATCTATGCCATTCTAGGGCCTCTTTCCACTGGGAAAGTCTTCTATCCCATGGGCAAGAGAGTTTTAAAAATTTGGAGCTGATACTTCAGATCTTGGAATCAGGCCTACCTACAGCATATTTTCCCTTCCAGGACTGCGTTATTTTCAAGAAGGAAGTTGCAAGGTGTTTTGACCCACTTTTTTAGGAGAGATCTCTGGTGCTGGGGTTTTTCCCTTCATTATGGTGATCCATGGATTAGATTGCTGATCCATATCTTGTACAGATATGATCTACTTCTATTGTAAACATCTTCAGAAATTTCTGAATATTACTGCAGATCTACTACTTTGATCTCAGATCTATTCTCTTTGTTGCATGATTTGATCAAAACCCCAAGGGGATCTTGTAAAGGAGCCTTTCTAGTGTACAGATCTGAAATGGATCTGATATTTTGTACATAGCTCTGCTCTAGATCTGGAGTGTAATATAAAACTGCTGCAGCTCTTATAAATAACTTTGTCAAGCTATTTTACAGTCAATACATGTGTTGCAACCCTCTTTCTTGAGGAGTTTCTTCTATTCTTGTCTTCTACATTCTGTTGTATATTGTAAATGCATCATTATGGATCTAATTTATTGTTGTATATATAAAATTTTATCCCTCTTATTGGTCTCCTGCTCATGCTCTCAAAACTGCGTTATTTCTGAAGCAGTTTGTTGCACATAGCTGCAACCCCTCTCTTTGGGTGTTTTTCAGCTAGACTAGGTGGTGGGAGGTCTGTTTATCTCACCTAGTTTGATTCGTTTTTTCTCTCCTTTTGGATATAGGCACTAGATCCACTGATCTAAGGGATCCAGGAGCTGCAAACTCATTTCAGTGCACAAATTTCTAAGGAGTGCATTATTTCAGCAGGCTTTGTTATTCATTCCCATTTTGGGATATTACAGTGGTATCAGAGTCGAGGTCTCGAGGTTGAGACTCATAGAGCGTGGTGGGCTGTAATGTCCCATGTGCATGTAGGGCCCGCAACCATGTGTCTGGGGTATGTGTAATGAGGGGTACTGCATGAGGGTCCCCGCACTCAGATGCTCCGATGGGCCTTAAGACCCCACCCTTAACACCCTGGGATGTCGCCCTCACTAACAGTCCAGGATTTTGGTGTAGTGGTTGGGCCTTTGATCTGTAATGTCCCATGTGCGGGTAGGGCCCGCAACCATGTGTCCGGGGTCTGTGTAATGAGGGGTACTGCGCGAGGGTCCCTGCCCTCAGATGCTCCAGTGGGCCTTAAGACCCCACCCTTAACACCCTGGGATGCTGCCCTCTCTAACAATCTGGGCTTTTGGTGTAATGGTTGGGCCTACAGTGGTATCAAAGCTCCTTTATTGGCACAACATATGCTTTCATTGAAGAGCCAAAGCCAATATGGCCTCAGAAGAAGATGAACCTCTTGCTAATAGAGAAAATATGTATCAGAATAGAAGCCAGAGGAAATTTGATTACACCAATGATGATCAAGACAAGGGTAAAGCCCCTAAAACTGGAAGCGATAAAGAAGGAGAAGAGTTTGCAAGAACTCTTTTGGTAGCCATGTAAGATCTTGCTAGAGTGATCAAAGAGATGAGACTAAACAGGCTCAAGGAGTCTCCTAGGAGGTTTCATCCCGGTGAAAGCTCTGGAATGTCTCACCACTGGAATGATCAACCAGTGAACCAGCCACAATCTCCACAATGCTATACTATGCCTACTTTCTTGGCTGTAGAGAATGAAGGACCTCATGAGCAAGCATCCCTTGAAGACTATTTTGAAGAATATGAGTCCCATAATCAGAGATTCAAGGACCACCTGAGTTTTCAAGAGTTTTAAAACCTCAAGGACAAAATAAGACCAAGGAATCAGTATAGACATGGTGGATTCACTCAAAATCATGATCGACATCACTCTATGGGAAGATTATTTTTACCCAAGTTTGATGGGTCATCCACTAGTTTTGCTAAAGCATGGGTAGAAAAACTAGATATCTATTTTCAGTTGAACAAAGTCCCTAAGATGGAAGCTATCAAGATTGCAGCGCTACACTTTGAAGGTGAAGCACACAACTGGTGGTTCCATGGGTTGTCTACATTGGGCCATGCCAATGTGACTGCCTATTCTGAATTTACTAGAAGACTGGTGGAGAGGTTTGAAAGAAAGGATCTAGAAGCACCTTTCATGAGCCTTGCAAAGTTGAAGCAGTCAGGTAATGTAGAATCTTATATCTCTAAGTTTCTAAGATTATCTGTTATGGTTCCTGATTTTTCTGCAGCAAGGAGGGTGTACATGTTCATCGATGGCTTGGATGAACTTTTGCATGGGTTGGTTAAATCTGTCAAGCCCATTACATTGCATGATGCCATTGATAGGGCTAGAGACCTTCAAGATGCCTTGCCAAAAGCAAAGGCAACCTTTTAGAACCAACTCTCTTACCTTTCTAAAGGGAAGGAAGAGAAAGTTGCTCCTTCCAAGGAGAGCTCATTCAAGAAGCCTCTTAATATTGAATTCTAGAGGGAGCTAAGGAATAAGAGGCTATGTTTCACTTGCCAAGAATCATGGGCACCTGGACATAGATGTGCTACTGGGAAAGCACACTACATAGAAGTCTTCTCAAATGTTGAGGAGGAAGAAGAAGATGATGAACCAAGGAAAGGTCACAGCGCTGACAATGTTTAGGGAGATCCATCACCATCGGGAGATTTTTCTTCTATTGGAGGAACTCTTGCATATTTGAGGGGAGTACCTAAGTACTTGACCCTAAGAGTTCATGGTTCAATCATGAATCAGAGGGTATATGTTCTTATTGACAATGGGGCCACCCAAAACTTTATTGATGCTCATCTTGTGCAAAGGAGGGCCATACCCACTGATACCTTTGAGGGATTTTATGTTCTGGTCCCAGGAGATAGAACAATGCAATGCATGCATTATGTCCCATCACTTTCAGTCACCATGGGATCCTACACTTTGGTGGATCACTTCTTTGTAGTTGACATACCAGACACCAATGTTAGTTTAGGTGTTCAATGGCTGATTACATTGGGGAAAGTCACCACTGATCGGGAGGCTTTGTAAATGGAATGGGTGGAAAAGAAGAGTGGTGCACCTCAAATGATTAGAGGCATGCATTCTTACCCCTCACATAACACTTCCACAAAAAAAACAGAGATGGATTTGTGCAATGGAAGTAAGGACCTCACTATCCCTTCTCTCATGTTCATGAGATTCTTGCAAGGGACACTCTCATCTAGTGGGAAACCACCAGGGAGGCCACCTGATTCAATTTTAGTGGGATATATCTCACTACTTGATGCTCCAAAATCATATCCAGGAGGGAAGGGAGCATTAGGAGACACAGCTACAACACTAGAAGGCTTGAGCGAGCACTAGAAGAGGGGATATTTTCCTCTCTCATCATTCTCACCATCCTTCATCTCTGATTATGCGCTGTTAGAGGAGGAAAAGGGAAGGTATGTCCTTCCTACTTGTACCTTTGGCATAAGAAATGTCAAAGAAGAGATCAGCAACATGGCAGGAAATCCTATTGATACATCATCAGCGCTGTCCTTGTTGGGGGGTGTAGATCTATATTGGAAATCCCAATTGTTGGTGGATCATTCCAAGGATCTCTACACCCGTATGATGCTTGATGACCAGGTGCATGAAGAGGGCTATCTAGTCCATGAAGGAGTCATCTATCATCATGATAGTATCTTCTTACCTAGAGCCTCCAAGCTCGAGGAGAGGATGCTACAAAGGGCCCTTAAAGAGTTTTGTTTCGGCCCTACCTATTCTATGAAGATCTACAACACTATCATGAGATGTTTTGAATGGGAAGGCTTTGAAGGAGAGCATCAGAATTTTCTAGAATGAAAGAGCTATGTGGAGTTGGGGCAGCCAAAGGAATCTATGCAAGAGTCATTCTAGTTATTTCTTCCTTCTCTTGAAAAGGGAGAAAAATTTGTGCACAATTCCATGTATAGAAGAAACATTGATGGTGAAAAATATGATCATGTAATGCAAGCTTCATTTTCTGATTTGATACATTCTTTCACCATGTTGTTGCAGGCCATAACTCCCAAGAGGAGTGTTGTATCATGTAAGCCCTATGGAAAACATTGGGCCACTACAATTTCTGAACTTGGCCACTCCCCTGCTATGGAAAGGGAGATTCTTTTTCATGATGGGTGCTTCCCAAAGGCACCAAACATATCTCACATCTTCAACCATGATGAGATAACTTGTGCAACAAGTAAGTGGTGGGAAGACCACTTACCATACCTTGATCTGATGCAGGTAGGAGATGCACTACGCTGGCACCCTATATGGGACTTTGACCCACCTCCTCATGCTCAAATTTCTTTTTGTATGTATGTGATTATGCTTCCATATTTGGATGATATAGTTGTACTTTTCATGGGATTGTATGGAGACAGGATGGGCAGTTTTTATGTACCACATGGGATGGAAAATATCTATGCACCTTATGCCACATGCTTTAGAAAGAGTATTGGACCAACCATGTTTGTTTCTGTTGAGTTCTTGACTCCTTGTGGGATGGATTTTGTACATCTCATGATGATTTTGGAGGAACAGTTCATGGAGGCTTGGATTGGTGAACACTTGGCTCATGATGAAATCTTGATCTCTGATGGTGTCACCAATGAAGAAGGAGAAGTGTTGCAACACTCACCCTATCAGTTGCTTGAGGACAAGCAAAATTTTGGAGGGGAGTACTGTAATATTCCCAATTAGC
Organism: Pinus albicaulis; assembly: GCA_034641835.2. Classification (NCBI taxonomy): domain Eukaryota; kingdom Viridiplantae; phylum Streptophyta; class Pinopsida; order Pinales; family Pinaceae; genus Pinus; species Pinus albicaulis. The sequence continues at coordinate 477,452,306 of CM076584.1, forward strand.
CCAAGCTAATGGGAATATGCAATTTTGTCTCAATATTTTGTTTCATGAATAAAAATGTAAAGGAGGATCAATAAAACTCCTAATCAAAAAAATAAATCAATTCCACATCTGAACATGGACAAATCTGGGCTATTTACATAAGCACACTTAGGTGTGAAAGAGACTGGAGCATTTGACCAAGTCAACCAGGACCAAATCAACAACATTGTCTAGATACAGTGAATCTCCTAGAGGTACAATGCAATTTTAGTTGGAGGCTTCTCATGTGAATGCAGCTAAATCATTGAGATGGTTTAGGGTTTGACAAAACTTTAATCCTATAGGCGGAAGAGGGGGACAGTAGAAGAGGGTTGTTGATTGTGCATATTTTGAATATATTGTCTGTTTAGACATACATCATTCTCTGTTGTTTAGCTGAGAATAGTGTTGTTTAGCACTTGGGTGTTCCTGTGTGGGAATCCCACCTCTTCCATTGAGGATTTATTTGAAGAGTCTTGCTGATCTCATCCACTATCAGGCATTTGGCCAAGCTCATCTTCCAACTACAACGCAGATCCTGTTGAGGGTTTGGTTTTCCTTGTAAGCTGTAGCAAGTGGAGGCTAGATCTGCTCAGATCTAGGCCATTCCAGGGCCTCTTTCCACTGGGAAATTATTCTATCCCACGGCTCTTGGTATAAGAATTGGTCAAAGGTGTAGATGACTTGAAATACTAGCAAATAAGATCATATATTTAAATTGTTCTTATAGATGTGTTATTGTAAAATGGTTGTGCAATTCTATTTTGAACTCGATTAACTTTGGCAGGTTCTAGTAATAGTTCAAACTTCGTGTATTTTATTTTCTCCTATAAAATGTCACAAAAAAAGTAAAATTACATGAAGAATTCATAACGACCATTGAATTAAATCTTTGTGCAAATGTGAATTTCTATGTATTCAATGCAAACTTACTAAATCAAACATAATTTTTATCACAGTTATTTAGGAAAAATGATTCATCATTCACATCTAGCATTCATCATATGTTCTTGAAAGAAAGGACCTAAAACATGCATGAATGATCTTCAAATTTAGCTCTGATTTTTGTCCAATTGGAAATTTTTTTGGGAATTAAGGTTAACAGAAAAACTATCACACATTGAATGCATTTTTTGGGTTGTATTTCCATTTATCATATGTAGGAGAATTCATAACCCTTGGGTTTAACATGAAAAGTTGAAAATATGGGAATATGGATGAAAAATGGAAAACATATCCTACCCAATTTAAAGGAGTGGTTAATAATTCCTTTAAATCAATTAAGACCTGGTGGGTACTTGAGCAGTTAAGAATTTAGCTATTAGAGAACACATCATTTTGAAATTTACCAATTCTTATAAAACCCCTATAATAAATATAAAAGAAGTCAATATACTCTTCAAAATACCTTGATAAATCTTTAAAAACCAAAATATACCATCATATTGTCGAAAAATTTATTTTAGTTAACATTCTCATACAAATCACATAAAAAATGAGGTTCACAACTCAAAATTCCATGAAAATTGCACAAACATGTACTTAATAAGTAGTAAACTTAAAAACATGAGATGAGTATGGAAAATAAATGATAATAAGGCATGTACATCCCAAGAGTTACTGCATAATTCTTCCTTAGAATAGCATCAAAACCTCCCAGTAATTCACCAAAAATTTTGGCAGAGTTTCCCTACAACCAATATTCCCCCCCCTTTAAATTTACAAAATTAGGCCTATATATAGGCACTCAAGAACTTAGAAAACACCTTAAACCATTACTGGTATTTGAAAAACCACCAATATTTTTTACAAAATTTCCATTTGTACTCTTCTAGAATTTTCTTGAAGAATATTCTCGTTACGGGTGGGCCCCTTCTGTTTTGTCTTTAATAGCTCTTCATCTCTCTCTTGGTTGGGCGTTGGGCCTTCTCTCTATTCTTGGGTGCTCCTTGGGTTGGGAACTACATTGTGTGCACACTGGGACTTCTCTCTCTCTTCCTTGGCGCTGCTTGGGTTGGGTGTTATAGTATGTGCTCTGCCGACAATGCAGTCATAGGTGTTGGTGGTAGCGGTCTTGAACTTGAGCATGCTTCTGCTGGAGTTTCCTTTTTCCCTGATATGAGTTCTCTTCGGATGACTGATGTATAAATGTCTAATAGGTTCTCCCATTCTCTACGTATTGTAAATTCACATGATTGTGAGTTTACTATTTTCATTTTATAGTTGTGATAGGTTGATAGTCAACCCTCCACTGCTCCTTAAAAAGGCTCTTTAATATGAGCAAAAGCTCAAAATTTTCTTTATACAGGTCTACAATTCCATTCTCTTGTGATGTATTTTTTTCCTCTTCAAAATCCTATTGATCCTCCTTCATGACCTTCAAGCCACTTATAAAATCGTCTTTGGGATATAGGTTTCCATGTTCATTGAAGAACAACGGGAAATTATTTTTGTGTAGCTTCTCACATTTACTTTTAAACTCTTGTATCTCTTGAATCGTGTTTTCTGCTTTCTCCTCTATCATTCTATAAACTCGTGCTTCTTCTTCAGTTGACTAGCTCCAGCTACTAAACGAGAGCGGTTGATATTGGCCTTAATGAATTCTTCTTTGGTCATATGATTAAGAACATATATGACTATTTTGGCTTTATGTGAGTTCTACCTAATGTTTTATTGAGCATATATATCTCTTTGTGAGAAACCTTAACAATCTCATTTTTCTTTTGCATCAAATCCAAGTGCCCCAAATGCTTATTTAATAGCCTTATGATCCTTTCCCAAATGATCTTCTTGGTTGTTTTGAAAGATATCTTGTTGGAATTTTCTCTTCCTTGAAGCACCAACTTAATTTTCAATTTTATGATGTATTCCTTTGCCCGACATAGTTCTAACTCTATTGTATCTATCTTTCGTTTTAGTTTTTATTCTGCCCCAAGATTCCATCTTCTCCATTAGGGTGTAAAATAATTTCCTCAACTTGAGTGTCAACACGGGAGGGCCTTAGGACTTGATTTTCATGTTGTTACAACACGTCTCTTCATTCTTTCCCTGTGTATATGCACAACACTTTGTAGAAGATGAGGCCATTTGGAAAGGCCAAAGAGATAGCCTTATCATTTTGATGTGGACAAATGACAAGGTGCCACATGTCACAGTGGTAAGATGGAAAGGTGATGACAGGGTATTTCACACTTCAAGCTTAAAAGTGACGACGCAAGCTTGATGACAGACTTAAGGTTTTGAGTCCAAGTAACATAATTTCAGTATTAAGAAGGCTATTTTAGCTTAATAATACATTTATAGGGTAAAACTCATGAAAATAGGGAGGTCTTTCTTCAAGGAAGGTTATTTTTATTAGAATAGTGCATGTTTCTTCCATGGTGAGACCTTTAAAATGAGTCGAATTCTTGCACATTTCAAAGTGTGTGGTCCTTGAAAGGAATAATTTGTGAACAAATTGAGTCAAAAACTTCAATTTACAAGGTTTGTACTTGGAATTTTCCAAATTTGGAACTTGTGAAGTCCATGGAGCGTGGGTTAGATGAGACGTCAACTATAGAATTTACCAAAAATGTGGCATTTGAAGGTTTGTATACCATTTGATGCATGCCATGTGTTAGGATTTCTTTGGCTATAAGGGTCAAGTGACGTCATGCTAACATCAGTAGGCACGGGGCTAGTCGCATGGCATGTTAACAATGCATGATTACTCGGTACACATGACACATTGACGAGGGTGTATGGCGTGAGGTTAAGGCCATGTGGCGACATTTTGCATAGGTCAGGGGTCATAGTTTGAAACTCACAAGGTCATGTGAGGCGCACGAGGAGGCGACACGTGACATTTTTTTGCACCCCTCAATAGCCTTACCATTCACCCAAGGTCATGATGTGAGGCTTTATGGACCGTCAGATGAATGGATATTAAAGTCGTTTGATCTAACAATGTGCAGGTTGGCCCAGGCTAATGTTATGTTTAGTTGAGGCAAGTTGTAAGTGAAGCCAAGACTCATGGATGATGATTGGAATGGTGAAATGAAATGTGGAGGTTGACTGAGTAGCGACAGAGCGAACGTGGAGTGCAGCAAGATGAGTTGGTTTCTAGTGTCGAGGGCATACAGTCGTATTTCATAGCAGTGGGAGACTGAAATTTGAAACTTACGAAGGGATGTAGAATGTTGAGGGGACAACATGTGGCCTCCTATGCATCCCTCCTCCAAAATTAACATTCATGTGTCTTGGTGGCACAGAGCATTCTACACTGTTGGATAGGCGGGCACTCTCGTCGTCTGATCAGGGCATAGAGAAACTTTGTCGATGAATTTTCCCATGTTCTCTAGTGTGTGCACCGATGCTATACATTCTCATCAGTTCCCAGTGCCCATGGGACGTGGTGAAAAACACTATGATGGAGCGCTCCCATGATGGAGGAATGGCATTGTCCCATATTAGTATCACTTGATCTCTTGTGCTCAATTTTTCACAAGGCTTAACCTTGTGCCTCCAGGCCCAGTTTTTTGTAGGTGTGTTATGTTGTATCTCCAACAGGTTCTATTACAGGTCATGATGAAATTTGGTTGGTTGACAGTGGTGCCTTTAGCCACATGACTAGAATTCATGAGGATCTTTCTATATTGGTTAAGAAGAATATATCTCAAAGGGTGGAGCTTGGAGGCAATGGAAAGTATGAATTCAAGGGAATTCGTTCATCATATTTTTAATTGGAATCAAGAGGTAATGTCTTTATTAAAAATATTTAATAACTTCTTGTTTTGAAGAAGAATTTTTTTTCCATTTCATCTCTTGAAGAAAAAGGGTATATAACTTCCTTCGTTGATGGCCAAGTTATAGTATGGAAGAAAGACCCCTTTGAATCTTCCAAAGTCATTGGTGTTTGAATAGGAGACCTATATCATATCCTTGGATTATCAATTCAATCCTTGATACACAACACCTTTGATGTTTGTGAACTATGGCATAAAAGGTATACATATGTTCATAATAAATCTTTTTCTAGGATGAAAGATTTTTTTAAAATTGTACTTGAAATCAAGATTGAACATGATGGAGTTTGTAAAGGATGTGCTCTTGGGAAAAATTTCAAAGAAAGATGTACTAGAAATGATAGTGGATCCAAAGAAATATTGGATCTTAAGTGTTCTAATGTTTGTGTGTAATATTCCCAAATCTTCACATCCTATTTGGAATATTAGGGTCCTTGATTTTCTGAATGAATTAAGTAAATAAAAGGGTGGAGGGACCCATAATCCTCATGTATGAATAAATATCCACTTTTGTGTGTGTGAATGTGGATTAATTAAGCCTAGATCTACATAATAAGTGTATAAATTTGCTGAATAATGAAGATTTATCCACTGAGATTATCCTGATCATACATTAATTCGAATTCATGTATAACACATAACCTCTTCTACAATCAATCATCAATTTGCGGAAATAGAAACAGTTGCATGCGCACATAAACACAATATGTAATGGGGAAAGCTTATAGCTGAAAACCCCCAGATATTTGTATATTATAATAGAAGAGAAACATGTAACAATCTCAATACAATACTCCTCACAAGTACTCAGTACTGTCTCCAAAAGTTACACACAAACTAGCTTGGTTTTGAACAAGTCACAGGTTCAAAACTCATCCACTAATTTCCTACCTCTATTGCGCAATCAAGGCTGGTCTAATGAGAGATCCAAGTTCGAATCTCACTATCTCCAACTGCGCAATCATCATTGGAAATCTCCTCCAATGCTTGTGCAAATCTCATGCACAACTGTTGTCACAACTAATAGCAAACTCACCCTTTCATCTACCTCTTCCACTGGTCTCCACTGAACTATCCATGCACTGTAGTGAACTGATGTGTTCTTGAGTTGAATAATGAGTTAATAATTAGTGAATTAAATAATATTTAATTCACTCCACTCATTAATAGTTGATTAGCTAGTTAAACTAATCACAACTAGTTCAACTAAGTTAAACCGAACACAACTCCACCAACTGTCTCATCAACTCCACCAAACTCTGCCACTGAAGTCCTAACTGAAGTCAACCATGCATGAGCTCACCAAACCCCAAGGAATAGCGTAATTCCTTTTGTCAGATGCATGAGCCACATCCTTAGCTCCAACTGAAGTGATGTAAGAGAATAAACTGAAGTTTAGAGTCCAAATATTATTAAGGGCTAATAATATTTGACTGACCTATTTTTAGACAGGTAGTCTAAAAATAGACTTCGATCTGTATGTCTAAAAATAGAGGTCCATATATTTTTACCAACTCGACCAATCATCCAAGAATAGCATACTGCAACTCCTAGACCATGCTCCATATGTCTAAAAATAGACATAGTCTAAAAAATAGACTTTGTGCCAAAAATAGCCTGCGGGCCCACTTAGTGAAGGCGACTTCATTTCACTAAGCTCCATCATATTGTTGCATTTTCAACACTCCCTCTCAACAAGATATGGATTATCTTCAACCCCTATCCTGCCTCTGTGGAATTCGAACTTGCTCCTGGTGAGCGCCTTCGTCAAGATGTCAGCATCCTGATCCTCCGTGGGAACATATGAAAGTAACATGATTCTCCGCTGCACACAATCTCTGATATGATGGTACCTGATGTCGATTTGTTTGGATCTATCATGAAATACTGGATTAGCCGAGAGTTTAATGCAACTCTGGTTATCACAATAAATCACAGTAGGCTCCAAGTAACCCGAACAATCCAACGAGGATCTTCCATTCAAATAGCCCCCGCATGCAAATTCGAGCTGGCTGGCCATGTACTACTTCATTGACCGGGAAGTGCCACTCTGATCGGTGCTTCCCGCCGTACTAGGAAACCGCTCGTCGATCTAATGCTAAAAAATCCTCCGTATTTTCTCATTTCTCTTTCGATCCGTTAGGCTCCGCCTAATCCGCATCAAGCAGTCAGCTTCTGGCCCATCCTCCGTTCACTCATAGACTATATCCCGATGTGCCACTAAGATAACGCAATACATGCTTGCCCGCTCTTCCAGAAGAGCTTGGTAGGCTTAACCATAGCTTGCGAAACTCCTGCCCACAAGATAGCATAGAGCCCTATCGTTTGACCAGATACATAAGCGACCCCACCAACTGTCGATAGACAAGGGCATCCACTACCTCCGCTGAAGTAGCATCCTCCTTCCTCCAACCACCAAGAAGAGGAGTGTCAACAGGCTTGCAGCCTTGCATGTTGAACCTCTCCAGAATCTCCCGGGCATACTTGCCCTGAGAAACAAACAGTCCTCCGCTGCGCTGCCAAATCTCCAATCCCAGGAAATAATGAAGGATGCCCAAGTCCTTCATCTCAAACTCTCGTGCAAGATCCTCCTTCCATGAAAGTATCAACTGCTCATCAATTGCCAAAAAACGCATCATCTACATACAAGACAATGATCACGCCTTCCACCACACTGCATGTGTTAGGATCCATTTCACTCTTGGAGAACTAGTCCCAGTGAAATAACCTGCCTACCGTGCACTCAAGCATGAGGTGCTTGTTTCCACTGCATAGCGTTCTCTTGAGTTTCCAAGAAACATGCGACCCATCACGAAGATCTCGAAAACCTTCAAAAGGCTCTATGTACACCTCCTCCTCAATGAATCCATTGAGGAACGCAGTCTTTACATCCATCCGATGGATGTGCCACCCCATCTGCGCTGAGAGAGCTAGGATCGTCCGTATGGAAGAGTACCTTGCGACAGGTGCAAAGGTCTCCTCATAATCGATCCCCTCGATCTGTGAGAAGCCACGGGCGAAAAATCTCACCTTGTACTTCTCCACACTCCCGTCAGCCACCTGATTCACTTTGTAGATCCATCGCGAACCCACCACTGATTTCCCCTCCGATCTTGGGACAATCTCCCATGCACTGTTTCTGACGATCGAATCATATTCTTCGATCATGGCATCTACCCATGCGGGTTCCTCCATAGCTTCCTCAAAAGAGGATGGCTTTGTCACGACACATTGACTCATAAGAGCCATGTATCCAGTGTACCGATCCGATGATTGCCTCTGTCTGCGCTGTGTTGTAGGTGGTCCTACAACCTTCTCTGCATCTCGAGCCAGTCGCTCAGCTTCTGCAGTGCGCTTGTGCCCTCTGATGGTTGGCGCTGCATGGGTGGTCTCTTCCACCTCCTGAACTTCCTCTTGTGGCTGATCCACATCCGGAAGCTCCTCCTTAGGAACTAATAGCTCCTCATCTACATGCAAGTGTGGCTCCCTCTCAAGCGAACACTGCATGGCTTTCTCCTCCTGAAATTTGATATCCCGTCGCACAACAGTCTTGCGACTGTCTGGAAAATACACCCGATACTTGTGAGGTGTATCAGTGTACCCCACATATATTCCAACCTCTGCGGTCAGATCCAGCTTCTTTCTAGTGCCCTTCGTCACATGCATGTAGACAGGTGAGCCAAAAATTCTCAGATGAGAAATATCAGGCCTCTTGCCAGAAAATGCCTCCTCCGGTGTACTCATGCCAAGAATATTGTGAGGACAACGGTTCTACACATATACTACTGTATTGCATGCCTCATCCCACAAGTGAAGGGGTAGGCCCTGATCATGCAACATCGCCTGTGTAGCACCCACGATCGTTCTGTTCTTCCGCTCAGCCACCCCGTTCTGCTGTGGGTTATGGGGTGCGATGAGCTCTCTCCGAATCCCTTTTGCGCTACAAAAGTCCTTGAATTCATTAGAGATGAATTCACCACCATTTTCACTCCTAAGAGCCTTCACATGCTTCCCCAATTCCTTCTCAACCAGCGCCTTGAATTCACAGAACTTTGAAAATGTCTCGCTCTTCTTCTGCATGAAGAAGATCCAGCACTTCCAAGAGAAATCATCAACAAAGATCACATAGTACTTGTGCTTTGCTGTCCAAGCTACAGAGAAAGGACCACACACGTTTGTGTGAACTCTCTCAAGGATCATCGTGGCGCGACTATCCTTCTCGTGAAAAGTGGCTTTCACATACTTTCCCAAGGTACACCCCTTGCACTGATCTGACTGCGCAAGAGTGCCCTTAGGAAGCCCAGTAGAAATCTGCTGCAGTATCTTCAAAGCTCCATGGTGAAGGTGGCCCAATCTCCTGTGCCACAGTTCGCCCTCATCATCCCGGCTCACCACTTCTCCCACTTTGCATGCCATTGCTGCACAGCCATATACTTGCAACTGATAAAGGTTCTTGACTCGAACCCTTATCTTCCGGGTCTCTCCAGTTGTCTTACTGCGCAGGAAGGCTTTTCCTTCGCTGAAGACCACATCATACCCCTTGTCTTCCAACATCGCCACAGAGATCAGGTTCTTCATCAATCCTGGAACATGCAAAACTTCCTTAAATATGAAAGGTTTACCAGACTCCCTCTCAAAGGAAATGGTACTGATACCGGTCGCACTGTATCTACCATCATCGCCCATCTCGATGTGCACTCCAAGATCTTTCTCCTCCAGATCTGAAAACAGATCTCGATCTCCGCTCATGTGAAATGACGCACCATTGTCCAAGAACCAAACTGATCCCACCACACTTGAAACCAAGCATGCGATCAGTGAAAAATCCAGTTCGAATTGAGAGGCCAATGCCTCTCCCGCTGCAGATCCAGCAGCCTTCTTATTTTTCTTCTTCTGCGGACAATTTGTGGCATAGTGTCCATGCTGGTGACAGTGAAAACACTTCACCTTGGACATGTCTTGCTTCTTGCCTTTCGCAGCAGACTGAGAAGCCTTCTTGCTCTTCCCCTTCTTTGCTTTGGCAGCCAAAGCGCAATTTTCTTCATCAGATACTTTTGATGAAGATCCATCCCTGGTAGTCCTCCTTATCTCCTCTTGCATGAGATCCACCCAAAGTCGCTCCCATCTCGACAACTTTTCCCAACCATTGACACTATCTTGATATGCATGCCAACTTTTCGGAAGACCAAGGAGAGCCAGGTCTACCATATCCTCTTCTTCGACAGTCACCCCCACACTTCCCAGCTCATCTCTGCATTGAGTGAACTTCGTGAGGTACTTGGCAATACTATCGCCTTTCTCCATCTTAATGTTTCTGAGCTTATCCTTGAGCGCCAGCTTCCTTTGGTCGCTCTTACTCTGGAATAGATCTGTCAACGCTTTCCACATCAAATATGGAGAAGCTTTTCCATGCAGGCTGGATACAATGTGATCCTTCACGCCCTCCAACAGAATCCTTCGACATTTCACCATCTTCCTTTGCCAAGCTTCAACTTCAGCAGGATTAGTAGGCCTTTGGACATCCGTATCTACGAACTCCTTCAACCCATTATCTTCTAATACTGCCTCCATCCGATCTTTCCATGCAACATAATTCGAACTGCCTTCAAGAGCATATTCGAGTCGCAAACCGTTGAAAGACATTTTCAACTCCGGCACCAAGAAAACAAACTGCTGCAAAATTCGAATTCCAAACTCAAAAACTCAATTGCTTCTGGATCTGTGAGAACAAATTATTTCTAGCACAGAGATCAACTGTAAGGTAATTTACTAGATATATCACCTTTCAGAGAAAGGATGGATCCAGAGGCTACCTGGCCCGTTACAGACTCTGTCTACCGAAATAAAATTGTAATCACTGTAATAATGAAGATTTATCCACTGAGATTATTCTGATCATACATTAATTCGAATTCATGTATAACACATAACCTCTTCTACAATCAATCATCAATTTGCAGAAATTAGAAACAGTCGCATGCGCACATAAACACAATATGTAATGGGGAAAGCTTATAGCTGAAAACCCCCAACTATTTGTATATTATAATAGAAGAGAAACATGTAACAATATCAGTACAATACTCCTCACAAGTACTCAGTATTGTCTCCAAAAGTTACACACAAAATAGCTCAGTTTTGAACAAGTCAAGGGTTCAAAACTCATCCACTAATTTCCTGCCTCTATTGCGCAATCAAGGCTGGTGTAATGAGAGATCCAAGTTTGAATCTCACTGGCTCCAACTGCGCAATCATCATTGGCAATCTCCTCCAATGCTTGTGCAAATCTTATGCACAACCACTGTCGCAACTAATAGCAAACTCACCCTTTCATCTACCTCTTCCACTGGTCTCCACTGAACTGTCCATGCACTGTAGTGAACTGATGTGTTCTTGAGTTGAATGATGAGTTAATAATTAGTGAATTAAATAATATTTAATTCACTCCACTCATTACTAGTTGATTAGCTAGTTAAACTAATCACAACTAGTTCAACTAAGTTAAACCGAACACAACTCCACCAACTGTCTCATCAACTCCACCAAACTCTGCCACTGAAGTCCTAACTGGAGTCAACCATGCATGAGCTCACCAAACCCCAAGGAATAGCATAATTCCTTCTGTCAGATGCATGGGCCACATCCGTAGCTCTAACTGAAGTGCTGTAAGAGAATAAACTGAAGTTTAGAGTCCAAATATTATTAAGGGCTAATATTATTTGACTGACCTATTTTTAGACAGGAAGTCTAAAAATAGACTTCGACCTGTATGTCTAAAAATAGAGGTCCATCTATTTTTACCAACTCGACCAATCATCCAAGAATAGCATACTGCAACTCCTAGACCATGCTCCATATGTCTAAAAATAGACATAGTCTAAAAAATAGACTTTGCGCCAAAAATAGCCTGCGGGCCCACTTAGTGAAGGCGACTTCATTTCACTAAGCTCCATCATCTTGTTGCATTTTCAAAAATAAGGTGGTTGAGCAACTACTAATGTGAATGAAATTGGAGAACTTGTCTCATTAATGAGATAGATCATGGAGGTTAATACAGTCAACTAAGATCTTGAAGAGATCAAACATAAGGATGATTCAGTCAACTAAGATCTTGAAGATGTTAAACAAAATATCATGGGACATTCATGATAAAATGATGGAGGATGTTTTGCAGACAAAGCACACTTGATGGAGAGGGTATACATTGCACCTAGACATGATGGTTGATTTGGTCAAATAGCACAGTCAAACTTGGAGGATCTTGTCCACATGCACTGCGCAGTCTAGATGACGGCCAAGGCTTGGGAAGGCTCAAACATTATATAAATAATATGAAGGCAAGGATGAGGTTATGCTGGTTATTATTGATGTAAGGATCTTTTCAGAACTGGAATTGTCATGTGACATTCCATTGCTTTCTCGGGTTGTTTACTAGAGATTGCAAGTGTTGTTTAGCACAGGGTGTTCCTAGTCAGGAATCCCACCTCTTTCTTAGAGTAGCTCTATAAAGAGTATTGTACTTAATTCTACATCATGCATTGGTGCCACATTTCTTTTCCTACTTCCTGCAGAACATTCATATTCAGAAATTGCAGATTTATGAAGATCAGTTTGGAAGGTGGAAGTTGTCTTCAGTACTCTAGCTGAAGAACTGGTGATGGTTTATTCATATCACCTTGGGATTATAGATTAGCATTCCTAGAGCTTCATTTAAGATATTGCATCAGGCCAAAATTTATTGACCTCCTAGCAGCAGTATTTCCTTCAGGAATTACACTGTCCAATTTCAAGATCCAAAAGGAGGAAGGAAGTTACTATCATTTCAGCTAGTAATCTTGTGAGGGGTCATCCCCTCACATTTCCATCAGTCTTAACATCAGCCTGGAGTTTATTGCACCATTTTTTAGCAGGAATAAGGCCTCTCTTTCCCTTCACACCATAGTTTCTATTGACAGTTGTGTTGCAGCAACTAAAATCATTACTGGAGGAATGAGAAGCTAGATCTAGAACTTCTAGCTTGTAGATCTGAAGAAGGGATCAACCCTTCAAGCTTAGATCTGATCTTGCAACATATTTCAGCCATATATTTGACAGATCTAGCTTCAAATTTTTATTTCCCAGCAGATCAAGGATCAAATCCTAGGAGGGTGATTTTCCAAAGTTGTAGATCTGGAAAATCCTTTCTCGGTTATCTTGGGAATCCATCACATTGGCCAGATCTTGAATCTTGGCATCATATGAGCTCCAAATTTGAGTAAATCTACATTTTCCTTTTCAGCCTATAGCTATATGTTCATATTCTGCTGAAGGGACAACGCAGTATTTGCTTCAGTTCCTCTCTAGTTACGTTGTACCTATTGTAGCATGTTTTCTAGGTGATTCTCAACCATCTTTTTGGCTAGATCTACTCATATTCTTATACATTATGTAACTGATTCTTCTCCAATATAATAAGATGGCCCAACTTCTCTATAAATTCTGATGTTGTCTTAAGATTAATTTTTTACTTAGTTGTAGTTCTTATATTGTGTTTCAATATTACTGAATTTTCCCCTTTTGGGATATTACATTGTGGGCCTATATATAATAAAAAATTGGGTTTTTGTTTGTACTATTTTTCTTTCATTGATGATTACTATCGTAAAACATGGATTTATTTCTTGAAATCCAAGCATGAAGTTTTTGATAAGTTTTGGGAATTTAAGGAACAAGTTGAAAATTCTATAGGAAGAAGGATCAAGACATTAAGATCTTACAAAGGAGGATAATACATATCTAAGGAGTTCATTGCCTTCTGCAAGAATGTTGTAATTAAGAGGGAGTTGATAGTTCCCTACTATCATCAACAAAATGGAATTGTTGAAAGGAAGAACATAACTATTATGGAAGTTTTCAAATCCGTGCTTCACGATCAAGAGTTGTTTATGTTTCTATGTGGAGAAGCTACAAAAATAATTGTTTATGTTCAAAATAGATGTCCACACTAAATTTTGGGATATAAGACTTCTAAATAAGTCTTCACAAGTGAGAAACCCAATGTTTAAAATTTGAGAATATTTTTTTGTCTTTTTTATGTTCATGTGACCAAGAAGAAACGAACAAAGTTGGAGTGTTTCAAGAAGAAGGGAACTTTTAGTTGCTACAGTAAAAATTCAAATGCTTTCAAATTTTATCTACCAGGAAAATGATCAATTGAAACTTGAAGGGATGTCATTCTTTATGAGGATTTTGCTTTATGGAATCCCAACGGCTCACACTTGGAATTTGATGATGAAATGCATGTGGCTCCTAAGAAAGTGGAATCAAAACCTAAACAAATTGAACCTATGTATCAAGATCCTCCTGAAGAGTCAGATGAACTACATGAATTTGTTGATTTTCAAAGAGTCACTATAATTGAGACTAGAAAGAGACTATCATGGCTTTAAATAAATTTTAAAGAAGTCAAAAGACATGCAACACATCATGTCACCTTCAAAGAAATCAAGAGGCTAAAGAAGTATTCAGGTTATGCAGCATTGATGAGTAATATCATTAAGTATATCAATTTTGGAAATATTCTATGGTTGAAGAGCACCAATCCATATTGAGGAATGATGTATGGGAAATCATTCCAAGGCCTAAAGGAAAATATTTTGTGTCTTCCAAATCGATCTATAAAATCAAGCATGCAGTTGATGGAAGCATTGGTAAATGCAAGGCAAGATTTGTGGCCAGTGGATTCTCCCATAAAGAAGGAGAAGATTATGAAGACAAATTTGCTCCTATTTCCAGGTATTCTTCTATTATATCTATTATTTATCTTGCTTCTATAATAGGTTTGAAATTGCAGCAAATGGATGTCAATGTTTCCTTTTTGAATGGATTCATTGAAGAGGAAGTTTATATTGAAAAACCTGAAGGCTTTGATATTCATGACAGAGAGAGACGTGTTTGTAAATTGAATAAATATTTATATGGTCTTAAGAAGGTACTCTCGTATTGGTAGCTATTTATTCATCCTTGGTTTCAAAAAGAGTGATGTTGTTCCAAATTTGTACTTGAAAGTATTAATTCATGAAACTAGGGAAAAATTCCACCTTGGAAATTTCATATGACATAGATGATGATTGCATTGAATTCAAATTTTTGAGAGGACCAAAATAAACCTAAAGATAACCACATTTGGACAAGCAGAAGTTGGTTTTTGAAATTATGAACCCACTCATGTACATTAGATTAGGTCAACCTTATACATGTAGAATTGGACAGGTCAGCCTTAACATCAAATGGACCCTCATGGAATCCTATAAATATAAGAGACCTCAAGCTCATTAAAATCATCAGTAAGCATCTTCTTCTCTATTTGTCTATTTTTTGGCTCACACAGGTTCGTCAAAGGAAGCTCGTTCAGGGTCTGAATTTTTTGGTTTGAGGCTCGCACGGATTAGGGTTTTTGTTTTCTGGTCGCATGCTCACCAAAGGTCAGATCTGACTATAGTTGCATGCACACAGTGTCTCTGAGTGTGACTATGAAGCCACAGTTTCTTACATATCATATTGAAGGGAGCGACCAAGGCCCTGAGATTATATCTGGATAGATTTGACCACAGTTGAACGCACATAGTAGCTTATTGTGTGACTAGGGCATCATAGTCACTCACAGGACAATTTGAAGGGAGAGATCAAGGCCTTCAGATTATATTGAGATATATATGACCACATTCACATACACATAGTGGCTCGAGGTGTAACTAAGGCATCATAGTCACTCACAAAACAACTTAAAGGGAGCGACCGGGGCCTTGAGATCATATATGGGTTGATCTGACCACAGTCGCTGACATACAGTGCTTCAGAGAGCGTCCAAGAATTCATATTCGCTCACTCATAGTGTCTAAGGGAGTGATCGGGAAGCCATAATTGCTCGCAGAATAACTTGATGAGTGTGATAGGATTTTGATTTATGGTTTGATATTTTACTACAGTTGACCGCAAATGTGTGAAGGATAGAAGGTTTATCTCAGTGGCATAGTGATTTTGGAAGTATGTTTCAAATTTATATTGGGTAAATATTTTTTGAAAGATTATGTATTGGGCTCATTATACTCTCTGTTGAAACATTTTATGAAAATCGAATAAGAATAATATTTGAAATGGTTCTCGCCATTTCGGGGTTTTTTCCTGGTCTTTGACCAATTTGGTGTCTCTTATGGTTGTGCTATTGTCTCCTTTGTCATTGCATATATTTTTCTATCTTCAGTTACTATTTATGATTAGAAACATTTTTAATAATTGGATGCATTTCTTAATGAAGAATTGAATTGCGCTGAAGTAATTGAAACAACATAGAACAATCTGAAAAATTTACATGGTTTCAAAGCTAAGGTGAACGAAAATCCCAAATCGAGACAAGAATTGAAGCCATCTTCCGTGGAAATTTGAATGAGCTTATCTAGTCAGACTAAATATGCCTTAATCTACCTTCAAGAAGAATAAAAGGTTGGGTGACTCATCAAACTTTGTTGCATAGAAATTCTAGTTGGAGATCATAGCTCACAAAAATGATGTGTTGAAGTAAATACAAGGAAGAATTCTCGAGCCTCCAGAAAATGCTCCCTCTTCACTCAAAAACAGGTACAAGAAACGTAAGTCCAAAGTAAAGAAAATTATAATTGATATTTTACAAGATCATTTACTTGAATATGTTGGAAATTTAAAGAATTAAAAATACATGTATGATAAGTTAGTCGGCATGTATGAAATCAACAATTTTAATGAGATCATTGCTTTGAAATATCAACTCAAAGACACCAAGATGAACAAAGGATAAATTGTGCAATCCTATATCATGAGGATATTTTGTCTTATAGATCAATTGCAAAGAGTTGGGGAAAATGTGCCTGACGGGGAATTAGTGATTGTGACTCTTATAGGTCTCCCTCCTATTTGGGAAACCTTCATTACTATGATTAGAAACAACAATGTCCTTCCATCATTTGATGAAATTGTTGGAAATATTAATCAAGAAGAATCAAGAGGAAGAATTCAAAATCATGAAGAGGGAGATCTTGTTGCATATATCACACATGAAAGAAAGAAGAATAAAGGAAAAGGAGGCCCATCAAGAAATCCTCCTCCTCAAAACACAAAAAGGAGGAATTATTGAACAACATCTCATATTGAATGCAATAATTGTCACAAGAAGGGTCATTATTCTCAATATTATCCCAAGAAGGAAAAAAGGACATGTTACAACACGAGAAGAAACAAAATCAAATACAATAATCAAAGAAGGAAATATGATCGAAGAAATCATCGTGATAGAAGATATGAGAGAAGAAGAAGAGATACCTCAAGCAACCATGAAGAATATCAACATCCTCAAAAGAAGACAAGATTTCCTAGGTATGAAAGTAATGTTGTAAATAAATCTGAATACATTCTTACTTCTACCCTTACAAGTTCTTCTCCTTTGGATTCGTGGGATAGTTGGTTGGTTGATAGTGGGTCCACTCATCGTTTATCTATATATATGTAACTTCTCTCTAATCTAGTAGTGTTAATTTTGGAAAAATAGGTCCAAACTCCATGTTGTGATGCTCAGATGAAGATACCAATATTTTTATTGGTGTCCTCTTTTGGAGAGGTGTAATATCGATCTAAAGATCATCTTGATCCGATGAATAGAAAATTTAGTTTGAATTTATTTTTAATCTATTCAAAATATGTCCAGGTTGGCTTTAAGGTTTTGTACCCTAGTAGATGTGTCACACACCCTCACTGATGGATATAAATAAGGTCAAAATTGGAGGACATTTCACTCATCTCATTTCACACATCTCTCTCCCCTGATATGATTGGTTCAATAACCTTGGTGGCTTCTCTCTCTCCACAAGTGGGAAATCTGGCAGCAGCAATTTTGAATTCGTTTTACGGTTTCGGCAGCAAAGTCTGACCAGCGTTGACTTTGGTCAACGCAAGGTCCAATCGACCCAAAATCTCCCAAAATCTCGATTTCCCTAATCTGCATTTTATGGCACTATTTCTGAGGCAAGACATTGACTTTGACTTTTCAGTGTTGACCTGGCTGCTGCTGCTATTTGCATTGACCGTTGACTGACAGCGTTGAATTTTGGGTTGAATTTTGAGTTGACCATTTTTTTGTCCTGAGGGTTGTGTGACATTGATGGTTAGCTGACGATATTGAGACTTTGCTAGTTGAAGCATCCTGTTGACCGTCGTAACGCACCAACACAAATATATATTTTTGGCTTGTCTTCTGTCGATCTATTGGTATGTTCTATCAGCATTTTACTTTATTGTTATGTGATTGATGTCTGAAATTGAAGAGAAATTAAAGTTGCAAAAAGCATCGAACATCTACATAAATTTACATGGTATTAGAGCTGAGGTGAAGACAAATCCCTAATTTGTAGCAATCACCGAAGAAGACGATGGGTTCCTCAAACTACAATGGCTTCAAGGCTGATGAAAAATTGACTGGGAAGGATGACTTCCATGCTTGGAAGATGACATTGGATCTTATGTTGGAAGACCAAGATGTCATGGACTATGTGCAAGGTAAAATTCAAGAGCCTCCATCCACTGCAACTGCTACCGCCAAAACAAAGTATAAGAAGGGAGAGATCAAAGCAAAGCTAATGATCATGGACTCAATTCACAAGATTCTAGTTGCCTACATCTCTAAGTTGGGCACATCCAAAGATATGTATGATAAGTTCGTCCACATGTTCAAGGCCAACAATGCGAATCAAGTCCTATTATTCAAGAATCAATTGAAGAATCTGAAGAAAGGTAAGGATGAGTCTGTTCAATCATACTTTCTGAAGCTGACCAAGATCAGGAACAATCTGCTGGCTATTGGGGAGACAATAACTAATCGAGAAATGGTACTTACTGCACTTGGAGTGCTCCCATCCGAATGGCATGTGTTCAACACTACCATTCTCAATAACAATGTGAAACCTGATTTTGACGAAGTACTATCAATATGTGTATAAGAAGAGACAAGGATGAAGTAGTATGAAAATGAAGGAAATGCTGCCTACGTTGCTCATTCTAGAAAGAAGAACTTTAGTGGTCCAAAGAAAAAAGGAAGAGCATGGGCCCAAGGAAAGAAGGGCAAGTGTTACACTTGTCATAGTCCAGGTCACTATGCTAGAGAATTCCCTTTCAAGAAGTATTATCCTGATGGTGATGACAACAACAACAACCGGAGGAATGTAAATCAAAGGAACAACAGGTTCAAGGGAAAGAGGAAGGCTCCCTCCGGCGGAAATGTTCAACCTTTCAAAAGGTCGAGAAATTCTAGGTATGAGGAATCAAATGTTGTTTATAAAAGAAATGAATTCATTCTTGTATCTTCCCTCTCTGTTGCATCTCCACCCGACACTATGGATGTCTGGTTGATAAATAGTGGTGCCTCAAGGCACATCACTGGGTTCAAGGAAGCACTCTCTGATATAGTTGAGAAGGATACTAATCTGGAAATTATCCTTGGAGATAATGTCACATATCCTATGAAAGGGACAAGGACTGTGGGCCTCCACTTGTCTCAAGGTCAAGTCCTCCACTTGCACAATGTACTCTATGTACCTAATTTGAAGAAGAACCTTGTGTCTATATTGGCCATGGAAGACAAAGGTTTCAATGTGGCATTCACTGATGGAAAGGTGCGCATGTGGAAGAAGAGCTTTAAGGAAGCTATCATGATTGGGTTTAGAGTTGATACACTCTACCAGGTTGGAGGAAGTCCACTAGGAGCGATGACATGTGATACTATCCGATAGACTAAACTATGGCACTAAAGGTTTGGACACCTTCACTACAAGGCCCTTCCCGAAGCAAGGAAGGTGGTGACGTGGATGCCCGAGTTCTCAAATAATCATAAAGGTGTATGTCAGGGTTGTGTTGAAGGAAATCATACAAGGGGACCTTTCCCCTCAAGCGTCACAAAGACATCTGATGCCTTGAAATTAGTACACTATGATCTGTCTGGTACGTTGCCCATGACATCCTTGGGAGGATTTTATTATTATATCAAGTTCATAGATGACTTCTCTTGCAAAACCTGGATATTCTTCTTGAATAAGAAGGATGAGGCTTTCATGTGGTTTCGTACCTTCAAATCCTTGGTGGAAAATCTAACAGGGAAGAAGATCAAGATTTTGAGGACCGATAATGGCACTGAATATGAGACAAACGAGTTCAAGAACTTTTGTAGAGAAGCTAGCATCAAGAGGGAGACCGCAATTGTGTATACTCCTGAGCAGAATGGCGTTTCTTAACGAAATAACAGGACCATTGTGGAAACTTCCCGTGCCATGCTATGTGACCAGGGTCTAGCAAAGTTTCTGTGGGGAGAAGCTACAAACATTTTTGTGTACATACAAAACCGATGCTTGCATTCTGCTCTAGACTCCAAAACTCCCGAAGAGTTTTTCACTAGTAAGAAACCTAAAGTCTCACATTATAGAGTTTTTGGATGTCCTGTTTATTTTCATGTGCCGAAAGAGAAGAGGAGCAAGCTAGATGCCTCTGGAAAGAAGGGAATGTTTGTGGGCGACAACGAAACTTCAAAGGCCTATAGAGTCAATGTTCCTGGTCAAAGGGAAGCAGAGATATGCCACGATGTCACTTTTGATGAAGATGATTCCCTGAGAAAAGTAGTCAATATTCTGAGATCTTAGGAAGATCATGAAGCAAGGCCTGGAAATCAAGAAGAACCGAAGGATGAGATGATGCTCGATGCTGAAGGACTGATGGACCCGATTGATCCACCTCCTTCACTGGGGAAGAGACCATCATGGCTCAGGGACACTCTCAAGGATGCCGAGGGACATATGGCACCAAGGGGGACATTCTGTGAAAGCAAGAAGCCGAGTAGATACCAAGGGTATATAGCAGCCATGAGTACTATTGTACAATCTGAGCCTAGATCTTTTGAGGAATTCATAAAGCATAAAGTCTGGAAGGATGCTATGTATGAAGATTATGAGTCCATAATGAAGAATGATGTCTGGGATGTGGTTCCAAGACCAGAGGACAAAGCATTTGTCACCTCAAAATGGCTCTACAAGATGAAGCATGGATCTGATGGAAGTGATAAAAAATTCAAGGCAAGATTCGTTTCCCGTTACTTCTTTCAAAAGGAAGGCATAGAATATAATGACATATTTGCACATGTGGCTCGATATACCACCATTCGATCTATCATAGCCCTTGCTACTATGCAAGGATGGAGCCTTCATCAGATGGATGTGAATACTACATTTATACATGGTGCAATAAAGGAAGAGGTGTATGTAGAGCAACCTCTGGGGTTCAAAGTCCAAGATCGAGACACCCATGTCTACAGGTTGAAGAAAGCCCTCTATGGGCTGAAGCAAGCACCCAGAGCTTAGTACGAGAGGATATATAGCTACCTGATGAAGTTGGGCTTCACTCGTAGTAATGTTGATCCAAACCTTTACTTCAAGGTTGGTAGAGAGAAGCCTCTCATTCTGGTGTTGTATGTGGATGACCTCTTCCTGACAGGTGTTGACCCTCTCATTCATCATTGCAAGAGGGAGCTCACTGCTAAGTTCAAGATGAAGGACCTAGGACTAATGCACTAATTCCTAGGCTTGGAGTTCTGGCAAAGACCTGGTGAGATTTTCATTTCTCAGGGGAAATACATTTTGACACTGTTAGTCATCAATATTTTTCACTATCTTTGGATGACTATAGAATGGTTATAGTTTTCGGAAAATAATATTCTTTGAATATATTGAGTTTCAGAAATCTCACTGCCTTCATTATATTCATAAAACCTTTTCCCTATTCCTCATTTTTTCTTCTCAAAGTCACCTTGCTACTCTTAAACCAAATAAGTGGCTTTTTGTTTACCATATTTATCTCTCAGTTGTGCTTGGAAAGCTCATTTCCCTCTCCTAGGGTTTTGAGGGAATTTTTCTTGGTTTCATGAATTCCATGGTTAAATAATCAACAATACTTGTATCTTGAGGCTCTTACACCTTCCCCTATCCTTAATATACCTTCCTAAACACTTCCCATCACTCCTATCCCTCAAAATCATCATTTTTCCACAAACCCTAGCCTATTGCTACAATTTGACACTTTTCGAGACTAGGCTTGTGTTTTTATCTTTTGGACCCTTTCTCCTCACTCAATCCTTGAAATTCCACTTTCCCCTACTCCCTAACATCTATCCCTATCCCCCAAAATTTCCCCAAGAATTTAGACAACCCTTAACCCCTTCATTCCCCTCCCTCTACAAGGAAGTTCTAAATCCCCTGTTTTTCCTACACCAAACCCTAATTTCCTCTTCCACTGAGCTAGGGTTTGTTATGGAATCAGAGACATATGAGCAGAGGAGCTGTAAGGTAGGTAATTTTAGCAAGTATGAAGCCATACCAATCATAAACATCATGCTTACATCATTTTCCAAGAAGTCATTCCAAGGGACAAATCATTTACCACAGACAAGGCTAGTTTCGCTTCAAATTGTGTTTTTAAACCAATAAAGATGAATTTGGAAAAAATGAGATAGTTTTTTTTCAATCATAGGATAAGGAATAAAAACCTCCATATTTTACAGGTATCATGGTTGGGGAGGAATGTTAAATTTACAAGTGTTACAAGAGGTTTGTTGCACTTCTGGAGTGACCTTGGGAAAATCAAGTTTTCTCATATCTGGAGTGTCCAAATGACTTTCTTGATGAGTCAAATGACAACTATAATGGAATATATTTCCAATGAGATATCATGATATCAATTTGGAGTTGAGTAAGGCCTCCAGAAGTTTCCTACACCAACAGTCTGCATTTCTGCACCCTCATTCAGCACTTTTTTACCAGTCTTGGGAGAATCAACTTTTGATAGGTAAAATCAACTCCAATAAGAAAAACAAATTTATATTTCGAAATTACAATTCAATATATTTCCAACAAGCTATCCTGGGCCCAATTTTGACACTGGGAAGGCCTCCAAATGCGGTATGAAAAAAGGCGTTGTGCGTTTGAGGAGTGTCGCTGCATGTTTGAGGAGCGACGCTGCGACCTCAGCTTGTGGCGCTGCGTGCTTGGCCAGAGAAGACTGTGAGCTGATCTAGCTGCCCAAAAAAGTTTAAAACTTCTTCAAATTTCCTCCAAGTTCCTCCACATCACTCTTGAGGGGTAATTAAATGACATGACCTTGCTTTGAAGCCATTTGATCACTTTTAAATTGAATGGAAATGAAACCCTAATCAAACCCTATTTACAAATCATTGATCACTATCCATATACTTATTTCATTCTCCAAAACAAAGTATCAGTTATAGATAGTGTATTTTCATTAATTCAGGGTTTTCATTGAGTTAGTTTTCCCCTCACTCATTTCCTACATCTGTACCTCCATCTCAGCCCATAATGCCTACCTTTTCATCATCTCAGTCCACTTCACGTACTCCATCACTGTCACCACCATCATCACCATTTTATGAGCAGCATGAGTCACCTAGTAGAGTTGGGGTCAGCAATCCTAAAGAGGCTAAAATGAGCACAATGGAAAATAAATATTAGAGAGGGCATAGGTAGGTTTTTTCTCCACAGATTGTGGGAGGGGCCCTGCCTTCACCAAAAATGTAGGTACATAAGGGCAAACAAAATATGG
This sequence comes from Pinus albicaulis, assembly GCA_034641835.2. Taxonomy (NCBI): domain Eukaryota; kingdom Viridiplantae; phylum Streptophyta; class Pinopsida; order Pinales; family Pinaceae; genus Pinus; species Pinus albicaulis. Next base: position 477,475,765 of record CM076584.1, read on the forward strand.
CAGAAGGATATGTACATGAGGTAGCCATTCATGATGAGGATGACCTCCATAAGACAGAGACTAATTTTGACCTTCTTGATTTAGATGGTTATCATGATGATGAGGCCTTCAAAATTCTTGTCAAGCAGATGGATGCCCAAATTAGTGAGCTTCAAACCAACTTAGAGAGATATAAGTTTATCATTGCGTACTATGAGCAGAAAAATGAACAACTCAAGACCAAGTAGGCCATGATGGAGATTCAACTTCTCAAGGCAAAAAGAGAATAAAACAAGACAAAGGCCTTACTTGATTATGCCTATGACAAATATGACGAGAACAATGAGGCAGAAGAAAAAGTGCCAAGAAAAGGACCTAGGACTAGAGGGCTGAAAAGAGCTCTAGAACTAAAGAGGAAAAAGGAGGTTGAGCTTGCTAATGAGCTTACATTGAATGAACACTTTTCCATAATTGTCAATGAAAACCAAGAAAAATGGCTTGATAGGGCCAACCAGCACCTTGAGAATCTCCTGGAGAAGGAAAACAAGGACAATGACATATTTAGAAGGAGGGCCAAGAACTACTTCAAGAAAAACAAAATTGCAAGCTCAAAGCTACAAAAGGAAAAATTAAGAATTGAAACCCTAACCAAGAAAAATTAAGGGAAAAAGATTAATATTCTTGCTTATGTATCCCTCCAAGCCTCTAAATCTTCATCAGCAAGCTAAATTCCAAATTTGGCACCTTTTTGCACATTTTTTATTTTTGACAGTTTGAGAAATTAGGCCAAACGCGCAGCGCCACTGGCACTGCACTCTTTTTTGGGGCACTCAAATGGAAATAATTCAACATATTCATGCTCCTCATGCCAAGGATATCATCCTCAGACAATTTCAGACCGTTCTGGTCCCTCAAAAGGGCCAAAAACCACCAAAACATCTCCTTTTTGCCCTCTTTTCAGCACTGGCACTGCATGTTTAGCAGTCTTAGGAGAAGTGATTTTTGACAAGGAAAATGGGCGCCATTTTGAAAAATAAATGCAGATATGGAAACTAGACAAGACATACTTTCCAATGAGCTATCATGGAGCTCATTTGGACACAGGGAAGGCCTCCAAATTCAGCTTCAAAACAGGAAATTTTCCCAGTCTTGGCGCTGCACGTTTGCACTAGCGTTGCGCCCCTGTACCTTGGAGCTGCACCCTTACCAGGAGATATTTCAAAAGATATTTTGAGGCATTAAAGTCAAATTTTTTTCTAAATTATCTCAAATAGTTATGTTAGAATTTATTATTGCATTAAATGAGTTTTAGATATTTTGCCTTAGGCCATGCATGGTCTCAAAGGTCAAAATACATTTACTATGTATTAAATGAATCCTAAAACCTTAGTTAGGGTTTCACCTCCTCATTTTGCAGATAAATACTGCATGTATGATTCATAATGTTGTGGGTTGATTGTTGAGATGAAAATCACATAGATTTTGAGTGATAAAGAGTTTTTGGCTTTGGAGCTTTGTAATTGTCTTGGACTGAATGATAATGGAGCAAGCACATTTGCAGGATTCGTGGACTTTGTCAAATGGTGATGTTATTACCCTTTAGTTATTGTTTCCTTATGTTTCCCATATTTTTCATCTTTTCTCTTACAATAGAACATAAAATTTAGGTTAAGATATGCTACTAGAGGCACCTTAAGCCTGTCTGCCTTATATTGTTCAAATGTTTTCCTCTGCTGAGTCTGATTAGAGAATTCTTAGTTGCTCTCTGGTTCCACTTAGCTTGTTGTCTTTAAAATGACTTAATGGGGTCAAGCCAAAGAATTTTATGGTATGCCTTGTCCCTTGGTGTAGCTTGAAACATTGTGTTTAAGGTCATTTTTTTTTAATTTTACTAATTAGGGTTTGGCTAAAGAAGTTTATGGTTTTCCCTGTCATTTAGTCCATCTTGAATAGTCACTTTGAAGGTCTTTAAAAGTTTTATTGAAGATATTTAGGAGTTCCCTACTCTTTAATCATCAATTGTTTATTATCTTGAATGTTTTCTTTCTCTGAAGGTAAATAGCTAGAGAATTTAGGAGTTCCCTACTCTCTAGGGTTTTCTAGATTGTTGTCTCAAAGTTTACTTGGTAAAGCTAGGTCAAAGAAGTTTATGGTGTGCCCTATCCTTTGATTATTTCTTAAACATAGTGATCTTAAAGGCCCTTCTTTTTATAGTATATTTTAAAGGATTCTTAATTGCCCTTTAAACCTACTAAATTCACAACTTAAATGTTCATTTCACTCCCACAGAAGCTATTAAGATCCATTTGGCTTCGTCAAATTTCCCTATGAAACACCCTTGATTCATTATTTTACTTTCAAGCCTTTCACAGACCCCATAGCCCAATGGTTTGGATCTCTCTTACTCTATATGTTCTACTTGAAAACCAACCCAACCAAACAAAACAAAACAAATAAACCCTATCATTATAACTAGCCTAAAATCAGCATCCTAAATCAATCAATTCATATCTTTTATCAAATATAGGGAGAGCCCTCTCTGAGTCTAGGAAGGCTAGGTCCTAGGACTCCAAAGTTGGTTTAATGTTACCCTTGCCTATTTGGTCTTTCCAATCTGAAAAATTACAGGGACCTAAAAGAAACTTTTGGAAAGATTTGGTATGGTGGACTCAAATTCCGTGTCGACACCGATGGAGCTCAGCTTTAAGAAGTTGAGTGGCAGCATTGTTGGGCCCGTGCTAGAAAATCCTACTGAGTATCGTCATCTCGTAGGGGCCCTGATGTTCCTAGTGAACACCCATCCAGATATATGTTTTGCAGTGAACACTTTGATTCAACAAATGGTTGAGCCTCATCACACTCACTGGGTTGGTGCCAAGAATCTTCTGAGATATCTTCAGGGCACGATAAACCATGGGCTAAGATACACTTTCGGGAGTGTGACACTCCTTGGATATACTAATGCCGATTGGATTGGCAGTGTGGTGGATCATAAGATAAAATCGGGATGCTGCTTCACACTTGGTTTTTCTTTGATATCATGGATGAGCAGGAAGAAGAATCCGGTGCTTTGAGCACTGCGGAGGTCGAATACATTGCAGCGAGTATGGCCTGTTGTGAATCAGTCTAGTTGTGAAAGCTCTTCAGTGAGTTGTTCGGGCATGTGCTAGATACCACCGTGATACTCTGTGATAACCAGAGTGGGATTCGCTTGTCCTAGAATCCTGTGTTCCACGATCGATCCAATCATATTGATATCAGGTACCACTTTATCTGGGATATGGTACAGCGAGGCGTCGTAAGGCTTGATCATATAGGAATTGATGAGAAGGTCGCGGATATTCCAAAAATCCCCTAAGGAAGGTCAAGTTCCTAACCATTCGTGAGATTCTTGGTAACATGGAACGACCCTATAATGAGGGTTATGTTGGACGATGAGCTCTAGGAGCTCTGGGCGGCTTTGGGGATAGCTTCTCAGAGCTATAAGTAACCACAAGGCTAGGCTTGCCAAACCTTGTTTGTGTGCTTCTGCCCCACCATTGTGATGATTGAGTTGGTTCCCCTCTCATTATCTGTGCCCCATATGTATCCTACCCATTGAGTTCACGGCTCATGGGAAGTACCTCTCATTTGGTCAGTGAGGTGGGAAACGCTAGAGACTAGTAGCAAAGACTGATGGACACATCAGATATTTCCATATTCTCTATCTAGGATGGCACGGTCCAACCACTTGATCTGGGATCAAGTCTAGTGATGTTTCAGACCTCCTACTGACTTCAGGTCAGATAAAACAACTTTGGGTTGGTATGAGACTCTTTGTGAGTCCTATAGAGGTTTTGGACCTCTAGGCTGAATCTATCAGCTGAGAATGATGTCTTTGTGTCTGACCCACTTCTATTCTAAAATAAAGAAGCCAGCAAAGCAAGTTACAGCAGGATGACACACGATGTTTGGATTGCATAGGTGGATGGAGTTCTCCCTAGTTAAGAGGGAGTGTTAATTTTGGACAACTAGGTCCAAACTCCATGTTTTGATGCTCAGATGAAGGTACCAATATTTTTATTGGGTTCCTCTTTCAGAGAGGTGCAAGATCGATCTGAAGATCATCTTGATCCGATGAGCAGAACATTTATTTTGAATTTATTTTTAATCTATTCAAAATATGTGCAGGTTGGTTTTAAGGTTTTGTACCCCAACGAATGTGTCACACACCCTCACTGATGGATATAAATAAGGTCAAATTTGGAAGACATTTCACTCATCTCATCTCACACATCTCTCTCTCCTCATCTGATTGGTTCGATAAACTTGGTGGCTTCTCTCTCTCCACACGTAAGAAATCTGGCAGCAACAATTCTGAATTCGGTCTAGGGTTTATACATCAATGTTTGACCAGCATTGGCTTTGGTCAATGCAAGGTCAAATATGTTAGCGCTCAAATCTACCTTAGGCTGAATTAAGGTAAAACTCAAGGCTACATCAAACCACGCTCAGCCTCGTAGCTAGCCCTACGAGGACAGGAGAGGGCTCTCTCCTTCAATCTCGATAAAATGAGAAACAGGGTGCGAGATGACTTACAATGGGAACTGATTTTAGGCTAGTAAAGAGATAGGTATGATTGATTTTTATTTTTTGGGTTTTCTCTGGAGAAATGGGAAAAACAAATTTCGGGTCCGGGGATAAGGTCAGATCTTTGCAGAATTCGAGTTGGGGCGAGGTAGGCGATTGTCTTGATGCTTTTGATTGGGTATATGGATGGATTAGAATGATAAGGAGCTGAAGAGGGAAAGAAGGAACATGGATCCTCTCCAAACAGTCGAAAACATATAAAACTAAATGAATTCAAAGGCAAAGCACTGTAAACAATGGATTCAACCTCATCTACTCATTCATTTTAGTTTAAGAAGCATATGAAAGGAATGGCATACATTAAACATGAAAGAACTTACAATAAGCAGAGGGAAAACACCATCAAGAACAGAACACCACAAGAATCCCAACAGGTGCCGCAAAACCTCTGATCTTTCCTTAGCCAAAATATGAAAAAATATGTACAATGGTGCCAAAAGTCTCCCAAGAGTCCAACCTGTAGAATGTCTCAAGAATTACAATATATAGATCACTCTAACCCCTTCCCATGCCTCTAGGGGTCGAATTCCTTCTTCAGGGATCAGTTTCAACCAAATTCTAATCAAGGAACTAAAATCTAGGCAGCTAACAACTTGCCTCTCAAAGAGTGGAAACTGATTCATTTACATGATTTTCACTTTTTTGAGAGTGAATCTTCTAGAATAGGTAAAAGTAAGCCAAAGTTACATGCCAACCATTAATTTACATCATGAAAACCCAAAAATTTCATCCACAAGCAAAACTGGTCCCAACTGGCCGAAATTCTGAGCTGGAAGTTGAAAATTCAGCCAAAAATCTAAGTGGGTAGCGCGCCTGAGCTGAGTGGGTAGCGCGCCTGAGCTGAGTGGGTAGCGCGCCTTTCAGCCTGATTTTGAGGCACTTTCCGGCATTCAAATTGAGCTCATGATAGCTCTTTGGAAAGCCCTGGATGTTGGCTATCCAACACAAGTGGAATTGCTCAATTTGGAGCTCATTTTACCCTCCAAAACTTCATTCTCCTAGAAGTACTTCCTGCTGGTGCAAAAGGTGGCAGCAAGGTGGTTTTCATGGTGTTTTTGAGCTTTTTGACCATCCAGAATCTGATGAAATGTTTCGGAAATGCCTGAGCATGCATAGATTTCTATGAAAAACCCAAAAATGCAAAGACTTCCTTCAGCAAGTGTCCCGAAAAAAAGTGAGCATATCGAGGTGCTACTCGTATAACTGAAAAACCTGTTTTTGGACCAAAAAATTTCAAAATAACAAAAATTTCTTCGAATTTGCTCAAATTCGGAGCGAAGACCCTCCATCATGTATCATGCCCAGCCAACGAAGCCTCGGCCAAAATCCGGAGTGGATCAGGCCTTTTCCGCCGTTTTAGTGCTTCGCTCAACCTCCTCTTCAAAATCTTCATTTTCGCTTTGCAGACATGCATGCGAGCCCAATAATGACCTTTCATGTGGCGAAGCATGTCTTTCTCTCTATTGGCCTTTGCCAGCAACTTATCCAGATGAATGTTAACATGCATGAGTACAAAATCTCGATCAGCCGGTGTCATATCACCAGGTCTCTTTCGGGCCAATTGTCGATCCTCACGGATTCGACGCAGCTCATAAAGTGTGTGCTCATCCTCAAGCTGTTTGTTGCACTACTCCAGATATTTTATCACCCACTGAGCCTTCTGCAATTTATCTTTCAGCGTGTCATTCTCGGCCCTCTGCTCCTGGATGATCTCTTTCAGTTTCGAGCTAGGAGAGCTCGCATCAACATCAATAATCGTGAAATATGTGTCCCGGCCTCCTGATGGGCCCTCATCATGCATGGGCTTCTTGCCCCTGTCCTGGATCTGTACCTGTGCTGAAGAAGAATGTGAGACCCCTTCCACATCATGTGGAGATAATACTCGCTCTGCTGATGGAGTCGGCAAGACCCCTTCCACCCCGGGTGGAGATAATACTCACCGTGTAGCTGCAAATAAGGCCCTGTGGCCTCGCTGGTATGTAACATACAATGGAGCACTGATATGCTCAATCTCAGGAATTCCAGGCTGGTGTGAAGGCTCTCCCGCATCATGAACTACCTCGGGAGGCGGCTGTGGCGCTGTGAAAAAGTCACGGGAGATGAAATCCTCCCAAGTGATGCCCTGCTGTGCCAACTGATGTAACACTATGATCTTGATCAGACCGTAATGATATATACTTCTATGCTGCTGTGCTGGGCTCTTCTTCTGTAAAAAAATCATCATCCTCTCTATGTTGCGATACATGAAGTACAGAATGTTCATCATACGTACCCTCGTGAAGTGCATCAACAAACGAACATGGTACGCAAAGAGACGCGAGAATCTGCCCTCGCAACTGAAATACCGAATGATGAGTTTCATCAGTGGTGCAAAATCATCCCTCAGGAATCTGAAAGGAAAAACTCTGCCCAAGTGCCTCATATACCCAGGTTTGATGTATGGCTCATAGTGGAATTTCTCTAACTGTTGACGTTTGTTCCATTCCTCTCCTAAATTTGGTATGCCAGTGGCCTGAGCAATAGTCATTGGTGACAAAATGAAATCTACTCCAGCGAGATTTACACGGCCATCATGTAAATGTAGAACAAACAGACGAGCTAGTTCACGATGAAGCTGGGTTTGTGAAATCATCTCACAGAATCGAAAACATGACTCATGCCGAAAACAATCCATTGCAAGCGGACATGCCTGAAATTGAGCCAAAGAAGTAGGCTCCTCCCTGAGATGTTTACCACCTTTTCCACCTCTGTGAGGCCTCCGTGGCACATTACCCTCTGCTGTGGAATCACTGTCCGACTCCTGCTCATAAACTGACTCTGTCTCTGACATGGCTTTGAACAAGATATTTGCAATATGGATGCTGACATAGGTGCAGTGAAGGCAAAGTTTTAATATATGTTCAAAACCCAACAAATGTCACACATGTACCCAAGTATCAAAGGAAAACAAAATCATCATGAGGATGGCTCTGTTTTAATGGTCATAAAAATTATCACTGCTTTGACCACAAGTAAGTTTGACAAATGAATACCAAATGCAGATGTATGGTACAATTTTACAGTGATGGCCAAAATTTGTCAAAGGAGCAAGTATGGGACTGTGTTTTATGAACTGGAGAATATGGACAACATGACAATAACCATAGTGACACAAATGGCCATGACAGTGGCAATAGAATGATGATGGAGGCTATAGAGTAGTCAACATGAAACTGTGAAAAACATGAAAGGGCATGACAACAGTGATAAGATGATAACTGAGGGCGTGAGGATCATGTACACAACGTGCCAGGGCATGAGCATATTTACCATTCAAGAGTTTTCAAACTTTTCATAAAACTGTCCATATATTTTCAAAACCCTTGAGGAATTAATTTGCATGTGAATGTAGGGTTTATACACTTCTCTCCAAGCATGGCCTATTTCCCAATATCAATAACATCACAACCATTGTTAAAAATCTACTGAGAAATGATAAAAACCTGTTTGCAAGTTGCTGGAGTCGATTTGAAACAAAACTGGGCGCAAAACAAAAAATTATGGGCTCTGTTGCTATGTGGGTAGCGCCCCTGCCCAATGGGTAGCGCGCACCAAGTGGGTAGCGCCCGTGCTATTTATCACTGGCCGTGGTGTTCAAGTGGGTAGCGCGCACCAAGTGGGTAGCGCGCACCACTTATGGGTAGCGCGCACTCCAAACTCTGTCAACAACTATGAAATCACGGCTTCGGCTTTCAAGAACTCCATTTCAACTTCTGCATTGCGGATTTTTGGCAAATGATTTTTTTTTCCATGTTTATATATGAGGAAAATATCTCTCCAAATCAGATTTGATTTCAAATTTATTTGATAACCCACTTTCATAATGTTTCTGCACTTTGACATTTGATCTTTTAATACAATGTTTCTCTTTGGCTTTTCTGAGTTTTGGACTAAAAACACTTGTTTGTCTTTTGCAGGGATGTGGCACTTGGCTTTGGAAAATATCAGAGGCTTGCACTGAAGCTTCTTATGATGAAATAAATACAATTATTACAAAAATGAAATTAGACAATTTCTAGTTCCAAAACAGAGTTTTGGACTAGAAATGTCTTCAAATGCTTTTAATGATAAAAATGTGAAATAGAAAACTTGCGAAACCAACCTCATGGCCTGCGGGCTTTATGACATGTATGCAAAGGACTTGAAAACCCTAGACTCTAGGACTAAAGACTCTTTTTTAATGAAAACAATCATTAATGACCATGAATGAAATGACTATAAACTTCAGTGATTTTTTGAGGAATTTTTTAAATAGCCCTGCAGGTACAAGCATGACGAAACACATGACAACCAGACCCCCTCGTCAGTCAATGGCATGCTCCTAGCGAAATGCAACGAAGTGGAACAAGCGAGACACCTAAGAATGAATATGCAAAAAGCGACATGATCTCTGACGGAGGGCTGTATGGACCGACTCTAACAAAATAGACCTGAAAATCTCCCAAAATATCAATTGAACTAATCCGCATTTTCTAGCACTATTTCCGAGCAAGATGTTGAATTTGAATTTTTAGCGTTGACCTAGTTACTGCTGCTGTTTGCGTTGACCGTTGACTTACAGCGTTGAATTTTGGGTTGACTTTTGAGTTTCCCATTTGGTTGTCCTGAGGATTGTGTGACATTGTTGGTTAGCTGACCATATTGAGACTTTGTTTATTGAAGCATCCTGTTGACTACCGTAACACACCAACAAAAATATATATTTCTGGCTTGTCTTATGTCAATCTACTGGTATGTTCTATCCGCATTTTACTTTATGGTTTATGTGATTGCTATTTGAAATTGAAGAGAAAGTAAAGTTGCATCAAGCATATAACATCTGCATAAATTTACAAGTAGAGAGTGAGACTAAGCTGAAAATTATTCTTGGAGAAAACTTCACTCTTCCCATGAAAGGTTTTGGGTACGTAAAATTTCATTTGAATTCTAGGGAATCAATTTTGACGCATGATGTTATGTATGTGTCGGGATTAATGAATAATTTGGTATCTATGTCTGCATTGGAAGATAAAGGGATGAGGGTTGGCTTCATCAAGGGAAATTTTTTGACTTGTTCTGTTGGTTCACCTATGAGAGATGCATTCACATTAGAATCACATTTTGAAGGACTCTATAGAGTCGCTAGAAGGCCACTTCTAGCATTGGTTCATAATACTAATCATCTGAGTGATTTATGGCACCGAAGATTGGCTCATCTGCATTATGATGATGTTTTGAAATTGAAGAAAATTTGTCTTTGGTATTCCCAATGTTCAAGCCCATGATGATGGGGTATGTCTAGGTTGTGCGAGTGGAAATATAAAAAAAAGGCACCATTCCCATCTAGTGATAATAATAAAAATGACATCCTCCATCTCATTCATCCTGGTATATGTGGGTCTGATGCCTGTGCATTCTATTGGTGGTCATCTCTACTACATCTCCTTCATTGATGACTTTTCAAGAAAGACATGGATATAATATTTGAGGTACAAGGATGAAGCCTTTGAAATGTTCCAAGAACTCAAAGCTTTGATTTTGTAATGTCCCAAAATTTTGTGGGACATTAAAGACTTTTGTTTTTCTTTAGGAGAAGAATAAATGGGTAGGAAAACCCATTGATAATAAAAATCTGAATAAGGAACCCTTGTAATGTGAAAATGGGACAATAAAGAGCTAGATTTCACACCCCATGTGTGAAAAGAGACAATTTGCAGGTGGATAATTCTAGAAGAAGCCAAGTGACTGCGCAGATAGAGAAGATAAGATTCCCTTGGTGGGCCAGCGCAGTTTGCATGAGGAGGAGATCATTCTATAGAGGAAAACCTAAGGTATGGAGCCCATGGCAAAGCACCTTTCACTTGTTTAAAATAAGAACAAAGCAGCCATTCTCATTCATGCTTTGATTATCATTTTGCTTATCTTCTCAGATAAGAGCATTCTCCAGCTGTTTGGCTGAGATGCAGTGCTGCTAGCACTGGGTGTTCCCGGGCGGGAATCCCATATATTCCATTGAGTAGCTCTTGGAAGAGCTTGTTCTTCATCTGCCCCATATTCTGGCTTGAGGCCAAATCATTCCATTCAGCTCCAGCGTAGTCTCCATTGGTGGTTGAGTTGTGTTGCAGGGGAGGGTTCCTCAACACTACTTCCAGCATTGTATTTCAGAGGAGGGAGTCTCCATTCCTTTGGGAGATCAGTGAGGGAGTTTTTGATCTTTAATCCATCATCCTTGGCATCAGGCCAATCATTTCCATCAGCAGAAGAGCATCCCTCTTCCTTGACTGCGCAGTTTATAGAGAGCATTTGCAGTGAGGGTTGCTACATTTCAGTGGGTAGTGATATCTTCAATGAAAGGATCAGCCTTTCATTTGGAAGATTAATCATAGAAGTTACATCAGAGATCCCATCATCTTCAGCTAGGATCCTCCTATTTCCAGTTTATATTGAGTTGTAGCAGCTTCCCAGCAACTCCGACATTTTGGTAAAAATGCCATTTTGTCTAGTTTTCATCCAATCCCCTTAAGGGATTGTTGTATTGTATTTTCAGGGGTTGAAGCCTTGCTCCCCCTTCTCTATTTGAGCTACATTTTTGTATCATTCATGTTCATGTATTTACTGCTGTAGTACCTCCATAGACTGTGCAGTCTTATTTGAGAATAAGATTATGCAAGCAGTGTTTTCTCCATTTCTATGCACATGTCTCATTGAGGCTCTTTACTTGTTTTGAGTAAGAGATTCCTTAAGAGTTTGTCTACATTTTCTGCTGCATATATATTTGAAGGCTGATTTCATCTTCTTATGATATGGCTAATTAGAAATAACGCAGTAATTTCCTTTTTTGAGAAAAGTGTTGTTGCAGCCCTCTTCATTGGGCCTTTTTCTGAAGATACAGGTGAAGGAGGCTTGTCTCAAGCTCCTAGAAGGATTTGTTTTGAGTCCACTTCAGGATTTCAGCTCCAGAAAGATATATTTAAAGGATCCTAGACCAAGGGTCAAATCCTGCTACCTCCACTTCTGGAAAATGTGTTTTCCAGGCTTGGATTGATAGCCATTCCTACTAGGGAATTTCACATATCTATAGATAGAGTCTGCAAAGGGCCAAAAAGCCTCCGGATCTCACCCTTCTCTAGAAGGTGACATATCTGGTAAATTCCCCCGTAGTCCATCTCTGGCACAGACTTGTGATATTTCTGAAAAAGGGACATCACAGTGGTATCAGAGCATCTTTCTGGGCTCAGCATGTGGCCTTCAAGCCCAAGAAAGAGAATAGAATATGAAGAGGATGAGATTGATCTCATCCATTTTTTAGAAGAAGAAGAACCTCCCCAAGGAGGAAGAGCAAACAGAAAAGGAAGACCCCTGCACTTCCTTTTCTCATCTAGGAAGAAATAAAGAGTTGAGCAGGAGGGAGACTCCATCACTTCGAAGAAAGGAGAAGAAAATACTCACAATTCTTCTTCCCAGATCTATGCAAGGCACACATGAAGATTTCAGGAAGGGTAGGAGGAAGATTGATGGAGAATCTCAAAGAGGGTTCGAAACTGAAGGAAGCCCTAGATTTTCACATGGTGAGGGTAAGCATGCAGCCACACAGCATGATGAACAGCGCAGTCAAAGTCCCAACATTTCTGTGAGGGAAATGAAAGAAAGAGGAAAGGTGACTAAGGAGGAAACCCTTAGTGATTTCTCGGAGTATGAGTTTCACACTCATGGATTCAGAAATAAACCCACTTTTTCTGAGTTTTGCAAGAGCAAGGTGAAAGGGAAGGAGTAGCAAGATGCATTTCATCTATCCACTTTTGGAGGTTCACCTTCATATTCAGCCACATATTGGGTGGAAGAGCCAAACACCTTCCAACAACAGCACCACATTTCAGAAGAAGAAATCATCAAAGTTGCAGCGCTGCATTTGAGAGGTAAGGCTCATGCATGGTGGAAACTTGAGTCCATTTCTTTTGAGAATGTTAAAGCCTCATCTTATGTGAATTTCACTAAGTCATTGGTGAAAGGATTTGATCAGAACATTCTTGGAACTCATGAGATGGAGTTGACCCAAGGGACTCAAACAAAACCCTTACATAGAAACGCAATACCACCTCAAGAAACCATTGGAGGAGCTGAAAACTTGCATTCAACCTTGTTGGAGGCCAAAATTTCATCCCACACCTTTGAGCAACAAACCAGAGACCTTTCTTTTTCAAAGGTGGATCAGATTATTGGGATTTTTCCCAACTTTATTGTAGAGATAGAGGGAAACAGTGCTGCCAGATCTAGATATCATCTAGTGCCTCATGTAGAGGAAGAAGGAGATTTTGCTCCAAATAGAGGGGTTTTGTGTCTTTTCAAGAAGGTCCCCAAGATCTCATGCATGGAGATCAAGACACACTTCATGATTCACATGTGCTATGGAAGGTGAGGTGTAAAACCATGAAGATTCAGGAAGAAGATAGAGGAGAGACCTAGCACCATGTGATGAGGAGGGCCCATCTCTATCCATTTTTGGAGGTCATTACACCTAGGAAGGTGATTGAGCTGCGCAGGGGAAGCATGGAAAGGATTTTTCATCCATGTATACAGTCATCTTCAAATGATAATGTCTCATGGAGTGGATACATCACACCTAGGAGGCCATTGGTTCATATGAGGAGGCGAGATGCTTCAAACAGTAAGGCATCAATCACTGATTTCAGCAGTGTGGAGGCCTTGGGAAAACTTGTTGCAGCGCTGGGGGTTTTGGATAAAACCAAAGAAGAGGGTAGCATTCCCTCACTATCATTCTTACCCAATCTCCTTTCAGTATCTGCACTGTGGCAGGGAAATCAAGGGAGGGACAACAGCCTTCCCACTTGTACAGTTGGCATGGGAGTAGTATATGCACACCACTTTTTGGAGGAGTGGGCATAGTCACTTCTTTTCCTTAGGAGGAAGAGGAGAGATTCATCTATGAGTTTCTCCCTTTGCATGAGCAGAAAACATGGTAAGGATATTGTCCATTTATATGATTTACATGTTGATTCCTTAACCATGTATATGCAGGATGATGCTCCAAGGAGGAGCATTCTTTGTCAAAGGCTCTTTGGTCTACTTGGGGCCAGGAGCATAGTTGATGGTCATTCCCTTGATGGACTTGGGGGAGATTTGTATTTTTGATGACATGCTCACCATGCATCATACATCACTCATTTTCTCCAAATACATGAGGAGAATGTAGCAGCAAACTGGTGGTTGAGGAACCAAATCTTTTATCATTATCTATTGTAGTTTATGCTCAAACTGCACTGGTTGCATGAGAAGGATCAATGTCTCACTCACTTGATATATATGGCAGCCAGTATGACTTCTACTTTGGCTCTCTATGCTACTATAGACCACACTATTGTTGGGAGCATGATTGGAAGAAGGGCATATAGGATGGATGTGCCCTTTGGGGGAGAAGATCCCCATACTTTTTGCAAGGCATGCTCTAAGGGGAGCATGAGATATGATGTGGCCACCATAGTGCAGCACTTATTTATTCTTGAGGTGGGCCATGAGAGTGATGGGGATTCATATGATGGTGTTGATCTCCTTCCCATCACAAAGGAGAGACATTGGGCCAGTTTGATTCACAATGGAGGAGGGAAGATCCTTGGAGATCCAAACTTCATCTTGCCATTTGAGGGAAACATTTCTACAACCCAAGAGCAGCCTTCACTCTACACTTTTCATAAGTGGAGAGGTGAACAGCGTGGGGTAGGCTATGATGCCTACCACTTTCAGATTTTTAGCCCACCTTCTTTGTTGGAGCTCAAGGTGGAAGAAAATGTTTAGCAGTTGCCTTATCTAGAGGTGATTAGGTTCTTGTGGATGATTGCTTGCGGATGGAGGATTCACATGAAGGGAATTTTTTTCCCAATTAATTTTCACACCATGCCTCGAGGAGACCTCTAGAAAGCACCTTATTGCCTTCTTGAGTACATTTCATGTTCATGAGGATAGCCACATTGGCTAGTTTACATTACTTGAGAGGAGCGGTATGGAGACTCTATGTTGATACAACATCTCATTCTTAATGGGGATTTTATCATAAGAAGATGCTACAGTTGGAGGAGGAGGACATCCTACAGTTATATCCTTACAAGTTGCTTGAGGGCAAGCAACATTTAGGGGGGGAGGACTGTAGTGTCCCAAAATTTTGTGGGACATTAAAGACTTTTGTTTTGCTTTAAGAGAAGAATAAATGGGTAGGAAAACCCATTGATAATAAAAATATGAATAAGGAACCCTTGTAATGTGAAAATGGGACAATAAAGAGCTGGATTTCACACCCCATGTGTGAAAAGAGACAATTTTCAGGTGGATAATTCTAGAAGAAGCCAAGTGACTGCGCAGATAGAGAAGATAAGATTCCCTTGGTGGGCCAGCGCAGTTTGCATGAGGAGGAGATCATTCTAGAGAGGAAACCTTAAGGTATGGGGCCCATGGAAAAGCACCTTTCACTTGTTTAAAATAAGAATGAAGTAGCCATTCTCATTCATGCTTTGATTATCATTTTGCTTGTCTTCTCAGACAAGAGCATTCTCCAACTGTTTAGCTGAGATGCAGTGCTGCTAGCACTGGGTGTTCCCGGGCGAGAATCTCATCTCTTCCATTGAGTAGCTCTTGGAAGAGCTTGTTCTTCATCTGCCCCATATTCTGGCTTGAGGCCAAAGCATTCCATTTAGCTCTAGCGCAGTCTCCATTGGTGGTTGAGTTGTGTTGCAGGGGAGGGTTCCTCAACATTACTTCCAGCATTGTATTTCAGAGGAGGGAGTCTCCATTCCTTTGGGAGATCAGTGAGGGAGTTTTTGATCTTCAATCCATCATCCTTGGCATCAGGCCAATAATTTCCATTAGCAGAAGAGCATCCCTCTTCCTTGACTGCGCAGTTTCTAGAGAGCATTTGCAGTGAGGGTTGCTACATTTCAGTGGGTAGTGAGATCTTCAATGAAAGGATCAGCCTTTCATTTGGAAGATTAATCAGAGGAGTTACATCATAGATTCCATCATCTTCAGCTAGGCTCCTCATATTTCCAGTTTCTATTGAGTTGTAGCAACTACCTAGCAACTCCGGCATTTTGGTAAAAATGCCATTTTGTCTAGTTTTCATCCAATCCCCTTAAGGGATTATTGTATTGTATTTTCAAGGGTTGAATCCTTTCTCCCCCTTCTCTATTTGAGCTACATTGTTGTATCATTCATATTCATGTATTTACTACCACAATACCTCCATAGACTGCACAGTCTTATTTGAGAATAAGATTATGCAAGCAGTGTTTTCTCCATTTCTATGCATATGTCTCATTGAGGCTCTTTACTTGTTTTGAGTAAGAGATTCCTTAAGAGTTTGTCTACATTTTCTGCTGCATATATATTTGAAGGCTTATTTCATCTTCTTATGACATGGCTCATTAGAAATAACACATTCATTTCATTTTTTGAGCAAAGTGTTGTTGTAGCCCTCTTCATTGGGCCTTTTTCTGAAGATATAGGTGAAGGAGGCTTGTATCAAGCTCCTAGAAGGATTTTTTTTTAGTCCACTTCAGGATTTCAGCTCCAGAAAGATATATTTAAAGGATCCCAGACCAAGGGTCAAATCCTGCTGCCTCCACTTCTGGAAAATGTGTTTTCCAGGCTTGGATTGATAGCCATTCCTACTATGGAATTTCACATACCTGTAGATAGAGTCTGCAAAGGGCCAGAAAGCCTCTAGATCTCACCCTTCTCTAGAAGGTGACATATCCGGTAAATGCCCCCGCAGTCCATCTCTGGCACAAACTTGTGATATTTCTGAAAAAGGGACATCACAGATTTAAAATAAAACAGGGCAGAAAATCAAAGTATTCAGGTCCGAAAATGGTGGGGAATACATGTCAAATGAGTTCATAGAATTTTGCAAGAAAGAAGGGATCAAGAAGAAAACAATTGTGACTTGTAAACCCAAGAAAAATGGATTATTGGAAAGGAATAACATGTCTACATTAGAATTTTCATGTGCCATGCTCCATGATCAAAAGGTGCCAAAGTTCCTTTGGGGAGAAGCAACTCATGGTGTCGTATATGTTAAAAATAGGGTTCCTCATCAAGCATTGGAAAATAATACCCCCAAATAATTTTTCATAGGTAACAAGCCAAACATTATCCATCTTCGTATCTTTGGATGCACCGTATATTTTCATGTGCCAAATGACAAAAGGAACAAGTTGGAGGCTACTGGAAGAAAATTTGTGTTTGTTGGTTATTGTGAAAATTCTAAAGTATATAGAATATATATATTTTGTCAAAGTGTTTCACTCTTGTATTTAATAGTATCACAAGGTGACTAATCACTGATTAGGTTTTGTATATGCTAAAAATAATATTCTATGCCTATCATTTACTTTCAGAGAAGAAAGGAAGACCCTGACTACTAAAGAGTCACGCAAGAAATCATCTTCCATTTCTACTACAACGAAGAAGGCAGGGTTGCTGAGTAAGTGTAGTAATGAGAAAAAATTCCATATTTCCCTTCATCCATGTCATCTATCCCCTTCTTACCTTTCATTTTCCTAAATTCTGGAATCTGATGCTCTGAATCCCACTTAAACCCCCAAGACCCAAATACATAACTATTGTGACTTATTTCTTTATGCTAAAGTCTTAAACTCTATTGTGAAAAGCTCTTCCCACCCACTAGAAATAGTGTCTTACATTATACCATGAAACCTATGTCTTTCCCCCACTTTGCAACCTGCAAGTTTAAATTTCCTTTTCTTAAGTCATTGCCGAAACACAAATCTCTACCGATGCAGTTTGGTAGGACCCATCACAACCTTTATACATGGCTAAAATCCCCATATAAACCTTTGAATTTCATAAGTTTCCTTACCTTTTGCCCTTTCGCACTTGCCAACTTTTAGTGTGTCGCATGGCGCACTTTTCACCATTTAAAACTTACCTATAAGCACCCACAATGTTGTGTCTTTCGTGATGTGATGTGATCGCAAGCGCACATCGCAAGTTTTAAAGGATTGATGTGAGAGGTAAATGTCAAAATCATCGATGGACGATATGCGATACGGTGGGGCCCGATCGCAATTGAAAATCACAAATTATAAAATAAAAATGGCGAGTGATAAATTTTAAGTTCAAAAAAGTGCGATGTGTGATATCAGGTGGGACCCGAGTGCAGATCGCAAATTGTAAATTTTATAAAACAAGTGCAAAGGAAAAATGTTAAGATCATCGATCTATGACATGAGGTGATGTGGCGGATGACATGGCATATGATGTGGTAGATGACCTGGCAGGGTGACGTGGCAATGACATGGCCATGGCCTGCATAACACGCATCATAAATATTAAATATTAAGTGCGAAAGGTAATTTTTAAACTTGTCGAGTTACGATGTGCGATGGGTGGGGCCAAATCGCAAGGTGCACATCGCAAGTTTTATAAGACATCATGAAGGAAAGTTAAAAAATAGCGATGGCGAAATGTGCCATTGGCTGGGATGCGATGTATCTCCAATCCAAGATCTAAAACTTTTTCAAGTCCGAGCGGACCCACTTGCTCCTCTCCCCATAAATTCTAGGTTAAATTCCCCGTATCTTCCCACTATATCCACCCTCCTCCGCACATCACACAGCCCACTATGTTTTCCAGCGCCCCCACTATATTCGAACTTTATCATGAGGGGGGGGGGGTGCAAAATGGGTGATATCCCATACCGCCCATCCAGCTAACGTGTCGCGCCCAGGGCTCTTCCACACCCCCTCTCCTAAAACTTCTTACCACTTTCACCCCCCTCCGGAAAGCCTTTACACTATTTCACAAAACCGTTGCACCTTTATTACCATTGCATGCACTTCCCACACCACAATTTCACTCATGTTGTCTGTTTGAAGTCACATCCCTTTCCCGCTCCACAAAACATTGTGCCATAAATGGTCGGGTCGTTAACCAACAGACCCACGCCACTTCCACACCTCCGCATTACTATTAAATAGACAAATGTCGGCAAGTAATATTAAATAGATCGTGAATTTCAAAAAAAAACTGTCAGTACTGTGTGAAACCGGATTACAGGGCTCCTCTAGATTGTTAACCCTGGTTACTGTTCCCTGCTGTTATACCCCTTCCCAATTTTGATCCATTATCATTTCCCTTCTCAAATTCCCCTCTTTGTTTTCCCTTTCTCTATTGCAAGTTTGTGAAAGAAACTCATTGAGTAAAATGCCTCCAAAGCTAGATCAATAGCCTTATAATCTGATGTTCTACCCATAAGTGGACCTGGATCGCTTGGCTCTAGCAGAAAAAGATTAAAAAATTCATGAAACAGAATCTGAGTCTAATTTTTTTTATGTTTACTTCTAGTTTGAGGACCAATTCCTCGAAGGAACATATGACCTTAGCCTATGGGAGACCCAGTTGCCCCTTTACATCTTCTCAAAGACCCATAGTTTCCCAGAGTTCATCAGGAAGTGCCGGAGTTGTTATGATATTAACCACATGACCATAGTCACCCCATCGGGAGAAATCCTGTTTGCAATCAATGCCCAATCCATCCAGTAGATGATGCAAGCCCTCACTCCTGAACAAGTAGTCCCTTTCTCATATGAAGTCCTCAAAGAACTTTATCATAATCTTGACCCTGCTAGTAGATCCAAAACCTTGTAGTTTTCCATGACCCTTGATACCCCAATGCCTGCAAAGAAACCTCCTTATCCCTCATCTACCTTTTCTGATAGGACCCAGCACATTATGTATGTTTTATCTTATTTGTTAGGTTATCAAAATGATCAGTGGGTAGAGGAAGCTATGATAGGTTTCTTTTCCACTCTTTCCCCAGGGGCTAAACCCACAGTCATGTTCAACTATGCTCAATTTCTTGTAGAGGCAATTCATGAGAAGTTTTTAAAGTTTTATAAAGAGGAAGTTTTCAAATACTCTTCTCTGTTGGTATATATATTTGTCCATTTCTAGTATAGAAGGTTTCAGTTTCAGATGTCCAAGGCAAATGAAGATAATGAGCCCAAATCTGTCATATTCTAGACTACCCTATTATTAAAAGATCAAAAGGACTTTACATACAAGGAGTTTGTGGATTCATTTGTGCATCCAGCCATCAGCACACTCAATGATGCAGCAGAGCCCAAGATAAATGAGAAAATCAGAAAAATCATGCAACTAACAGAACGAGTGAAGACAGTAGATTGGTATTTGTATCAAAACTACACAGAGATTCGATTCTATGGAAGTGAGCTAGCTCCCTACAAACTGCCAAAGTTACTCTCCATGAGGGTCTTTGCATTGGAATACATAAGGTAAAATATAAATGCAGATGAGCTCCACTTTGTCTCTACAAAAAAGAAGACTCAGTTTAGGATCAAATCACAAATTGGACCCTTCATCTGCAACAGTAGATCAACCAGAGAGGAAGAATAAAAGATGTTGAAAGAGATGGGTTTCAACCACGGTTTCACTTGGTCTTATGACCCTGTAGGGATCATCTCCAGGAAGAGGGTGGAAATCAATTCCACGCCCTATGTTCAGACACACAGGCCTTCAATTGAACAATATGCCAATCAAACAGAATGGGTAGCTTTTACCCTCCATGAAGAGGAAGAACTAGTGTTCTCCACTCTAGGTGTCCAGTCCCCAACATCACAAGGAAGGGAGAATGCAGAAGCAAGAGAATATAAGGGGAAAGAGAAAGAAAAAGAGATAGGGATCAAAAGACAAAGAGGGGATCAGTCACCTTCAGTGATTGATACCTCAAGTAGAGAATTCAAAATCAGATATAGGAAGAGGGCCTGAGTACATATGGATATTGATCAAGGAGGGGAATCAGGGCAATAAACAATGGTTCATATTGCAGACACCCCTGGAACATCTCCAGTGGGTGGTCAAACAATGCCCTCCCTTGCATCTACTACCACAACATCTCTGCAATAGCAGGCCTTACAGGAATCTACTTCCAAACCTACCATAGAAGGTTAAGAAAGATCAGTTTATGATACATCAAGGAAATAAAATTGAGAAATGAGGTGTTGAAGACCAAAAATTACAACCAATTCTGGAAGCAGAACCCAAGATCACAAAGTAGGCTACTGTCTGCTTTTGACACTGAGAATAAAAGGATGCAGATGGAATTTCTAGAAGCTTTGGTCCCACAACCACAAGGAACAGGAGATTACAAGAAGGTATCATTTGAATTTAATGCTAGGGACATCCATCCCATTGATCAGATGGAATTACAAAAATATATTGGAGAGATGGTGGCCTCCACCTTGACAAGTAATGCTATGAGATTTTCAAAGCTTCAGATATCCTTATCCAATGCTCAATCACAACTCAGGATAGAAAGGATATCTGCCATGGCTAAATACTCAAGGATTAAGTCTTTAGAAGATTTAATAGTGAATTTTGGTCATGACTCGACCAATGTTCAAGCTGTTGAGGAGGTTTTGAAGAAGAAGAATGTTGATATAGAAGCCCTCAGGAAGCAACTCAAGATGCCAGTAATAGAATATCCCCTGGCCAAAGGCATTGAGGAAGAGGAATCATAGAAGGTAGAGCTATTAAATTTGGGTGTAGAATAAGCTACTCAAATCAAACAGATGGAGAATGAGATGGAGAAACTATTGAAAGAGAAAGGAGAGGCAGCTCGAGGTACACTCATCCCAGTGGAAGCTACCCCCATCTCAACAATTCAATCAGTTTTTCCCACAGCTACTGGTACACCTAGTATGGCAGACCAAATGTCAAAATACATGGAAAGCATGACCCTACAGTCACAAGAGATCCAGAAATTGGAAGCACAAATTGGCATCCTAAAAGATCAAAAGCTAGGACTGAAACTGCCCACAAGATAAACAAGAAGCAGATCGAGAGATTGGAGAAGGTAGAGAAGGAATTTGTAGATAGCAACATTCTAGGCCAAATGAAGTTGATAATCTGGGGTAGTATCATTAAGTCAGTGGAAGAAATGTGGCGCCCCATCAACATCATTTTTGAACAAAAAGAGTTCGTGGAAAAATGTGTCGTGGACATTGATAAAGAAAATCAAGAATTAGGAAACATGCCAAAAACAACCCCTAAGATTATAGAATTCCTGAACTCTAAGACTAGCTATGAGCTTGAAGTGCTAGATGTACCAGACATAACAAAAACCATAGTAGAAGTGAAGAGGATCCTCACTAAGAGAAATTTAGTAAGGAAATTGGAGGAGAAATGTCATGAGTTGGACATGGCCGTTAGCAGATTCCTGAACAAGATTGAACCCCTGATAGCAAAAGGATTGCCCTCAATTTTTGTGATTAATAATAAGTTGATCCAAAGGGAAGATTATATGATCAAACTCAAAGAAACAACTAAGGATGTCACCAAATTCACTACCATCCAAGGAAGAGTGACCGGTAAAGTTATTTGGGATCTCTTGAGTAATGACATCTTTATTCAACATGAGCTAAAGCATTTCTTCCTTACTAGACCAACTTTCAACAAATACACAGAGGTGGATGAAGTATACCGACAAGTTATAAGCACAAAAATCCCCAGCCAAAGAGAGCGGAATAGATTATGCACATTTCAAGATTGAAAAGGCACAATATACACATCAACACAACCACCGGTTGATTAGTAGTTCCAACAGCACATCCTCCTTTATGATCTATGCAGTGGAGGCCCAAAGAGGGAGCCATATGTCAGAACCATCATGTGTTGTCTCCTTGCAACCATCTCAGCCACCTCCAAATCATTTTTTGGATTCACGAAGAGCCGCCTGAGTTTTTACATTCTTGAAGAGTTACCGACATTAATTCTACAGGCGGTGTTGTCAGAGATTTTCTTTATTCGGGCCTTGCATGGCCACACTTGTCCAATTTCATTTTGTTTGTAATAAATGAATTTTTCCAGAGTATATTAGGGCAAACCGGCTTAGTTTTTAGTTAAAAACTGCTAGAATTCTCATTATCAAGGGTTGGATGTTTTAGCACCTGTACTGTAAGAAATACTATTGGAGCATTGTAATTTTGGAGGTGGATATCGATAATCAAAGACTGGTTACAGGATTATTCATCTGTGTTAAAATGGTGATGTGTTTCTTCTTTGTTTAAATTTTTATGTTGTTTTCTCTACTGTGTATCTACTCATCTAATTGTAAATCAGAAATTTTAGATTAAGATTCACTATTGGAGCGCCTTAATTCTGTCTGCAATTACAATCTGAATGTTTTCTGCTGAATTTTGATTCAATAATTCTTAATTTCTCTTAAGTCACTATTGAACCTTACTGTTTCTTTCACCTTAGAATTCATACAGCTCTTAAGATCCATTTAGCACAATTATCTTGCCCTGTGATTTGCTCTTTATTTTGATGTCCCATTCCAGCCTTTGACTCCATCGCCCAATGGAATAGCTTTTGCAGCCCTATCTATCCAACCACACAATCAATCAAACAAACAACCCCCACCACTATAACTAGCCTAACATCTGCAACTATAACCCTCAAGCTAAATCATAAATCATAAAACATAGAGAGCCCTCTCTAAGTCTAGGAAGGCTAGGTCCTGGACTCCAAGTGGTTTGAGGTTGTCCTCCGTTTTTTGTTCTTGCCAATATTACAAATTACAAAGGGATAACATAGTGGCGACCATAATGGGGAATTATT
Organism: Pinus albicaulis; assembly: GCA_034641835.2. Lineage (NCBI taxonomy): Eukaryota > Viridiplantae > Streptophyta > Pinopsida > Pinales > Pinaceae > Pinus > Pinus albicaulis. The sequence continues at coordinate 477,499,060 of CM076584.1, forward strand.
GAAAAACTTAGTATTTCATCAAAAATCAGAAACCCCAGTCGAGACACTGTGGGATTTAAGTATTTTCCACAGATTGGTTTTTTGTAAAAATATTCATCCTATTGGTGCTTTGGGTCTAAATTATGGCTTCCATAATAATATTTACCATATCCCATCCTAACCCAAATCCCCCTGCAATAGTTGAAAACCCAGAGAAAATCCTAAGAAGAACTCCCCGATCTGAGGATCCAACTATTAGCAAGCTTATTCACAAAGAAATTTCCCTTCCTGAAAACTTTGCAACCTTGCAGGATATCCAGTTTGACTTACACTTTGAGCAAAGCTTGTTCAGAACCAAATCCCAGAATTGGATAGACCAAGCAGTTTTTGATCCATCCACCTTACAGAAAATTCCATTTGGGGAAGCCTCTACCTCCAATCAAACTGATTTCAACTTCTCCAACACTTTGACTACCTTCAAGGTCTGGTAACAGATCTCACCTTAACTATTGATGATGCTTATCTTCAGCAGTCTGTAGAATTATCTGCTATGACTGTGTCATCTCCTTCTGTCATTTCCAAATCTACTCCGCCTCAATTAAATTTCTCAAGTGTATCGATAGCTCCTACAATTTCCTTGAACCTTACCCACCAGAGTGCCCAAATCACCACTCATACACCCATTTTACACCCTCCTCCATTTAACCCTCCACCTCCCTTGGTAAACCCTCCTCTCATCAACTCTCCTTGGGTTCCCCCACCACAAATCATGGCAGTCTTGTATGCTCCATTAGTGCTACCATAACCTATGGTGCCTATTCCACATGGTTATCAATCCAAAATCCCACATTTTGATGGAACTAGTCCTGAAACTGCTTAACAACATGTGGAAAAAATGAATGATGCTTTTGAATACCAAGAGATAAAGGATGAAACTATCAAAATGAGAATGTTTGCTCAAACTTTATGGGGAGAAGTAAAAAAATGGTTCAAAGGCTTTACCCCTAATAGTGTCCATGACCTCTAGGCCCTTCACTAGCTGTTCATAAATAAATGGGAAGTTAAGAAAAATCCTCTCCAAATCCTGTCAGAATATGAAAACATCAAAAGAAATGCAGGAGAGAGTGTCCAAGATTACTGCACTAGATTCAAAAGTATATACAATGCCCTCCCTCCTCACATGAAACCCCCACAAGGCTTAGCCCTAATGAAATTTTCAGATGGTTTCGACCCAGAGATGGCTTATCAGCTGAGATAAAAAGATCCAGCCACATTGGAAGATATGCAGAGGAGTGCAGTAGGTGTGGAAGCAAACCTAATTGCAAAAAGGGCTAGGATGAGAAGTGAGAAGCGAGTCACTATTAGGGAAGATCCTGTAGCCTCCACTTCCAATGCCAAGAGTGATAGTCTGATGAGAACCATGGAGAGAATGATGGAGAGAATCAACTTGAATGAGAGAGTTGTCCCTAGGGAAAATTAGCCAGCTCCTCAAAATAGAAACCAAAACTTTAGAAGAAACCCCCCTCAAATAAGATAGAGAGAACAAAGAGGACCTGACCAGCAAATTAGGCCTCCATTCCAAGAAAACTATGCTGATGAGGATGAGGGGGTGGTTGAGGAAATAGAAGAAAGTCAAATTAATCGGATGGGAATTAACGATGAAGATATTGTTTTCCTCACCGAAGAAGAACAAGATGTATTTTCTTCAACTCAAACTGCAGTAGAATTTGAAGAGTCTGAATATTATAAAAAAGGATTCAACAATTCCATTATGGAGGTGCATAGACAATATAACCTCCGAAGCAAGAAAAATTCAAATATCCCCAAGAGAAAGAACTTAGAAAACTCTGCTACCAAGGCCCCTGAAGTTTATCCCAAGAAAATAGCAGAAAGTTCCAAGAAAGTTACAAAAACAGCTGGAAATAATGATTTAGAAAGTAGCAATAAGAGACGAGCAGTAAGCCCTAGCAAAAATTTTCCAGTTGATATCCCTAATACAATTCAACAATCTGAAATGGCTGCAAAAATATTGCTTAAGAAGAGTGATTCAAATCTTCCAAATACACAGACACCATTCAGCATCGAGAATGAAATTTCCAAAATAAAAATCTTTGTCCCTCTCACTGAATTGGTAAACCAAGATGTATATAGGTCCCAAATCCTAAAAGCACTGAACATAGGATAAATCATTGATATTTTCAATCTAAATGATGACAAACGTAAACTTTTGTTTGGGCCGGAAGTAGAGGGAAAATTCCAAGAGGGAGGTGTTCCCCCATTTTATCTCAATTTGAATATTCATGATAAAATTCTCCATAATGCCATGATATACTCAGGTGCATCTCATAATTTCATGCCAAAGGTCGTTATGGAGAAACTTGGCCTGGAGATAACTAGACCCTACAAAGACCTGTACTCATTTGACTCCAGAAAAGTTAAATATTTTGGCCTCATCAAAGATATTTGTATTACATTAGCCCAGATACCAACCAAGAGTCTAGTGATGGACATAGTGGTGGCTGACATCCCTCCCAAATATGGTATGCTTTTATCACGTACATGGGGAACCAAGCTTTCAGGTACTCTCTAAATGGATATGACTTATGCTACCATACTAGTTTTTGGCCAACAAGGGAGATTATACAGGGAAACTCTAATGAAATACATGGTGAGAAGTCAGGAAAAGCCTCATAACTACCCCTTGTATTCTTTCCACTCTGATCTTGATTCATTTATTCTTTACAATGATGTAAATATTAATGAGCAAGTAATTGAAGGAGAAGAAAACCATAAGAAAGAACAATTAGTCCAAATGGAAATTGTGCAACACAAGTCTGAAAATGAACCCTTTTGGAACATGAGTTTTGATGGTTCATGTGGCAAAGTTGGCTCTGGAGCAGGTGTGTGGGTATGCAATACTAAAAATAACTACGCAGAAGAGCATTCTTACAAGATAAAATTTCAGTGTACCAACAATATAGCAGAATACGAGGCACTCCTTTTGGGTTTACAACTGCTGAAGAAACTAGGTGCCAAGAGAATATCTATGCATGGGGATTATGAGCTGATAATTAAATAAATCATGGGAGAGTATTCAGCTAAGCATCCCAGAAAAAGAGCATATAGGAATGCTGCCCTTGACATCTTGAAAACATTTGAATAATATGACCTTGTTGCAGTACCAAGGAACCAAAATATTTTGGCTAATGGGTTAGAATTTTCAGCCAGCACTTTTCAATTACCTCACCCCAACAAATAGTATACAGTGCAGGTTAAACGATGCCCAGCAATCCCTAACAATATGAGATATTGGAAAGTTGATGCAGCCTTGGCTACGTTTACCCACTTCTACACATATAAAAATTCCATACTCATAATGTTGTGGAATTTTTCTTTCTATATATTCAATGACACCCTCTTAATCCAAACTATGCATATAAAATTTAATTATGCATACCCACATCTATTTGAACCCAAATATATGGTGACTTTTCACGCGGAAGATTTTCTTCTTTACTTAAAACCTACGGTTAAAACCATAATAAAATTCACTTCATGAATATCGAATCAACATTTGACTTTGGTTAAAAATACCAAAAATGCCAACAAATAATAATATAAAATTTCGAGGCCACAGCTTAATACTCAACTATCCACCAACAATCTATCCACTTCTTTCATCCAACGATAGACACAAACCCAAAATGAAATGCTTCTAATCCAATGAATATTGCATTACATCAAACACGATGTTTAAGGTTTTAACTCTATGCGAAATGGGTGGTTTCGTGGTGCTACGTGTCAGCCCACAACCACTATTGCATGCTTTCAAAGATTAATGCCTTCCCTCTCAAAGTTGTGAGATAAAACCTCTTACCATTTTGTAAATCCACTTCAAGGTTTCATTGTGCTATCGATTTTGGTTCTACTCACTGATTTCTGGCCTCGTTCAATTTGTGGTTTTTGATAGAACCAAGTTTAAATCCAATATGGAATTCACCAGCGACCATGTTGAATTATGATATACAATATTTCATTGACTGAGATCTTTTCTCAGGTTCTCTCTTTAAATTCTGACCGCATACAAATTATCTGCAGTCATTTGTTTGCTCCTGTTTACAATGCAATCTAGAATTTGAAGATTTTGGGTTTGTAACAATTCTATTTCCATCCTCTACAAATGCAATAAAAAACCCAAATGGGAACTACAAACCATTGATACCTTAATCCCAATTGTGACATCAACTTGCAGATCTCACTTCACTGTTTATACACAGCATTACATCAAAATTTTGTGCCTTCTCTTCATGTTTTCAATCTGAAATCAAATTCTTAAGTGAACACACTAATATGCTCTCAACAAATAGATATTCCCACTCTATTACTCTGTCATTAATTATTCAGATTAAAACACACGAATTTCTACTCAGCCACTCCTTCAACAAAATTCATTCATCGGGATTTTATTGTGAATCATTTAAATGCAATCCATCAGCTTTCCAAAAGGAATCTATCAAATTCCTTGTGAATTCGATTCCTTCTCTGGTTCTTCTAAAATACCCTGCACACTTAAATTATACAAATGATCTGGTACAAACATACATTTATAAATGCATTAACACATCAAACTGTATACAAACTTAGAAATTTGAGTTCTCTGTTTTAATTCTCAATATATACACATAATTGTTCTTCTGGCCTGATTTTATAATCAGTGGCCTCTTCTCTAAATTTCTCGTAGGCTCAAAGCAATTCCTATCTGTTTGTACTGAATCTCTCCTCTACCTACTTTTTTTTATGCCTTTGAGGCTTATAATATATAAAAATGTTTCTGAACCCAATTATGGTTGCAGATCCTCTATTTCCTCAACAAATTCCTAAGAATCCTCTTTAATCCTAAAATCTCTACTTAATCCCTAAGGACTCTCATAAATCCCCAGATTCATGAAACTAATTCTAATTTGGAAAATACAATTAATTCTCAAATCTATCTCTCATATTCTCTTTCAAGAACATTTACAAAAATCCTCTCAATATTAATTAATCCTATTTTAAAATATTAAAATCACTCAACTCATTCCAATTTCATAGAAATACAAGACCCCCTATATAAATTAAATTAAAATTAATTTGCTGAGTTGGATGCTCCTACATCAGATTCCCAAAGTAGAAATTAATCATGATCTCCCGATCATGTGCTTCCAACTTTTAGCCTCCTGGATCCCATACATTGTTTTGCTGCTGTCCATAAGTTGCATTATTCTTTAGCTGCACTTTTCCAGGCTTCCATATTTTATTCTGCATCTTCCCACTAGCTATGATTTCACAGTATTTTCTTGTATTTTCTTTATTATTGTTACTTTTCTTTCTTGCTGCTATCTTTTCTAAGACACCTTCATCATCAACCTCCTTATACTTTAAATCTCTATGTCCAATTTATCTTCTGTCTGGAAATTACTCTACCTTTTGTTGTTGCTTCCAATTTCTGCTACAAATATTCTTGTAGATTTTGCTCCAAATATTGTTGCTTTAGATATTTCTATATATGTTGCTCTTGTTGCTGCCTCCAATTATTCCTGAATATCTCTTAAGATATCTCCCTTTGAAACATTCTTCTTATGTTCACTACCTTATTTTTCCTTTCCCTTGACAACCTTCAGTGATTGTCTTTCATCTCCTTGATTGATTCTGGAAATCAAATCAAATTCCTCAAACATTGTATCTTCATCCTTTATCAGAATAGAATTATGATTCTCCATCACTGTGGAAGTTCTAAAAGTATACCCTACAATCTTCGCTTAGCCAATCGGACAAGCCAACTCCTCCTTGTCATCAATAATAAAAATTTCTTTCATATGAGACATGACTATCTCACCTTCCTTCGAATTTATGAGTTCCTTCTTCTGCAACAGTTCATCTTCATTAAAGACAACTCCAAGAGATGGATTGTCTTCTGCAACACCTGTAAACACGGTCAAATTATCAATTTCAAAATCACAATACCCAATGGTCTCATTTGATGATCCAGTCACCAAATCTTATTCTAGCAGTTCCAAGTCTCTTCCAGGACTCAAAAAATCTTCATTGTATTTATTTCCAGCTTCCAAGGTTATATCCATGGTTCCAATCACCATGATATAATGATGATCCTCCACTATGTTTTCATCTAACATAGTTTCCCTTTCATTAGATTCTCTGACATTTTCCATTTGTTGTCCTTCTTTGCCTGCATAATTAACACATGAATTATCAGTATTAAGAATACAAGGTCTCAATGCCTCTTCCTCCTCTGGAAACATTTCAGTATGCTTCTTTGAGTTTTTGTTTAATTCCTTTATCAACACATCAGTATGCTGATTTAAATTCTCCATGAGACTGTCATCTAGTCTCTCCTTCTTATCATCTGTTTCAAGAATGTCTCTCTCCTCTGGTTCACAATAATGAACTTCTTCAATTTTCTGAATCATTATTACATCCTTATCCTCTGTTTCTTGACTGTCATTCATGAAAATTTCTTTGTATTTCACATTTAGCAATTTATCCTGAGTATAGATCCTCTGCTTTTCCAACTCTCTTCTTTGAAGATCTAACTTTCTATATAACTCAACAATTTCAATTGGGGTAGAATTTGGAAACTTCACACGACTTTCAATACCTTCACTTGTTGTTGACCAATCATCAGATGGCCCCTCTTCCTCTGCTTCAATACTCTAGTGTTTATTCCCATGAGACCCCTCTATCTCCTTTTGTTTCTAAGATCTTGTTATCTCAGCATCATTCTGAATAGAATTCAGACTCAAATTCTTGTCCTTAACAAACTTCAAAGTTTGTTCAACATCCTGTGATGTACCTTCAATCATGCACAAATGATTACTTTTAAAAACACAAGACCTTTCAGTCTCGTTTTCTTCTTCAAGCATTTCTCCTTGAACATATTTTCATGTGGAATCCTCAAATTCTATCCTTGACTCAAAAAATCTGAGTTCTTCCTTCCATAAGGCAATCTCCTTCTACCTCCACTTCATTTGTAATGGGTGCCAAATTACCTTCTTTCCCTTCAATGGAAAGATCCATCCTCCTCTCTGGTTTTCCTCTTCTTGTAGCAGCTTCATCAATACATCAAGTCTTGCTTTTATGTTAGCAAGTTGTCTGTCAAGCTCCTCTTGACTCATCAACTTTATGTCACCTAAAATGGCATCTTCCTTATTCTCTTTATGGTATTATTTATAACCTCTTCTTTGATCCTCCATGATCATCTTCTTCATCTCTATGAGCTTCTCACTCACTATGAGTTGCACTAAGCCTCTGCAACAACAAGTCCTCCCTGTTGCCACTTACCTCACCAATCCCCTCTCTGGACTTGGTCTTTTGGCAAACACTGGTTCTCTATCTCTGGAACCTCTTGAGCACTCTCTTCTGCTCTCTCTAGGCTTATATCCTCAACTCACCTTCTCTTGAGAACACTTCAGCTATTCTCCCTATCCAACCTTTAGCTGGAATATTAGGTTCAGTGCCATCATCATCAAAATCTTTGTCTTCATCTTGTCTGCAACCAGAATTCTCCAATCACAATCTTCAAACCAGATTAAAATTTTCTCACCTTCAAGATCTCTGCATGTCCTTGTCCTCTTCATTGATAGTACTCTAAATGTGTTGTTCTCATGTATTTATGCAATTACCTGTTACACATCAATTCTGTATTTCTGATGCTTACCAGATTTAGAATCCGATCTCCTCTTATTTTTCCCATCACACATGCATTTTAAAAAAAATCTTTAATTTTCAAAAGAACTTTTCTAGCTCTGATACCAAAATTATGTAGCCTTAGCTGCATTTACCCACTTGTACGCATATAAAAATGCCATACTCATTGTTCTCGGGAATTTTTCTATCTATAAATTCAATGACACCCTCTTAATCCAAACTATGCATATAAAATTTAATTATGCATACCCACATCTATTTCAACCCAAATATATAGTGACTTTTCACGCAGAAGCTTTTCTTCTTTAATTAAAACCTACGGTTAAAACCATAATAAAATTCACTTCATGAATATTGAATCAACATTCGACTTTGGTTAAAAATACCAAAAATGCCAACAAATAATAATATAAACTTTCGGCCCACAGCTTAATACTCACTTATCCACCAACGATCTATCTGATTCTTTCATCCAACGATAGATGCAAACCCAAAATGAAATGCTTCTAATCCAACGAATATCGCATTCCATCAAACACGATGTTTAAGGTTTTAACTCTATGTAAAATGGGTGGTTTCGTGGTGCTATGTGTCAGCCCACAACCACTATCGTGTGCTTTCAAAGATTACTACCTTCCCTCTCAAAGTTGTGCGATAAAACCTCTTACCATTTTGTAAAACCACTTCAAGGTTTCACTGTGCTATCGATTTTGGTTCTACTCACCAATTTCTGGCCTCGTTCAATTCGTGGTTTTTAATAGAACCAAGTTTAAATCCAATATGGAATTCCCCAGCGACCATGCTGAATTATGATATACAATCTTTCATTGACTGAGATCTTTTCTCAGGTTATGTCTTTAAATTCTGACCGCATACAAATTCTTTGCAATCATTTGTTTTCTCCCGTTTACAACGCAATCCAGAATTTGAAGATTTTGGGTTTGTAACAATTCTATTTCCATCTTGTACAAATGCAATAAAAAACCCAAATGGGTAACTACAAACCATCGATACCTCAATCCCAATTGTGACATCAACTTGCGGATCTCACTTCACTATTTATACACAACATTACATCAAACTGTTGTGCCTTCTCTTCACGTTTTCAATCTGAAATCAAATTCTCAAGTGAACACACTAATATGATCTCAACAACCAGAGATTCCTACTCTATTACTCTGTCATTAATTATTCAGAGTAAAACACAGAAATTTCTACTCAGCCACTCCAACAAAATTCATTCATCATGATTTTATTGTGAATCATTCAAATGCAATCACTCAGCTTTCCAAAAGGAATCTATCAAATCCCTTGTGAATTCGATTCCTTCTCTGGTTCTTCTAAAATACGCTGCACACTTAAATTATACAAATGATCTGGTACAAACATACATTTATAAATGAATTAACACATCACACTTTATACAAAATCATAAATTTGAGTTCTCTGTTTTAACGCTCAATATATACACAGAATTGTTCTTCTGGCCTGATTTTCTAATCAATGGCCTTTTCTCTAAATTTCCCGTAGGCTCAAAGCAATTCCTATCTGTTTGTCCTGAATCTCTCCTCTACCTATATTTTTTTATTCCTTTGAGGCTTAAAATATATAAAAATGTTTCTGAACCCAATTATGGTTTCAGATCCTATATTTCCTCAACAAATTCTTAAGAATCCTCCTTAATCCTAAAATCTTTACCTAATCCCTAAGGACTCTCATAAATCCCCGGATTCAAGAAACTAATTCTAATTCAGAAAATACAATTAATTCTCAAATCTATCTCTCATATTCTCTTTCAAGAACATTTACAAAAATCCTCTCAATATTAATTAATCCTATTTTAAAATATTAAAATCACTCAACCCATTCCAATTTCATAGAAATAAAAGACCCCCTATATCTATTAAATTAAAATTAATTTGCTGAGCTGGATGCTCCTGCATCAGACTCTCAAAGTAGAAATTAATCATGATCTCCTGATCATGTGCTTCCAAATTTTAGCCTCCTGGATCCCATACTTTGTTTTTCTGTTGTCCATAAGTTGCATTATTCTTTAGCTGCACTTTTCCAGGCTTCCATATTTTATTCTGTATCTTCCCGCTAGCTATGCTTTCACAGTATTTTCTTGCATTTTCTTTATTGTTGTTACTTTGCTTCCTTGTTTCTGTCTTTTTATGAGACACCTTCACCATCAACCTCCTTATACTTTCAATCTCTATGTCTAGTTTATCTTCTGTCTAGAAATTACTCTGCCTTTTGTTGCTGCTTCCAATTTCTGTTGCAAATATTCTTGTAAATTTTGCTCCAAATACTGTTGCTTTAGATATTGCTATAGATTTTCCTCTTGTTTCTGCCTCCCAAGATTCCTAAATATATCTTAAGATATCTCCCTCTGCAACATTCTTCTTATGTTCACTACCTTCTTTTTCCTTTCCCTTGACAACCTTCAGTGATTGTCTTTCATCTCCTTGATTGATTCTGGAAATCAAATCAAATTTCTCAAACACTGTATCTTCATCCTTTATCAGAATATAATTCTGATTCTCCATCACTGTGGCAGTTCTAAAATTCTATCCTACAGTCTTCTCTTGGCCAATAGGACAAGCCAACTCCTCCTTGTCATCAATATTAACAAGTTCCTTCATATGAGACATGACTGTCTCACCTTCCTTGGAATTTATGAGTTCCTTCTTCTACAATAGTTCATCTTCATTCAAGACAACTCCAAGATATGGATTGTCTTCTACAACACCTGTAAACACAGTCAAATTATCAATTTCAAAATCACAATACCCAATGGTCTCATTTGATGATCCAGTCACCAAATCTTCTTCTAGCAGTTCCAAGTCTCTTTCAGGACTCAGAAAATCTTCACTGTCTTTCTTTCCAGCTCCCAAGGTTATATCCATTGTTCCAATCACCATGATATAATGATGATCCTCCACTATGTTTTCATCTAACATAGTTTCCCTTTCATTAGATTCTCTGACATTTTCCATTTGTTTTCCTTCTTTTCCTGCATAATTAACACATGAATTATCAGTATTAAAAATATAAGGTCTCAATGCCTCTTCCTCCTCTGGCAACATTTCAGTATGCTTCTTTGAGTTTTTGTTTAATTCCTTTGTTAGCACATCAGTATGATGATTTAAATTCTCCATGATACTGTCAGCTAATCTCTCCTTCTTATCATCTGTTTCAAGAATGTCTCTCTGCTCTGGTTCACAATAATGAACTTCTTCAATTTGTTGAATCACTCTTACATCCTTATCCTCTATTTCCTGAGTATCATTCATGAAATTTTTTTTGTCTTTCACATTCAGCAATTTATCCTGAGTATAGATCCTCTGCTTTTCCAACTCTCTTCTTTGAAGATCTAACTTTCTATATAACTCAACAATTTCAATTGGGGTAGAATTTGGAAACTTCACACGACTTTCCATACCTTCACTTGTTGTTGACCAATCATCAGATGGCCCCTCTTCCTCTGATTAAATACTCTGGTGTTTATTCCCATGAGACGCCTATGTCTCCTTTTGTTTCTAAGATCTTGCAATCTATTCAGATTCAACTTCTTGTCCTTAACAAACTTCAAAGTTTGTTCAACATCCTGTGATGTACCTGCAATCATGCACAAATCATTACTTTTAAAAACACAAGACCTTTCAATCTCATTTTCTTCTGCAAGCATTTATCCTTGAACATATTTGCATGTGGAATCCTCAAATTCTATCCTTGACTCAAAAAATCTGAGTTCTTCCTTCCATAAGGCAATCTCCTTCTGCCTCCTCTTCATTTGTAATGGGTGCAAAATTACCTTCTTTCCCTTTAGTGGAAATATCCATCCTCCTCTCTGGTTTTCCTCTTCTTGTAGCATCTTCATCAATACCTCAAGTCTTGCTTTTATGTCAGCAAGTTATCTGTCAAGCTCCTCTTGACTCATCAACTCTATGTCACCTAAAATGACATCTTCTTTATTCTCTTTATGGCATTCTTTAGAACCTCTTCTTTGATCCTCCATGATCATCTTCTTCATCTCTATGAGCTCCTCACTCACTATGAGTTGCACTAAGCCTCTGCAACAACAAGTCCTCCCTGCTGCCACTTACCTCACCAATCCCCTCTGGAATTGGTCTTTTGGCAAGCACTAGTTCTCTATCTCTGGAACCTCTTGAGCACTCTCTTTTGCTCTCTCTAGGCTTATATCCTCAACTCACCTTCTCTTGAGAATACTTCCGTTGTTCTCCCTATCCAACCTTTAGCTGGAATATTAGGTTCACTGCCATCATCATCAAAATCTTTTTCTTCATCTTGTGTGCAACCAAAATTCTACAATCACAATTTTCAAACCAGATTAAAATTTTCTCACCTTCAATATCTCTGCATGTCTTTGTCCTCTTCATTGATAGTACTCTGAATGTTTTGTTCTCATGTATTTCTGCAATTACCTATTACACATCAACTCTATATTTCTGATGCTTACCAGATTTAGAATCTAATCTCCTCTTATTTTTCCCATCACGCATGCATTTTAAAAAAAATACTTAATTTTAAAAAGAGCTTTCCCAACTATGATACAAAAATTATGCAGCCTTGGCTGCATTTAGCCACTTGTATGCATATAAAAATTCCATACTCATTATGCTCGGGAATTTTTCTTTCTACAAATTCAATGACACCCTCTTAATCCAAACTATGCATATAAAATTTAATTATGCATACCCACATCTATTTCAACCCAAATATATAGTGACTTTTCACGTGAAAGCTTTTCTTCTTTACTTAAAACCTACGGTTAAAACCATAATAAAATTCACTTCATGAATATCGAATCAACATTCGACTTTGGTTAAAAATACCAAACATGCCAACAAATAATAATATAAACTTTCGGCCCACAGCTTAATACTCACTTATCCACCAACGATCTATCCGCTTCTTTCATCAAATGGTAGACGCAGACCCAAAATAAAATGCTTCTAATCCAACGAATATCGCATTCCATCAAACATGATGTTTAAGGTTTTAACTCTATGCGAAATGGGTGGTTTAGTGGTGCTATGTGTCAGCCCACAACCACTATCGCGTGCTTTCAAAGATTACTGCCTTCCCTCTTAAAGTTGTGCGATAAAACCTCTTACCACTTTGTAAAACCACTTCAAGGTTTCACTGCGCTATCGATTTTGGTTCTACTCACCAATTTCTGGCCTCGATCAATTCATGGTTTTTAATAGAACCAAGTTTAAATCCAATATGGAATTCCCCAGCGACCATGCTGAATTACATACAAATTCTCTGCAATCATTTGTTTGCTCCCGTTTACAACAAAATCCAGAATTTGAAGATTTTGGGTTTGTAACAATTCTATTTCCATCTTCTACAAATGCAATAAAAAACCCAAATGGGTAACTACAAACCATCTATACCTCAATCCCAATTGTGACATCAACTTCCAGATCTCACTTCACTATTCATACACAACATTACATCAATCTGTTGTGCCTTCTCTTCACGTTTTCAATCTGAAATCAAATTCTCAAGTGAACACACTAATATAATCTCAACAAACAGAGATTCCTACTCTATTACTCTGTCATTAATTATTCAGATTAAAACACACAAATTTCTACTCAGCCACTCCTTCAACAAAATTCATTCATCGGGATTTTATTGCGAATCATTCAAACGCAATCACTCAGTTTTCCAAAAGGAATCTATCAAATCCCTTGTGAATTCGATTCCTTCTCTGGTTCTTTTAAAATACCCTGCACACTTAAATTATGCAAATGATCTGGTACAAACATACATTTATAAATGAATTAACACATCACACTTTATGAAAACTCAGAAATTTGAGTTCTTTGTTTTAATTCTGAATATATACACAGAATTGTTCTTCTGGCCTGATTTTCTAATCAGTGGCCTTTTCTCTAAATTTCCCGTAGGCTCAAAGAAATTCCTATCTGTTTGTCCTGAATCTCTCCTCTACCTATTTTTTTTTATTCCTTTGAGGCTTATAATATATAAAAATGTTTCTGAACCCAATTACGGTTTCAGATCCTATATTTCCTCAAAAAATTCCTAAGAATCCTCCTTAATCCTAAAATCTCTACTTAATCCCTAAGGACTCTCATAAATCCCCAGATTCAAGAAACTAATTCTAATTCGGAAAATAAAATTAATTCTCAAATCTATCTCTCATATTTTCTTTCAAGAACATTTACAAAAATCCTCTCAATATTAATTAATCCTGTTTTAAAATATTAAAATCACTCAACTCATTCCAATTTCATAGAAATACAAGACCCCCTATATCTACTAAATTAAAATTAATTTGCTGAGTTGAATGCTCCTGCATCAGACTCCCAAAGTAGAAATTAATCATGATCTCCTGATCACGTGCTTCCAACTTTTAGCCTCCTAGATCCCATACTTTGTTTTTTTGCTGTCCATGAGTTTCATTATTCTTTAGCTGCACTTTTCCAGGCTTCCATATTTTATTTTGCATCTTCCCGCTAGCTATGCTTTCACAGTCTTTTCTTTATTGTTGTTACTTTGCTTCCTTGCTGCTATCTTTTTATGAGACACCTTCACCATCAACCTCCTTATACTTTCAATCTCTATGTCTAGTTTATCTTCTGTCTGGAAATTACTCTGCCTTTTGTTGCTGCTTCCAATTTCTGCTGCAAATATTCTTGTAAATTTTTCTCCAAATACTGTTGCTTTAGATATTACTATAGATGTTTCTCTTGTTGCTACCTCCCAATATTCCTAAATATATCTTAAGATATCTCCCTCTACAACATTCTTCTTATGTTCACTACCTTATTTTTCCTTTCCCTTGACAAATTTCAGTGATTATATTTCATCTCCTTGATTGATTTTGGCAATCAAATCAAATTCCTCAAACATTGTATCTTCATCCTTTATCAGAATAGAATTCTTATTATCTATCAATGTGGCAGTTCTAAAAGTCTGTCCTACAGTCTTCTCTTGGCCAATCAAACAAGCCAACTCCTCCTTGTCATCAATAACATCAAGTTCCTTCATATGAGACATGACTGTCTCACCTTCCTTAGAATTTATGAGTTCCTTCTTCTGCAACAGTTCATCTTCATTCAAGACAACTCCAAGATATGGATTGTCTTCTGCAACACCTGTAAACACAGTCAAATTATCAATTTCAAAATCACAATACCTAGTGGTCTCATTTGATGATCCAGTCACCAAATCTTATTCTAGCAGTTCCAAGTCTCTTTCAGGACTCAGAAAAACTCCACTGTCTTTCTTTCCAGCTTCCAAGGTTATATCCATTGTTCCAATCAACATGATATAATGATGATCCTCCACTATGTTTTCATCTAACATAGTTTCCTTTTCATTAGATTCTCTGACATTTTCCATTTGTTGTCCTTCTTTTCCTGCATAATTAACACATGAATTATCAGTATTAAAAATATAAGGTCTCAATGCCTCTTCCTCCTTTGGAAACATTTCAGTATGCTTCTTTGAGTTTTTGTTTAATTCCTTTTTCATCACATCAGTATGCTGATTTAAATTCTCCATGTTACTGTCAGCTAATATCTCCTTCTTATCATCTATTTCAAGAATGTCTCTCTGCACTGATTCACAACAATGAACTTCTTCAATTTTCTGAATCACTCTTACATCCTCATCCTCTGTTTCCTGACTTTCATTCATGAAAATTTCTTTGTATTTCACATTCAGCAATTTATCCTGAGTATAGATCCTCTGCTTTTCCAACTCTCTTATTTGAAGATCTAAATTTCTATATAACTCAACAATTCCAATTGGGGTAGAATTTGGAAACTTCACACGACTTTCCATACCTTCACTTGTTGTTGACCAATCATCAGATGGCCCCTCTTCCTCTGATTCAATACTCTGGTGTTTATTCCCATGAGACGCCTATGTCTCCTTTTGTTTCTAAGATCTTGCAATCTCAGCATCATTCTGAACAGAATTCAGATTCAACTTCTTGTCCTTAACAAACTTCAAAGTTTGTTCAACATCCTGTGATGTACCTTCAATCATGCACAAATCATTACTTTTAAAAACACAAGACCTTTCAATCTCGTTTTCTTCTTCAAGCATTAATCCTTGAACAGATTTGCATGTGGAATCCTCAAATTCTATCCTTGACTCAAAAAATATGAGTTCTTCCTTCCATAAGGCAATCTACTTCTGCCTCCACTTCATTTGTAATGGGTGCCAAATTACCTTCTTTCCCTTCAGTGGAAATATCCATCATCCTCTCTGGTTTTCCTCTTCTTGTAGCAACTTCATCAATACCTCAAGTCTTGCTTTTATGTCAGCAATTTGTCTGTCAAGCTCCTCTTGACTCATCAACTCTATGTCACCTAAAATGGCATCTTCTTTATTCTCTTTATGGCATTCTTTAGAACCTCTTCTTTGATCCTCCATGATCATCTTCTTCATCTCTATGAGCTCCTCACTCACTATGAGTTGCACTAAGCGTCGGAAACAGCAAGTCCTCCCTGCTGCCACTTACCTCACCAATCCCCTCTCTGGACTTGGTCTTTTGGCAAGCACTGGTTCTCTATCTCTGGAATCTCTTGAGCACTCTCTTCTGCTCCCTCTAGGCTTATATCCTCAACTCACCTTCTCTTGAGAACACTTCAGCTGTCCTCCCTATCCAACCTTTAGCTGGAATATTAGGTTCACTGCCATCATCATCAAAATCTTTGTCTTCATCTTGTCTGCAACTAGAATTCTCCAATCACAATTTTCAAACTAGATTAAAATTTTCTCACCTTCAAGATCTCTGCATGTCCTTGTCCTCTTCATTGATAGTAATCTGAATGTGTTGTTCTCATGTATTTATGAAATTACCTGTTACACATCAACTCTGTGTTTTTTATGCTTACCAGATTTAGAATCTGACCTCTTATTTTTCCCATCACACATGCATTTTTTAAAAAATCTTTAATTTTCAAAAGAGCTTTTCTAGCTCTGATACAAAAATTATGCAGCCTTGGCTGCATTTACCCACTTGTACACATATAAAAATTCCATACTCATTATGTTTGGGAATTTTTCTTTCTATATATTCAATGACACCCTCTTAATCCAAACTATGCATATAAAATTTAATTATGCATACCCACATCTATTTCAACCCAAATATATGGTGAATTTTCACGCAGAAGCTTTTTTTCTTTACTTAAAACCTGTCTGCTCAACTCAGTGTTCCTAAATTGATGTCATAAATTGTCAACCAGGGCTAGTAAACTGTTGAAGTGAAGTGCACTATATGTGCCTAGGTATCTGTTTCTCACTACGTTGTGTTTAGTGTTTTTCCAATGTTTTTTATTTTGTGTTTTTATTCTAAGAGGAAAAGAACTAAGTGTTGGTAAAGAGAAGTTTTTGGTCACACTAAAATAGAGCAAAACCTATTATAAACTATGTATGGCACTTGAGAACAGAAAATGCAATACTTTAACAAGAAAAATATCTCATAGCATGAACTCAATAACTCATAACATGAACTCAGTCCAATTCATTATTAGAAATATGTTGGAATAATTTGAGAAAAGGATAAGTTTAATGTAATGATTTTCTTCTAAGTAAACAAAAATCTACAATATCACAGAGAAAATCTCGTCCATGGCTAGAAATTTGTTGGAACACATTTGGAAAAAGATAGTCTGCAACCTAGTGAAGAATTATACTCTAAATTAACCTATGACACCGAAATTAATCCATTCCACAACTCAAAATATCAATGTTAAACCTCATTCAAGAATTAGAAATATTTTGGAATAGCTTTGGAAAAGAGGCAGTTTGTGAAATTATGAGAAGTTGCAGAATAGTCAAGACTTAAAAATGACATTGCCAATTCTTGTTCCTATGATGATGATGTATTAGTAGAAATTAAGAATAGGAGTGGTTTGTAAATAATGAAGGCCATCAAGTCTAAATTAACAACTAGAATAAAACTGACTAATAAAACTAAAAATACAATGGATAAAACTGAACTAGAATGCCATTAACATCCGAAGTTTTACAACTAAACTAGAATGCAACTAATCACTGAAATACTACAGCTCTGCCTCATTCGGTGTTAGTGGTATTTTGGAACAATTCATAGAACAAGAATGGCTGTAACATGTGATGTAAATGAGCATAAAAACATAAAGTTCAAAAAAAATGCAACTAAGCTCTAAAACACCACAGCTAAGTCTCATTTAGTGTTAGTGATATTTTGGAATAATTCGTAAGAACAAGACTAGCTGTAACAATTGATGTAATTGAGCACAAAAACGTAAAGTTAAAAAAAATGCAACTAATTCCTAAAATACTATAGTTATATCTCATTCAATGTTAGTGATATTTTGGAAAAATTCGTAAGAATAAGACTGGCTGTAGCATCCAATGCAAGTGAGTATAAAACACAAAGTTCAGAAAATTGCTTAAGCTAGGAATGCAACAAGGCTAAAGTTACTTATCTAAACAATGTGCACAGAGCTTCTCGGGCAGTAGGGGGCCTCTACCACCGGATTAGCATACAAATCTCCTCAAGATTGCCTCAGATCTTTCAATAAAGCGGTACTTCTTTCATTAAAGGAAAAGTATTTTTAAAACAGAGTATTACAGTCTTTTGAGATCTAGCAACAAAACATCAATCTAGCTAGTTGTCTCTCGGTCTTCCAAGTCATTCTTATAAAATAAATACATAACTACCCTTGAGAAGAAATAGGAACAAGTGTATTTTTTGATCAAAATCAAATTAGAACTCTTATGGAAGCCTCGTACTTTGTTGGAGACATCTGTAGAGTCCCTGTCCTAGTAGGAATCTGATTCTTGGCTTTGATCTCTTCCACGTGCTTAACCACCTGTAGCTTCTTGCTCAGACTTCGTAGAGAGAAATAAATGACGTGGGAGTGGTTTGGAATTCAACCATATGCGTTTTTCCTTGAAGTGACACCTGTAACCTGTGAGACCATGAAGATAGCTGCGGAATAGGCGACTGGCTACAGAATGGTTGCATTCTGTAGTTGAGTCTAGTCAAAAATTACTACAACAACAAAACCATGAAAATATAGCAAGTTAGTCATTGTATACATTCCTAAAGTGACTTTAATCAATCCTATTGACCATTTAAGCCTGTAATTGATAAGGTAAAAAGGAAATGAAGTGAAATTTGGTGAAGGGAAAGGACATCTTTGGGGCTCAACATACCCCCACTGCAAAGTTTTTGCATGTCCTCATGCAATCAACTCATATATTCTAAGACTTCTGCTAGGAAATCTAGGCTCTTTCTTCTGATTTTCCTAATAGTCAATGGCCTCCTAGGCTTCTTTATGACCAACTTGAATCTCAAATTTATAAGTGCCCTGCTCAACATTTTGTTTTTCTTTTTCAATTTCTCACTAGCCTTGCACAATTTTTCCATTTGTAGAGAGAGAGTTGTATTCATATCACTTTTCAACTTAACCTGCTCCCTTAAAATGTCATTCTCATTCTTGATATGCCTATTGAGTACTTATAACTCATATTTATCTCTTCTTAGCATATCAATTGCAGATTCTGGTGGGCTAGGAGTTCTGTCTCTACTTTCTGAGGCTCTCTTCTCTAATGTATCAACATAATTATAAATTTGTTGTTGTGCTGGGTCTATCTTCGGAGCTCCTTCATCAAGGTCTTCCTCGTACTGGTACTCAGGTGATCTAGCAGTTGGTGTCTCTTCATCCTCAATGTTTATAATTCCCGTGTGTCTAACCCCTGTTTTCTTCAATATACCTCTAAGATTGTGGCTTCATCTTGGTTGAGATGGTCCTTCACCTCTTTCCTTGGCATACCTTCTTATCATCTTCTCTTTTTTAAGTTGTTTCTTAATTTCAGTCAATTTCTCAGAAATTATCTCCTCATTGTCCTCTTGTATGGACTTACCGGTTTTAGTTTCAACAGCTTTGGAAATTTTCCTTCTCCTGCTTCTTCTTGTAAGTTTGCCTTTAGATGGAGATACCTTGGGTTCTTCAAAGTGATTCCTCACTAGAAACTCATCCCAATTGTCTCCCATCTTTCTCAAATGATGTTCAATCAGGATTTTAACTAGGCCGTGGTGGTACAAAGTAGTTTCCAGGAATTGAACCCTCTTTTGAACATTAGAGGCCATTCTCTTCAGACTATGAAGTAGGAAAAAGGGTAAATTGATTTCTTCATCTAAGAAATGCATCATTAGCCGAATATGATAAATATATAAGGTACCAAACCTTCCCTCACAAGTTATAAACTTTTGCAAAATGAGCAACATATTCTGCCATTTATTCTTCAGTGCTGAGCTAGGAATGCCCTTCTTAAAAATGGAAACATCCATACCTGGTGTTTTAAGCATTTGCCTCCATGCCTCATTATGAAATTCCCTATTTTTGAACCATCGTTCTCCTTTCCTGGGTAATTCTGCTACTTCTGCAATGAAAGCTTTTGTAATAGTGAATTTAACATCTCCTATTTCGACTTCTGCTCCATTGAAGAACCGTGCAAATGTTTTAGTTACCTCATTATGAAAACCATTGAATTTTTCCAAAAATTGTAACCACCCAGCTTGCTGTAGCATTTATCTAATTTGTGGGTAACCCTCCAAGTATTTGGTTCTGACTAGTTTGAACCTTACTATGAGACCCATGGCTTCTCTTCGCAACCTTCAATTTACTGCTCTTCTATCCACGGTGAAAATGGTTGTTAAAGAGTTGTTTTTACCCCAAAGGTGCTTTCTCTGTTTATGCAGTAGGAATTAGCTACGGAAGGATGATATGAAGAGGGTATAGAATGAGTGAAATGTAGTGAGGGTGATTTACACAAATTAATTATTTTGAGAGCCATCATGGGAGAAAATACCGCGGAAATATTTCGTGAGAAATTCAAAATTATCACTGAATACTTCGGCCTAGTGACGTGACTGATTAGGTCACTTCAGTACTTAACCGTTAAGTTTTAAATGATGATTTGATATGACAGAGTGGAGGGGATTTTGTCCAAAGTTTTTATGATAGGTTTTAAGAGGCATGATCAACACGAATAATTAAAACAACTTTTTGAATCATACATGACTTAACTATACTATAACTTTCATGTTCTGTCATCATAATAATTTTACAACTTTACCTTTGCCTTTCCTTTAATTTTTGTGGTTTTGATATGCTTTGTCCTCCTTTGAAAATCATTTATTCTTCAGTCTTCATAATTCCTTTGATTTTTCTTTTTGACATAGGTGTGCAGGGTCAATTTGCTGCTGAACAAGTGTTGCTGGATAATTGCCTTCAGGATATCTGGCTGCATAATGTACCTGTAGGAACTTTGAAACATGGAATGGAATGTTGTATGAAATGGATCATGAAATATGGTGGAATGGCTTAGGAGTGAAGTGAAATGTAATGGAATGAAATGAATCACAATTGTGAAGTGGAATGAACCATAAAAAGTGGTCTGCAACTCGTGATTTGTAATACTCAATCTGCAGAAAGAGATCAAATTTAGAAATCTGAGATGGAAATGAAATGGAACATGAAATGGAGTGAATGAAGTATGTGTTAGTATCAGTCTAGTCATACTGCCATCAGTGATCAAAACTGCTCTTTAGCATTTTCATATTTGGTGTCTCATACCGAATAAAATTTCACCATTCCGCTAGGTCATGGATTCATTGATGGTAGTAATTTATATCAGTTTTCCCTCATGAGGTACTTGCTGATTCTCCCCCTATGGTCTTCAGTCATTAGTCACTTTCATTCTCAAAATCATATCAGTAGGTCATAGGATGGGCCTCATTAGTATCTAAGGTCTCACCACGGTCAAATTAATGATTCAAGTGTCAATAAACATCAGCAAGGTCATGAGGAAGTCAATAAATACAAGCACAAAAAACAGTAAAATCAGAGATATCATTTATTTAGTTTGATGCAAGCTTCACCTCAAAACCATGTTTTGAGGTGAAAGCATGATACGTTGCCTTTCATTCACAATTCAGAAGCTGTTATCTCCACAAAGTGATGTCCCTGCCTTCAGAGAAGTTTTCCACAGCGTGCTCGGCAACAGATCATCTTCAAAGAAAATCCATCAGAAAGAGCCCAGAAAGAGCTTTCCAGCGGTATACTACACTCTCAAAACTGACTTCTGGATTGAATTTTATGCTTAAATGAAGTAAAAGCCCTCTATTCCCTAAGCCCCCCCCTTATTTCCCATTTTCCCTTTTAACTTTATGATCATTTCCCTTTGAAAACCCCCCTTTTCCCCTTTCCGACCATAAAAATCGCATTACAAAACTTGGAATACATATGCGATTTAATTAAAACCACTTCCCCTTTTCCACACCCATAGACCTTGTAAGCAAATTTATATCATATATAAACCCCCGCCGTATATATCACTTCCCCACCGTGCATATAATATAAACCTTATGATATAAATTTTAAAGTCTTTGTTATAAATCACAATCGAAAAAGTTGTTCAATCGCAAAATCGCAAGGTCCATTTGCATGCCCCGATGAGCCAATCGCAAAGGTCTCCGATCCGATCAATCGCAAGTCTCTTCCCCAATCCTCCGATTGCATTCCCCCCGATTGTGACTTCCGATTAACAAACCCTGATTGGTCCAGCACCATCGATCTTCCCCGCCAATTGGACGGCCCACGTCTAATCGCTCAATCACAAGTCCCCCTCCGATTGTATATCCCGCCGATTGCAACATGCGATGCATATCTGACCGTTGATTGCTCCCCCCGATCCGATGGTTTACAACGAATCGGGCCATCGCAATCGTCTCTCCCATAATGCCCCTTCCGATTGATCAATCGCAATATTCTCCGATTGCAGCACCCTCCGATTGAAACTCCCGACTGACATCGCAACCATCGATCTTCCCCGCCGATCGGATGGCCCACAGCGAATCGGGCCATCGCAAATCGGCATTCCCCGCATAGGTTAACTCTGCTCCCCTCCGATTTGCAATTGCGATTATATCCCCAGGCCCCCCAAACGGTACTTACTCCCATTATAATATAAAGGCCCTTTCCCCTTTGTAAATCCCAAATCGCATTTTATTACGTTTATTAAAGGATTTCCCATGGTTTAATCTAATCGCATCGGAACTTTTGTATGATCTGTCCCAAATGTGTCCCACCTCCCGATCCCGATTGCGATTTTCATATTATTCCCGCCTCCATCTCCCTTCCCTTCTCCCGTTTGAATACATTCTTCCCTTCACGAAAGCATAAATTCATTTTTTTCAGCATTCTATAGAAAGTCACAGAATAACGGCAGATGGAAAGCGAACAGTCAGAAGGCCGAGGGCCTAAAATAAAATAAAGATATCTACAACAGCAGGAAAATAGGATCAGATTGCCTATTTTGTCTTCAATTACAATTCAAAAGATCTGCGTTACAATGTTTTGCCTTCTCGCTGACCGAATGTAACACAACGCTTCTTTTACGAAGAGACTGTTGGCTTTTGGCCTTCTATCTTCAGTTGTGATTTCTTCTCTTCCATCGATTTGTATTCCTGCAAAATCCGTCTATTTATTGTAAATTATAATTATTTGAAAAGGGCTGGAGAGTCTGAGGTCTGAAAACTCAGAAGTAGGGGAACAGTGTGGCAGTGAGCTTTAGGCTCCTTTTGTACAGTTTGGCAGGGAATTAATAAAGTGATGCAGCTCTGATTTGTGGGATTCATGTGGTATGAGTTTTAGCATATGTCTCTCTTTTGTTTCATATGTACATTGTTATGTTTCATCATTCATTTATAAACATTTCCAGTTGAATGTTTCCAAGTTAGAAAGGTATAATCCATTTTATATGCTCTGCCTTGGGGACTCATTCATACTGAGTGTGTTTTCTTCTGTTTGAAAAGGATCCATGTATTATGCCCTTTTCAGCTTCTCAACAGTCTTTCCACTTCACCTTATTTCAATTTTATTGCTAAACCTCCTGCCTACCTTGCCCCACGAAATATCCCGTATCCTTGATTTAATTCCTCAGCTCAGGCTGTCCCTTTGTCCCATACATCCCGACAAATTTCAGTCATTTATTAAAGTCCCTTTTCACATTCATATATCTAGCCTAAAATATGTTCATTATTGTGTTATTGAATATCTATTCTATGGAGAGAGCCCTGTCCTGTCCTTGTAGGGCTAGCTACAAGGTTGAGCGTGGTTTAGTTGTTACCCTGATTTTCCTTTTTCAGCCTGAAGTTCAGATTGGGTGCTAACATCTCTGGCGACCATACTGGGGAACGCTAAAAACTTTTTGCACGGAAGATTCATCACCTCAGTAATATCTTTTTTATAAAGTCTTGATGATGATATTTCAGAGTCTTCTAGGCTGATGTAAATATTGTACAGTAGTAAGTTGACCACACTGGCTTCAAGAAGATATACAAGGGCTAATCCTGATCCAAATCCTCCCCCTGTGTTTGAAAATCCAAATATTATCCCCAGAATAGTCAGAAGACAAGAGGAATCGCCAAGTCCTACACCTATTCTCAGGTCCCATACTTGGCCCAGTGAGTGGTTTCTTGTAGAAGAGATTTCTTTTGACGAGAGTTTTGAGCTCTCTTTGTTTAGAAGTAAGTCTGAAAATGCACTTGAAAACACGGTTTTAGATCCGGAGTTTCTTGTAGATATCGAAGTTCAGAGAGAAAATTCTCCCATTGATGACTACATTTTGAATTCTCCTCAGTCCATCACTGTAACCTATATTCCTGAGCCTTCAGAATCATCAAGAGCAGCATTTACTCCTCCTAATTCATCAGCATCCCCTTCAGTCAAATCCCGGTTATCATCTCCCCCAACAACACCTCCCTCAAATCCTGCAAATCCTATTGTAAACCCACCCAGAGTCATGGATGCCCGTTATGCACCCTTGGTGTTACCTCAGGTTCTCAATGATATGCCTGCTGACTATCAGAGTAAAATTACTATCTTTGATGCCACTCAGGGAATTACAGCCCAGCAGCATGTTGACAAGATGAATGATTTTTTTGACTTGCATGAAGTAGAAGAAGAGAATATAGCTACCAGGTTGTTTGTTCAAAGCTTTGGAGGTGAAGTTAGAAAGTGGTTTAGAGCTTTACCAGCTAGCTCCATTCACACTTTACAAGAGTTGCACACACAGTTCTTAGACCGGTGGGAGGTGAAAAGGAATCCACACCAAATTCTGTCTGAATATGAGAATATTAAAAGAAATGTGGGTGAAACGGTGCAAGACTATTGTTTTAGATTCAATGCGGTATACAATGCTATTCCGGCTAACCTCAAACCTCCCGTGGATTCAGCTATGCTAAAGTTTCCGGATGGTTTTGATGCCGATATGGCATACTGGCTGCATGAAAGAGATCCACCGTCACTTGAAGAAATTCAAAAGATAGCAGTAAGCGTTGAAGCTAATCTGCTGGCGAGAAGAGCTCGAGCCAAAGCTGAAAAGAAAATCGTGGTGAAAGAGGAAGCCTCTCCTTCGAACAGCAAAATGGACACACTGATTCATACAATGGAAAGGATGGTTGAGTGATTGAAGATTTTTGACAGACCTGAAACTCAAATAAGAAATCCGAATTTTAGAGGGCAGCAGCAACCGCAATTCAGAATTAGACAGAGAGAACAGAGGGCACAGGACCAAGCGGCACCACAGCAGCAGATTAAAACGCCATTACAGCAGAACTACGTGCAAGGGACTGACTCAGATGACGATGGTCCTCTGTTTGAAACCAATCATTTTTTCACAACTGATGGTGTGCCCATTTTCCTCACAGAAGACAAAGAATACACAGTGGCGACTCCAGACATTCAAGGGGACGAAGATTTCATTCTGGCCAATGAAGTGGTGTTAGAAGAAGAATCTGATGACTACCAGAGAGGGTATATGAACACTCTATCAGCCCAGCAAAGGCAGTATTCTCTGATGAACAGAAACGTCACAATCAGTCCCATTCAAAAGAGAAAAGAACTCCAAATGAAGGACGAGGCACAGTGGAAAGGGACAGAGCCGGTCAATCCTTCATCTAGCAAAGCACCTGCAGTTACTAATACAACAAATGGAAAAAGCCAGCAGAGCATAGCGAAGGAGCAAACAGAGAAGAAAGACCCTCCCATTAAAGAGGTAGAAAAAGCTCCTTCCTTTAATTTAGAAAATGAAATTTCCAAACTCAAAGTGTCTATGCCCCTGACCGAGTTGGTGAAGAATAGTGTGTATAAAAGTCAGGTGTCTAAAATCTTGCAAATTGACCCTCTTTCGAATATGGTTAATGTGGAAGATGACTACCTTGAACTTATTTTTGGGCCAGCCACACAAGAGTCTGAAGAAAATGAAGTTCCTCCCTTTTACCTAAGTCTTAGGTTGCACGATTTTGTCTTGCATAACGCCATGTTGGACTCCGGGGCCTCGCATAATTTGATGCCCAAAGTTGTCATGGAGAATTTGGGCCTTGATGTTACTAGAAAATACCATGATTTGTATTTTTTTGATTCAAATAGGGTCCACTGCATTGGTCTCATCAAAGATTTAGTAGTGTCTTTAGATCAAATCCCAGCTAAAAATTTCCTGATGGATGTAGTTGTTGTTGATGTCCCACCACGGTTTGGAATGCTTCTATCTAGGTCTTGGGGGGAAAAACTTAAGGGGACCATACAGCTTGATTTCTCCTACGCCAAAATCCCTGTATTTGGCCAGTTGAGGAAGTTATATAGGGAAAATAAAATGAAGTACATGATCACCAGCAAAGACAAGCCAGTAAACCATCCCATCAATGCAGTCCACACAGATTTAGAGTCTTTCATCCTATATTCAGAGGGTGGTTTGAATGATGAGGATGTTCAGTTGGTACAAGTGGAGGAGATACCTGAGATTTCAGAAAATCTTAGAGAGGTCCTCAAACAGGAAAGAACAAAGCAGCAAGTACTTCTGAGCCTCCTGCCTGCCAGCAGAAAAAAGACAGCGAACAGCCAGAAATCAGCCAAGGTGAAAAGAAGGAAGAAACCAAATTTCAGCATCTACAAGAAGAAGAAGAAGAAGGCCTCTGGGGTATGGACTTTTATGGAGAGGTTGGTAAGGATGGAGCAGGTATTGGAATATGGATTCATAGCCCTGTTTTCCAGCCTGAAAAATTCCTTAGTAATGTTAGAGTATGTGCGTATAAGTTGGATTTTGACTGCTCCAACAATGAGGCAGAGTACGAAGCTCTGATTGTAGGCCTCAAAATCTTGAAGAAGTTGAAGGCGAAAAGGATTTATGTGTATGGTGACTCTGAGTTAATAATCAAGTAGGTGAAAGGAGAATACCAAGCTAAACATCCAAGACTGAGGGCATATAGAAATGCAGTTTTGGACATTTTGAAGACATTCCCAAAGTACACCTTGACAGTAGTGCCCAGGATGCAGAATCTTATTGCTGATTCCCTTGCCACTACTGAAAGTAACTTGAAGATTCCGATGAACTCCAGCAACAAATTTGAGATCCATGTAAAACATAAGCCTGCTGTTCTGGACAATTTAAGGTATTGGCAAGTATTTTGGGATGACAATGAGATAAATGCATTTTTGCAAGGTGATGGAAAATTCAAGGACACTCCCATAGAAGGTGAGTATGTGGTTGATGATCAAGAATTGGAAACAAACCAAATGGACATATTGCAGTTGAAAGATAATGTAATTCCTAGAGGTCTCATACCTCTAGAGGAGCTGTTTGATTAGGATGATGTGGCAAAGAAGCCAAGCTTGGTGCCCATAGAGAAAGGAGTTGAAGATGTGAATATTGGAACAGCTAATCAGCCCAAGTTTGTCAAATTGTCAAAAACATTGTCCCCTGAAGTGAAGGAGAAATATGTGAAGTTGCTTTCCGAATTTTCTGATGTATTTGCATGGGATTATTCAGACTTGAAAGTGTATGATAAGAACATAATCTAGCATACTATTCCTATCAAGCCAGATCAAAAGCCATTCAGACAGAAGCTGAGAAGAATCAATCCAAAGCTGTTGCAATCAATTGAAAAGGAGGTAAACAGGTTGTACAAAGCAGGAATCATAGTTCTTATTAGATTTTCTGATTGGATTTCGAATTTGGTCCCAGTGCGTAAGAAGACTGGAGAGATAAGGTTGTGTATAGATTTTCGGAACTTGAATAAGGCCTCCTTAAAGGATGATTATCCACTTCCAAAGATGGACCATATTCTGCAGAGAGTAGTTGGAGCATCCAGGATGTCACTACTTGATGGCTACTCAGGCTACAACCAAATCTTGGTGCATGAGAAGGACCAAGATAAAACTGCCTTCACAACACCCTGGGGAACCTTCCAGTATGCCAAAATTCCTTTTGGACTGAAGAATGCAGGAGCTACTTTCCAGCGTGCAATGGACATCGCATTTGCAAATGAAAAGGATGTTTTTGTGGTTGTTTATTTGGATGATTTGACAGTGTTTTCAGGATCAGATGATGAGCATTTGCACCATTTGAGGGTTGTTTTTCAGCGATGCAGAAAATTTGGAATTTCTCTCAATCCCAAGAAGTGTCTCTTCACCATGGATGAAGGCAAGATGCTGGGGCACATCATCTCCAAAGATGGTATTCGCATCGACCCAGCTAGAGTGGAGGCAATTCAGCGCATAGACCTGCCACGAAACAAAAAGGAGATCCAAGCATTCAACGGTAAGATGAACTTCTTACGTCGATTTATACCCAATCTGGCAGAACATTTGAGGGAAATGACTAATATGTTGAAGAAATACTGCACTGTTAAGTGGAGTGAGGAGGCTATCAAATCATTCAATCTGGTAAAGTTTTCTTTGTCCAACGCCCCAGTTTTGATCAGTCCTGACTACACTCAAGACTTCATCATATATTCGTTCGCATCGGAGCATACTTTAGCTGCTGTTTTAATGCAAAAGAGAGACGAGATCGAAAAGCCAATTGCCTTTTTTAGTAGAACTATTAGAGATGTTGCTTTGAGGTATAACATTATTGAAAAATAGGCATTGGCTCTTATCAAGGCATTGAAGGATTTCAGGGTCTATATTCTGCATTCACACACTATAGCTTACATCCCTAACGCAGCAGTGAAGGATGTGTTGACGCAAACTGATCCAGAAGGTCGAAGAGGTAAATGGATAGCGGCTATGTTAGAATACGATCTAGAGATCAAGCCCACGAAATTGATCAAAGGCCAAGGCTTGGCGAAATTGATGGCCCAATCAAACCTGCGTGCTTTAGATATAAACCTCATAACAGCAGTGGCAGAAGATGAAAATGAAGGTTTTCTGGTTCCAATTTCAGACATCTTTCTACAATCTCTGTGGTATTCAGATATCGTCTATGTCCTTCAGCATTTGTCACCTCCTACGGGTATGTCT
Organism: Pinus albicaulis; assembly: GCA_034641835.2. Lineage (NCBI taxonomy): Eukaryota > Viridiplantae > Streptophyta > Pinopsida > Pinales > Pinaceae > Pinus > Pinus albicaulis. The sequence goes on from CM076584.1 coordinate 477,528,117, forward strand.
AAGGGTAAAGGTAGATCTCTGAAGCTAAAATCTGCAAAATACTGCATTTTAGACAGTGCTTTGTATTGGAAAGATCCGGGAGGCGTTCTACTCAGTTTTTTGGTTGAAGAAGAAGCGCAGAAGGTAATGCAGGAGTTTCATAAAGGCAACTGTGGCGGTCACTTGTTCTGGAAGACTACAGCTAACAAGATATTGAGAGTAGGATATTATTGGCCCACACTATTCTTTGATTTATATAAGACCGTGATGAAATGTCATGAGTGCCAAATCTTCCAAGGGAAGAAGAAATTGCTTCCACTCCCTTTGAAATCAGTTTCAGTAAACGCACCCTTTCAGCAGTGGGGGCTCGATTTCATTGGAGAAATTCATCCCGCATCCTCAGCACAGCATCGATGGATATTGACAGGGACAGATTATTTTACGAAATAGATCAAGGCCATCCCAGCCAGGCAAGCAATAGACACGGTAATCATTCAATTCCTGGAATCGAATATTTTATCTCCTTTTGGCTGCCCGTGCAAAATCGTAACAGACAATGCAGCAGCGTTCAGATCCAAGAAAATGATCGATTTTTGTGACAAATACAACATCGCGCTGGGCCATTCGACAGCGTATTATCCACAAGGAAACGGCCTGGCCGAGTCCTCCAACAAATCACTGGTGAATATAATTAAGAAAATGCTGGAGGCAAACAAAAGAAACTGGCACCAAAAGCTCATCAACACACTGTGGGCAGACAGAGTTAGCAGTAAAAGATCAATAGGTATGTCACCATTTGAGCTGGTTTATGGTACTGATGCTGTCTTTCCTACATCCCTTACAGTCCCAGTTATAAGATTATTGCAAGAAGTTGGCAGCGAGGACAATGACGATCAGAGAAGGATCAATCAAATGATCCACCTTCAGCAAACAAGAGAGAAGGTGTCACAGAACGCTATTCAGTTGCAGGAGAAAATAAAGAAAATATATGATAGGAAAACAAAAGCAGAAAAGTTTCAGCTGGATGATATAGTGTTGAAATGGGATGCCAGAAATGAAGACAAAGGGAAGCATGGTAAGTTTGATAATCTATGGAAAGGACCATATAGGATTTCAGCTTACAGAGGACAGAATGCCTTCTTGCTTTCAGAAATGGATGGCCAAGATTTCCCTGGAGGAGCAGTAAATGGTAGGATTTTAAAGCACTACCATTGCTGAAAACAAAGGATCAGAATCTATGTCATCATCATTGTATATACCATGTTATGTTTATCAAAGTTCAAAGTACACATTCATTGAAGTTTGGGGCCCAAGGTGAAGGCTATAAAACTTGAATGTTATGTGTATAGTTTGGTTTTATGTTAGTCTTTCAGTCTTGAGCTAGTGTCAGTCTACATTGTGTCAGTTTTTCAGTACTTTTGACTCCATGCCCAATGGATAAAGCTACTTGCCCTACGGTGTTCTTGGCACCTCCAATGAGCTACCATCCCCATTGGAGCCGATGTTAGTGTCACTCTAGTCATACTACCATCAGTGATCAAAACTGCTCTTTAGCATTTGCATATTTGGTGTCTCATACCGAATAAAATTTCACCATTCCACTAGGTCATGGATTCATTGAAGGTAGTAATCTCTATCAGTTTTCCCTCATGAGGTACTTGCTGATTCTCCCCCTATGGTCTTCAGTCATTAGTCACTTTCATTCTCAAAATCATATCAGTAGGTCATAGGATGGGCCTCATTAGTATCTAAGGTCTCACCATGGTCAAATTAATGAGTCAAGTGTCAATAAAGATCAGTAAGGTCATGAGGAAGTCAATAAATACAAGCACAACAAACAAGAAAATCAGAGATATAATTTGTTCAGTTTGATGCAAGCTTCACCTCAAAACCATGTTTTGAGGTGAAAGCATGATACGTTTCCTTTCAATCACAATTCAGAAGCTGTTATCTCCACAAAGTGATGTCCCTGCCTTTAGAGAATTTTTCCATAGCGTTCTCGGAACTAGATCATCTTCAAAGAAAATCCATCAGAAAGAGCCCAGAAAGAGCTTTCCAGCGGTATACTACACTCTCAAAACTGACTTCTGGATTGAATTTTATGCTTAAATGAAGTAAAATCCCTCTATTCCCTAAGCCCCCCCCTTATTTCCCATTTTCCCTTTTAACTTTATGATCATTTCCCTTTGAAAACCCCTTTTTTCCCCTTTCCGATCATAAAAATTGCATTACAAAACTTGGAATACATATGCGATTTAATTAAAACCACTTCCCCTTTTCCACACCCATAGACCTTGTAAGCAAATTTATATCATATATAAACCCCCGCCGTATATATCACTTCCCCACCGCGCATATAATATAAACCTTATGATATAAAGTTTAAAGTCTTTGTTATAAATCACAATCGCAAAAGTTGTTCAATCGCAAAATCGCAAGGTCCATTTGCATGCCCCGATGAGCCAATCGCAAAGGTCTCCGATCCGATCAATCGCAAGTCTCTTCCCCAATCCTCCGATCGCATTCCCCCCGATTGTGAATTCCGATTAACAAACCCCGATTGGTCTAGCACCGTCGATCTTCCCCGCCAATCGGATGGCCCACGTCTAATCGCTCAATCGCAAGTCTCCCTCTGATTGTATATCCCGCCAATTGCAACCTCCGATGCATATCTGACCGTTGATTGCTCCCCCCGATCCGATGGTTTAAAACGAATCGGGCCATCGCAATCGGCTCTCCCATAATGCCCCTTCTGATTGATCAATCGCAATATTCTCCGATTGCAGCACTCTCCGATTGAAACTCCCGACTGACATCGCAACCGTCGATCTTCCCTGCCGATCGGACGGCCCACAGTGAATCGGGCCATCGCAAATCGGCATTCCCCGCATAGGTTAACTCTGCTCCCCTCTGATTTTCAATTGCGATTATATCCCCAGGCCCCCCAAACCGTACTTACTGCCATTATAATATAAAGGCCCTTTCCCCTTTGTAAATCCCAAATCGCATTTTATTACGTTTATTAAAGGATTTCCCATGGTTTAATCTAATCGCATCGGAAATTTTGTATGATTTGTCCCAAATGCGTCCCACCTCCCGATCCCAATTGTGATTTTCATATGATTCCCGCCTACATCTCCCTTCCTTTCTCCCGTTTGAATACATTCTTCCCTTCACGAAAGCATAAATTCATTTTTTTCAGCATTCTATAGAAAGTCACATAATAATGGCAGATGGAAAGCGAACAGTCAGAAGGCCGAGGGCCTAAAATAAAATAAAGATATCTACAACACCAAGAAAATAGGATCGTATTGCCTATTGTGTCTTCAATTACAATTCAAAAGATCTGCGTTACAATGTTTCGCCTTCTCGCTGACCGAATGTAACACAACGCTTCTTTTACGAAGAGACTGTTGGCTTTTGGCCTTCTATCTTCAGTTGTGATTTCTTCTCTTCCATCGATTTGTATTCCTGCAAAATCCGTCTATTTATTGTAAATTATAATTATTTGAAAAAAGGCTGGAGAGTCTGAGGTCTGAAAACTCAGAAGTAGGGGAATAATGCGGCAGTGAGCTTTAGGCTCCTTTTGTACAGTTTGACAAGGAATTAATAAAGTGATGCAACTATGATTTGTGGGATTCATGTGGTATGAGTTTTAGCATATGTCTCTCTTTTGTGTTCATATGTACATTTTTATGTTTCATCATTCATTTATAAACATTTCCAGTTGAATGTTTCCAAGTTAGAAAGGTAGAATCCATCTTATATGCTCTTCCTTGGGGACTCATTCATACTCAATGTGTTTTCTTCTGTTTGAAAAGGATCCATGTATTATGCCCTTTTTAGCTTATCAACAGTCTTTCCACCTCACCTTATTTCAATTTGATTGCTAAACCTCCTGCCTACCTTGCCCCACTAAATATCCTGTATCCTTGATTTAATTCCTCAGCTCAGGCTGTCCCTTTGTCCCATACATCCCTACAAATTTCAGTCATTTATTAAAGCCCCTTTTCACATTCATATATCTAGCCTAAAATCTGTTCATTATTGTGTTATTGAATATCTATTCTATGGAGAGAGCCCTCTCTTGTCCTTATAGGGATAGCTACAAGGCTAAGCGTGGTTTAGTTGTTACCACAGTTTTCCTTTCGACATAGGTTCGGTTAGATTGCTAACAATATGGGTAATATGGATGAATGGAGTGAATGAAATATGAATGAATGGAGACATGATGGAGTGATACTTATGAGTTTGTGATAGCTAATTGCAGAAAAAGAACAAATTTGAAAAGCTAAAGTGTCAGAAGGATTATGATTTTCACTTTATCTTTTCTATATAAACATGCTAATTAGTGATTAGTTTTCATGTTTATACTTTATTATTATTATTATTTTTATTTTTTTAGCTTTTTTAATTTAGAATTCAGCTAAGTTGATGAAGAGAAAAATTCTTCTTCATTAACTTCCCTATTGTTTTCCTAGAATCTCTTGACAAATTCTTCTCTCTCTTGAGGTGACATGATCTGACTTCAATCTATGACCATTACACGAAAAGTGACCTTCTCTTCATCTGTTATCACGATTTTGTGCTCCATTTTCAAAATTCTCATAATTCATATGGCCCAAGCCGATGTGTTTGGGGTACAGCGAAAATCTTTGGTTTCGAATCAAACAAAGAGAGCCGGTCACCTTCTTTGAACTTCTTTTTCCCTTGATGTACTTATCTGTATCTAGTCCTTTTAAATTGGACTATACTTGTTTTATGGTATATGTCAGTCTCATCCAATTCATTAATGCTATGTCCCGTGCTTTTGTGCCTCTGTTAGATCAAGTCCTACAGTGACCTTGTTTCCGTGAATCTGAAACTCTATGGGAAACAAAACTTGTTTTCCATAAACAAGTTCATAGGGAGTATGACCTGTTGTGCTTCTCCATGTAGTTCTATAGGCCCACAAGGCTTCAGGAAGCCTGTCTGCCCAATCTCTTCTATGTAAATGAATAGTCTTTGTTAGGATTCCTTCAATGAATTTATTGGTATATTCCACTTGACCATTTGCTTGTGGATGATAGGGAGTAGATTTTCTGTGTCTGATTTTGTACCTCTCCATCATTTGTTCCTCTAGCCTTGATTTGAATTGAGCTCCTTGATCTGTAACAATTTCCCTTGGGACACCAAAACGAGTAAAAATATCCTCAAAAATAAAATTAACTACATATGCTTCAGTAGTAGAAAGTAATGTCTTGGCTTCTACCCATTTGGTAACATAATCAGTGCAAACTAATATATATTTCTTTTGTCTTGATGGAGGACTGATAGGTCCTACAAAATCTAAAGCCCATTTTTCAAAAGGTTCAATATGTACCTGAGGCTGCAATGGCATCTCACCTGAAGGAGAAGGTTTCCCTACCCTTTGGCAACTGTCACGCCTTTTTACATACTCTTTAGCATCTTTAAAAAGGGATGGCTAATAGTATCCTAAATGAAGGACCTTATAAGCTGTCCTCTTATCAGCAAAGTGTCCGCCAAAAGGTTCATCATGACATGCCTTGAGGATCTCAGGCATCTCATCTTCCCGAACACATCTTCTAATGATAAAATCTGGACCTGTTTTGTATAACTCATTAGAAACCCATGAATATTTTGCACTGTCATAAATGATCTTTCTTTTGTCTCTTGCATTCATTATTGAAGGAAATTTCCCTAAAACTAAATAATTAGCAATGTCAGCAAACCAAGGAGTCTGAGTAGAAATTGCAAAAAGATATTCATCAGGGAATTGATCTTCAACTGGAGTGTTATCTTTGATGTTTTGGAGTCTAGATAGGAAATCAGCTACTGTGTTTTGTTTTCCAGGCCTATCTAGAATGGTAATTTTGAATTCTTGTAAAAGAAATAACCATCTTATGACTCTGCCATTAGTAATTGATTTGTTCATTAGATATCTAATTGCAGAGTGATCTGTGTGAACAAAAGTTTCATAGCCTGTTATATAGTGTCTGAATTTGTTTATGGCATGAAAAACAACTAAAAACTCTTTTTCAGTTACAGTATAATTTAACTCTGAAGGAGTCAAATTTTTACTTGTATAGTAGATGGCATAAGGAATCAGGTCTTTTTGTCCCAATACTGCTCCTAAAGCTGTATCTGAGGCATTTGTTGAAATATGAAAAGGTAACTTCGAGTTAGGTCCCCTTAAAATAGGTGCTTCAGAGATTTTTGTTTTCAGGGTCTCAAAGGCTAACTGGAAATCAAGATTCCACTTGAATTCACAGTCCTTGGTAAGTAATTTGAAAAGTGGAGATGCTATCTTGGTGAAGTTTTCTATAAACCTTCGATAATATCCTGTAAATCCAAGAAAACTCCTAACATATTTTTGACAACTTGGAATAGATAAGTTAGAGATGACTTCAAATTTTGACTCATCAACTCTAATCCCATCCCCTGAAATGTGATGTCCCAAAAAAATTCCTTCAGTAAACATCATAAAACACTTCTCATGACTTAGTGAAAGATTTGCTTCTTTACATCTCTTTAAAAAAATTTCCAAGTTTACTAAAGCTTCTTCAAATGTGTTTCCATAAACTGTGAAATCATCCATATATACCTCTACACAATCATGTATTAGATCTGAAAAAATTCCTAGTACTGCCCTTTGAAATGTTGCAGGTGCATTGCATAATCCAAATGGCAATACTCGGTAAGCATAGGTACCCCAAGGACAGATAAATGTGGTTTTGTCTTGATCTTCAAGTGCTACTTGGATTTGATTGTAACCACTAAACCCATCTAGGAATGAGAAGTACTTTTTGCTAGCTAATGTATCTAACACTTGATCTATGAAAGGTAAGGGAAAATGGTCTTTAAGAGTAGCTTTGTTTAATTCCCAGTAGTCAATACATACCCTCCATTTACCATTTTTATTTGGCACAATTACCAAAGGAGAAACCCACTAACTATCTGAAATGGGATAGATAAAGTTGACATTTAATAATTTCTGCAATTCTTCTTTAACAATTTCCCTAAGATTTGGATTCATCCTTCTCTGAGGTTGTCTGATTGGTTTACAATTTTCCTCTATGTAGATGTGATGAGTGCAAGTCTTGGGGCTTATCCCTTTCATATCAGTGTACTCCCATGCATATGCGGAAGAATGTCTCTGTAATATCTTGACTAGCTCTTCTTGTTGAGATTTCTCTAGGTTCTTGTTTATGTTTAAAGTTTTGCCTGGAAATATCTCAATTGTAGAGCTGCCAAATTTATCCATGGAATAGAGAGACATCTATCTTGATGATAAAAACTCAATGTTGGATTCTTCTTGAAATTGTTCATGTTTGTATTCCGAAGAGGATTCAAAGTTTTCTAAGGTATTCAAAATCTAGCTATCTTCACTAATTTCTGAAATTGTGAAGAGAGGTTGTAAGTCTTCTTCATCCTCTATCCATTGAGTATCATCTAATTCTGTAATTGTTTTTGCTATAGGATACAAGGTAAATTTCTTGGTTGAACTACCATCATAGATGTACATATCACCGGATCTACAACTAATGAAAGCATCAGCTGTAGCTAACCAAGGTCTTCTTAATATAATAGGATGCCCTCCTAGATTGCTCTTAGGAGTTAGGATCATAAAATCCACAGGATACTCCCAAGAATCTAGGGACACTGGAATGTCTTCTATTACCCCATCAGGTTTAATCACAGATCTGTCTGCTAATTGTAATAATGTGGGTGTAAAAATAAGATTAGGAAGTTTCAGTTTATCCATGATTTGTCTACTCATGATATTGATTTCTGCTCCTAAATCAATGAGTGTGTTTTGGATCTCAATTCCATTGATGTGAATTTTAACAACTGGATTTCCTGGGTCTAGATACTTTGGAATAGCAATCTTACCCATCATGATATCTGCTATTTTTCCTGCCATTTGAATTTTCTTTGTCTCTCTTATTCTTTTTCCTGTTTTCTTCATGCTCAACTCCTTTATTGTCTTTGCTAAGATTGGAATTTCCTTGATAGCTTGCAATAATGAGATCTTAATACAAACATTTCTCAGCTCATCTAGGAAATCATAATTAGGCACCATAATTTGTTTTTCTACACCTCTATCAATTTGTAATCTTTCTGGAAAGGGAGGTGTAGAAGTGGATGTTGATGGCTGTTCTAATATAGGAGTTGAAATTATTGGTTCTTTTTGTTTTGATTTTTCAATGTTTAGGTATTGGAAAGGTGTGTTCTCTTCAAGACTTTTATTCACCAGTAGAGAATCTTCCTCAGAGTTTTTTTTCTCTTCTATGATGATAGAAGGTTTCTTCTTTTCAAGTATTCTTCCAGACCTAAGTTGACCATCACTAAGGTCTAAAGGAGTAATAAAATAAGTTGGAAACTATTGGCCTTCTATCATGTATGTATTCTGAGGATTTTTATCGTTGGGATCTGGTATGGGTTGGCCAGGCAACTGATTTGTTTTATGAAGAAATGGTAATGGAAGTGGTGGATTTTGAGGATTTTGTTGAAAATTCTGTTGAGGAGGGAAATGTGGATATGGTGGATATTGATAGTACTAAGAGTATCTTCCATACGGATTTTGTGCTCCTTGCGCCCAAGTTTGAGATTTATTTTGGAATTGGGGCCAAGGTTGCTGCCAAGAATTCCAATTTGGTGGGGGTTGATTATACATCTGATCATGGAATCCTTGTGTTTGAGGTCCTTGCCACGGCCTTCTAGAGACAAAATTGAGAGATTTTGTGGAATTTGTAGAGGTTTCTTATTGAAAGACAACTTTAAGACCAGGAAGTGAAGGACAACTCTTGGTCTCATGTTTTTCTGAACAAATTACACAGGTCTCTACTACTTTTGCATCCAAAGGGCACTCTCTCAAGGCATGCATCTTTCTACATTTGGGACAAAATATTGCTAAGGCATCAGATTCAGCTTTCTGCTTGTTTTGTAACTTAAGGGTGTCTATTTGTTCACTAAGACTCCCCAAAATATCAGATTTTAATTCATCAAGCATATGTCCTATTTCTGCCCTACTTACTGTCCCAGAAGCAGATTTACTTGCCCTTGCAAGAGCAGGGTCTCTTGGTCCTTTTACAGTTTTAGATTTCCCTCTTGAAAGGTTAATACATAATTCAGCTATTTCAGGTAATGTGAGCTGAGATATATCCCCTTTTCCCATCATGTTAAGGATATCTAACCATTCATCCCTAATTTTCTTCAATAAGAGAGCTTTCAAAGTGTCTTGATCTAAGTTTTCCATTTTTTCCCTCTTGATGTTATAGTTAAACCTCTCCAACAAATATTCCAAATTTTCATCCTCTTTTTGTAACATTTTAAACACTTTCTCCTTATGGTTGACTGGCATACAGTAATCCAAATACCTCTATAGAAATTCTTGTTTCATGTCTTCCCATGTCCTAATAGAACTATTGATCAAACTCATAAACCATTTTAATGCTGCTCCTTTCAATGTTGAAGGGAATAGTTTAAGTTTTTGAGCATCTCGTAAGTAGTCATAGGTTCTACATAGGACTTCAAATTCAAATAGGAAGGTTTCAGGGTCTTCAGTTTTGAGTCCATAAAAGTTTGGAAGGACAGAGGGTGAAATTTTTTTCATAGTTGCATTGGTTTCTTCATCTACTATAGGAAACCCAAAAGAGCTTCCCATTTCTCTCCTACCTCTTCCTCTGCCTCCTTCTCCTTCTGCACCTCTACCTCCTTCTCCTCTACCTCTACCTCTACCCCCTCCAAATAGTGTGTGTTCTCCATCAAAAACTCCTCCTCCCCCTTCTTCTGCCATAGTTGATTCTTTTGTGGAAGTTGAAAAGTTTATGTCCCCAACAGGGGTCTCAGGATCTTCTTCTAAGACAGGTTCAGTGGATAAAGTGGAAGGTATTTCTAATGGAATATCTGATCTTAAGTTCATTGGAAGTCTAGGATCAGTAAAGGATGGAATGTGGGTTTGAGTTGGAGGTGTGCTGGCTCTTGTTCTTGGTGAAATAAGTGGTGTTCTAGGAATCAAGCTTCTGCTTCTTATGAATCTACCCCTTGAGTCTCTTTCTCTACGCATGTCATTGTTTTTGGGAGATAAGAAACAAGGCTACCTAGTTACACTTCCCTGGAAATGGCGCCAAAATGTCTGATCAACTTAGTGTTCCTAAATTGACGTCATAAATTGTCAACCAGGGCTAGTAAACTGTTGAAGTGAAGTGCACTATATGTGCCTAGGTATCTGTTTCTCACTACGTTGTGTTTAGTGTTTTTCCAATGTTTTCGATTTTTTTTTTTTATTCTAAGAGGAAAAGAACTAAGTGTTGGTAAAGAGAAGTTGTTGGTCACACTAAAATAGAGCAAAACCTATTCTAAACTATGCATGGCACTTGAGAACAGAAAATGCAATACTTTAATAAGAAAAATATCTCATAGCATGAACTCAATAACTCATAACATGAACTCAATCCAATTCATTATTAGAAATATGTTAGAATAATTTGAGAAAGGGATAAGTTTAATGTAATGAGGTTCTTCTAAGTAAACAACAATCTACGATATCACAGAGAAAATCTCGTCCATGGCTAGAAATTTGTTGGAACACATTTGGAAAAAGATAGTCTGCAACCTAGTGAAGAATTCTACTCTAAATTAACCTATGACACCGAAATTAATCCATTCCAAAACTCAAAATATCACTGTTAACCTCATTCAAGAATTAGAAATATTTTGGAATAGCTTTGGAAAAGAGGCAGTTTGTGAAATTATGAAAAGTTGCAGAACAGTCAAGACTTCAAAATGACATTACCAATTCTTGTTCCTATGATGATGATGTATTAGTAGAAATTAAGAACATGAGTGGTTTGTAAGTAAATAATGAAGGCCATCAAGTCTAACTTAACAACTAGAATACAACTGACTAATAAAACTAAAAATACAATGGATAAAACTGAACTAGAATTCCATTAACCTCCGGAGTTTTACAACTAAACTAGAATGCAACAAATCACTGAAATACTACAGCTCTATCTCATTCGGTGTTAGTGGTATTTTGGAACAATTCATAGAACAAGACTAGATGTAACATGTGATGTAAATGAGCATAAAAACATAAAGTTCAAAAAATGCAATTGTCGAAACATCATACTAAGTTCCATTCGTTAAAGAGGATTGAACAATTCAATAATGGATCATTAATAATTGATAACTTAGCATTAAAATGAAATGAAATGCAACTAATTCCTAAAATACTACAGTTATATCTCATTCAATTTTAGTGATATTTTGGAACAATTCGTAAGAATAAGACTGACTGTAGCATCCAATGCAAGTGAGTATAAAACATAAAGTTTAGAAAATTGCTTAAGCTAGGAATGCAACAAGGCTAAAGTTACTTATCTAAACAATGTGCACAGAGCTTCTCGGGCAGTAGGGGCCCTCTACCACCGGATTAGCATACAAATCTTTTCAATATTGCCTCAGATCTTGCAATAAAGCGGTACTTCTTTCATTAAAGGAAAAGTATTTCAAAAACAGAGTATTACGGTCTTTTGAGATCTAGCAACAAAACATCAATCTAGCTAGCTGTCTCTTGGTCTTCCAAGTCATTCTTATAAAAGAAATACATAACTACCCTTGAGAAGAAACAGGAACAAGTGTCTTTTTCAATCAAAATCAAATTAGAACTCTTATGGAAGTCTCGTACTTTGTTGGAGACATCTGTAGAGTCCCTGTCCTAGTAGGAATCCGTTTCTTGGCTTTGATCACTTCCATGTGCATAACCACCTGTAGCTTCTTGCTCAGACTTCGTAGAGAGCAATAAATGATGTGGGAGTGTTGTGTAATTCAACCATATGCATTTTTCCTTGAAGTGACACATGTAACCTGTGAGAACATGAATATAGCTGCGGAATAGGCGACTGGCTACAGAATGGCTACATTCTGTAGCTGAGTCTAGTCAAAATTTACTACAACAACAAAACCATGAAAATATAGCAAATTAGTCATTGTATACATTCCTAAAGTGACTTTAATCAATCCTATTTATCATTTAAGCCTGTAATTGATAAGGGACAAAAGAAATGAAGTGAAATTTGGTGAAGGGAAAGGACATCTTTGGGGCTCAACAAAACCCACGGTTAAAACCATAATAAAATTCACTTCATGAATATCGAATCAACATTCGACTTTGGTTAAAAATACCAAAAATGCAAACAAATAATAATATAAACTTTCGGGCCCACAACTTAATACTCACTTATCCACCAACGATCTATCCGCTTCTTTCATCCAACAATAGACACAAACCCAAAATGAAATGCTTCTAATCCAACGAATATCGCATTCCATCAAACATGATGTTTAAGGTTTTAACTCTATGAAAAATGGGTGGTTTTGTGGTGCTACATGTCATCCCACAACCACTATCGCATGCTTTCAAAGATTAATGCCTTCCCTCTCAAAGTTGTGCGATAAAACCTCTTACCATTTTGTAAACCCACTTCAAGGTTTCACTGTGTTATCGATTTTGGTTTTGCTCACCGATTTCTAGCCTTGTTCAATTCGTGGTTTTTAATAGAACCAAGTTTAAATCCAATATGGAATTCCCCAACGACCATGCTGAATTATGATATACAATCTTTCACTGACTGAGATCTTTTCTCAGGTTCTCTCTTTATATTCTGGCTACATACAAATTCTCTACAATTATTTGTTTGCTCCCATTTACAACGCAATCCATAATTTGAAGATTTTGGGTTTGTAACAATTCTATTTCCATCCTCTACAAATGCAATAAAAAACCCAAATGGATAACTACAAACCATCGATACCTCAATGCCAATTGTGACATCAACTTGCGGATCTCACTTCACTGTTTATACACAGCATTACATCAAATTGTTGTGCCTTCTCTTCACATTTTAAATCTGAAATCAAATTCTCAAGTGAACACACTAATATGATCTCAACAACTAGAGATTCCTACTCTATTACTCTGTCATTAATTATTCAGATTAAAACACAAGAATTTCTACTCAGTCACTCCTTCAACAAAATTCATTCATCGGGATTTTATTGCGAATCATTCAAACGCAATCACTCAGCTTTCCAAAAGGAATCTATCGAATTCCTTTTGAATTTGATTCCTTCTCTGGTTCTTCTAAAATACCCTGCACACTTAAATTATACAAATGATTTGGTACAAACATACATTTATAAATGCATTAACACATCACACTTTATACAAACTCAGAAATTTGAGTTCATTGTTTTAATTCTCAATATATACACAGAATTGTTCTTCTGGCCTGATTTTATAATTAGTGGCCTTTTCTCTAAATTTCCCATAGGCTCAAAGCAAGTCCTATCTGTCTGTCCTGAATCTCTCCTCTACCCATTCTTTTTTATGCCTTTGAGGCTTACGATATATAAAAATGTTTCTGAACCCAATTATGGTTTTAGATCCTCTATTTCCTCAACAAATTCCTAAGAATCCTCTTTAATCCTAAAATCTCTACTTAATCCCTAAGGACTCTCATAAATCCCCAGATTCATGAAACTAATTCTAATTCGGAAAATACATTTAATTCTCAAATCTATCTCTCATATTCTCTTTCAAGAACATTTACAAAAATCCTCTCAATATTAATTAATCCTATTTTAAAATATTAAAATCACTCAGCTCATTCCAATTTCATAGAAATACAAGACCCCCTATATCTATTAAATTAAAATTAATTTGTTGAGTTGACAAAAAGATTGATAATTTCCTCCAATCTAAGGGCGAGTTTGAAGATTTTGAGTTGGACCGAGACTGTGAAGAAGACTTTTCCACTAGAGAGAAAATGTGTAAGGAGGAGCCCCCTCACGATTCAAATGTTAATTTTTCAGCAAATGAAGATAAGCATAGGAAAAAGGTGCATGAAGATCCAGAAAAGGAAGAATTTGAAGTACTGGAATTCAGAGACAACACCCTGTCGAGAGGACTAGTCCCTCCAAAAGAACTATTTGATTTCAATGATGTGGCTAAGAAACCAAAAATGGAATCTACAAAAGAAAGTATAGAAGAATGCAATATGGGCAGTGAGATGGAGCCCAAGATGGTAAAGTTGTCAAAAACACTGCTAACAGCCATTAAAAAAAAAAAAAATGCATCGCTCTATTCAAAGAGTTTATTGATGCTTTTTCCTGGAGTTATGAAGACCTGAAAGCTTATGATACATATATTATCCAGCACAAAATTCCACTCAAGGAGAACTAGAAGCCTTTCAAACAGAAATTGCAGAGGATAAATCATATCCAAATGCCTCTGGTGGATAAGGAAATCAAGAAGATGTATGATGCCAAGATAATAGTCCCAATTAGATACACTATGAATGGGTTTCCAATATTGTACCGGTAAGAAATAAGACAGGTGAGATCAGACTTTGCATTGACTTCAAAAATCTGAACAAGGCATCTCTTAAGGAGAACTACCCTTGACCAAAGATGGACCACATATTACAAAAGGTAGTGGGCTCCAAAAGAATCTCTTTTCTCGATGGCTTTTTAGGATACAATCAAGTGCTGGTACATCCATATGATCAACACAAGACAACATTTCTACTACTTGGGGAACATTCATGTATGTAAAAATTCCCTTTGGATTAATGAATGTCAGTGCCACTTTGCAAAGAGAAATGGATATTGATTTTTCAAAAGAAATTGGTCTTTTTAGTGTGATATATCTTGATGATATTACAGTGTATTAAAAAAATGATGAAGAGCATTTGTCTCATTTAAGAAGAGTTTTTGAAAAATGCAGAATATTTGGTCTATCTTTGAACCCTAAGAAATCATTATTTGGTCTTGAAGAAGGAAAGCTTCTAGGCCACATCATATCTGAAGAAGGGATCAATATTGACCCCAATAGGATTGAGGGAATTCTACAAATCAGCCATCCCAGAAAAATAAAGGAACTGCAATCCTTCATTGGAAAGATAAATTTTTTGAGGTTTATACCAAACCTTGCTGAACTTCTGAGGAATATCACCAACATGCTCAAAAGAGATTCAGGAGTCAAGTGGACCAGAGAGGCTAAGCAGTCCTTCGACCTGGTAAATCAGGCACTTACCACAACAACGGTTCTCATCAGCCCAAATTTCACCAAGGATTTGATCATTTTCTCCTTTGCATCAGAGCACACTATTGCTACTATGTTGCTGCAAAAAAATAAGGATGGACAAGAGCAGCCCATAGTATTTTTCGGCCAAGCTTTAATATATGCACCATTGAAGTACAATATCATGGAGAAGTAGGCTTTTGCCTTGATCAAAGCACTGAAGGAATTTAGAGTTTATATTCTGCATTCACACATCATTGCATTCGTGCCCAATACATTTGTCAAAGACATCCTAACACAGGATCCTGATGGAAAAAGAGGCAAGTGGATTTTTTTCATCTTGGAGTATGATTTAGAGATCAGTCCCACCAAACTAATCAAGGGACAAGGATTAGCCAAGTTGATGGTTGAAACCAATTTTCAAGCACTAGATATTAACATGATTCATTCACTGGATGAACAAGAGGAGTTGCCGGCTCCACCTATTGAGGAAGCATTCCTAAATTCTCCCTAGTACACAAATATACTAATGTTCTATTTTATCTAAATGCTCCTCCTGGTTTGTCAAAAACAAAAGCTATATTCTTGAAATTAAAGGCTGTAAAACTCTACATACTAGAAAATGTCTTGTATTGGAAAGATTCTAGGGGCACATTGCTTAAATGTTTGCTTAAAGAAGATGCAGATAGGGTTACAAAATAATTCCATGAATGGGATTGTGGAGGTCATCTCTACTTGAAAACCACTGCTAATAAGATCCTTAGAGCTGGTTTTTATTGGCCTAACCTTTTCCCAGACACCCACAAAAGGGTAGCCACCTGTCATAAATGCCAAATCCTTGAGGGAAAAACAAAGTTGTTTCCACTGCCTTTACATTATATCTCTGTTGAAGCTCCTTTACAGCAATGAGGTTTAGACTTCATTGGAGAAATCCACCCTTCCTCCTCTAGCCAACATAAATGGATCCTCACTGCTACAGAATATTTTACCGAATGGATAGAGGCCATCCCTTCCAGAACTACTACTGACTTAGTGATTATCAAATTCCTTGAAGCCAACATTATGTCCACATTTGGTTGTCCTAGGAAAATCATTACAGATAATGTTGTTTCTTTTAAGTCCAAGAAGATGATATATTTTTGCCACAGATATCACATTTCTTTAGGGCATTCAACAGCTTATTACCCTCAAGGTAATGGATTAGCTGAGTCCACCAACAAGAGCCTAGTCAATATCATCAAAAATTTGTTGGAAGATAATAAGAAATCTTGGCATAAAAAAATGGTGCATGCATTGTGGGCTGACAGACTGACCACCAAGAAATCAATTGGCATGTCACCATACCAGCTAGTCTATGGAATGGATGCAGTTTTTCCCACATCCCTAGGAGTGCCAACCATGAAGCTCATTCAAGAAGCGCAGGCTAAATAAAATGATGTGAAAGAATAATAATCCAGACCATTCAGCTGCAACAGTCCAGAGAAGAGGTGTACAACAGAACCTAGGTGGTGCAGGAAAATATGAAAAAGATCTTTGACAAGAGGACAAAAGCCAATGATTTCAATATCAGAGATAAAGTCCTGAAATGGGACTCCATGTAAGAAGATAAAGGTAAGCATGGAAAATTTGAAAACTTGTGGAAAGGACCATACATTATTCATTCTTTCAGAGGAGACAATGCATTTTTCTTGCAAGAAATGGATGGAACAGAGTCATTTGGAGGTCCTGTCAATGGCAGGATGATAAAACATTATCTCTGCTGGAACTCAGATAAGAATTTCATCATTGTAAATACCATAGCCTTACAATTTTCAATAATTCATTAGACCAGGTTGAAGCCTAGAGTGAAGGCCATAAGCCTGGTCTAATAAGCTTTAAAAATATATATATAGAAAAAATGTAATGTATACAAATTTTCTGAAAGTGTTGCAAATCAAAGTGCTACTACTATTGAAAAAAGTGTTTGTGCAGTCATATAGTTTAAGCATGATTGTACAATTTGGAATTTTCTGCTGATAGGTTATAAAATGAATATTTTCCAAACCATTTAATCGTGGCTTATCAGTATTTAGGTAGGAAATGACACTGGTTCAACAACCTAATCTAAACCAATAGGAGAAATAAGGGATAGGTGATAGGTTAGAGATTCAAAATAAAAATGATGTCAGGGTCCGCAAGTCTAAATGCACCCCAAAAGAAAGAGAAATGATTAGAATCCTAGATTGGGTAGGTACGTATGTAAATGAGCTCTTAATACTTTGAGCATGTTTCAGTTTTCAATTTCAGATTGCTTTTTCAGCCTCAGGATCAGGTGTGTTCCAGACCTTAGTTTGCAGAAATCATTGACTTCAGTTTGAAATTTACAGCCACAAAAGTTACAGCAGATCAGGTTGCAGGGTTGGGGTCAGCCCAATGGATCAGGCCACTAGTCTACAATGTTCTTAACAACTCCTGGAGGAGCTGCCATCCCCAGTTGGAGCTACTATTATACTCTTGTATTTCACAGTATCACAAGGTGACTGATCACTAATTATATTTTGTATATGTTGAAAATAATATTCTATGCCTATCATTTATTTTTAGAGAAGAAAGGAAGACCCTACTGTTAAAGAGTCGCGCAAGAAATCATCTTCCATTTCTAGTACAAGGAAGAAGGCAAGGTTACTGAGTAAGTGTAATAATGAGAAAAACGTCCATATTTCTCTCCATGCATGTCAGGTATCCCCTTCTTACCTTTCATTTTCCTAAATTTCAGAATCTATTTCTTTGAATCCCACTTAAACCCCCAACACCCACATACATAACCATTGGGACTTATTTCTTTATGCTAAAGTCTTAAATTCTATTGTGAAAAGCTCCACCCACCCACTAGCAGTCGTGTCTTACATTATACCATGAAACCTACGTCTTGCCCACACTTTGCAGCCCGCAAGTTTAAACTGCCTCTTCTTAAGTCATTGCCAAAACATAAATCTCTGTCGATGCGGTTTGGTAGGACCCATCACAACCTTTATACATGGCCAAAATCCGCATATAAACCTTTGAATTTCATAAGTTTCCTTACCTTCTTCCCTTTCGCACTTGCCAAATTTTAGCACGTCGCATGGCACACTTCACACCATTTACAACTTACCTATAAGCGCCCGCAATGCTAAGTCTTTCGCGATGCGATGCGATCACAAGCGCACATCGCAAGTTTTAAAGGATTGCTGTGGGAGGTAAATGTGAAAATTGCCGACAGGCGATATGTGATACAGTGGGGCACGATCGCAATCACAAATCACAAATGATAAAAGAAAAAGGGTGAGTGGTAAATGTTAAGTTCAACAAAGTGTGATGTGCGATATCAGGTGGGACTTTAGCACAGATAGCAAATCACAAATTTTATAAAAAAATTTCAAAGGAAAAATGTTAAGATCACCAATCCGTGACATGAGGTGATGTGGTGGATGACATGGTAGATGACGTGGCCCTGGCCTGCGTAACACTCATCGCAAATCTTAAATATCAAGTGCAAAAGGTAAGTTTTAAACTTGTTGAGTTGCGATGTGCGATGGGTGGGGCCCAATCACAAGCTGCACATCGCAAGTTTTATAAGACAACGTGAAAGAAATTTAAAAAATAGTGATGGCGAAATGCGTCATCTGCCCGAATATGATGTATCTCCAAGCCAAGATCTAAACTTTTTCAAGTCCGTGTGGATGCACTTGCTCCTCTCCCCGTAAATTCTAGGTTAAATTCCCGTAGCTTCCCACTATATCTGCCCTCCTCCACACATCACACGGCCCATAACATTCCCCCCCCCCCCCCCACTGTATTAGAACTTTATCATGAGAGGGGGGTTCGGAATGGGTGGTATCCCATACCGCCCATCCGGTTAACGTGTCGTGCATAGGGCTCTTCCGCACTCCCCTCTCCTAACACCACTTACCACCTTCACCCCCCTCTGGAAAGACTTTTGAGCTATTTCACACAACCACTGCACCTTTATGACTGTTGCATGCACTTCCCACACCACGATTTTGCTCCTGCTGTTTGTTTGAAGTCACATCCCTTTCCCGCTCAGCAAACCATTGCGCCATAAATGGTCAGGCTATTACCCAACGGACTCGCGCCACTTCCACACCTCCACATTACTATTAAATATCCAAATGTCAGCATAAATACAGATTTTACTATGTAGTTATCTGTTGGCTTGAGGGGTCCTGACCCAGGTTCGGAGGTGAAGGTTTGCCAACAAACCCCTATACTACTATCCCTTTCAGAAATGACTTGCTTACGCAGGCTAAGGTCTCACCTGAAGTAGTATGGGATGGTGTTGGAACCAGCGTTCTACACCCTAAGAGAGAGGATAGTAATTCGAGGCCGATCTAGGTCTTATCTTATTAGGTTCACACAGAAAGAGTATATTCACATCCTTCTTAACAGTGTAATTAGCATATAACCATCACACAACTATCAGATCTATATCAGTGTATTCACATCCATGTGTGTATTATAAAATACCATCATAGAGCACTATAATCACAACCAATATCAAATCATAGATATACTCATGCCAATTCCAAAATACAAATACATTTGCAGCTTAATTAAATATCACAGATGTGCTTCAACAGTAAACATAACCAATTCAGATAATACATAGATACTTCAACTATACTTCGCATTCATTGATATCAAAAATCCATTTACAACCCAAACATAGCTCGCGCACATAGCCTAGCGGGGTCCACACACAGCAGGACTGAGGATCTCCCCACACACAGCTAGTAGGAGTCCTTACCCAAAACAACCCAAACAGATCTTAACAATTCTCACGTAGCATCAATCTATTGACTTGCCTACTTACTAGACCCAACTATCTATCTATTTATAATATTGTAGCCTTCATTATCCTATGGTCCTCAAACCATGGTTTGCGGACCCTAGAGCTACCCTTTAACCAATTACAACACATTAGGGGCTTTGACCCACCCTAAAACCCCTACACAGGACCGACTTTAGCAAAATTGTACCAAAACATAGGTTAAGGAACCCCGTTCCAACAGGCCCCCAACACAATATTGTGACTCGTCCCGAGTCACTACAGCTGTGGATTTTCCATCTTCGCCTGCAACTACTTGATCGCATCAACCAGCGAGGGCAACACTCCTTCACTCTACGCAGCATCATTCTGAGTAATCTCCACCAACTTCTGTGACGTTGGACCTTCTGTAGTAGCAGTGACACTCTCCAAAGTCTAGTTCAGCTGCTTAACTACGATATCGATGTCCTGAGAAAGCTTGAGGGCTTCATCAACCCAAGGCTTAAGGTGGTCGCTGAGGACCTTATTTTTCTGGCAGAGCTCTTCAATTTCATCTCTAAGCGTGTGGCTGGTACGTAGTCGTGCTAGGCATTGAGCGGGGATCAGAGTAGGCATAGTGGCTTCCAACTACTCAAAGTATTCTTCCTTCTGGCATAGCTCTTGAGTAAGCTCATGTAGGAGAGGATCACGTTGCACCTTAGTCCATAGCTGCACAGCTATCTCCAATATTCCTACGCCCCGAGCAATCTGATCTATGATGACATTGGTGGCCTCTATGACTAGCGTGGCTCACTAGGCCCTTACCTCAGATGGCATTTCTAGTTGTAATTTGGCTTGCAAGGCTGCAATCTATTGTTCCATCTCTGTCTTGAGCGCCTGGATTTCGGTCCTCGAAGCCTTGAGTGTTGCAACAATCCCATCAATCTTGGCCTAGGGGTGGCAGAAGCCGGGATATCTTCAGTGACATCTACACAAAGCCTACTGATTAGGCATTCCAACTCTATTTGTTGCGCAACAACGAGGGTACATGCATCATATGCCTGGGATACCTCAGCAGTTTTTTCCACAATCGTTTGTTCAGATGTACTGAGTTGCTGGTGCACTTGGTGGTCTCTGTGCTAAATTTCTTCGAAGAGGGAAGTATGTAGGACCTGTAATGGTTCATGTGGAAGTCAAGATAGGTCCAATTGTACCTCTGTGTAGGCCTAGACTTGCGCTCCTAAGTCGGGTGGGCTCAGAACGAGGGTTGCGCCTGGCAGAGGGCAGAGGCAACTTTCTGTTGTAATGATCCATTCTCTACTTGTTGCTGGGGTTGACCTTTCCTGGATCTTTTTTGCAAGGTATTAGTCTTGAGCTGCAAATCCCAGAGGTCAGCCTGGAGTGTATCAACCATGGACTTCTACTGCTCTTCCAGAGCCATCCATTTATATTCTGCAGTGAGGGTGACTGCGTGTGTGATCTGCTCCAGGTCCTCCTCTGTCAGAGTAGCTCCTATGTCTCATTACGGCCATTGAGCTCATTTCTTCTTCCGTGGTCCTTTAGTAAGGTCACCAGCCTGTGTTTTACCTCGAGGGGAGTCAGCACCTCCCGCATCCAGACCCTTTGCACCCAGATCCTTATGTGAATCCTTTTGTGAACGCTTCTATGATTCTAGGTCCACTTCCTTCCCAGTACTCTTGCCCTGTACTTCTTTATGTGATTCTGGGTCCACCCCCTTCTCAATACTCTTGCCCTGTCCTCTAGTCTCTTTGGTGGTGGTGGGCAGGGTGACCTTCGTGGTGCTCATACGTGACTTGAAGTCAAGTTTCCAATGCAGGGGCCAAGTAGCAATAAGGTGATCTACCTCCTCATCAGAAACCATATACGGGAGTGATACCCATGTGAGATCCTTGCGGCCCCTAATCTATACATTGTGCATTTTTACTTGGAATGTTTCGATTCTCTTGTACTTGTCATAAATTTCTAGTGACAAGCGCGGCCGAGAGTGAATGGCAGCTACAATCCCGCTCTGAAATAGGACCCAGAAGACCTTATTGTCTTCAATTTGCTTTTCATCCTTCAAATCCCATAGATTCACATATCGTGCCCCTTCACACATATCTAGCTCTAGCTTGGGGAGGACTGAATATTCTAGAGCTTCCCATGTGACCAACGCAATGAGGAGCAGCAACCAAGAGTAATAGAAGGCCCTTCCATGATCCTGGGCTTCGCGCACATTCTCCAGGAATTCAGTGCACAAGAACTGGGACCAGTTGAAAAAGAACCCCTTTTCGCAACGGCCAGCCAACAAGATTACATATGCAGGGAATGTGGTAGCCTGGCACTTTCGCATCATCTTGCAAGCTAACAAGGTTCCCATATATGCACCAGGGTCGCTGATAGTGCTGATCATGAACCCCCTAGTGTTCTATTCCACGTGATAATCCTCACGCACCTTATCAGCGATCTGTTGTTCATATTTCTTCCCGACACTTTCCATGGGATTCATCCCTTTCATGGGCAGACCAGTGATGCGGTGAATGAGCACTGTGTCTATAGGAATGCGGTCCTGAATCCATAAGCAGCCTTCATGGACCAGAGCGAGCAAATGTCGCACAAGCTTGTAAATTATATTGTAGTGGTCGAAATGAGGCATTCGCAGCAAGTTTAATAATCCGAGCCTAGCCAATCCACTTGCCCACGGCATAGGGACTACCTTCAGTACATTATCCTCCAATACCCTCTCTAGATACAATTCTGATGCCAGCTCGGGGAAGGCCTCCAGGTTTTCTAGGTCATGGTCGTCAAACTTGACCGTGTGGAGCTTGCCTAAGGAGTTTCCAATGATGGGAACCTCACTTAGAATCAGGGGCATCTGCAGATAGGCGCGCATCCCATCAAGGTTCTTGGGTGTGTGCACCGAGGGCCTATGAGGCCGTACATAGCGTGGCCGCCAGCCTATTGGTTCAGCGATCCAGGCCTCTTCCTGAGCAAACAAAGGTCTCTTTAAGGGGTTGGGTGAATATTCCCGTGGCACTGTTCATGGGGATTTCACATTGCGAGGGAAAGTACACGGCTTCACCCCAGCCCACTTCGCAGGTTTCCCCGACCCTTTCTCCTGGCCTTTTCCCTTCCCTTTCTATTTTCCCTTGCTCGGTGTGGACATAACCTCCTCCACTTCAGGGGTAACTTCCAGTACTTCCTCAGATTATTTCTCCATTGAGGCCACAGTCTGGGAAGATTCGGAGAGATTACTCGCAATAATTCTGGCGGGAAAGATGAACTCAGGGTGGCTACTATCAAAGGGGGAAGCACGCTCAGACATGAACAAGGCGCAATAGTCACAGAATCTCACAGAGCACAAACTATTCAAGATACACAGAACCCTCTTCTGAGATATCCTTCTACTTTTATAGCCTTGGATTTCAACCAAATGTTGGGTGAGGCTTATCAGGAACTTACCGTCAAGTAAATGATAAAAAATCTTCGGAAATCACCACATTAATGGCTGGTTGTCCGCTCCTTTCAACGGTAAAATTTTCTTTTTACCCAGTTTTACTATTCTAATGGCTAGTTTTCGCAGTTGTTACCCCTGCATTTCCAGCGCACCTCCTACACTCTGAGCGCACCCCTATGCTCCCAGAGCACCTCTTGCGCTCCCATAGCACCTCTCTGGGCCTCCATACCTATTATCGATCCCTGCGCATACTACAGTTCTGCCTGCATTTGTCTCCCTTCCTATGCGTATTCTGCCCCATACAGCTACTCCGGCCATATAGTCATTTGATCCGATATGGTTTGAGTCAGCTACCATTGACATATAATGGTACCATATCACCACGCAACGTGGCTAACCGGACCGCTCCTCTGTTAGTAATTTCTTTTACCATATAGGGACCTAGCTAGTGCTGATGGAACTTCCCTGGGTGTTTCACAAACTGGCTATCATACAGCAGGACCAATTCTCCCTCCGCAAATTTCTTTTTCTGAATATGTTGATCGTGCCAGGCCTTATTCCGGGCCTTTTGAAATTTCTGATGGAATTTAGCAGTGAAACGATCTTCCTCCAAGGCTACAAGCTGTGCTAACCACTCCTCCATTATATCAGGCTCTACCATGTTGGTAAAGGCTGCGATGCGCAGGCTAGGAATGATATACTCCATCAGCATAATGGTCTCCTTGTCATAAAACATCCTAAATGGTGTTTTCCCAGTCAGCTTCTTACAGGTGGTTGGATAGGCCCGAAGTATTAACGGGATGTGCACATCCCAATCATTGCAATTGACATTACAGACCTTGGTTAGTGCCTGCTCTAAGATTTTATTAAAAGCTTCTACAGCTCCATTTTCCTGTGGTTGATACAGGGTTCTTTTCGCGTGGTGGATCCCAAATTCTTCGGTCAAGGCCTGTATTGTTTCATTAACAAAATGAGTACCTCTATTTCTCATTAAGATATTAAGACAGCCAAATCTGGTTAGAATACGTGCAAAAATGAAGTGCGCAACGGTATCTGCAGTGTAGTCCTTCACAGCTTGCACTTCGGCCCATCTAGTTACATAATAAGTCGCAGTGATGATGTAGCGCATACCTGTCTTCTTCTCTGGTGGGTGGATGGGCCCAACGAAATCGATGGCCCATTTATCAAATCCTTACAGGGCCATTTGCAGTTGCAGAAATTTTTTTTCTTTGCGCGATGGCCTTCCTGTCCCTTGGCATGTATCGCAAGCTTTGCAATAGTCGTGAGAGTCTCTATGCAGTGTCGGCTACCATAGCCCAGCTCTCAAGATCTTCTGCATCGTTTCTTTCCCTACGTAGTGACCTCCTGCTATGCCCCGATGAGCTTCTGCTAAGATGGCATGTCTTTCATGCTCCAACACATATCTTCGCACCACATTGTCAGCTCCCAACTTATACAGATGGCCGGTGATGATGGTAAAATCCGCTGCATGGGTTACCAACTCTTTCTTCTGTTGTACCGAATACTCTGCAGGCACCATCCCCATAGCTAGGAAGTGAATGACGTCGACGAACTGCACATCAACCACCTTAATTGTGAACAGCTGCGCATCAAGCATTCCTTCTTCTAGGTTGGTTGGCTCTTCGCCACTTTCAATTCGGGATAAGTGGTACGACCCAACATTCAACTTCCCTGGCTTTATGATGATCACAAAGTCATATTCTTGGAACTGCAGTAGCCATCGATAGATTTTCCCCCCCAAAATAGGCTTATTCACTAGGTACTTCAAAGTCGAGTGATCTGTAAACATATTGAAGTGCCCTCCTAACTGATAATGCCGGTATTTTTGCAGGGCGTATACCATAGCCAACCCTTCACTCTCAGTGGTGGAGTAGTTGCGCTCCACACCGGAGAGTTTCCTACTAGAAAATGCAACTGGGTGGTCAATGTCTCTGTCTCCATGCTGCGTGAGGATAACTCCTAGGGCGATCCCTGATGCATCTACGTGAACATGGAACACCTTCGCCTAGTCAGTAAATATGAGGATAGGCATAGAGACCATCTTTTCCTTGAGTAGTTCGAAGCTCTTCTAACACTCTTAGTCCCAAAAAAATGAAACGTCGTTCTTTATCATTTTTTCCATAGGTATTGTGATCAACGTGTACCCTTGAATGAACTTCCTATAGTGTCCTGTATGTCCGAGGATAGAGTGCAGTTGTTTCTCAATTTTAGGTACTGCCAGGTTGATAATAACTGCTATCTTGGTGGGGTAAACCATTAATCCTTGTCGACAGACTATGTGACCTAGCAAGATCATGAAGGGTACGCAAAATATGCATTTCTTTATATTTAGGGAAATTTGGTGCTTTATACAGGCATCCAACATCATGCGCAAGTTTGAGATGCGCTTCTTTACCAACCCGAAGACGGTCCAGTCATCAAAATATACCTTCAAAAACTTGTGGATGAACTCCTTGAATATTACGACCACCACCCACGAAAAGATGGCAGGGGCATTCTTGAGCCCAAACAGCATGGTAGTGTACTAAAAATATCCCCATTCAGTGGTGAACATAGTTTTACTACGATCTTCAGGTGCGATCCTAATCTGATGGTAGCCTGAGAACCTGTCCGTGAACGAATATGCTTCCTTCCCCCCCCATGCTATCAAGGATTTCATATGAGAATGGCATAGGAAAGGAATCATGTACGCAGGCATCATTCAATTTGCACAGGTCAGCATAGATCCGTATCTCTCCCATAGTATTTTTCTCCTGAACCTCCATAGGACTTACCCAATCTGACTATTTGACTGGTTCGATCATACTTGCGGCGAGAATTTTTTCGATTTCTTCCTTAAC
The DNA here is from genome assembly GCA_034641835.2 of Pinus albicaulis. Classification (NCBI taxonomy): domain Eukaryota; kingdom Viridiplantae; phylum Streptophyta; class Pinopsida; order Pinales; family Pinaceae; genus Pinus; species Pinus albicaulis. The sequence continues at coordinate 477,554,291 of CM076584.1, forward strand.
CGTTTGTTTGTACTTGGGTTTTACCCAATAAGGGTGTTGCTTCACAGGATGCATATCTGGTTTTAAAGTGATGCGCATGACCCCTAGGTCCCCTGTAATCCCTTTTAGTTCTGAGAATTTCGTAGGAAAGAGGTCCTGGTATTCCGTGATGAGTTCTGCAACTTTTCCCACAGTATCATCATCCCAGTAGTCCCCCATTTTAGCTAGCTTAGGTTTCTCCTCCATCCCAACTTTGACTTATCACAGCTTTAGAGGCTTAGTGACATCGATGGTCTGTAGTGGGGGTCCAGCAATTGCGCACTCTCCCTTCGATTCTGGGATAGAGAAATTTCACGGGTCTTCATCACATTCCTCCATTGATAGATTGTGACAGTTGAAAATATCCTGCATTTGCGTCTCCCACGTTGGTGCCCCATGTACTGCACAAGGGCGTGATTCATCAAATACTAAGACATATATATCCTGCAGAGCTTTGTCGAGTGCCTCTATTCCACCTACAAACCCAAATTTCCCTACAAACTCGTCCTTCAGGGTTTCCCAGTGGCAGGTGCGCTGGTTTAATTCTGCATCTAAATACCATGCAGTCGGGATTGGCCCCAAAGCATGAATGAAAAAATGGACCCATTCCTCTGTAGTTCATTCTCACCATTTCTCCATCCATGCGGACAAGTGCTCACGTGAGTCCCTTGGGCCAAGGAAATTATTTACGCGTAGGTGAGTCGGGGATTCAAACCATAGGATCATCATTTCACGACACTCTTCCCAATCCTGGAATGTCCCCTTATGCATGTCCCACCACCTCGTAGGGGTTGCACGCATGGCTATATTAAGGATCCGCAACCTTCGCTCCCATGGGACTTCAACTTCAAATGTTCATAAAAACTCCCTAATACTACCAGAACCATCAAATTAGGGAAATTCTCTTACCTCTGAGGAGATGCACCAGAAGTCCCTTCTAATTCTAAGACATCGCAGTGCAGATACATCATCCAACCAATTCTACCAATTTTCTATCTCCCCGTCGGAGTCATAGAAGCATTCATTGTCCTTTTCCCAAGAAATCACACCATCAACCGTAGGATTGATCCAATATTTTTCTTGAGTGGTTAATTTATAGATGTGATCCACATCCTCTTCTTCACGCACTGGTTTTTTATACCTCTCTCCTTTCGCAGGGTCCATTGGGACTATCATCCTCGTGCCCTCATTCTCAAACACCATGCTCCTTTTCTTTAGGTTGATAATGCCTCCCATGTGTATTGCCCAATCCAATCCTAGGAGCGCAGGATAGGGGTCCGTATCTTCCACAATCTGAATTACCTCAAAGTCGGTGTGGACCTTAGCTCCTGCAATATCTACTATAATATTTGAGAGCCTCCCCAGTGGTATGATCTTCTGTTGGTTGGCCATGCGCATCTGGATAGTATACCATTCCAACTTAGGCTCTCCCATCCACTACCAAGTTTGCTTGGGTGGTACGTTCGCATCTGATCCTAGGTCCAAAATAACCTAATCCATTTCATAGTCTCCAATCTGCATTGTTAGCCGCATTTCTCGAATAGTTTGTTTCTTATTCTTGTAAATTTTGTGCACATTCTTAACTTCCAGAGGATGGTTATTTCTCTCTGTGCAACTGAATATTATTGCTTGCATATTTTCTACTACCTTCTGGTTGCGTAGCAGCTTCATACAAGCCTATAGAAATGGTTTAACTTCGTCGTATGTTCTTAGGTTTGCTAAGATTTTAACGTAGACGCCTCATCCTTAGTAAAGTCTTTGCAAGCTGTGACGAAGGTTTCCTTTTCCCTCTATAGGTACAAGCTTTCCTATTTGACAGCTGCTTTCCAGATAAGAGGTTCAGTTGCGGCTTTCTCCTCAGCTCCTCTAGTAGTCATGTCGCTGCGCGTTATGACATTAATACTTGGTCCTTCATCACACTATTTCGCCTTAACCCTCTGCACATTCTGCGTAGGTGTCTACTATTTTTCCTACATTTTTTCTATCAAGAATGGACAGTATTCAATAACATGGTCCAATTGTCGACAATATCGGCAAGATTGTCTCACAAGGTTCGGACAGTCCCTCACAAAGTGCCCTATTTCTCCACAGTTGTAACAGATCAATTGTTCTCCTCCCCGACCTACACCTCCACCCCTTCCCCTTCCCCTGCCCCTTGCTGGGGAGCCTCCTCTGCTTGAGGGAGACAGTGGTGAAGAAGGGTCAGCCTGTACCCTGTATAGGTTTCCTCGATCTATCATCAAGTCATAGGTCCGGCAGGTATGCTCGTCATGTCCTACAGAGGAGCAGAATCGACACCATTGTTGCTTCAACTCTGGAACATAAGCATCAAGACGGGGACAATGGTTAGTGTCTTGTAGCCCAGAAACACGGAAATCAGTAACATCGGACCACTTGGCCTCGCAGCCTCCTTAAGTCGCAATGGGCTAGGTCCCCCAGCCTGCATGTAATCTGTCAATAGAGGACATTGATCCTTGGTATGGCTGGACACCCTGCATCTTATGCACCATATGTCTGGGCTAGCCTCTTTCCCTCGTTCTTTTCTCATGTTTTTTATTTCAAGGTGCATTGTCTCCAGCTATCCTTGGATCTACTACACCCTGAACTGGGCATTGTCCCTTGGCACAGCCTCTAGTTTCATAGAAATCTCCAAGGCTTTCTCTTGCATCTCAATTTCTTGCTGACCATAGGTCCGCGCAGGTGACGTAGCAACATAGCGATAAACCATTCCTTATGTTTTCTATCATCATATAGGAATTATCCATCTCTGATAACCTTCTTTAGCCACTGATCAGCTTCCCATACAGACTCGGTGGGTCCCTATCTAAAGTCTTTCAGGTCAGTTACCAGCTGCGAGTAGGACTAGGCTTTCGGAACTATTGCTTTAAAGCTTTCTTAATATCCTAAATGGACAGATCTGTATGATATCCTACATATCCCATATACCAATCCAAGGCCCTTCCTTCAAAGGTGAGTGATAGTTGTGCTCTCTTTACAACATCGGTAGCCACGTTCTGCACAGTCCATACTGATTCTTCTACAAACCAAAATCAGTCCATATCTTCATCTCCAACTCCATTGAAGGTAGGTAGCTTCAAGTGTGTGGCCATATCTTCTTCTGGTGGTGGCAGAGGTGTGGGTGAGTTCTTACCCTTATGCTGACTTGAAGGTGGTGTAGCTGGAGGACTATTTCTTTCATGCGCAACCAATTCTCTTAATGGAATGTAGACAGATCGATCTCCTTCTTGATTAGTTCGATAGTACTTACCACTTCGTGTTGTACTCTCTCTTAGATTAGAGGTCATTCACTTGGTGTGTTTGGACATAACCCCTTTTTCGCACAGTAAAATTTTGATTAAAAATGGCAGTGTTTCAAGAACTTACCCCGGAACCCTTTGAAGAACCTCCACTCTGCTTCAGAATAGGATACAACTGATCAACTACGAATTTTGTCACAAATCCTCGTAGCACGCTATCCACCCAATGATCTACTGTATGGGTGATTGTATTATCAGTCCTCTCCAGCTGTTGAATCAATCCTGGTGTCCACTCCATAACCTTATCGTCCTTCCAACACATCTGGAATTCTACGAGCCTTGCCAACCACTCCTGAAGCTCGTGCGCAAAGGTTACAAAGAAAATCTCATAGACTTCGGTGAATATGTATTTATTCTTCCACTTCTCAGTTGTCAGCTTCGTGTTGTGATTCTCCTTTACAGCAAATTCCTGAATTTGTCTTTCAAACCACTCTTCAATTTCCACCCTCTTAGGTCTCCAATGACCTTGTGGCATTACCCGATCTCTCTCTCAAAATGCTCCCAGTCCCGACAACGGAACCATTTGTTGGCTTGAGGGGTCCTCACCCAAGTTCGGAGGTGAAGGTTTGCTAACAAACCCCTATACTACTAGTCCTTTTGGCAATGACCTGCTTCCGCAGGCCAAGGTCTCACCCGAAGTAGTATGGAAGGGTGCTGGAACCAGGTTTACACACCCTGAGAGAGAGAGAGGGTAATTCGAGGTAGATCTAGGTCTCAGCTTATTAGGTTTTCACAGAAAGAGCCTATTCATGACCTTTTTAACAGTGTAATTAGCATATAACCATAACAAAAATATCAGATCTAATTAGTGCATTCGCATCCACGTGTGTATTATGAAATACCATCACAAAGCACTATAATCGCAGCCAATATCAGATCACAGATATACTCATGCCAATTCCAAAATATAGATACATTCACAGCTTAATTAAATATCACATATGTGCTTTAGAAGTAAACATAACCAATTTAGATAACACACAGATACTTCAACTATACTTCGCATTCATTAATATCAAAAATCCACTTACAACCCAAACATAGCCCGCGCACACAACCTAGTGGGTTCCACACACAACAAGACTGAGGATCTCCGTGCACACAGCCAGCAGGAGTCCTTACCCAAAACAACCCAAGCATATCTTAACAATTCACATGTAGCATCAATCTATTGACTTACCTACTTACTAGACCCAACTATCTATCTATTTATAATATCGTAGCCTTTGATATCCTATGGTCCACAAACCGTGGTTTACGGACCCTAGAGCTACCCTTTAACCCATTACAACACATTAGGGGCTTTGACCCACCCCAAAACCCCTACGCAGGACCGACTTTAGCAAAATTGTACCAAAATGTAGGTTATGGAACCCCGTTCCAACATTATCGCCAAAATAATACAAGAATTGAGTCTGTGGGTGATATTAAAGACATCATGAATTTCAAAGAATAGCTGTCAACATTGTGCGAAACCAGATTATAGAGATCCTCTAGAATGTTGATCCTGGTTACTATTCCCCATTGTTATACCCCTTCCCAATGTTGATCCATTATCATTTCCCTTATGAAATTCCCCTCTCTATTTTCCCTTTCTCCATTGCAGTTTTGTGAAAGAAACTCATTGAGGAAAATGCCTCTAAAGCTAGATCAACAACCTTATAATCCGATGGTCCACCCTCAAGTGGACCTGGATCGCTTGGCTCTAGCAGACAAAGATTACAAAATTCATGATACAGAGTCTGAGTCTGATTTGTTTGATGTTTACTTATGGTTTGAGGACCAATTCCTCGAAGGAACAGATGACCTTAGCCTATGGGAGACCCAGTTTCCCCTTTAAATCTTCCCAAAGACCCATATTTTCCCAGAGTTCATCAGGAAGTGCCGAAGTTGTTATGATATTAACTAGAGGACCATAGTCACCCCATCGGGAGAAATCCTGTTTGCATTCAATGCCCAATCCAACTAGCAGATTATGCAAGCCCCCAATCCTGAACAAGTAGTCCCTTTCTCATATGAATTCCTCATAGAACTTTATCAGAATCTTGACCCTGCCAGCAGAGCCAAAACCTTCCAGTTTTCCATGACCCCTAATACCCCAATGCCTGCAAAGAAACCTCGTTATCCCTCATCTACCTTTTATGATATGGCCCAGCACATTATGTCTATTTTATATTATTTGTTAGGTTATCACATTGATCAATGGGTAGAGGAAGCTATGATAGGTTTCTTGTCCACTCTTTCCCCGAGAGCTAAACCCATAGTCCTATTCAACTATGCTCAATTTCTTGCAGAGGCCATCCATGAGAAGTTTTTAAAGTTTGATACAGAGGAAGTTTTCAAATAATCCTCTATGTTGGTATATATGTTTTTCCATTTCCAATATAGAAGGTTTCAGTTTCAGATGTCCAAGGTAAATGAATATAATGAGCCCCAATTTGTCATATTTTGGACTACCCTGCTACGAAAAGATAAGTAGGACTTTACATACAAGGATTTTGTGGATTCATTTGTGCATCCAGCCATCGACACACTCAATGATGTAGCAGAGCCCAGGATAAATTAGAAAATCAGAAAAATCATGCAACTAACAGAATGAGTGAAGACGACAAATTGGTAATTGTATCAAAACTACACAGAGATTTGAGTCTATGGAAGTGATCTAGATCCCTAAAAACTGCCAAATTTCCTCTCCATGAGGGTCTTTGCATTGGAATACATAAGGAAAATGATAAATGTAAATGAGCTCCACTTTTTCTCTGCAAAAAATAAGACTTTGATGCAGGAGCATTAGCTCGGAAAAATACCTTGTATTTTTATTGAACATAGGGGTCTCATGTTTTTGAGAATTTATTAATTTCATGTAAATATTAATATTATTAATGATATTTTTTAATTAATTATTTGTGAGAATTTGTAAATGTTTCCAAACAACTGGAAAACATGAGAGAAATTAGATGAGAGATATCTAAGAGATAATTAGGAAGCCTAAGATAGATTTAGTTGCAAGGTTTTAGGGATAAAGATCTAGAATTTAGGGGTGTTGAGAGATTTGGGGATTTGTTGAGATATTAAAGGGATTGAACTCAAATTAGATCATTTTAAATTTGTATAAATTTATGAGTCTCAAAGGAAAATAGATCAAGTAGAATAGAATAGGGAGAGAGGTAGGAGATAGGGGTTTTCCTATACATCTATGTACAGCTGAAAGGGCCATGGATTTTTAATATCTGGCCATGAATGAGAGGTTCTTTGTAATTTTTGTTTTTATATCAATGTAGAATTTGACTTTTGAGCACATGGTTGAGTTCGATTTTGTATACGTTTGGTTTTAATAACCTTTTTGTTGTGACTCTGCACATAAGCTGAAAGAATCGATTGCTTTTATGTTGATCTGTAGTTTTGTATGGAGGCATTGAATAAAGTGAGGGCGCATGGTATTCGTAGAGCTGCATGAAATTACGTTGGAGAGAAGTTGTTGGTTGAAATTGATTGAAAATCAAATGCAGAGTTATATATACATTGTATGAAGCACAATCTAATCGAGGCTAATCGAGGCACAGAGTTGTGTTTTAATATGCAACGCATAGTTCTATTTTAATTCTGTCAATTTTAATCGATTGAAACAGATTTTAATCACAGAGATAAGGAAATGATCGGACGTTCTGTCGATTGGCAAATGAAATGAATACACAGTATAGATCGATTGAAGAGGCGGTGTTGAAGAAATTGCGTTACAAATTAAATGGAAGCGGATTCTGAAGTCGATCTATGGTATTGCAGGTATTTTGGACAATCGGATTGCAATTAAGCTTGAAATGAATCGAATGGTTACAAAGTATGTGATATTGGAGTTGGATATGCGTTGGGCCAGATGCATTGTTAACGTTGATGCATGGCTGAAAATTAAATATATGTTGAAATTGGCAAAGGTCGATTCAAACTTGAGCAGTTTCGATGCGTGGAGAGCTTTACAAGACTGGAATAATGGATTGAACTGAAGTGTTAACCAGCGATGGAGAAAGTCGATGTATGGCAGCGTTAAATGCTGAGTTGGAAATTCGTTGCAGGAATTCGGATGGATGGAGAAGGTAAGATAGATGCTAGTTTATTCAAATGCATTATAAAATGATTTATGTTAAACGCTGGTTTAACACCTTAATATAGAAGCGTTAATGGATTGATGCCATCGTAGAGGTGCCATGAATAATTGAAGCCGATCTATTGAAACGGTGATGCATTACATTGTAATTGGTTGTTCGATCAGAAGCATAGAAGTAAGAAAAGGCCAGGTATGGGTTTCAGCTTATATGGTCTTTATTTTAAAAAGTCGACTTTTGAATAGAAGAAATTATATGTTGAATAAACCTTGGAGGTTAGTAATCCCATATGCGCTGGTGGCGATTGTGAATGTCAATCTCGATTAAGTTTAAAGGGAATATATGTATTGGAAACTCGAAATTTCTACCAAGTCAAAGAATTGTTTAAAACATTCCATGAACATTGAATTAAAGACTATGTATTACTTGGTTTGACTGAATATGAATTGAATTGTCATATGGAGAAAGAAGAGTGGCCATCATATGAGGTTGAAGAGAAACCTTTGCATCAATGAATTTAAATGAAGAGTCATAGATGATGATTGAGAGTGTGTTTTGGTTTCTAAATGCCATTTGAAGTGTGGGTTTAAATGAATGGAAAATTGATTATTGGGTTTATGGGTTTTGAAGAAGGAGCTTCCGCAATGATAGTGCATGTAATTTCCCTAATCTGAAGTTTTATTGGGCGAGTTATTGAGATGGATTTTGTATATGCGCAACAGGAGAGAGATTCTGGGTTTTGCAGGGTCAGCCTACATCAGACTTAGTTTAGGATCAAATCACAAGTTGGACCCTTCATTTGCAACAGTAGAGCAACCAGAGAGGAAGCAGAAAAGATACTAAAGGAGATGGGTTTTGGCCACAGTTTCACTTGGTCTTATGACCCTATAGGGATCATCTCCAAGAAGAGGGTGGAAATCAAGTCCACAACATATGTTCACACACATAGGCCTTCAATTGAACAATATGCCAATAAAATAGAATGGGTAACTAATACCCTTTATGAAGAGGAAGAACTAGTGTTCTCCACTCTAGGTGTCTAGACCCTAACATCACAAGGAAGGGAGAATGCAGAAGGAAAAGAAGACAAAGGGAAAGAGCAAGAAAAATAGATAGGGAGCAAAAGGCCAAGAGAGGATCAGTCACCTTCAATGACTTATACCTCAAGAAGAGAATTCAAAATCATATATAAAAAGAGGGCCCCTGTACATATGGATATTGATCAAGGAGGGGAATCAAGGCAGCAAACAATGGTTCATATTGCAGACACCCTTGGACCATCTCCAATTGGTGGTCAAACAATGGCCTCCCCTACATATACTACCACAAGATCTCTACAGTAGCAGGCCTTGCAGACATCTACTTCCAGACCTGCCATAGAAGGTCAAGAAATATCAGTTTATGATACATTCAAGGAAATAAAATTGAGAAATGAGGTGTTGAAGACCAAAACTTACAACCAATTTTGGAAGAAAACCTCAAGCTCACAAAGCAGGCTACTGTCTGCCTTTGACACTAAGAAGAAAAGGATGAAGATGGAATTTCTAGAAGATTTGGTCCCACAACCACAAGGAGTTGGAGATTACAAGAAGGTGTAATTTGAATTTAATGCCAAGGACATCCATCCCATTGATCAGATGGAATTACACAAACAGACTGGAGAGATGGTGGCCTCCACCCTGACAAGTAATGCTATGATCTTTTCAAAGCTTCAGATATCCTTATCCAATTCTCAATCACAACTCAGTATAGAAAAGATATTTTCCATGCTAAAGACTCAAGGATTAAGTATTTAGAATATTTAATAGTGAAGTTGGGTCATGAACCAACCAATGTTCAAGCTGTGGAGGAGGTTTTGAAGAAGAAGAATGTTGATATAGCAGCCCTCAGGAAGCAACTCAAGATGCTAGGAACAAAAGATCCCTTGGCTAAAGACATTGAGGAAGAGGAATCACAGAAGGTATAGCTATTAAATTTGGTTATAGAACAGGCTTCCCAAATCAAATAGATGGAGAATGAGATGGAGAAACTACTGAAAGAGAAACTAGAGGCAGCTCGAGGTACACTCATCCCAGTGGAAGTTACCCCCATCTCAACAATTCCATCAGTTGTTCCCACAGCTGCTGGTACACCTAGTATGGAAGACCAACTGTCAAAACCCATGGAAATCATGACCCTATAGTCACAAGAGATCCGTAAATTGGAAGCACAAATTGGCATCCTAAAATATAAAAAATCCAATACTGAAACTGTCCACGAGATAGCCAAGAAGCAGATCGAGAGATTAGAGAAGGTAGAGAAGGAATTTGCAGACAACAGCATTCTGGGCCACATGAAGTTGATAATCTGGGGTAGTATCATTAAGTCAGTGGAAGAAATGTGGCGCCCCATCAACATCATTTTTGAAAAAAAGAGTTGGTGGAAAAATGCACAATGGCCATTGATAAAGCAAATCAAGAATTAGGAAACATGCCAAAAACAGCCCCTAAGATTATAGAACTCTTGAAATCTAAGACCAAATATGATCTTGAAGTGCTAGATGTACCATACATAACAACAACCATAGTAGAAGTGAAAAGTATCCTCCCTAAGAGAAATTTATTAAGGCAATTGGAGGAGAAATTTCGTGAGTTGGACACGGCCGTCAGCAGAATCCTGAACGAGATTGAGCCCCTAATAGCAAAAGGATTTCCCTCAATGTTTGTGATTAATAAGAAGCTGATCCAAAGGGAAGATTATATTATCAAACTCAGATAAATATATAATGATGTCACCAAATTCAGTAGCATCCAAGGAAGAGTGAACAGTAAAGTTATCTGGGATCTCTTGAGTAATGACATCTTTATTCAACATCAGTTGAAGCATGTATTCCTTACCATACCCACTTTCAGCAAATACATAGAGGTGGACGAAGTATAATGACAAGTTATAAGCACGAAAATCCCCAGCCAAAGAGAGTGGAATAGATTGTGCACATTTCAAGATTGAAAAGGCACAATATACACATTAGCACAACCACCAGTTGATTAGCAGTGCCAGCAGTGCATCCTCCTTTATGATCTATGCACTGGCGGCCTAGAGAGAGAGCCAGATTTCAAAACCACCATGCGTTGCCTCCTCGAAACCATCTTATCCACCTCCAAATCATTTTTTGGATTCACGAAGAGCCGCCTGAGTTTTTACATTCTTGAAGAGTTACCTAAATTAATTCTATAGGCGGTGTTTTCAGAGATTTTATTTATTCGAGCCTTGCATGGCCACACTTGTCTAATTTCAGTTTGTTTGTGATAAATGAAGTTTGCCAGAGTAGATTAGGGCAAACCGACTTAGTTTTTAGATAAATACTACTATAATTCTCATTATCAAGGGTTGGATATTTTAGCACCTGTATTTTAAGAACTACTATTGGAGAACTGTAGTTTTGGAGTTGGACATTGATAATCAAAGACCGGTTACAGGGTTCTTGAGTTGTGTTAAAATGGTTATGTGTTTCTTTTAAATGTTTCTGTCGTTTTCTCTGTTGTGTATCTACTCATCTAATTGTAAATCAGAAATTTTTTATTAAGATTCATTGTCGAAGCGCCTTAATTTTGTATGCATTTACAATCTGAATGTTTTATGCTGAAGTTTGATTAAATAATTCTTAATTTATCTTTAGTCACTACAGAACCTTACTGTTTCTTTCACCTCATAATTCATACAGGTCTTAAGATCCATTTAGCACAGCTAGCTTGCCCTCTGATTTTCTCTTTATTTTTATGTGTCATTCCAGCCTTTAACTCCATCGCCCAATGGAATAGCTTCTGCAGCCCCATCTGTCCAACCACACAATCAATCAAACAAACAACCCCCACCGTTGTAACTAGCCTAACATATGCAACTATAACCATCGAGCTAAATCATAAATCATAAAATAGAGAAAGCCATTTTTGAGTCTAGGAAGGCTAGATCCTAGACTCCAAGTGGTTTGATTTTGTCCTCTACCATTTGTTCTTGCCAATATTACAAATTACTAGAGGTATAACACAAATAAAGGTTAAAATTAGCGGGGATGTAACATATGATGAAAATGTTTCCCATGGAAAATCAAGAGACCTTCCTCCACCTCCTCCTCCCGAGAAGAGGAATGATGATGGGGATATTCTAGATGGTCCTCCTATGCCCGAGTCCGAGATTGATATTTTTGATGATCCCTTGGAGCCTATGGATCCCTTATATCCTCCTCTTAGTGATCCCCCTACTAGGAAGAGATGACTTTGAATCATGACACTCTATAAGATGATGAGAGACATGTTCTCATCTGAAGATTATTTAGAGAAAGGAAGCATCCATGGAGATACCAGGGATATGTTGGAGCGATGAGAACTATGATTCAAGCCAAACCTTCCACATTCAAAGAATATGTAAAATAACAAGTTTGGAAAGATATTATGGCTGAGTAATATGAATCGATTATGAAGAATGATGTATGGGATGTTGTTCCAATACCGAAGGGGAAATTTGTGGTAACTTCAAAGTGGATATATAAGATCAAGCAGGGAATTGATGGTATCATTGAGAAATACAAAGCAAGGTTTGTGGCTCGAGGATTCTCACAGAAAGAGGGAGAAGACTATGATGATATATTTTCACATGTGGCTCGACATACAACCATTCATTTGATAGTATCCCTTGCCACAGGTCAAGGATGGACTCTTCTTCATATGGATGTAAAGAACACATTCCTTCATGGCATATTAAAGGAAGAAGTGTATGTTGAGAAACCACGGGGATTTTAAGTAGAGGATCAAAGAATGCGTATTTTCATGTTGAAGAAGGAATTGTATGGTTTGAAGCAAGCCCCCATATCTTGGTATGAATGTATTAACATTTATTTGATGAAGCTGGGGTTCACAAGGAGCAATGTGGATCCCAATATCTACTTCAAGGTCATACAAGATATGTCATTGATTTTGGTTTTATATGTTGATGATCTATTCTTGACAGGTTGTGAGCCTCTGATGATTGAGTGTCAGAGGGAGCTAGCCTCTGAACTTGAGATGAAAGACCTTGGAATCATGCACTACTTCCTAGGCCTTGAGGTGTGGTAAAGGCCTCGTGAGATTTTCCTTTTTTAAGGAAAATATGTTTTGAAATTGTTGGAAATATTTGGAATGGAAGAATGCAAATTCATGGCTACACCAATGGAAATGAACTTCAAAATTTTATGTGGAGAAGTTGCAGGACCCGATTCGGTGAATCCATCCAAGTATAGACAATTGATTGGGCCTCTGATTTTCCTTGTGGACACCCATCTAGACATTTTCTATGCAGTGAACACGTTTATTTTATTCATGACCGAGCCCCTCCATGCACATTAGATTGCTTCCAAAAATATATTGAGATATTTGTATGGGACGATCACACTTGGTCTGAGATATTATGCCAAAGATCTTCGACTTCATGGATACACCGATATTGGCTGGGCAGGAAATGTTATCGATAAGAATAATACATTTGGATGTTGTTTTAGTCTTGGATTTTCCATGATATCATGGATGAGAAGGAACCAAAATTATGTAGCATTGAGTACCTCTGAGGCAGAGTATATTGTCGCTAGTATGGCTAGTTGCGAAGTAGTTCGGTTGAGGAATATATTTGGAGAGCTATTTCAGTAGGTCCTAGACACTATAGTGATATATTGTGACAGAAACAGTAGGATATGTTTGGTAGAGAATTTTTTGTTTCATGATAAGTCCAAGCACATAGAGATTCAATATCACTTAATTCAAGACATGGTGCAGAGAGGAGTTGTTAGACTCCATCACATATCTACATATGAATAGATTGTAGATATTCTCACCAAATATTTATGGAAAGGGAAGTTCTTGGTCTTAAAAGAGTAGCTTGGACTGATGGATGTGACCCCTCCTGGTAAGGGATAGTGTTGATCGAGGACACTGAGCCAGCTCTTCCCCCCTGTTGAGCTCCCAGGCTGAGGAATTGATATATAGGGCTCCTAGGTTGAGGTATATTTGGACAATAGGGTATCACCCCTATATGTTATCCACAGAGTTGATATTTTTCTCCCCTATATACATAGGGTTGGAGATGTTTCTCCCTTATCTGGTGTATGCAGAGTATACCCCAGTTGGAATCATACCCACAAGTCAAGCATGTTGGGAATACCGCTTCTTGTTTGTCCAAAGAGTTGAGAGTGTACTTGGGGTGTACAACCCAAGTTAATTATGATGCACGTGTTCTACCTCATGACTCTTGAGGATAATTGATGGGAAAATAATTAGGCAATAGGATTGGGTTGATATTTTCTCCCCTTTGTGGTTGTGTGTTGAGAATGAGCTCCCCAATGTGATTCCAGTGTTGATATGTACTCCCTTGTATGTTTGGATATCATATTTCTCGATATAGGGTTGAGATATGTGAGTCCCCCATGAGATAGAGGGTGGAAGATAATTCTCCCAGATTCTTCTTCTTTAAGATTCAAGAATGTTTCAATATATAGAGTTGATCTGTGATATTCAAGGCATGACAACAACATGACAGGATGATGTGATGATCAACAGACAAATATTGGCAGGTGGAATTATTTCTAGTTAAGAGGGAGTGTTAATTTATGCAACTAGGGTCAAATTACACCTTGGACAGCTCAGATGATAGAGATGATGGTTGCATTGAATTCTTATTTTTGAGAGGACCAAAATCGACCTAAAGATCACCTGATTTGGACAAGAATAAGTTGGGTTTTGAATTTATGAACCCACTCATGTACATTGTATTAGGTCGTCCCTATACACATGTACAATTGGACAGGTCGGCCTCAAAATCAAATGGACCTTCATGGAATCCTATATATATAAGAGACCTCAAACTCATTTGAGCATCATCACCAAGCATATTATTTTATATTCGTCTATTGTTTGGCTCACACAGGTTCATCGAAGGAAGTTCGCTCAGGGTCCTAAGTTTATGGTTTGAGGCTCGCACGGATTAGGGTTTCCATTTTCCAATCGCATGCTCACTAGAGGTTAGATTTTACTGCAGTCACATGCACACAATGTCTCTAAGTGAAACTGAGAAGCCATGGTCACTCGCATATCACATTGAAGGGAGTGACTGAGGCCTTGAGATCAGATATGGATAGATCCAACCACATATACATGCACACAGTGGCTCAGGGTGCCACTAGGGATTCATAGTCACTTGTAGGACAACTTGAATGGAACAATCGAGGACCTAAGATCATATGTGGAGAAATTCTACCACAACCACACGCACACATTGGATCGGGTGCGACTAGGGAATCATAGTCGCTTACAGGAAAACTTGAAGGGAGAAAATGAGGCCCTAATATCAAATCTGGATAGATATGACCTCATCTGCATGTACATTTTGGCTCAGGGTGCGACTAGGGAAACATAGCTTCTTGCAGGACAACTTGAAGGGAGAAACTGTGGTCCTAAGATCATATTTGGGTTGATATAACCACAGTCGCTCGCATAAAATTCTTCAGAGAGTGTCCAGGAAGTCATTTTAGCTCACTCACAGTGTCTAAGGGAGCGACTGGGAAGCCACAGACGTTCACAGAATAACTTGACGAGTGCGATTGGGGTTCTAAGTTCGGGAATAATAGTTGACTACAATTAACCGTAGATGTCTGATGGCTGGAATATTTCTCTCTCCTACACAGTGATTCTAGAAGTTTGTTTCTAATTTATATTGGGTAAATCTCTGTTGAAAGGTTATGTATTGGGCTCTTTTTACTCTTTGCTGAAACATTCTATGACAATATAATAAGAACAATATTTTAAAAGGTTTTCCCCCTTGTGGGGTTTTTCCGTGGTCTTTTACCAATATGGTGTCTCTTGTGTTTGTTTTATTGTCTACTTTTTCATTAAATATATTTTTTTATCTTCAGTTACTATTTATTATTGGAACATTGTTAATAATTCGATGTATTTTTTGAAGAATAATTGAATTGGGTTGAATAAATTGAAACATCATAGAAAAATATGAAAAATTAACACAAAGTTTTCAAAGGTAAGCCCGTGATTTTTGTTGTTGTATATAGATGATTTATTTTTGACAGGGGAAGGGAATATCATTGTTATATGTAAGAGGGAGGTGGTTTCTAAATTTGATATGAAGGATCATGGTATTATTCATTACTATTTGGGATTGGAAATATGGAAAAATACTGGTGAAATATTTGTTAGGAAAGTAAAGTACATCATCAAGATCCTTAAAAAGATGTGCATGATGGACTGCAATTCCATGGACACCCATGATGACAAATTGAAGAACCTACGATATTGTGATTATAGTTTGGTTGATCCCTCTATGTATCACAAATTAATTAGATCCTTGAACTATATGGTTAACACGAGACCCGATATTTGTTATGTTATAAACACGTTGAGCCAATTCTTGGTTGATCCCCATCATGTGCATTGGGTGGTAGTGAAACATATATTGAGATCTTTGTGTGGAACAATTGATTTTGGCTTGATATATGTTTCTAATGGATAATGGAATTCACATGGTTTTATAGATGTTTATTGGGTTGGATGCACTGAAGATAGAGAGAAAACTTCTGGTTTCTACGTTAGCTTGGGCTCTGTTATGATTTCATGTTCAAGTAAGAAGAAAACTTATGTTGCTATTAGTACGACTGAAGTTAAGTATACAACTAATTTTTCATCCTTTTGTAAATTTGTGTGGCATCAAAGTCTATTTTCTAGTTTTTTTGGTAAAGTGTTGGAAACAGCCATTGTATATTGTGACAATCAAAGTTGTGTAAAGCTTTCTGAGAACCCAATTTTTCATGACAGGTCAAAGCACATTGAGATAAAGTATCATTACATCCAAAATATTGTCTAGAGAGGAGTTGTGAGGCTCGAATACATCCCTATTGATGATTAGGTTGCTGATGTTTTGGAAAAACCATTGTATGGGATAAAGATTTATTATTTCAGAGAACAACTTGTATTTATTCATAATTCTTCTTTTGGAGAGAGGGAGCATTGATTGTATAGCATAATTAGATTGAAAATATTCCTTGGGCTTAGCTAAGATACCTGATTCTATGGTTATAATATTGTCCTAGTTACTCCCTTGGGTCCATGAAATGACTTACACATGGCCTATGCGGAACTTTTATGTAAATGTAACCACACTTTATTTTACCAACCTGAAACTTTTGTGGAACCATGTGTAAGTCATTTAGGTTATTATACTTGTTATTGGATTTATTTAGGATATCATGAACCTACTATTGTAGATGTTATATCCATTCAAGAAATTTGACTATGTTATCCACCTTGCCCTGAGCATGGGAGGACTCTTCCAACAAAGATGCAATGGGCATAGCTACATCAATTCATGCTAATGGTTGGAACCACAAGCACACTTGGAAATAATTGTGGTTAATAGAGTTATGAAGGGATATGTTATATCCATTTTGAACATAATAAAATATTTCATCCCATGTACTTGGATACTTGCAGTTGTACATACGCAAGATATGTGTAATTGTCTTTTTTACTACTTTTGTTTGTCCATCTAATTGGGGATGAAAGACTGTCGATTCAACTAACTTTGTATCCCTTAGATACCATATATTGGACTAAAATTTATTGAGAAACATATTTTTGTTAGACCAAAGATCACATAGTGAGGCGGGGGTGAATCGGTGTGGTGGAAATTTTATCGTTTCACAACTTTTATCAATGATAAATTATATAGAAATGTTATAAAACCATTTAATGTACATATCAATAAATAGAGAAATGCATCAAGAAGTTATCATCACATCAATAATCCATCAAGGATCCATCACATCAACATAAGATGACACATTTTTTTATGTGGAATCCCTTATGGGAGAAAACCACATATTCTTCTTCATATTCTTCAATTTACTACATATATTTGTAGGCACTGACCTGCTGGAGGCACTCACCCCAAGATATGCAAGAAACTACTTATGGTAGGATACAACCTGATTGAGGCACCAAAATTGAAAATGTGTATGCAACTACTCACTATAAGCTACAACCTAATCAAGCCACCAACCTCAGAAATTATAAAACTTCGACTTGTTGTAGGGTTCAACTTGATTGAGGCACCAAACTCATTGGAGGAATGATGTGTGGGACATAATTCCAAGACTGGGGGGGAATTTTGTTGTCACTTCTTCATGGATATATAAGATTAAAAATTCAATTGATAGTAGTGTTGAGAAGTAAATAGCAAGGTTCATAGAGAGAAGGTTCTCCCAACAATATGGAGTGGACTACAAGGAGACATTCACACTTGTCTCCACATATGCATCCATTATAGTATTCATTTCCATTGCTTCAGATATGGGGTGGAGGATACATCTGATGGATGTGAAGACTACTTTCCTCAATAGGTTGATTGAAGAAGATATGTATATTGAGTAGCATCAATAATTTTAGATGCATGGGAGAGATTCTAATGTGTGTAGATTGAAGAAGGAACTTTATGGATAAATCAGGATTTGCTCACATGGTATGACAATATCAATGGCTACCTTCTTGTTTTTGGCTTCAAAAAGAGAGGCAGACTCCAACCTATAATGTGTACTTGTTGAGGGTGAGCTAATCATCTTGGTACTTTATGTTGATAATATTTTCTTGACAGGGTCATAGAATCTCATAGGGATGTTCGAGGAACTTTCTACGGATTTATATATGAATGGCATCAGCTTGATACACCAATTTTTGGGATTGGAGGTGTGGTAGTGACCACAACATATTTTCCTAGGATATGGCAAGTATGAATTTGAGATCTTGATGAGGTTTAGAATGGAATATTGCACGACTAGGTATACATTAATGATCACTAAATTGAAGAAGTTGAGTGCTTCTGAGTGTGAGTTGGTGGATGCCACACTGTGTAGGTAATTGATATATTCCTTGATATATCCAGTCAACACTAGGCCATATATTTTTTTTATTTTTTTTAACACACTTAGCCAGTTCATGTTGGATTTGAGATAGTATCATTGGGTGGTAGGGAAACATGTACTGAGGTTTTTGCAAGGTACATTGGACTTTGGACTCATGGATTTGGTAGAGTGCAGTTACAGGGGTACACATATTTTGATTGGGTTGGTAGTGTTGTGTAAATAAAATTAATTTATGGATGTTGTTTTAGTTTGGACTAGTTATGATCTTGTTGTATAGTAGGAAGCAACAATGAGTGTAAGTCATTCCAGTAGAGGTAGAATACATGGCATCAAGTATGGAGAGTTGTGAGGTAGTATGTCCTCACAAGATGCTTGTGGGATTATTTGGTCTAGAAATGGAGCCAACAATGACTCACTCTGGAAATTAGAATCATGTGGTTCATGATTAGTTGAAGCATATCAAGATCAAATATCACTTCATTAGAGATAGGGTCCAGATAGGTGTTGTGATATTACAATACATTTTCAGAAAGGATCATGTTCCAGATATTCTCGGTACGCCTCTAGTGAAAGTGAAGTTTTTGAAGTATCGAGATAAGTTAGGGGTAGTGGAGAATCTCTTCCTTGTTAGGAGGTAGTGTTGAAGCTTATTGTAGCTTTGGAAGGTCTTTTCCATAGGCTTTGTGTCTTAACATGTAGAAGATGATTTATTGCCTCTTTAGGTGCTTGCTTGGTGGAGTATGTGATTTATATCTCCTTTCCTAAGTCTAACTTAGGAAAATTACAATAATTAAATTAAATTAATTATTTTGGACTATTAATTGAATTTATAAGGATAAATAATTAAATTATTTAAGTTACTTAGAAATTATCTCACCAGTTGATCCCCTACATCTTCTAGAAGGGATATTAGGGTTATGGATTTTGGATTTATGAATACTATAAAATAATCCTAAGGTAGATATGAATACATGTAAGTGGTGAAAGAAATTTTTTCTAAAGTGAGAGGCTCAACTAGACTGTAACACAGAGAAGACAAATTGCAAGTATATTTGTGAGCATTTCAAGGAGGTCAAATTGTTCGATATTCTTGGGTTGAATTGCTAAAGTGACAAGGAGGTGAAAATGTTAGAGAGGATGTCTTTCCAAGGCCAAATTTATTGAGGCACAGAGGTTTTTCAAAGGGAAGGCATAGGGTCGAGTTGCTGGTGAGAGGTGGGATGAAAATCTCCAAGATAAAAAATTTCATAGGATAATTTCCACTGGGTTGAATTTCCTAAGGTCAAACTATTCTAGTGGGACCAAGTTATAGGTTCCAATCAATGTATATTTCCTTGTAATCTATTTGTGGATCAAAACCTTGATTTTCCTGAGATTAATTAATGAAGTATACTTGTTTCGAGTGTTTATCTATTGTATTGTGTGATTGATATCTCTCTGATTTTATTTCCACTGCATATAAATTTATAGAAGTTAAAATACCAGTGATTTTTTTTTTCAAAAATTCATAATTTATTTGGATAATAAAATAATATTTTGATATTAAAAAATTGTTGCAAGAAAATGAATTTGGGTTGGTATTAGGAGATTTAACACATTAAAAATTAGTTGTAAACCAAGGAAAGCAGGGAATACTAAAATAAAAATCATTTTCATCCATAACTTTTATGATTGTGTAAGGTCCATAATGGATTGGTTTGATCTTCATATGGGGGACTATGAAGCACTTTTTCTATAAATGTAACCACGCTTTATTACCAACTTGAAACTTTTTTGGAACCATGTGCAAGTCATGTCATTTATTTTACATGGAATTAGATTTATGTAGGGTATCATGAACCTACTATTGTAGGTGTTGGATCCATTCAAAAAATTGTACTACTCTATCCACCTTGAATTGAGCATGGGAGGAATCTTCTGACAAAGATGCAATGGGAATAGGTACATCAATTCGGGCCAATGGTTGGAACCACAAGCACACATGGAAAATATTTTGGCTAATAAATTTATGGAGGGATCTGTTAATTTTTCTTAGGGTTACATTATTCTTTTCTTTGATAATTTCATTTCATTATTTCCATCTTAACTTCACCCCATAATATCATAAAATTATTCATATTTACAACATTATTCAACAACATATGCAACTATGTAGAAAGAACAATATCATCATCAATGCAACAAAACATAAAGGAACAATAGAAGAAAAGCATTCACACATAGAAAAACCAGGATTGGTTAGAGACCAAAGCAAAACCCACTATGGGGAAAACCCTTTAAAATTCTTCTTCTTTTTAGATTTTCATTGAATGGTTCATCAAAGAGAGAGTACAATGTTTCATAACTTTCATCATAAACCTATCTATAAAAATAAACTAGACAATATCCATGAGATTAATCCAATAATGTCAATAACCCAAAATCTTGATTCAGGAACCTGTAATCAACTGTCACCATTTGTAGTCAACTACCAAACTTTGCAGTCAACAAGAGAAAACTCCAGTCAACTGAAAATTCAAAATTTAGGTTCCATTCACAAGGAAGATGTGTCATGCAGGCAACTAAAATTCTATGGTCGAAATTTCTCGATGAAATTCCTGCGGCAGAGACCCAAAACCCTAAAAAGAGAGATGTGACCTTCAGACCCTACAATTTGGAACCTGTACCAACCAATATCCATGAACTTGCCTCAGATACATGTGAGCCAAACCAAAGAAGAGAATAGAAGAATGTTCCATGACGATGTCCAAATGAGGTTGAGGTCACTTGTATTTATATCCCTCCAAGGGTTTCCAATTTTCTTTAGGGTCGTCCAGATCAAATTTTCACATGTGGGGCTTAATTCAAAATTGCACCTTTCTTTCTCCAAAATTGAGTGCTTCAATAGTCAAAATTGGTCCTCTCAAAAAGAGGAATCATGTCCCATGGTTGGAATTTGTCACTGAGCTTCCAAATTAACACTTCCTCTCGGCTAGGTATAAATTTTAACTACATAATGTAATCATTGCAAGAATCTTTTCATCAAATCATATCTAATCTCAAGTATCTGATCATCAAATGCTAGCACTGCTCATCTCTTCTCATCCTACTTATCTCTTAATTGTCTCTCCTCATATGTTGAACATTCTCGAATCTAAAAGAAGAATAATTTGACATCAGAGGGAATCCTCTCTACCACCCTCTATCATGTCGGTGGGCACATACCAATCTGAAACAAAATCAGGGAGCACATCTCAACCTGAAACTACATCAAAGAGCACATCTCAACCTAAAAATACATCAAGGAGCACATCTCAACCAGGAACCACTGCCAGAGGGGAGCCCAATGTTACCACCCAAGAAACATCAGAGAGCTTATCATCAGACAACCCTGCTCAACCTAGAACCACATTGGGAAGCTTAGTCTCAACCCAAAATCTGATGGGGGAGAAAAATATCTCCAACACCATATCGAGAAATAGGTTACATAGGGGAGCACATCTCAACCCATCCTATTTCCCATTAATATTCCCAATAATGCCACTCAATATTCATGTGGTAGAGCATATGCATCATAATCAGCCTGGCTTGTACACCCCCAAGTACTCTCTCAACCCGTTGGTTAAATGGGTAGTGGTAATCCCAACAATCCCAACTTGTGGGTATGATGCCAAATGGGGTATACTTTAAAAATAAAAATATAGGGGAGCTAACATCTCTGACCCTATGGGTGAGAGATAGGGGAGAAACATCTACAACCCTATTGTCCAAATATCCCTTAACCCCAGAAGCCCTCCATATCAATTCCTCACCCTGGGAGCTCAGACAAGGGGGAAGATCCACGTTCTTGATCATTCCTACTCTTTGTATATCATGAAAATATCATCGTACTCATATCTGGTATTGGCTTAATCATCATTTCACAATAGCAATAGTATCTCATTCATGCAGGACAAAAAATAAAACATTATATTAGAAAAAAATATATATAACAAAAAATGATACCTTATTCATCCTCTCTCTCATGGAGGCAACAATCACAAGCCTAATCTTGCCTCATACAGCAGCAATTCTCTCAATATATTAAGACATCTCCGACCCACCTATATACGATATTCTCTGAGAATCGGATCTCAATCAATATTATCGAAATGTATCCCTTTCGTATCTTGAATCTGCTCAAACATCTCTCAAAGATCTTCTTCAACTTTCCTCATAGTTATCCATGCTAGCAACATTGTACTCAACCTTGGTCGTGCTTAAAGCTATAGACTTCTCATCCAAAAATATCATGTTATATTTCATACTAAAGATACACCCAGATGTTCTCATCTCATCAATAACGATCCCAATTACCATCAGTACATCCATGCATTAACATATCATAGGAAGAATATCTTGGAACAAAAAATTGATCGTCCCATGCAAATATCTTGAAGGGTGCTCAGAAACAACTCAATGTATATGAAGTAGCTCAATCAAGTTTCATGCCAAACATATATATATATATATATATATACAGACAGGTGCTCATATGGAGCATCAATGCATCAATTAGCTATCGTTTTCCAAGTCAGATTCAACAATATCTCTTCATAACTTCTTGAAATTCAATTGGTGTGTCCAAGGATTCGCATTTCCACTTTATTTAATAGCTTCAACATCAGGACGTAATCCATCATGCCATGATTCTTCATTTTGAACTTTAAAGGTAAAATTCCTCTTACTTTGATCATTATAGGCTCATTACCTGTCAATAATATACCATCAATATATAAAACCAAAAATAATTCATACCATGGACCACTTTTGAAGTAGATATTTAGATCAACACATCTTCCTGGCTTCACAAGATAACTGTCAATGTGGACATACCAAGCTCGGGGAGCTTGCTTCATACATTTTTTTCTACAAACATAAAATTTGACCAAACCAATATGTTTATCCTTACACAAATCAATATTGTGTAATCAAATCAATTAATTCAACTTATAAAGCCTCAGATCAAAACTACTATCAAAATCATAAAATTTTCTTCCAATATCCCTGTGACAAAATTTTCGGACTAAATGTTAGGTAGCTCTCATATCCAAATATTAATTTAACACATCATCTATTGTCATTTAAATAGGTTTTTACTAAGCAATATAAAATTTCATCGAGCCATCCATACGATCATAGCATGAATCACTTATGCCACTCAATATCAATGCATACATCAAGTCCTTTAAGTTTCATGCATACACGAAGAATAAGTCAAATAAGTTTCATCCATTCATTATGAGAATACTTCATACTGAATCACAATTTTTTATACTTCAACCATTGTGCCAAAAATAATGGGACCAATACAAGATCATTATTGAATACCAATATTATTCACTAAAATTTACTATGCTCACATAGCACTGTCATCAAGGCAAATCATTAGATATCAATTCAAATCATTAGTCATCAAGTCAAAACCCTAATTTTTCATCTCTATGAATTCAATCAATCCATAATCCAAAAACGTATGAAGCATCATGTCAGTTTTCTCAAACATATTTATGAACTATCAAGCATCATGTCAAAACTCCAAACATTGCTCATCTATACCAATCAGTCAATTTTTTTCAAACACTTGCAACTATTATCAAATACTATCATACATTGGCTTCAATTGTTAAATCATAATGACATATTGATATGCATATTTTCGTCACCTGCAAACAAAATATTTTTCAACATAGTCACATTATCTATAGTAAGTCAAACATTCAAACTTCCATGCTTATAGAACTATCTGATGTCTACTACTTACCTGTAGGACTGTCATACTACTGGTGCATTTCTAATTTTATGCATAAAGCTTGAGTTTTGTGACCTAAAGGCTAACCACACTCATAGGATTTATTTTGTGTTGTTGAGAGGCTATTATCGCAGTATTAATCTTGCTTCCATGTGGTTGGGGCTTAAAATAAGGAAAACCCTCTATTCTCAGACCAGGACTTGATGCAGACCAACAATATCATATATTTTTCTATTCATATCCGTAAATCATACTTCAATAGTAAATAATTTTCTACCTATTTAATGCAAATGGCAATAGGTGTAGGGATTTTATGGAGAGTTTCTTCAGTCATCATCATTCAAAAAATCAACTTGTCTATCATAATAATGTGATGCATCAACAGAATTGTTAGATCATGAAATCAAAATATATCATGTTCTAATACATATACTCATCATAGTCATAATATGTCGGTATCGGCTACTTCATCATATCATATGAACATGACATCGAATTTTCATTAAAGGTTAGAGTCATATAATTATGGAAGCTATCAAGTATTTCATCATACTTTGAGGATCATAATCACTTCATTGCTTCTTTATCACATAACTCAATTCATCAAGTCAGGGCATTCAATTTTACCATATCTCATAATTACTAAGTTTATCAAAACCTAACCACAGTCAACAAGAATATCATGAATATCAATCTCAATGTTGCACTTCTATCATCATGGATATCATGCTTATCACAAGCATTAGAAATAGTATCAAGTCACCATATATCAAATAAAATGTATCTAGTTTGCTTCGGGAAATTTATCATGTCTAAAATTCAAAATGCTTTTCCAAGTGAGTATACCAATATATGAAAAATCAATGTCTCTAAGTAGCTTTACCATGACTTATATAGAATGTAAAATAATTTTCCAAACCAAGTCATATGAATCAAACTTAATTTCATATGCATGCATGAGCCATCTGTGAAGGGGATATTCATTATACCTTAGGGCCTACCTTGCCATCCAATATTTTAGTTGAAACGTAACATTGAAACAATTCATCATATATACCTTGTAGTATTTAGATATCTATGTATCTTCTTATTTGGAATTCGAAATGAGAGCACTTTGTCAACTTCCGTGGCATATATCTTCTCTTCATGCATTATCCATCCTTTCCTGCATCTCAGATGATCCTCAAGAAGGATCCACTTATCACATCTCTTCAAGAGGTTAGAAGTATCCAAATACTCAAATATACATGTAGGAAGCATAATAAATGATAAAATCAATAATTATAAACAAAACTAAATACATAAATCAAAAAATGATAATATTCAATGAGAGGTGATCATATCCTTCTTGAACCAGCCTTCAAGATTCATTACCATCCATTATCCATATGAAAGTGTTTCCTTCAATATTTAAACCAAATTTATCAGCAACCAAGCCTAATAGAGACTATCCCATCTAGGACTTCATCAAATATGACACAAGTGCTTGAAATTCTCCACATTGATCATGTTAGAGTTTCTAGATTGCATATCTCAAATCTTTACCATAAACCATGGTTTCTCCAAAACCCTAACCTCGTAATATCCATCAAGCCCTAATAGTGAAATTTCCTAGGGTTTCCTTCAAACCCTGGTATTCTTTTAGGTCTCCACCATATTATCTTGCTTCCATCAAAGGTGTCTTAATAGGGGTGATATTCAATGACTTTTCTTCAGCCCAACGCTAATACCATGTTAATTTCTCTTAGGGATGCATTGTCCTTTGCTTTGATAATTGCATTTCATTATTTTCTTCTTAATTTCACCCTATAATACCATAACATTATTCAAATTTACATCATTATTCAAAAACATATGCAACTATGTACAAAGGAAAATATAATCACCAATGCAACAGAACATAAAGTAACAATAGAATAAAAGCATTCACACATAGAGACACCAAGATTGGTCGGAGAACAAGGAAAAACCCGAAAACCCTTTCAAATTATTCTCATTATATTTTCAGTGAATGATTCAAAAAAGAGAGCATAGAATGCTTCATATATTTCTCCATAAACCTATCCAACAAAATAAACTAGAAAAAATCCATGAGATGAATCAGACAATGCCAATAATCAAAAACCCTGATTTAGGAACATGTAATCAATTTTCACTGTTTGTACTCAACTGCAGAACTTTGTGGTCAACGATCGAAAACTTCGGTCAACTAAAAATTCAAACTTTAGTTTTGATTTGCACGGAATATGTGTCATGCATGCAGCTGAAAGGCTTCGGTCAAAATTTTTCCATGACATGCATGCGACTGCAGTTGAAATTTCTCCATTACATGCTTGCGGCCACAATCTAAATTTTTCCATTACATGCCTGTAGCTGAGACCCAAAACCTTAAAAATGGAGATGTGAGCTTCATGTTGAATATTTTAACTAGGTTCGGTCTTCATAAATTGTACTTAAGTCAAAATATAATGTAATTTTCAAAAGAATAAACAAAATAATTTTTATTATTATTAAATGAATTATTAAAGCATGGGTTTCATGCTTGGGTCATTATGTTTTAGGTTAAAGTCCCCATTTTGTACTTCTAGGATTTATTCTGAGTTTATAGAGTCATTGTATATTTAAAGAGACCCGTATTGGGCTTTTGAATCATGTAAAAAGGTTTAGTATTGAATCAAATATGAATTATGGAACCTCCACATCAAGTCAATCTTAAAGTTATCAAGTCGGCCTCAAGCCTATATATACAAGGAGATTGAATTCATTTGGAGCACCCTCTCTCTCACACAAAAATTTGATATATATTGTTGCATAAGAAAAAGTGAAAAAGTAAAGGAAGGAGCCAAAAGGATTGCGCGTTTGGACAAGCTGAAGGAGAAAAGGAAAATTGAAACTTTGGTGTCTCTCTCTCTCTCCCACGTGCCCTAGATTGGAAGATCGAAGTCCCTCTAATTTTTCTGCTACCAGTTGTTGCATGTTGCTGCCAAGAGAATAATAGGTCGAAATTGCTATTGCTGGATGTTGTGCCTTCATAATTTGTATTGGGTCAAAATCAAACTCCCTAAGTCAAGATCAAAGTATTTCCTCCAAGATCGAAGTCACTGAAGCAAGGTTAAAGTTTCTAGGTCGAAGAAAGTGTTGCATAGTGATACTACTATTATTATTATTGCAAGGTTGAAGATAGGATCAAGAATAAGGATGAATTGGTATGGAGGAACTGTGAGTCAAGGTCTAAAGTCTCAGGAAAACTATTGAAGGAAGAATTATTGATTAGGTTTTCCCTAGAGTGGGGTTTTACTTTTTCCATGGCTATTTGCCTATAACTTATGTCCTTGATATATGTGTTATTTCTTTGATATTTTCTTGATGAACTAAGAGAAAAGAAGATAATAAGAAACTAATAAGAATTAAGGAAAATCACAAGAAAATTATCAAGAACAGGAAAATATGTTTTCCTTTCTAATTTTCTAACATGGTATCATAGCTTTGGTGAAGAAAGAAGGAAAAGGAAGTTTCAAGGAATTGATCAAGGAATCATAAGAAGATCATAAGAGGAAGCTCTTTAAGAAAATAAGTTCATTATCTTCAAGAAATATGTCTAACACAATCAAGGGAGAGAACAAGCTTGAAGGAGCATCAAACTACAGATCTTGGAAGAAGAGGATTGACATCATCCTCGAAAAGAACAAAGTATTAGATGTGGTGAAAGGAAAAATAAAGAATCCTACTGAAGAATCCAGTGATTTAGATAGGTGAGATACAGGAATTGGAATTGGTGGCCATGACTCTAATGGTTAAAGTATTAAAGGAAAACCTTTTCCCTTACATAGCTAACATTTACCATGCTTAATAAATGTACGAAGCCTTGTCAAAAATGTTTACCGTCGAGAACATTGGTAAAGTAGAAAGCTTGAAGAATGATCGAAGGACCACCAAGATGACTAAGGAAGATATTTTGGCTACTTTCTTTGTGAAGATAGCAAGAATAATATATTGTATTCTTACCATTGATGAAATTGTACCAGACAAGGAACTTGTTATCACTACCTAATTAGGGTTTCCACCTACCTGGAGTGCTTTTTCTTTAGGATTCAACATATGGAAAGAAGCTCCCACTTTTGAAGAACTATGGACTACCTTCAGTCAAGAAGATTTAAGGATCTCATTAGAAACTAACAATGAAGAAGTTTAAAATGCCTACATTTCACAAAACAAGGGAAACTTCAAGAAGAAGGGGACAAGAAATAAGAAATAAGAAAAGAGAAAGAGATCATGCAAATGTGGCTGAAGAAGCATCTCCCAAGAAAGTGAAACTTGAATGTTATGCAGAACAATGGATTACAGATAAAACATTCTTCCCTAAATGTGGTGCTCATTTAGAACAACAGGTTAAAGACTTTGCAACTACTTTTCCTAATAGTAAATAGACACACAGAATAGATCAAGAAACTTACTTGGAGTCCAAGTGCTTCCAAGTCTCCTTCTATCGCTCTTGTTGTAGCTTCAAATCTAAGCTAGATCACCAAAATATTTCCTGCAAGAATGAACACTAAATAGCAAAGAGATAGAAATATACAGATGCATATTCAAGTTATTCAGTTAAATCAATGAAACATGAACCATATACATCAAATAAGAATTCATAATATGAAAGACAGAAGCTTATACAGATACATATGTGGGAAAGTAAGTAGCAATATTTATTAATGGATAAAAGGGGAGGTTACAACCAACGATTGATTTGACGTCACCATCTCCAGCATCATCCCAGCCTCATCACAATGAACATCTCTCCAACATCATATCACTCAAATCAAATTCTCAATTGAAATTCCACCAACATTTCTCTACTCAATTTATTCCTTCTCAAGCACTAGGATCTGTGCTCAATTTATAGATGACCTGAAGGTAGTTTCACAATAAATGACTTTCTAATAATAGGCAAGACATGTTCCCAAACTCAGAGATGTCAAATGGACACATGGATTCAAATTTTGACACATATGCACTCTTCTAGAAGGCACTGGCCATGTGGAGATTCCGGAAAAATGAGAATTTCGCTCCTAATTGACCAATGCACCCCTGAGTGTCGATAATTTCTTTGCAAAGCACCCTTGAATGGACGTAATTGCATATGCAATGCACATAGCCCCTTGAGAGACTGCGTTGGTGAGCTCATGTTGTTATAACATGTACTTCAAATCTTGGAAACCTTGCAATGGAAGTCATGGATGATTTGTTCTTGTTCTTTGTCTTAGGGCATGTAGCAACTGAAATGATAGGGGATGATAGACCCTATTCATTGGTTCTGGGGATGATGTCCATTTAACCAGGTCATTGGGAATGGTGCCCAAATTGAACTATAAAAATTGCCCCCTAAAGCATGAAGTCAGAATAATAATAAAAATATTTTTTGAATGAGATGATTTACACTGTGATGGGCTGGAGCTGAAGCAGAGTGGTGACCTGCATCAATATTACAATACATTACATCATGATATATCCTCTTGATCATGAATTTCTGAGGGAAGGCATTCCCATGCTCAGCACATAAACTATCTAATAACATGTACATATTTCAGAAAGTCGTCTACATTGGAATGTTGCCCAATACAGACATGCCTATAGATATAGGGCCATGTTCGGATGATGATCTGTATGTAAGGTCACCATACAGATGATGTGTACAACAATCCTGAAATCACAGCCTGGATGGTTGAAACTAGATCTGAGATCTTCTTATCTCATTCTCAATCATTCGGGTACAAGTCTAGCCATGTGAATATATGATTCGTATTCGAACATGGTAATACATTGTTTGATTACCAGCTAATGATGTGAGATGTTAACAAACACGAGAGAACCACCATTGATGTCAATGGACCTCAAGGTATTGCAGTACATTTTGTAAGGCGTGAATAGATGATTTGATGTTGAACACCAAGAAAACTCTCTCGGTCAAAAGTACAGAAGCGAGGATATTGTCGATGATGTAACAAGCCTCATGGTATTGGAATATGATATTTCTAATTGAAATTCCTAGAAAATGATTTGTCGTCAATACGAAGTCACTTTATTGCGAAATGGGAGTTACTGATTTCGGAGACAAAGGTATGACTTGATATAGCAATGTTCAGGGATGATTGTCATGAGAATGAAGTTTTATGAGTATTTCAGAAGGATGAGTATTCACCGGATGACTTCTCTTGAACATATTGGTGACACTGAGATGAGTTGGTAGCATTGACCAAAAACCAAAGTGAAGATATGATGAACCATAGGTATGAATGAACCATCAAAAATATTACCCAACCCAAACAATCATGGTGATGGAGTGAAGTGTCATGTTCAAGAGTGACCTGCTACCGTAAAAGGTTCTGTTCACTTTCCCAAATTTTCCCTGGTCATTTGTCGACCAATACCTCTTTATTTTTTAACAAGCTTGAGGAGGATAACATATGCTTGATCTATAATTCAACCCTTCGAGCAAACAATGTATCATTATTTAATCATTTAACGAGTCTAGCGATGAATGAAACTCTATTCTTGCCATGATCGTCAAGCCTGTCGCTATTTTATGTTTTAACAAGCCTAACGACAGTGACAGCCTAGTCCTTTTTCATATTTAGAGAGTTTGAAAAATAGGATGAAAGAAAACTCCATAAGTACTTTTTCGTAAAGTTGTCGCTCAGTTCTGAAAAAGTGTAAAATAATATCAGAGAGAACCTCTTTAGTCATGTTTGACTAAGTTATTCTTTTTTCATAAATAATTTATCTCAGTCCGGAAAAGGGTTAAACTTATACTGAGTAGATATCAATTCATTTACTTTTACGAGCTCAAAAAGACAAGTGCTCAGCAATATTTTCACATTATCGAAGTCTGAAAAGAGCTAAAAGAAGACTTCAAAGGTTCCTTTTTTGCTTTTATAGAAGCTCGAAAAAGAGATAAAAGTGTGCTTCAAATCCTTTTTTGTTTTTAACAAAGCTCGAAAAATAAGGATAAAAGTATGCTTTGTGGTCAATCATTTTTGAAATAAATCTGCACGACTAATATGTTCATCAGTTGTAAAACCTGTTCAGAACAACACCAAATGGATTGAAAATACCTATACCAAAAAGTGCATTGTGGAGCACCTAAACTAAAGTCTGGCTACATATGCAACACACTGTCCCTTGTTCAAGACTGCGTTGGGCGCAATCTCCATTTTTTATTCTTGCATTATGCCCAAAATTTGTCTAATTTTTTTCATTGAAAGGAGTCTAATGAGTCTTATGGTTATGTTTCATGATTTCATCGAACTATAATGACTATTACATGGAGAGAAAGAAAGCATGAAGAACAGAATTTTGTTGCCCTAAATGATCTGAGTACATTAAGAGCCCTAAGAGATTGTGGGTTGTTAAGGTACTTCCGCTTGTCAAGGATGAGGAAAAAGATAGAACTCTTGCAGTTCCTAGTTCGAGCATGGGATCTGACTATTGAGGCATTTCACATTAGGAACAAAGTGGTTCCTATTACAGTAGAGGATTATATTTTCTCACAGGTTTGTTAAGGAGAGGCTTTCCTATTTCCCTCTTAGGGTCTGCTCTTGGAGGAGAGACTGTGAGAGATTGTGTTTTGCAGTATTGCTATCCAGGGGCAGAGCCAAGCAAATATGGGAAGATAAACATCTGAGACGTTCAATATTTTCCTTTGAGAACCATTCTTTTCACGATCACAAAACTTGCTTGCACCATTACACTACATGTAGTGAATAGATCATATATGCAGTATGTGCTAGAGTGCATGGAGCCAATAGTCTTCAACTGGTCTAAAGTTGTACTTTCTCAGATAAAAGAACAATTGAACAAGGAAAAGGGAGGAAGGAAGAAAAAATTCAGTTATGGTTTGATCCTTATTTAATTTTCCTTAGAGTGGATTCCACTGATGCATCCTCAGCATGTGACACTTGGTGTGTCTAACCCTAGAGATCTGAGGATGCAGAGATGGGTAGAACTAATGGGTAGGCATTCAGGCCAATCGTCCATTGTGTTCTCGACTGCATTCTTCACCTGGTTCAGGTGACAGGTTGTCACCATCAATGATTATGCATATGCAGGCATTGATTTCCGAGGAGATCTAGACTTATATTTACCAAAGGGCGCTTAGTGGGGTGAAATAGGTAAGAATGTTTTGACCATGTTTTTTTATTTTTACGAGGTTTATACAATGTTTTTTTATTTTGATGTTTTCCCAAGACTAAACTAAATGTTTGATGTAATACAGATGTTGGTCGAGTTCAACCGGTGGAGGAACCAAAGCATGGAGCAGATGAGCCACCAGAGAGGGTTGTCAGGAGAGCAACCCTTCAGGATCTATACATGGCTGAGACTCTGTCTGAGCTTCAGCAACATATATAGGAGTTGACCTTCGGGATTCCTGATTTCTGGATCGAAAATTTACCCATGCAACTGGAGTGCCACACCATAGGCATTCCTAACCTCTGGATGCGGTTACTGCGTAGGATAGCTAGATCTATAGCATGTTACCATGAGTATCACTAGCTTACTTTTGACATGTTGCATACATTTTGAGGTCAGATGACCAATGTGTCTTGGGCACAAATTTTTGTAAAAACTTATAACTATCTATCTATTTGATTTCAGTGTTTTCCTATGTTTATTGCGCAATCCTATTCAATTATGTGAATGTTTTCATTACATGTGTTGCAAATTTCTGTCTAAAACTTGATTAGCCAAAGAATCAGTCAATGTGTTCAAATTTCTGGAAATGTGTTGATATTGAATAAAATCAAAGTGTCTTTCCAAAAGTTGAACTCTTAGGAATAAACGATGTAGTGTTGGATTTCTAACAGTATAAACACTAGTAAGTTGTAATACCACAAGTTGTGAGTCTAACCTTATGATAATGACGTTAACACCAAATGAAATGGCATCAAAGAGAAGTTCTATCAACGCACTATACTCAACGATATTGTTTGTCGATCTACTGATGCAAATCCCTTGAAAACTCACTAACTCGTCGTTTGGAGCGAAAATGGCCCACACTCCATAGGATAGATTTTGCGTACTACGACTAGCACCATCAGCATATCCAACAAATGGTTCCAAAGATTCAAAAATCTACGATGAAATGTAAAGCGGATTAATAACGTCAAGAAAAATCTAAAAAACAAACTAGGATAGTGAATGAAAATCAACAGCATATATATATACAATATAATACAAAAAATTATTACGCTCATGATTAATCATAGTATCGTTTCAAATACAACCCATTTCTGGGTTGCGCCAATGGAATTCCATCGTAATCCACCAACTCATAGGCACCCTTAGCAAGAACTCTTTTGAAAATATAGGGGCCATGCCATAATGGCTCAAATTTCCCTATACCTATTACATCAGCTTCTTGATCATAAAGAAGGACCAAGTCGCCCTTTGAGAAAATGCAAGGCTGGAAATTTTTGTCGTATTGTGCCTTTATACGTCTCTTATGCGCTTTGTTGGCCAATTGGGCTTCACGACACATTTCATCAAGATGGATGAGGTTAAAAAGACGTGCTTATTCTTCTGAGGTGTCAGGTAACAAGTCTATTGTGATTTTTAATGATGGTATTTCACATTGGATAGGAAAGATAGCTTCTAGAAAATACACCGATTGAAAAGGAGTAAAACCGGTTGCGTTTCTCACCGAGGTTTGGTATACCCACAAGGCCGAGTACAGGATCAAATGCCAGTTTCTTTTATGAACTCCTATCATTCGTTGACGCATACGTTTAAGATTCTTGTTGATAGCCTCAACTTGTCCATTTGATTGTGGATAATAAGGAGTAGAATTATCATGTGACAATCCTAACTTGGCAGTCAATTTAGTCATCATATGGTTGTGAAAATGCTTCCCATGATCTATAACTATAGCCTATGGGACCCCAAATCGTGCACTAACATGATTAAAGAAAAACAATGCAGTTGTTTTTCCTTTGTTGTTGAATGTAGGAATCACTTCGACACATTTGGTCAAGTAGTCTACTACGACAATAATATAACCATTCCCCCCAGATGAACGAGGGTTACAGGTCATGAAGTCAATACCCCATTTCGAAAATGGTCCCATAGAGACAACAGGATGCATTGGTGCTAGCGGTTTGCGTATTTTAATATCAAATATCTAGCAGGCATGACAACTTCTGATCACGAGAATGAAGTCACGAAATATGGTATGCCAAAAGTGACCAGCATGGAGTATCTTCTGCATGGTACCATATCCAAAAAAGTGTCCACCACAAGCCCCATCATGACAATCATTTAGAACCTTTTTGACCTCCCCATGAGTGAGCCACCTTCTTAAAATTGTATTGACACCACGAAGATAAAGTGTATCACCGACGATCAGATAATCTTTGGCTTGGTATCAAATACGTTGTTGTTCAAAGTGAGAGGTATCAGGCCGAAAAGTTTGAGTTTGGAGATAAGTTATGAAAACTCCATACCAAGGATCAGATGATCCGATAAAAAATAGAGACTCCTCTAGAATTAATGGTTTCAACGTAGTAGTGGTACTATTAGAGGGAAGGTCACAGAGAAGCTCAGCCAAAACTAAATACTTCTTTGACTTGGATTTGATGAATTCCAAATCAAATTCCTGAAAAATGACAATCCATTTTGAATATATTCCCCCCAGCAATTGACGTGATAAGATATAAGTCATGGGGTTTCAATCTGAAAAGACAATGGTCTTTCGAAACAGGATATAGTGGCGAAATCTTTGGACAGCTTGAACAACTACCAAGGCAAGATTTTCTACGTATGAATACTTAACTTCCATATCATTGAGATTATGACTCAAATAATATATCGAATGTTCTATCCCATTTTCTACTCAGACAAATACCATAGAAATTTTCATATCAGCCACGGTGATATATAGGAAATAATCACTCTAATAATTGGGGGGATACATTAATGACACCCGAACAAGAGTATCCTTGACAGCATCAAAAGAAGCTTGTGCAACTTGGTCCCAATGGAAGGGAACCCCTTTTTTCAAGAGCCGAGTAAATCCTTTAGCCATTTCGGCATAGTTGGGTATGAACCTCCTTAGGAAGTTAGCCTTTCCTTGAAGTTTCTGTATCTGAAGTAAATTTGATGGTGCAAGCAAATAAAAAATGGCCTGAACCTTCAATGGGTCGATTCTAATTCCTTCTTTTGAGATGACAAATCCAAGAAAATGACCAGAAACAAAAAAAAGACACATTTATGTGGATTGAGGAGTATTTTGTAGCGTCAGCAGCGAAAAAATATGGATCTCAAATGCATCGGGTGATCAGTCTGATTTCTTGAATGCGTGGCTAAATCGTCTACATAGGCTTGAACAATGTGCTTCATGTCATTGAAAGCATAATCCATTGCTCTCTGAAATGTTGCCCCATCGTTCTTTAAACCAAACGGGGGTTTCCTATAAGTGAATGTACCCCAGGGATAGATGAATGTTGTCTTATGTTGATCCTCTAGGCGGATATTGATTTTATTGTAACTGGAAAATCCATCCATGAATGAAAAAAATTCACATCCAACACAATCGTCAATAATCGAGTTGATAAAGGGAGTAGGATAGTTGTCTTTTGGACAAGCAATATTGACATCCTGATAATCGATGCACACTATGATGGTTCCTTGTTTTTTCATGACAGGAATTGTTATCACTTGGTAATTTCACCAGGTTCATGAGAGAATTCACTGAGGTAACCACAGACCAACTTTTAAACTCTAGGATCTAGCCTTCCTAGGGTTCAGAGAGGGCTCTCTCTTTAAGTTTTAACATTTTTTGATTTGTAAAATATTAGGCTAGTTATGAATGTGTATCTTTGGTTGGGTTTTGATTGATTTGGTGGGAAAAAATTACTTGAAGGGATGGATAGTGGGAGATCTATTTGTCCATTGGGCTAAGGAGTCAAAATCAAGCAAACAGAACTAGGATCAAGGCCAAAAAGTCAAATGTTTTCTAGGCAAGATAGATAACCCTTGGAGATCTTGGAAAGTTTTTTTTATGAGGTGGTATGATCGAGATAAATGGAAATTAATAATCCTTTGATCTGGAAAAGAAAGTAGTAGGAAGAGGTCAAATGAGAGAGGGAGCAATTAAGGATTTCCTACACTGGAAATCAAAGGAAAACATAGAAATGATAACTAGATAAAAATAGGTTGCTCTTAACAAATCGTGTAGTAATACTCCTATTTATTCATTTAAATTTAGAACAAACATATATGGATGCATGTAACAAAGAAAGATAACAATGACAAGTAAGGAAATACTTCACTCCAAATAGCTCATCACAGGAATCCTGAAGTATGATGCCAATTGGTTTGATCTAGTCTGCTACTCAAAATTGAATCACAAAAGCCTTCAAGTCCAACAAAAATAACTATAGCAATCTCCAAAAATTTATTCCACAATAATACTTCAAAGGATGAAGTATTTATACAAATTCTAAACTAGAATATCTTGAAAAAAATATCAAGATTAGTTTACAAATATCTCAAACTGTTTTACATAAATAGAACTTAATAAAAGGACACTCAAAACTAATGAATCTATTTGGAACTATACTTATGTATTGATGGTGACAAAGAAGATAATTCGAATTCTATCTCAACTCTTAGTTGATGATGAGGTATCCAAGTCACTAACTGTTTCCTTTCTTTGTGCATTCTGCTCCAGAAATTCTGCAAACTTGGGGTCCAATGATACCTTTGTATTTATCAATTCGAAATAGATATGTAAAACTTGAAAGATTTTTTTGTATATACATATGTTACTAAGATAATAATCTCTCAGTTTCCCAAAATTCAATTCGAGCTGGTCACAATAGACTCTGCAAAAAGATGTGTAAAACAGAGCTTTGCACAGTCTCAAAACTAGGCTGTACATAAATGAATGTATCTCTCATTATGTAATACCTATGAAAAAAGTGAGACAGGTTTTGATATATGGTTCTCTTAGGAA
Organism: Pinus albicaulis; assembly: GCA_034641835.2. Taxonomy (NCBI): domain Eukaryota; kingdom Viridiplantae; phylum Streptophyta; class Pinopsida; order Pinales; family Pinaceae; genus Pinus; species Pinus albicaulis. Next base: position 477,591,429 of record CM076584.1, read on the forward strand.
CACAAACCTCCTTTAGTTTTTTAATATGTATTTCTGATTGGCCACAATCTCCTCTGTAAAATGATGACTAAACATGAATTTGCTGTAAAAAGTGCTTTCAAATATTGTTTAATATTTCCAAACCCATAATGGATGTTAGAAAAGTGAGAGAGGTTTTTGTATTTTGACATCTTAGGAACATAAACCTCCTTCAGTTTTTCAAAATTCATCTTGGATTGTCCACAATAGCTTCTGCAAACCTATGACTTAAACAGGAAATTTCTGCAAAAATGTCCCTTCATGCTTTGTTTTCATCTTTTAACCTTTTTTTTTTATTTTAACTGTTTTTACTTTCACTTTGGATAAATTTCATTGTTGGTGAAATTATTTTAATCTCTGTTTAACCATTACTACCTCTGTATTTAATTTTACTTTTTACCTTGACTACTCTGTAACTTTGTCTGATTTGACTTTCACTCTGATTTTCATCTGATACACTTTAACTCTAATGCTCTTTGACTGTTATGTTTTCACTGTCATTGTGAATTCTTATTTCACTTTTACCATTCAGTGTGAAAATTTGTCTCTCTCTCAATAAATGACTTGTTTATGTTCTGCTTCCAGGATTTTTTTGCTAAGTAATATCATTTAAAATTCTTTTCTTTGTGAACTTTTGGAGTAAAACAGATCTTTAACTAGTATTTAGGTTGTTTTATCAAAATTCTCCTTTTTCTAATGACCTGCAAAACAAATAATTGTTAATAAAATAGAGGTCTTCATGGAGGGATAATGGCATTGATGATGGGAAAAGACTATGAAAAATGGTTTGAACTGCAGCAGGTTTTCATTTTTGTTCCTTCTAATTTATGCACAAAAAGGGGTTTTGAGCATTTATAAAAGGGTTTTATTCATTCAAAGGGTTTCTAAAGGTCTGCAATACTTAAACTTCTTCAATTTTTCTTAAAGAAAGTTATAGTCTTCAGAAAAATTTGAATTTATCAGGTTTTTTCATCAAATCTGTTCTTTTGGGGTTAAACACAGGTCTTTCTGTGGGAAAAATAGGCTTCACAAGGTTCGAATTGGCAGAAATTTGGTTCTTTAAAATGAAGGGAAGGTTATTTTCTTCAAAGAATACCTCTTTTTGCAGGTATTTGGTCTTGAAAAAGGTTTTTGAGGCATTGGAGAGGCTTTCTGATGGTTGTTGAAGTGTCTTGAAGTAAACTGGGAGCTTGAAGTGGTCTTAGCAATAGTTGAAATGGATTTCTAGTTCTTTGGGTGAAAAAATAGAGTACGATGCTTGATTTTTAGTCAGAGATGGTTTAAAAATGGACATATAATGCAGAAAGGGCTTAACTGTGTGCGTTTTGAAATTTTATAGTTTTTTTGGTTTAAATCAGGTTAAGCATTGAATGGTGGTCAAATCATAGGATGGGTGGTTTTGGGGCTTCGAATAATAGAAACCGCGAGTGGTTATCGCATGCATTTGAGGTGTTAAGTGGTTTGGAATGGATCGAATGCGATCCAGTAGGAATGAGCAACATGGAGGAGGGAGAGGATTCGAAAACCACCTATTTCGCGTGGAAATGAAAGTGTTATCATCACGCGACTTTATTTGTTATATGGGATTTCATTCGTTGGATCGGGAAGGGTCTATGCGAACAGTTGAGATTTGTTTGAGGAGTAGCATGGCATTCAGAGGTGGGGTTCGGCGTTTATTAACGCGGCGGGACGGGTTTCAAACCTTATAAATATAAATTTATAAATTTAAACCTTGGGCTATATGATGGGAGGAGGGGTAAAGTCATATATGCATAAATTATAACATTTCACAATGTTTAATTAATACATATATGCATAAATTATAACATTTCATAGTGTTTAATTAATACATAAGCGTGGGTTTTATTATATGGTTTTTAAAAAAAATTATGAGTGTTAAATAACCATAGGGGACGGGGATATTTTTGTTATTTTGATATGTTAAAACCAATGGGATAGGGGCGGGATTTATATTTCGCACATGGGATATTTAATCATTGGTTTAAACGTAAAATAAAGGGTTTGTGGTTTATTTAAAATAAAGGGATTTAATACTATATGGGTGGGTGTAGTTTAGGGAGTTAATAAATAAGTTAGAAGTTAATATGGAAAGGGACAATGTATTTAATGAATGAAAATACATGTTTTAACTCTAAGTAAAGTGAAAATAAGCATAGCTTGTCTTTGTTGTATTTTTTCACACTTTAACTTAGGATAAGTGCATTTTATGGGTTTTTTGAATGTTTTTTGCAAGGAAATGAAATTAACTATTTAGGGTTTTACTTTTACTAAGTAAAAATGGGTTTTTACTTAGGAAAAAGGGATTATGATTAATGGATGAAGGGTGAATGCTGATGAATATGAGTTTTATGTAGGAATTCAATATTTTTAACCAATTAGTCATTGAGCCTTGGGTCCGGTCCCAACAAAAGTCAAAGAAATGCTCTGAACCTTTTTAACTGATAGTTTAGAATACTGAATAATTGTAAGGGAGGGGAAATTAGTGTTTTTTTCCCGATGATGCTTTATTACATGGTTGCACAACTGCTTTCTACCTACCCATCATTATTTCTAACATTTTTTATTTCATTTTCATAGGTGCATTTAGGCTTGCAACCCTAAATCAATTTTCTTTCAAAACATAAAAACTATCTAATTATAACCTTATTTCATCCGAGGGCTCAGATTAAACTATTGAGCTCCTCATTTATTCTCTATATTATCCACTGATTTGTCAAGTTTAAACTATTTGACAGATCTTTATTCTCTATCTAACAACATGAAATGTAAAGCATGAGAGGTCAAGTTTAAGTTGTTTGACCCTCATGGATTTGTGGCATTTAGGACAAGTTGCACACAATCTTATTGGCGAAAAGTAAACTAAATTAGTGCCATTTAAACTTGAAACACTTTCATGATCTATTTTTTATGGGGTTCATATTTAATATTCTTTTGATCTTTGTTTATTTTTGTCCTTTGATTATTCTTTAAGGACATACCCTCTTTTTTCATTTTTTAATTTGGGAATACATTTGCAAAAAGAAAAGGTATGTACAATATTTCAAGAATTTTAATAGAGTCAAATCAAAATTATGAATCCTATATTTATAGGACCCTAACAGCGGCTTCACATGGAGATGGCATCTCCTTGTGAGATGTCGAGAACACCGTCGACTAGTAGCCTGATCTATTGGGCGAATCCCAAACACGCATTTTCTTTTTTATAAAATCTCTGTGACTAAAACTCTTGGACTGGCTTTACACCCTTTTCTGCAAACTCAAATCTGATCTGAGACTAAAAAGGTGTTGAAAATTTCAAACCAAACTATTAAATCATCAATGTCTTAGGGCCTTTTCCTTGGCCTCAAATCTTTAATGAATTATTTCAAAACTAGCTGAAAACTGAAAACTGAAATAAGCTGAAATCCTACCTACTTACTCTAATTAGATATCCAACTGTTGGTTAGGTAAAATGAAATAGCCAATGCAACCATTCAAGCATTATATGCTTTGATAGATTTTGTTGCATGTGCTTGTTGATTGTCAAAATTGTAATTCTGCAACCTATTACAAACTTGTCAACAAATGAGAGAATAAGGAAATACTTGATTTCCTTTATTGACTCTAAAAAAATTTCAAAAGGATCTTCCAAGATATATACACTAATGTTTAACTGATCTAAAAAAATGTACATCTATTCTGGATGGCCTCCATGCCATATTGAAACTGAAATGTTATTTTCATCTGTATCTCCCTACAAACTTTCAGATAAACTTTGTGATGATATTCCTACAGATTGTAATGCTTGACTGCTGAAACCTTTATCATCTTGATATTGAAGCTTATAATTAGTTAATGGAGAAAGGCTTTGAATGCATTCATTATCCAAAATATCTGCTATTGGATCATGAAAAACTTGTGAGGATGGCTGCAATCTATTGGATATGGAATTCCATGGGACTTCATAAACTTCAACAAGTTGATCATCCTTTTCTTTAAATATGTTATACCACATTTCCTTTAAAACCTGAAATGATTCAAAACATAGTGGTATGGAATTTTATTGTGTTATTTGATCAAATGTTTCAATGGAATTTGATAACTGAAATTGTGAAACTGAAATATCTTGATCAAGAGTTTCATTATCTTCTTTGTTGTAAATCACAATTCCTAAATACTGTTGATTATTGATAGCATGAAAGTTGTCTCTAATGAACTGAAATGAATCAAAACAAAGAGGTAAAGAATCTTCACTTATTTCCACATTTTTTGCACTTTCCTCTTCATTCTCATGGTTGATCTGTATTAGCTGATCATTGTATTCTGACTGCTGAAACTGAGTTTCCTCATCCCACAAACTAGCTTCAAATTGCTCTTTAAAGTTAGCTTGAGTTTGGAGAACATAACTATCATCATAATGATCATACTTAGGAAATCATCAAAATAAGGAATGTCATCAAACATACACATTAGATCAGTAGATTCCTCTTCCACATATTGATCTGTAAATCCATTTTCTGATCTATGATAATTGGAATTATCAGGAATGTGTTCATGAATATCAACCTCTTCTATTTCTTCATGGTGATTTTGAACAAAAAATTCATCTTTCATAGGGATCTTCTGTATGATTTCATATAGTTTTCTTACCAAAAGGCTGAGTTTTACTTCTGCAATGTTTTTCTTATCTTCTTCTTTTGCTTTCAATTTTTCCTTTATGATTTGCAAATTAACTTCTACATCAATTTCAATATTTTGCATTTGTTCAAGTGTTTCTAAATCTCTTTCTCTTAACTGAAATTCTATTTCTGGATCAAAGGAACTTGGATAATGCAGGAGAGTTGAATCATGAGGTCTTATATTTTCTGGCATTGAATAATAAACTTGATTAAATCTGTTAGAAAACTATTGTATTGTTTCATTTGGATGTCCTTTTAACTGATTATATTCTTCTATGATCACAAAAAGATTCACTTTGATTATCCATCTGTCAAGAAAAAGTTTGACAAACTGCTAGAAATTTGAGATGCTTGCAATAGGTAGATTCTTGAACCAAATTTTTACTCTATTTTTGTAAATTTATGTAGATGCTCTATGCTTGATGCAACTTTACTTTTCACTACAGCAATCACATAAAAAATCAAGTAAAATGCTGATAGAACATACCAAAGGATCTATAGAAGACAAGTCAAAAACAGATAAAAGTGATGGCGCGTTACGGCGGTCAATAGGATGCTTCAACCAGCAAAGACTCCTTGGTCATCCAACCCAAAATGTGTCACAACAGCCCTCAAAATAGCCACACAGTCAACTCAAAGTGAACCCAGCAAAATTCAACGTTGTCTAGAAAAGTCAACATGGGACAACAGCAAGAAAGTCAACACAACTCAGTCTTCGGTCAACATTTTGACCTCAATTTTTGTGCCAATGTGTACGACCTTCCAAAATCGAAATCTCCACCAAAATTTAGCCTCTTTGGACCATGCGTTGACCAAATTCAACGCTGGTCAAACTTGCATGGAAACCCTAGCTACAGTGAAATTCGTCCAAACCCTAGCTGCAGGAAATTCATCCTTCTTCCCACGTGTGAACCGAAATTGCCTCCAAGGAGCTCGTACTAAATAAGAAGAGGAGATGTTGTGTGAGGATGAGATGAGTGAAAAAGTCCTCCAACGTTGACTCTATTTATATCAAACACTGAGGTGTGTGACACATCTGCTGGGGGTGTAAAACCTTAAGGCCGACCTACACATATTTTAAATTATTAAAAACAAATTCAAAATAAATGTTCTTCTCATCAGATTAAGATCAATTTTAGATCGATCTTACACCTCTCTGAAAGAGGAACCCAATACAAATATTGGTATCTTCATCTGAGCATCACAACATCGAGTTTGGACCTAGTTTTCCAATTTTAACACTCCCTCTCAACTAGGGAGAACTCCATCCACCTGTGCAATCAAACATCGTGCGTCACCATGTCGTAACTTGCTTTTCTGGCCTCTTTATTTCAGAACAAAAGTGGGTCAGTCACAAAGACATCATTCCTCACCTGACAGATTCAGCCCAGAGGTCTGAAACCTCTATTGGACTCACAAAGAGTCTCATACCAACCCGAAGTTGGTTTACCTGACCTGAAGTCAGTCGGAGCTCTGAAACCTCGCTTGGACTCAAGAGAGTCATATATACTAACCCGAAGTTAGTCTCACTAACTTGAAGTTAGTTGGAGGTCTAAAACCTCACATGGACTCAAAGAGTCACATACCAACCCGAAGTTGGTTTATCTGACCCAAAGTCAGTAGGAGGTCTGAAACCTCACTAGACTTGATCCCAGATCAAGTGGTTGGACACGTATCATCCTAGATAGAGAGTACGGAAATATCTGATGCATCCATCAGTCTTTGCTACTATTCTCTAGCTTTTCCCACCTCATTGGTCAAATGAGAGGTACTTCCCATGAGTCCGGAACTCAAATGGGTAGGATGCATATGGGGCACAAATCATGAGAGGCGAACCAACTCAATCATCACAGTGGGGCTCAAGCTCACAAAGAAGGTTTGGCAAGCCTAGCCCTGTGGTTGCTTATAGCTCCGAGAAGCTATCCCCAAAGCCCCCGAGAGCTCCCAGAGCTCATAGTCCAACAGGACCCTCAAAATAGGGTCATTCCACGATTCCAAGATTCTCACTGAAGGTTAGGAACATGACCTTCCCCAAGGGCATAATGAGAATATCCTTGACCTGCTCAGCAGTTCCTATGATCAAGCGTTACGGCGCCTCGCTGTACCATATCCCAGATAAAGTGGTACCAGCCATCAACATGCTTGGATCGATCATGGAACATGGGATTCTATGACAAAAGAATCCCCCTCTAGTTATCACAAAGGATGACGGTAGCATCTAACACATGCTTGAACATCTCACTGAAGAGATTTCACAACCAAGTGACTTCACAATAGGCCATACATGCTACAATGTATTTGGCCTCAGTGGTGCTCAAGGCTACCGACTTCAGTTTCCTGCCCAAAGTAGATCTACGTGTGAAGTAGCATCTAGATGTGCTCTTGCGATCCACCACACTGCCATCCCAATCGGCATCAGTATAACCAAGGAGTGTCATGCTCCTGGCAGTGTATCTCAGCCCAAGGTCTATCGTGCCCCAGAGATATCTCAAGAGTTTCTGGGCACCAACCCAGTTAAATTTATGATCAACCATGTGTTGACTCAAAGTGTTCACTGCAAAACATACGTCCGGACGGGTGTTCACTAAGAACATCAGGGTCCCTACAAGTTGACGATACTCAGTAGGATTTTTCAATACAGGCCCAGCTGCGCTGCCACTCAACTTCTTGAAGTTGAGCTCCATCGGTGTCGACACAGACTTGCATTCCACCATACTAAATCTTTCCAGGTGCTTCACAATGTATTTTCCTTAAGAAAGTAAAATCTTGCCAGGTCTCTGCCAGACCTTCAGGCCTAGGAAGTAGTGCATTAGTCCTAGGTATTTCATCTCAAACTCAGCAGCGAGATCCCTCTTGCATTGATTAATGAGAGGGTTAGCACCTGTCAAGAAGAGGTCGTCCACATACAACACCAGAATGAGAGGCTTCACTCTATGAACCTTGAAGTAAAGGTTTGGATCAAAATTACTATGAGTGAAGCCTAGCTTCATCAGGTATCCATCTATCCTCTCGTACCAAGCTCTAGGTGCTTCCTTCAACCCATAGAGGGATTTCTTCAACCTGCAGACATGGTTGTCCTGATCCTGGACTTCAAACCCCAGAGGTTGCTCCACATACACCTCTTCCTTCATCGCACCATGCAGAAGTGCGGTCTTCACATCCATCTGATGAAGACTCCATCCTTGCGTAGCAGCAAGGGCTATGATAAATCGGATGGTGGTCACAGGTGCAAATATGTCATCATAGTCTATGCCTTCTTTTTGAGAGAAGCCACGTGCAACGAATCTTGCCTTGAACTTTTCAGCACTTTCATCAAATCCATGGTTGATCTTGTAGAGTCATTTTGAGGTGACAACTGCTTTGTCCTCCGGTCTAGGAACCACATCCCAGACATCATTCTTCATTATGGACTCATACTCTTCATGCATAGCATCCTTCCAGACTTGATGCTTTACGACTTCCTCAAAAAGATCCAAGCTCAGATTGTACAATAGTACTCATGGCTACTAGATACCCTTGGTATCTACTCGGCTTCTTGCTTTCATGGAATGTCTCCCTTGGGGCCATATGTCCCTCAGCATCCTTGAGAGTGTCCCTGAGCCATGATGGTCTCTTTCCCAATGAAGTAGGTGGATCAATTGGGTCCATTGGTCCTTCAACATCAGGCATCGTCTCATCCTTCGGTTCCTCTTGATTTATAGGCCTTGCTTCATGATCTTCCTCAGATCTCAGAAGATTGACTACTTTCCTCAGGGAAGCATCTTCATCAAAGGTGACATTGTGGCATATCTCCACTTCACTTTGACAAGGCACATAGAATCTATAGGCCTTTGAAGTTTCGTTGTAGCCCACAAACATTGTGGTCTCCCTCTTGATGCTAGCTCCCCTAAAAGTTCTTGAATTTTTTCATCTCATATTTAGTGCCATTATCAGTCTGTCGGATAGCATATCATGTCATTTTTCCCAGTGGACTTCCTCCAACCTAGTAGATTGTATCAATTCTAGACCCAAACGTGATAGCTTCCTTAAAGCTCTTCTTCCACATGCGCACTTTCCCATTAGTGAATGCCACATTGAAACCTTTGTCTTCCATGACTGATATAGACACAAGGTTCTTCTTCAAATTAGGTACATAGAGTACATCCTGCAAGTGGAGGACTTGACCTTGACACAAGTGGAGGGTCACAGTCCCTGTCCCTTTCACGAGATATGTGGCATTATCTCCAAGGATAATTTCCAGATTATTATCCTTCTCAACCATATCAAAGAGTGCTTCCTTGAACCCAGTGATGTGCCTCGAGGCACCACTATCTATCCACCAAACATCCATAGTGTCGAGTGGAGATGCAACAGAGAGGGCAGATACAGGAATGTATTTATTTCTTTTATCAACAACATTTGATTCCTCATACCTGGAATTTCTTGACCTTTTGAAAGGTTGATAATTTTCACCGAAGGGAGCCTTCCTCTTTCCCTAGAACCTGTTGTTCCTTTGATTGTCATCCCTCTGGTTTTGTTGTTTTCATTATCATCAGGAGAATCCTTCTTGCATTGAAATTTTCTAGCATAGTGACCAGGCCTATGACAAGTGAAGCACTTTCCCTTCTTTCCTTGGGCCCCTTCTTTTCCCTTGTTCTTTGGACCACCAAAGTTCTTCTTTCTAGAATGAGCAGGGTATGCAGCATTTCCTTCATTTCCATACTCCTTCATTCTTGATTCTTCTTGAATGCATCTTGACAGTACTTCGTCAAAGTCAAGTATCACATTATTATTTAGAATGGTAGTGTTGAACACATGCCATTCAGATGAGAGCCCTCCAAGTGTGGTGAGCACCATCTCTCGATCAACTGTTGTCTCCCCAATAGCCAGCATATTGTTCCTAATTTCAATCAGCTTCAGAAAGTATCATTGAATAGACTCATCCCTGCCTTTCTTTAGATTCTTCAATTGATTCTTGAAGAATAGTACTTTATTCGCATTGTTGGCCTTGAACATGAGGATAAATTTATCATACATCTCTTTGGATGTGCCCAACTTAGAGATGTAGGCCACCAGACTTTTATGAATGGATTCCCTGATCATCAGCTTTGATTTGATCTTCCCCTTCTTGTACTTTTTTTTGGCAACAGCAGTAGCAGTGGATGGAGGTTCTTGGATTTTAGCATGCACATAGTCCATGACATCTTGGTCCTCCAATTTGAGATCTAATATCATATTCCAAGCATGGAAGTCATCCTTCCCAGTCAATTTGTCATCCTCCTTGAAGCCATAGTTTGTAGAACCCATTTTCCTCTTTAATGATTGCAACAAATAGGGCTTGTCTTCACCTCAACTCTGATCCCATGTAAATTTATGTAGATTTTCTATGCTTGATGCAACTTTACTTTTCACTACAGCAATCACATAAACAATCAAGTAAAATGTTGATAGAACATACCAAAGGATCTATAGAAGACAAGTCAGAAACAGATAAATTGATGGTACGTTACGAAGGCCAACAAGATGCTTCAACTAGAAAAGACTCCTTAGTCAGCCAACCCAACATATGTCACAACAGCCCTCAAAACAGCCACACGGTCAACTCAAATTCAACCCAAAAAAATTCAACATTGTCCAGAAAAGTCAATGTAGGACAACAACAAGAAAGTCAACACAGATCAGTCTTCGGTCAACCTTTTGACCTCAATTTTTGTGCCAATGTGTATGGCCTTCCAAGATCGAAGTCTCCACAAAAATTCAACCTCTTTGGACCATGCATTGACCAAATTCAACACTAGTCAAACTTGCATGGAAACCTTAGTTGCAGTGAATTTCATCCAAACCCTAGCTACAGAAAATTCATCCTTCTTCCCACATGTGAACCGAAATTGCCTCCAAGGAGCTCGTACTAAATCAGAGGAGGAGATGTTGTGTGAGGATGAGATGAGTGAAAAAATCCTCCAACGTTGACTCTGTTTATATCAATCACTGAGGTGTGTGACACATCTGCTGGGGGTGTAAAACCTTAAGGCCGACCTGCACATATTTGAAATTATTAAAAATAAATTCAAAATAAATGTTCTGCTCATCAGATTAAGATCAATGTTAGATCGATATTTGTCAATTTTTGAAGATGTTCGATGCTTGATGAAACTTTACTTTTATCCCCAATTTTAGTCAGAAATCACATAAACAAGAAATTAAAGTGCTGATAGAACATACCAGTAGATCGACAGAAGACAAGCTAGTAAATAATAAGTGCGTTGGTGCGTTACGGCAGTCAACAAGATGCTTCAACCAGCAAAGTCTCAATACAGTCAGCCAACCCGAAGTGTCACACACACAACCCTTAAATTCAGCTCATCAAAAATCAACATAATCCAACAAAGGAATCCCACATCTATATTTTTGGCATCATCCAGATTTACGGCATCATCCATATTTATAGCATCCAGATTTACGGCATCCATTTCTAGCATCATCCAGATTTACGGCATCACCCATATTTACGGCATCCAGATTTACAGCATCCATTTCCGGCATCATCCATATTTACGACATCCACATTTATGGCATCCAATTACGGCATCATCCAGATTTATGGCATCATCCAGATTTATGACATCATCCATATTTACGGCATCCATATTTAGATCATGAGGATGTGTGAGATGATATGATTGAAATGTCCTCCAACAATGAATCTATTTATATCAATCACTGAGGGTGTGTGACACATTTTCTGGGGGTGTGAAACCTTAAGGCCGACCTGCACATATTTTGAAAGTATTAAAAATAAATTCAAAATAAATGCTCTGCTCATCGGATCAAGATGATCTTTAAATCAATCTTGCACCTCTTCGAAAGAGGAACCCAATAAAAATATTGGTGTCTTCATCTGAGCATCACAACATGGAGTTTGGACCTGGTTGTCCAATTTTAACAATCTTACACCTCTCCAAAAGAGGAACCCAATACAAATATTGGTATCTTCATTTGAGCATCACAACATGGAGTTTGGACCTAGTTGTCCAATTTTAACAAAAATTTGATTCTAACATCATCTTCATCAATCTCAAATAGGTCCAGATAATTATCAAAACCTTGAATATGTTTTTGGGCAGTGATGTTATTATTTTCTCCATCAAACCTCGGAAGAAATTTGTAATAGTTATTAGGGAAATCATGGAGTATAGGAGGTAAAATTAGGGGCTTATATCTATCTGGAACTTTATATGGTACAGGAATATGTACAGGGATTGTAAGATCAATATTAATTATTTGAGGCTTATTAATTGGAAAATTATCATCATTAGATTCAGAAGAAAGCTACTCAAAGAGATTAAGAGAATTAGTACTTACAATCTTCAAAGGAAAATAATTAAGAACTAATCAAAGATATTCTCTAAAATAAAATATACATTGAAAAAATTTCTTAATGAGAAAGAACATAATGTCTTGAATTAATATCCAAGTTAAAAGCCTGATCTTTCCATATTGTTCTTTCAGGTTCATTCCTCCAGTGGAGCCTTGATTTTGAAATTGATTTAGAGTCCTAGGTGGATGATTTTAACCTTTCTGTGTCTGATCGTTGTCCACTATCATAGATCAGATCTGAACCTATAAGATATTTCTGAAGAAAATGTTAGTTCCCCAGTGGAGTCGCCAGTATGTTATCACTCAATAATTTCTCTAGTTTCATGAGAGAACTCACCGATTTAACCACAAACCAACTTTTAAACTCTAGGATCTAGCCTTCCTAGGGTTCAGAGAGGGCTCTCTCTTTAAGTTTTAACATTTTTTGATTTGTAAAATATTAGGCTAGTTATGAATTTGTAGCTTTGGTTGGGTTTTGATTGATTTGGTGGGAAAAAATTACTTGAAGGGATGGATAGTGGGAGATCTATTTTTCCATTGGGCTGAGGATTCAAAATCAAGCAAATAGAACTAGGATCAAGGCCAAAAAGTCAAATGTTTTCTAGGCAAGATAGATAACCCTTGGAGATCTTGGAAAGTTTTTTTTATGAGGTGGTATGATCGAGATAAAGGGAAATTAATAATCCTTTGATCCGGAAAAGAAAGTAGTAGGAAGAGGTCAAATGAGAGAGGGAGCAATGAAGGATTTCCTACACTAGAAATCAAAGGAAAACATAGAAATGATAACTAGATAAAAATAGGGTGCTCTTAACAAATCTTGTAGTAATACTCCTATTTATTCATTTAAATTTAGAACAAACATAGATGGATGCATGTAACAAAGAAATATAACAATGACAAGTAAGGAAATAATTCACTCCAAATAGCTCATCACAGGAATCCTGAAGTATGATGCCAATTGGTTTGATCCAGTCTGCTACTCGAAATGAATCAAAAAAGCCTTCAAGTCCATCAAAAATAACTATTGCAATCTCCAAAAATTTATTCCACAATAAAACTTCAAAGGATGAAGTATTTATACAAATTCTAAACTAGAATATCTTGAAAAAATATCAAGATTAGTTTACAAATATCTCAAACTGTTTTACATAAATAGAAATTAATAAAAGGACACTCAAAACTAATGAATATATTTGGCACTATACTTATGGATTGATGGTGACAAAGAAGATAATTCGAATTTGATCTCAACTCTTAGTTGATGATGAGGCATCCAAGTCACTAATTGTTTCCTTTCTTTGTGTATTCTGCTCCAGAAATTCTGCAAAATTGGGGTCCAATGATACCTTTTTATTTATCAATCTGAAATATAAATGTAAAAATTGAAAGAGGTTTTTGTAGATACATATGTTACTAAGATAAACCTCTCTCTGTTTCCAAAAATTCAATTCATATGGCCACAATAGGCTCTGAGAAACGATGTCCAAATCAGAGCTTTACACAGTCTGAAAAATAGGCTGTCAATATGTGCATGTATCTCTCCTTCTGTAACACATGTGAAAACATTGAGATAGGTTTTTCTGTATTGGTCTCTTAGGAACAAAAACCTCCTTCAGTTTTGTAATATATATTTCTGATTGGCCACAATATTCTCTGCAACATGATGACTAAACATGAATTTTCTGTAAAAAGTGCTTTCAAATATTGTTTAATATTTCCAAACCCATAATGGTTGTTAGAAAAGTGAGAGAGGTTTTGTAGTTGGAAAGAATAGGAACATAACCCTCCTTCAGTTTTTCAAAATTCATCTTGGATTGTCCACAATAGTTTCTGCAAAACTATGAATTAAACAAGAAATTTCTGCAAAAATGTCCCTTCATGCTCTGTTTTCATCTTTTAAACTTTTTTGTTTTTTTAATTGTTTTTGCTTTCACTTTGGATAAATTTCATTGTTGGTGAAAGTATTTTCATCTCTGTTTAACCATTACTGCCTCTATATTTACTTTTATTTTTTACCTTGACTACTCTGTAACTTTGCCTGATTTGACTTTCACTCTGATTTTCATCTAACACACTTTAACTCTGATGCTCTTTGACTATTCTGTTTTCACTATCATTGTGAATTCTTATTTCACTTTTACCATTCACTGTGAAAATTTATCTCTCTACATAAATGACTTATTTTTGTTCTGTTGCCTCGAATCTTTTGTTAATTAATATCATTTAAAATTCTTTTCTTTGTGAAATTTTGGAGTAAAACAGATATTTAACTAGTATTTAGATTGTTTTATCCAAATTCTCCTTTTGCTAATGACCTGCAAAACAAAATAATTGTTAATAAAACAGAGGTTTGCATGGAGGGATAATGGTTTTGATGATGGGAAAAGACTATGAAAAATGGTTTGAACTGCAGCAAGTTTTCATTTTTGTTCCTTCTAATTTATGCACAAAAATGGGTTTTGAGCATTTATAAAAGGGTTTTCTTCATTCAAAGGGTTTCTAAAGGTCTGCATTACTTAAATTTCTTCAATTTTGCTTAAAAAAAGTTACATTCTTCAGAAAACGTTGAATTTATCAGGGTTTCGCATCAAATCTGTTCTTTTGGGGGTAAATACAGGTCTTTATGTGGGAAAAATAGGCTTCACAAGGTTCGAATTGGCATAAATTTGGTTCTTTTAAAGGAAGGGAAGGTTATTTTCTTCGAAGAATACCTCTTTTTGCAGGTATTTGGCCTTGAAAAAGGTTTTTGAGGTGTCGGAGAGGCTTTCATATGGTTTTTGAACTGTCTTGAAGTAAACTAGGAGCTTGAAGTGGTCTCAGCAATAGTTGAAATGGATTTCTGGTTCTTTGGGTGAAAAAATGGAGTACAACGCTTGATTTTCAGTCGGAGATGGTTTAAAAATGGACAAATAATGCAGAAAGGGCTTAACTGTGCGTGTTACGAAATATTATAGTGTTTTTGGTTTAAAGCAGGTTAAGCATTGAATGGTGGTCAAATCATAGGATGGGTGGTTTTGGGGCTTCGAAGAATAGAAACTGCGAGTGGCTATCGCACGCATTTGAGGTGGTAAGCGGTTTGGAATGGATCGAATGCGATCCAGTAGGAATGAGCCACGTGGAGGAGGGAGAGGATTCGAAAACCACCTATTTTGCGTGGAAATGAAAGTGTTATCATCGCGTGACTTTATTTGCGATATGGGATTTCAATCATTGGATCTGGAAGGGTCTATGCGAACAGTTGAGATTTGTTTGAGGAGTAGCATGACATTCAGAGGTGGGGTCCAGGGTTTATTAATGTGGCGGGATGGGTTTCAAACCTTATAAATATAAATTTGTAAAGTTAAACCTTGGGTTATATGATGGGAGGAGGGGTAAAGTCATATATGCATAAATTATAACATTTCACAATGTTTAATTAATAGATAAGCGTGGGTTTTATTATATGGTTTTTAAGCTTTTTGATGAGTGTTAAATAACCATAGGGGACGGGGATATTTTGTTATTTTTATATGTTAAAACCAATGGGATAGGGGCAGGATTTATATTTCGCACATGGGATATTTAATCATTGGTTCAAACGTAAAATAAAAGGTTTGTGGGTTATTTAAAATAAAGGGATTTAATACTATAGGGGTGGGTGTAGTTTAGGGAGTTAATAAATATGTTAGAAGTTAATATGGAAAGGGAAAACGTATAGAATGAATGAAAATACATGTTTTAACTCTAAGTAAAGTGAAAATAAGAATAGCTTGTCTTTGTTGTATTTTTTCACACTTTAATTTAGGATAAATGCATTGTATGGGTTTTTTGAATGTTTTTTGCAAGGAAATGAAATTAGGGTTTTACTTTTACCAAGTAAAAATGGGTTTTTACTTAGGAAAAAGGGATTATGATTAATGGATGAAGGGTGAATGCTAATGAATATGAGTTTTATGTAGGAATTCAATATGTTTAACCAATCAGTCATCGAGCCTTGGGTCCGGTCCCAACAAAAGTCAGAGAAATGCTCCGAGCCTTTTTAACTGATAGTTTAGAATACTGAATAATTGTAAGGGAGGGGAAATCAGTGATTTTTCCCCGATGATGATTTATTACATGGTTGCACAACTGCTTTCTACCTACCCATCATTATTTCTAACATTTTTTACTTCATTTTCATGGGTGCATTTAGGCTTGCAAAACTAAATCAATTTTCTTTCAAAACATAAAAAATATCTAATTCTAACCTCATTTCATCTAAGGGCTCAAATTAAACTGTTGAGCTCCTCATTTATTCTCTATCTTATCTACTGATTTGTCAATTTTAAACCGTTTGACAGATCTTTATTCTCTATCTAACAACATGAAATTTAAAGCATGAGATGTCAAGTTTAATTTGTTTGACCCTCATGGATTTGTGGCATTTAGGACAAGCTACACACAATCTTATTGGCAAAAAGTAAACTAAATTGGTGGCATTTAAACTTGCAACACTTTCATGATCTATTTTTTATGGGGTTCATATTTAATATTCTCTTGATCTTTGTTCCTTTTTTTCCTTTGATTATTCTTTTAGGACATACCCTCTTTTTTCATTTTTTAATTTGGGAATACATTTGCAGAAAGCAAAGGTATGTACAATATTTCAAGAATTTTAACAGAGTCAAATCAAAATTATGAATCCTATATTTATAGGACCCTAACAGGAATGATGTTGGAAACCCAATCAGTTAGCAGAACAAAGTAAATGAAACCAGCACGCAAAAGTTTCTAAACTTTTTCTTTAATGGTAGCGGCCTTCTTTGGATGAACAAGAGGAAGGTTTTGACTCATCGATTTGACATCAGGATACATATTAATAGTGTGTTCAATGATACTAGTACCTATGTCTATAATTTCCTTGTAAGACCAAGCAAATACATCATGGAATTCACGAAAGAGAGAGCGATATGTTTTGAGTTCTGATGGAGAACAAGATACGACGACATGAATATTTTCTACAACACTAGGTTTGGTCGAAATATCGACAGAAATGGTTTCTTCAATATTTGACAAATTTTGGTCATAACCAATTGCATTAATAGGTAAAGAATTTGAAAAGAAATTTTTGATCGATGGGTGATATAGTTCACTAAGATTATTTTCTTCATAATCAAGAACATGGGAGCAATGATGATAATCTTCCCATGGTTCTCCTTCTGACATCATGGTTTCCAAAATATTCTCATCTGTCAAGAAATTTTAGGAAAAACCATCAAATGGAGTACCAAAAACAAAGGAACGATCAACCCAAACAACCGACGACGTTGATTTCAGATTCGCCACCCAAGCCAGATAGATTGATTGATATCCAAAATTAATAGGGTCAGGTGGCAGAAACTCGTCCAACGTAACAATTTCATAATAACATGTACTCTTCCTTAAGCCATATGGAGTGGAAGAGATCATGTAGCAGGTCTCTATACTTGCAATTTCTATCGACATCACAGGCGGCGGTAATGCAAAGGTTCCCATGAAAGTGGAATCCTTTAAAAGTCCTACACCAATGTTCTAAATAGTTAGTTGCAATGCGTGAATGAACGGAACACTTCCAATTACCTACGAAGTGGAGGCAAAGAAGGATAGTTGATTGATGATTGTGATGGTACCTTTATATGGAAAGTTAATCATTCTAAAATATGTAGAAAAAAATTGTAGTCATAGCATATACCCATGGGCTTCCAAGGAGAATATTATATTCAAGGGGTCCATCAACAACCTCAACATCAACATTCACTATTTTTCCCCCTAGTTCAACATGCAGGTTATTGATAATACCACAAGGCTTATATGTACGTCCATCAAAATCCTTCAACATTGTTGATTATTGAGATAAGCGTGGTGAGCCAAGTGACTTCAAATGGTTTAGAGACATAATGCATGTAGATGCTCCCTCATCAATAATAGTACGATTAACAAGGTTATTGAGAACATTTACTTGTATGGAGAATGCCAATTTTGTTGTTGATTGTGGCACATAGCTCGTATGATTAAAGTCGGTGAGATTAGAATCAGTTGGATCAATTCCACCAATAGCTGACAATAAATCCTGTTTATGTAGAAAATATATAACATATGCATGTATATATCCAGATTCTCCTAATCTAACAATAATTATCTTCTTTCTAAATATAGAATCCTTCCACTGTTAATCTTTTGCGGAAATTTAAAAACTAAATTTCAAACACATGAAGCAATAAAAACAATCACACATAACACAATTGTTTAACGGGAAAGCCTGAAGCTAAAAACCCCAACTATCATATTATGTATATCATGGAGATCATGTAACAATATCATACAAATCTTAGTACATCAAGCTCTCAGTACAATCAATCGTCACACATTAACATGAACAAATCTGCAAATCCATGCACTGATTTCTTGCAACCTGTAGCCTGCCTCCACTGCACAATCCCTGCTGAAGAAGACCCCTGAATGGATTCGAATTGGCCTTGACTTGACTGCACAATTCTCATTGGCAACTCCAATGTGTGTGTGATGCAATCAATGCATCACTATAGTCACAACGAATAGTCCATCTCACCCTTTGACCTATCTCTCCACTGCATCTCCACTGGAACTAACATGCATTGTAGTTAACTATTGTTTTTGTTCAGTTTTTAGTGAGTTATTAGTTGTGAATTAATTAACTAATTAATTCACTTAACTCTCACTAGTGTATCTTTCAGTTAGACTAGATACAACTAGCTCAACTAAGTTTAACTCCATTAACTGAGTTAAACTAAATAACAACTCCTGTAACTACTCTTCCAACTCTGTCATAACTTTGCCACTTCAGTTCTAACTGAGTCCTCATGCATGAGCCACCAATAAACCCTAGGAATTGCGTAATTCCTTCAGCCCACTGATTTGCCAAATCTGTTCACTGAAATAAAGTGCTCCAAGAGAATAAGTTGATGTTTATTATCAGATTATTCTTAAGAGCTAATAATAATCGACATGCATCTATTTTTAGATCACTGGTCTATAAATAGACTTCACCCAATTCTAAAAATAGAATTTCATATATTTTTACAACTTGACCAACCATCCACAAATAGCATCCTGCAACTTCTGAAATATGATCATCATGTCTAAAAATAGACATAGTCTAAAAATATACTTGCACCTAAAAATAGCCTGCGGGCACACTTACTGAAGGTGATAGATTTCCACTAAGCTTCATCATCTTGTTGAATCTCAAAACTCCCTCTCAAAAAGATAGGGATTATCCTTCACCGCGATCCTGCCTCGATGGTATTATAATTTGCTCCTGCCGAGCGCCTTCGTCAGAATGTATGCATCCTGATCTTCCGTAGGAATGTACTGAAGCAACATGATCTTCCACTACACACAATCTCTGATATGATGATATCGGATATCAATATGTTTAGATATATCATGAAACACAGGATTAATCGAGAGTTTAATGCAACTCTGATTATCACAGTGTATCACTGTAGGATCTAAATGTGAACCAAACAAACCGACCAGGATCTTCCTTATCCAGATAGCCTCACATGCAGCTTGACTTGCTGCCATGTATTCTGCTTCTACTGAACTAAGTGCCATGGATCTTTGTTTCCTGTTGTACCAAGAAATTGTTGTAGATCTGATACTGAAAACCCCTCCTGATGTGCTCTTTCTGTCCGTTGGGTTACCTGCCCAATCTGCATCCGTGAAGCCATGCAACTTCACTTCATCCGTCTGTCTGTACCATAAGCCATACTCAGATGTTCCCCTCAAATACCTCAGGACATGATTGCCTGCCTTCCAAAAGAGCTTGGTAGGCTTAACCATCGCTTGTGAAAGTTGTTTCACTGCATAGAATATGTCCGGTCTTGTATTAAATAAATAAATGAGTGAACCCACCAACTGTCGATAAACAGTGGCATCCACTACCTCTGCTGATGTAGCATCCTCTTTCCTCCAATTTCCTGGAAGAGGAGTTTCGATAGGCTTGCAACCTTGCATGTGAAACTTCTCCAGTATCTCTTGGGCATACTTGCCTTGAGACACAAACAGTTCACCTTCCCGCTGCCATATTTCCAATCCAAGGAAATAATGAAGGATGCCCAAATCCTTCATCTCAAACTCCTTTGCAAGATCTGCCTTGCATGAGTGTATCAACTACTCATCCCTTGTTAGTATTAAATCATCAACATAAAGAAAAATGATTAAAATCTTACCCTCCACCACAATTTGGTACAGGTTTGCATCCGCCTCACTCTTGGTGAAGCCAAGTCTAGTGAAATAGTTGTTGATCCGTGTGTACCAAGCACATGGTGCTTGCTTCAGCCCATACAATGCTCTTTTGAGTCTGCACACATGCGAATCACTGCTGAAGATCTCAAATCCTTCAGGATACTCAATGTACACCTCTTCCTCAATTATCCCATTAAGGAATGCAGCCTTCACATCCATCTGATGAATGTGCCAACCCATCTGCTCTGAGAGAGCAAGGATGGTAATTATGGAAGAATACCGTGTGACAGGTGCAAAGGTTTCTTCATAATCAATCCCCTCGATCTGTGAGAAGCCCCAGGCAACAAATCTTGCCTTATAATTCTTGACGCTCCCATCAGTAGCTTTCTCTACCTTGTAGATCCATTTTGAATCTACCACTGATTTACCCACCGGTCTTGGAACAATCTCCCAAGCATTGTTTTTGACAATGGAGTCATAATCCTCCACCATGGCATCTACCCATGTGGGATCCTACACTAATTCTTCAAAATAATATGGCTCTATCACAATACACTTTCTCATAAGAGCCATGTATCCAGTAAATCGGTCAGGTCACTGTCTCTGTCTGCGCTGTGATGTAGGGACTCCTACATTCTCTACCGCATCAAGCTTCAGTCTCTCAGCTTCTGTGTTATGCTTTCTACTAGTTCTAATGTTTGGCTCTGCGTGAGTGGACTCCTCCACTCCATGAATCTCCTTCTGTGGCTGATCCACATCTAGAGGCTCATTTTTGGGAACAAGAAGTTCCTCTTCTGCATGCAAGTGTAGCTCCCTCTCAAGCGACAAATTCATGGCTTTCACCTCATTGAATTTTATATCCCGTCACACCACAGTCATTCGACTGTCTGGAAAATACACATGATAATTATGGGGTGTTTCTGTGTACCCCACAACTCTTGCAGTTGGCCCCAGCTTCTTCCTGGCGTCCTTTGTCACATGAATGTAAACAGATGAGCCAAAAATGTTCAAATGAGAAATATCAGGCTTCTTACCAGTAAAAGCTTCTTTAGGTGTACTCATGCCAAGTACTCTATGAGGACAACGGTTTTGCACATAAACCCCAGTGTTTCATTCTTCCTCCCACAAGTGAATCGGTAGGCCCTGGTCATGCAGCATAGCTCGTGCAGCACCCACGATCATTCTGTTCTTCCTCTCCATGACCCCATTCTGTTGTGGGTTATCAGGCACTATGAGTTCTCTTCGAATTCCTTCTTCGCTACAAAATTCTTTGAATTAATTTGGGATATATTCACCACCATTATCGCTCTGTAGAGATTTCACTTGCTTCCCCAATTCCTTCTCCACCAATTCTTTAAACTCACAGAACTTTTAGAATGTTTCGCTCTTCTTCTGCATGAAGAAGATCCAGCATCTACAAGAATATTCATCAACAAATATAACATAATACATGTGTTTAGTTGTTGAAGCAACCGAGAAAGGTCCACACACATCTGTGTGAATTCTCTCTAGGATCACCGAAGCACGATTCTCCTTCTCATGAAAGGTGTTCTTCACAAACTTACCCATATTACATCCCTTGCACTAATCTAACTGCACAAGATTACCCTTGGGAATTCCAATATAAATATGCTACAAAATCTTCAAGGCGCCATGGTGAGGATGGCCCAATATCCTGTGCCATAATTCGCCCTCATCCCGGCTCACCACTTCTTCTGCTTTGCCCATCATTGCAGTGCAGCCATCTACCTCCATCTTGTAGAGATTCTTAACTCGAATCCGTATCCTCTTGGTTTGGCCCGTTGTTTTATGTCGAAGGAAGGCTTTTCCCTTACTAAAAACAATGTCATAACCTCTGTCTTCCAACATTGCGACCGAGACCAAGTTCTTCTTTAGTCTTGGAACATGCATAACATCTTTCAAAAGAAGTGGTTTACCTTACTCCCTCTCAAAGGTAATGGTCCCAATTCTAGTCGCATTGTATCAACCATCGTTTCCCATCTCTATATGCATTTGGAGATCCTTCTCCTCCAAGTCACTAAACAACTCTTTGTCTCCCGTCATATGGAAAGATGCACCACTATCAAGATACCACACAGATCCCATTGAGCTTGAAACCAAGCATGTGATCAAAGAGAAATCAAGTTAAAATTTTGAGGCTAAGCCTCTTCAGCTGTAGCTCTAGCAGCCTTCTTCTTCTTCTTTTTCTGTGGGCAGTTAGTGGTGAAATGCCCATATTCGTGACAGTGAAAACACTTCACCTTGGACAAATCTTGATTCTTGCCTTTAGCTTCATATTTTGGATGGGATTTATTCCCCTTCCCCTTCCTTGCTTTGGAAGCCAAATTGAAATTCTCTTCATCATCATTCTTGGATGAAGAGCCATCCCTGGTACTTCGCCTTATCTCCTCCTGCACAAGATCCGACCAAAATCGCTCCCAACTCGACAGTTTCTCTGTCCATTGACAGAGTCTTTGTAGCTACGCCAACTCTTCGAAATCCCAAGGAGAACCAAGCTCACCAAGTCATCATCATCAATAGTAATCCCCACACTTCCCAGTTCATCCCTACAGTGGACAAACTTTGTGAGATATTTTGGAATATTGTCGCCCTTCTCCATTTTTATTTTTTTGAGCTTATCTTTCAGCACCAACTTCCTCTGGTCACTGCTGCTTTGGAAAAAATCTGTCAAAGCCTTACACATTTCAAATGGAGTGGCTTTCCCATGAAGGCTGGACACAATATTGTCCTTCACTCCTTCCAACAGAATTCTTCTTGTCTTTGCTACCTTCTTTTTCCATGCGTCAAGTAATGCAGCATCACTAGAACCCGGCTTAGGAACATCGTTATTATGAATTCCTTTAGTCCATTATCTTCCAGCACTGTCCCCATCCTATCCTTCCAGGCTATGTAATTTGAGCTGCCCTCAAGGGCATACTCCAATCGCAACCCATTGAAAGACATTTCAATGAATACTCAACTGTCACACCAAGAAATTTCTGCATAAAATTCGAATTATCCACCAGCACAAACTTAGTAATTCTTCACAATTGCAATCTTCAATAATTAACACTGCTCTGATACCATGTAGAAATTATATAACATATTCATTTATATATCCATATTCTCCTTATCTAACAATATTTATCTTCTTGCTAAATACAGAATCCTTCCATTGTTAATCTTTTGCAGAAATTTAAAAACTCAATTGCAAACACATGAAGCAATAAAAACAATTGCACATAACATAGTTGTTTAACGGGAAATCCTGAAGCTAAAAACCTCAACTATCATATTATGTATATCATGGAGATCATGTAGCAATATCATACAAATCTTAGTACATCAAGCTCTCGGTACAATCAATCATCACACACTAACATGAAGAAATCTACAAATCCATGCACTGATTTCTTGCCACCTGATAGCCTACCTCCACTGCACAATCCCTGCTGAAGAAGACCCCTGAATGAATTTGAATTGGCCTTTCCTTTACTGCGCAATCCTCATTGGAAACTCCAATGTGTGTGTGATGCAATCAATGCATCACTATAGTCACAACGGATCGTCCATCTCACCCTTTCACCTATCTCTCCACTGGGTATCCACTAGAACTTACATGCACTGTAGTTAATTGTTGTTTCTATTCAGTTGTTAGTGAGTTATTATTTGTGAATTAATTAACTAATTAATTCACTTAACTCTCACTAGTGTATCTTTTAGTTATACTAGATACAACTATCTCAACTAAGTTTAACTCCATTAACTGAGTTAAACTAGATAACAACTCCTGTAACTTGACCAACCATCCAAAAATAGCATCCTGAAACTTCTGAAATATGATCATCATGTCTAAAAATATACTTGTACCTAAAAATAGCCTGTGGGCCCACTTAGTGAAGGTGACAGATTTTCACTAAGCTTCATCATCTTGTTGAATCTCAACAGTTTCTGGGAGGGACAATTTTGTAATACCTCTAGAGCAGACATATCTGAAGGGGATTAAGCCAAATCTTAATCTATATTATAATTTTAGGGAGCTCTTGCTCAAGGATTATATGTCGATTTATGAACGACTCCCTTTGGTGGCTTAATTTTCAATTCAGGAATAGCAGTAGACAGTACCGATTCCATAGATGAATTCGTGGTCAAGGTAGTAGGTTGATCAGTTGCTTGACTACCATAATATTTATTACATGTTGACACCAAAATATATGTTGAAGTTTTTGTGATAGATAACATAAGCACTTTGGAACTAGAAGTTGGATCCGTAGCAACCAAATTTGTGTCCGGATTCAGAAACGGATCTATCAACACAACTGATGCGTGTGAAGTCTTAATTATTTTTTAAACTTCAGTGCAGTGAGGACAATCCTGAACAAAGTGTTCCTCATTATAGATTATGCATGGATAATTATTTTTCCTATTTCCAGACGATTGAACAAATGATCTTTCCTGTGGGTTAGAAGTTTGTTTTTTCTTAGATTTCCCTTTTTTCTTACTTCCGGGTTGCTTGTTAATTTTTCCTTTATCAAATGACATGGAATTGATTTCTAAAGAAGGTGCAGGATCAGATGTAGTAGTATGATGTGTGCTTTTAGTACCAATCAAACCATCTCTGGCATGAGAGTCCTTTAATTGAGGAGGAACAGTAAAATTAGATCGTGGCGTGTTAGGAATTTTTTCATGGAATGTACCAAATTGAGTATAAATCAAGTCTAAATATTGGGCACGAGTAATAAATTGCTCTTCTATGAAGACACCACCTTTAGCCACATATTCAGTTATAGATGGTAACATGGACTTAATGAACCACTCAGCAAGGAGCTAATCAGGAACAAATATCTTAACTATTCTACAACGACGACACCACTCATGAATATGATCAGAAATGTGAGTAGCATTAGTCTGTTTAAAATTAGTCAAGAGTTCCGTTCTAGTTTCATATCGTATGCGTAACTGGAAGTGAGTCAAAAATATAGTAGCTAGGGTAGTGAAATTATCAAAAGAAGCTCTAGGTAACTCAATGTACTATTTTTCAGCCAGACCAGTGAGCGTACACTAGAAAAGACGTAGTCAAACAGATTCATCATTCAGGGAGTTTGATGAACACCACAAATGATAAGTCATAACATGAGTCCATGGGTCTTCCCCAAGGTTTCCATTGAACTTAGGAATATCTGAGGGTAATTTATGGGGTATCATCGGCCACCAAGGGGCATAGTTGATTGGATCATTGGTTAGCCGATTTAAATCTGGTAACTCTAAAGTTGCAAAAAAAGACAACTGTCGATTAAGGTCAGGTTGAGCATAGCTAGGGTATGATGGAATTGCTTGAGAAACAGGCCTTTGAGCACCAGCATAAGGAATATAATGTTGGTAACCCAGATAGGGGTTGTTTTGATAAGCAAACTCTTGAGGATTCTGTTGACCAAAACCTGGATATGATACTTGTTGAAATGAAGGTTGAGGTATTTGTGCCTGAGGCTACCAAGGGGTCTATCCACCAATGTTATAACCCAAATTAGGATAACTTAGATTCATTTGATGATAAGTATAACCTGGTTGTGGCTGTGACATCCCATACTATCACTAGTACATTTGGCGAAAATTCTGACACTTTAGTTCCGACACTTTTGACCAAATGTCGGAAATTTCCCCAAATGTTATCAATTTTTCAAATCCATCCCACAACTGTCGCTATACTGACATTTGGAGGCAAGTTTCGGTCTTGCAACACTTAGATCTAAGCATCGGTCTTGCGACATTTGGAGAAAAGCGTCGAAATTGTGACGGCTTGGAGAAATGTGTCGGTCTTGCGACACTTAGAGCTAAGTGTCACTATTGCAACGTTTGGAGGAAAGCATCGGTATTGCAACGGTTTGGGGAAAAGCGTCGATATTACGACGTTATAGAGATAACTATCGGTATTGCGACAGTTAGAATAAGTTTCGGCATTGCGACAGTTGTGTCAAGTGTCGGTATTGCGACGTATAGGCAAGTGTTGTTAGTGTTTAGGAACAATCTTAGGGTTTAGGGTTTGGGAGTTATTTTTAGTGATCGGGTCTTGTCATGTGAGGCCGCCCAATGAAACACATTCGTATGGGCCATTTTGTTCAAGGGTGCCTGTATCATTTTTTCTAAGTTGTGACCTCTGGGGTGCCTTGTGCACGTTCGGGCGGCCCGTTTTCCATTTGCTCCCTTGTGGCATAGTTCGGTCGGGCGCGCCGTGTCGCACCGTGTGAGGTCACCCGATCGAGCGCGTTCGGGTCGGGCCGTTTCGTTCGAGGGCGCCCATATCAGTTTTTCTAAGCTGTAACCACCCAGGTGCCTTGTGCACATTCGGGCGGCCCATTTTCCGTTTGCTCCTTTGTGGCATCATTCAATTGGGTGCGTCGTGTCAGGTCACCCGACCAGTGGTGTTCGGGTCGGGCCGTTTCATTCGAGGGCGCTCGTATCATTTTTGCTAAGTTGTGACTGCCCAGGTGCCTTGTGCACATTCAGGTGGCTCGTTTGCCGTTTGTTCCCTTGTAGCATCGTTCAGTCGGGCGCATCGTGTCACACCGTGTGAGGGCACCTGACCAAGCGCGTTCGGGTAGGGCTGTTTCATTCGAGGGCGCCCGTATCAGTTTTTCTAAGTTGTTACCTCCCAGGTGCCTTGTGCATGTTTGGGGGGCTCGTTTTTTGTTTTCTCCCTTGTGCACGTACGGGCAGCTTGTTTGCCATTTTCTCCCTTGTGGCATCATTTGGTTGGGCGCGTCGTGTCGCGTCATGTAAGGTTGCTCGATCGGGCACGTTCGGGTCGGGCCGTTTCGTTCGAGGGCACCCGTATCAGTTTTGCTAAGATGTGACCACCCAGGTGCCTTGTGCACGTTCGGGTGGCCTGTTTGTCATTTTATCGCTTGTGGCATCGTTCGTTCGGGCGTGCCATGTCGCGCTATGTGAGGTTGCCCAACCGGGCTCGTTCAGGTCGGGTCTTTTCGTTATAGGTCACCCATATCAGTTTTGCTAAGCTGTGACCACCTGGGTGCCTTGTGCACGTTTAGGCGGCCCATTTTCCGTTTGCTCCCTTGTGGAATCGTTCGGTCGAGCACGCTGTGTCGTGGCATGTGAGGTCGCCCGATCGGGCGTGTTCGGGCCGGGTGTTACAGGTCATATAAACCTCCTCATCAGCTCATAGGAGAAGATAAATATGGAAGGAATACAAAGACCTAAACTAAACCTACTTCTGCCAAGGTAACACACCCCTATAACAGCACAAGAGCGTTATAACGCAGCTGATCAATGAATAGGCCGTGTTAGTGGCTAGGGCAACGCTCTGTTTAGACTAGAGCGCAGCGTTACCCGTGTTTTGAGTTTGAAACAGGAAAAACCTATGGAGAATGATTTGAATTTCCAGCTTTTTCTCACAAGAGAGTCAGTACAAAATAGAAACTGCAAAGCACTAATCTCTTATTGGGCCTTGCCAAAAACAACTAAACTCTCAAGGAAGGCAAAAACATGGGAAGTTGAGGAAACATCTTGGTTTTTTCTATTTAGAATTGGTGGAAGGATAAAGGAAATGATTTCTCTCTCCATCTCCTATAAAATGGAGCTGAAGGCTCTTGGTTCAAGGTCGAAGGATTGTCAAAGTTTTGAATACTTGTGAAGTAGAGCATTATTGTTGTAGTGTGAAGTTAAAAAGTCAAAGAGGTTCATTGAGAACTTGTTGATCAAGACATCACCACATTGAGAGATAGAGAGATTGGAAGGCTGAGGAGGGCTTGGTACAACCGACGGTTGTAATCCTCCTTTTTACAAATTAATAGAACTGTATCTATTTTGTCCATTCTATGCATTGATATTGTAATTGTTCTTCCATTACTTATATAGCATGAGATGAATGGCGTAGATGTGCATTGTTTAAATGTTTATCATATATTAACTTAATTGATGGTAAATGTATGTTGTGGTAGAGATTACACAGGTGCTTTGATTGATTGCAGGGTCGAGATTTGGAGCTGCTGAAGGAGGACCCCTGCTTCGCTGCTTAGTGCTCTCCAAAATAATTCAAGATCATTAAAGAGGTAACCTTCCATCTTATTCCATCATGTTGTTTAAGTTGATATGAACATGTATATGCCTTCTTTGTGAACTATACAGTTAATATTACTGTCTTCCTCGGGCACTGGAAAGCCCTGAGAGGGATATTAGAAAACCCAAGAATTTTACCCTATAGCAGAATTGGCGACTCCGCTGGGGAGTTCCCCATAGTTTCCGGACTATCTCTTTCCCCCTTCCTTCTTTCCTCTGTTCACAAACCCTTCTGACCAGTATGTATGCCCAGTAGACATTTCAAAGGTCACAAAGTTCAATCATGTTTCTATTTGGCCATCTGAAGGACTTTACCCTGGCTAACGCTACCTTTTTTGGTGTTCTAGTGTGTTATAATGTCGGCTCTGATTAAATACTGTGCGTTAGTCTCTGGATTAATTTTGTCTTTACTCTGAGACAGTGCGTTACTCAGCCAAAATTTTCTTTTCACCCCTATGATTGTGTTTTGGTTGCAAAGTTTTTTGCCATCAGTATCCCTCCTTGACTGAATCCCTATGCTTGTTTACTAAGCTAGAATTTCTGTTTATTTTCTCTTGTTTGAAAAGTTAGTGTCAAAAACATTTACTTTTTAGAGAAGAATTTTTTTTTAGTTTTTCTGCATCTAGCTGAATTAATTCTGAAAATTTCAGTTAAAATACTGTTAAGATGAGGTAAATATATGTCTGAATCTTTAAGGTTGAACTTTTCTATTTGAATGTTAGTGCATGGATGTTGAAAAGGAACCTCTCCTTGTAGAAATACTCTTCATCGAATTGAATATTTAGAGCATATTTTTGCATGGTTTTTTGAGTCAGAGTCTCATTACATTTAATACGTCCACTCCCCCTCTACAAGACTAATAATCAAGTACACTAAGAATCAAGCAATAATAAAATCAATCACATTAATTTTTTTGAGCTCACACCAACAGTAGTTCAGGCTAGGATCTTGGGTTAGAAAAAGTGAGAAAATCACCCAAGATCTCAAAACTTGAGACTAGAGTCATTAACAAGAGAAATCCTACTGCACTCATATTATCGGGATTGTTCCTTTACCGAAGCTCAGCGCGAGACAACACTTGGGTGCAAAAGAAGGTAGCCCGCCTTTGAATGCATCCGATGGGCATGCTATATATTGGGGTTCCCTTCGGGGATGTCGAAACTAGATTGGGGATCTAGGTGTTCTACCCATATAGCATGTTGTCCTAGATCGTGGACCCCCCTAATGATGTCTGTGATTTGAGGTCTCTTTAGTGGCCATACTTTTTAGGGACTTACACAAGGTGACTGGGAAGATTTGTCCTGGTACTTGAAACAGACAGACCCACTCTGTCTTCAGTATTTATGAGGGTACTCGTCTTCATGAGAGTGCTTACACCTATCGTCTAAGGTTCGGGCGAAGCTCTAGAGTGACCGTTACTGTAATTTCGACCAACCCTTTCTGTATACTATTGTGATATTGGATTTCATCACCAGCAAATGGTAGTACTCAGATAGACCACCCTACTCTGTCTGCTTTCTGATTGATTTTAGAGAGTCCTTTTTTCTTTTTTCTTTTTTAGGTGTGTGGTTACTGTCATTGAGACTTTATAATACATCACAATTTATTAAAATTTGTTAAAAATAAACAGGTCACCGTGGCATCATCTGACCCACGTCATCTGTCTCGACGACAACAAGGTCTACCTCCTTTGACTCTTGAGGAATAACTGAACCTTGGTGAACCCGTACCTTCTATGGAAGAGCAGTCTCCATTGACAAACCCTAATTTTAACATAGCCTCATATCATACGGAACTTCCGGAGGACCCTTTCATGAAAGGTGTCATACCTCATTACAATCCTCCACTCACTGAGCCGTTGGGGCTTGTGATAATTTAGATTCCACCACGCCAAGACATGTCTTCGGCCACACAAACATCCATTCCACAACCGCCATCCACAGGGTCGATACCAATGGCAACCATCCCAGGTTCACCACCATCCTCCCCGCCAGTTGTCAGTTCTATGCCATCACTTGGTAACCCCAATAGTCAAATTATACCTAGTCCCAACCCTATGGTCATCACAACTGTAAGTAACTCGATGAGTCCTTCAGGATCTACTCCTACCGTGACCACGTTGGGACCTACGGTTGCTCCTCCCACGAGTGGGACTACTTCGGTTCCTTTTAGCAACCATTTCGATTGGAACCCTTTGTTGAGTTCAAACCCCTTGGCCTCCATACCAGGGGGCAGTGTCACCAGCATGCAAACAATAGGGAACATTTCACTACCCCTACAATCATTAGGACAAACCAGACAACCTATTGTCAACACTATTCCCTTAAGTGGTTTAAATATTGGTGTAGGGTCTATGCCGTTGCCGAACTATGCAAGTAGTAGCATGCCTCCGGGAAGCTCCATTGCATCCATATGGACTAACCCACCCCAACCTCCATCTGGAATGGGAGGGCACTTTTATACTAGGGGCAACCAACCGCTTTCCCCACAATATAATATGCCCTATGGAAAACAACCATATATCCCTACCCCTCCACCTAAAGGAAATTTTTATCAAAGTCCTACTTATCCTACTGGTAACACATTGATGGGCAGACCCTATGGTCCACATAGTCAACCAATACTTCCTTGGTTAGACTCGAGGGAAAACCTGCAATTGCCATTTTTGGCAGCTCTAAACATTCCCGACATCTATAAACTGACTAATGACCCCATTAATCACAACCCGCTCTGGCCTCCAGTACCGCACAAGATTCCTTCTGACATCCCAAATTTCGATGGGAAACAAGGGGAAGACCCAGCCACACATATCACCACCTTTCATTTATGGTCTAATCTAATTCCATGGTGGATGACAGTGTCCGGCTTCGAATGTTTCCCCGCACCCTTACAGGCAATGCTGCCAAGTGGTATATTGAATTTCCATGCGCCGCCATAAACACTTTTGGCGCTTTAGCGACGGAGTTTCTAAAGAACTTCCAATTAACAATCAAATTTGAAACTAGAACGGAACTGTTAACCTTGCTGTGCCAAGACACCGCCACCCACATCTCCGATCACATTCATGAATGGAGACGTAGGAGGAGGCTAGTCAAAGTGCCAATTCCAAATCATATCCTATCTAATTGGTTTTGTAATTCTCTCTTACCCCACATCTCTAAAGACATTGGCCTTTCCAGTGTGGTTACAGAAGATCAATGCATTCGTCGTGCCCAACATTTGGATTTAATCTATTCACAATCTAGCACGCTATATGATTTACTCCCCAATGCCCCTGGTAACCCAAATCCTCCAGCTGCTCAGAAAACCGAAGCTCACGCCGACGGTCTTGTTGGCACAATATTTGGTGTAGCCACAAAACAGTCTCAGGGGCAAACCTCCCAGCCATCCTCGGTTGCCACCGCCCCTAACCAAATGACTACTCTTCCTACCGCTGAGGTAAATTCTGTGCAAACTTCACAAAAACCTAGTGGAAAGAATAAGAAGAACAAGAAAAAGACATCTTCTTCGGAAGAGCAATCGAACAATCAGAATAATCCTTATCAGAAAAACGCTGCCAAAAACGACAAAGGGAAGGATAAACCCATGAAATTTCCTTGCAAGATCTGTGCGGAGGACCACTTGACATACAAATGTCCTTGGATGCAGGAATGCACCGGTTTTATCGCAAACAAGGATTCTGGCCGAACACCTGTCGTTATTCATAATCCTTTCCCTAATCAACAGCAGCAACACCAACACATGGTTGACAACCCACCACAACCCCAGCAATGGGGAAATGGTGGTTTGCATCCTTCCGGTGAAGGATCATCCGCCATTTATGGCACTGAAATTGTTGAACTTCAAACACGAGCCAAGCTTTATGGAAATCCTACCATAGACGCTCAAGAACCTGGTACTAGTTCAACTCCACCGCCGACCAAATATTTGCTTATCGAATGGCCTACTGTTGATCCCATGATTCATCCCCCCAAAGGGACACTTCGACACATGACTCATAACACCTCTGCACGTGCAGCACAAAACTACAACATTGTAGAAGATTTGGCGCAGGCACCATTAGCTATGTCTGCTCTCGAAGTATTGCAAACTTGTCCAGCACAAAGGAAAGCCTTTCTTTCGGCCATTGGTGGAATAGACCCCCAGGATTCCATGCTAGCTATCTTTGATATGGAAAAATCTCAGACTCGCCTCTCGCACCAACTCGCACTCCAAGTGAAGGTTTCGTCGAAAGGGAGACCAATCCATCGCACTGTCATTGACGAAGGTGCTTCGACCTGCATTATGTCATAAGCTTTTTGGCTCGCTTTAGGTTCTCCTACCTTAACACCACCGTCAAATTCCCTCAAAGCTTTCGATGGCCACATGTTCCTCCCAAAAGGATACCTTGCTAGATTTCCCATCACTATGAGTGGGAAAATGGTAACTGTGGACGTTGAATTCGTATATCGCCATCTCGA
This sequence comes from Pinus albicaulis, assembly GCA_034641835.2. Taxonomy (NCBI): domain Eukaryota; kingdom Viridiplantae; phylum Streptophyta; class Pinopsida; order Pinales; family Pinaceae; genus Pinus; species Pinus albicaulis. The sequence continues at coordinate 477,624,241 of CM076584.1, forward strand.
CTAAAATCTATTGCTCGGTTGCAGTTGGTCTTATGCCATGACCGCCATTGTTTCTTCAGTCTTCCGACTCGTCCTATTTCCATTGAATGGGAAAATAGTCACAGTGGATCAGTTATCCTTCTCTACCCCTAATTATTCCATGTTACCAAGTAGTAATGTACCCCTAAGAGGAGGTTCTCATGACTCTTACGTCAATATTGGTACCGATCTTCTGGAGGCATCTTCCCTACTGAGTTGTTTTCCTCTCCCACTACCAAAGATCCCAAATACGTTTGCAATTATATCCACCACTTTAGATGGCTTTGTTGACCCATGGATCCTCCCAAAACCTTCAAACATTGATTCCTACAGAGATAATATGCCGCTCTCACCATCCGAGTTAGCCTACCAAGCCATCCAAATTACATCTGAACCCTCCACTACTATTGTTTCGACCAAAGGTACAAACCTCCCACCCATCACAGTTCTCTCTAAGGATCTCCTCAATGAAGTCTTGCTTACATATGAAGCTATTCGAGAGATCATGTCTCTAGAAGAACGACTTTGGGGAGAGTTTCACCATCGCGCTTCGATGATCAACTCAGACGTGATAAATACTGAAATTCCATCCTTTGACCCACCTAAGATGGTTCCCTCTACTTACATGATTGTTCAAACTATCGATTTAGAAGGGAACATGGGTAATCTTTCTAAGACAATGCTCATTGATATCTCGGTCAAAACGGGTATCGTGGAAAATATTCAGATTGGAGCAGATTGCAATCCTGAGGAAATTTCATGCTTCACCTCCCTTTTCAAGGAATTCCGTGATGTGTTCGCTTGGTCTTATGACGAAATTCCCGGCATAGATCCATCTATAGTCGAGCACGAAATCAAGATTTATGACAATGCCAAACCAATTCGGCAGCGACTCAGACCAACCCACCCACGCAAAGCAGCCGCCATCAAAATTGAAGTAGAAAAACTTTTAAACGCTGGTTTCATCTATCCCATTCCTTTGACGGAATGGGTTTCCAATCCGGTTCCCGTCGATAAAAAACAAGGCACCATCCGAGTTTGTGTTGACTATGGTGATCTGAATGTCGCTTGTCCCAAAGACAATTATCCTACGCCGTTCATAGATCAGATTCTCGACGATTATGCCGGATGCAAATCTTTTTCCTTTATGGATGGATTCTCAGGCTATAACCAGATTGCGATTAAAAAAGAAGACCAACATAAAACTGCCTTTATCTATCCTTGGGGCACATTTGTGTATCGTAAACTCCCATTCGGTCTGAAGAATGCTGGAGCAAATTTTCAACGGGCTATAGACTACGCTTTCCACGACATTCGACATATTGTACAGGCTTACTTGGATGACCTTCCGACCCATTCCAAGAAACGACCTGATCACCTTGCTGATCTGAAAGAAATTTTTGCTAGGTGTAGATTCTACAATATATTTCTGAATCCTCATAAGTGCGTATTCATGGTCGAGTTCGGGCGTCTGTTATGTTTCATGTCTCCAAGCACGGGATTAGGGTTGATCTCGATAAGGTTAAAGCAATTGTTGAATTTCTGGCACCACAATCCATCCTCCAACTCCAACGTTTGCAAGGGAAGGCAAACTTTTTACGTCGATTCATTGTTAACTATGCTGAGATGAAGAAAGGATTTATGCGATTATTGAAGAAAGGAACACTATACTTGTGGGATGACCAAGCTCAATGGTCATTTGATGCTTTAAAACATGCACTTGTTTCAGCCCCACTCTTTAGTGCCCCTGACTACTCACGCGACTTTCTCCTCTACCTGGCAGCCTCACCATCCTCACTTGGAATGGTTCTGGTTCAATTTCACAGTGAAGACAGTGAACATGTGATATACTATTTGTCAAAAGGTCTAATCGAACCCGAACTACGTTATTCACATGTGGAGAAACTTTCTCTGGCGATAGTTTTTTCCGTCACCTGACTCCGACACTATATATTGCTGCGACAAACTATTGTTATTGCTTTGGAGAACCCCATGCGACACATCCTGTCTCGACAAATTATTGGAGGAAAATATTCCAAATGGATCATAATCCTCCAACAATTTGATTTGGTCTTCACAGTTTCCAAAGCAAAGAAATATCTCGTCTTCGCCAAATTATTATCGGACCTTCCCAGAATCGACCCAGGAGTGTTGGGCGGATTAATCAATCTTGCGGAAAAGATCGATCTCCCTAGTACCAAAAGGTAATCTAGCAACAAACATCCAAATAAACCTATCTTTCTCTAAGCATATACGATTTACAAAAAGCACTATAGAGGTGTGAAAGACTTACCGTAGGTCCAATGCTTGTTCAAAGTAGTTGTTGTCCCTCGTGCATTTGAAGGAGTTATCTTCATAAACCTGCAGTCACAAACAAGCAAACATTAAATAGCACCTGTATAGTAAACATCGTAAATCATGCTTATCATGGTGATCAAGGAATCCATGAAATAAACAGTTAACTAACAGCTTATTGAGAAAAATGAATTCGTTTGTATTAACTTTAAAAGAAGGAAAACCTTACAACCTTAGCCTTGATGTTGAACAGGCCTTCCCGGGGTCCGAAGCAGGAATCTCCTCTACTCTGATAAGCTCTGCACTCCTCCAACTGATACAGATAGAGATATGTGATCTCTCCTCACAAAAATCTTAGTTAAATGAGTCTGAATCCCAACAGCACTTCAATTCAAATAATTCTAAATCTTGAACTCCCCTTGAGGCTACCCAATGCCTCTTTTTATAGTGGAAAAGAGGAGGTTTCAGTTCCAACTATGAAGGGATAGAATCCTCCTTCAAAGGGATAAGCTCCTCACATCAAGGGGTTAGCTCCATAAGGTAAGGGATACATGAACCTCAAAAGAGCGGTTCTGCCACCGCAAGATTCTTTCTAGAGGCTTCTATAATTTACTGAAAGTGAGATTTTTTGAGTTTACTTGTGCCTTTTTAATCTTTACAGGGGTCCGCACCCATAACATAGAGAAAGTGCATTCAAGTACGTAGGATACATGAACATTAGGTGCGGGACCGCAAGCAAGATATAGAGAAAGTGTGACACCAAAGTTATGAAAATTTTTAGGAACTTTTCTATGATTTTCAAGGCTTGACATGAGGAACTGATATGTTAGACTTGCAAAGGAGGAATTATGAGTAATAATGAGTTCATACACATAGCAGAATGTCAGGATGACAATTTTTAGTGTAACAGATTTCCCCCTAAAGTGAAAAGTCTGGAATAGATGAAGTTGAGGTCTGTCATATATGAAGAGTGCAGTACTTTATCATTTCAAGGATCATCCTATGGCCACCCCAGTCAGAACCTGTAAAAACATTCAATGCAAAATATTTATGTATACATATCATCGCTGAGGTAGGCATTCCCATACTCAGATCAAAACTAACTAGAAACTGATTCAAACTGTTCTGATACAGGAATGATTTTGAATACATTACAGTATAGACATGTGTAGACACAGTATGGACATAGCCATATTTTTACAAATAGTCCACTGTATAAATGATAACAAAATTCCTCGCAACCTGGATGGTAGAAAATAGATCCACGGTCTTTATTTTCGCATCTCGAAATAGTAAGATTCTATCCATGTGAATGAATGTATCGAAGTCGAACATGGTAGAAACCACTTGATTACCAGTCAATGATATAAACTATTAAAAAGTGTGAGAGTAACCACCAGTAATGTCAATGGCTCTCAAAGTACTCAGTACAATCCATGAAATGTGAATGAATGAGCTAAAGTCGAACATGTCACGAAATCGTTCGATCGAAGTTCAATGGTGCAACCTGTCATCGAAGACGAGAAACCTGCCATTGAGGCATGTAGATTTCAAGGTACTGATGATTTCTAGATCAACTTCCTAGATAATGAGCTGTTGTCGATAGAAAGTGATCCGTCGTAGGGAAACCCGCAACACAAAATAATAGATCAAGTTTTGAAAATATATTGGCAAGGACTGACTCAGGGATGGTCAAACAAATGAAAAATATTTTGCAGATGAATGGTTTATTTGAATTGTCCTCTTGAACACATAACGACACTGCAGAAGGCTTGGTGACAATTGACCCAAAGCTAATACCCAGAAACCGAGTGAAAACTTTCAATATGGTTTGATTAACTATTAGGCAAAGGATTTCCCAACCCAGGTGAACAAAAGCGTCGTGTTCAAGAGTGGTTAACTGGATTTTCAAAAAATCAAAATACAACAAACAAGTCCATTTTTCTCTCTTTTCCCCCACAATTTCTGGCAAGTACCTCTTTATTTTTGACAAGCTTGAGGAGGATAACATTTGCTTGTTTATAAGCTCATCCTTTGGATGATTCCAACTTAGTTTAAGATTCGAACCCTAAGAAGGAGTGGTTCGTTCCTGTTTAAAATTGAACAGGCCCTTTACTGTTAAGTTTTAATGAGTCCAGTATAGGAGAAACTCGGTGTTTTTCAATTTTAGGGAGTCAGAAGAAAAAATTAAGAAAACTCTGTGGGTGTACTTTTTCGTAAATTTAGTCCCTCGAGCCCGAAAAAGGATAAAATAATGCGGGAGAGAACTCTATTGACTGTAATTAGTCAACGTATACCTTTTTCGTAAATAGTCCATTTCAGTCCGTAAAAGGGGTAAACTTATACTGAAGGGACGATCATTCATTTATTTTAACGAGTTCGAATAATCAAGTGCTCGGAAATATTTTCATGTTTAGAGATTCTAAAAAGGGCTTAAAAGAGGACTCCAATGTTTCGCTTTTTCGTAAATTTTTGAAAGAGTCCGAAAAAGTGATAAAAGTATGCTCTTTGTTGAAAAATGATCAATTCTCCTGAAAAATCCAATTTTTGCACAAAAACTTGAAACATTACACATATATGTTTAAGATAAATAAAAATAATTTTAAAAATAACTTTTTTAAAGTGAAAAATAAACAAATTAAAAATTCATTTATTCGAAAAAAACTTATAAAGAGGACTTTTCTAACTTCATTTTTACCGTTCGAGTTCAGAGTGAAAAGTAAATGCTTTTGGGTAAAAAAGTTCCTATGAATATTCTGGAAAATCCGTCCGACGAAATCGAGAACCGTCAGCTCCAGGTAATCCACGACCTCCTAATCTTGCATTTCATCCATTTGCATTTCATTTTTAGGCTTTAGATTTCATTTTTAAGAGAAAAATATGTTTAAAAAAAATCGCCCGCGGGGGTCCGTAGGTGCAACACGCGGGCCCTACGGACCCCGACTTTTTCTTACATAGGAAAAATCCATGGGTCCGCACTTGTCTCACAGTGCCCGTGCGTTCCTACGCATTGTGTATGAGCAGACCCCGCGCAATTAAATTTCAAACATAAATTTCTCAATTGCCACCCAAAATTTTTCAAATTAGATTTTTCTAATATATCTTTTTATGCATTGTAGGAGATACAAGATGCTAATTTGGAGAGAACGTGAGCATGAAGACGTAGATGACGCCACAATGCTCCATTTTCCTACAATGTAGGTATTAAGAGCATGCAGTTTGTATAAATTCTAGGCCATTCAGGGCATGAGGGCACAGGTAGACCTCCTAACATGGCTGGTGAACAGGTGGAACATACAAGACCAGTGTTTCATTATTGGTGGCCACCGGCTCGAAATTGAGTTGGAGGATATCTATTTTCTGACTGGTTTGTCAAAGAGGGGCGAACAAATTTCTTTGTTTAGGACTAGGAGAGGTGGCCACACTGTCGCTAGTCTTCGACAAGAGTTCTGTAACGATCAGGCAGACCCCAAGGACAAACGGATTGACATAAAAACTATCATCCATCTCGAGCTAAAATTAATTGCATTTACTCTCACCAAACTGTGTGGGAGTGCAGCGTTGCATGTGGCTACCGGTTCCCAAATGCGCATTGTTGTAGACTATTTTCGAGGCACCATTTTCAACTGGTGCGAAGCTGTGTTGGCCAACGTAAAAGGCCAAATGACCAGAGAAAAGAATGAAAAGCTAAATAACTTTGGATATGGATCCATTTTAGTCACCATTTCTCTAGAGAGGATCCCCATGCTAGCTCCGCAGAACATTCCTGTTGATGCTAGACGACCTCGAGAACCTAGGATGCTTCATTGGGTTGCATTGATGGCCCGTCATGCTATTGAGGGCGTTGAGATTGTTTGATTTCCTCCTTCATATTTTCATTGGCTAGAATGCCAAATTTTTGTTATAGAGGACTTTCCATACGTTGGGATATATTTCCGCGGTGACCAAGAGATGACTCTCCCAGCAGGGTAACAATGGGATGAATCAGGTAAAATCATTTTCAACAATTTCTAATTTCTAATTTTTTATTTTATTCGTCTTGAAACTAATAACCAAAAGTTTTAAATACGGATGTGGGCCCATGACGACCAGCCCATCTCCAGCCTTATTAAAGGAGACATCCAGTTATAGCCGCACCAACCCCAGCAGGCCAATCAGCAGAGATCCTATCTGATTTAGAGCATCACCTAGAGCGCCTGACTCTAGACATTCCAGAGATGGACATAGATGATATTCCACTCAGATTACAGAGATACGTGATTGGTGTCCTAGGACCTTTTAGGAGGTTCCTATGTAGGGTGGCCCGGGCAGTGATCTCTTATCGTGATCACCACCAGTGATAGTATGATCGTGTCGTAGACTCATATTTTTGACCTTTTGTATTACCATTTTTGCCGATCATAAGGTGTTTCCAACCTATGATCGAAGACGATGTATATTTTTTGAAAACACTTCTATACTATGACATATCACTATTTACCGGCTATCTGTGTACATGTTAAGAATGTTGTTTAATTTACCGTTTTGATTATTGCAAATTTCGATTTATCATACTAGAAGCAACTACATCTGCTAATGTATTTAAATGTCTTGGAATATGCTGATATTCAATGTAATCAAATTCACGTTCCAAGAGACGAACTCTTAGCAATAACCATAATAACACTGGATTTCTAATGGCATAAACCCTGTTGAGCTGTAATACAACAAGTTCAGAATCCAACCTAACAATCAAACTCTGAATTCCAAATGATATGGATTCAGATAATAACTCAATCACTGCACTATACTCTGCAATTTTATTCGTTGTTTCACCAAGGCTTACCCCATGCATGGATACTAACTCGTCAAAGGGTGAATAAATAACCCAAGCTGCGGAAGAAATGTTCTGTGTACTACGACAAGCACCATCAGCAAAACCAACGTAGGTTTGAAGAGACGTCGACATCTGCAATATCAAGAGTAAAACTCGGATAAGCAGGAATAGTGACAAAACACACTTCTAAACTAGGCACGCTTTTCTAATCTAAGACACACCAGCAGTAAAGAAATCTAATCTAACAAAAAATATCCACACCAAGTTTAAGCATAATATCTCTTCAGATAAAGCCCATTTCTCGGTTTATCTAAAGGGACACCGTCAAAATCTATCAGCTCATAGGACCCTTTTGCCAGCTTCCGCTTAACAATGAAAGGACCATGCCACATAGGCACGAATTTTCCAGCTCCTAGCTTATCGTTGGCTTGATCATAAACTAAGACTAGGTCTCCTTCTGAAAAATTTCGAGGGTAACACTTCTATCATACTGAGCTTTTATTCGTTTGACATGAGCCTCGTTTGCTATTGCAGCACTTCGTCGATTCTCATCTAGCTGAGCCAAGTACAAAAAATGGTTCTCCTCTTCAAACGTAGCTGGGAGTAATTCTATGGCTAATTTCAATGACGGAATTTCGCATTCAATCGGCAACATAGCTTCCAAACTGTAAACTAGTTGAAAGGGAGTGAAACCAGTTGATGTTTTTACCGAGGTTCGATATGCCCAAAGTGCTGAAAATAACATGGAATTCCAATTCGTCTTATGAATACCAATAATTAGTCTGATCATAGTGACTAAAACTTTATTGATAGCTTCAACTAGACCATTGGCCTTCGGATAATATGGAGTAGAAATATCATGGTGCAGGCCAAGTTGATCTGTCAGTTCATTCATCATGATATTTCGAAAATGACTTCCATGATCTGTAAAAATGGCTTCAGGAACACCGAATCTAGCAATTATGTGATTGAATACGAAAGTTGCAACAGTCTTGCCGTCAGCCGAAAATGTAGGCATCGCCTCGGCCCACTTAGTAAAATAATCTACTGCTAAGATAATACACACATGTCCCCCGACCGAGTGAGAGTTACATGTAATAAAGTCAATACCCCATTTTTTGAAAGGACCAACAGCAATTATAGGGTGAAGAGGAACGGGTGGCGCATGCATTTTACGATCAAAGAGTTGATAATTGTGGCATTTCCGGACTGCATAGATACAATCTTTGAATAACGACGGCCAGAAATAACCAACGCGCAATATATTTTGGGCTATGGCATACCCAGACATATGACTGCCACATGCTCCAGAATGGCAGTCATTTAAAACCTTCTCAGCTTCTTCATGAGTAAGACAACGTCGGAAAACAGAATCCGCTCCATGACGATAGAGTGTATCACCAATAATATTGTATTTTTGGGATTAGAAACGTATTTTCCGTCGCTAAGATCGTGAGATTTCAAGCTGAAAAGACTGGTTTTGGAGATAAACGATAATATCCCCATACCATGGATCAAGAGCACTGATAAGAAATAAGGATTCATCCGCAATGGGCTCCTCTGCCACAATTTCAATATCAGTAGAGGGGAAATCACACATCAGTTCAGCAAAAACCAAATATTTCTTTGCCTTGGATTAGTCAAATTCCTGCAGGATAACTATCCATTTGGAATACTTGCCCCCTAGCAATTTTTTAGTTAAAATGTACATCATAGGGTTACAGTCAGAAATTACTGTGGTTTTGCGTAATAAGATGTAGTGTCTAAATCTTTGGACAGCTTGAACAACTGCCAAGGCCAATTTCTCCACATGTGTGTATTTGATCTCAGTCGGATGCAGATTTCGACTAAGATATTAAATCACATGTTCAGTGTTAGATTCGTCTTCCTGAACTAAAACCATCCCAATTTTGGAATGAGAAGCGGAGAGGTACAAAACGTAGTCCTGGTTGTAGTTGGGAGGATGCAATAACGGTGCATGGGTCAATGCGTGTTTAAGTGCATCAAAATATCAAGTAGCGATCTCATCCCAAAAGAATAGAATGTTCTGTTTCAGCAACCAGGTAAAACCCTTTGTTAGCTCGGCATAGTTAGGAATGAACCGACGTAAAAAGTTTGCTTTCCCCTACAAACTTTGGAGTTGGTGCAAAGTCGAAGGAGGAGGTAAATTGACAATAGCTTCGACCTTTGACGGATCAACATGAATGCTTGCTTTCGAAACAAAAATCCTAGTAAGCAACCCGATTATACACAGAAAACACATTTGTGTGGATTCAGCCTAATTCGATAATGCCTACATCTCATAAAGATAGCTCGTAAGTGAGTGAGATGGTCGACCGTACGCGATGAATGAGCAGGTAAATCATCGAGATAAGGCTGCACAATGTGCTTAATGTCATGAAATGTGTAAGACATAGCCCTTTCAAAAGTTTCTCCAGCGTTCTTCAATGCAAAGGGTAGTTTGCAATAAGAAAACGTCCCCCACGGACAAATGAAAGCTATTTTTGGCTGATCAGCAGGGAGTATGTTTATTTGATTGTAACCGGAAAAACCATCCATAAAGGAAAACATTTCACTGCCAGCACAGTCATCAATTATTTGATAGATATAGGGGGTTGGATAATTGTCTTTAGGACAAGCTCGATTAATATCCCTATAGTCGATACATACTCGTATTGTTCCTTGTTTTTTAGTAACGGGAACAATATTCGATACCCAATCAGTTAAAGGAATTGGATAAATGAAACCTGCACGAAGTAATTTCTCAACTTCGGCTTTGATAGCAGCAGCTTTTCTAGGATTTATTTGATGTAGACATTGATGGATGGGTTTGGCATCCGGGTAAGTCTTGATTTCATGTACGACAATTGACGGATCGATTCCTGGCATTTCTTCATAGGACCAGGCAAACACATCACGGAATTCTTGAAATCGGGCTTTATAAGTTTGAATTTCATCTTCTGTACAACAAGCACCTATATGAATGTTTTCAATTATTCCTGGCTTTACTGAAATGTCAATTGGAATCGTTCGAGAGATATTTTCCAAATTTAACTCAGAATCAGGATTTTGCAACGGATTCTGCGGTTCTTTGACATATTCAGCAGTAAAAATAGAAGCGAAATCATCTTCAAAATGATCTAGCTCAAGAAAAAATGAAGATCGATGATGTAGATCTTCCCATGGTAAATCGTCAACAGACAAAAGTTCACAAATCTCCTCATTAGTACGAACAAGATCATGAAATGTCATTGTGGCTGAACTAGATATAGAAATTGATTCCTCATGGATCCCATTCATTGGATTAGTTTTGGTTGAAGAAGGGTCGGAACGTGACTGTACAGCCTGATATGCAATTTCAAACGGACTCAAAGGCATCATGCCATCAAATGAATCTAACTCAAAGTCGGAAGGTACGACCCAAGGATCATCAAACATAACAGTATCTGACGAAATCATATGAATAGTTGCGATAGAAGGCGATACGTTAGGAGGAGGAAAGGAAAAAGTTCCTAGTAAACCAGAATCTTTAATCAAAACTAATCCAACATCCTTGTAAGGGATAGCCACTTTACCAACATGTTGGATTGTTTCTGTAGAGGCTGGATCGGAAGAAAAATAAGTTAACCGATCTATTGTAATGATCCTTCCTTGATGTGGAAATTTTATAAGTCGAAAGACCGAAGAAACAACAGCAGTCATAGCATAAGACCAACTATGACCCAAGAGAAGTTTGTAATCTATAGGGGCATCAACCACTTCCACATCTAGATTTACGGTTTTACCTTCGACCCCTATGGGTAAATCCTGCAGAATACCAAATGGGTGGAAACCTAGGCCATCAAAAGCCTTTATAATTGTCGGAGATGGATTGAGTGTAGTACAACCAAGCGATTTCCAACACTAGATCGAAATAATACACGTTGAAGCTCCCTCATCAATCACAGTCCGAAAGATCGGTCTGTTTTTTACTAACACTGGACTTTGGAAAGCCATTTGGTGAGGTAGGCGAGGTGTACTATTCTCTAAATCAAAGATTATAAGGTTCAAATCCTGAATATCGACAGCTCCTATGGCAGACAAAAGTAATTTACATTGTGCTGGGCATGACTGCAGCACTTCCAAAGCCGACATTGCTGAAGGGGAAATAGCTAAATCTTCAAAAATGTTGTAATTCTGAGCAGCTCTCGCATGTGGATTGAAATATGATTTACGAAGAACACCTTCAGCAGGCGGTTTGATTATTAAGTATGGATTCGGTTTCTCGATCTGTAGCAGACCAGAAACAGGAGGAGGTGTAGTTGATGTGTTCGCACTAGAAGATTCTCCTTCTTTACCATCAACAGGACTCTTACTACCATAATCTTACGATCGCGTCGCAATCCTTACATGAGACATCATTAGAATAGGTTCTTCTGAGGCATTCGAGGTAGAACCAACCATCTTACTATCTTGAGTTGGAAAAGGATCCTTCAAGACAGTAGGTTGTTGTGAACCTTTAACGAATTTTGCAACCTCTGCTCGATGTGGGCATTCCTTAGTAAAATGATCCTCGTCACAAATGTAACAAGGATAGCGAGGTTTGTGTTTTTCGTCATTGGATTTGTTTTTATCAGTTTTTTATTTTGAATTCTTTTTGTTTTTATTCTTCCCTTTCTTTTTACCGCCGGATTTAGATTTGGTCGTAGATGTCTCTACGACATGAATGTCAGCAGAAATTTTGGGGTAAGATTCTCTTTTCGGGGAATCAGGTAAAGTTATAATAGGAGAAGAATTCTTCGAATATTTCTTCTTGCTTTTATTATTGACTGTACCAATCATACAATCAGCGGCATGAGACCCTGAAGGAGCTGCAGCTATTTGACCTTGTTTTGGAAGATCTGGGATTTTTTCATGTAAAGTACCTAACTGCGTATAAACGAGGTCAAGGTACTGAGCTTGAGCAATCACTTGCTCCTCAGTAACAACTCCGGCCTTAGCTACGTCTTCAGTGATTTTGGGTAACAATGATTTAGCAAACCATTCCGCCAAAATTTGATCCGGAATGTAAACCTTCACCAAACGCCTTCGACGTCTCCATTCATGAATATAATCAGAAATATATGTGGACGTGGATTACTTTAGTGAAGTTAATAGTTTTGTGCCATTGTCGTATCTAACAGGCAACTGAAAATGAGTCAAGAAGGTAGTTGCTAACTGACTGAAATTATTAAAAGAGCCTCGTGGTAACTCAATGTACCATTTGGCGGCAAGACCAATAAGAGTTCTTTGGAAAAGACGTAAGCGAATTGAATCATCAATTATTGAATTAGACGCAAACCAGAGGTGATAAGTCATAACGTGATTTGATGGATCCTTTCTTGACTTACCTTCGAATTTTGGTATATCACTGGGCAACTTATGCGGCATTGGCAGCCAGTACGGATAATTGAAAATTGGATCATTCATAAGGCGCGTCAAATCAGGTAAATCCAAAGTTGAAATAAATGGTAACTGACGGTTAGGGTCACGAAAACCTTGAGTAGCCAAAGCAGTTCCAGGAGGAGAATACCTAGGATAACTGGGAATTGGATTTGCATTAGGAATTGTGTAACCTCTCGGATAACCAGGATTAACCGGACCAAACTGGGGTTGTTGAGGTTGTTGATAAGTATAGCCAGGGTATGGTTGATACTGATAATTTGGATTTTTTGAAATGGGACCGAATTGAGGCTGTCCCTGGTACGGTTGATATGTGAATTTCGGTTGACTTGTGACCACTGTAATCGTACCACCTTGTCCCGTAGGCATCTGGACTGAAGTCTGAACTGAAGGTCCTGACTGGGCTACAGATACTTGAGGGATTTGCACGGATGCAGGGATAGAAGAACTCGGAGCTACAGATACTCCAGAAACAGGTGTTATAGGTTGAACAGATGTTGCAGCAGTTGTAGCAGTTTGAGGCGGAGTCTCAAGTGTACTAGGCCCAGACTGCTAAACAGAACGAGGTGCAGGAGTTTGAATATTAGGCTGGACAGGTTGGTGGGTTGGACCAGAAACCAAAGGCTATCCAGGTTGAGAAGGAAACTGCACATTAGGTTGCATAGGTTGTTGATATTAGGATGGATCCCACACCATGTTCATTCTGGGTTATTGTCTCGTAGAAGGTTGAATGTAAGGACCATAGCCTGGTTGAACGTAGGGTTGATAAGTAAGTGGTAAATTTACAGCTCATTGTATAAATGATTGACAAGAAGGCTGTTGGAAACCTTGAATTGGGTACTGACCTTGAGGTTGATAACCCTGAGGTGCATACTGAAGTTAGGGTTGATAAGGACCCTAAGGAGCATATTGAGTTTTGGGTTGACCTTGGGGTATGTATTGTCCTGAAGGTTGATAACCTTGAGGTATGTACTGTCCTTGAGGTTGTCCTCCAAAATAATATTATTCCACAGTTTGTCCTGGGAAAAATTTACCTTGAGGTTTCCCCCCAGCGGTAATTGACTGCCTGAAGGTTGCCCCCCAGGCGGTAATTTACTACCCTGAGGTTGCCCCCCAGGTGGTAACTGATTTCCCTGAAATTGTCCTCCAGGCGGTAACTGACTGCCTTGAGGTTGAGGATTCGGAATATTACCAGACATCATAAAGATTTGCTTTGCGTTCAACGTTTCAGTTTTAACTCCATTAATACCATATGATAATATGTGTTCAATTGGTTGAGGAGCTGCTCCAAAGAAAGTAACAGACAAAGCCTGATAACCCGCAGGAACAGAAGGACCACCGTGTAAAAATGCTTCCGGTGTCTGGGAAAACATGGATGACTCTCCTGCCATAATGGATGACGGATAGTAACCTCTGGGTGTAGGATGAAATGGAATTCGAGGTGGAGAAAAAGCAAGACCCAGATTATCTAAAAAGTTTGTTAAGGATAAATACCAACCATTAGTTCGAATAGGGCTGTAGAAAATAGATTCACGTTCCCTAAGATTTAAAGACTGAGGGGATTCGGGAAGAGATAACTCTTCGTCTAGACTAGTAAGTTCTTCAATAGAAATGAGGCCAAATGGAAGATCTTCAGTGACAATATTTCTTACCCTAGGTGAACCAGGATCGCTAGAAGTTGGTGTAATAAATCCTGAGGATGTTTCCAAAAAAGAAGGTTCAGTTTCAGGCTCAGAAATTTCAGGTTCATCAGCTAATTCACTGGAAGGAGAAATACTACCAGTAACTTCCGAAACTGAAATTGGTTCTTGAATGTGTTCTATTGTGGGTGTTTGGTGATCAGGATGAACAACTATAGATGAAGTTCCAACTTCTTTTGATCTAATTCTACCGCTACTAGATGATACTAGAGCACGCAGCCCTTCAAGCTGACCTGGTGTATATTAAGGGGGTTTCCCTTGAAGTCTCCGGGATTGTCTCGAAAATTTCGCCACGATTAAATATTAACTAATCACACGCAAACAAAGAAAAATTTCAATAAAAACACCTAAAGTCTCTAAATAAACAAACAGCTGAATCACACGCTTAAAAATCTAAGAGTTCAAACCGCACACAAACAGTAAAATTACCGTACTAAAAAAACTAGTTGGTGATGAAATCCAACTTAGTAGAAATTTAATACAGAAAGGGCGGTTGGAACAGTTACCCTGAAAACCTACTTAATGAAACAGTCTGGCACAAGTTTCTTCACAAAACCATCTCGTGTGAAGAGAACCCCCCCGAGAGTCCAAGTGAGTTTAGTCGACGTCTGCTCCAGGTACAGTGAGATCTTTCCTTCACCGTCACCTTAGGAAATAATCTTAATTTTTTGGACACTAAGGTTACCAACAGTAACAAATACAACTGGGGGAATAGTCTACGATCCGATCCCACGTGCAAGGGAAGAGTAACAAAGATCAATTCCCTTGAAGGTTCCTCAACATGGTTAATCCGAGGTTTACCGACAAGTGACCCCAGGCTCCTCGACAGTGCAAAATCTTCTATCTTTCCCAATGAAATTATATTGATTGTTTCAAAGATTCGGACATGATCTCATGATTGACCTCTTTAAGAGAAGCTTCCCAGATTGTACCAATTACGATTGGGTTTATTTCCTATCGCAAGATTTATTTACTTGTTTGTTTTTACTATCTTGGAGAGTTAATTACTCCCTACTCCAAGATACTAGCCTAAGCTATGTTGGTGATAAGAGCCCTAGAAATAAAAAGATTTCTAGATGAATTTTAATTAAGCGTTACTTTTATGAGCTGTTTATTAAGTCATTAGGTACGGAAATGAAACTTTGATGGTGTGAAGACTCGACTTCCAAAAACACTAAAAATTCACCTAAAAATGATAATCAATTCATTTTCTTTCAATGAAATTCTAGCTAAAGAAAGAGTTCGAGAATGCAATTCTTTTAAGAAACAATTCTTTCTTTGAACATAGAGAATAACTGGAAGAAAATATTTTTGTCTTTTCAACACTAACTCAAAATGAGACAAATTATAAAAGCTCACAACAAAATCCTTTCACTTTCAAAAACTTGAAACTACAAAAACAATTTTCCTTCAAAAGAAATCTACAAATTTTTAAAAGTACTCAAAACTAGAAAACTAATTTTGAGATCTACAAACTTTAAAAAATCTAATTGAATAAAATCTTTAATATTTTTGAAGAATGTTTTACTTAGTTTTTCAGTAAACTAAGGATCTATTTTTCCAGAATAAAAAACAAATCAAAAACACTCAGATATGTTTTTTATAAAAATGATATTCAAAACCTATAGCAAAGTTTTTTCGAAGATTTGCAAAGAAATAAGTAGATCTATTTCTCAATAAAGGATGGATTTCACAATCAGGTCAGACTCAGCAAAAAGGAAAAAAGACAAATGTAATCTGAGGTATTTCAAACTGCCAATGCTTTGAATCACTACAAAGACCAAGTTAAAAGCAATCCAAAATGCAAAACTTCTAGAAAATCATCAAAACACAAATACTGCTAGAATTCATTCACAAAAGGCTTTTGACAGAAACAACGTCAATCTGGTCAGATACTAAAAAATCTAAATCAAAAATAAAGATAAACTGAATTAAGAAATCTGGATTTTTTCAAAAAATTTAATAGGGTCCGCAGGCTTCCAGAAGTAACAGGTGTGGTCCCACACTGTTTACTTAAGGAAAGTGCGCAACTTCCCGCACTGTGCAAAAGAACAAAGTGTGGTCCCTAGAAAAACTAAAGAAAAACATAAAAGATTTCAAAATTTAAAAAAACAGAGAAAACCTAAGCTACCCAGACAGATATCTATCAATCAAAAACCAGGAAAAACTTTTCCTCAAATCAAAATAAAAGAGAACTAAAAACAAAAAGATCTTTCCCCAGTGGAGTCACCAATTTGTTGGGCGGATTAATCAATCTTGCGGAAAAGATCGATCTCCCTAGTACCAAAAGGTAATCTAGCAACAAACAGCCATATAAACCTATCTTTCTCTAAGCATATACGATTTTAAAAAAGCACTATAGAGGTGTGAAAGACTTACCGTAGGTCCAATTCTTGTTCGAAGTAGTTGTTGTCCCTCGTGAACTTGAAGGAGTTATCTTCGTAAACCTGCAGTCACAAACAAGAAAACATTAAATAGCACCTGTATAGTAAACATCGTAAATCATGCTTATCATGGTGATGAAGGAATCCATGAAATAAACAGTTAACTAACATCTTATTGCGAAAAATGAATTCATTTGTATTAACTTTAAAAGAAGGAAAACCTTACAACCTTAGCCTTGATGTTGAACAGGCCTTCCCTAGATCCGAAGTAGGAATCTCCTCTACTCTAATAAGCTCTGCACTCCTCCAACTGAGACGGATAGAGGTATGTGATCTCTCCTCACAAAAATCTCAGTTAAATGAGTCTGAATCCCAACAGCACTTAACTTCAAATAATTCTAAAGATTGAACTCCCCTTGAGGCTACCCAATGCCTCTTTTTATAGTGGAAAAGAGGAGGTTTCAGTTCCAACTATGAAGGGATAGAATCCTCCTTCAAAGGGATAAGCTCCTCACATCAAGGGGTTAGCTCCATAAGGTAAGGGATACATGAACCTCAAAAGAGCGGTTCTGCCACCGCAAAATTCTTTCTAGAGGCTTCTAGAATTTATTGAAAGTGAGCTTTTTTTAGTTTACTTGTGCTTTTTTAATCTTTACAGGGGTCTGCACCCATAACTGTTATAGCATCATTTCTCACCTTGACATGATTCATGATTGCTACATGGCTTTATGGGCACCCATTCCTACAGACTTGGACAAATTCACTTAAAAACAGTGGAAAATCCTTCATACGCGACTATGCCCGTGTTTTTCCGCGTGTATACGCTAGTAAAGCTAGACTTTTCCACGTATGCCATTTTAATGGTTAAAAAATATATAAAAAATCCCTAATTTCGCGCTGGGTTGATAGTTACTCAGGTAGTTCAACTACCCCAGCCCGTGGCCAACTGTTTCCAACTGTTGAAACTACTTGGAGGGACTATAAAAGGACCTCATATGTGTGGCCTAAGGGAGAGAGAGAGAATTATTATTATTATACTCTGTTGGTTCCCTATCCAAGTCTGATTCCCCGTGCCTCCTGCACTTTCCCAGTTCATTTCAGGAAACCCTTGTTTCCTTGAGATACACATCCCTTTATATGTTATCTCGTATGCACTCATTTGAAAGGAGTCTTAGCGAGGCAAGGGCTGGACGGATCCGGACGACGGTCTGCGAAGGCCTTGGAAGGATCAGGTGATCTCTCCACTTACTTTTGTACTTACTATTTTTATAATACAGAAGTATCATGCTGTTCCCGAAATAAACGTGTTAGTGTATGCTTTAATGTATGAAGAATATTTGTTATACAAGCATTCATAATGATTTATTTAATGTTTTATATGAATCTCACTAACATATAGAGTAGAAATATACTGTACAACTTGTCCTTTGTGCTAGTTTCTTCTTGTATTTCAGTTGAAAGAGGAAGGACGGTTGCAGGGAGTTTGAACTCCACGTGGATCTACTTCAAACGTAGGACCAACGGGTAAACCTCTCATTCTGCTCTATTTCGTTTTCATGACTGTGCATGATCATGTGAGTCTCTGTTAAGTAGTACTGCTTCTCGTGAGGTCAATCCCAAAAATCCTCTGTAGGTGTTAAATCCTAAAACAAATGGTTTATCGTTGGGGATCACATTTTGTGGATTCTCCGTTGGGTTGTTTCTACTGCTTGGTAGGTCTGCCATCAGCTTCTTCGTTTTACAGCATTTACAAGAGTTTTTTGTACTGTATTGAAGCTTTGATAATTCCTTTCCTGTGTTTGTACTTTTTATTTTTCAGCTATCTTTTCTTGTATACGTTAGCTTTTCAGGTCACGCGCATGTTCGAAGTTTGTGTGATGAACCGGTAAAATTCACAAGTTCTCAACACAGACGCGTATACACGCCTGTTGCATAACCGCAAGGTCGCGTATACCTAGGCTGAATTTGAAATTTCAAGATTCTGGTGTTTTTGGTCTTTTCTGGCTGTGGAGGCCTGTGTTTGCAGTGTCTTTGTACTTACTGGAGTGTGACATAAGTGGTTTTAAGTCTTGGTTCTCTTTCGTTTGCCCGAAAACTGATCTTTTTGGCGAAGTGTTCTTGTTGGTGCTAGCACTCCTGGATTGAGTTCCAAGATCGCTTTCTGAGCGTTCTTGGCTGTTCTGCTTTACTAGAACAGAGAGCTTTTGCTCATTGACTCGCTCCTGTCTTTGTGTTGTGCTTTGCATTGCGTTCTTTGCTTTGTTTTCGATTGGTTTTCTTAAGTTTCATAAGCTAGGGTTTTGTTGCATTTTTCGAAGATCTTTTCTTGTTTCTTTGGAGTTTTGTGTTGCAACGAATTTGCACTATTTCTCTTGGCTGTTTGATTGAGTTTTTTAGTCTTCCGTTGCCCTTATTGATCTTGCTATCATTAGTTTTATAAGGTTTGGGGGCATAGTTGGAGTTTATGCTTCAAATTCGGTCTCGTTTTGGCTTGGATTGGGATAGTTGTTCTTGGTTTTCTTGAAGCTCTTGTTTTATAAAACTGAAAAGCCCAAAAACATTTGTTTTGTTTTTTGTTTTTTGCATATCAAAAACTCAAAAAACATTGTTTCTTGTTTTTGTTTTTGTTGTTGCCTTTTTCATTTTCGTTTGGCTTCATCTTTTGGGACTTTAGTGAAGTTTCTTGCTTCTAGTTTCCCGCTTGATTGTGAAGGGAGGTTGTCTTTTGATTTCTTCTTCTTCTTGTTGAGTATTTTGGTGTCTTATATTGAGAGTTCTTTTTTGCAAGAATTAAGCTTTCTGGATATCAAAAGATTAGTTGAAACTGAAGGAGCCTTTTGGGAAATTTCACCTTGTTTCAAGGGACTTTCTGCATCTTAGAAATTACATGCTAGTGGTCATTTGCATTAGGTGCATTGAATCATTTAGTTAGCTTCTTAATTTTTGTGCGTGTGAGTTTGTAATTCGAAAATAAAAATACATTTTTTAGCCTCGTAGAACTTACATAGAAATTGCTCTTCATCGAAAGACTAAGAACTGCATGTGCATGTAGTCAGGTTTTTATTAATTTCTTTTGCGTCAGAACATCATTGGTTCCAACTCCATATCCTTATGACTTAATACAACAGCCCTTAAAATAAGCGATTTAATCTAAAATCAACTAGCAAGTTTTATTAAGTGTCAATCACCAACTAGCTAGGTTGTAGGGCCTTGGAATAGGAGAGAGGAGAGTTAACTCTCCAAGGCCGCTCAAACAAACATAGAAGTTTATTAATTGAGCAAAATCCAACTCCGTGAGGTGGACTGGGAAAGCTCTCATCCGAGAGTCAAGCGCGAGGGGAAGTGAAGGTTAAGAAGAGGGATACCCCCCTCCGATTAGCTGAATCTGACCTCAAGACCGTTCCGCCCAGCTTCTGATACGGATTGGTGTCCATAGTTGTTGTTCCTAGGTTCCACACAGGTGACTGCGGGGGGGAATACCCGTGGTACCTGAGGCAGACGTCGCATCACTTTCAGTAGTACTTCTGGGGGGTGCCCTTGCGAAGCTTGGGTGCTTGAGCCAGCAAAGGCTGTCATTAGGAGGTCGGCGTAACAGTTTCTAATACCTTCGCTAGTTGTTCTGGGCCCTAATCATCCCAGACTGCTTTCGGAAGGCCCTATACTTCGCTTTCCTGTATTTTGGTGTCCGGTCCTCATCACTCGGAGCGGAAATACTTGGAGGCTGTTTGCTTGCTGTTTCTCAGGGTTTTGATTTTAGTGAGTGCTCTTTGCTCCTAGCTTGCCTAGCTTTTCACTTTTCTTGAGTCTAATATAATAAATTTGTAAAAGTGGTTGATCAAGCGCCTCGACGTTCGAGGAGAGTCCGGGGGTTATCTCCCGAGAGTGCAGAGCCTTCTTCGAGAAGGCGTAGGAGCGATCTAGCAGGTGGTTTTCACCCCGTAGAGTCTGACGCTGTGGAGAGAGATCCTCCACTAAGGTCTGAAGGTTTCATTGCTGATTCCGGTGTCGGTTCCGAGAGGAGCGTTTCGCTCACCTCGAGGGTATTGTTTCCTCAGGAGGAAGATTTTCAGATAGAAGATATACCTGAGCCTGCGGCTACAGGTCCATCTCCTCTTCCTCTTGATCATCCGTTTGTTATAGAGTACATCGGACCGGAGTCCGAGAGACCGCCGGATCTTCCTTATCTTTCTTATCTTTCGATGGCCACGACTGGGAACGCGGCTTCTACCGTGAGTGCTGCGGGCATTCAGACCCCTGCTTCTGTCGAGGCAGGGGGCACTCTTGCTCTATCTTCGAGTGCTTCTAGCACCGCTATGTTTGGCTCTGGGTTCACCCAAGCATATGCTTCTCAATCTGGTCCCTTTGTTTCAGGGATGTCCATTGCTGGAAATCCCTCTTTTTCCTTTACCGCCGGTGCAGCTGGATCTACGCCCATGTCCAACATGGCTAGTGGATCAGCTTCTTTTCAGGGTTTCCCCTTTGGGACCGGGCATATTCCTAGTCCTAATCCTTCTTTAGGGTCATTTCCTTTTACGTCCCAGACCCAAAGTTTTAATCCTTGGGCTCAGGGGCCAAGTTCGACTGCTTTTATGGGGTGGAATCCTATGTTTGCAACGTCAGGGGCAGGGAATCAGTTCATCGCGAGTCATCCAGGGAATGCTTCTTTCCCTACATCGAGTGCTTATCAGTCTTTTTCTCCTCTATCTAATGCATGGAACCCCTACCAGGGGCTTACATCTTCAGTCAATACTTCAGCGGGGGGAACTAGTCTGGGTCTAGGTAACTCGGCGTGGGGAGGAGGTTCTTCTCCGTTTTCTACGGGTCCTTTCTGGCAGCCTGGTGCCTCATCAAATCCAGGCTATTCTTTTCAGAATGTGGGAAATCCATCCCATCAAGGATGGAATTCTCAGGCTTCGCCGCGATTACCATTTCTGGCAACGTTAAACTTGCCAGACTTGGCGAAGTTAACTAATGACCCGATTCGGTATAGTCCGGGTTGGCCTCCGGTTCCAACCAAACTTCCTTCAGACATTCCTAAGTTTGAAGGTAAGAATGGTGAAGATCCGGCAGACCATGTCACCACTTTCCACTTATGGTGTTCATCCAACTCTCTGATCGACGATTCGGTTAGATTGAGATTATTTCAGCGCACCTTAACTGGAAACGCCGCGAAGTGGTATATAGAGCTTACTGGGGGCAGTTTCGCCACATTTGGAGAACTGGCTGTCACTTTTCTTAACCATTTCCAGTTGCCTGTCAGATATGAGGCTGGGACCGAACTCCTGGCTAATTTTAAGCAGGATGAGGCAACTCACATTTCTGATCATATTCAAGAATGGAGGAGAAGGAAGAGGCTAATTAAAGCCCATATTCCAGGTGAGTTCCTTCTCGAGTGGTTTTTGAAATCGCTTCAGTCAGATATTTCAAAGGATGTATCCATGTCAGGGGTATATTCGGAGGAGCAGGCCATCTTTAGGGCCCAGCAGTTAGAGTTGATCTATTCTCAGTCTGGCATGCTTTACAAGTATTTGCCTAATGCTCCTCGCTCCAAATTTGATCTATCGAAACCTAAACCTGGTCCGCATGGTGACGGACTTGTCGGATCGGTCAGTAGTAGTGCAGCCAGCCTGCTTTCTCAATTGCAGCAGTTGTCTTTACAATCTGCTTCTTCTGGTCGTCGTGCTCGCGTATTCTTCACTTCCTGGCCTTTGTCCATTAATGTCGCTCCAATCTTCGAACCTGGGAAAATCATCACACCAACGGGGATGGGAAGAAGAAGGGACGTAATAACAAGAAGAAGGAAATAACTGGAAGTAATAAATAAGACCATCATGAAACAAGGAAACAAAAAGGAGAAAAGAAAGTTATTTGGTGTTTTCAGGCCAGAGACCATCTCACGATCTTTGCCCAAAAATTGTGATGGCCAAATACCATATCTCAGCAAGGTTCTAGTTCCCTGTGTCGTAAGCACAAACCCTTTTCCCCAAGGGCAGCAATTAATTGCTGGCGCGAATCAAAATCCCGGGGCTTCCTCTGGAGGTCCTCAGGAAGGGGAAATTCCATCGAATATCTTTATGATGAGTGCTCACGTGGATGTCGCTACGAGATCCCGTGATTATGGCGAAGAGGAATCTTCGAAAGCTAAGGAAGTTCCTGATGCTACTGAGCCGCTTCATATCACGAAGCCAACTGTCGAGTCTATGCCTCGGATACCGAAGGCATCCTCTAAGCGGTCAACGATCAATCCGAACATGAGGGCTGCCCAGAACTACTCAATTGTAGAAGATCTGGCGCAGAGTCCTTGTGCTATGTCAGCTTTAGAGGTACTCCAGTCTTGTCCGGCTCAGCGCAGTGCTTTGCTCACTGCCATTGGAGCTATAGATCCGAAAAATTCTCTTCTGATTACCTTTGATTTGAAGAATTTTAAGAAGAGACTTCCTCATCATATGGCCTTCCATATTAAATCATCGTACCGGAAGACTAATATCTTTCGCACGGTCGTTGATGAGGGTGCTTCTACTTGCGTGATGTCTCTCGCATGCTGGAAGACACTAGGATCTCTCAAAGCTGTTCCATCTAGCACTATTCTTACTGCATTCGATGGCCATTCTCATAGGCCCCATGGTATTGTCCCGGCTTCGCCCATCTGTGTTGGGGGCAAAACCGTTAACATAGAGGTTGAGGTAGTAGATGCAGCCTTGGACTACAACCTTCTGTTGGGGAGGAACTGGATATATGATATGGATGCCATTGCATCTTCACTATTTCGGATAGTATGTTTCCCCCGCGAAGGGAGGATAGTTACGGTGGATCAACTGGACTGTCCTCCTGTAGACCTGGATGCGCCTCCTGACTCATCCGTCCCTAAGTTGGACAATACTAAGGCACCTATCGAGAATCTGGGAGTTGGAATGTATTCTTCCCTGATGGGATCTTTTGATCTTCCTCCTCCTAAGGTGTCTATCAATGCTATTTCATCCTCCAAGGTTCCCCTTCGAAGAGAGTTCTTTCGAACTCATTATTTTTCGGACCCTTGGACCTTACCTTCCCCAACTGCCACTTTGGAGGAAGGGCAAGTGGGTGGAATGGCATTCTCGATTTCTGCAGCTGAGATTGCATATCAGTCTGTTGTTGACACTGCAGAATCTGATCCAGCTCCTCTTTCGCCGGAAGAGTTGGATGGTGATGTGGCTCCGGCTTGGACGCTTACTTCTTCTTCTGCCCAGGATTGTCTAGATACCACTCTTCCATCTGAAGAGGCCATCCCGGAAGCAATGACAGGTATAGAGAGACCGTGGGATGACTTGCATCATCGGTCTTACTTCCTACCTGACTTGAGCGAAGTCGAAGCTAGTTTTCCAAGTCCTCAGTCTCCTGGACCTGTTCACCCAGTCTTGAGCCCCTTAGCACCAGCACAGGTTTATGCTGAAGGGAGCATGGCTGTGATCTCTCCGACTATCCCGGTGAACATCTCCAGGAATCCCAACATTATTGAGAACGTTTTCATTGGAGCTGAATGTTCCCGTGAAGAAGTTCAAATTTATACCGAGCTCTTCAAAGAGTATAGGGATGTTTTTGCTTGGTCTTATGAGGAAATGCCTGGCATAGATCCATCTATTGTCCAGCATGAGATCAAGACGTATGAAAACGCTAAGCCGGTCAGGCAAAAACTTCGTCCGGTTAATCCTAGGAAGGCAGCAGCTATCAAAGCTGAAGTTGAAAAGCCGCTTAAGGCGGGATTCATTTTCCCAGTTCCTCTGACTGAATGGGTTTCAAACCCCGTTCCTGTTGATAAAAAGCAAGGAACAATTCGAGTGCAGAATGGCTTTAGACCAATAAGGCGTGTCCTAAAGATAATTACTCAATCTTATCGATCAGATTATCATGAGTGTGCTCTAAGAATCTAAATTTTTTCCTTCATTGGATGGTTTTCCTCGTTACAATCAAATTATTATCCGTCCTAAGATCAGTTAGAGCAAGCATTATACACAACTCTCGCTTTGCATATAAGAAAATGCCTTTTGGTCTTAAAAATGTTGGAGCTACTTTTCAGCGGGCCATGTCTTACGCCTTCCACGACATCAAGAAAATTATAGAGGCATACTTAGATGATCTAGCTGCTCATTCTCGAAAGAGGATGGATCATCCAGGACACCTCCGGCAAATATTTGAGAGATGTCGCTTTTATAAAATTCGTTTGAATCCGAACAAGTGCGTTTTCGCGGTAACATCCGGTCGGCTGTTGGGATTTATCGTGTCTAGTGAAGGGATAAGGGTAGATCCCTTCAAGGTTGAGGCAATACTTCGGTTGCCTCCCCCGTCTTCAATCAGGTAACTTCAAAGTCTCCAAGGGAAGTCTAACTTTCTTCGGAGGTTTATCGTTAACTATGCTGAGATTACAAAGGGATATATGAGACTGTTGAAGAAAGGAGTTCCTTTTCTTTGGGACGACTATGCTCAACGCTCATTCGATGCCTTGAAAAAGGCATTGACCTCTGCTCCTTTGCTGAGTCCACCCAATTATAGCAGAGATTTTCTTTTGTATCTGGCTACAGCAGAATCTACCATTGGTATGGTTCTGGTTCAGGAGGATGATGCTCTGGCCGAGCATGTTATTTACTACCTTAGTCGAGGACTGGTAGGACCTGAACTGCGATACACCCCGATAGAAAAATTAGCCTTAGCAGCAGTTCATGCTGTGCAGCGAATCCGGCATTATATTATTCTTCGCAAAACTTATGTCTTGGCAGCTGCCAATCCATTTAAGTTTGTCCTCAGCAGGCGAGTGATTGGGGAAAAATATAATAGATGGATTGTGATTTTACAAGAATTTGATCTAGAGTTCATGTCTGCCAAATCCAAGAAGTCATTAGTTTTTGCGGAATTGATCTCCGAGTTGCCTTGTGGAGAGGCGATGATCTATGATGAGTCCTTTCCGGACGAACTCTTGTTTCTGATCTCTCCACAAGATCCTTGGTATGGGGACATCATTGTATATCTCCAGACTGCGAAGTTTCCCTCTTCTTTTTCGAAAGATGAGCGTCGTAAGCTGCGTCACTTAGCTAAAAGTTATCTGATTATTGGTGATGCCTTGTACCGTCGAGGGGTTGATTCAATCCTAAGACGCTGCTTAACTTTCGAAGAAGCTGAGGCTGTGCTCAATGATTCTCACGGTGGAGCTTGTGGGGGTCATTTATCAGGGCTTGCTACAGCCCAAAAGATTTTGCGTGCTGGCTACTTCTGGCCCTCGATTTTCAAAGACTGTATTGAATCGGCCAAGAAGTGTCATCCTTGTCAAGTGTATACTCGAAAAATGCGCGCTCATCCAGCTCCGCTTTTTCCAGTCGTTACTGTCGGACCCTTTACAAAGTGGGGTATGGATTATACTACTTTTAACCCGCCTTCGGCAAAAGGTCACAAGTACATTATCGTAGCAGTAGACTACTTTACGAAGTGGGTCGAAGCTATGCCTACTTTTGGGAACGATGGTGAGACTGCAGCTCTTTTTTTCTTCAACCAAGTCATTGCTCGTTTCGGTATACCTAGAGAGATTGTCACTGACCATGGCAGTCACTTTCAGAACAGTATGATGGCTGAGTTGGCTCTTAAATTGGGTTTCCGGCAGGAACATTCATCTCCATATTATCCTTAGGCCAATGGCCAGGTGGAAGCCGTGAATAAGTCCTTGAAGACAATTCTTCAACGGACGATTGATAAACATAGATCCAACTCGCACATTATGCTATATCCTGCACTCTGGGCATACAGGACGTCAGTTAAAACTGCAACTGGCTTTACTCCGTTTCAGTTAGTCCACGGGGTGGAATCCGTATTTCCCATTGAATGCGAGATTCCTTCCCTTAAACTGGCTATTGAGCTTCTTCCTGACACTTCTAGTCTGGCAGAGCGACTTCTTCATCTGGAACATCTTGATGAGCAGCGTCGAGATGCCGCCACATTGAACGAAGCGCATAAAAACCGAGTCAAAGTCCAGTACGATAAGGCGGTTAAGCCTAGGGTCTTTTCCGAAGGCGACCTTGTTTTGGTCTATGCCCAAGAAAAGGATGCCTTGGGGGCAGGAAAGTTTAAGTCGATGTGGTATGGCCCCTATATCGTCAAAAAGGTCCTTAAGAAAGGAGCGTATACCTTGGTTGACTTTGAAGGAAATGAGTTGTCGGAGCCCCGAAATGGGCTCTATCTGAAGAAGTATTATGCCTAGGTTTTGGCCTGGCATTTTGCTTTGTATATAGTAGTTTTTTGTTTTGTACATATCTGTTTGATTTTCGATTTTTGATGGGATGGTGATGTTTTTGATCTGCTTTGGCAGGTTGTGTTGATGTCATGAGTCATTATGGTTTCGCCGATGGTGCTAGTAGACACACCCGGAACTTAGCTTCCGTGGCTTGGGTGCTTCATTATCCTTCCGGTCAGCTGTTGGTATCAAGAGGGGTCTACATTGGTCCTGCTTCCAATAATGTAGCAGAATACACTGCAGTCATTCATCTACTCTCGGAGGCAATATCTTTGGGTGTTGATTCGTTGGTAGTTTTCTTGGACTCCCAACTGGTGGTGTCGCAGTTGAACAACACTTATCGGGTACGAGATCCAATTTTATTACGATTGTTCTTGAGGGTACGTTTGTTACAAAGGTCATTTCAATTTTTAACATTCATTCATATTCCTCGAGCTGACAATTGGTTTGCTGACTCATTGGATAATCAAGCTTTAGATTGGCATATTAATCATTCAATACAATAATTTCTAATCATCAAAAACATCATACATTTGATACATTTATCACATCACATCAAAATCGATGTATATATATCATCGGTATGTCAAAAAACTTTACAAAATTTTGGATCCATCAATGCCGTACAAAACTTGGGCTTATGCCCCATCATGTTCAGTCTCAAAAAATATACAGTCATCCAATATATAAAATCTGTCTACTCCTGAGGACCCTGCCCAGAGTTCCTATAGAACATCACTGCAGTGGCCACGCGGCGGAACAGTCTAACCCAGTCCCGGGGTACTCCTACAACCCGTCTCTGGACGGCTTCTGGCAAGTCCTCCACAGAAGCCAGAGGGATTTGGCAGGTCAGTCCCTCCAAGTTTCTCTGTACGGCCTGGAGGGTCCTGTCAGAATCCGCTGTCTCTGCTTCACCTCTGCGGCGTTTGTGACGTGCTAGGCCCTCAGGACGAACTAGTCCAACATCTGAAACATGATCATTTTTCATTTGTCAGTCATTATGAATCCAATCCAAAAACATGTTTGTTTTTCATTTTCATACATATTTGAAAATCCAAAAAAAATCATATAAGTTAAAATTTTTGAAAAAAACTTACCGACTGCTCCCCATGCTGCACCGGGTGGAAGTACTAGATCTGGATCTCCTCGGAAATCCATCCCGGCATAGGGATAGTCATCTACTGTGATGATCTGTTCTCTCCACCATAAGAAGAACTCATCGTCCCAGGTAGTTCGGGGTACCTCGCTACCCCCCAGTCTCTTCATCATGTCTGCCCAACGGGCAATTCTTGGGTCCCGAGGGCTGCTGATAGTTGAGATGACTTTGGGTCTCAAAGCTGGAACTCTCTCGAAGAAGAATGCAGTCAAAATGGTTCCATAGCCAAAGTGTTTTGTATGTGTTTTGCGAATGGAGGTCAGTTGTTGTTTCATGTTCAGTAGCAGGGCAGTGCACCAATCATACACATGAATTAAGCACTCTACAGCTATGCTCATGTGCGCCCTGGACACCTGATGCAGTGAGGCAGATCCTGCCACTCTGCCGATGGTGAACAGGAGGATCTTCATGTGCAAGTCCCTGATATCTCTGATTGCAATCTGTGTGCCTACTTTCTTGGAATCTTCTATGCAATAGAGTTGGACATAGTCCTCCACGGTTAACCCTCCCAGGGGCTTTCCGTGCAAATCCACTGGGTCTCCCCTTCTGGAGAGTCCAGTGATGAAGTATATATCTTCCACCTCTATGCGTAGTGGCATTTGATCAATGATGAAACAATCCTGATCCGGTTCCCAATAATTTACCAGCATTTCAAGCAATCTCACATTACTTTTCATATTGGGCATTTTGAAAAATTTGAATAATCCACAGTTTCGGAGGACATTTTGCGCTGTCTGATCTTCCATGACCTCTTGGTCTATTGCACTATGCTCGCGTTCCCTCCATGAAATTGTCATCCTGAAAAATTCATTGAAATTTGCATTAGAAACTCATTTTTGAAATTCGGACTTGCGCATACGCTAGTTTCGCTGTGCACAGTCGCGTATACACGCGACTTGCCTTCTTTGAACCCGCGTATGCACAGGTACGCGTTTTTTAATAAGGGTTTCCAGGTAAAAATCCACTTAATTTTAAATTTTAAATGGACAAAATGAATCAACAGGATGAATAAGGAGCCTACCTGAAGTTTCGCTGAATTCCGACGGTCAGTTGTTGCTGGTTTGACGAAACAAGTTTTTAGCTCCAGAGCTCTTTTTCCAAATCAGCTATGCAATAATGAACCATTTGAGAGGTAATTTGTGTATTTATGGCTAAAAAATTGAAAATTTTCGCAAAAATTTCCTTGTGCTTATTTTTTCGATCTGTCTTATGCTGTATAACTCGATTGCTTGGAAGTGCCCAGTTTGGTATATTTCAGGTACATTTTGGCATTTTCAAGATTTTTCTCGGTTTCTGGCCCATGTGTTCAGCCTCTTCATGGCATGTATATGATCTTCACTGGCATATAGGTTAGGGAATCACTTTCTGTTGCATCTTGCATTCTAGCCTCCATACTGATCACTTGCCTTAGGGTCGATCCCATCAGGTCATGAGTATTATACCCATTTCACTTGCCGATTTTTAAATCATGACTTGATGGTAGAGCCTTCCTTTACATGGGCTTCCTAGTTAGTTCCTCGCTATCACTTGTTGCCCATGCTGCTTTTTATGTATGCTCGGGAGTCCTCTTTAGTCCCGCCATGTCTTTCGTGTTGAAGCTTCATTCTTCTCCTTCATCACTTATCTTTTTCTGGCTTATACCCTAGAGGCTCCCTGGTGTCGTTAAGTTGTATTACTGCATTGCATATTGGCTGCTTGTTTATCCCGGCCTTTAGCCGGCTTCATTTGGACTCGATGTTTAAGCCAACTTTTGACCTTGACTTTCTGTACAAGTTAACCATTGCATGCACTTAGCTATCACGACTTGACACCTTTGTACCCATGGATGGAACGTTCCTCTGAGTATCACTGACCAGATTTCGCCACCTTGCATTGAGCATAGGATTGTTCCAAACCCCGGAACTAGTGCATCTGCTTTCTTGATACTCGTTCTATCCATTGTACCATAGCATTCTTTTATTCTTTTTCAAGCTTATTATGAAAAAGACAAAAAAATCAAATATAACAAAAAGAGCGGGAACGGGATGTATCTTCGTTATTTTGATGGCAGTACAGAGTCAGTTTGTCGCCCTTGAACAAAGCACATATACTTATATATATATTTCCTTCATTTGGGATGGTTCTAGTTTGACCTAGGTTCAGCCTTTACCATGTTTCACTTGTCAGTTCTCCCCCGGTTGGTTATCTCTTCCAATCATATGGAGAGTTTGTCTTGCCTCCTGCAAGACAGACTTATACAGTGTCACTTTTTACTGCCATGGTCATCACAGAGTCGTGCTTTTGTTCAAGGGAAGTCTAGCCTGAGTCGGCCATTTTGCGGTGTCTCTTGACTCATTATTCAGTCGGCCTTCCCGGTCTTGTCAGTATCATGTTCTATCACATCAGATGTTTTGATCTTCTGCTCGTGCTGGTTTGAGAAGGTCTCCATTGACTTCTTGCCGGCGGGTTTGTCTCTTATCGACTACGACACACTGCTCTGAGAGAAAACCTAGAGCCGCACCTTGGGCCTATTTCCATCATTGATAGGTGACCTCGTGCTCAGCATTTGATCATCATCATGGGTCTTTGACTGAGTGGTTTCCCCTGTGTTCAACGTCAGCACACATTATCACACTTGGGATTCGTGCAATACCTTGATTTCCATTTGACCCTATCGGTGGATTTCTCGCCTCTGTGTCAGCTTTCATTATTGGTTGGTTCATAGGGTTTCTTCCGTGCGCTAGCTTCATCTTGTGCATGTCGAAAACGTACTTCGGTTTTGGTTCCGTCACTCTACTTCGTCTGATTCCTTCCAAATCTTGGCCTGCGGGTTACACTCGCGCTGGACTGATGTGGGATGCCTTAATGCCTTCCTTCCAACAGATCTTTTCCCATCGACTCTGACTCATTGCTCTGGGAATAAGGTCTAGAGTCTTTTTTTCAGTACCTTAGGGTTTGCAGTCATCAGTGGCAGACTCTTCGCTATCGACAGTGGGGATTCATCATTGCCTCCTGACTGGTAGATTCTTTCAAGTGTTCGACTTCAACTCATTCATTCACACTTGTCAGATTGTACTGGGGCACCTTGACACTCATTATCATTATCGGTGGGTTGTCTCGCGTTGGTTAACGGGAAACATCATTGCCCGGTAATCCAACGATTTCTCACATGGTCGACTTCAACTCATTTATTCCCAGTGTGTAGAATTGTGCCGTTGTGATCGGTGAAGACCTCGGGTTGCATCAGCATTTCTCGGTTCACTGTTGACAGTTCTCTCAGTTTCTGCCAATGTTGCCGTCCACCCTTATATGTTGCAGTTCAGCACAGCAGCATCTTATATGTTGATCCCCGAGTTGCGTGATTGTACCGTTTGATCCGCCTCTTATGATCCGGTACTTGGAGATTCAGTTACTTGATCAGACATCCAGTTGCACTATCTTTGATCAGTTTTCTATATGTGATACTTGGACATTGATACAGACTTGTATTTCCGGGCCCTGCTCAGATGATTCACTATGTACTTTCAGTTCAGTTATACTTGTATACATGTTGGATCTATTCAGTACTTTCTATATATATGATGTATTTTTGACTGAGCATGGGTATGCCCGCCTCAGCATGTGTTGACTCTCTGGTCTCTTTCATTGGTTTTTGGCAGGCTGAAATCTGGTGAAGTCCTCTCTTGTCCTTGCGAAGTTCTTTCTATGTGCATAATACATTTCGGCCATCATGTACCCCTTCTGACCTCATATATTAGGGGGCATCTGTTATAGCATCATTTCTCACCTCGACATGATTCATGATTGCTTTATGGCTTTTGGGCACCCATTCCTACAGACTTGGACAAATTCACTTAAAAACAGTGTAAAATCCCCCATACGCGACTATGCCCGTGTTTTTCTGCGTGTATACGCGAGTTCAGCTAGACTTTTCTGCGTATGCCATTAAAATGATTAAAAAATATATAAAAAATCCCTAATTTCGCGCTGGGTTGATGGTTACTCAGGTAGTTCAACCACCCCAGCCCGTGGCCAACTGTTTCCAACTGCCGAAACTACTTGGAGGGACTATAAAAAGCCCTCATGTGTATGGCCTAAGGGAGAGAGAGAATTATTGATATTATACTCTGTTGGTATTCCCTATCCAAGTCCGATTCCCCGTGCCTCCTGCACTTTCCCAGTTCATTATAGGAAACCCTTGTTTCCTTGAGATACACATCCCTTTATATGTTATCTCGTATGCACCAGTTTGGAAGGAGTCTTAGCGAGGCAATGGCTGGACGGATCCGGACGACGGTCTGCGAAGGCCTTGGAAGGATCAGGTGATCTCTCCACTTGATTACTTTTGTACGTACTATTTATAATACAGAAGTATCATGCTGTTCCCGAAATAAACGTGTTAGTGTATGCTTTTAATGTATGAGAATATTTGTTATACAAGCATTCATAATGATTTATTTAATGTTTTATATGAATCTCACTAACATATAGAGGTAGAAATATGAATGACAACTTGTCCTTTGTGTCGGTTTCTTCTTGTATTTCACAGTGGAAAGAGAAAGGACGGCCATTGTGTGGAGTTTGAACTCCACGTGGATCTACTTCAAACGTAGGACCAACGGGTAAATCTCTCATTCTGCTCTATTTCGTTTTCATGACTGTGCATGATCGTGTGAGTCTCTGTTAAGTAGTACGCCCCTGCTCTGTGGAGGTTGAATCCCAACCAACCTCTAGGGTGTTAAATCCCCGAAACAATAACACAGATAAAGTGCATTCAGGTACGCAGGATACATGAACATTAGGTGCGGGACCGCAGGAAAGATATAGAGAAAGTGTGACACCAAAGTTAAGGAGATTTTTAGGAACTTTTCTATGATTTTCAAGGCTTGACATGAGGAACTGATATGTTAGACTTGCAAAGGAGGAAGTATGAGTAATAATGAGCTCATACACATAGCAGAATGTCAGGATGAAAATTTTTAGTGCAACAAGGAGAAGTAGCTCATGATCCATTTCCTAATGAATCTGTATACTTAGTCGATTCTTCGGACCCATGATATGGAGACATTTTGGTCTACCTACAAACCCAACGCTTCAGCCCCAATCTCATGTCCGACGACTATCGTCGTATTCGCCACCAGGCAAAGCACTACTTCGTGCTAAATGATACATTATATCGTCGTGGTATCGATACTATTCTTCGGCGTTGTCTCACTTTGAATGAAGTGGAACGTGTTTTGAATGACTGCCACGCAGGGGCATGCAGTGGTCATCTGTCGGGCATAGCTACTGCCCAAAAAATCCTGCGTGCAGGTTATTATTGTCCCACTTTGTTTAAAGACTGCATTTCAGTGGTCCAGAAGTGCCATCCATGTCAAATTTTCACGAAGAAAATGTGTGCTCATCCTGCCCCCCTTCATCCGATTATCTCCATTGGTCCTTTCGCTAAATGGGGAATTGACTTCGTCACCTACAATCCCACTTAGGAAAATGGACACAAATACATCATGGTTGTGGTCGACTATTTTACGAAATGGACGAAAGCCATTCCCACTTTTAAGGCCGATGGAAAAACCGCCGCTCTCTTCCCATTCAATCAGGTAATCTGTCGGTTCAGTGTACCCCTATCTATTGTCACAGATCATGGATCCCACTTTTAGAATCATATGATGACTGAATTAACATCCATGCTAGGTTTTCGTCAAGATCAATCTTCGTCTTATTATCCTCAAGATAATGGTCAAGTCGAAGCCGTAAATGGCGTCCTCAAAACCATGATTCATCGATTGGTCAGAAACCATAAAACCACATGGCATCGGAAGTTGTATTCTGGATTATGGGCATACCAAACATCAATAAAAACTGCCACAGGCTTCACGCCATTTCAAATTGCATTCGGCCTGGAGGCAGTACTTCCAATCGAGTGTGAAATTCCATCACTCAAACTCACTGTGGAACTCCTGCCTGGCACCACCGCCACAGAAGAGCGCTTGCTCTCGCTCGATCATTTGGACGAAACTTGTCGAGATGCTACACTAGCACTCGAAGCTCACCAGCGCCGAGTCAAAGCTCAATACAACAAATCTGTCAAGCCTCGTTCTTTCCAAGAGGGTGATCTTGTTCTACTCTATGATCATAAACATGAACTCTTGGCGGCAGGAACACTCCAACCATTATGGCTTGGTCCTTACATCGTCACTAAAGTCCTCTCAAAAGGGGCTTAAGCCCCGCAACGAGCTCTATCTAAAGAAGTATTTTTCCTAGTTTTTCACTAGGCGTATGCTTTGTAATTATATGTATATAATTTTTGCCTATTGTTTTGATGTCTCTAGGTATTTTTTGGTTTTCAAGGTGTTTTTCTCATCTACAATATTTTTCCTTCACACAGATGTCGTCATCCTCCTTATCATACGTCAGATACATGGACAGTGCTAGTCATCAGACTAGACACATTGCTTCAGCTACTTGGGTTCTCTACACTCCTAAGTTAGAAATTCTTGGTTCTGGGGGAATTTTCCTAAGTAGCGCCACCAATAACATTACCGAGTACATGTCAGTGATCCAACTCCTCATGGAGGCAGCGTCTTGTGACATCTCCAATTTAGTGGTCAGGTTAGATTCCCAACTCATCATTATGCATTTAAACAATCATTACCGTGTCCGTCATCCAGTCTTGTTAAGTTATTTTTAAGGGTGCGACTTTTAGAACGTAAATTTCAAACAATCACATTTGAGCACATTCCTAGAGAATTTAATGCATTAGCTGATTCTTTGGCAAACTATGTGTTAGATTGGCATTTGTCACATTTGTTATAAAAAATTTACACATGAGTATATATATTTTTTATCCCATTGAAAATACAAAAAAAATTAAAAAACACAAAATCATCAAAAATTATGTATATATATATGTCATGTCTAGTACAATAGTTACATCAAAAAATCTTCCAAAACTTGGGTGTTTTACAAAAAATTTGGCTATACTAAAGCCATGCCATGATACTTATA
Organism: Pinus albicaulis; assembly: GCA_034641835.2. Classification (NCBI taxonomy): domain Eukaryota; kingdom Viridiplantae; phylum Streptophyta; class Pinopsida; order Pinales; family Pinaceae; genus Pinus; species Pinus albicaulis. The sequence continues at coordinate 477,659,270 of CM076584.1, forward strand.
CATCCACTCCACCAGCTAGTCCTGATGCTCATGATAACATAAAACTGCTCTGGCTATCCTCCTCAGAGGCACTAGGTATCTCTCCGGCACACCTACGGTATGTCGTTGCAAACGAACTGGAACCTCCCGCATAGGAAGGGGTGGTATACCCATACTCAAACCCTCCAGGTTTCTGGAGAGTTCATGTAAAACCTGGGAATCATCATCCTCGACGGCTTTCGCATCCTCAGCTAGTGCACCAGCCCCAGGTAGCTGCAGTCCTCACCGTGCATAGCAAGGGGCCCAAACTGGGTGGAAATGTACCACATTTGTGTCAAGAAAACAAGCTTCATGTCAAAACATAATTTTCACCATATTTCAAAAAAAAAAAAAAAAAAAATATTGCATAAACATTCAAAAGACAAAAAAAAAATACTTCCTAGAGTACACTGATCATTTCTTTCTTACCATCGAGCCCCCACTGGGTGCCAGGGGGCAACACTAACTCTGGATCGCCTGTGAAGTTCATCCATACATAGGGATAATCCTCAATCATAATAATCTGGGAGTTCAACCAATCAAAAAACCCATAATCAAAACAGTGACGGACGGGACCCTCTCCAATCCGCGGAAGCAAAGCTGCCCATCAAGCCTGTCTCGACTCGCGTGGGCCCAAGGGCGCTGTAATGATCTTGGGTCTCATCAATGGTACCCGCTCCAGTAGGAAATAAATGATCAATGTGCCGTACCCAAACTCTCTCTGAGTACGGGTCTTGCATGCTGTGAGCTCTGCTCGGACCCGACGGACAACTCCATCACACCACTCAAAAACCTGAGGCTGCATACAATCCAAGGCTAGTAGCATCTGGGTCTTGGTGGCCACATGCTGACTCTGGACACCTGCCAAGCGAACAATCATCCATGGTATAGACCTCAGTGGTCTCAAATCCACCCATGCAATAGGCACCTTGTTTCTCACTGCCTCTGTGTTGCATATGCAATGAGTCAAAATAAGATCAGCAGTGGAACGCGGATCCGCTCTGGACCCCGTCAAGTTGGGCCTTGGGCCACGACATGATAAGCTGGTCAAAAAGTAAAAATCTTCCTTCTCAATTGAGAGCTCATTACCCCCAATCCGAAAGACATGGTGACACTCATCCCATTGCTGAATCAAACACCTCAGGAGGTCCTCTTGACCCCTCATCAGCTCTAAATGTGCATATTTTAGCAAACCACATCCACGGAGAGCCATCAAGCTTGCGGCATCAGTAATCATATCTCTTTCTTCCCATTCATGTTCTCTTTCTCGCTAGATACTCATGGTTAATAGTTGAATACCTGCAAATACAACATTTTCAACCGATTAGAAATTGTCTGGAACACTTCAAAATGCTTATAAATGAGTTCTTAAAATATGCTCTGCACCTAACGCGGGCCATAGAGAAAAACAGTGCGTGCTAACGTGCCCTTCCTTCACGGGAAGTGCGCTTAATGTGGGTCCAGCACTGCTCGCCCGTGTTAGCCACTAAGATTTTTTAGGGCCTACCAAATTTCCCATTTTGGACCAGCAAAACTTCACAAAAACACAATAAAATGATAGCAGGAGGTTCCACCTCTTACCTAGATCTCACGGGAAGAAGAATCGTTGCCTGGATTGACCGCAATCATCAGCTGAAGTTTTCACCCTTTTTCACCCCAGAGCTCCTTCACAGCATTCAGAACAGTGAAAATGAAAGTCTTCTGACCTTCTTATAGTCATTTCTGGGGCATGACTCTCTTATCTAGTCAGCAAAAAGTCATGAATTCTTGCTGCATATGTGTCGCAACTATTGAGATTAGTTACTGATGTTCTAATGAGTGATCAAGATCTATATGCAAACAGAACCATGTTTTGACCCTAATTCTGAGAATTATTTTTACAGTATTTTTCTTGCTCGTTAATCCAAAAAACCTCGAGTTCTCTTCTTCAGACTCATTAAACTTATACAAAGTTGATTTCAAGTGTTCTTTTTATGGTCTTTTTCTTGCTCGTTAATCCAAAAAACCTGGAGTTCTCTTCTTCAGACTCGTTAAAACTGATATGAAGAAGCATTGAGCTTTATTTTTAGGGACCTTTTTCTAGCTCATAAAACTGAAAAAACCCCGAGTTGCCTTTGTCGGGCTCGCTAAAATGCCACGACAGAGAGTAAGGAGCCATTCTTTTCCTCTTTTTCAAATCTCTTTAAATAGAAAAAGTGACCGAGTTTTCTCCGCATGACTCGTTAAAATTTCATGGAGAGCACTGATGTTTTTTTTGTTGGACTCGTTAAAATTTCACAAAGAGTACTGAGTTTACTTTGTCTCCTCGTACTCATAAAAAAATTAGGTAGACATCCATCGAACATAGATTTCTCACTTTTCCAGCTTCAATGGACTAACTCACGGAAAATGAACTATTTCGGGCTTACTATTCTCCCTTTTTCGTGCCTAGTTATGAATACATGACAAAGGTACCCCATGGAGTTGTCTTTTATGACATTTGTCAGACTCTCTAAACATGAAAAATTCACCGATTTTACTCGTCTGGACTAGTTAAACCTAATCAGACAGGGAACGGAGTTGTCTTTTACGACATTTTTCAGACTCTCTAAATATGAAAAATTCACCGAGTTTACTCATCTGGACTCGTTAAACCTAATCAGACGGGGGAAAATTTGGACAAAATGGATACTACCTCTGTTACATTTTAGAAAGGTCGATTTGGCAGCAAAAATCTTGAACATGGCACTTCCCAGAAAACTCTTTCGTAGTTAGTCGAACCCTACCATCTATGAGTATTAGCCTTCATCTCCTAGTGTTCCTACACCGGTAAAATCCTAACAAAATATTTGGTGTTCATTAATCCTCAGCTGCCTAGTACCCTGTTACAGTGCCTTCTATTGTTCAAGTAGATCTCGCTATCTACTGCTCCTCTTATCAACCAAACCGCTCATTATGCCAGAAATTATTTGTCGTCAGACATCCCCATTTTCTCTTCATTATCTCCATCAAAAATTTAACAAAATCATTTGGTTTCCATTTCGTGTTGACTGATGTAGGACGCATCAGTGCCTACCTTTCAACAGATCTCTTCCTATCAACTTCAACATCTTATCTAGGAAGTTGATCCAGAAACCCATCAGTACCCGGATACTTGCAGACATCAGTGGCAGGTAGTCTTTTGTTTGATTAGGAGTCTTCATCATTTGGCTCCTGATCGAATGATTCTACGAGTGTTCGACTTCAACTCCTTTTATTCACACTCTCTAGATTGTGTTGTGCATCTTAGGGACCATCATCATTATCGGTGGCCACCTTCGCATATGTTAACAGTTTTCATTATTGACTGGTAATCAGACGATTTCTCACATGTTCGACGATAGCTCCTTCATTCACATGTTGATAAATATGCAGTTTAAGTGAAGCGGCAGTCAAGAACTTGGGGCAAAGGTTACATCATTAAAGCTATGTTCCCTTCCCCAAGTTTCGATATTGTGTATGGAGATAGCTTCTTCAGCTTGATCCTGTTATGACAGACACTTCCACATTGTGCTTATCGGTGGACATATTCTTCATATCTCTGTTCTAGAGAAATCATGTTGATTATGGTATTGAGCATGGGAATGCCCGACTCAAGGCAGATACTATATTTTCTGACATATGTTGTTGTTTCAGGTTTTCCTCAGTATTTCAAATCTCTTTATCTCTACTACACACATTATAAAGTATTTCGGCCATCTTCTTCGTCTCTGACCTCACACTTTATGGGGCATCTCTTACAGGTCAAAAAAAACTCCTCATCAACTCAGAGGAGAAGATAAATATGGAATGAATACAAAGACCTAAACTAAACCTACTTCTTCCAAGGTAATGCACCCCTATAATAGCACAAGAGCGTTATAACGCACCTGATCAATGAATAGGCCACATTAGTGGCTAGGGAAACGCTCTTTTTAGACTAGAGGGCAGCGTTACCCATGTTTTGAGTTTGAAACAGGAAAAACCCGCGGAGAATGATTTGAATTTCCATATTTTTCTCACAAGAGAGTCAATACAAAATAGAAACTGCAAAGCACTAATCTCTTATTGGGCCTTGCCAAAAACAACTAAACTCTCAAGGAAGGCAAAAGCATGGGAAGTTGAGGAAACATCTTGGTTTTTTCTATTTAGAACTGGTGGAAGGAGAAAGGCAATGATTTCTCTCTCCATCTCCTATAAAATGGAGCTAAAGGCTCTTGGTTCAAGGTCGAAGGATTGTCAAAGTTTTGAATACTTGTGAAGCAGAGCATTATTATTGTAGTGTGAAGGTCAAAATTCAAAGAGGTTCATTGAGAACTTGTTGATCAAAACATCACCACATTGAGAGATTGAGAGGTTGGAAGGCTAAGGAGGGCTTTGTACAACTGACGGTTGTAATCCTCCTTTTTACAAATTAATAGAACTGTATCTATTTTGTCCATTCTATGCGTTGATATTGTCATTGTTCTTCCATTACTTATATAGCATGAGATGAATGGCGTAGATGTGCATTGTTTAAATGTTTATCATATATTAACTTAATTGATGGGAAATTTATGTTGTGGTAGAGATTACAGGGGTGCTTTGATTGATTACAGGGTCGAGATTTGGAGCTGCTGAAGGAGGACCCCTGCTTCGTTGCTTAGTGCTCTCCAAAAGACTTCAAGATCATTAAAGAGGTAACCTTCCATATTATTCCATCAAGTTGTTTAAGTTAATATGAACATGTGTATGCCTTCTTTTTGAACTATACAACTAATCTTATTGTCTGCCTCGGGCACCGGAAAGCCCTGAGAGGGATATTAGAAAACCCAAGCATTTTACCCTATAGCATCGGGTAATTTCGTTAGAGGGTGCCCGTATCAGTTTTGCTAAGTTGTGACCGCCCAAGTGCCTTATGCACGTTCGGGTGGCCCATTTTCCGTTTTCTCCCTTGTGGCATCGTTAGGTCAGGCACGCCGTGTTGCGTCGTGTGAGGTCGCCTGACTGGGCGCGTTCGAGTCGGGTTGGGTCATTTCGTTCGAGGGCACCTGTATCAGTTTTTCTAAGTTGTGACTGCCTGGGTACCTTGTGCACGTTCGGGCAGCCCATTTTCCGTTTTCTCCCTTGTGGCATCATTTGGTCGGGCATGCCGTGTGAGGTCTCCCAACTGAGCGCATTCGGGTTGGGCCATTTAGTTCGAGGGCACCCGTATCAGTTTTGCTAAGTTGTGACCGCCAAGGTGCCTTGTGCACGTTCGGGCGGCCCGTTTGTCATTTTATCCCATGTGGCATCGTTCAGTCGGGCGCGCCATGTCGCGTCGTGTGAGGTCGCCCAATTGGGCGCGTTCGGATCGGGTCGTTTCGTTCGGGGGTGCTCGTATCAGTTTTGCTAAGTTGTGACCGCCCAGGTGCCTTGTGCACGTTTGAGCGGCCTATTTACCATTTTCTTCCTTGTGGCATCCTTTGGTCGGGCGCGTCGTGTCACGGCGTGTGAGGTCGCCCGACCGAGCGCGTTCAGGTCGGGCCATTTCGTTTGAGGGCGCTCGTATCAGTTTTGCTAATTTGTGACCGCCCGGATACCTTGTGCATGTTCGGGTAGCCCGTTTTCTATTTTCTCCCCTGTGGTATCGTTTACTGTGTCGCGTCGTCTGAGGTCGCCCGACCGGGCGCGTTCAGCCCAGGCTGTTTCGTTCGAGGGTGCCCATAGCAGTTTTGTTAAGTTGTGATCGCCCGAGTGCCTTGTGCACGTTTGGGTGGCCCGTTTGTCATTTTTTCCCTTGTGGCATCGTTCGGTCGGGCGCGCCGTGTGAGGGCGCCCGACCAAGCACGTTCAGGTCGGGTCGTTTCGTTTGAGGGCGCCTGTATCAGTTTTGCTACGTTGTGACCGCCCGGGTGCCTTATGCACGTTTGGGTGGCCCATTTTCTGTTTTCTCCCTTGTGCATGTTCAGGCGGCCCGTTTTCCATTTTCTCCCTTCTGGCATCGTTCGGTCGGGCGCGTCGTGTCGCGTCATGTGAGGTCGCCCGACCGGGCGCGTTCAGGCTAGGTCATTTCGTTCGAGGATGCCCGTATCAGTTTTGCTAAGTTGTGACCACCCAGGTGCCTTGTGCACGTTTGGGTGGCCCATTTTCCGTTTGCTCCCTTGTGGCATCATTCGGTCAGGCGCGTTGTGTCGCGCCATGTGAGGTCACCCGACCAGGCACATTGAGGTCGGGTCGTTTCATTAGAGGGCGCCCGTATCAGTTTTGCTAAGCTGTGATCACCCGGGTGCCTTGTGCACGTTCGGACGCCCCATTTTCCATTTTCTCCCTTGTGGCATCATTCGGTCAGGCGAGCCGTGTGAGGTCGCCCGACCGGGCGCATTCGGGTCGGGTCAGGCCATTTCGTTCAAGGGCGCCCATATTAGTTTTTCTAAGTTATGACCGCCCGGATACCTTGTGCATGTTCAAGCGGCCAGTTTGTCGTTTTCTCCCTTGTGGCATCGTTCGGTCAGGCGCGCCATGTGAGGTCGCCCAACCGAGCGCATTCGAGTCGGGTCGTTTCGTTCAAGGGCACCCATATCAGTTTTGCTAAGTTGTGACCGCTCGGGTGCCTTGTGCACATTCAGGCGGCCCGTTTTCCGTTTTCTCCCTTGTGGCATCGTTCAGTCAGGCGCGCCGTGTGAGGTCGCCTGACCAGGTGAGTTCGGGTAGGGTCGTTTCGTTCGAGGGCACCAGTATCAGTTTTGCTAATTTGTCACCGCCCAGGTGCCTTGTGCACGTTCGGGCATCCTGTTTGCCATTTTCTCCCTTGTGGCATCATTCAGCAGGGCGTGTTGTGTCGCGCCGTGTGAGGTTGCCTGACCAGGCGCGTTCGAGTCGGGTCGTTTCGTTCGAGGGCGCCGATATCAGTTTTGCTAAGTTGTGACCGCCTGGGTGCCTTGTGCACGTTCGAGTGGCTCGTTTTCCATTTTCTCCCTTGTGGCATCGTTCGTTCGGGCGGCCCGTTTTCCATTTTCTCCCTTGTTGCATCATTCGGTCGGGCGCGTCGTGTCGCACCGTGTGAGGTCACCCAACCGGGCACGTTCAAGTCGAGTCATTTCTTTTGAGGGCGCCCGTATCATTTTTGCTAAGTTGTGACTGCCCGAGTGCCTTGTGCACGTTAGGGCAGCCTGTTTGTCGTTTTCTCCCTTCTGCACGTTCGGGTGGCCTGTTTTCTATTTTATCCATTGTGGCATCGTTTGGTCGGGCGCGTCGTGTCGTGCCATGTGAGTTCGCCCGACCGAGCACGTTTGGGTCGAGCCGTTTAGTTCGAGGGCACCCTTATTATTTTTTCTAAGTTGTGACCACCCAGGTGCCTTGTGCACATTCGAGTGGCATGTTTTCCATTTTCTCCCTTGTGGCATCGTTCGGTCGGGCGCGCTGTGTGAGGTCGCCCAACTAGCCATGTTCGGGTCAGGCTGTTTTATTAGAGGGTGCCCATATCAGTTTTGCTAAGTTGTGACCACTCGGGTGCCTTGTGCACATTCGGGCGGCTTTTTTTCCGTTTGCTCCCTTGTGGCATCGTTCAGTCGGGCGCACCGTGTCGCGTCGCGTGAGGTCGCCCGACCGGGCGCGTTCTGGTCGAGTCGGGTCGTTTTGTTCAAGGGCGCCCATATAATTTTTTTTAAGTTGTGACCACCCAAGTACCTTGTGCACGTTTGGGCAGCCCGTTTACCATTTTCTCCCTTATGGCATCGTTCGGTCGAGCGTGTCGTGTCGCGTCATGTGAGGTCGCACGACCAGGCGCATTTGGGTCGGGTCATTTCATTCAGGGGCGCCCGTATCAGTTTTTCTAAGTTGTGACCACCCGGGTACCTTGTGCACATTCGAGCGGCCTGTTTTCCATTTTCTCCCTTGTGGCATCGTTTGGTTGGGCACGCCATGTCGTGTCGTATGAGGTCGCCCGATCGGGCGCGTTCTGATAGAAATAGCTAAAATCACATAATTACTAAACAAACACTCATATATTATTCACAAATGGTGTATGTGTAAACACACTCACACACCGATTTACATTCAGATTATTCTATTAAATAGAGTTTCTGAGATCCAACTTATTCCTAAATTACACAGAGAGAGGTTGAGTGAATTTCTCAACCATCAAACCAACTTCTCAAATATGGAATGTAAGCATTATCTCCAACATCCCCCCTTAATGATTACATTACATAAAAATAACAAAATAATCAAGCTTATCAGTAGATGCTCCATCAAGTTGCCTCATAACCCTCGAAAAGGTGTAGTTGGCAAGTTGGATTCCCGAGTTCGCTTCCTCAACTCCCGAATCAAGGACCTCCCGAAGTCAATTACTGAACAGCATCCCAATCTGTCGCATAACCTCATTAGGAGACCACTTCCACGTCTACCACTAACGAGGGATCCTTCCCTAGATCCGCAACTGCCATGCTATCTGGACAACCATCCATATTGAGCCTCACTGCCACTTGATCTCTTCAAACAATTGATTGCAATCACTGAACTCCTATTCATTCTATGGACGAGCTCCCATCCACCGAAATACATAGGTGCTAACCACTGTACTCGCCAGTTATCTAGGAAAGCCGTCTAGATACAGAATGTATCTAGAATCAGTTTTACAAAAAAAAGACCTTTAACTAATTATTTATCTCACTTAATCTAAAAATAAATAAAAAATACTACTGAACCAAAAATAATCAAATGCCACTTGTTTAATCTGCGACGTGCCCTTTCCTGGGAATGGTTTGTCAAGATGAAAAATCCCCATAGAAGTATCATTTTCACAAACAGAGGAGCAATCGTAGCTTATAGAATCAATGTTTAAATCCGAGAATCCACCTGCGTTATTGGGAGACTTTTGTATAGCACTGTATTAACCGGCTTCAGAATTATATGTGATGGTAGCAGGATAACGAGGCAGTGAGAGCTAATCCACAACCGCCTCTCCAACCTCGGCGAGAGATCTTAGGAAGAGAGCCACAAAACTATCTGAAAAAAAACATAAACGTGGATCTTGTGATTGTAGATGCATTCGCTATACCTTGCAATGTTAAAGATGTTTGCAATGACTCTTAAATAACTCTAATAATTTTCAGTTTGAAGCCTGCTCAGAAACAGAACCCAGGCTAAGAAGATTTATGGATGAAGCCACTTCGATCCTCTCGCATGCAGGTTTTCACAGTGCAGATAAGGCCACGTTTTAACATGGAGTCGCGTCGACCGAACCGTGTCTTTCTCTTTGAATCATAACTCTGAAATAAGGCCTTAGTTTGGCACAGGGAGACGTCATGACCGCTTCATATCGGATGGCATTCGGAATAATATTTGCTTCACCCCTTCCGAATTCCCCTCACTGGTGGCAATGTGAATTTCCTTGTCATTATCGCGCCATGTGATCTGCTTTACCAGTTTTTCCTCGCCCTGCGATATACACTTCTATGTAGACTACAAATGCTAGACTTAGCACCACTGATCTGAGCAGAATCATGAGCTCATTATAAGCAGGCATACAGAAAACGCGAGTAATCCTCCTCCGACAACCCTGCAAGAAAGGGCGCGTCTCTAACCGAACTCTGCATGATCTGCATTGTTCCAAGGACAAATCACAGAACCATTATATGCGAATACTGAATGATCTGCACGAAAAATCACATTCCAATTTGGTGATATGGATGGACGGTCGGCTCAAACTCTTCATCGATCATGACGCAACAAAGCGCGGCGCAGTTTTAGGAATTTCCTCACAATACAACACACACATGCTTCTCAACCTGTGCTCTGATACCATGATAGAAATAGCTAAAATCACATAATTACTAAACAAACACTCATATATTATTCACAAATGGTGTATGTGTAAACACACTCACACACCGATTTACATTCAGATTACTCTATTAAATAGAGTTTCTGAGATCCAACTTATTCCTAAATTACATAGAGAGAGGTTGAGTGAATTTCTCAACCATCAAACCAACTTCTCAAATATGGAATGTAAGCATTATCTCCAACACGTTCGGGTCAGGTCGTTTAGTTCGAGGGCGCCCGTATCAGTTTTGCTAAGTTGTGACCACCCAGGTGCCTTGTGCACTTTCGGGTGGCCCCTTTTCCGTTTGCTCCCCTATGGCATCATTCAATCAGGCGTGTCGTGTCGCTTTGTGTGAGGCATGGAAAATTTTAGGGGCTAATATTCGCAGGTGGGCTAATTTTCCATGGTTTTTCCAAAAAAAAGATTCGCCAATTTCCATTTTTTATAAAAATGATTCGCCCAAATTTTACAATATAAAATTATTTTACATTAAAATTCGCCCACATTATATAGACAATATATATAATATCATTATAAATTTGAATAATTTTACAAATATATAAATAAACATTTTATAGTTTTCATATTAGGGACTAGTGAGATTCTTCAATTTTTTAAACTTCAAGATAATTTTCCATCCTTAAAATTATCCCTGGTGTGAGGTCGCCCGACCGGGCGCATTCGAGTCAGGTCGTTTCATTCGGGGGCGAACGTATCAGTTTTGCTAAATTGTGAGCACCTGGGTGCCTTGTGCACGTTCAGGCGACCTATTTTCCGTTTTCTCCCTTGTGGCATCGTTCAGTCGAGCGTGTCATGTCGTGCCGTGTCAGGTCACCCGACTGGGCGCGTTCGGGTCGAGTCGTTTCGTTCGAGGGCGCCCATATCAGTTTTGCTAAGTTGTGACCACCCGGGTGCCTTGTGCACGTTCGGGAAGCCCGTTTGCCATTTTCTCCCTTGTGCATGTTCGGGCGGCCCGTTTGCCGTTTTCTCCCTTGTGGCATCGTTCGGTCGGGCGCGCCATGTCGCGCTGTGTGAGGTCGCCTGACCGGGCCCGTTCGGGTCGGGTTGTTTCGTTCGAGGGCGCTCGTATCAGTTTTGCTAAGTTGTGTCCACCCGGGTGCCTTGTGCACGTTCTGGCAACCCTTTTTTCGTTTGCTCGCCTGTGGCATCGTTCGGTCGAGCACGTCGTGTCGTGCCATGTGAGGTCGCCCGACCGGGCGCATTCGGGTCGGTTCGTTTCATTAGAGGGCACATGTATCATTTTTGCTAATTTGTGACTGCCTGGGTGCCTTGTGCACATTCAGGCAACCCATTTTCCATTTGCTCCCTTGTGGCATCGTTCGATCGGGCGTGTCGTGTCGTGTCGTGTGAGGTTGCCCGACCGGGTGCGTTCGGGTCAGGTCGGGCTATTTCGTTCAAGGGTGCCCGTATCAGTTTTTCTAAGTTGTGACTACCCAGGCACCTTGTGCACGTTCGAGCGGCCTGTTTGTCATTTTCTCCCTTGTGTCATTGTTCGGTCGGGCGCGCCATGTGAGGTCACCTAATCAAGCGCGTTCAAGTCGGGTCGTTTCATTCGAGGGTGCCTGTATCAGTTTTCCTAAGTTGTGACCACCCAGGTGCCTTGTGCACGTTCAGGAGGCCCATTTGTCGTTTTCTCCCTTGTGGCATCATTCGGTCGGGCGCACTGTGTCGCGCCGTGTGAGGTCTCCCGATCGAGCGCGTTTGGGTCAGGTCATTTTGTTTGGGGGTGCCCATATCAGTTTTTCTAAGTTATGACCACCCGGGTGCCTTGTGCACATTCGCACGGCCTGTTTGTCGTTTTCTCCCTTGTGGAATCATTCAGTCGGGCGCATCGTGTGAGGTCGCCCGACCGAGCGCGTTCGGATCAGGTCGTTTCATTCGAGGGCACCCGTATCAGTTTTTCTATGTGGTGACCGCTCGAGTGCCTTGTGCACGTTCGGGTGGCTCGTTTGCCATTTTCTCCCCTAAATTATTGTTCACCGTGTCGCGCCGTGTGAGGTTGCCCGACCGGGCGCGTTCGGGCCAGGCCATTTCGTTCGAGGGCGCCCGTATCAGTTTTGTTAAGTTATGACAGCCTGGGTGCCTTGTACACATTTAGGTGGCCTATTTGTCATTTTTTCCCTTGTGGCATCGTTTGGTTGGGCGCGCCGTGTGAGGGCACCCAACCAAGCGAGTTTGGGTCGGGTTGTTTCGTTCGAGGGCGCCTGTATCAGTTTTGATAAGTTGTGACCACCCGGGTGCCTTGTTCACATTCGGGCGGCCCGTTTTCCATTTTCTCTCTTGTGCAAGTTCGAGCGGCCCGTTTTCCATTTTCTCCTTTGTGGCATCGTTCGGTCGGGTGCGCCGTGTCGCGTCGTGTGAGGTCGCCCGACTGAGCGCGTTCGGGTCAGGTCGTTTCGTTCAAAGGCGCCTGTATCAGTTTTTCTAAGTTGTGACCACCCAAGTGCCTTCTGCACGTTCGGGTGGCTCATTTGCCGTTTTCTCCCTTGTGGCATCATTCGGTCGGGCGCGTTGTGTTGTGCCGTGTGAGGTCACCCGACCGGGCGTGTTCAGGTCGGGTCGTTTCGTTAGAGGGCACTCGTTTCAGTTTTGCTAAGTTGTGACCACCCGGGTGCCTTGTGCACGTTCGGGTGGCCCATTTTTCATCTTTTCCCTTATGGCATCGTTTGGTCGGGCGCCCCGTGTCGCGTCGTGTGAGGTCGCCCAGGGCGCGTTCGGGTCGGGTCGGGTTGTTTCGTTCGAGGGCACCAGCATCATTTTTTCTAACTTGTGACTGCCTGGGTACCTTGTGCACGTTTGGGCGGCCCATTTATAGTTTTCTCCCTTGTGGCATCATTCGTTCGGGCACATCATGTTGCGCCGTGTGAGGTCGCCCGACAGGGCGCGTTCGGATCGGGCCGTTTCATTCGAGGGTGCCCGTATCAGTTTTGCTAAGTTGTGACCACCCAGGTGCCTTGTGCACATTCGGGCGGCCCGTTTGTCGTTTTCTCCCTTGTGGCATCGTTCGGTCGGGCACGTCGTGTTGCGCCGTGTGAGTTCGCCCTACTGGGCGCTTTCGAGTTGGGTCGTTTCGTTCGGGGGCGCCCGTATCAATTTTGCTAAGTTGTGACCGCCTAGGTGCCTTGTGCACGTTCAGGCGGCCTGTTTTTCATTTTCTCCCTTGTGGCATCATTCGACCAGGCGCACCGTGTCGCGCCATGTGAGGTCGCCCGACCAGGCACGTTCGAGTCGTGCCGTTTCATTCGAAGGCGCCCGTATCAGTTTTTCTAAGTTGTGACCACCCGAGTGCCTTTTGCACATTCGGGTGGCTTGTTTGCTATTTTCTCCCTAGTGGCATCGTTCGTTCGGGCACACCGTGTGAGGTCGCCCGACTGGGAGTGTTCTAGTTGGGCCATTTCGTTCAAGGGCGCCCGTATCAGTTTTGCTAAGTTGTGACTGCCCGAGTGCCTTATGCACGTTTGGGCGGCCCATTTTCAATTTTCTCCCTTGTGGCATCGCTCGATCGAGCGCATCGTGTCACACCGTATGAGGGCACCCGACCAAGTGCGTTCAGGTTGCGCTGTTATGTTCGAGGGCGCCCGTATCAGTTTTGCTAATTTGTGACTGCCTGGGTGCCTTGTGCACGTTCGAGCGGCCCGTCTTCTGTTGTAATGTTCCAAAATTTTCATTAACCAAATTGGAACATTAATTTTGCTTTATTTTTAATAAAAAGAATAAAATGGGTAAGGGAGCCCATGAAGTAGCATAATAAACACTCCAAATGTGCAAAGGGGTCACTTAAGTGGCTTATTTATCATCTCCTAGTGTGAAAAGGGGAAAATACAAGAATACTAGGTCTAGTTTGACCAAGTCAAACATCGTTGCATGGAGGGAGTGAGTCACCTAGTGGGACAACACAGTTTAAATAAGAGAGATATTATTGCATGAGATAAACCCTAATGGGTGGGGTCCATGACAATGAAACCTTCTCTTGACATAAAAGGGGAAAGCAGAGCCATTGCTCATTATGTTGAAGATTTCGATTTTGCTCTCTTCAGTTGTTCAACTGAGATAGCTTGTGCTACCTAACACAAGGGAGATTTTTGTTTAGAACTTTCCTCTCCTTCATTGGGAAGATTTGGAGGACCTGATCTTCATTCTCCTCACATCTAGGCTTGAGGCCAAGGTGACCATCTTCAGCTGCAACATTTTCTAGCTTGGCAGAAACGTTGAGTTGCTGGGGTTATAGTGAGGAATTCATCATCACCCATTTCTGAAGCTAGTTTTGCAGAGGAGGAGCTCATTCTTTCTCTGGGATGTCAGTGAGGAATATCTTGAAGCTTTATTTCAGATTTTGGAATTGGGCCATTCATTTCATCTCATCCCTAGTGTTGTCTCTTCCTCATACTGTGTTATTTTCAGAGGGCACTTGCAGGAGGGGTTCACACAGTGGATCGGTGAGTGTAATCTTCAGTGAAGGGAGCAACCTTTCACTTAGAAGATCATTGGAGGAGGTTTCTACATCATTTGCTGCATTTCCATCCTTATCCATTATTTTATTGTATTTTATTTTCTGTTGCTACCCAGCAACTCCCGCATTTTTCCATTTAGTGTATTTTGGCCAATCCCTTGGAGGATTGTGGTAGTATTGCTTTCTGGGGTTGAGATCTTTCTCCCCCACTTTATTTGAGCCTGTCATATCTATATCATTGTAATTATATCATTCTGCAGTCATTTCTTACTATAGACTGCGCAGTCATAGCTTGTAGCTGGGTTGTGTAGCTGTGTAATTTATATTGTTGCATGTACATTGGTCTTGAGGCTGATTTAGCTTAGCTTGAGAGGGATTTCCTCAAGTTATTTCATATCTATTTGCTACTGCACATAATAGAAGGCTATGCACTCTTCTCACTCCATATTTAATGATGTTTCACTGCTACTGCTTGTAGAAGTTCATATATTGTTGTAGCTCTCCATTTGAGCATTCTTTGAGGGACCTAGTTTGGGGAGATCTGTGTAACCCCTCTAGGCTTATTTCTTTGAGCTAATATTCTGGGATAGTCATGTATGAAGAGTAAAAAAGGGGATCCAAGTCCTAGCTCAACTTATTCTTGCATTTACTTCCTTATACAGCGTCCTTGAGGACCAATTTGCAGAAATTCCCGAAAAGGAATATTACAGCCGTTTGCTCCCTTGTGGCATCGTTCGGTGATTCAGCTATCCCTTTCGGGTCAGTTTAGGTTGTGTCTTGTGAGGCCGCCCAAGGAAATGCTTTCGGGCGTGTCGATTTGGGTTTTTTCAGGTCGTGTCATGTGAGGCCACCCAAGGAAACACGTTCGTACAGGTCGGGTCGAGTCGTGTACTGATGGCGCTCAAGGAAACGTGTTTGGGCAGGTCAGGTTGGGTCTAGTTGGGTCTTTTCGTGTGAGGCCGCCCAAGGAAACACATTCGTACGGGTCGGGTCGGGTCGTGTGATGGTGCCTAATTAGCTAGAAATGAGTTCGGGTTATAAGTTCAGGTTGGTTCGTGCCATATTATAAGGGTGCCCAAGGAAACAAGCGGTTCAGGCAGGTTGGGTCGGGTGATCTGTTCAGGTGAGGTCATGCCATGTGATGCCACCCAAGGAAACACGTTCAGGCGTGTCGAGTTGGGTCTGGTCGGGTCATGTCGTGTGAGGCCACCCAAGGAAATGCGTTCGTACGGGTCGAGTCGAGTTGGGTCTGGTGGATTCGTGTCGTGTGAGGCCACCCAAGGAAACACGTTCGTACGGGTCGGGTCGAGTCATGTGATGGCGCTCAAGGAACGCGTTCAGGCAGGTCAGGTTGGGTCCGGTCAGGTCTTGTCGACGTGTGAGGCCACCCAAGGAAACACGTTCGTATGGGTCGGGTCGAGACGTGTACTGATGGCGCTCAAGGAAATGCGCTCGGGTGGGTCGGGTTGGGTCTAGTCGGGTCTTGTCGTGTGAGGCCGCCCAAGGAAACACGTTCGTATGGGTCGGGTCAAGTCGTGCAATGGCGCACTAGGAAACGCATTCGAGCGGGTCGGGTTGGGTATGGTCTGGTCTTGTCATGTGAGGCTACCCAAGGAAACACATTCGTAGTACGGGTTGGGTCGAGTTGTGTGATGGTTCCCAATTAGCTAGAAACGAGTTCAAGTTAGGTCAGGTCGGTTCGTGCCATGTGAGGTCACCCAAGGAAACGTGTTCGGGTGTGTCGAGTTGGGTCTAGTCGGGTTGAGTTGGGTCTGGTCGAGTCGTGTCGTGTGAGGTCGCTGAAGGAAACACGTTCGTATGGGTCCGGTCAAGTCGTGTACTAATGGTGCTCAAGGAAACATGTTCGGGCGGGTTAGGTTGGGTTTGGTCGGGTCTTGTCGTGTGAGGCCGCCCAAGGAAACACATTCGTACGGGTCATGTTATGTCACCCAATGAAATTCGTTCGGGTCGGGTCGGGTCGGGTCGTGTTGTACAGTGAGGGCGCCCAAGGAAACATGTTCGAGAGGGTCGGGTCAGGTTGGGTCATGTGAGAGTGCCCAAGGAACATGTCCGACCGGGTCGGGTTGTGTCGGGCCGTGTCATGAGGGCACCTAGGGAAATTACGCGTTCGGGTGGGTCGAGTTGTGTCATGTGAGGCCGCCCAAGGAAACATGTTCGTACGAGTCTGGTCGAGTCCTGTACTGATGGTGCTCAAGGAAATGCGTTCGAGCGGGTCGAGTTGGGTCTGATCGGGTCTTTTCGTGTGAGGCCGCCCAAGGAAACACATTCGTATGGGTCGGGTCAAGTCGTGTGATGGTGCCCAATTAGCTGGAAACGAGTTCGGGTTAGCTTAGGTCAGTTCATGCTGTATTGTAAGGGCGCCCAAGGAAACACATGAGTCGTTCAGGTCAAATCGTGTGAGGGAGGTCGTATAAAAAATGCTGAGTTGTGACTGCCTATGTACCTTGTGCACATTCATGTGAACCATTTTTCGTTTTCTCCCTCATGCCATCGACGTTTAGGCGGGTTCGGTTAGGTTGGGTTGTGTGATGTCGCCCAAGGAAATGCTTTCAGGTTGGGTCGGGTCGGGTCGTGTTGTACCGTGAGGGTGCCCAAGAAAACATGTTCGAGAGGGTAGGGTCAGGTTGGGTCATGTGAGGGCGCCCAAGGAACATGTCCGACTGGGTCGAGTCATGTCATGAGGGCACCCAGGGAAATTACGCATTCGGGTGGGTCGGGTCGAGTCGTGTGATGCCTCCCAGGGAAACGCGTTCGGGTCGGGTCAGGTCGGGTCGTGCCATATTGTGAGGGCACCCAAGGAAACACGTTCAGGTGGGTTGGGTCCTGTCCGATTTGGTCAAGTCATGTCGTGTCATGAGGCCTCCCAAGGAAACACGTTCAGGCGTGTCGGGTCGAGTTGGGTTGGGTGGTGTGAGGGTGGTCGTATAAAAAATGCTAAATTGTGACTGCCTTAAAATCCAGTGCCTCCTCATAAAATCCTCTCCTCGTATAATCGACCACCATTACATATGTTTACACCACATTTGGTTTAGACATTTAGTAGGTAGCTGGTAGGGTTCCCCTATCTCCCATCTCCATATAGAGTAATTTGGTCACATATTATTTCTTCTATGATACTGGTTCCTCTCTCTTAAGTCCTATCTCTTGTCCTTCTTCTCTCTCCCTTTCTCTCCTTATACCTCCCTCTCTCTTCCCCAATCTCCCTCTCTCTCTCTCTACCCTCCAATCCTCTCACTATATCCCTCCCTCTATCCTTCTTTCTACCCCCCTTCCATCTTTGTGTCACTATCTCCCTCTCTTACGCTTCTCTACCTCTCTCACTCATTTCCCTCTCTCTCTCTCTCCATTCCTTCTCTCCCCTCTCCTTCAGTTTATCTCCATCTCTCCCTTAATGTGTCTCCCCTTGTCTCGCCACCTCTATCAATCTATGTCTTTATTCTTCCTTCTCATATATATATAGAGTTAATATATATCATGACATATTGGGAACTACGATTGGGTTAATTCTGCCTTGTTGGCAAGGTTAAAATGGTTAATCTTTGATAGACAAAATGTAGATCAAATATTTCATCAAAAAGAGGGAACCATACCCTATCTTCCAGGCTATGCCTATCAGTCTCTTGGCCTCTTCTTGCTCTCACATGAATGTAGTCTTGCTTGACTGGTACAGAAGAAGGTTTCGCATTATCAACTATTTTTTTGGGACAAATTTTAGTTGTTTCAACACTGCTACATTCTTCAAGCTTATCCTTTAAACCATCTTAGCCTTTTGTACTCTCTTCAACTTTGTAGTGATTTCCATTCCTCTCAGTCACATATGTTTCCTTGGTCTTTTAAGGGACAAGGTCGACAACATTAGCATGTTTTTACAATAAACAAGGGTATTTCCAGGACACAGTCAGGTGGAGCAAGAGTATAAGAGCCAAATTTCTCATGAATGTGGGACACTCAAACTTAAGATTTTCTAGAGTAGTCATGAGGTGCAGTCTGCTTATTAAGACTTCATCAGATGGCCATTCTCCGGACTTAAATTGTGTGACAACATTATGGTTGAGTTTGAAATTGGATATTGAACATACATTTGGTTTGATTGAAATAAAAATTTTCATAAATAAATTTAAAACAATGGCTAACAAATACTATAAATTAATAAATAAATAATACATGGCAACAAGAAACAATACTTACAAAATTGTTACATTGAGACACAAATAATAAGTAACTATAGAGACCAATGAAACTATCATCTTAACCCCTATTAACCCCTTAAACACTAATTCCCAACCCCTAACCCATTTACCCCCTAAACCTCTAAACCCCTAACCCATTTAACTCCTAAACCATAAACCTCTAAACCCTTAACCCCTAACCCCTAAACTCTTAACCCCTAACCCATTTAACCCCCTAAACCCCTAGTAAACCCCTAACCCATTTAACCCCCTAAACCATAAACCTATAAACCCTTAACCCCTAACCCCTTAAACCCTAAACCATTAAACCCTTAACCGTAACCCCTTAAACCCTAATTCCAAACCCCTAACCCATCTAACCCCCTAAAACCTAACCGCATTAGCCCATAAAATCCTTAACTGCTAAATCCCCTAACCCCCTAAACCCCTAACCCATTTAACCCCCTAAGCCTATAACCCCTTAACCCCCTAAACCCTAAACCTATAACCCCTTAACGGTGGTGTATTCATACTCCTTTTAAATGACCGATAAAGGGTCAAGGAAATTGACCAATATGTTGTCAAGTTTTATCTTATCCATCTCTGGGGTAAGCTTCTTTTCGGCTAACTCCACTGCTTTTGATCTCAGATTTTCCAATTTCTTCCTTCTCTCATATGATACCTAAGCCTTTGCATTTCTCTTCCCTTCTAATTTCGTAATAGTGTCATAGTAATGCCAACCAACTTCCTTGGAAATCCTTCCTAGCAAACAATACATGTGACCTAGCACCTAAATCCCTAACCCCTAACCCCCAATCCCTAAACCCTTAACCAATAAATCATTATGATCTCCCTAACCCCAATCCCTAATCCCTTAACCACTACTAAATCATTACTCCCATAACCCCTAAATGTACCTAGATCCCCTAACCCCTAAGCTCCCAATCCCTAACCCCTTAACCTGCACTAACTCATTATTCTAGTCCTAACCCCTAACCAATAAACCCTAAACCTCTAACCCCTAATCTCCTATTCATCGAACCCATAAGCCCATAAAAACTATGCCATGAAAACCCTCCAAAAAATTCTTAAATTATGGGAATTCCTATTCAATATGCGTGAAGCTAGTCATGGAATGTGACAAGTCATCCAAGATACATCCAAATATTTGATTTTTGCCTTGGGGAATGTGAAATAGCGGGTAAGATACAATCACTGGTGAGAAAATCATTGGTTCAAAACTATGTGGTAAAAATTCCAGTCAAGCTAAGGGATGGTGTGGCCTAGGTTGGATGCAATCCCTAGGTGATTTTGACGACTTAAAAGCCCTTGGTTCATGGCTACTCAAATCACATGTTAGGCATGCAACTCATCTCAAAACTCACATTACCTAAGAAAATAAAAGTAATGGATTAATGCACAACTTATTTATTTCCTGGGCATATGTCTAGGTATGTTGACATAAATTATTTACTTATTCATTAGGAATAACATATAGTGGTTCAATATATGGAACATTAGAACTTTAAATATGAATATTTGTATTTTCAAAAGTTTTCATAGGATTAGAATATGCACTAAAAAATTTGTGTGACATATCATTATGTATATTATTATTATCATTCATACAATACAACCCTCCTAGAGCCAAAATCGTTGACATGGTTGAATGACCATAGGAAATGAGTGGATGTTCTCCTCAATGAAAGTTCCCATTTTATGTATGGAAACATACAAATAACCTACATACTTTAGAAAATAAATTTCTACTTCCTTAACTTTTCATTTTTGTGTGCAATTTAGAATTGATTAGATATAATCTTATAAATAAAATACAATGGAGAAAATTAAAACCCCTTAGCATTCTTCTTCAGAAGGGTGTTTGATTTGAACATTGTTCCTAATCGAGAAACTAGGATATGATTTTTTTTCTTAAAGGTCTAATTTAAAAAGTAGATTGATTTCAGAATTAAGACTATGTGAAACCAAATTTTAGATTTTATACCTATTCAAATTTTTTTTCCCGCTCCGCTTGTTCCACCTATTCAAATTTTCTTAATCAACCTATTCAATTTTTTTTCTCACTCCGCTTGTTCGACCTTTATGCCTTCTTTCCCATGATTCCATTCTTCCCTATGATGCTTAATTTTTTCCAAATTCTTGCAGAACCATGGACACTCTGAAACCCTAAAGCAGCCACAGTCCATTAACGGCTCGAAAGCCATAGTAGCTGGTGGAGATATTTCGAGTTTTGCTAATGTTCAGAAATCTGTGGGAGATATGAAGAGAAATAGATCATGGAAAAATGCTCTCTTCTTCTGGAAGAATCATATTGGTATTTCCCTTGTTTTACCCCATTAAAATTCGCTATTTTTTCTCCTACGCTATCTTAAGTGTCAGTCTGCAAATCTACTATTCTGGGGTAAAAATTATTTCACCCAGTGGAGGCCTGATAAGATAATGTATTTCACTTGCACTTGGGATTACTATCTTCAATGGATTCAAGAGCTACACAAACCAGGATCCTAGACTATACCCCTGACAACAACAAGAATTGGCCCACTAGTTTCCCTAATCCTTTTCCATGCTAAGGGCTCCTCCCATACACTAGAGGAACAACTTGGAGCTTCGATAGGTCCATGTGAAGATATGAAGCCATTATCACCCACAATTTCACCACGTTTCCTTTCATTTTTGTTATACCAAATTTTTCCTTGAGAATTTTCATCAAGAAGTTTCGTGACACCCTCCCGCTACCGTGTTTTATCATTACCCTTGCCGCGTGGGGAGTTATTGTGTCTATCCTCTCTTGTACCCTCCTTATTTCTCACCCCCAGTAGCAATGAAGTGTCATTCTTGATAAAATCTTCTAGGGGGACCAAGTCATAGGGGATTCTAGCTAGAGGTCATCCTGAAGAAAAATCTTGATTATGCTATGATATTCCCCAATTTTCTAACCAATCCGCCACTTTGGCACCCGTCCTCATGGTGTGAGTAACTATCACATATGGAAAGGGGAGTAATGACTACCAGATTATAATTATCTACATCTTTAAGTGCCAACTCTTGACCACCTTAAAAGCGAAAATTCCATTAAGTATCCTTTGAGTAGGGTTTATCACCAACACCAAGTGTCTAGTGAGTTTTATCTTAGGTAACACTATCCTTCTATCTATTTGGAGGACTTTCACAAGAGTTGTGGTATTAGAAGAATTGTTGGTTGTGGTTCCACACGAGCTTGCAAAGTGGCCAACTGGGCAGCCTAGTGAGTCCCATAGGATACCTTCATATCCACCTGGACCTAGGTTTCCTTTAGAAGCTCCCTCAAAATTGAGTTTTAAAAAAATCTCAGGTGGAGGTATGAACATCAATGTCAATATCACCTTCCCTTGGGATATGTATGGAGCTTTGACGCCACCATGTATGGGGCAAGGTACAAGAGTGCAATAATCGGGGCTTCCTACCTATCAACTTTCTATTCCTCTTCGACCAACATTTCATACAAAATAGTCTCTTGGATGTCTGCTTTCGTGGATTTCCAAATCAGCTGGGCTTTATGTCCTTAATCTTTAGAAATGGCTCTATTATGGCCCTTCCATATGTTCCATATAAGGAATGATATAACTAGAACCCATTCTCAATTGATAACTGGATTTTTAAACAATGACATTCTCCATTGTTCTATGGTTTCTATAATATTTTTTCTCAAGTGATCTAGATGGATGAAAGTGATTTTTACCAATACCCACTGGGTATCAACAACTAGGGAAGTTTTCAAAATATTCTCCATGTTTTCCTTTTGTTTTTGACATACAAGGCATATCGAAAGGCCAATATATCCCTCTCTGAGCACCTAATCCCATGTTAAAAGGAATCTCCTTCCCACTAGCGAAATAAAATTAAACACCTTTGGCCATAAGTTTTAGGGATGTATCTTTATCCAGAATGGGTCACTAGGGAGATTCACATGATCTAATATGATTGAGTAGGATTCTTTTATTGAGAACATACCCTACATATTATAGCCCCGCTAAATCATATCTAGCCACTGCAATATAGGGATGTGAGATTCCTTTAATGTACTTGTGAAGGGTGCCCAGTTTTGAATGGTCTCTGATTGTTTCCAATTAATTTTCATTTTCCATATTCTCCATTCAGCGTGAGGGATCATATCATTCCAATAGTCTGCTACCTTTCTGGCTCTTTGAGATCCAAATCAGGCTCTAAACATGTCTAGCTGAGGGTTCCTTTTCAGTTTGGGTGACTACTACCACGAGTCTTCCCAAAATGATGTTGAGGCCCCACCATGAATTTCCCAAAAGAAGTGGTCATTTACAATGTGGTTGTTTTGACAGTTTAGGTTCCATAAAGCATAGTCAGGGGAGATTTTTCATATCTGGTCATCTCTACTAAATTGTGGCCTCGACCATACTTTTTACCCCATATTTGAAGATAGGTTAAGTGTTGTCTTGAAAAATGGGGCCTCTTTGCAGTTTGACTTTGCAGACTGACTTTTTAAGACGTCAGAATATTATGAATGGAAATGTGATAACTGCAATTGTCATCAAAGTTTAGCTAGATATCTAGGGGTGATTGTCAAATTCCAAGCCTGCCTTCTGATATGAATTTTAAATTGGCATGGGCTATCAAGTCAATTCATCTTGTAGCCATCCATTTTTTATCTTCATAATGTGAGCCTTTTTGGACCTTCTTGTCTTGTGCATTTAAAATGTCTTATTGCATCCCAATTCCTGAGTTCTAATCACATTTCAAAATGGTGTTTCAACCTTTCCATCTTTCAATGTATCATATGTGGGCTTATTTGTTAGTGAAAATAAGTTATATTTTTATTGACTAAAGATATGTCATAGTTGAGAACCCCTACTTTGTCTCCTTTGAGTAACCAGAAAATCATGATTATGCACTGCCAAAGAGGCATACTGTTGTCAAATGCCATCCTTGAGAAGGAAAAATGAACATATAATAAATTTGAATACATCATATTTGAAGGAATATTTATCTATATCTATATATCTGTAAATAATATAAATTACATTGGGAAACAATTGTTAGGAACATAGATGAAATAATTTGTAATCAGCAATTAATCAATGAGGGACTTGAAAAGATTCAATCTGCAATAATCAGGAAATAATAGGGAAAAGTCGGCCAATCTTGGCACGCCAGTAATGTTAAACTAAATAATTAAGATTATTTCGAAATAATAATTTTTTTAATTGCATTGGGATTGATTTGATTAATTTGAGATTATTTCATATATGGTTTGTAACATTTAAACCAATTGCTTGTGACTATCCCCATGGAAACTCATAATTTCTACATTGATCAAGATGGTCTCAATATATAACAATATTTTACATGGTTTTGAATGCAGATATATTTGGGAAAGTTTCAAATGAGTGGGAGAATGTTGACATTGGTGTTTTTTTATGTGGTCTTGAAAGTCTAGAGATAAGTGTAGCAAAGGAATGCAGGTCATACAACTTAAAAAACTTGAGAAATAGAGTTGTGTTTCATTTCAACAGTCATAGCTTTGATCTGTAATGAACTAATTATAGAGATATCACTATGACATAATGGCTCATTGTATTATGTTTACATAGGTTTCATATGCAAGTCTATAGCTTCCTTGCTATTAGTTTTGCCTATTTCATGAATTGACATGATTATGTAAGGCTCACTAAGGCCAAAATTGCCTCACGGGACCTATACAAGTTAAAATATATATGTAATTATTGATATGTAAATTAATATATTTTCATATGAATTTTATAACTTTCCCAAAGGTTATTTGACATTTTGCAATAAATTACACACACAATGTCCCTAATGATTTATTAATCTATTTCTGTAATATTAATTTGTTTTTATTATAATCTATTAGGAGTTTAATCTTTAGGAAAGCCCAGCGGAAGCAAAAATGTATGTGGCATTGTCTCCAAATGGTATCCTTTTTCAAAGGTGAAGTATTCAACATGATATTCTGATAGGTGGACAGTGACAAGGTGTATCTTGGGCTTATTTCTTGTTATCTAAAAACTTGTATGCATCTATGTTATAAAAAAATATTTTCTTTTGTGCATGTTTCACTACAGAAGAATGATGAGGATGGATCTTTTAGGGACTTCAATAAGAATGGAAAAAGGAAACTAGTATTCTTGACTTCCAAATAATATCAGGCTCTCCCCTGCAAATCTTGTTTGACCAAGAGTGACCTTTCCGTGGGTCTTTGCCTCTCCTTTCCAAAGGCAGAAATAACGAAGCATATTTTTTAGGACTGACATTTTCAGGGTCTTGCTGGGCAGAGGTGCAATCTCAATTGGAAAACATTCTTCATGGGAATTTTCATTGGAGTGCATTCTTGTTGGGAGATTCCTGATGTGTGATTTGGGATTTGCTAATTGGTATTTTGCACTATTTGTGAGTTTCTGCATCGTGTGTTCTCTAGGGACTCCACTGCAAATGTGTTAAAAAATGAGGTCAGTTCTTTGGTTGCTTTTTGTTGACGAGGTACATATGGAAATTTTGTAAAAATGGTCATTGTTGATTGAGGATGCCAAATTGTTAGATCATGCATCTTATTCTGATTTTATTTTCCTTAAGGAAAAGGATATAAATTTCATTGTGTATGCCCTTCCATTTTCATTTTTCTTTTTGCTGGTGAGTAAATAATTCTGTATATATAAGAAATATTTTTGAAAAAGTAGGGATCCAGATAGAAATTTCCACTCCAAGGACAATCCTTTGGGCACACTCAGTGTCTTGATTTTTCTTTTTATATTTTCTGTCAGAGGCTAGTTGCTCCAATATGACAGTAATTTGAAGTCTTTTCATAATACTTTGTTACACATGACTTTCATTTTCTTCTTGCAAAATTTCTAGAAATGAATGCATATCTTGTGGAATGTTGTAAACAAATTTAGTTCTATTACCATGCTCAATAGAATTTAATGTTTTTCATTATTTTTCCATGCAAAAGTTGATTATATGCATCTGGTTTTTGTTATGTAGATGTATGAAGTATTATAAACATGTAATAGGAACCTTCTTTTTCACTGGTCCTGATACCGCCATTTCCATTTTTATAGCCGGTGCATAAAGAATCATTGTGCAAAGGTTGATTATATGGAGGTGGCTTTTATGTTGATGTGTTCTAGATATGTAATAGGAACCTACTATTTCACTTTTCCTGATAATGCCATTTCCTTTTTTACATTTATCTTTAAAAAAAAAAAAAAAGGAGGTAGTGTGAAGAGCTATCATCTGCATAAAGTGCGTACTTCTTCCAAAATGAATGAGAATTATCTAAGACTTGCAAGAATAAATATGTTAGATGGAACTTACAATTTTGCTCTAAATGCAAAAATGACTCAAGGCATAGGATATACATTCAAACTAGTACATTTGGTGGAATTTTTTTTTTTAAATTTTTATCCAAGCGTCAGAAGACCGACGCCTTACACGTCGGAAGAATGATGTTTCTTTTTTAAATATTTTTACTTTTGCATCGGACAAGCGACGTTACATAAGCGTCGGAAGAGCGACGTTTCTTTTTTTAAAATATTTTTACTTTTTTCGTCAGAAAAGCGACGTTACATAAGCGTTGGAAGAGCGACGTTCTAAATGTCAGACGAAATATCGTCGGAATTGCGACAGTTGAAAAACGTCAGAATAGCGATGTTCTAAACGTCAGACAACATATCGTCAGAATTGCGACAGTTGAAAAACGTCAAAAGAGCAACGGTTTCGAAAACGTCGAAAGAGTGGCGGCTTGTAAAACGTCGAAAGAGCGACGGTTTGGGAAACGTCGGAAGAGCGACGGTTTGGAAATGTCAGAAGAGCGACGGTTTGGAAAATGTCGGAAGAGCAACAGTTGTTTAGAAACGTCGAAAATAGTGTCGCTCTTCCGAAACTTTATTGAAGTGTTAGAATTGCGATGTAATGGCTAACCATGTTTTTCCTAACCTCAAACTGTTGCTCTTGCGACGCCTATTTTTCGGAATAGCGACGAAGTGGATATTGGAAATTGGGCTAAATATACTAGTGTATGTTAAACCAGCTTGTGAAAAAATGATTCTAGGTACAGGATTTTGTTGTAAATTGGCCAAAGGATTTGGAGTCTGTGGGCCCAATAATTGAGGGTATTGAGTTGAAGGACCCACCTGAAACGGTTGTTATACAACATTTTGATTCTGTAACAGGGGTAAAGATTTATTAACAAGTCGAAGTGATGTGGGTGTAACAGGTTGAACCGGTTGATACGAGGGTACAATCATTTTTGGTTGGATAGGCAGAGTCGGTTGCCATTGACAAACATTCATTTCGACATTAGGTTTACCAAAAAATGATGAAGTACTATCAAAGTGGGTGACAAAAGGTTACCCCCCCAGCATGAGGAGGATAATAAGATGGAAAATATTGTTTTCCAAATGTATGGAGTCCAGTTGATATGGTACTAGATGGAATAAATCCAGAAGGACCAGCTTGATATTTCCCTGATGATGTGTGTAAAGAATCAAGCTGTTCAGTACTCACTATAGGTTTACCAGTTAGAATACCATATGATGACATTGGTGAAGTCCATGGGTTTGAAGGTGCACCAGAAAAAATTCCAGATAAAGATTTATAACCTGATGGGACCAAAGGGCCACCATGAAAATATGATTTTGGTGAAGTTGTGAACATAGACGGTGTAGTGAGAGCAAGTGCTGATGCAATTGGAACAGATGGTCCAACTGAAGATGTTGATTCAGGCATGGTTACTTAACCAAATGTATACCCTTGTGAATCGACGGGAATTTGAATAGGAATAGGATCAACAAAAGCAAAGGATGGTGATTGAGAAAAATACTCATACAAGTAAAGATCCTCCCCAAAATGGGCTGGAGTTAAAGGTGTCTCGCCTTGTGGGATTTCTTCAATCGAAATTAAACCAGGTGGAAGTATTTCACCGTCAGACCCAAAGTATATTTCAGGAGGTTAACTGTGTGAAATGGGAGATTCAAAGGCTACAAAAGAATGTGGGATGACCGATACAGGAACAATTTTTGGTCGTTCGACTTCAGGATGCATATGTTCTGGCAAAAAAGAGACAGGATCTGGATCAACTTCCAATTGAACAACGGCGGGTTCAGGAGGTATGGTTTCACTGATTGGATGGATTGTGACCATGAGTAGCTATGAGGACTCTGTCTTGACAACATTAGATGAACCAGGATGTGTAGAAACAACTTGTGCTGACTCTGGTATATGGGAATATGATGCTTCACCAGAGGTACTGATAGTATTGGTTTCGGTAGAACGGTGTTGCCTTTGCCGACCAGAAATGACTTCTGGTGGTAAAGGTGGTTTCAATGCTAATCAACATGAACAATGGGGAAAAGGTTTTTTTTCTTCCATGATAACTGATTTATTTTAACAAAAAACAAATAAAAAAAATAAAAGGGTAATGCTAGGTAAAAATTTTACCAAGAAACTGTGAACTGCAGAATACCTCCTGGAAAACCAAGAAGTATGGGCAGGTAATCTCCCTGAATGTTGTGTTTGGTGTATCACAATTTACAAGGCAGTAGACTGGGTTCACTATGGATGGATAGAAACCTAAATTTTTCCTCCCAAATATACCCGAAGGTACGTGTAGGCCCAATTCCGTATTAGTGTTGTCTAATGCGAAACCGCACAGTGAGAGCACCCCTTTATACTTGTTGTATTGCAACACCGCCAGATATACCTAAAAGTACATGGAAGAGATATGATATACTTACATACATGGAGTGAGGTATCACACTCAGAATGTATCGCAGACAATTAACGATAGTTGCTATGTTTTATGACGCTGGAACACGTCTTTAGCCTAGACCTTCTAAATGTTATCGTTATGGTTCCAATGCTTTGTTAGGTAGATTGATGTAATTTTTAAGTTGGTCTTATTTATCAATTTTCCTTCCAAGTTTTACCGCGATGATGTAATGGAAATTCCTAAAATGAAAACTAAAATGATAAGCAAACTTTTCAATTTTAGCTTTTTCAATGAAAATCTTAGCTACTAGAGGGGAAAAGAAATCAATTTGAGAGCAAACAACAAAGAGCACAAACTAATATGCAGCTTTCCTAATTGTTCCTATGCAAAACACACAATCCACTATATGAAAATGCAGGTTTTTCTTTTCAGTCATTTTAATGTGAATGCAAAAATGAAAATATGTGCATCAAATCAATAAAAACAAATGCCTTTTACTTTGAGAAATGAGGAATTGAACAACAATTTCTCTTTTGAGAAAAATGAAGAATTTAACTACAATTTCTCCTATAGGAAACGAAGAATTCAACAAAAATTTCCTTTTCAAAAGCAAATGGATATAATGTAGTAATGAAAATAATTTGAAATTAATTTGTCAATGACAAAGAAAAACACTTTAAATAAAAATTGAACAAACTTTTCTTTCAAAGGAGGAAGAGGTAGGTAAAGTTACAGGTCTCTATGAGGCATCAGGAACTTTGAAAACACAGCAAACAAAAATTGAAAGCAAATGCAATGACAAATTCAATATGAATTTGGTTGGCTCTAGGGGGCAACGTAGTCTCTAAGGGGAGACAGTGTGTTGCAAAGCACCCCTGAGTGGGAGACAGTGCTCTACAGAGCACTATGTCTTGTTCAACAGTGCGTTGGGCACAACAAAGAACAAAAAATCAAGTTATTTAACACACTTCTAATGAAAATTTTGATTTCAAAAAGCCTAATATTTAAGAGTAAATGCTATTGGTTGAATAAACAAAGGAAAACACACCAAGCATGAAGGGTAAACTACCTAGTGATTTCGCCAATTTGTTATGCGAAATTATGGATTACACATAAAACATTCTTCCCTAAATGTGGCGCTCATTTAGAAAAACAAGTTAAAGACTTTGCAACTACTTTTCCTAACAGTAAATAGACACACATAATAGATCAAGAAACTTACTTGGAGTCCAAAAGCTTCCAAGTCTCCTTCTATCGCTCTTGATGTAGCTTCAAATCCAACCTAGATCGCCAAAATATCTCCTGCAAGAATGAACACTAAACAGCAAAGAGATAGAAATATACAGATGCCTATTCAAGTTATTCAATTAAATCAATGAAACATGAACCATATACATCATATAAGAATTCATAATATGAAATACAGAAGCTTATACAGATACATATGTGGGAAAGTAAGCAGCAATCTTTATTAATGGATAGAAGGGGAGGTTACAACCAGCGATTGATTTGATGTCACCATCTCCAGCGTCATCCCAGTCTCATCGCAATGAACATCTCTCCAGCAGCATATCACTCAAATCAAATCCTCAATTGAAATTCCACCAACATTTCTCTACTCAATTTCTTCCTTCTCAAGCACTAGGATCTGTGCTCAATTTATAGATGAGCTGAAGGTAGTTTCACAATAAATGACTTTATAATAATAGGAAAGACATGTTCCCAAGCTCAGAGGTGTCAAATGGACACATGGATTCGAAGTTTGACACATATGCACTCTTATAGAAGGCATTGGCCATGTGAAGATTCCGGAACAATGAGAATTTCGCTCCCAATTGACCAATGCACCCTTAAGTGTCGAGAAGTGCTTTGCAGAGCACCCTTGAATGGAAGTAACTACATATGCAATGCACTTAGCCCCTTGAGAGATTGCATTAGTGATATCATAGGTGCTATAAAATGTACTTCAAATCTTGGAAACCTTGCAATGGAAGTCATGGATGATTTGTTCTTTTTCTTTGTCTTAGGGCATGTAGCAACTAAAATGATAGGGGATGATAGACCCTATTCATTGGTTCTAGGGATGATGTCCAGTTAACCAGGTCATTGGGAATGGTGCCCAAATTGACCTATAACACTGAAGAATCTAACATAAGGTACTTACACTACTAATCCCTTTGATCTTCGCCTTAGATATTTCATTTGTATATTTTTATATTTATTTGTAGGTTTAACACATTTTTGTAAAAGACGTTTCTTTTTTTATAAGTTTTTAGGTATCCCTCGAAGCCTTGGAGGGAGCCCACAACAACTCCCAAAGATAAGTATCTCATTCCATTTCAGTTTTGGTTTCATATACTTATTTAAATTTTTTATTATGTTAAATACTAATCACCTCTCTACCTATGTTTCCTTGTCTAGAAAATTACTTGTTAAATTCTCAAGGAGTATGAAAGAAGGAATCACAAGACGAAGCATTAGAGTTAAAAAGGTTTGTCAAGAAGCAAAGGTATGTCTTATATCATAAAGATTTGTTAGTGTCTTTGGAAAATCCACTATAAATTAATAACAATTGTTCTGTCAAGCTCTCTTGAATCTTAAATACTCTTTTTTGGGAAGATTCATCATCTGATAAATCTATCAACATCCTATCTTTTATTGTTTGTATAAAAGAACCCTAGAAAGGTTCTCTGGAAAACGCTAACTTAAGGATATGTTATTAATGTGTGAAACCTTAACACTACTTAAGGTTATTGATGAGGAAATTGCTATTATGTTTCATTTTTGGGATCTTGGTGTGATCATGAAAAATATAACTTGTTAGGGTTGAAATGGTGTTGTCTGAAATCCCGAACCTTTGAAGTTTTGGTAAATAAGGGTTTGTTGCGGTATGAACTGAAATCCTAAATTCTTAGGGTTTGTGTAGAAATTATAAAATATGCATGTATATTACCGGACTCCCCTGATCTAAAAATTAAATCCACTGTTAAATACATAATCCTTCTACTCAATTATTGCGGAAATTAAATCGCCATTTGCAAAACATATGAAGAAAAATCAATCACACATAACAAGATGTTTTTACCAAGAAAGCTTAAAGCTAAAAACCCCAACTATCATATATTATGTATATCATAGAATCATGAAACAACCTCATACAAAGCTCAGCTTATAGCGCTCTCAGTACAATATGAAATCATCTCACACTATCATACAAAAATTGGTTCACACATGCACCAATTTACTACCTCCTGACAGCCTGCCTCCACTGCATAATCCCTACGGAAGAAGATCCCTGAATGAATTTGATATTTCCTTGATTTTACTGTGTAATCCTCATTGGCAACTCCAATGTCTATTTAGATGCATTGAATGCATCACTATAGTCACAAATGATAGTCAAACACACCCTTTCACATATCTCTTGACTGGGTCTCCACTGGATCTGACATGTAAGTAGTTAACTGTTGTATTTCTTCAGTTGCAAGTAAGACACTACTTGTGAATTAATTAAATAATTAATTCACTCATCTTTCACTAGTGTATATTTAGTTACAACTAGCACAAATGAGTTTAACTCACTTAACTTAGTTAAACTAAACAACAACTCCCATAACTATTCTTCCAACTCTGTTACAATTGTGTCACACTCAGTTACAACAAAGTCCATCATGCATGAGTCACCAACCAACCTTGAAACTTGTAATTCCTTCAGCTAACTGGTTTTCCACATTAGTAAACTGAAATCAAGTGCTCCAAGAGAATAAGTTATTATTTATTGCCCGATTATCATTAAGGGCTAATAATAATCGACATGCATTCAATTTTTAGATATGTGATCTATAGATATACTTCGCCCATGTTCTAAAAATAGCAAATCATCTAAAGATAGAATTTTCTCAACCATCTAGAATCAGCATCCTGCTAATTTTAGAATATGCTCACCATTCTAAAAATAGACATAGACCTAAAAATAGTCTGCGGGCCCCACCTAGTGAAGGTGCTTAATTTTCACTAGGATCATCATCTTTTTGAATCTCAACACTCCATCTCAACAAGAAAGGGATTATCCTTCACCCCGATCTTGTCCCTATGGTATTAAAATTTTCTCCTAGTGAGCACCTTCGTCATAATATCTGCATCCTGATCTTCCATAGGAATGTACTGAAGCAACATGATCTTCCGCTGCACACAATCTCTGATATGATGATACCATATATCTATATGCTTATATCTATCATGAAACACAGGATTAATCAATATTTTAATGCAACTCTGATTATCACATGAATTACTGTAGGATCTAAATGAGAACCGAATAAACCGACCAGAATCTTCCTCATCCAGATAGCCTCACATGCAGCTTGACTTACTGCCATGTATTCCACTTCCACTGAACTGAGTGCCACAGATCTATGTTTCTTGTTGTACCAAGAAAAAATTGTAGACCCAGTACTGAAAACCCCTCCTGATGTGCTCTTTTTGTCCTTTGGGCTACCTACCCAATCTGCATCTGTGAAGCCATGCAACTTCACCTCATCCGTTTTTCTAGACCATAAGCCATACTCAGATGAGCCCCTGAGATATCTCAATACATGCTTTCCCGCCTTCCAAAAGAGCTTGGTAGACTTAAATATTTCTTGACTAAGTTGGTTCACCGCATATTATATGTCTAGTCATGTATTAACTAAATACATGAGCGAACCCACCAACTGTCGATAGACAGTAGCATCCACTACCTCTACCGATGTAGCATCCTCTTTCCTCCAGTTTCCTGGAAGAGGAGTATCCATGGGTTTGCAGCCCTCCATTTGAAACTTACCGAGTAACTACCTTGCATACTTTCCTTGAGACACAAACAGTTCACCTTCTCGCTGCCATATTTCCAATCCAAGGAAATAATGAACGAGGTCCGTATCCTTCATCTCCAACTCCTTTTCAAGGTCCTCCTTGCATGAGTGTATCAGCTACTTCACTAGTCACTATTAAATCATCAACATAAATAAAAATGATTAAAATCTTACCCTCCACCATAATCTAGTATAGGTTTTCATCTGCCTCACTCTTGGTGAAGCCAAGTCCAGTGAAATAGTTGTCAATCCGAGTGTACCAAGCACGGGGTGCTTTCTTTAGTTCATACAGTGCTCTTTTGAGTTTGCACACATGCGACTCACTACTGAAGATCTAGAATCATTCAGGCTGATCAATGTACCCTTCTTCCTCAATGATCCCATTAAGGAACACAGTCTTCACATTCATTTGATGAATGTTCCAACCCATCTGTGCTGAGAGAGCAAGGATGGTCCTGATGGAATAAATTATGCGACAGGTGCAAAGGTTTCTTCATAATCAATCCCCTTGATCTGTGAGAAGCCCTGGGCAACAAATATTGCCTTATACTTCTCAACACTCCCATCAGCATCTTTCTTTACCTTGTAGATCCATCTTGAACCTACCACTGATTTATCAACCGGCCTTGGAACAATTTCCCAAGAACTGTTTCTGACAATGGAGTCATACTCCTCCACCATTTCATCTACCTATGTGGGCTCCTACACTGCTTCCTAAAAAGAAGATGGCTTTGTCACAATACATTTTCTCATGAGAGACATGTATCCAGTATATCAGTTAGGAGACTGTTTTTTTCTGCGTTGTGAAGTAGGGATTCCTACATTCTATGCCACATCAAGCTTTAGCCTCTTAGCTTCTATGGTACGCCTTCTGCCAGTTCTAATTTTTGGCTCTGCGTGAGTGGACTCCTCCACTCCATGATCCTCCTTCTGTGGATGATCCACATCTTGAGGCTCATTTTGGGAACAAGTATTTCATCCTCTGCATGTAAGTGTATCTCCCTCTCAAGCGACAATTTCATGGCTTTCTCCTCATTGAATTTTATATCTCATCACACCACAGTCATTCGACTGTTTGGAAAATACACGCGATAATTATGGGGTGTTTCTGTGTACCCCACAAATATCCCAACTTCTGTAGTCAGCTCCAGCTTCTTCTTGGCATTCTTGGTCACATGAATATAAACAGATGAGCCAAAAATATTAAAGTGAGAAACATTCAGTTTCTTACCAGTAAAAGCTTCTTCAGGTGTACTCATGCCAAGTACTCTATGACGACAATGTTTTTTCACATAAACTGTAGTGTTGCATGCTTCTGCCCATAAGTGCATTGGTAGGCCCTGATCATGCAGCATAGCTCGTGCAGCACCAACGATCTTTCTGTTCTTCCTCTACGCGACCCCATTCTGTTGAGAGTTATGAGGCACTATGAGTTCTCTTCGAATTCCTTCTTTGCTACATAAGTCTTTGAATTCGTTTGAGATATATTCACCACCATTATCGCTTCGTAGATCCTTCACTTGCTTCCCTGAATCTTTCTCCACCAATGCTTTAAGCTCGCAGAACTTTGAGAATGTTTGATCTTTCTTCTGCATGAAGAAGATCCAACATCTACGAGAATATTCATCAACAAAAATAACATAATACATGTGTTTTGATTTTGAAACAACTGAGAATCGTCCACACACGTCTGTGTGTACTCTCTCCGGGATCCCCGAAGCACGGTTCTCCTTTTCATGAAAGGTGGTCTTCACAAACTTACCAATAGTACATCACTTGCACTACTCTATTTGCGCAAGTGTACCCTTGAGAAGTCCAGTAGAAATATATTGCAAAATCTTCAGGGTGCCATGGTGAAGATGGCCCAATCTCCTGTGGCATAATTCACCCTCATCTTGGGTCACCACTTCTTCTTCTTTTCCCACCATTGTAGCACAGCCATCTATCTCCAGCTTGTATATATTCTTAACTCAAATCCCTATCCTCTTGGTTTGACCCATTGTTTTATGTCACAAGAAGGCTTTTCAATCGTTGAAAACAACGTTATAACCTCTATCCTTCAACATCATGACTGAGACCAAGTTCTTCTTTAGAGCTATAACATGCATAACATCTTTCAACAGAAATGGTTTTCCTAACTCCCTCTCAAAGGTAATAGTACCAATTCTAGTCGCATTGTGTCATCCATCGTCGCCCATCTCTATATGCATTACAATATCTTTCTCCTCCAAGTCACTGAAAAGATCCTTATCTCCCGTCATGTGGAAGGAAGCACCACTATCAAGATACCACACCGATCCCATTGTGCTTGAAACCAAGCATGCGATCAAAGAAAAATCAAGTTCAAATTTTGAGGCAAGAGCCTCACCAACTGCAGCTCCAGCAGCCTTCTTTTTCTTCTTTTTCTATGGGCATTTAGTGGGGAGATGCCCATGTTCGTGACAGTGAAAACACTTCACCTTGGACAAATCCACCCTCTTACCTTTAGCCTCAAATTTTGAATGGAATTTCTTCCCTTTCTCTTTCCTCTCTTTGGCATCTAAAGCACAATCCTCTTCAACATCATGCTTTGATGAAGAGCCATCCCTAGTATTCCACCTTATCTCCTCCTGCACTAGATCTGACCAAAGTTGCTCCCAATCCAGCAGTTTCTCCTGCCCATTGACAGAGTCTTGATAACTGTGCCAACACATTGCAAGTCCAAGGAGAGCCAAGCTCACCAAGTCATCATCCGCAACTATAATTCCCACACTCCCCATCTCATCCCTACATTGGACAAACTTTGTGAGATACTTTCGAATATTGTTTCCCTTCTCCATTTTGATTTTTCTGAGTTTATCTTTCATCGCCAACTTCCTATGGTCGTTGTTTCTTTGGAAAAGATCTATCAAAGCATTCCACATTATAAATGGAGTGGATTTCCCGTGAAAGCTTGACACAATATGGTCTTTCACACCTTCCAACAGAATTATTCTCGTCTTCACTACTTTCTTTTGCCAGACGTCAAGTAATACAGCATCCATCGAAGTGGGCTTAGGAACATTGCTATCGATGAACTCCTTCAAGCCATTATCTTCAAGCACCACCTCCATCCTTTCCTTCCAGGCTATGTAGTTTGAGCTGCCCTTGAGTGCATACTCCAACCACAACCCATTGAAAGCCATTTCAATGTTTACTCAACTGTCGCACCAAGAAATTCTTGTAGCAAATTCGAATTGTTCAACCAACACAACTCAGCACTGCTTCAATATTGAAATCTTCAATGATTAACACTACTCTAATACCATGTAGAAATTATACAATTTTCATGTATATTTCCAGACTCCCCTGATCTAAAAATTAAATCCACTGTTAAATACAGAATCCTTCTACTCAATTCTTGCGGAAATTAAATCGCCAATTGCAAAAAATATGAAGAAAAATCAATCGCACATAACAAGATATTTTTACTGGGAAACATTAAAGCTAAAAACCCCAACTATCATATATTATGTATATCATGGAATCATGAAACAATCTCATACAAATCTCAGCTCATAGAGCTCTCAGTACAATATACAATCGTCTCACACTGTCATACAAAAATTGGTTCACAGATGCACCAATTTACTGCCTCCTGACATCTTGTGTCCACTACGCAATCCCTGATGAAGAATATCCCTGAATGAAGAAGATCTTGCCTTGATTTGACTGTGCAATCCTCATTGGAAACTTCAATGTGTGTGTAGATGCATTGAATGCATCACTATAGTCACAACTAATAGTCAAGCACACCCTTTCACCTATCTCTCCACTGGGTCTCCATTGGATCTGACCAACAAGTTGTTAACTATTGTATTTCTTCAGTTGCAAGTAAGACACTACTTATGAATTCATTAAATAATTAATTCACTCATCTTTCACTAGTGTATCTTTAGTTACAACTAGCACAACTGAGTTTAACTCACTTAACTGAGTTAAACTAAATAACAACTCCTATAACTCCTCTTCTAACTCTATTACAACTGTGTCACACTCAGTTACAACAAATTCTATCATGCATGAGTCACCAACCAACCTTGCAACTCGTAATTCCTTCAGATAACTGGTTTTCCACATCAGTTAATTGAAATCAAGTGCTCCAAGAGAATAAGCTATTATTTATTGTCTGATTATCATTAAGGGATAATAATAATCAACATGCATTCTATTTTTAGATATTTGATCTATAAATAGACTTCGCCCATGTTCTAAAAATAGAAACTCATCTAAAGATATAATTTTCTCAACCATCTAGAATCAGCATCTTGCTAATTTTAGAATATGCTCACCATTCTAAAAATAGACATACACCTAAAAATAGCCTGCGAGCCCCACCTAGTGAAGGTGCTTAATTTTAATCATCATCTTGTTGAATATTAACAGTTTGGTTGGGTCTATAAGCAATACTCTTGTCTTTATAATAAGTACCTAGGGATGAAACCCTAGGTATGTGTTCATTCTATTGAAGCCATTTCTTGTTGGTATATGTCTAATGTGTTAATATCACCTGACATATCTTAAGATTTTGTTTGATAATGCATTCCTAGATCTATGTGTTGCCCTAACTATTTATGGTCATAACTCCTAGGGTTTGGAAACAAGCCCTATTCAAAGTTTTAAATTCTAGGATGTTCTCATTTTAGAAATATAGGGTTTTTCAACTAATCCCTAGTAGTTGGAATTATTTAGTATGTATAACCATCTAGAATCTATGAGTGATTTCTGAGAATTTGCAGATGAAAAATATAGGGTTTACATTGAAACCTAGTAGAATATTTTAATGTTGATCAAGTTGTGATTGTTTTGGTTATTAAATATCATGTGTGAAATCTAGGGTTTACATAAAATCCTAGCGGGAAGTCTAACATGTGAATTCTTAAAGTTATTAGATACTTCTTTTTTCTTTTAACTTATTTCTAGGGATCACTATTTGATAGAACTTGTCTTATGACATCTTGATTAAGTTGCTAATGTGATTAAGGGTGTCTAACAAAACCTAGGTTAGAAGTTGAAGTATTGAAATATAGTCTCTTTCTGATTATGGCGAATGCTTCCACTATTATAATATTTCATTATGACAAAATTCATGCTTCTATAGATTTGGTTGTAATTTCTATCTAAGTTGTGCAGGTACATCATATTCAATATGGTGAAGATGTTTGTAAGATAATTTGATATGACAAACACAATGATAAGGATGGAAGCCATGAAATATTCTCCAACACCGAAGGAAGAAGTTAATCTCCCTAAATTAAGAGGGAGTCTAGATAGAAGAAATATCCTTGATTAAGAGGGAGGGGATGACATAGTTTTTATTGGAGAATACATTTTGAAGGATATGTTGCTACATGTGAAGTAGGGAAGGAAAAATGCATGATTAAGGAATCTAGATTCAATTGGTAGTCCAACTAAGATAATTTGAAGAGCAACATTGAGACCCCAAAGGTTTGTTTTCATGTATATTTTAAAGTGTATTACTGATTGGGTTTGTGTTTGTACAGGTAGATCTCTCGAATTTTTTATAATCATGTTGGTTCTGATCAGTTTGATCGGGAGAGATTTGTTATTGAGGTTTTTTGACTGAAGCATTGCCTGGGAGGACATTGGGTAAGAAACTTGTTTTGATGTCTGGTAGGGAGGATGGCATCGAGTGGATGCGCACCTAGATCCCTGGGTTGGTGGTTAGTAAGTAAGCTTGATGGTACCTGTAAGTTAGTAAGTAAGTCTGATGGTACTTATGTGTCCTATTTTTCATATTTTCTAATATGCCCAATTGTTTTGTTAAATATTACATTCAGATACAGAATTAACACAATTCTGCGGCTATTTCACAGATCCGCAACTACCTCCATTGATAACAGGGTTCTGGTGCGCCAACTCAGCAAAGGAATATATGGGTAGTTAGAGGATGATTCCTTCATGGATATCCTCCTGATTATTCGAGCCAATTCATCAAGGAAATCACACAGTAATGTTGTCAATGGTGGCAGTCAACACGTAGTAGTGCCCAGAAACAGAGTCTGAGAATGTCACGATTTGTCAATTTGCTT
Source organism: Pinus albicaulis (assembly GCA_034641835.2). NCBI lineage: Eukaryota > Viridiplantae > Streptophyta > Pinopsida > Pinales > Pinaceae > Pinus > Pinus albicaulis. The sequence goes on from CM076584.1 coordinate 477,698,414, forward strand.
TCCCAATAGAAAATAGACAGGATAGAAATAGTTTTTTAATTTTTAATTTGAACAAGGATTCTAAAAGAGACCTGTAGGCATATAGCTCGCGTACTTTTTAAACGCACTCTATAAAACTATGGAATATTTGTGTATTCTAGGCGCACCATATTTATATTTTTCTGAGTAATGTGTTTAGACTTTTCTCTTAAATAGAAGATCCTTTTCGTGCATTGATGAGTTTTTAGTTTTAAGGAAACCTACTGCATTGCATAGGGTCCCTGCATTCATATCAGGTCATTTACTTTTAGTCTTTAGAATTCATTTCAATCGCATTGTCATTTCATAGTTAGAATCTGGTTAATGCTCTATTTTGTATTTCATTTCCAAGCTAAGTTTTAATAGTTCAATACTATGTGTTTACTTGTTTTGTAGATTCTTTCTTTAAATTCATTGTTTCCATATAGCTAAGTTCATTTATTTTATTTCGTTTACATTCCACATTAAAATTGCAATAGATAAAATCTTAGTTCTTTTTAGCATTTTGATTTAATCTCGGTTAGTTTTCAAATCTCATGTTTTCATAAAACTAGGACTTGTACAATATTTCATGCTTTCATAATTAATTTAGATTTAGTTCTCTGTTTCACTCCAACATAAAATTTCAAAACAATTTGATAAAAAAAAAATAAGTAGAATTTAATCTAACATCTCTTTTGAAAGATTATTTCACAAACCATTTTGACTACTCAATTCAATTGAAACTAATTATAGGAATAGAATTTAATGTAGATGATAAATTTATCTAACAATAACTTTAATTCAAACTCACTGATCCAAAAGAATTCAACACTAATCCAAAAATTCAAAAAAAAAAAAAATCAAAATCCAATCATCACTCTAATGATAGAGACTTCTAGCACATATAGTGCACTTGCACTTCATCAGTTTACCAACTCTGGTCAATAATTTATGCTTGAAATATAAGAACATTAAATTGACTAAACAATTTGGCGCCGTTTCCAGGCAAGTGTAAATAGAAGTCTTAGAAATAAAAACACGATATGCATAGGGAGATAGATTCTAAAGGTAGGTTTATAGTATGAGGAAGAAGTTTGATTCCCACATCATCACTCACTCCATCCCGACCTCGAAGTTCCACACCACCCACTCAAACTCGAATTCCATATGTAGGTGGCCGACATAGACTTTATGAAATCCTAAGCTCTAAAATCCAACCCAGGATTCACCTACTTCATCTACCGAAGCTATAATTGAAGAAGACAATCTTACATCCCTAACCGTGGGAGTAATCTTCTTATATTCAACAGGAGAACCACTTCTCTAATATGAACTAGAAGTTCCTAGTGAAGAGGAAGAACAAGAAACTCATTCAAATTCTCCATTGATACAGGAACCATGAGAATTAAAAAATCATGTTGTAGAACCGGATACTTACATTAGTTCTAACGAATCCATCATGGCTGAAGAGGGAGAAGGAGAAGTACACAATGTCAATGGTGAACAACCTAGGATTGGAGGAGGTAAATGAGGAAATAGAGGAGGTGGAAGACGAGGAGGTAGAGGTAGAGGATATCTATAACCTTTTGGATTCCCTGTTCTCTATGAGGATAAAACCTACACAATGAAAAATATCTCACCTTCTATCCTCCCTAATTTTCATGGAATAAGAAGTGATGATCCAGAAACATTTCTCTTCAAATTTGAAGTATTATGTAGATCATATGATTATCTACATGATGCTCAAAAATTAAAATTGTTCCCTGCTATCTTAAAGGATTCAACAATAAAATGGTTTACGAGTTTAGGGACGAATTCTATAGGAACATGGGCACAAATGAAAGGAGAATTATTAGAGAAATATAAGGATTAATGTATGCCTCATAACATGAAAGATGAATTTTTTTAAATGGCACAAAAGGAAGATGAAAATCTTAAGACTTTGTCGAAAGATTTTTTTATAATATTAAAAAGGAAAAAATGCATAATCTGGATGAGGAAACTTTGAAAGCTCTCCTACTCAAATCCATTAGAGATGAATGGATTGATCTCCTCAATGTAATGGGAAAAGGAGATATTTCTCAGTTACCATTTGTATAAATTTGTGATCTATGTGTACATATTGCAAGGGGTAAATCATGAATCGGGAAAATTCCAAGGGATCCTCCCTTATCAAGAATAAATAAATCTGCAGTTGGGACTGTTAGTAGGGCGAAATTAGGTAATTTTCTTGATAATTTTAAGACATATATTTTAGGGAGTCTTAGTGAGAAAATTGGCACCCTTACAATACAGAACAAGAAAAAATCTGAAAATGTTGCATTATCTATCTTTTGTCCTAGGTGTAGAAAGAAACATGCTTTGAGAGAATGTCCTTTATACTTAAAAACCATAGAAACCTATGTAATATGTACAGAGAATCATAATACTAAAGAATTCCCCTCTATACTAGGTCTTAGGGATGTATACAGTGAAAAAGGAATGTCAAATCAGGTAGACCCTCTTTTCTCTATTTCCAGAAGACCATGGTAAAATCCTCAAAATCAAAATCAAAATTTTAATCCTCAAAAATTCGTACAACCTTCACAAAGTAATTGGAATCCACTTATGCCATGGAAGCCTTGGGCTTAACCACAACCACAATCTTGGAATCAGGGATGGAAAAATCCTTATGGAAGGTATGCTCAATATCAACAATATCCACTACCCTATCAAAATTTTCCAAAACAATTCTTTCCTCGTAATAATCAATTACCTCAAGCTCAAGTTCAAAATGCAAATCCACAACTCTCTTTACCATTTGCACAAAAACCAAACCAAGTACATTTTCAACCACTTCCAAATCCAAATAATAAATATGTTTACAACATGGATGGGCAGAATTCTTAAACTTATATAATAAATCCACTAGATTTAAATAATGTTTAATTAAGATCTGGTAGAGTATTAGAAAATAATAAACCATTGTTGTTATTTGGGAATCAAACAAAAATTCTCAAAAAAATAATAATAGATCTGAAGAAGAAATTTCTCTTCCTTGAAAAGAAAGTGATCAAACATATAATATTCCTATAATTTCTGATGATACTACTATTATATAACAACCTTTAGTGTCTATTACAAGACCACCTTTTCCTGAAAGGTTGAAAATATATAAAGGAGTAGAAAAACAAATCATAATACATGATTATAATATGTTGCATGAATTGCAAAATATTTGTATAAAAAATCATTTATTGCAAGCTATAAAAGAAATACCAATTTTTGCAAAAACAATTAAGGGATTGAGTACTCAAAGATCATGAAGAAAAATAAAGGACATAAAAAGAATCCAATTGGTTGGGAGAATTTCAAACATCATGATGGGGAAGGAAACAATTCAAAAATATTTAGACCCAGGAAGCCCCATTGTGAAAATTCACATCAATGGAATTGAAATACCAAACACATTGATTGATCTCGGAGCAGCCATAAACATAATGAGTAAAAAAATTATGAATCAACTGAAACTTCCTAATCTTCAATACACACCAACATTGTTACAATTAGCAGACAGGTCTATAATCAAACATGATGGTGTATTAGAAGATATTTTTGTATCCTTAGATTCTTGGGAATATTCTATCGATTTTATGGTTTTAACACCCAAGAATAATTTAAGAGGACATCCATTAATTTTAGGAATACCTTGGTTAGCTATAGTTGATGCTTTCACCAGTTGTAGATCAAGAGAAGTTTTTATCTCATATGTCATTTCTCCAAAGAACTTTACATTATATCCACCTACAAAAACAACAATAGATATAGAAAGTGAAGAATGGATAGATGATGATAATGATATACAACCTATTTTTACTATTGTACAAACAAATGAAGCGGGCCAAATTTTAAATTCAATAGAAAACAATGAACCCTCCTTACATCATGACAATAGTCAAACTTTTAAAGAACAATGTAATATCAAATATCTATCGTCTAGTAAAATTTCTTTACATTCTATGGAAAATTTGGAAATTCTTCGATAGAATTTTTTCTAGGAAGAAAATTGAATATTAATGAAAATATGGAAGAATTACAAAAAAAATCAACTGGTAGAGACCTTGCAAAAACACTCTTCTACTTATGCATGGGAATATACGGACATGATAGGAATTAATCCCAAAAATTATATGCATCATATCTATATTGAAGAGAATGCTAGACCAGTTAGACAACCCCAAAGAAGAATGAACCCAAACTTGATAGAAATTGTTAAGGAAAAGCTACAAAAATTATCTCGGAGCAGCCATAAACATAATGAGTAGAAAATTTATGAATAAACTGAAACTTCATAATCTTCAATACACACCAACATTGTTACAATTAACAAACATGTCTATAATCAAACATGATGGTGTGTTAGAATATATTTTTGTATCCTTAGATTCTTAGGAATATTCTATCGATTTCATGGTTTTAACACCCAAAAATAATTTAGGAGGATATCCATTAATTTTAGGAAGACCTTGGTTAGCTACAGTTGATTCTTTCATCAGTTGTAGATCAGGAGACGTGTTTATCTCATATGGCAGTTCTCCAAATAACTTTACATTATATCCACCTACAAAAACAATAATAGATATAAAAAGTGAAGAATGGATAGATGAAAATAATTATATACAACCTATTTTTACTATTGTACAAACAAATGAGGAGGACCAAATTTTAAATTCGATAGAAAACAATGAACCCTCTTTACATCATGACAATAGTCAAACTTTTCAAGAAACATGTAATATCAAATATCTATCATCTAGTCAAATGTCTTTACATTCTATGGAAAATTTTGGAAATTCTTCGATAGAAATTTTTTCAGGAAAAAAATTGAATATTAATGAAAATCTGGAAGAATTACAAAAAAAATCAATTGGTAGAGACCTTGCAAAAACACTCTTATGCTTATGCCTGGGAATATACAGACATGAAAGGAATTAATCCCAAAAATTATATGCATCATATCTATATTTAAGAGAATGCTAGACCAATTAGACAACCCCAAAGAAGAATGAACCCCTAGTGATCGTTCCTAAGAAAAATCGAAGATGGAGAGTATGTATCAACTACAGGGAATTGAATAAAGCAACATTGAAGGACCACTTTCCACTTCCTTTCATAGATAAAGTCTTAGACACATTAGTAGGGAAAAAGTATTTTTTATTTCTGGATGGTTTCAGTGGGTATAATAAAATTCAAGTAGCGCCTGAAGATCAATACCAAACCACATTTACCTGTCCGTGGGGAACTTATGATTAGCGAGTACTTCCTTTTGGATTGTGCAATTCTCAAGCAACATTCCAAAGAGAAATTCTCAGAATTTTCTCTGATCTTATTCATGACTGTATGGAAGTGTATATTGATGATTTCACAGTTTATGGTAATTCATTTGAATAGGCATTAGAAAATTTAGAAAAAGTTCTAATAAGATTCAAATAATAAAGTCTTCATTAAGCCATGAGAAATGTTTTATGATGTTTATTGAGGGAATTGTTTTAGGTCACCATATTTTAGGAAATGGGATAAAGGTAGACTCATCTAAAGTAGAGGCCATTTCCAAATTATCAGTGCCAAATTTTCGACGAGATGTTAGGAGTTTTCTTTGTTTTACTGGATATTATAGAATATTCATAGAAAACTTCATGAAAATAGCATCTCCACTCTTCAAATTACTTACCAAAGATTATGAATTCAGTTGGGACTCTAATTTTCAAAATGTCTTTAAAACTTTGAAAAAGAAAGTCTTTGAAGCACCTATTTTGAAAGGACCTAATTGGAAATTTCCTTTCCACATATCCACTGATGCTTCAGATACATCCTTAGGGGTCATGTTAGGAGAGAAATACCTTACTCCTTATGCCATTTATTATACCAATAAAAATTTAACTCCAACAGAGCTAAACTATATTGTAACTGAAAAATAGTTTTTGGTTGTAGTGCATTCCATTAATAAATTCAAACATTATATCACTGTCTATGAAAATTTCATTCACACAGACCTTTCTGCCATCACATACCTAATGAAAAAATCAATCACTAATGGCAGAATAACCAAATGGCTATTACTATTGCAACATTTTAACATCACCATTCTAGATCGACTAGGAAAACAAAATACAATTGCTGACTTTTTATCCAGGATTCAAAATGATAATAATGATATGCATGTAGAGGATAAATTTCCATATGAATATCTTTTCAAAGTATATACTAAATGACCTTGGTATGTAGATATTGATAATTATTTGGCTACAGAAAAATTACAATCTCATTTGTTTCCGAGAGAAAAGAATAAAATAATCCAAACAAGTGCTTCTTACTCATGGATGAAAGAAGAATTGTACAAAACAGGACCAGATCTCATCATCAGAAGATGTGTACGAGAAGATGAGATAACTGAGATAATTAAACCTTGCCATGATGAACCATGTGGAGGCCATTTCTCTGACAAAATAACTGCTTATAAAATCCTTCTCTTAGGATATTATCGGCCTTCCCTTTTCAAGGATGCCAAATAATATGTTAAGATATGTGACAGTTGTCAAAGGATGGGGAAACATGTTATTTCAAGTGAAATTCCACAACAACCTCAGGTACTCATTGAACCTTTTGAGAAATGGGCTTTCAATTTTGTTGGTCCAATTAATCCACCTTCCAAAAAAAAGAGGTATATTCTGGTATGTATTGATTATGTTACTAAATGGGTAGAAGCTAAACCACTTTCTTTTGCTACTGAAAATTATGTAGTTTCATTTATTTTTTAGGATATCTTCACTCGTTTTGGTGTCCCAAGGGAAATTGTAACAGATCAAGGAACACAATTCACATGCAGAGTAATATAGAAGTTGGTGGAATAATATAAAATCAAGCACCGGAAGTCCACTCCATACCATCCACAAGAAAATGGGCAAGTTGAATCTACAAACAAGGTGATTGAAGCCATTCTCACCAAGATTGTACACTTTCACAGAAGGGACTGGGAAGAAAAGCTTCCAAGAGCTTTATGGGCCTACAGAACTTCATGGAGGATCACTACAATACATACACCCTAAAAACTTGTTTATTGAAAGCAAGTCTTATTTCCAATAGAGTTCCAGATACAGACCTATAAAACAATAGTAAAGTTGGGACTTCACTTATCAGAAGCAAAAAATAAAAGGATGGGACAACTCAACGAGCTTGATGAGATAAAGCAAGACGTTATCCAGAAGACTATCTTGGTTCGGCAAAAAATATATAGATGGCATGAAAAATACATCAAGGAAATAAAATTTCATCCAGGATACTGGGCACTACCCTTCAACTCAAAATTCAATAATTTTCAAGGGAAGTTTCAAACTTGTTGGCTTGGGCCCTATGAGATAGAAGATGTTTTTTATAATGGAGCAGTTAGAATCAATACTATTGATGAAGAGAAAATTCCTCTATTAGTAAACGGACACCAACTCAAGATCTATCGAAAGCCAATGACAAGAGAGGAATTTGTCAATATTTTCCAAAACAACTCTGATTTGAAGTTGGTTGAGAAGAATTCTTCTTCTCAACCTTAAAAAATTTTCTCATTAAACATAATATATATATATATATATATATATATAATAAATTTTGTATAAACATAAAAACCAACATATTGTTGGCATGTTTTATACAGAAAATTCAAGGTGAAAACCAAAATTCTTTTGGCACCTTATATTTTCTCTTACCCATTTTTCTAAAAAATTTCATTCTTCTAGCATCCCTTTATTAAAAGAATAAGTGAGCTACAGAATTGACGATGTTTTGCAGCTTTGACCAATTTCTATAGAAAATTTGACAGGAACATTTGATGATTCAACAAGAAGAAGTGATTGACTCCTTATGATACAGAGCACCTGCAACATGACAACTAAAGGTTAGCAAGAAAATAAATCAAAGGTATGTAATAATTTAATTTAACAATAGGGTTCAACATATTACATGTATGAATTATATAGACATAACATTACCGAACAAATCAAAATCATTATTGTGAAAGGTGATAGTGTTATGACAAATCCCTCATAATCCGTCATTTCCTTTTCGCCATCATATCACGATTCAAGTCCCGATTCATTAATTTGATTGCCTGAATCATAATTATGAATGCCTAATGGATAATTCGCTCACTTATACCCTCATTTATTACGTACCTACCCTCTCATTTTTCCATCACCATCCGCCTTTCTGCTCCAATGAAAAACCCTACCAAGTTGATTGCCTCGTCAAGAAAAACAATTTCTGGAGCCAAAAACATCTTCCAACCATGGGTGTGGTTGTCCGAATAGAACCAACAGGGAAGAAATTCCTAGAAGGATATCCACAAGAAAGGGAATTATTACATAAATCATAGTGGGTGGACTTCATGGAAAAAATTTGATGGTTTCCACAAGGAATTCAACAAAACTTTTGCAAGGGTTTTTGATGGCGTAGAAGTGGAAATAGGATATATTACATTCACAGTGACAAAATAGCTAATTTCAGAAACCACCAGATTGCATCGTATAGGAGAGAAATGGTTCAAGAATAGAGGAATTAAAGGAGATGACTGGAGGGTTTTCTTGAAGAAACCAAGCATGGATATTATTGTCTTCAAGAAAGGCATCCCGAGCTCTACACTAAAAGTAAGTGGAGGAATTTTCTCTTAATCATCCAAAAATTTGTTACTTGTGAAGGTTGATTCTAATGTGTGTTTTTCTAGCATATAAGGATATTGATGAATTTTCCTGAAGAACATGAAATGAACCTTCGATATTTCTTGTTGAATAGTCTTAAAAATATGTCAAGGAATGTTCAAAAGAAAATTCAGTTCATAGAAAACACAATGTATCACCATGGGCTAGTTAAAATACTTGTTGAATTTTATCTTCAAAGTATAGGGGTTACATGGGAAACCTTTCTTGTAAGAAATCATTTTGAAGAAGAAACAAATGGACATCCAAGTAGTAGCTAAATTCAGAAGAAAAGGAAGGTTGAAACATCATTGGAACATGAACCACAGTAGTAGCAATATTTGTCAGAAGATGACATACCAATTGCAGAAATTTTAAAGAAAATAAATACAAAAGATTTTAGAAGAAAGAAATCCAGCAGAAAAATAGATATTTCACTCCAGAAATAAAAGCCTAAAACTCAAAAGACCCCTGTCACGGGACTAAGAAGAAGTACCAGGCTAAACACGGTGAAATAAGTACCCTCAAAATATGTAGAACACATTGATTTGGAGGTAGAAGAAAATTCAATAAACTCTCCAAGAGCATCACCACCTGCCTACATTTCACCTCCTCGGAGTCCAGGACAAAGTTTAGGTATCGATCCCATACATAAAGAGATTTATGATTACATAGAATCATTGGAGAAAACAAAAGAATCCAAGGGACCAATTCCAAATCAAGAATAAGAGAAGGACCATTTTAATGAACCACAAGAACCTCCAGTACTTGATATCCTGAGACATGGAATCTTCGAACTGGAGACATTAAATAGGTATATTAAAGGTGAAAATCAATATTTGAAAGCTCAAAATGAAGTTAAAATTTCCAAGAATGATAACCTCCTACTACATTTAAGTCTATGGTACAAAAAAAACAATAAATTTAAGAAATAAAACAGGGCCGTGAAGAGAAAATTCATTAATCTGAAGTGAAAAATCCTTATGAAGAAACCAAGGATGGAAGTAACTGAGAAGAGGGTGAAAAATACCAAATTGGATGCACTGGCAGAAATTTCCAAGGATATGCAATAACTTAACATAAATGACAAATTTTGTGATTTTATGAGGACATACAAAACCTTCAGTGTCAGGGAATGTAGTGTCCCATAATTGTTTTGTTTTGACATGCTTTTGCATCCATGTTTTCCTTATTTTCTCATCATTATCAACCTAATAAAGGCATAAATCATATTATTTGACAAGGTAAAACACTTATGTGTCCTATTTTTCATATTTTCTAATATGCCCAATTGTTTTGTTAAATATTACATTCAGCTACAGAATTAACACAATTCTGCAACTATTTCACAGATTTGCAGCTACCTCCAGTGATAATAGGGTTCTGGTGTGCCAGATTAGCAAAGGAGTATATGGGTAGTTATAGGATTATTCCTTCATGGATCGCCTCTTGATTATCTGAGCCAATTCATCAAGGAAATCACATAGTAACGTGGTCAATGGTGGCAGTCAAAACGTAGCAACACTCAGAAACAAAATCTGAGAATGTCATGATTTGTCGATTTTCTTTCCTAATAGAAAATCGATGAGATAGCAATAATTATTTTGTTTTTAATTTGAATAATAATTCTAAAAGTTACTTGTAGGCATAGAGCACGCGTATTGTTTAAACGCACTCTATAAAACTATGGAAGCTCTGTGTATTCGGGGCGCACAATATTTATATTTTTCTGAGTATTTTGTACAGAAATATATCTTAATTCGAGATCCTTTTCATGCATTGATGTGTTGTTAGGTTTAAGTAAACCTACTATGTTGTGCAGGTCCCCTGCATGCAAATCAGGTCATTTACTTTCAGTCTTTAGAATTCATTTCAATCGCATTGTCATTTGTATCATAGTTAGAGTCTGGTTAATGCTTTGTTTTGTATTTCATTTGCAAGCTCGGTTATAATAGTTCAATACATTGTATTTACTTGTTTTGTAGATTCATTCTTTAAATTCATTCTTTCCATATAGCTCAGTTCATTTCTTTTATTTTGTTTACATTCCAGGTTAAAATTGCAGTAGATAAAAGCTTAGTTCTTCATAGAATTTTAGTTTAATCTCAGTTAGTTTTCAAATCTCATGTTTTCATAAAACTAGGACTTGTACAATATTTCATGCTTTCATAATTAATTTAGATTTAGTTCTATGTTTCGTTGCAACATAAAATATCAAAACAATTTGATAAAAAAAACAAGTAGAAGTTAATCTAACATCTCTTTTGAAATTTGTATTTCACAAACCATTTTGACGACTCAATTCAATTGAAACTAACTATAGGAATAACATTTAATGTAGATGATAAATTTATATAAAAATAACCATAATTCAAACTCACTGATCCACAGGAATTCAACATTAATCCAAAAATTAAAAAATTAAAAATTAAAAATAAAATCAAAATCCAATCATCACTCTAATGACAAAGACTTCTAGCACATATAGTGCACTTTCACTTCATCAGTTTACCAACTCTGGTTGATAATTTATGCTCGCAATTAAGAACATTGAATTGACTAAATAGTACCTATAGAGGTTGAAATATTTATTCCATATTAGTCCCACTTGGATAGATTTATGTGGTCAGGAATCTAGTCCATGGCATTGAGGTGTTTAAAATTTATTAATATTTCACATAGTTGAGATCTTCCTTGTACTTGTATATTATGAATACCTCCCTAGTTAAGAGGGAGTGTTGAAGATTGTAACTAGGTTCGGTCTTCATAAATTGTACTTGAGTCAAAATATAATGTACTTGTCAAAAGAATAAACAAAAAAAAATTATTATTACTATTAAATGACTTATTAAAGCATGGGTTTCATTCTTCTTTCATTGTGTTTTAGATCAAATTCCCCATTGTCGACTTCTAGGATTTATTCGAAGTTTATAGAGTCATTTTATATTTAAAGAGACCCTTCTTGGGCTTTTGAATCATGTGAAAAGGTTTAGTATTGAGTCAACAATGAATTATGTAACCTCGACACCAAGTCGGCCTTAAAGTGATCAAGTCGGCCTCAACTCAAGTAATTCGATCTCACCTCAAGCCTATATATACAAGGAGATTGAATTCATTTGGATCACCTCTCTCACACAGAGAAATTTGATATCTACTACTGCATAGGAAAAAGTGTGAAGTCAAGGAAGGAACCAAAAGGATTGTGAGTTTGGACAAGCTGAAGGAGAAAAGGAAAATCGAAACTTTGGTGTCTCTCTCTCTCTCTCCCATGTGCCCTAGATTGTAAGATCGAAGTCCCTCTTTTTTTTTCGTTTCCAATTGTTGCATGTTGTTTCTGCCAAGAGAAGAATAGGTCAAAATTTCTATTGTTGGATGTTGGTGCCTTGAGAATTTGTATTAGGTCAAAATCAAACTCCCTAAGTCAAGATTGAAGTCTTTCCTACAGGATCAAAGTCACTGAAGCAAGATCGATGTTTCTAGGTCAAAGTAAGTTCTACATAGTGTTTTCGATGTTTTTGTTTTTTTTTTGTCAGGTCAAAGATAGGATCAATAAGAAGTTTGACTTGGTGTGGAGGAAGTGTGATTCAAGGTCTAGATTCTTAGGAAAACTATTGAAGGAAGAATTAATGACTGGGATTTCCCCTAGAGTGGGGTTTTTCCCTAGTTTTCCACCTATATATGTTTTCCTTGATCTATGTTATATTGATTTAATATTTGATTGATGAACTAAGAGAAAAGAAGATAATAATAAACTAATAATAATTAAGGAACATCACAAGTAAATTATCAATCACAAGAAAATATTTCGGCATTTCTAATTTTCTAACACTTCGAACCCTCCAATTTTGGACATGTGCCAACCAATCTTCACGAACTTTCCTCAAACCTGTGTGAGCCAAAGAAAAGAAGGGAATAGAAGAATGATCCAAAATTATTTCCAAATGATGTTGAGGTCACTTGTATTTATATCCTTCCAAGGGTGTCCAATTTTCTTTAGGGATGACCTGATAAAATGTGCCCATGTGGGGCATAATTCAAAATTACACTTTCCTTTGTCCAAATTAAGCACTTCAATGGTCAAAATTGGTCCTCTCGAAAAGAGGAACCTCATCCCATGGTTTGAATTTGTAACTAAGCTTCAAAATTAATAGTATTTTTTATATCTATGTTGAACATAAGAAATCATTTCATCCCATGTGCATGGATACTTGGAATTGTACATTCGCAAGATATACACAATCATATTGTTGACTAATTTTGTTTGTCCATCTATTTGGGGATGAAATACGTTCAATTTGGACAACTTGGCATCCGTCAGAGACCATATATTGGACCAAAATGTATTGAGAAACATATTTTTGTTAGACCAAAGATCACATAGTTGTGGGGGGGGTGAGGGGGGTGGCTGAGTCAGTGTAGTGGAAATTTTGTCATTTCAAAACTTTTATATATGATAAATTATATAGAAATGTACCAAAATCATTTAAATCATATAAATAAATAGATAAATGCATCAAGAAGTTATCATCACATCAACAATTCATCAAGAAGCCATCACATCAACAAGATATGACACAATTTTTTATATGTAAACCCTTATGGGAGAAAACCACAAATTCTTCTTATTCTTCTTCAATTTATTACATATATTTGTAGGCACTAACCTACTGGAAGAACTCACCCCTAATATATGCAAGAAACTACTTATGGTAGGCTACAACCTGATGGAGGCACCAAAATCAAAAATGTGTAGGCAACTACTCACTATAAGCTACAACCTAATCAAGGTACCAACCTCATAAATTAGAAATCTTTGACTTGTTTTAGGATTCAACCAGATTGAGGCACCAACCTCAATGGAGGTATCCACCACCCTCTTCAATTCTACATGGACCAATTTTTATAATATTTCAAACCAGATCCACCTACTCTTCAATGTAATACTTAAACATTAATCATGTCATTATTTTCACAGTGTTGTCATCAACCTCTCATACTTTGTCCACGCTTTTTCCCAACTGTGAAAATTTCAACTTGAAATTTTACCACATTATCTGATATTATTTCTTCTACTTATTATTCATAAACAAGTTATTTGCAGTAATATCTTAAGTAAATATCGAAATAAATTCAATTTCATACTTCACAATTACTGAGCAAATCAATAAGAAAATACTACCACAAGAGTGACACAGATATTTTGGAAAATTATCCTCGGAAAAACCCAATGTGAGAAAACCGATGCAGTAGATGAGGGTATCTATTATTCTTCAGTAAAATATTATTGTATAATTTACAATCAACTGTGATGAAGAGAAAATTCTCTATGATAACACTAGGGAAATTCCTCACAAATTTTTTTATCAAAAATGACCCTGGAATGACTCTCCTAGGCCTCATGCGTCACCCTTGCACTAGCTCTGCGTGAGGACTGCACATATTTGTATCACCTCTGTACTGTCTTTTGTGTTGTCCCTTCCAACCATTCTGTTGTCCCTTCCTGCTACTACGTCACCTACTCCTGCAGCCCAGATTGATGTTGAACCCTCTATGTTCCTCCTCCACCTACAACTCTCCATCTTATCACTCTCCCTAACTTCCCAAGGTTGACAATAAGATTGGAGAAAGGTAACCACAGATCAAACTTTATGTTAGGTATCTAGCCCTACCAGGACCATAAATGGCTCTCTCATTATCACTTTTACAGTCAAATTAATGAATGAGTATCTAATGATCTTAGGCTAGGTATGTAAGCTAGATAAATAGAATTTGTTTGATGTTTTGAGTGTTGTATATAAAAGTCAGTGAGTAGATTGTGCATAATATTTTTAGGTTTGAAATCCAAGGTGAATCTGTAGATAATATGTGAGGCAATATAGGTATTTTGAAATAATTTTATAATTCATTTAGTATAGGATGAAGTAGAAGAGAGTTTGAATGAACACTGAGGTGAATTCATTCATCTTAGAAGCAAATATACATAGCACTATAAACATTTTCTAAAACAGAGCATGCATAAACATGATTTGTGCTCAAAAAATTACAAGCTAAACATATATGAAGAAGACGACATGGTATTAAGCATGAAATTATAAACATACATAAGAAAAACATATGCTCCAATGCATATCGCAAGTATCTCAACACAATTCCTGCAAATTTGTCTCTGATTTCATTCCAAATTGTTTATTACAAGATCTCCACTTCCATAAGAGACTATCCAACCCAAAAAAATACTAAATAGAGTATAATTATATAAAATATTGACTATGACACATCATCAAGTTGAAATCCCATCCAAAATTAATCATAAATACACAAGATGATTCATTTCCTAAATTTTAAGGAGGTTAGAAACCACTCCCTGAATTTTAGTTGTGAAATAGGATTTTTTTTCCTATTAGGGTCCTATAAATTATAGGATCTCAAGGTGATTAAGTATTTCATAAGTTGCAATTTCATATTGAGTACGATTTTCAATATTCAAATGATTTCAAAAAAAATATGAAAAAAGAAAAGAAAAGAGGGTATACAGAAAAGGGAAAAGGAAAACCCCAAAAAAGAATAATATTGAAAGTGTTGCAAATCAAAATGCCACTGCTGATTAGATTAGTTTGTTCAATCATACAGTCTAAGCATGATTGAACAATTTTAAATTTATTTTTATAGGTTAGAAAATAAGGATTTGCCAAATAGTTTAATCTTGGTTGATTTGTAGTTAGTTAGAGAATAAAATTGACTCAGCAGTTTAATCTGAGTCAATGGAAGGGATAAGGGATAGATGTAGGTTAGAGTTTTAAAGAAAAATTGATTTAGGTCTGCAAGCTTAAGTGCACCCTACAAAAGAATGAAAAATGTTAGATTAGTGAAATGGGTAGGTAGAATGAAAGAGAAAGGAATATGCAGAAACATGAAATTTTTCCCAAAGCATTATTCCAAGGATTTCATGTTCTTCCTAATTAAAAAGGAAAAAAAAACGAAGGTGCTTTAGCCTAAGCTTTTGGATTAAATGTTTTATTAAAGACATTTTACATATTTTATGTCTTATCCTAAATATCCTAACTCCCGAAACTATACCCTTGCTCTTCATTTACTTACCCGGCCCCACCATCCACTCACATCACATCACCGTTTAACCTCCCATCACCTTCCACCTCATCTCTACTCCCTCCATCTCATCCGACGGCTCACGATCGTTTCTGGCCCCCCCTCATCCTTTGAACGTTAACGTTAGGGGGGATCCAAAATGGGTGGTTTTCAAAACCATCCTCCCTGCTACGTGTTAGGCGCTAGTCATTTCGCACCCCCCCTCTCCATTCCGCTTACCAGCTGCGATCCCCTGTGAAAATATGTTTTCCTCCATTGCTAAACAGTGTCGCTGACCATTGTATCCTCGCCACTACCATTGTGCCATGACTACCACTCATGTCACCTCCACCCAATCATCTACACTCCCGCCTAAAGCTCATTAAACATTTAATGTCTTAGGCATTACCCAATGGACTGGCGCCATGTCAACGGTAACCCAATCACCCTACAAAATCAATCTCCCTCTCATGTTTCGAGGTTTACAATTTCTTCTGCGCTCTATTGTTACAAGTGATTACATTCAAGGCTTCATAGATCAAATAAAAGCGTAGAAAATCTTCAAACTATCTACAGATCAACCAGAGTCCTTCTTTGGTCCCCTTCTTCTCCCCATTTCCCATTCTGATCAACAGAGCTCCCCTTCTTTATTCCCCTCTTCTTCAAATCCCCTTTTGTGGACCTGCAATAAAAAACATTGTCAGTATATTTTTAGTGAACAATTATGCCTCCAAAGAAGGAGAAGCACCCATTTAACCCAATCATTCACCCTCATGTGGACCTGGATCATGTGGCTCTAGCTGACAGAGACTTCAAAATACATGAGACAGATTCAGAATTTGACTTGTTTGATGTATTTTTTTGGTTAGAGGACAAGCTAGTCAATGGATTCAATGATATAGGGTTGTGGGATACTAAATTTCCCTATTACGTATTCGCAAAAACCCACAGTTGCCCTGAGTTTGTTAGAAAAATTTAGGCTTGCTATGATATTAATCAAAGAGCAGTTATAGCCCCCACAGGATAAGTCCTCTTCACCATTAGTGCCCATTCCATCATGAAAATTATGCAAGCTCCTACCGTTGAAGAAAAAATACCATTTTCCTATTAATACCTCAGAGAACTATACCAAAAATTGGATTTTGTCAGCAGATCCAAAACACTGGAGTTATTCATGGCTACAGACACTCCATTACCAAAAAATAATCCTCCATATCTCTCATCTACTTTCCCTTATAGGACCCAGCACATTGTCACTGTCCTTTCATATTTGTTAGGGTATCATTCAGATCAGTGGATAGATGAAGTAATGATAGGTTTTATGTCCATAATTTCATTAGAGTCCAAGCCTTTCATCATATTTAACTTCAGTAAATTCTTAGTTGATGCTATCCATGACCAGTTTATTAAGTTTCACACAAAGGAAGTGTTTAAATACACTTCAGTCTTGGTTTACATGTTTGTCTATTTTCAAGCCAGCAGATTCCAATTTACAATGAGGAAGGTTAATGAAGACTCTCAACCTCAATCAATTATCTTTTAGACAACCATGCTAATGAAGGAACAAAAGGAATACACCTACAAAATATTTTTTGAAGATTTTGTGCATCCAGAAATGAGAATCCTCAGTAGCACAGTGGAACCAAGGATAAATGAAGATATTAAGAAAATCACGGAGTTGTCAGACCAAGTTAAAACTGGAGAGTCATACTTGTATCAGAACTACATCAAGATCAGAATTTATGGGTGTGAGTTGGCCCCTTACAAGCTGCGAAATTTCCTCCCCATGAGGATATTTTCCCTGGAGTACATCAGCTAAATGATCAATGCATATGAGGTACACTTTGTATTTGCCAAAAAGAAGTCTCAATTTAGGATCAAGTCACAAATTGGTCCTTTCATTTGTAATAACAGAGCAACAAGAGAGGAGGCTGGCAAAATGATGAGGGAGATGAATTTTAATCATATTTTCACTTGGTCTTATGACCCATTGGGCATCATCTCAAAGAAAAGGGTGGAAAACAAATCAACTCCATATATCCACACCCACAGGTCTGAAATTGAACAGTTCATGAACCAGACAAAGTGGACGTCAAATATAGTACAGGAGGCTGAAGAACAGGTTATTTCAACCTCAAGCATACAAACCCCTACTCGACAAGAAAATATGTAAATTTTTGTAGATGTTCTATGCTAGGAGCAATTTTACTTTTCTCACAGCAATCATATAAATAGTTAAGCAAAATGCAGATAGAACATATAAGTGGATCTTACAGAAGACAAATCAGAAACAGGAAAAATGTGTTGGTTCGTTACGGTGGTCAACAGGATGCTTCAACCAGCAAAGTCTCCTTGGTCAGCCAACCCAGCATGTGTCACAACAGTCCTCCAATCAGCAAACGAGTCAACCCAAGTCAACTCCAAAAAAGTCAACGCTGTCCTGAAAAAGTCAACGCAGGGTAGCAAGCTAAAAGTCAACGCAGCAACAAATTGGTCAACCCTTTGACCTCGATTTCTGTGCCAAATAGTACGGCCTTCCAAAATCGAACTTCCCACAAAGTTTCAGCCCAATTGGACCATGCGTTGACCAAAGTCAACGCTGGTCAAACTTTCTGCAAAACCCTAACTACAGAAAAATCGTCCTCCAACTCAGCCGTACTGTTTTGTCCTTCTTCTCCTTCACACGTGTGGCTAAACTCGTCCTCCAAGTAGCTCGTACTATCTCAGATGAGAGAAGAAGATGTGAGTTGTGTTGTGATGAAATGCTCTCCAACTTTGCCTGTATTTATATCCATCATTGGGGCGTGTGACACATCTGCTGGGGGCGTGCAACCTTAAGGCCGACCTGCACATATAATTTATTTAGAATAATAAATTCAAAATAAATGTTCTGCTCATCGGATTAAGACATATTATATATGGATTTTACACCTCTCCGAAAGAGGATTCCAACAAAAATATTAGCCTCTTAATCTGAGCATCATAACATGGAGTTTGGGCCTAGTTGTCCAAATTTAACACTCCCTCTCAACTAGGGAGAACTCCATCCATCAGTGCAATCAAACATCGTGCGTCATCCTGCCGTAACTTGCTTTGCTGGCCTCTTTATTTCAGAACAGAAGTGGGTCAGTCACAAAGACATCATCCTGACCCGACATTAGAGTCCGGGGTTTAAACCTCATACAGGCCTCATATGAAAGAGTATCCAGCCAACTTTAAGTTGGTTCATCTGACCCAAAGTTAGGCAGAGGTCCGAGACCTCACTAAACTTGATCCCAGATCAAGTGGTTGGACCGTGCCATCCTAGATAGAGAGTACGGCAATCTCTGATGCGTCCATCAGTCTTTGCTAATAGTCTCTAGCTTTTCCCACCTCATTGGCCAAATGAGAGGTACTTCCCATGAGCCCTGAACTCAATGGGTAGGATGCATACGGGACACAGATAAATGAGTGGCGAACCAACTCAATAATCACAAGGGTGGGGCAGAAGCATTATGAGTGCTTATAGCTCCGAGAAGCTATCCCCAAAGCCCCCCAGAGCTCCCAGAGCTCATCGTCCAACAGGACCCACATCATAGGGTCTTTCCACGACACGAAGACTCTCACGGAAGGTTAGGAACTTGACCTTCCCCAGGGGCTTAGTGAGAATATCCGCGACCTGCTCATCAGTTCCTATATGATCGAGCCTTACGGTGCCTCGTTGTACCATATCCCGGATAAAGTGGTACCTGATATCAATATGCTTGGATCGATCGTGGAACACGGGATTCTCAGACAAGCAAATCCCACTCTGGTTATCCGCAATTATCTGACTTCCATAGCAAAGCTGCTTCTAGCAGAGAATTTAAAATTCTAGCGGCAATGTATTCGGCCTCCGCGGTGCTCAAAGCCACCGACTTCTGCTTCCTGCTCATCCATGAGATCAAAGCAGAACCAAGATTGAAGCAGCATCCAGATGTGCTCTTACGATCCACCACACTGCCAGCCCAATCGGCATCAGTATATCCACGGAGTATCACACTCCCGGCAATGTATCTCAGCCCATGGTTTATCGTGCCCCGAAGATATCTCAAAATATTCTTGGCACCAACCCAGTGAAAATGATGAGGCTCAACCATCTGTTGACTCAAAGTGTTCACTGCAAAACATATGTCCGGACGGGTGTTCACTAAGAACATCAAAGCTCCTATGAGATGACGATACTCAGTAGGATTGGCCAAGATAGGCCCAGCAGCGCTGCCACTCAACTTCTTAAAGTTGAGTTCCATCGGTGTCGACACGGACTTACAGTCCACCATCCCAAATATTTCCAGAAGCTTCACAATATATTTTCCTTGAGAAAGGAAAATCTCTCCAGGTATCTGCCAGACCTCCAGGCCTAGGAAATAGTGCATCAGTCCTAGGTGTATCAGGTAAGTGAAAAATGACGAGCTCCACTGCCACATATGAATGAGAGGGTCATCACCTGTCAGGAAGAGGTCGTCCACATACATCACTAGAATGAGAGGCTTCCCCTGTACAACCTTGAAGTAAAGGTTTGGATCGGCATTACTTCGAGTGAAGCCCAGCTTCATCAAGTAACTATCCATCCTCTCGTACCAAGCTCTGGGTGCTTGCTTTAACCCATAGAGGGCTTTCTTCAACCTGCAGACATAAGTGTCTCGATCTTGAACTTCAAATCCCAGAGGTTGTTCCACATACACCTCTTCCTTTATTGCACCATGCAGAAAAGCGGTCTTGACATCCATCCGATGAAGACTCCATCCTTGCGTAGCAGCAAGGGCTATGATTGATCGAATGGTGGTATATCGTGCCACAGGTGCAAATATGTCATCATAATCTATTCCTTCCTTTTGAGAGAAGCCACGGCAACAAATCTTGCCTTGAAATTTTCAGCACTTCCATCAAATCTATGCTTGATCTTGTAGAGCCATTTCGCGGTGACAACTGATTTGTCCTTCGGTCTTGGAACCACATCGCAGACATCATTCTTCATTATGGACTCATATTCTTCGTGCATAGCATCCTTCTAGACTTGATGCTTTACGGCTTCCTCAAAAGATCCAGGTTCAGATTGTACAATAGCACTCATGGCAGCTAGATACCCTTGGTATCTACACGGCTTCTTGCTTTCTCGGAATGTCCCCCTTGGGGCAGCATGTCCCTCAGCATCTTCGAGGGTTTCCCTGAGCCATGAAGGTCTCTTTCCCAGTGAAGGAGATGGATCAATAGGGTCCATTGGTCCTTCAATATCAGGCATTGATTCATCCTGCGGTCCTTCTTGATTTCCAGGCCTTTCTTCATGATTTTCTCCAGATCTAGGAAGATCTACTACTTTCTTCAGGGAAGCATCTTCGTCAAAAGTGACATCATGGCTTATCTCTACTTCCCTTTGACCAGGTACATAGACTCTATATGCCTTAGAAGTCTCACCGTAGCCCACAAACATTCCTTTCTTCCCAGTAGCATCCAGCTTACTTCTCTTTTCTTTCGGCACATGAAAATAGACAGGACATCCAAAAATTCTAAAATGTGAGACATCAGGTTTCTTACCAGAGAAAACCTCTTCGGGAGTTTTGGAGTCCCGAGCGGACTGAGGGCATCGGTTTTGAATGTACACAGCAGTATTTGCAGCTTCTCCCCACAGAAACTTCGGTAGACCCTGGTCACATAGCATGGCACGGGAAGCTTCCACAATAGTCCTATTCTTGCGTTCAGCAACACCATTCTGCTCAGGAGTATATGCAGTGGTAGTCTCCCTCTTAATGCCAGCTTCTCTGCAAAAGTCTTCGAACTCATTTGACTCATATTCAGTGCCATTGTCAGTCCTCAAAATCTTGATCTTCTTTCCGGTCATATTTTCCACCAAGGCTTTGAAGGTACGGAACCACATGAAAGCCTCATCCTTCTTCTTCAAGAAGTATATTCAGGTTTTGCGAGAGAAGTCATCAGTAAATGTCATATAGTAAGAACATCCCCCCAGGGATGTTACGGGTAACATACCAGAAAGATCAGAATGGACCAGTTGTAATATATCAGATGTCTTTGTGACACTTGAGGGGAAAGGTCCCCTTGTATGTTTTCCTTCAGCACAGCCCTTACGTACACCTTCATGATTATTTCCAAAATCAGGCATCCCTGTCACCACCTTCCTTGCTTCGGGAAGGGCCTTGTAATGAAGGTGTCCAAATCTTCGGTGCCATAGTTCGGTTTGTCGGATAGTATCACAAGTCATAGCTCCCAACAGACTCCCTCCAATGTGGTAGAGTGTACCAACTCTAAAGCCAATTGAGATAGCTTCCTTGAAGCTCTCCTTCCACATGAGCACCTTTCCATCAGAGAAGGTTACATTGAATCCTTTGTCTTCCATGGCAGATACAGACACAAGGTTCTTCTTCAATTTAGGTACATAGAGTACATCTTGCAAACGTAGGACTTGTCCTCGAGACAAGTGGAGGGTCACAGTCCCTGTCCCTTTCACGGGATATGTGGCATTATCCCCAAGGATAATTTCTAGATTAGTATCCCTTTCAACCATGTCAGAAAGTGCTTCCTTGAATCCGGTGATGTGTCTTGAGGCACCACTATCGATTAGCCAGACATCCATAGTGTCGGGCAGAGATGCAGCTGAGAGAGCAGATATAAGAATATACTCATTTTCTTTATCAACAACATTAGACTCCTCATACCTGGTATTTCTGGACCTTTTAGAAGGTTGATTGTTTCCTCCAAAGTGAGCCTTCCTCTTTCCTTTGGATTTGTCATTTCTTCGATTCCCATTCCTTCGGTTGTTGTTGTTATCGTCACTATCGGGAGAATCCTTCTTGAAGGGGCATTCTCTAGCATAGTGTCCAGGCCTGTGGCAAGTGAAACATTTACCCTTCTTCTCTTGAGTCTTTGTCCTTCCTTTGTCCTTAGAACCACCAGAGTTCTTCTTTCGGGAATGAGCACCATAGGCAGCATTTCTTTCATTATCGAATTCCTTCATCCTTGTTTCTTCTTGCATACATCTAGACATAAGCTCATCAAAGTTAGGAATGGTATTATTGTTGAGAATGGTAGTTGTGAATACTTGCCATTCATATGGAAGTCCTCCAAGTGCGGTGAGAACCATCTCACGATCAGCTATTGTCTCCCTAATAGCTAGCAGATTGTTCCTGGTTTCGGTCAACTTCATAAAGAAAGTTTGAATAGACTCATCTCGGCCCTTCTTCATATTCTTCAACTTGTTCTTGAGGAATAGCACTTGGTTCACATTGTTTACTTGGAACATAAGTATCAATTTGTCATACATTTCCTTGGATGTGCCTAGTTCAGATATGTAGGCAACCAGACTCTTATTTATGGATTCCCTGATCAGCAGCTTTGCTCTGATTTCTCCCTTCTTATACTTGTTTCTAACAGCTGCAGAGGCATTGGATGGAGGTTCTTGAATCTTCCCCGTCACATGATCCAAGAGATCATGATCTTCCAATTTGAGATCTAATATCATCTTCCAGGCATGGAAGTCATCTCTTCCAGTCAGCTTGTCATTCTCCTTGAATTCAAGACTAGTGGAACCCATTTCTTCTGGTGATGATTGCTAAAGATAGAGTTTGTCTTCACCTCACCTCCGATACCATGTAAATTTTTGTAGATGTTCTATGCTAGGAGCAATTTTACTTTTCTCACAGCAATCATATAAATAGTTAAGCAAAATGCAGATAGAACATATAATTGGATCTTACAGAAGACATATCAGAAACAGGAAAAATGTGTTGGTTCGTTACGGCGGTCAACAGGATGCTTCAACCAGCAAAGTCTCCTTGGTCAGCCAACCCAGCATGTGTCACAACAGTCCTCCAATCAGCAAACGAGTCAACCCAAGTCAACTCCAAAAAAAGTCAACGTTGTCCTGAAAAAGTCAACACAGGGCAGCAAGCTAAAAGTCAACGCAGCAGCAAATTGGTCAACCCTTTGACCTCGATTTCTGTGCCAAATGGTACGGCCTTCCAAAATCGAACTTCCCACAAAGTTTCAGCCCAATTGGACCATGCGTTGACCAAAGTCAACGCTGGTCAAACTTTCTGCAAAACCCTAACTGCAGAAAAATCGTCCTTCAACTCAGCCGTACTGTTTTGTCCTTCTTCTCCTTCACACGTGTGGCCGAACTCGTCCTCCAAGTAGCTCGTACTATCTCAGATGAGAGAAGAAGATGTGAGTTGTGTTGTGATGAAATGCTCTCCAACTTTGCCTGTATTTATATCCATCATTGGGGCGTGTGACACATCTGCTGGGGGCGTGCAACCTTAAGGCCGACTTGCACATATAATTTATTAAGAATAATAAATTCAAAATAAATGTTCTGCTCATCGGATTAAGACATATTATATATGGATTTTACACCTCTCCAAAAGAGGATTCCAACAAAAATATTAGCCTCTTAATCTGAGCATCATAACATGGAGTTTGGACCTAGTTGTCCAAATTTAACAAAATAAGACTACATAAGACCAATAATACAAGGGAAAATAGCAAGAGAAATAGGCAACAGGAAAGAGGCCAAGAGATGATCAGTCTACTATGGAAACTGATACATCTAGCAAAGAATTCAAAATGAAGTACAGAAAAAGAGCAATAATCCATATGGACATAGATCAAAATAAATAAACAGAGCATCAAACATTTATAACCATCAGGGATTCTCCAAGTTCATCTCCAGCAGGTGGTCAAACCATATTTTCTACATCTTCAGCTACAATTCCATTTCAGGAGTAGAATCTATAAACACCTACATCTACTGCTGCTATAGGGGAAAAGGAGGAAAATATATATGACACTTTAGGAAGAATGACATATTGAAAACCAGCACCTACAACCAATTTTGGAAGCGGACCATGAGTTCACAAATTAGGCTTTTATCAGCCTTTGACTCAGAGAAAGGAAATATGAGGATGGATTTCTTAGAAGCCCAGATTTCTCAGCCTAAATCACCTGCATATTTCAAGCACACAAATTTTGAATTTAATGTCAAGGACATCTATCCAATAGACCAGATGGAGATTCACAAGTAGACTGGAGAGATGATCTCCTCCACACTGACAAGCACTACAATGAGCTTATCTAAATTGTAGCTATCATTGGCTAACATTCAATATCAACTCAAAATGGAGAAGATTTCGTCTCTTACCAAGGATACTAGAATAAAATACCTGGAGGATTTAGTTGTGAAGATTGGATATGATCCAACAAATGTAGAGGCATTGGAAGAGATCCTAAAGAAGAAGAACACTGACATATCATCCCTCAGAAAACAACTTAAAATGTCAGCTATTGAAGACCCTCTCACAATGGGCATAGAGGATAATGAAGCACAGAAAGCATAAATGATGAAGCCGATAATGGAGCAGTCAACACAGCTGAAGAAAATGGAGACAGAGATGGAAACATTAGTTAAAGAAAAGGAAAAAGCAGCAGAAATGGCCATCATCCCATTGGATTTTGTTCCTATTGCATTCATCCTTACAGCTACACCAACAACTACAAGCACATCAGGTGGTCCAGAACAGTTGGCCAAAGCCATGGAAAATATGACTATACAATCACAGGAGATCAAAAGGCTAGAAGCAGAAATCAATACCTTGAAAGATCTGAAGAAAAGGTCTGACAATGCACATGAAATAGAAATACAGAGAGCCCAAAAGCAGATTGAAAAACTGATAAAGATAGAGACTGAAGCTTCCATTGGTCAAACCATTGGCTAGGCAAAGGAGATTAATTGGACAAGCATAATAGATTCCATGAATGAAATATGGCCTTCTATTCAATTATATATGAACATAAAGAGCTAATTAAAAATTTAAATGATGCTATAGAGAAAGAAACCAAGGAGCTTGCAGGTATGCCTGAGACAGCAAACAACATTATCATATTTTTAAATTCCAAGAATAGGTTTGAATTAGAGGCACTTGGAGTGGAGGACAGAACATCAACCATTCTAGAAGTCAAGAAGGTGCTCAAAAAAAAGAGTTTGGTAACACAGTTAGAGGAAAAGTGCCATAATTTAGAAGTGGGTCTCAATATATTCTTTAACATAATCGAGCCACTCACCAAAAGAGGGTCACCATCACTATTTTAAACCAATGATAAGCTTATGCCCAGACAGGATTATGTGAAGAAGCTAATATAAATTTCCAAGGACACAACTAAGTTTGCAAGGATTAAAGGATCAATGACTGGAAGAGCTTTCCTTGAAGCCATGGATAATAATCTACTCATACAGCATGAAATAGAACACATTTTTGTGTTAAGGCTAACTTTTATGAAATTCAAATTGACAGATGAGATATACAGAAAGCTAATCAAGATCAAGATCCCAAATGAGCAACAGTGGGAAAAATTGTGTGATTACCAAGAAGGGTGACATCCAGCGCATCAGCAAATCAACCAACTCAGCAAATCAGTCAATTTTGCAAATCAGGGTATCAACTCAGCATCAAATCATCAAAATCTGCCAGCACTACAATAGATCAAAGCAAGAAGCAGCGGCCTTCTAGAAAATAGGGCCATATGTCAAAGATGTTCCATCATGTCCACTTCATGGTCACACCAGTCAAATTCAAATTATTATTGTAATTAATAATAGATTGCTTATGTAGATATGAAAATCCTTGTAGGAGTTAGTTAAATACTGCATTTCCTCTTAGTATCAAGGGTTGGACCCTAGATTGTAAAACTTTTCTATTGGAGTTGTAGCATCAATAATAAAAGACCTTTTGGAAGATTCATGATCTATATTTATCTAGTGATGTTATTTCTTTGTTGTGTTTAACATTGTCCATTTTTTTTATGTAAATTCATCATTTAATTCTAATTGTAAAACAGAAATTTTAAGAATAATATTTGCTGCATAGAGCACCTTAATTCTGGTTGTGTTTACAATATAATTTTTTTTCCTCTAAAGTCTGGTTAAGAAATACTTAATTTATTTTTATCCACTATTGAATTCACTTTTTCTTTCATCTCATAATTCATTATGTTTTAAAGATCCAGTAAGTGTAGTTAACTTGCCTTCCAAATGCTCTTGAAAATTTGATGCAATAACCCAACCTGTTATGACTCCATAGCCCAATGGAATTAGTTTAAACAGATCTTCTAATCCAGCCAAACAATCAATCAAAAAGAAACCCCTACAATCATTATAACTAGCCTAAAATCATATTCAAAAAACAAAGCTAAATCTAAAAGAGAGATCTCTCTCTGAGTCTAGGAGGGCTAGATCCCAGGCTCCAAAGCAATCTTGATGTTGTCCTTTTATGGTTATTCTTGCCAATATTAAAATTATAGAATGATAACATGTCCCTTACATTAATTGCATATTCCCTCATGGTAGGAGGCAAAAACCAACCCAATAACTCTAATTCCAACTCATAAGATAGCAATGCCTCGAATTTGTGACCATTTCTGAGCTTAACAAGTGTCTTGAGGAATTCAATGTTGATTTGTGACATTTCTGACATAAGGGTAACAAAAAATTATAGAAGCATAACAGAACTTTGGAGGCACTTTTGAGGCAATTTTAGGAGTCCAAAACCACTTCTGAAAGAATGGTCAACTACACATCTATGTCTAGTTTCCAGAACATCTTGATTTTTGTAAAATGACCCATTATAAGGCCTTCCAAAATCCATTCTCCCAAGGTTACTCCAAAAGTGTAACAGAGGGTCCAAAGAGGTGGTAGAAACATGAAAATGAGTGGTTTTTGAGATTTTTCTCGAAAATTACAGCTTTTCATGCCATGGGGGTTCCTGATTTGTGATTTACTCATCAAAATAAATCCATCCATATAAATAAATCATCATTTGGATGCCCCCAAAATAAGGGTAACAAAAGTTCGTTGCCCTTTTGCAATAAGGAATTTCCAGAATTTTGCAAAAATCACATAAAATACCAAAATTGATCAAAACTTCTCAAAATTGGTTCTATGGCACCTGTAAGTGATGGGCTAAATAGCCAAGGACTTCACATGTGGTTCCTTTCTAGCATGAGGTTTGATAAATTGTTTATACTCTTCAATGTCTAAGTCCATGCTATTGAACCACTTCTCTCCATGACAAGGAATACCTGTTGTTGAATAAATTAGGTCTGTTGATAGGTTAATATCTACACCTGCAATAGTGACCTTTCCCATACTAAATATTGTAGAAAATAGGCTGTTCAATTGAATATTATACCCCTCTTCCATGAGCCTTTCACAATATCTCGAACATTGAGCCCTCTCAAAGCATCTTCTGGCCAATGGTGAGCCATTGATTTCATGCATTGTGAAGGGTTCTAGCCTGAGGTCGCACCCTCCCTTGAAGCTTTTCTTGTCACTTTCCATTTTTTTTGTCACTAGAATGATGAAACCCTATAGTGTTGATGAAATGGGTGAATGTATGGAAATCTAAAAAAATAGAGTGTAGGAAAGTGTGAGTTTAGAGGATGAGATGAATGATCCTGGAGCTAAGATAAATTCTAGAAAAAATTGAGTGGGTTGAGTTGTGTGCTAGCTCCGATTTTTGGGTGGAATGAGGGAAAATGAGTGTGAGGAAGGTGTCAAAATGATGAAAACATGAGAAATTCCCAATGTTTGACTATGAGAATAGATAGTGTAGAAGTGGCGTAGGTTTAGAAGGTGAAATGAGGGCCATGGAACTAAGAAAAAATTCTAAGAAAACTTCAGTGCATAGAGTAGTATCTTAGCTCCATACTGAAAGTTGAATGAGGAGAAATGGATGTGTGGAGGGTGGCTAAATATTGCAAACACAAGAAATTTCAAGTTTTTTCACTATGAAATAGCTAAAATCTAGGGTTTGCTTGAATTTGATATCTTAGGGATGGTATAGATGATAAGAAAGGTGGGGATAATGTATATGGGATGTTTGAGTTAGGGTTTATATTACTAGGGTTATGGTTTAGATATGTGGGGTAGGTTATGGTTTGTCACATGAAAAAAATATTATATATGGACAAGTGAAAATATAGAGACAAACATAATAAGCATGAAATTGTTTTAAACCCTCAAAATTTAACCACAAGATGGCGTAAGAGATGACACTTACCTTTTATGAAGGCTTCACAAGGCAATGGAGCCAAGTTTCAGTCTTGTTTGGAGGTTTTCTAATCCAAAAACAAAAATCTTCCTCTCCTCCAAAAGCGTAACAAGGGAGGCAAAAGCGTAGCAAGGGCTCACATAAATGTAACAAGGGCTCTCAGAAACGTAACAAGGGAATTTTCAAAACTCTGCAAACATAGGGCTTAAATATGGATCTGTATCTCTCTAACCATACATTTTTTTGCAAACCTAAGATATTTTGTTGTTCTTTTACCTGTTATACACAATAACCTCCTCTAGGTTTCGAAAATACTTTCCCATTCGCTCAAAATCCAAGTTTCAAGTTGATCACTCAAAATTTGCAGAAGCATAGCGCACTCTGAGTAGAAGCGTAGCACCTAGTTTGAGAGGGACTTTGGAGGCCTTCACGAAGGATTTTGGGGCTGAATGTGGTATGGCTGGAAAGCTTAGGATGTCTACTACACAATCGAGTCATCAATAACTGCAAACCCCCGCTCCAAACCCCTAAAAATTTGATTTGAAGACAACTTGTCCAAAAGTGCAGAAAATGACCTGGAGAAATTGTAATTTGAGAATTTATCTCAAACCATAATACCTGTACATAAAATAAATGAGGTTTTTTTTCTTTGGCCTATTATTGACAAAACCTCTTTCACTTTTGTAAAATTTAACTCCATTACTTCCAAAACGGATTTTAAAGCCAAACTATCCCTATGTGCAATGTAAACCCTGACTTGATCATGAAGCTCTAAAAATGATGCCATGGGTCTGAGTTGGCTCAAACATAGAATGGTGACCTCCCTTATGGACCTTCTTCTCACCCTCCATTATTGTTTTCAACAAGGAAATCCCTAGCTTGATGTAGTGGATAGGGAAGGTGGAAAATTAGGAAAATAAAGGATAGTGGTAGAGTGGTTTTAAGCACAGAAATGAAGTGGAATGAAGTTAGGGAAAAATCCCTAAAATTTTGGGAGGCAGGGTGATGATTTTTCTATAGGATTCAAGTGGAATTTTTTGGAATGGGCATGTGAAAGGTACCCAAAATTTCAAAACACGGGCTTTCACTAGTTTTTCTACCAAAATGTAGTGAAAATTAGGGTTTTAATGAAATTGATGGAAAAGAGGGATGTGAGTGATAGGATATGTTTATGGTATGGTGTATTAAGGTTATATGAATGTTTCAGATGGTCTTATTAGGTTTTTATCAGCTGAAACAAACAAAATATGAAAAACACCAAAAGTGCAACAGGAGGTAACCTAATGAAGGAAACCACTCATTTGTTGATGAATTTTGACTTGAGATAGGTATGGAGGGTGTAAAATTACTATTTATGAAGTGTATGAACCTTTGTGTAGTGGTTTTTAACCTTGAAGAACTGATTTGGAGCTCAAACACCAAAATCGCAGCACCTGCGCAACACAACCAGAAGCATAGCACATGTAGTGTTGGCACAAATTTGCTTATTTTTCTTCAACCCATGGTAGCTGTGGAGTATGATGGTGAGAAGAAGGTATCTCTTTACTTATTTCCATATATTTTCTAACTCCCTATTCAAATTATTTGTATGGTGAAAATAATATTTTGGTCGCTTTCTTTTATGACATAATTGACTCTTATGGTGGCGAAACAAATGAGACCTAGACTCTGACCTAAATGAAGGTGTGGTGAATGACCTCAGACCCTAAATTATTGATGGATGACATGACCTATGAAATTATGATTCCCATGAATGGAGTGAAGAGAGTAGCATTTAATACCTAGACATATTCAATGAACAAAAATTTATTTGAGAACTGACTTGAAACATGAAATTTTGACCTAGGACCACTAAAAAGTAAACTGAAAGAGAATATTTGATCATTGAACATATTTAAACTAAAATTTTCTCTAGCTGGGTATGGCAGCTCTTTCAGGAGGTGTCAATAACACCGTAGACCAAGTAGCCTCATCCATTGGGCAATGGAGTCACTGCAGCTACAATCCTCAAAATGAAAATAGAATTGTACATCATGAACTACAAACTCTACTGGAAACTGACATTGAAAAAAATGCTCAAAATGTTGAGCTTATTCATTGCACCTTACCTACTCTAATTGATCCATAAATCACTTTATCAAGTGAAGTCGAAGATCTAGTGCAACCATGAAAGAAAATGCCTATCTGATTTCTTGCTCCTCCGACTTTCCTCAAAATAAAAGCATTGTGGTAATGAAAACCGCAAATGTAAACTGAACCCAATCTCTTTTTTGGCGAAGAAAAAAAACTCCATAATTTATGATGCTTCTAAAAGTCTACCCAGGGGGTCTTGAAAATCATGAAACATTACCTCTTGTTGACCAGCAAAAAGAAGGGAAATGCTTTCAAAGATAATGGTTGATTGTTCTTCTTCATTTGGTTGATCCCTCTTAAATAGAAATGTAGTAATGTGAGCTTCCATATCATCCGGATCAGAGGAAATATTTGTATGTTCTTGTAGATCTTCAATTGAGGTAGCCAAATCATTATCAACACAAATATCTACAAGTGGCTTTTCATGTATATCAAAAAGAGAATTGTCTTGTCTATGAAAAAATTCTACGTCTTGATCCTTTGAAGGTTGTTGAACATGTTCATCAAATTCAAGACAAAAAACCTGTTGTACATTGTTTTTTACCTCAATTAATAAATCATGACTCTTTAGAGTTTCTTTACAAGCAAACTCAAAATTTTGATCCGCACATATTTCTTCCTGAATTAAAAACTCAGAAGAGGATAGGGACGAAGGGTGGATGGAAAGAACATCTTCACATATATCTTGATTGCTTGAATATTGGCAAGACTTCTGCAAATTATCATCAACTTTGAAAGATGGAAGATCAATGTCATCCTTTGAAGAATTCTGCTCAAGTTTGTTGTCATCCATGGAAGAATCCATGATCTTCTCATGGCGGTGAAAATGGTTTTCGTTCAAAGCATACAAAAGTTCATCATCCATAAACTTTTCATCGCCATAAGCACTTTCTATCTCTTGAATAAAAT
Organism: Pinus albicaulis; assembly: GCA_034641835.2. Classification (NCBI taxonomy): domain Eukaryota; kingdom Viridiplantae; phylum Streptophyta; class Pinopsida; order Pinales; family Pinaceae; genus Pinus; species Pinus albicaulis. The sequence continues at coordinate 477,730,335 of CM076584.1, forward strand.
TTTCAAAGTGATCACAATAATCCTCAATCAAAAGCAAAGAAAGATATGTTTCTCTATACTTCTCAAAAAATATTGAGTGAAAATACTTGAGAGAATAAATACAAGAAGGAGGCAAGCTTTCATACCAAAATTTTGCTTTTTCTTCTAATATGATCGTGAACATCTTCATTAAACAATATTCATGAAAATTAACATTCATATTACGCACATGCATATTAAATCTTATTAAATGAAATGTAGCATCATCACCTTTTCCATCTCTGAATTTTAGCAAATATGTTTGCCAATCTACCTAAGGCGTAGGATTTGAAAAGCCTAAAACATGATCTCAATGCATAGGAGCATACCTATCATTCCTTCTTGCAGTTGAATCCATCTTGAAAATAGTTAAGTCACCAATAGTTCTTGAAGCTACTGGTTTTTGAATATTGGAGTCGCCATGAAAACTCTGAACCTTTAGATTCTTCACCACTGGAGTCGCCAGGTGAAATATGCACAGCCTTTCTTGTGCCTGACCATTTTTCACCATCAGCAATCAGAGCTAATATTTTTCATTATTTCCCGAGAAAAATTTAACCTTCGCTCCCCAGAAACGGCACCAAAATGTTATCACTCTCCCCAACTTCCCAAGGCTGACAATAGGATTGGAGAAAGGCAACCACAGACCAAAATTTAGGTCAGTTAGCTAGCCCTACCAAGACTAGAGAGGGATCTCTCTTTTTCACTTTTACAGTCAGGAATGACTGAGTATATAATGATATTAGGCTAGGTATGTAAGCTCAATAAATAGAATTTGTTTGATGTTTTGAGTGTTGCATAGAAAAGTCAGTGACTAGACTATGTATAAGGTTTTTAGGTCCCAACTCCAAGGTGAATCTACAGAGAATATGTGAGGCAAGATAGGTAGTTTGAAATAATTTTAATAATTTATTGAGTATAGGATGAAGTAGAAGAGATTTTGAATGAGCACTGAGGTGAATTCATTCAGCTTAGAAGAAAATAAACGTAGCATTGTAAACCTTGTCTAAAACAGAGCATGTATAAACATTATTTATGCTCATAAACTTACAATATAAACATATATTAAGAAGAATACATGGTATTAAGAATAAAATTATAAACATACATAAGAAAAACATATGCTCCAAATCATACCACAAGTATCTCAACATAATTCCTACAAATATGTCTTTGATTTCATTCCAAATTTTTTATTACAAGAGCTCCACTACCATATGAGACTATCCAACCCAAAAAAAGACTAAATATAGTCTACTTATATAAAATATGGACTATGACACATCATCAGGTCGAAATACCATCCAAAATGGATCATAAATACACAAGATGGGTCATTTCCTAGATTCTAGGGAGGTTAGAAACCATTCCCTGAATTTCAGCTATGAACTAGGAGTATTTGTCCCTTACATTAATTACATATTCCCTCATGGTAGGAGGAAAAAAACAACCCAATAACTCTAATTCCAACTCAAAGGACAGCAATTCCTCGAATTTGTGACCATTTCTAAGCTTGACAAGTGTCCTGAGGAATCCAATGATGATTTGTGACATTTCTGACAGAAGGGTAACAAAAATTTGCAAAAGCGTAATATAACTTTGGAAGAACTTTTGAGAAACTTTTAGGAGTCCAAATCCACTTCTAAAATAGCGATCAACTCGCCCTATGTGTCTAGTTTCTAGAACATCTTGAATTTTTCAAAATTACCCATGGGAAGGCCTTCAAAAATCCATTCTCCCAAGGTTACTCCAAAAGCGTAATAGAGGATCCAAAAAGGTGGCAGAAACATGAAAAATGAGTGGTTTTTGAGCTTTTTCTCCAAAATTACAGCTTTTCATGCCATGGGGGTTCCTGATTTTTTATGTACTCCTCAAAATACATCCATATATGTAAATAAATCATCATTTGGATGCCCCCAAAATAAGAGTAACAAAATTTTTCTACCCTTCTGGAATGAGGAATTTCTAGAATTTTGCAAACATCACATAAAATACCAAAATTGATTAAAATTTCTCAAAATTGGTTCTATGGAACCTATAAGTGATGGGATAAACAGCCAAGGAATTCACATGTGGTTCCTTTCTACCATGAGGTTTGAGAAAATGTTTATACTCTTCAATGTCTAAATCCATGCCCTTGAACCACTTCTCTCGATGACAAGGAATAATTGTTGCTGAAGAAATTAGGTCTGTTGATAGGTTAATATCTACACCTGAAATAGTAACCATTCCCATGCTAAAGCTTGTACCAAATAGGTTGTTCTATTGAATATGATACCCCTCTTCCATGAGCCTTTCACTAAATCTCAAACACTGAGCCCCCTCAAAGCATCTTCTGGCCAATGGCGAGGCATTGAGTTCATGCATTGTGAAGGGTTATAGCCTGAGGTAGCACCCTCCCTTGAAGATTTTTTTATCACTAGAATTATGAAAACCCTATAGTGTTGATGAAATGGGTGAATGTATGGAAATCTGGAAAAAACGGAGTGTAGGAAAGTGTGAGTTTAGAGGATAAGATGAATGATCCCGGAGCTAAGAGAAATTCTAGAAAAAATTGAGTGGGTTGTGTTGTGTGTTAGTTCCAATTTGTGGGTGTAATGAGGGAAAATGAGTGTGAGGAAGGTGTCAAAATGATGAAAACACAGGAAATTCCCAATTTTTGACTGTGAGAATAGCTAGTGTAGAAGTGGTGTAGGTTTAGAAGGTGAAATGAGGGCCATGGAGCTAAGCCAAAATTCTAAGAAAAATTCAGTGCATAGAGTAGTATATTAGCTCCATAATAAAACTATAATGAGGAGAAATAGATGTGTGGAGGGTGGCTAAATCTAGCAAACATAGGAAATTTCAATTATTTTCACTGTGAAATAGCTAGAAACTAGGGTTTGCTTGAATTTGACATGTTAAGGATGGTGTAGATGATAGGAAAGGTGGAGATAATGTATATGGGATGTGTAAGTTAGGGTTTAGATTATTAGGGTTAGGGTTTAGGTAGGTGGGGTAGGTTAGGGTTTGTCACATGAAAAAAAAATGTATGCATGGACAAGTTAAAATATGGAGACAAACACAATAAGCATGAAATTGTTTTAAACCCTCAAAATTTAACCAAAAGATGGCATAAGAGATGACACTTACCTTTTATGAAGGCTTCACAAGGAAATGGAGACAAGTTTCAAGCTTGTTTGGAGGTTTTATAATCCAAAAACCAAAATCTGCCTCTCCTCCAGAAGCGTAAAAAGCATGTACAGAAGCGTAACAAGGGAGGCAAAAGCGTAACAAGGGCTCACAGAAATGTAACAAGGGAATTGCCAAAAATATTCAAAAATAGGGCTTACATATGGATCCATATCTCTCTAAACATAACGTTTTTTACAAAATTGAGAGAGGTTTTTGTTCCTTGGCCTATTATTAACAATAAACTCCTCAATTTTTCCAAAATACTTTCCCATTTTCTCATAATACAAGTTTTAATTTTATCTCTCAAATTTTACAAAAGCGTAGCGCACTCTGAGCAGAAGTGTAGCACCTACTTTGAGAGGGATTTTGGAGGTATTTCCAGAGGATTTAGGGACTGAAAGTGGTATGGTTGGAAAGCTTAGGATGTCTGCTACAGAATGGAGTCATCAAGAACTCCAAACCCCTGAAAAATTTATTTGAAGACAACTTGTCCAAAAGTGAATAAAATGACCTGGAGCAACTGTATTTTGATCATTTCTCTCAAACCATAACACATGTACATAAAATAAAGGATTTTTTTGTGATTTTTCCTAATATTTACCAAAAAAAAATTCAATTTTGTAAAATTCATCTCCATTACTTCAAAAACTGATTTTGAAGCCAAACTCTCCCTGTGTGCAATGTAAACCCTTACTTTATCACGAAGCTCTAAAAATGATGCCATGGGTCTGAGTTGGCTCAAACCTAGAATGGTGACCTCCCTTATGGACCTTCTTCTCACCCTCCGTGATTTTTTCAACAAGGAAAGCCCTAGCTTGATGTAGTGGATAGGGAAGGTGGAAAATTAGGAAAACAGGGGATAGTGGTAGAGTGGTTTTAGGGACAGAAATGAAGTGGAAGGAAGTTAGGGAAAAAATCCTAAAAATTTGGGGAGGTAGGGTGATGATTTGGCTATAGGATTCAAGTGGAACTTTTGGGAATGGGCATGTCAAACGTACCCAAAAGATCAAAACATTGGGTTTCACTAGTTTTTCTGCCAAAATGTAGTGAAAATTAGGGTTTTAATGAAATTGATGGAAAATAGGGTTGTGAGTGATAGGAGATGTTTATGGTATGGTGTATGCAGGTTATATGAAGGTTTTAGATGGTTTTATTAAGGTCTTACTGGCTGAAACAAACAAAATATGAAAAAAACCAAAAGCGCAACACATGCGCAACGCCTACACAGCACGTAGTGGAGGTAACCTAATGAATTAAACCACTCATTTTTTGATGAATTTCGACTTGAGAGAGGTATGGAGAGTGTCCACTTACTTTTTAGGAAGTGTATGAACCTTTCTGCAGTGGTTTTGAACCTTGGAGAACTGATTTGGAGCTCAAACACCAAAAGCGCAGCACACCCAGAAGCGTAGCATAGGTTGTGTTAGCACAAATTGTAATATTCCAAAATTGGAATGTCACAGCAAGCCTGCTGAAATAACACACTCCTGGGAGATTGATGCACAGAAATGAGTTTACAGCCCTTGGATCCCTTAGATCAGAAAATCTGGAGTCTAGATCCAAAAGGGGAGAAAAAACAAATCAAACTAGGTGTGGTAAATAGATCTCCCACCACCTGGTCTAGCTAAAAAACACCCTACAAGAGGGGCTGCAGCTATGCACAACAAACTGCTTCGGAAATAATGCAGTCTTGGAAAGCATGAGTATGAGGCCATCAAATGAGATCAATTTATGTATATACAGCAGCAAATCAAAATTACAATGATGCTCTTTCAATATACAATAGAATACAGGAGACAAGAGAGCAAGAAATCTTCAGAAAATAAGGCTACAACACATGTATAAACTGAAAAATGGCTTAACAGTGTTATTTTAAGGAGCTGTAGCAGTTGGAAATTACATCTCAGATCTAGGACAGATCTGTGGACAAAACATCAGATCCATTTCAGATCTGGAAACTAGAAAGTCCTATTTACAAGATCCCCTTGGGGTTTTGACCAAATCATGCATTACAAAGAGTAGATCTGAGTTTTAAGTTGCAGATTTGCAATATTATTCAGAAATTTCTGAAGATGAATTTACATGGAAATAGATCAGATCTAAACATAACATGGATCAGCAAGCTAATCCATGGATCACCAAGGTGAAAGGCAAATCCCAGCACTAGAGATCTCTCATCAAAAATGGGGTCAAAACACCCTGCAAACCTTCCACTGAAAATAATGCAGTTCCTCAAGGAAAACTGCGTTGTAGCTTGAATAACAAGGATGGCCTGATGCCAAGATACAAATCTGAAGCTCAAATAGTGGATGCACTCTTCCAAGAGGTTAAAAGACACACTCCATGAGAAGAGGCTCCAATACAAGCTAGATCTCTACAGATCTAGAGTTCCACTTGCTGCGGCCTACAAAAGCAAACAAACCCTCACTGGATCTGCATTGCAGTTGGAAGTCGAGCTTGGCCCAAAGCCTAATAGTGGATAAAATCAGCAAATACTCCTCCAATAATCCTCAATGGAAGAGGTGAAATCCCTACATAGGAACTCCAAGTGCTAAGCAGCACAATCCTCCACTAAACAGCAGAGAATAGTATCTGTCTAAACAGACAAGATACTCAGAAATATAAAAAATAAACAACCTTCTCTTGCTGCTTTCCCCTTCCTTTTATAAGATGAGAGCCTTCATAAACCATAAACCACTTTGATGAGTTAGCTCCTTTCACATGAGGGGCCTCCTTCTAGAACTGTGTTGCCCCTTTATGAGGTACATTGAATCTAGACAGCGTTGTAGATTTGTTCAAGGTTGACCCAGTCTCACAGCTCAATCCCCCTTCACACCTGCAAGTGATTTATTTACATGGCCATGATTTATCCTTCTTCACATGGGCATTGATTTATTCAGTATTTTCAAGAGTTTTACATGTCCTCCTTTATTCATTTATTCATGCAACATAAATTAAAACAAAAATGTATATTCCTCTTAGCTTAGGCTAAGTAGGAATATTACAGTCCTCCCCTCCAAAATGTTTCTTGTCCTCAAGCAACTAATAGGGTGAGAGTTGTAGTACTTCCCCTCCTTCATTGATGGCATCATCAATGATCCAGTCCTCATCATAAGCCAAGTGCTCATCAAGCCAATACATCATGAATTGTTCCTCCAAGGTCAACATGAGATGTGCATATTCCATCCCACCAGGAGTGAAGAATTCAACAAAAATAAACATGGCTAGAGAAATTCTCCATGTGAAACATGTAGCATGAGGTACAGGGAGAAGCTCCAATCCATGTGGTACATACAAACTGCACATACCCCCTCCATACAATCCCATAAACAGTACAACTATATCATCCAAGTATGGAAGCAAGACTACATATATGCAAACAGAAATCTGAGCTTAAGGAGGTGGGTCAAAATCCCACATGGGATGCCAGCACAGTGCATCTCCTACCTACATTATATCAAGGTGTGGTAAGTGGCATTCCCACCACACATTTGCTGCATGAGTCACCTTAACATGGTTGAAGATGTTAGATAAGTTTGGTGCCTTTGGCAAACACCCATCATGAGAAGGAATCTCCCTTTGCACAATAAGGAAGTGGCCAAGTTCAACATTCCTATTGGCCCACCAAAAGTCATGAGATCCATATGATCTCTCACTCCCTTTAGGAGTCATAGCCTGCAAAAACATGGCAAAGGAATTAGAAAATAAAAATTTCTTGGCATGATCAGATCCTTTACCATCATATTCCTTCATACACATGGATTTGTGCATGAGCATTTCCTTCCTCTCAAGCAAAGGAAGAACTGGCTGAAATGACTCTTGCAAAGAGTCCATTGGCTGCCCCAATCCTCCATAGCTAATGCACTCTTGAAAGTGCTGATGTAATTCCTCTCTCATGCCTTCCCAATCAAAGCTCCTCATGATCAGGGCATAGATCTCCATTGAATGCATATGGCTGAGAAAGAATTCTTTATGTGACCCTTATAGTATCTTCTCCTTGAGCTTCGAAGCTCTAGAAAAAAATACCCTACCATGATGATAGAGGATTCCCCCTTGCACTAAGTAGCCCTCTTCTTGTTGCATGTCATCTAGGATCATACCTGTGTGGATATCTTTGGAATACTCTACAAGCAGTTGAGATTTCCAATACAGATCCACACTGCTCAATAATGATAGCGCTGATGATACCTCCATGGAAGTGTTTGTCATGTTTATGTTATTTTCTCTGACATTTCCAATGCCAAAGATGTGTGTTGGAAGGTTTATCCTCCCATTCTCCTACTCCCATAGCGCAGATATAGAAAAGAGAGAAGGTGATAGTGCTACAGTGAGAGGATCCCCCTCACTCTTGAGCTGTCCCAAGCCCTCCAGCATTGTAGCTTGGTCCCCCATTGCTCCAATCCCTCCTGGATCTAGATTTGGAGCATCACTTTGTGAGGCCTCCCCCACAAGATCTGAAGCTGGTGGCCTCCCAGGTGGTTTGACACTAGATAGGAATGTCCCATGCAGAAAGCTCATGAACATTAGTGAAGAGATAGTGAGATCCTTGCTTCCACAGCGCAAATCCATCTTTTTTGTTTGTGTGGAAGTGCTAGGTGAAGCATAAGTATGCATGCCTTGGATAATTTGGGGCTTACCACTCTTCATGTCCACCCACTCCATCTGCAAAGCCTTTCAATCAGTGGTGACCTTCCCCAATCTAATCAACCATTGGACACCCAAAATGATATTGGTGTCTGGTATGTCAACTAAAAAAAAGTGATCCACCAAAGTGTAGGACCACATAGTAACTGAGAGTGATGGGACATATTTCATGCATTGCATTGTCCTATCTCTTGGGACCAAAACAGAGAATCCCTCAAAAGTATCAGTGGGGATTTCTCTCCTCTGCACAAGATGAGCATCAATAAATTTGTGGGTTGCCCCACTGTCAATCAGTACAGATACCCTCTGATTCATGATTGAACCTTGTACTCTAAGGGTCAAGTACTTAGGCACTCCTCTCAAAGATGCAAGAGTTCCACTTATTGGAGCAAAGGATCCATCCCCATCCCTAGATGGTGTTGGATCTCCCTCATCATTATCAGCACTGTGACCCCTCCTTGGTTCATCATCTTCATCTTCCTCCTCAAAATATGATAATATCTCTATGTAGTGTGCTTTCCCAGCAGCACATCTATGTCCAGGTGCCCATGACTCTTGGAAAGTGAAACATAGTCTCTTCTTTCTCAGTTCTCTCCTGAGTTCAATATCAAGAGCCTTCTTGAATGAGCTCTCCTTGGAAGGAGCATCTTTTCCTTCCTTCCCCTTAGAAAAGTGAGGGGCCTTGCTCTAGAAAGTTCCCTTTGGTTTGGCAAGGCATCTTGGAGGTCTCTAGCCCTCTCAATGGCATCATGCAAAGTAATGGGCTTGGTAGATTTAACCAACCCATGCAAAGGTTCATCCAAGCCATCAATGAACATGTACACCCTCCTTGCTGCAGACAGATCAGGAACCATAACTGATAATCTCAGGAACTCAGAGATATAAGTTTCTGCATTTCCCGATTGCTTTAACTTTGCAAGGCTCATGAAAGGTGCTTTTGGATCCTTTCTGTCAAATCTCTCCACTAGTATTCTAGTGAACTCAGAGTAGGAAGTCACATTGGCATGGCCCAATGTATACAACCCATGGAACCACCAATTGTGTGCTTCACCTTCAAAGTGCAGCGCTGCAATCTTGATGGCTTCAACCGAAAGTAGATATCCAGCTTTTCTACCCATGCCTTAGCAAAACTGGAGGATGACCCATCAAAATTGGGCAAAAATAATCTGCCCATAGAGTGGTGTCTATCATGATTATGGAAGAACCCACCATCTCTGTACTGCTGCCTTGGTCTTGTTTTTTCCTTGAGGTGACAAAACTCTTGGAAACTCAAGTGGTCTCTAAATCTCTGATTCTGAGATTCATATTCCACAAATTAGTCTTCAAGGGATGCTTGCTCTTGTGGTCCTTCATTCTCCACAGCCAAGAAGGTAGGCATAGTGGAGCGTTGTGGAGCTTGTGGGGCTTGTGGCTGGTTCACTGATTGACCAGTCCAGTGATGTGACATGTCAGAGCTTTCCCCTGGATGAAATATCCCAGGATATTCCCTCATTCTTTCCATCCTCATCTCTTTGATCTCTTTGGCAAGATCTTTCATGGCCACCAACAGAGTTCTTGCAAACTCTTCTCCTTCTTTATCACTTGCAGTCTCAGGGGCTTTACCCTTGTCTTGATCATCAGTAGTGTAATCAAACTTCTAGTGACTTATGTTCTGATACCTCTTCTCCCTCTCAATAAGAGTTTCATATTCTTATGAATGCAACATGGCTGTGGTGCTCCAAGGAAAGCACAAGTTGTGCCAAGAAAGGAGCTTTGATACCACTATAATATTCCAAAATTGGAATGTCATAGCAAGCCTGCTAAAATAACGCACTCCTGGGAGATTGATGCACATAAATGAGTTTACAGCCCTTGGATCCCTTAGATCATCAGATCTAGATTCTAGATCCAAAAGGGGAGAGAAAAAAAATCAAACTAGGTGTGGTAAACAGATCTCCCACCACCTAGTCTAGCTAAAAAACACCCTACAAGAGGGGTTGCAGCTATGCACAACAAACTGCTTTAGAAATAACACGGTATTGGAAAGCATGAGTAGGAGGCCATCAAATGAGATTAATTTATGTATATACAGCAGAATATCAAAATTACAATGAAGCTCTTTCAATATGCAATAGAATATAGGAGACAAGAGAGCAAGAAATCTTCAGAAAAGAAGGTTGCAACACATGTATAAACTGAAAAATGGCTTAACAGCGTTATTTTAAGGAGCTGCAACATCTGGACATTACATATTAGATCTAGGACAAATTTGTGGACAAAACATCAAATCCATTTCAGATCTAGAAACTAGAAAGTCTGATTTACAAGATCCCCTTGGGGTTTTGACCAAATCATGCATTACAAAGAGTAGATCTGAGTTTTAAGTTGCAGATCTACAATATTAATCAGAAATTTCTGAAGATGACTTTACATGTAAATAGATCATATCTAAACAGAACATGGATCAGCAATCTAATCGATGGATCGCCAAGGTGAAAGGCAAAGCCCAGCACTAGAGATCTCTCATCAAAAATGGGGTCAAAACACCATGCAAACCCTCTACTGAAAATAACGCAGTTCCTCAAGGAAAATTGCATTGTAGATTGAATAAAAAGGATGGCCTGATGCCAATATACAAATCTAAATCTCAAACAGTGGATGCACTCTTCCAGGAGGTTAAAAGACACACTCCATGAGAAGAGGCTCCAATACAAGCTAGATCTCTGCAGATCTAGAGTTCCACTTGCAACAGCCTACAAAAGCAAACAAACCCTCATTGGATCTACATTGCAGTTGGAAGTAGAGATTGGCCCAAAGCCTGATAGTGGATCAAATCAGCAAATACTCCAAGAATCCTCAATGGAAGAGGTGAAATCCCTGCATAGGAACTCCAAGTGCTAAGCAGCACAATCCTCCACTAAACAGCAGAGAATAGTATTTGTCTAAACATACAAGATACTCATAAATATAAAAAATCAACAACCTTCTCTTTCTACCTTCCCCTTCCTTTTATAATATCAGAGCCTTCACAAACCCTAAACCACTTTGATGAGTTAACTCCTTTCACATGAGGGGCCTCCTTCTAGAACTGTGATGTCCCTTTATGAGGTACATTGAATCTAGACAGTGCTGTAGATTTGGTCAAGGTTGACCCAGTCTCACAGCTCAATCCCCCTTCACACCTACAAGTGATTTATTTACATGGCCCTGATTTATCCTTGTTCACATGGGCATTGATTTATTCAGTCTTTTTAGGAGTTTCACATGTCCTCCTTTATTCATTTATTCATGCAACAGAAAGTAAAAAAAAAACGTATATTCCTCTTAGCTTAGGCTAAGTAGGAATATTACACAAATTTGCTTATTATACTTCAACCCATGGCAGCTACGGAGTATGATGGTGAGAATAAAGGATCTCTTTACTTATTTCCATATCTTTGTTAACTCTCTATGCAAAACACTTGTATGGTGAAAATGAGATTTTGTTCGCTTTCTTTTATGACATAATTGACTCTTATGGTGGCAAAAAAAAATGAGACCTAGACTCTGACCTAAATGAAGGTGTAGTGAATGACCTCAGACCCTAGATGATTGATGGATGACATGACCTCTTAAATGATGATGACCATGAATGGATTGAAGGGAGTAGCATTTCAGACCTAGACATATTCAATGAACAAAATTTTATTTGAGAACTGACTTGAAACATGAAATTTTGACCTAGGACCACTAAAAAGTAAATTGAAAGAGAATATTTGATCACTAAACATATTGACACTAACACTCCCTATGGATCGATTTTCTCTTGTCGAACTTCAGCCAATGAGAAAATCAATTTGTCTTTGGCAACTAAGTATCTACACTAGTGTGTTTTCCAAATGACCCTCCAGTCTTCGTGTATAATCTTCTCATTGAGATATCAACGACCGAGATTAGATCTCTAATCAATGGCTAAGATCATAACTTGACTTGATCTGTGTTTTCTAGAAGATTCACACTCTTTTTATTAATTCCCTTTAATTATTTAATTTCCCTAAGTTTAGAATTAGGGTCACCATTAAAATAATTAATTATTTTAATAAATCGTGTTCCAAGTGGAATTTCCACAAAAAAAAATCGGGTTTTTTGGAATATGTGTGTCTAAGCCTCCTCACAAAATTTGATACTTGGAGCACTTCCGATGCTACCAAAAATCAACACTCCCTCTTAGTGAGGAAAGTGCTCTAAAAATATGTCTATTGCATACTGTTATGATCGTGAAGTATCCTCTGCGTTGCTAACATCTGACAGTCTATCCATCAATAACTGTGCTATTGTTGCTACTGTACAGTTGCCTATGACATTGCCACGGCCACTGCTACATTCGTACTAGAGCTCCCTCTTAAGTGTTGCTTCATCCGTTATTAAAAGGGATTCTCAATCATCCCCATATTTCCCCTGAAATAAACAAACTTTGTTCTTCCTATGGCCTTAGTGAGAATGATTTCTACCTATTCCCCTTTGGGAATGTACTACAACTGTACTGATCCCCGCTGAACATGGTGTCTCATAAAATGACACCTGATTTCAATGTGCTTTGACCGATCATGAAAAAATGGATTCTCAGATATCTTGATGCAACTTTGATTATCACATAGAATGTTGGTTATCTCCATCTTCCTTCTGAATAAGTTAACTAGTAGTTTTCAAAGCCATAAGGCCTCACACGAAGTTGTGTTGGCTGCCATATACTCTACTTCAGTTGTGCTTAGTGCTACGAAATTCTACTTCTTACTGCACCAGGAAGTCATACCTGATCCAATGTTGAAGCAGTACCATGTGGTACTTTTCCAATCCACTGTATATCCTTCCCAATCTGCATATGCGAATCCACACAGAACGATGTCATCACCTTAGGTGTATTTTAATCCATATCCTATTGTTCCTTGGATATATAATAACATGCTTATTTTCTTCCTAATGTTCCCTCTTTGGTTCTACCATGAACTAACTAGGGGAATTAACAACATAGAAAATGTCAAGTCTGGTGTTGACCAAATAGATGAGAGATCCTATGAGTTGTTTGTATAAGAAGGGTTCCACTTCTTTATCTTCAGATGCATCAATTTTATTCTAATTAGTGATAATTGGAGTAGCCATGGGTCTACAATCCTACATTCTAAATCTCTTTAGAATATTTGTAGCGTATTTTCCTTGCCCAAGGAATATTTCTCCCTTCTGGTGCCAAAATTCCAATCCTAAAAAATAGTGCATCAGCCCCAAATCCTTCATGTTGAATTCATCTTCCAGGTTCCTCTTACAGTCTTTGATGAGCCTAGATTATCCTTTCAGAAATAGATCTTCTACATACAATGCCAAAATTAGAGGCTCATTCTCTACTGTGAGATAGTAGAGATTGGGATCAGCGTCACTCTTAACAAATGTCATCTTCTACAAGTATCCATCAATTCGACCATACCATGCTCTAGGTGACTGTTTGAGTCCATACAGGGCTTTCTTCAGCCTACATACATGAGACTTCTTCTCATGTGTTTCAAATCCTTCTATTTTTTCGATGTAAACCTCTTCTTCTATTACCCCATTCAAGAATGAAGTCTTGACGCCCATCTAGTGAATCTCCCATCCCATTTGCACTGCAAAAGATATAATGGATCTGATAAAGGTATATCTGGCTACAGGGGTGAAGGTTTCTTCATAGTCTATCCCTTCTGAGCATATCACTTTGCGATGAACTTATCCTTGTGCTTCTCTACATTTTTTTTTGCAACATACTTAATCTTGTAGATCCACCTAGAACCTGCAACTGATTTGTCCTGAGGTCTCGGTACAACTTCCCAGACATCATTGGTCATGATAGAGTTGTACTCCTCTACCATAACATATACCCAAACTTGATGTTGAATGGCTTCCTGAAATCCATAGGGCTTGACAACCTGTGCTACCAGAGCTTGGTATATGTCAAGCTGTCTACGTTGCATTTTCTCGATTCTGGGAGCCCCAACAAAATCCTCTACGTCCCTCATCATCTAACGTACTTCTCTGTTGATTCATCCATTTCTAGTGGGTGGCTCAATCATCTCTTCATCCTTCTATCCCATCTGTTGTGAGCTATCTATATTTTCTTCCCTAAAATAAATACCAGTATTGGTCATGTTATCACTCCACCGGATCTCCGAGGCTGAGAAGAGACCAGCAAAGGTAACTACAAACCAATATTTTTCCCAAGTAGCTAGCCCTACTAGGCAAGAGAGGGATCTCTCCAATGGATCTCAGACAATATGCTTGGATCAATGAGATATTATGCTAGGTATAGTAGCACATGGGTTTGGTTGATTTATTTTTTTAGATGTTGGATGGTGAATAGGTCAAGGAAGGAACTAGGTCAGGGCAAAAAAGGATCAGAATTGCAGGTATCTAATGGAGAAAGGTAGGTAATTAGTTCAACACAAAAGGATATATTTATGTAGTGGTCTAGACTGCTAGGGTTTGAGAAAAGAGCATAAGAAATATGAATTCTTTTCTACTAAGAAGAAGATGAAACAAACTGTAACTATTCCTCCAAAACAGAGCATAAGCTTAATGAATTATGTCTTTTCAACTTAGGAAACAATTACATTCATAAATGGAATGAATATGAAATCACAATACATTCACACATTTGTAAAACATAATAAGAAACAATTTCAAATCACTTTACCACAAGAATTCCATCAAAATAGTTGCAACTCAGTATGTTATTACTTGCCAAAAATCTAATTACAATAGTGTTCAGTGATCAATCCAACAATGTCCAACCCTTTCTATGAGAAAAGAAGTGAATAATAAAGACCAAAATTGATTCTCCCCAACTCAGGGGTCAAATCCCTGACTTTTGGAGCTGATCCACAAAGTTATCAACTGGAAACCCAAAGACTAGCGAGGTCAAAAAAATCATCCCTAACTTTGGTGAAACTGATTCATTTGTCCAAAAATAAACTTTTACCCAATGTATCTACCTATATTAACTAAAAGTGACATAATTAAATTTACATGAATCAATTGCATCAGTAAAATCCATCAAATCCATTGACCAACTGAGAAAAAGTAAAAATCTGGAAAATATCAGTGAACTGGAAAAAGCACAACGCCATTAGCAAAAGCGCAGTGCCCTTGACAAAAGTGCAACGCTAACTTCAAGATCACTTTTGGAGGACTTTCTAAAGTCCAAAATAAGCTCAAGATAGCTCATTGGAAATCTTCTCCTATCTAGTTTCCAAAAATGTCCTTAATTTCTGAAAATGATGAAGCTAAGGCCCTCAAAACTGAAATATCCAAGACTTGTCAAAAGCGCAGCGCCAACCTGAAAAAATGAGGTAGAAAGGTGATTTTTTGGATTTTTTTGGCCATTTCTCCTTGTTATAATATCCAAATTTGATGTTCGAATAGTCAAAATTTGATGTATATGGCATTCTAAACCAATGGTGGTAACCCTTTTTCATTTGGAGGCTCCTAGAAAAATCGGCGTTATGTTTTTTACAAGTGGATTGTGCTAAAAGTCTGTCAAAATTTGGCAAAATGCCCAAAAATGAAAAAACTTACCCAAAAACCTTCAAAATTGGTAGATGAAGTGCTGATGAAGTGTCTCAAGAAATTAAGGAGGCATCAGCAATAATATCAAGTTTATCCTCCTCCTTTTGCTTGATTAGGTTTTGATTGTATTTGTCCTTCAACTCCTTGAGCTTAATGTTGCAGGTCTTGTTTCTAGTGATGTTCCGATTAGCCATGTGTCTGAGCATCTCATTGTCTTTGTTTTCCTTATGGAGTAGCTTCTGAAGGTGAAGGTTAACTCTTTCAAGCCACACCTCTTTGTCATTTTCAATTTCCTTTGCAATCCTTTCCTCAAAACTAAGTTGCTATGCCCCATGTTTCTCCTGCTCTAAATCTCTCTTAAGACCTCTTGTTTTTGGTCTTGACTTGATGATTTGAGCATCATCATGGTCAGATTCATTGGGTGCCACCATTTCCTTACCCTTGATGTCTTGTATTTTTGCCTTTAGAAGCTCTAACTCCATGATTACCTGCTTGTCTTTTAGTTTCTTGTTCTCTTATTCAAGGAATGATATGAAAAATTGGGCTCTTGCCATGTTTTCCTGCAGTTATTTGATTATGGAATCATTTTATTTGATGATAATATTTGAGGCCTCGTGGTCATCTTGTTCATCCAATTCCATCAACTCAAAACCTCTTTCTTCCTCATGAAGGTCTTCCTCTTCATGGACAATTGTCCCTTCCTGTTTCTCATCCTGATGTATCTATTTCGCTAATGAAGAAGGCAAGGCCCCTTCCACAATCTATGGAGAAAACACTTGCCTAGGTCCCCTATAGGAGGTTTTGACCTTTTTGGTTTCTTTGACTTCTTGGCCTCTTTGGCCTATTTGGCCTTAATGGCCTTCTTCACTGCAGCCCTGTTAGATGACCCTATTTGTCTTTCAAACACTGATGCTGGTGGTGGAATTGGTCTAGCAAGCTAAGGTGGTGGAGTAATGAAGACATAATCTCAATGAAGGTCTCCCATGCAATGCTCAGTTGATTGAGATGATGAAGGACAAATGTTTTTATTAGAGAGTGATGGAAGAGGTTGTTCATCTAATGTTCACACTCTTTGTTCTGCACTATGTAGGACATCCTATCAATACTCCTGTACAAATAGTGAGGGATGTTGAGAAATTTCACCCTAGTGAAATGAATGAGCAACCTCATGTGATAGGTGTATATTCTGGAGAATCTTCCCTTATAAGTGAAATATTTAATGATGATCTTCATCATGGGAGCAAATCTATCAAGTAGGTGACTAAAAGGAAAGACTTTTTTTTTGTTATTTTTGTATCGTGGCTTGAGAAATGGTTCATAATGTTGGGCATCTACATCTGTGGCCTTAAACCATTTTTCGCCCACATTGGGTATCCCTGTGGCTGTAGAAATAATATCTGTGGATATGGTGAAGTCCATCCCTGCAATGTTCACTTGATTGTCTTGGAGGTTAGAGATGAAAACTCTACTCAAAGCAGGGAAATGTTGTACTCGTTGGACCATCTCACAGAAGTCAAAACAACCCACATGTTTAAATCAATTGACTATCATGGGTGAGGCCAACAATTCTCTAGTGTTGGATGGTTCAAGCCTCAAAATCCTCCCTCCTTTGTAATGTCTCCTTTCCTCTATTTCCTCCTCCATAATGTCTCTTTCCTCCTCCATAGTGTATGTTTTCTTTTGAAACCCTAGGGGAAAGGGGAAGGGCAAGGGAGTAGGAAGTAGGGTTAGGTAGTTGGGATAAGTGTGTGAAAATTTAGGGAAGTGGGGAAGGGAGTTAGGGAGCTTAGGGAAGTGGTGGGGGGTAGAAAAACATAGGGAGATAGGGTAGGAATTTTGATTACAGGGATATAGTGAGGTTGCCTAGTAAAATGTAGTCTAGGAGTAGGGCTTTAGGAAATGGGACTTGGGAATGAGATATAAGGTGATGTAGGGGTAGGGGGAGTGATTCTAGAGTGTGGGAAGGGAAAATAGGGTCTATGGAATACAATCTTGGCTTGCAATGGTGAAAGATAGGGTTTCTTTGCTTAAAACTTGAAATGGTGATTGAGGAGGGTTTGCACCATGAATTTGAAATTATGAAGTGAAAGGAGGGATTGGAGAGGTGAAAATTACTTGTATTTGACTGAGAAAACCCTTGATTGATGACTGGACCATTTGTAAAGAAGATTTGAAGTTGTGCGTGTAAGCTGGCAAAAATGCAGTGCCTGAAGCAGGAGTGCAGCACCTCCCAGGCAAAAGTGTAGTGCCTCAAGAAGGAGTGCAGCGCCTCAAGAATGAGCGCAGTGCCTTCTATTTCAAAATCACAGCGCCTTCTCTGTCAAAAGCACAGCGCCTCAAGCAAGAGTGCAACACCTTCCAAAAAACTCGATTTTGTTGCTCAAAATTTGATTTTTGACTTGGGGAGTTTGAGAGCTCAATGCATGAGAATGAAAATGAGTATCTCTTTGGTCTTTGATGACCTTTTATACTTGATGAAATTTCATAAATAGGCATTGGGACACACAAATCCTTTGAAATCAACTTTAACATTGCAATTTCCCTTTTAATTTTTTTATCTTGATCCTTTGAATTTGATGTTTTGGTGGATTTGAAACACTGACTTTTGGAAATTTGACTTACTAGGCTGATGGAACCTTGAGTATGCAGCTACCTTGGAACCATGAGAACTTATTACATATTAAGAAACATAAAATTACATATTGAATTGAAATTAAATTTACAAACCAAACTTTCGTAATAAAACGTGTTTATTTTCACTCTTTTACTTGTTGGACTTTTATGCATGCAAATGGTGATTTGATAGACCTTGAAAACCCTAAGACCTAATGGAGACTCTGACTGAATGAAATTCGTGATGAAAATACTGAAATGATGATGAAAACTCATGACTAATGTACACTCAGCAAAGTGGTGAAGTGAGCCAGCAAGTAATGAATTTTTTGAAAAGAGTGAGGTTTGGCCTAAATCTGCACCAAGTGACCAAATTTTTGCATGATGACCTAATGGAATGAAAAAAATTTCAGAATGGGACCCTTAACATGACATGAAAGAGTTTATTTGATCACTGGTGGAAGAATGCAAATACTGACAGTAATAGGCCACAGTGCTATATCCTGATTGTTTTCCATTTGTTGGATCTTCTCCCAGTTGTCGCTGGACAAGAGGTTCATATTCAGACTGTTCCTCGGTAGGCATTTCATGGGATCTTTTGAAGGCTCGGTCCTCCATGAATTTCACATCCCTCCTTACTACAACTTTCCTATTACCCGAAATGTAGATCCTCTATGCCTTGGATGTCTCGCTATATCCTACGAGATACCCTTTCTCAGAAGTTTGATCTAATTTTCTTTGCTTCTCGTTTGGAACGAGGCAATACGCCTGATCTAAAATTGATTGTTATTTAATGTTGTGCTAATATCAGTTTTATATTTAACATGAAAGTGCTTTGGTTTTATTCTTATACAAGGGCTTATACATGTGCTTATGATTGACAATTCAATAAACTTGATGAGATTAAGTGTATTTCATAAACATAAAAGCATGCAAACTAAATTTTGAACAGAAGCATATAAAAACACAGTAAGCACAAATAACTGAGTCAAATACACATTTTTTTGATGAAGGAGTTCACCCCTCCTGGGATACATCTCTTTGGTCCAGCTTCATAGCTTGGGCCTTTGTATTAGCTTCAATTTTCCAAAATGGTTGTTTACAGTCTCCTATCTCCTCTGAAACCTACTCCAATGGCTCCAAAACATAATAATATACCAAGAATGACTCTTCTTGATCCAAAACTGGTCAAAAATTGCCTCAGTTATGGCAAAACCAATTTTTCCTAGTATTTCTCCACTAAATCTGGAAGTTCACCAGTTAACTCCACTAAAAGTGGAGCTTCCCCGCATTTGGCGAGTCCACAAAAACCTTCGCTAAGATAAGCACGCACTTAGTTTAAGATAAGTGGATATTAAGTGTAGTTAATGGTGTGTTTAAGTGTTAAGAATGTTTAGCGCTAACACTGCGGATTATGGAATAAACCACGAATTAGTGGCTAATAAACGCAGCTTAAATTTTGTTTAAAAAACTTCACCAGAATTTGTGTTGGCTCCTGGTCTTCCGTTGTCAATCACATGGGAGGGTTGCGTTACAAACTTCGAGTAGAGGCAGGATCCTATGGTTAACAAGGATCATAGTGATGATGCAACGGTTGGTGGTGGTGTTAGTTTGGGGGAAGTCGCAGGGTCGACCCCAGCCTCCGCCCCTCCATGGTCATACACATTTTTATTGAATAGACCTTTGGGTCTTGGACTTTCGATAAAACAAAATTCTTGATATATGTTGCGCCCATAACATTTGACTCCATCCTTGATATATAATAATGTATGCAATAATATATGTGTGCCCAACATTTGAATTCAGCACCGTATGAAATTAACATGTCATCCAACCTTTCCATGGGGGATGGCACGTTGCCCTTCTCCATTGGCCTAAAAATTCACCATTAAAAATAATAATCCACCATAGATAAAAATTGCAACCTTAGGATTAGGAGGACAATTTCAGTTTCCCCAAGAAACATTTGCGAATCTGATTGTGACATTTTTCACAGTGTCACTGGCTGAAATATAGATAATATTCCCTTAAGATTCAAGAGGTGTTGACTGGACTGCCAAGTCATCAGTCTATCATTGTTCTGCACATTTTTTACCTGTTTGAGAAAACCAGCAGCAGACTATAGCTTACTCATACGAACTCGAATTTTGATGAAACGAGTTGCATTGGAATCCTGGTGATGGGCTCTATCCAGTCATTCTAGTTTGGCGCATTTTTTTGCACTTTCATTTTTGAGCTAAATACTGAGCCTCTAATCATTCCTCCCCACAAGAAGAATTTTGGACCCCAAAATATACTATCAATTGTGCAGCAGGTGAGACTACATCTCCCTCAGCCTTTCAGTCTCCATCCATTTGGCTTTGGAAGGATTTTTTCCCTTGAGTCCCATTCTAAGGTATTCGACATTCCCTTTCCTTGAAGTTCTGATTCTTCTGTCAAGTATGAGATCTTGTTGAATTTCATCAAGATATTCTGGCGATAAATCATCTATTGATGGCAGCTGAACATGCTCTCCTTGATCATCAATCAAAGGAGGCTCAAACAATCTCAAATTCTCAGCATTAACGACAAAATATATTTGCATATAAGGAGGCAAATCTAGCTTAAATGCATTAGTACCAATATTTTCCAGAATTTTAAATGGACCATAACGGATTGGATTGAGCTTTTTACATTCCCCTTTAAATATTTCTTTGTTGATATATAACCAAACTTCATCTCCAACCTAGAATTTGTGATCAACACGGTGTTTATCATGCCTTGCCTTGTAGCTGCTTTAACACTTTTCAAGTTTTTCTTTCACTCTTGATGTACCAACTGAATTTTCTCAATGAACTTCTTTGCCTTATCTATGTCACTATGACCATATATAGTGACATCTTTCTCAAATATGAAGTCCAAAGGCGATCTTGGCAAGTACCCAAGACATTCCTCAAATGGCGATGTGTTTGTGGAAGCATGCTTTGCCCTGTTCTATGCATGTTGAATGTTCATCCCACAACTTGGAATGTTTGCTGCAATAACCTCTAAGAAGATGAATAATTGTCATGTTTACCACCTCAGTCTGACCATCTGTTTGCGAATGAAAATTTGTACTCTTAT
Source organism: Pinus albicaulis (assembly GCA_034641835.2). NCBI lineage: Eukaryota > Viridiplantae > Streptophyta > Pinopsida > Pinales > Pinaceae > Pinus > Pinus albicaulis. The sequence goes on from CM076584.1 coordinate 477,751,434, forward strand.
TCAACTTTGTGTCCATCATGTCCCATAATTTTGACCAAAAATTCCCAACAAACCGGGAATCTAGATCACTTACAATAAAAATAGGAAGACCAAAATGAACCCAAACATTTTGAAAGAAAAGATGAGTGGTGTGTTCAGTTGTAATTTTTTTCTTACATGGCATCAAAAGACACATTTTTTTGAACCTATATACCAAAACATACAAGTAATCATGACCTTCCGTTGACATTGGAAGACCACCTACAAAATCCATTGAGATACTCTCCCAAGGATGTGAAGGAACCGAAAGTGGAGTGTACAATCCAAGTTTCCTATTACTAGGCCCAATAAAAATACCTTTGGAGATTCAATGTTGTCTTGCCTACACCGAAATGTCCAGCAATCAATGATGTGTGCACCTCCCTTATGATATTGTTTCTTTCTCCCTATGGTATACATAACTTGCCCAAGCGATACAGCAAACTATTATGCACATGATAATCTAACTCTTCATTTTGGTTTCCTTGACTCAATATTTCATACAGATCTTGAAAATCACTATCATATGCATATTGTTCAATGTAACTTTAATGCATAATTGAATCATGCTTGAGTATAATAAATGAATTTATAATAGGCCTAGAGAGAATATCAACTATCTTATTGTATATTCCCTTTTTATACCTGATAACCAAATGAAATTGTTGCATAAATCCCATCCATCTAAAATGTCTTGATTGTTGCAACTTTGACTGTGACTGTAAGTACTGCAATGGATGATGGTCGGTATGGATAATGGTCTCTTTCCCCATCAAATAGCGCTTACATTTCTTTACACTTTGTACCAATGCATATAACTCTTTGTCGTAGGTGGGATAGTTATTCACGGCTCCATTAAAAAATTCAGAATGAAACGAAATGGGCTTACCATGTTGCATAAGAACTACTACCATAGCATAATCACTTGCACCTGTTTGGATATCAAATGGATGTCTAAGATCTGGAAGAGCCAATACCGGTGTTGAACTTATATTTTTCTTTAAAGCATAAAATGATTTTTGTTGCATATCTCCCCAATGGAAGACTTTCTTTACACTTTTCAATGGATGTAACGGAGCTGCAATGGAAGAAAAATTAGCAATAAATTTCCTCCAATACTGTTCTACCCCAAGAAAGCTTCTTACCTCTGTAACCGTATTGGCCTTGGTCCAATTAAGAATGCCCTCTACTTTGGAAGGTTCTATATTCAACTCACCTCTTCCAGCAATGTGTCCAAATACACTAAATAAGTCTTTCCAAACTCACACTTCGACATCTTTAAAAATAATTGATCTTTTTTCAAGACATCAAGTACCTTGTTCACATGCATGATATGTCCATCTCTTGATTTGTTGAATATAAGTATGTCATCTAAGTAAACAATGAAGAATTAATCTATAAATGTTCTTAGTACATCATTCATGACTCCCATGAAAGTAGTTGGAGCAGTTGTTAGACCGAATGGCATAACTAGCCACTCAAACAATCCTTGTCTAGTTTTAAATGTAGTTTCCAAATATCCTCCTCAGCTATTCTAACTTGATGATAAACACTTTGTAATTATAACTTAGTGAAATATCTTACATACCTTAACTGATCTATCAAATCATCAATGCATGGGAGTCAGTAGTGCTTCTTTACCGTGATTTTATTCAGTGCACGGAAATCTATGCACATGTGCCAAGTCCCATCCTTTGGTACCAAAACAATTGGTGAACCACATGGCGAAGTAGATGGGCATATGATACCTTTGTTCAAAAATCCTTGGATTTTCTTTTTTATTTCCAAACTCTCAATAATTTACATGTGATACATACCAATGTTTGGAAGTGGAACATCCTGCTGCAGCTGAATCTCATGCTGAATTCCCCTCTTGGGAGGTAACCCACTTAGTTCTTGAAATATTTCACCATGTTGACTTACCACATCAAACAAATCAGATTTTAATTTTTCATCACATCCTTCAAAAGATTCATAGTCAAAATCATCATTTTTCTTGATCATGAGAAGCACAAAAGTTTTACTTGCATTAACTAGCCTCTTCATTTGCCCGGCATTAACTAAAGAAATATTCAGATTTTTGTGATGAGCTCTCACAATATACCCCACCCAATCCTTAAGAAAATTATATTTGTTCTCATGGCGATAAAACACCGCTTTCCTGTCATACAAATATGGACTTCCCAAGATAATCCCGGAAATGTCAAGTAGAACCACATCTAACTCGACTTCATCAACAAAGTTTGCAGTAATAGCAAATCAAAATATGCATTTCCTTATAACCTGTAAATTTTCATTCTTAACTATCCAACCCAAAGGGTATGGTTTATGATGTGGTACAGTTTCAAGGTTAATATTTTTGACCAAGTCTTCTGAAATCAGTTTTTCTTGTGATCCATTATCAAACAATGCATCAATTTGTGTATAATTTGAAAACACCCTAACATGAAACAATTATATCCTTGTGTCTTCATTTGGAGTGTTGTTTTGACTATTTTAGGAACTAGTACTTTATATGGCTTCCTTTCCTTTGTTAACCATGGCTACAATCTTGCTCTCATCTCCTGAATCGGATCCAAGATCTTGTTGTGTGGTGATAGTCATATTTTGTTTCCCTTTGTTTTTTTGTTTCTTTGGTCTTAGTTTGGGATGTAGTTTCCAAAAGTGGGCTTCATCATGCCCCTCTTTGGAAATATGTTTGCATGTATTTTCCTCCCCTTATTTCTTGATGCTTGCATTCGTCTTTCCCTTCCATTTTTCTCCCTTCTCTTTTCCCTTACCCTTGAACGACTTCTTCTTACTACCCTCTTCCTGAATTTTCTTTCCCCTTGCTTCAAGATGTGTGGCTTGCACACATACTTCATCTAAGTTGTTTGAGTTAAACATAAAGATATTATGTTTCACATAGGAATGTAAATCCCCAATGTATTTCAAGAGTGTGTCTTGTGAATTCAATTTTACTCCTAACAACAAAGCTTTCTTTCTAAACTCATGGGTGTACTCTTGAACAGTTTAGCCTTTGATTTGCCTAATGTTTTGCCAACTCATAATTGATTTTTTCATATAGGCTAATGGATAAAATTTAATTTTAATGGAATAACTGAATTCAACCCAAGAAATGGATATCTTACCATGAATTCACATTTCCTCTTGAGTCTTTTCCTCCCACCAAACTAGTGCTGCTCCTTCTAGCCTTAATGAAGCCAACTGGATCTTTATGTCGTCTTCTTGTAGATTCTGAATTATGCAGTATACTTCCAATTAACAGATCCAATTGTCTAGCTTTTCTACATTTATTTCACCATTATACATGGAAAGTTCAAACTTGATGTCCAACTTGAGTAATGGATTTTTTCCTTTTGGGATTTTTTAATGAGTGCAGGTGGTTTTTGTTGTGGAAGTGTGAGATGAAGATGTTTATGAAGATGATGAGGATGAGGATGGTGGATATGGATGTGGCTTTCCTCCACTTCCTTTCGAAATATTCTCTTCATCCTTCTTACCATCTGAATATCCTTCTCCATGTGGAGGCTTAGAACCTTCTCCTGCTCTTTCTGCAGTGAATGCATCAAACATGATTTTAACCATTCTTTAAATGTCCTTGAAGTATCTCTTGACATATTCTTCTTTTGAATGTCTATGAGTCTCTCCAACACCTGACATAATAGCTAAGGATTCAATCTCAACCTCTGATGCTTGTACCTCTTCAATCACTTCAGCTTCTTGTGCAATTTGTACCTCTTCAATCTCAACTGCTGGAGATAGAACTTGAGGTGCCTCCAGTGTAGCTTTCAGTGGAAATTTGGGTGAATATGATGCTCTCTTAGCTCTCTTTATTCTTGTCCTAATCTCAGGGCTAACAACCAATAGCTTCCCTTCTACTCTCTACAACTTTAACCTTGTAGGCATCACAAAATTGCAACTATTAAAACCCTTCTTGCACAATCTAAAGAAAAGCAAGCAATAAACCTTTAGCAACCTTGTGCTCTGATACCAACTTAATCTGAAATTGATTTTTAGTTAATGTTGTGCTAAGATCAGTTTCATATTTAACATGAAAGTTCTTTGGTTTGATTCTTATAAAAGGGTTTATACATGTGCTTATGATTGACATTTCAATAAACTTGATGATATTAAGTGTATTTCATGAGCATAAAAGCATGGAAACTAAATGATGAATAGTAGCATATAAAAACACAGCAAACACAAATAACTAATTCAAATTCACATGTTTTTTATGAAGGAGTTCACCCCTCCTAGGCTACATCTCCTTAGTCCAGCTTCATAGCTTGGGCCTTTGTATTAGCTTCAATTGTGTGAAAGTGTTGTTTATAGTCTCCTATTGCCTTTGAAACCTACTCCAATGGCTCCAAAACATCAAAATCTACCAAGAATGACTCTTCCTAAGCCAAAATTGGTCAAAAATCGCCTCCGTTATGGCAAAACCAATTTTTCCTAGTATTTATCCACTAAATCTGGAATTCCACCAGCTAACTCCACTAAAAGTGGAGCTTCCCCGCATTTGGCAGGTCCGCCAAAACCTCCACTAAGATAAGCACGCACTTAGTTTAAGATAAGCAAAGATTAAGTGTAGTTAATGGTGTGTCTAAGTGTTAAATGCATTTAGCGCTAACACTGCGAATTATGGACTAAACCACGTATTAGTGACTAATAAACTCAGCTTAAATGTTGTTTAAAAAACTCCGACGAAATTTTTGTTGGCTCCTGGTCTTCGGTTTTCGATCACATGGGAGGGGGTTGGCCTGCAGGGCTGGCCCCCTTCGGACCCCAACCTTGGTGCATTACAAACTTCAAGTAGAGGCGGGATCCTATGGTTAACAAGGATCATAGAGATGGTGTAATGATTGGTACAGGCGTTAGTTTGGGGGAGGTCACAGGGTCGACCCCGACCTCTGCCCCTTCGCGGTCATACTCATTTTTTTTTAACAGACCTTTGGGTCTTGGACTTTGGATAAAAAATATTCATTGATATATCTTGTGTCCATAACATTTGAGTCCATCCTTGATATGTAATAATGTATCAATAATATATGTGCGCCCAACATTTGAATTCGACCCTGTATTAAATTAATATGCCATCAAACCTTGCCATGGGGGAAGGCACATGGCATCCTCTAGCTACGCCACGTGGCCCTTCTCCATTGGCCTAAAAAACACCATTAAAAATAATAATCCACCATAGATAAAAATTGCAACCTTAGAATTAGGAGGACAATTTCAATTTCCCCGAGCAACATCAATGAATATAATTGTGACACTTGTCACAGTGTCACTGGCTAAAATCTGTAGAAGATTCCCCAAATATTCCTGAGGTGCTAACTGGACTGCCAAGTCATCAGCCTGTCATTGTTCTACACATTTTTTCCCTATTTAAGAAAACGAACAACAGACCATAACTTACTCATACGAACTCGGATTTTGATGAAACGAGTTGCGTTGGAATCCTGGTGACGGACTCTATATAGCCATTCTAGATTAGAAAATTTCTAAACACTTTCATTTTTGAGCTAAATATTGAGCCTCTGATCAACGCCACACTCTTGAAAATCCTGAGGTGGCTTACCTCCAGCTTCATCCGTATGACGACACTCTCGGGCATTGAATTTCCCATTGCTCTATGTGGGGTCCTATTTTGAATATATGCAATTGTGTTGCATGCTTCTGCCCACATAAATCTAGGAAGATCTTGGTCATACAACATTTCCTTTGCTGCCCCAACAATAGTCATGTTCTTCCGTTCTGCAACACCATTCTTCTTCGGATTGTAAGGAGTGTTCCATTCCCTTTTGATGCCCTCCCTTGCACAAAAATTTGTGAATTACTTATCAGTGTATTCACCACTATTATCTGATCATAATACTTTGATTTTCTTTTGCGTTAGATTTTCTACCAGAGCTTTAGATTCCTTGAATCCTTCAATTACCTCATCCTTGGTCTTAAGGAAGTAAATCCAAGTTTTCCTAGAATGGTCATCTATGAAAGTGACAAAATATTCACTTCCAGCAAGAACTCTAGTGGGCATCGGTCCACAGATGTCTGAGTGTATTATTCCTAATACAATTTGTATTTCTCCTGGAATACGGTGCCTTCGCGTATTTGCCTAGAACACACCCTCTGCATACGTCATCATGTATGGTACCAAGAACTGGAACTCCTATAATTGGTTCTTTAAGCATTCTCAAAGCTCTATGGTGTAGATGCCCCATTCGTCTATTCTATAGCTCATTCAGATCTGACTCACTGCTTACATTGTTGTCTATCAGTGCCATTGGAGACTCTAATTACAACTTGTATAGTTTTTTGCTTCGAGTCCCAATTTAAGCCTTCTTCTTCTAGCTTGGATTTTTGACATAAACCTTTCTTCCGATAAAGTATATGCCGTATCCCTTATCCTACAATTGATACACTGAAATTAAATTCATTCCCATACCTAACACATGCAACACATTAGTGGCTCGGAGACTCTCTCATGCTTCTGTCTAAAATTCTACAGTCACTTTTCCCGCATGGGTACATTTTGTCTTGTTTCCCATAGTAATTTGGAAATACATCCATTATTCTTGATAGCTAGAGAAATTCTCTTTCTCCTGTAATATGAGTTGAAGCTCCCCTATAAATCTACAAATCACCTGATGATGGAGTGCTCCATAAAAAAATCACGTTCTTTTTCCAGCCTAGAGGCCAACTCTCACAAAACTCGATCTTCCATATTCTCATTGCTTTTCCATTCTCTGTCATATTCTGAAAAAGGAATGCGTAAGCCCTTTAGGAATGTGTTTTTTTCTAATTCAACTCCACGAGTTCCCTTTGGCATAGACCCTCATGCTTTCTTTCCTAACCTTGCTCTGATACCATGTGAAAATTTCAACTTGAAATTATTGTGTTATCTAATACTATTTCTTCTACTTGTTATTCAAAAAAAATTTATTTGCAGTAATATCTTCAGTAAATATTGAAATAAATTCAAATGCAGACTTCAAAATTACTGAGCAAATCAATAAGAAAATACTAGCACAAGAGTGACAGATATTTTGGACAATTATCCCCAGAAAAACCCAATGTGGTAAAACCGGTGCAGCAGATGAGGGTTTCTATTATTCTTCGAAAAAATCTTCTTTTACAATTTAAAATCAACAGTAACAAAGTGAAAATTATCTATGATAACACTAGAGAAATTCCTCACAAATTTTCTGATGAGAAATGACCCGGGAATGACTCTCTTGGGCCTCCTACGTCACCCCTGCGCTAGCTTTGCGTGAGGACTGTGCAGATATGCGTCACCTCTATGTTGTCTTCTGCGTTGTCCTTTCTAGCCACTTTTTTGTCCCTTCCTGCTACTGCATCACCTACTCCTGCACACCGAATTGATGTTGAAACCTCTCTGTTTCTCCTCCACCTACAACTCTCCCTTTGGATCGATTTTCTCTTACTGAACTTCAGCAACTGAGAAAATATAATTTTCTTGGGAAACTGAGTATCTGCACTGGTGTGTTTTCCAAATGACCCTCGAGTCTTCTTTTATTATATTGTCATTGAGATATCAACAATCGATATTAGATATCTAATCAACAGCTAAGATCATAACTTGACTTAATCAGTGTTTTCTAAAATATTCACACTTTGTTTTATTAATTCCCTTTAATTATTTAATTTCCCTATGTTTATACTTAGGGTTACCATTAAAATAATTAATAATTTTAATAAAACATGTTTCGAGTGGAATTTCCAAAAACGATTTTTGGGTTCTTTAGAATACGTGTGTCTAAGCCTCCTCATAAAATTTGAGACTTAGAGCACTTTTGATGCTACCAAAAATACACACTCCCTTTTAGCGAGGAAAGTGCTCTAACAATATGTATGTTGCACACTATTCTGATCCTGAGGTATTCTCTGCGTTGCTGACATCTGAAAAATTGTCCATCAATCACTGCGTTGATGTTGCTACTATACAATTTCCCATGATATTTCCACTACCATTGTTGCATTCATACTACAGCTCCCTCTTAATTATTGCTTCATCCGTTACTGAAACAGATTCTCAATCATCCCCATATTTTCCCTGAAATAAGCAAACTTTGTTCTTATTAGAGCCTTGGTGATAATGTATGCTACCTTTTCTCATGTGGGAATGTATTGCAACTGTTGTTCTCCCCCTAAACGCAGTGTCTGATAAAAAGACGCCCGATGTCAATTTGCTTTTCCTGATCATGAAAAACTAGATTCTTAGATAGCTTGATGCAACTCTGATTATCACATAGAATGTTGGTCACCTCCATATTCCTTATGAATAAGTTCACTAGCAGTTTTCAAATCCATATATCCTCACACGAAGTTGTCGTGGTTTCCATGTACTCTGCTTCAGTTTTGCTCAGTGCTACAGACTTCTACCTCTTACTGCGCCAGGAAGTCATACCTGATCGAATGTTAAAGCAGTACCATGTGGTACTTTTCCGATCCATTGAACTTCCTTCCCAATATGCATTTGTGAATCCATGCAGAACGATGTCCTCGCCTCGGGTGCATTTTAGCCCATATCCAGTTGTTCCTTGGATATATCGGAGAACGTGCTTAGCTATTGCCTAGTGTGCCCTCTTTGGTTCTACCATGAACTAACTAAGAGAATTAACAGTGTAGAAAAATTCAGGCCTGGTGTTGACCAAATACATGAGATATCCTATGAGTTGTCTATATAAGGTGGGGTCCACTTCTTTATCTTCAGATGCATCAATTTTCTTCCAATTGGTGATCATCAGAGTATCCATGGGTCTACAATACTTCATTCTAAATCTCTTTAGAATCTTTGTAGTGTATCTTCCTTGCCCAAGGAATATTTCTCCCTTCTGCTACCAAACTTCCAATCCTAAAAAATAGCGCATCAGCCCTAAATCCTTCACGTCGAATTCCTCTGCCATCTTCCTCTTGCAGTCTTTGATGAGCCTATATTATCCTGTCAGAAATAGATCATCTACATACAACACCAAAATCAGAGGCTCTTTCTCTACTGTGAGATAGTAGATATTGGGATCAACGTCACCATTGACAAATCCCATCTTCTGCAAGTATCCATCAATTCGACCATACCATGCTCTAGGTGCATGTTTGAGTCCATACAGGGCTTTATTCAGCCTACATACACGAGACTTATTCTCATTTGTTTCGAGGCCTTCTAGTTGTTCGATGTAAACCTCTTCTTCTATTACCCCATTCAAGAATGTAGTCTTGACGTCCATCTGGTGAATCTCCCATACCATCTATGCTTCAAGGGAAATAATGGATCTCATAAAGGTATATCTAGCTACAGGGGTGAAGGTTTATTCATATTCTATCCCTTCTTTCTAAGCATATCCCTTGGCCACGAACCTAGCCTTGTACTTTTCTAGATTTTAGTTTGCATCATACTTAATCTTATAAATGCACTTGCAACCTACAACTAATTTGTCCTGAGATCTCGGTATGACTTCCCGTACATCATTGGTCATGATGGAGTTTTACTCCTCTACTATAGAATCTACCTAGACTTGATGATGAATGGCTTCCTAAAAGCCAGAGGGCTCGACAACCTATGCTAACACAGCTTGGTATCTGTCAGGTTTTCTACACTGCCTTTTCTCGGTTTTGGGAGCCCCAACAAACTCCTCTACATCCCTCAGCGTCTGTCGTACTTCTATGTTGATTCTGCCACTAGTAGTGGGTGGCTCAATCATCTCTTCGTCTTGCTATCCCATCTACTACGAGCTATCTAGATTTTCTTCCCTAGAAGAAATACTAGTACTAATCACAGTGCTCAATCCTGATGGATGTCCATCTATTGGATCTTCTTCTAGTTGCCACTGGACAAGAGGTTCATATTCAGACTGTTCTTTGGTAGGAATTTCGCGGGATCTTTTGAAGGCTTGATCCTCCATGAATTTCAAATCCCTCCTTACTACAACTTTCCTATTACCCAAAATGTAGATCATGTATTCCTTGGATGTCTCGCTATATCCTATGAGATACCCTTTCCCAACCATCTGATCTAATTTATTTTTATTCTCGTCTGGAACGAGGAAATACACCACACTCTCGAAAATACTAAGGTGGGTTACTTATGGCTTCATCCTTGTGAAGACACTCTTGGGAATTTCATTTCCCAATGCTTTGTGAGGGATCATGTTTTGAATATATACAGTTGTGTTGCATGCTTCTTCCCACAGAAATCTTGGAAGATCCTGGTCATACAGCATTGCCTTTGTTGCCCCAACAATAGTCTTGTTCTTCCATTCTGCAACACCATTCTGCTCTGGATTGTAAGGATCCTTCCAATCTCTTCCAATACCCTCCCTTGTGCAAAAATATTTGAATTCCTTATCAGTGTATTCACCACCATTATCTGATCACAATACTTTGATTTTCTTCCCCGCCAGATTTTCTACGAGAGCTTTAAATTCTCTTAATATGTCAAATACCTAATCCTTGGTCTTAAGGAAGTAAATCTAAGTTTTCCTGGAATGGTCATCTATGAAAATGACAAAATATTCACTTCCACCAAGAGATATAGTGTACATCTATCCACAGATGTCTTATTTTATTAGTCCCAATACAATTTTTTCCCTATCGTTGCTCGTGGAATACGTTGCCTTGGCATATTTTCCTAGAACACACCCTTAGCATACATCATCATGTCTGGTACCAAGAACTGGAACTCCTGTAACTGTTTCTCTGAGAATTCTCAGAGCTCCATGGCATAGATTCCCCATTTGTATGTGCCATAGCTCATTTAGATCTAATTCACTTCTTAGATTGTTTTCTATCAATGCCATTGGAGAGTCGAGTTGCAACTTGTATAGTCTGTTGCTTCGAGTCCCAATTTGAGCCTTCTTCTTCCATCTTGGATGTTTGACATAGGCCTTGCTTCCGATAAATTATACATCATATCCCTTGTCCTGCAATTGAGACACTGAAAGTAAATTCATTCCCACGCCTAGCACATCTTGTACATTAGTGGCTCGGAGACTCTCTCATGCTTTTGTCTAAAATCCTATGCTCACTTTTCCTGCATGGGTACATTTTGTCTTGTTTCTGATAGTAATTTTCAACTACATCCATTCTTCTTGATAGCTAGAGAAATTATCTCTTTCTCCGATCATATGAGCTGAAGCTCCACTATCAATGTACCAATCATTAGATGATGCAATGCTCGATACACAAGCACATTATTTTTCCAACCTAGAGGCCAACTCTGAAAAAAAATCGATCTTCCATCTTCTCCTTTCTTTTCCCTTCTCCGAAATATTTTGTAGAAGGAATGCATAAGCCCTTTAGGAATGTGTTTTTTGCTAAGGCAGCTCCATGAGTTCCCTTTGGCAAAGACCCTCCTTATTACTTGCCTAACCTTGCTCTGATACCATGTGAAAGTTTCAACATGAAATTTTACTACGTTATCTGATACTATTTCTTATACTTATTATTCAGAAACAAGTTATTTGTAGTAATCTCTTCAGTAAATATCGAAATAAATTCAAATGCAAACGTCACAAAAAGTGGAACGAATATTTTGGACAATTTTCCCCAGAAAAACCTAATGTGGGAAAACCGGTGCAGCAGATGAGGTTTTCTATTATTCTTCGGCAAAATCCTCTTGTATAATTTACAAACAATAGTAACGAAGAGAAATTCTCTATGATAACACTAGAGAAATTCCTCACAAATTTTTTGATGAGAAATGACCCCGGAATGACTCTCTTGAGCCTCCTACGTCACCCTTGCGCTGACTCTGCATGAGGACTACACAGATCTGCATCACCTCTGTGTTCCTTCTATGATGTCCCTTGCAGCTACTGTGATATCCCTTCCTGCTACTGTGTCACCTTCTCCTGCACCTCGAATTGATGTTGAACCCTCTTTGTTTCTCCTCCACCAGCAACTTTCCCTCTGGATCGATTTTCTCTTGCCGAACTTCAACTACTGAGAAAATCGATTTTTCTTGGGAAACTCAGTATCTGCACTAGTGTGTTTTCCAAACAACTCCTAATTCTTCTTTTATAATCTTCTCGTTGAGATATCAACGGCGAAGATTAGATCTCTAATCAACGGCGAAGATCATAACTTGACTTGATCTGTGTTTTCTAGAAGATTCACACTCTGTTTTATTAATTCTCTTTAAATATTTAATTTCCCTACATTTAGACTTAGGGTCACCATTAAAATAATTAATTATTTTAATAAAACATGTTCCAAGTGTAATTTCCACAAACTATTTATGGGTTCTTTGGAATACGTGTGTCTAAGACTCCTCACATAATTTGAGACTTAGAGCACTCCCGATGCTACCAAAAATAAACACCAACATGTTAATCAATATAGTCACATAAAACCCTTCTTGGAACCTATTCTTCCCACATACATAACTCTAACTACAACATGCTCATAAGCCTTCAAAACACGTATCAACGGTCGTTAATATAAAAAATATATCATCAAGGTTTTCCGTGCCTTTATAAATGTTCACCACTTAACCCTTATCATCATGTTTCTTCCGGAATCCAATTTGGCTAAAAAATGAGCTCATAAACCTCAAAAAATATATAAAATCAAAAGTTAAATTAAACATTCTACTAAATTACATTTCTAGAGCGTGTTCTACAAATTTCCCAATTCCCGACAACGATTCTATATGATTCTCACTGCTAATTTTTTAATTATTCTGCAGAATGGCGAAAATCAGCACGCTAATAAAATTTATATAAAAGAATGTGAGCAAGCTTGACCACCTATGACCAACATTATACAAACCAAGCCACATAACCAACCAAATGGTTGCACGAGTCATTACTCGTCACCATACCAGAAATATACATACCTATGACAACCCCAAATAATTTACATTTATGTGTGCAATGTAAACATTTTAATAAAAAAGAAAATGGTTTGAATAATGGGACATGGATTCCATATAACTGGGGTGATTGACTGTTGGGGATAATTTTAAGGCATGGGAAAAAGTTTAAATGAAGAATTGCATGTCGCAAGCTAGAAATAAATGTTGGCCACTTACTACAAAAAAAAAAAATCATTTAAACAACTTGGGGAATAGTTGGACAAGAGACAAATTTTGCATTGACTCACAATATCTTGTTGGAAAAATTTACTGTCAGCACGAGGCACCAGAAAGAGTAAAATCAAATTGTTGGAAATGAGGCAACCTAGTAAGAAATTTGAAGAGATAAGGGACAACACATCAAAGGAGGAGGAAGTCGAATTGTTGGGGGAATTCATTTGTGTGTGTGTGTGTGTGTGTGTGTGTGTGTGCATATTTACATTGTTGGTTTGAAATGATGTTTAATGATGGCGTGGTTAATGATTTCATTATCTATGTGATCGACGAATGCATTGTTGACGCATTTGAATATCATGTGATTTTAATGGATTTGTTCATGCAATAATCATCCTGGAAATATTTTCTTAATGCAATGATGCAATTTTGTATATTACAGGCTCTTACAAGCACTATGCATATTAACTCTGTGTAAATTTCTTATTACAAGCTACATGAAGATGTGAAATCATGCTTGCATGAGATGCATGGTATTACACTAACATTCTGGATGTAGGGATTATTTCATTATGATGGAGATGGGTTGCACTAGTTGAGATGAGTGCTCGATAGTGTCAAAAGACCCTGTGGAAATATTGGTAATCTTGTGTTGATTGCATGTTTAAATTGTTGTATAAGTTCTAGCATATTTTTTGTATGCTAATTAGTACATTCATAATTGAAGGGAAGGAGCCTTGATGTCATCCCTTGTGTTTGCATTCTGTCATTTAATTAAGCATGCATGAGCAGATGAGTCTATTTCACCTATTTCTCAACTGATAGACCTATTGATCCAACAAAAATAAGTTGTACACTCTGTTAATGAATTGTTATATCTCTCTGTAATTTTGTGAATAAAATGCACTTTAAAGTGTTGTTGAATTGTTAACATGATCATGATAAAAAATTTCTCAAGTTTAGTCATAAATTTCTTATGAATTTGTTGGTTGTCAGGTGTTAGAAGTGGTGCTTAAGAATATTTAGTAGTTAGAAAAATTTTAACTTTTTGAAGCAATAGAAACTACTGAAAATTTAAGTTAAAGTTAAAAAAATTATTAGCAGGTCATTTAGGTTGGGGGTTGGGCAGTCAACCAAAAAGGCCAGATCTCCGATAGGATTTTCCCCAACCTACGATAGGTCAACTTGGCTCTATGCAACCCATAGTTTTTAGGTCTACCGGGATCAAGAGGTCGAGCAGGTCAGGGGTCAGGCTAAACCCAATCCATTATATTGCAATGTCAAGAAATTGGTCCAACCCTAACCTAGGTCGAAGTTCGGGGGTCGGTCCCATATTTTTGTTAAATAATAAATGTGTCATGGTGGAAGGATTTTTGACCCCGACTTCCCTTGGGATACATTCTTGCCACGTGGACCTGTCCACAGTGGTTATGCATCAGGTGCCACGTGGGTCCACCACGATGGGGTACGGACTCATCACCTACCACATGGGCCTCTGTGGAGCTACCAAGTGGAGGTCATGATGATGTGGTGGGCTGGAATTTTTCCATATTTAAAGGGTCGTAACTTTTGACTCGTAGTTCTGATTGAGATGAAATTATATCATTGGAATCATCTTGTCGAGATGAAGGCAATAATGATGTTCATTTGAAGTTCTGGAAAAGTTGAAAAGGTTGAAAATTTTAAACCTCATTCCCATAATTGTACATTGGGAATTGGCTGAGTAGGGTAACCACCTCCTTCTAACTCCAATTGGTTTTTTGGGTTAGGAGGTGTGTTTACAAGTGTCATCATAGAATCTAGGTTCAACACTCATACTAGATGGGCTCTACCATGAGAAAAAAGCATCATGTTTTTTATGAATGACTGAATGCATGGATGATTGATATTCTTACATTGTTATTGATCATCTAACAATTTTTGTCAACAAATATAATATGTTGGCGACGCAAGAACTTAAATTGATGTTATTCATTTGTTGTTTCACTAATATTGGTCTACTAAAATGGATTTTTATTACAGATGGATTTACTATAACAGCTCTGCAAAAGTAAGTTCATGGAAATATTATTGTTTTTTATCTATGTTATCATGTATTTAACAACTGCATGTGAATGACGGTAAATCACAAGAAGTGAAAGATAGGGAAATACAAAGAAATGAGGATATGAATAGTACCATACAACTCTGATCAGTCACAACATGGATATGAAGAAGAAGGGATGAATGAAGTATAAATATCAGTTGGCCAAGGGGGAGGCGAAATCTCTCATGACTGGATGGATGCCTTGAAAATTTTTAAGGCTGAGATCCAAAGCTTCAAAGAAAATAATGAAAGGTTGATAAAGGCCTACAAGAGGAAATTTGAGGTGAATACAGTCATACCTCAAACCCTCTCAGAATTGCAGAGACAAAGATAACATGAGCTATGGATTATTCATAGAGATGGGAATAACTCTTTGGGGTTAGAACAGAAAAAAAAATGGGGCAGATGGTGGAAGGTCCGGGAAGAAGCACAGAGGGAAAGTGAGTACATTGTGAGAGGAGATGCACCATTGAGCACCGCAAAAATAAAAAATAGAACTCATGGGAATCACTGTGGTAGACATTCTATCTCTACTACCAGGATGCATCATCACTATTCTCATCATCATCATCATCATAGAAAAATTGAAAAGGATTACATGTCTGAGGAATTTAAGAATTCAAAACCACCCACATTTTATGGAGAGATGAAGGAATATGAAGATGCAGAAGCATGGTTTCTTGGCATGAAGAATTTTTTTAGAATCCATGATTATTTCAATAATATGAAAGAAAAAGTGGCCACCTATAGTTTGAAAGTAAAATCAGACATATGGTGGGAATATTTGAGGAATGTCAAAGGCGTAATTGAAGAGAAAATGACATGGAGAAAGTTTGAGGGATTCTTTAGAAACAAATATTTATCAGAAAGATATTATGACATCAAGGAAAAGGAATTTTATTAGCTTAAAATAGAACAATTATCAGGTGAAGAATAAATTACCAAATTTCTGGAATCATTGAGATATGTAATATATCTCAAGGAGGAGAAGGAAAAATTTCAGCGATTTATCCGTGAGTTGCTCGTGTCATTTAGATTTCATATTGAATTTTACAAACTTCGGACTTTGGACAATTCCATAAATAAATTAAAACAATTTTATGAACAAGATGGTGAGGATGAGGAATATCATCCCAAAAATGAGATTCTAATTAGATTCAATAATAAAATCTATGTACCATATAATGATGATTTGAAGAAGCTTGTAATGATATAATTCCATGCAAAACCATATTTTTGCCACCCAGGATACTAAAATACTCTCACAACCATAAAAAAGTTTTACTATTAGCCTAATTTGAAAAATTAAGTGGCTTATTTTGATGATAAATAAATATAATTCTAGCAGGTGAAGGTCAAATGTAAAAATTCAGTAGGTTTATTACAACCCATTCCCATTCTGGAATGGAAGTGGAAAGTGATATCCTTGGACTTCATCACTAAATTTCCAAGCACCTATAGGTATAAATGATGCGATTATGGTGGTGATAGACAAGTTGAGAAGGTGGCTCACTTTGTAGTCGCTAAATCCACCAACTTAGCTAGTGAGGTGGCTCAAAATTTCATAAAGGATATTGTGAGTTGCATGGATTTCCCAAGAAAATTATTTCAGATAGAGATGCCATGTTTACTTCCAAGTTTTGGAAGGAAGGGTTTTCAGGATTGGGGATAGAATTAGCTTTCAATACATCTTATCAACCACATACAAATGGGAAAATAGAGAGGAAAAATAGAGTCCTTGAAGACATGTTGACGATGTTTGTGTTTCACCAGAAAAATAATTGGGAAGAGTATCTTCCACTTGCAGAGCTTTCATAAAACAATGGGTACCAAAATCTCTAAATATGAGCCCATTTGAGGCATTTTATGGAAGGAGTTGTAATACTCATATAATTTGGAGTGATCTAATGAATAGGGTCCTTATCGGGCCTGATATAATAACATAGATGGAGCAACAAATGCGGAATATTCAGCATAATTTAAAGGTAGGACGAGACAGGCAAAAGAGTTATTCAGATCTATTAATTTTTGCAGTTCAGTGACAAATTCCAACCATGGGACTAGATTATCCTTGTACTGAGTGTAAAATTATGAATACCTCCCTAGTTAAGAGGGAGTGTTGGAGAATGTAATTAAGTTCGGTCTTCATAATTCATATCATTATGTAATTTATGTAAAAAGAAAAAGAAAAATTATTATTATTATTATTATTGTAGAAAAACATGTTCTTCATGCTTCTAGGTTTGTGAGTCAAAGAGTCAAATTCCTATTTGGGAATATTGTAAAAGAAAAAGAAAAAGAATTTTCAAATATGTAATTTTGGGTCAAAAACACCTCTAGGTGTCAAGTCGGCCTACATGTCAAGTTGGCCTTGCCCCAATGAACATGTATATTCACACCCCTCTTAACTATATAAATAGAGGGAAGATGGAGCTCATTTGGACACACACACTTGGATTATTTTTGTTTGAAATATCACAGAAAGGGTAGAAATGATTAGGGTCGAAGTATGAAAGATATCTTGTTGTTGATCTCTTGCTTATGAATCTGCTGGAAAGAAGGAAGGCTTGGCTTAGCATCTGTAGGTGGAATTTTTTTGTGGTCATGGGTCTTGGATGTATCAATTTTGATCTGACTCTAATAAGAAGATAATTTTTTGGGTTTTCCCCTGGAGGGGTTTTGCCCTGGCTTGGATCCTATATCTTGTGTTCTTTTGTTTCTGTGATCTTCATGTTCATGTTATGGTAACTGTTTGATGAAAAAATTAGAACATAAATTAATAAGAAGCCATCTAAATTCAAAACAAATTACTACTGAAAAGGAAATTTAAATTAATAACAGGTCTCCTTGTTGTCGCACAGAATGTCTAGGCACCGCGACAACGGCTCAGATCGGGGATTGTCACCCTAATCCTCAATCTCTCTATTTAAGTTGTCTCCTTATAGCAGACTAAGGGGGGTAGACCCTATGGAAATGAAATGAAGGAGAACTAGTTGGGAACCAACTAGTTTGGGAGACACAGTTAATCGACCAAATACTTTTAAAAGATCTAGCAAGATTGTAGGATTCGATTGAATTTGAAAGATTGATACCAGTGCCTTATGGAGTCAACTATCCTGCTAAGGAAATTACAACCAAGTACTTGATGAGAAATTGTTGCTATGCAATGCTAACTTAGAATGCAGAGTGCAAGGAAAATGATTTGAAGGGGCGAGATAAAGCAAGCTTCGAAGATGAGAGGTGATGTTAAAAGCCTAAAGCACTTAGATTATAAATAAACTGATCTAACCACTAAGTACTTAAGCGAGAGTGTCAATTATGAAGATGGCAAAATATTACTCAATTAAAATATATACAGATCCATAATAGAGCTCTCAAAATCAAAGATCGATCACACTTACTTGAAGGCAAATGTCCAATATTTAATTACACGATATGCAATTTTAATCGATATAAAACGTTTAAAAGTTTAGATGCCAATGATTATCAAACCCAGCTGCAACATGTGAAAATAATAAGTATTTAAATCTCAATAATTATTCATCGAGACATACCGTGAAATGTTAATGCTAAATAAACACTTTTTCAAGTACTCTGTGGATTAAACGATATTCAAAAAAATGTGAATCCAATGAAATTTAAATTTTCTCTATAGTCAAACTTATAATACTTTAAAAAATTAAATTGCATCAACTATAGGAATCATTCCAGAATTAAATATTTTTCGTGAAGGCTTAGAATTTTATTACATTAAAAACCTTTATTTCAAAATATAAATGGCCTTTGATTTTTATATACAAAAAAGAGAAAAAAGAGAAATTTAGAAAAATTAAAACAATTTCTAACATTAGAAGTTAATTAAAAAAATTTGGAATTTTTTTTTTAAAGGCTAGTAAAAATTTTGAATTTAAAAAAATATATATAAAGGCTAAAGAGGTTATGTTAAATATTAAAAATTAAAAGAGGATTAACTAAATTTAAAATAAATTCAAAAATAAAAATAAAACCAAACTTTACAAATTGAAAAACTAAATTAAAAAAATTGAAATGTTTTTATTGATGGACCAAAGGCCAAAAATTTAAAACGAAATGTTTTATTTTTTTCTATATGTGTTATGTTTGTTTTGGGTATATGCAGGTCCAAAAAAAAAGAGAAGCCGCAGCGTAAGAAGTCGAGCAAGGAGCGGGGTGTGCGAGCGGGGGATTGGAGACTGCAGCGAGTAGAAGCTTCACGCATGCACACAGAGGGATGAGCAGAAGTTACACAGGACAACTCGAGGACAAGACTTGGAGTGGGGAGGAAACGTAGGAACGTGGGAGAAGAAGAAGAAAATGCAAAAAATGGCAGCATGATGGTAAGAGGAAATGCAAGGACACGGCCAGGGTTGTGTGGGAGAACGTAACAACAGTAAAGGAGTTGCACGGAAGGCAGAAGGAAGAGGCAGCAATGAGTGGGAATGAGGACAATGGCAGCAAGAGAACAGGGATGGGAAAATCGAAGGAAAAGGCAATAGCAAGACCTAGAATATGGAAGCGCACTAGAGGAGGCTGGAGATAAAAGCACAGGCACATTAGCGCATTCCTTTAAAAAAAATCGAATTTTTTCCTTGCCCAGCAATGACTTTAACACATTAAAACTCAGATTTGAAAATTTAATTCAATGATCCTGCAAAAAAAATTATATTCTGAGACAAGATCTTACCCTCCAAGGTCTAGATCTTGCTCAGATCTTGTGAAAAACTTCATATATCACCTGCATAAAACCGAAAACCTCGAAACCCAACACATACAAAAATCGAAAATGAAACCCCGATCCCGAATTAGAAATCAATATATATATATATATATATATATATATATATATATATATATATATATAATTAAAATTAAAAAATTAAAAAAATTAAAAATAAAAATAAAAAAAAATCTAAATATTTACACTAAAAAAAATACAGATCTATATAATGTATTTACAGATCTATGCACAAGAGTTGCAGATCTGTCAGATCTGAGGAGTGTAAGTTTGACTTCACTCCCAGATCTGAAGATGTAAGGCTCTTTCTAGAAAGATTTAACTTTGAATTCAATAAAAGTTGAGATAATTTTTAATTTAGGCACAAGCCCTAGAAAACTCTGCAAAAATAGAATTTAAGATAAGTCTGGGGAATTAAATCCGGAGGGCTCTTCTGATCTTATTTCCTTGGGAGTCAGTTGGTCCAACCGAGGACTTCCCCAAATGCCCAATTCTAAATCCAAGAGATTTTTGAACACTTAAAGTTAAATTGTTAAATCAATAGAGAAATAAGTTTAAAATAAAACTTTCAAGAGTCAAAGATACCTGATAACTCAATCCAATTAATATTCTTACCATAAATCCAGTAACCTAAGCAAGAAAGTTGTGCAATATATTACTCTACAAGAGTCATTAATCAACAATTCATTGAAATAATTACCAGCAAAATATAAAGAACAATTTTACCATAAAATGTTGAAGAGGAACACGACCATCAAATAAAACCCCAAAGACTTCGTTTGTATTATCCCAGAAAAGTAGTACATGAGAGATTTAAGAGCAAGTACACGATCAAAAGATCAGATGAAAAAATCATACTGACACTAACCTCTAATTTATAGGTAAAATATCCAACAGTTAGTTCGCTTGATCCCCATCACATCAATCTCAACCGTCGAAAAGGATTTGATTATATTTTAAGCACGTTCGTCGAAATTATTATTTTTTTGAGGAATTTAGAAGTTTTCAATTAATTCATTTTTAATCAACTCAAAAATAATAATTTTGAGCTAATTACCTCAAAATTTTGACTTTGATTTAACTATCAAGGCCCAAGGGTCCAAAATTTCCCAAAATTTTCAATATTCCCTTGTCTGGGGACCTTTACAATTTTATTTTTTAGGGACCCACAAATTTTTCCTTTGAAGAATTTAATTTGACCTAGGACATAAAATTAATTAAATGTTTGGCTTAGAATTTTTAATTTTATTTGGCTAGAAAATTTAACTAATTGACTTATGAGGGGATGAATTATTTTCCAATCCTCTTTACATAATATTAATACATTAAACCATGAGGGGAACAAATGTTCGTAACAGACCCTCAATAATCTACCCAATTCTGCAACTCAAAATATGATCTAGTAGACCTAGCAATCTGTAATAAAATGATCTAGCCAATTAGCTAAGATCATTCCCAGATTATTTTACAAAGACTCGATAAAAAACACTAGGACTAACTTAGTATCTTGATGACAAAATCCACCCTAGCTTTGGGGTGAGGCTGGAGGGGGAAAACTCTACCGATCATTTGTGTTGAGAAACACAAATGAATCAGTGAGATTAAAAACCTCCTAGGATAGAAATCATCACCAAAATATTAGGCTTACCTAGGTTGTTACATGGCGTGATAGTCTTTCTAAGATCATTTACATTATAAACATACAGAATGGGTTTACATCATTTATAAAATTGTCGACTGATGATGAAATCTGAATGGCATGAACACCTCGAACATGATAAATTCCATTTGCAAAAATGGGGGTGTCCTGTTATGGGTTTGTTGACACAGAGTGGTCAACACTCCCAATTTTACAACAATTTCTATCTTATCTCAATGGTGATCAACGGCCTTCAACTATCCTATCATTAGTAGGGCTATGAAACTCCTCCCAAGTTTCTTCCTCCTAGAAATTTGGAAGGAAAGGAATTGTAAGATATTCAAAAGCCTTCATTGATTAGACACTACATTTGAAAAAAAACAAAAATATATTAGAGAAACAATCCTTATCAACTCATGGACTAACAAAAACTAGAAGAACAATAACCTTGAATCTATTATCCTCCAATCCTTGGACCTAAGGCCATCACATAATCTTCAATCAACAGCGTTTTTTTGGTCTTCTTCTTATCTTAATCATGGGAACCTCCTCTGGGATTTATCAAATTAAACTTTGATAGGGATTTTAAGGGAAACCCTAGACTTGTTAATTTTGGAGGAGTCTTTAGAGACAACACAAGATCCATCCTTCAAGGTTGTGTCAACTCCTTAGGGATTGAAAAAAATAACACAATTGAGTTGTATTCTCTAGAATATGGTCTTCAAATTGTCATCAACAACAATTACATCAACTTGATAGTTGAAGGGGAATCTCAATTAATCATTCAGATGCTTAATAAGTTGCAAAATGGATCTCATGCATCCAACATTTATGGAAGTTTGAAATTCAAAGGTAGTTTGGACAAAGTCAACTCTCTTCACCAATATATATCTGTAACCATTCCCTCACACGTATTGGAATTTAGGGAACAAGTTGGCATGCAATCTTGCAAATGAAGATCATAAACATGATCCTACCTGTTAGCACTCTATAATTCCTCCAGGATGAGGAGAAGAACCCAAAGGTAACCAAAAACCACTTTGAAACTATAATCTAGCCCTTCCAGTTTTAGAGAGGGCTCTCTCTCTCCAAATATTCAGCTACTTAGATCTTAGGCTAGGTATGGTGCTTAGAGGGATAAGTTTTAAAAAATTTCTGGCAAGGAAAAAGAAAGATCCATTGGGCATGGATTCATGTTATGCTGATGAATTTCCAGTGAGAGGATGAAGAGATGAGGGATAATTTTACAGGGGAAAGGTAGGCATTCCTTCAGGTGTTTTCAATTAAATTCGTTGTAGAATGGTGAGTAGGGGAATGGTGGAAAATGACATATAAAGCCTCTAACTGAAGGATGAATTCTACATGCAATTAAATACGAAAGATATTAATTGTTACATAAGCTATAACAGAGCACTTTGACAGTGAGTTTTGAGATAAATCCTTGCTTAACATAAGAAATCATATCACCATATAAATTGACACAGGAATCCTTGTAAAATCGCACCTCAGTCTTCTTCATTCACTGAAAATATCAGAAAAGTACAATGCACTTCTTCTCTGAAACCTGACCAACCCTTTTATTCATCACAATTACATCATAAATAGATCAAAAAACAATCAGTTCCCACCTCTAGGAACTGAATACCCCAAAAATATTTATGTTTCTGCCCACTACAGCGAATATAGAAATGTTTCTCTAAAAAATAGGAATTGTTTTGACTAAGGATTTTTCAAAAAAATTACATTAAATACAATGCCTAAATCGAGTTTCAAAGGTCTTAGACACCTCATAACATTAATCATGACCATAAAAAATAATTACGTAATATGTGGACACAAATTACACGATCAAAGGGTTGACTGTGTCGAAGCGCAGCGCCGGCGCTGCGCTACTTCCTACTCTGGTAGAAATGCAGCGATTTGATGGTTTTTGAACTGCTCAATGACTGATGCATGTGGGAAATATATTGGAAATCATCAAATTACCCTTGAGAAACTTCTTTTTCTTCTGTAAACCTTTCATCCTTCAAAAACTCCACCTACAGTAAAAGTGCAACGCCTGTATGAAAGCATAGCAAAACCTGTCTTTCACAATTCTGACTAATGTTGAGGTTTCTAAACAAGATAAAAAACCTATTGATGATTCTTACAATCTTGAAAGCCTTTTTCAAGTCCCCGCTCACCAAAAAGATGACAAAACTTCACATTCCCATCAAACTCTAATGCCTTGTCAAAAATGCAACATTGTTGTGTGAGTTGATCCCTTTAGAAAAAAGTTTCATAAGCTTCTAAAGTATGACTGATTGTGCTCCCAATAAACTTCATACAAAATATGAAACCCTCAACCTCCTTATTCAACCCCATTCAACTAGCATATTTGGGCAAAAGACAAAAAACCAAAATGGTTTTAATTACATGATTCAAGGCTCAGACTTTGGCTGCCTCAGCCAACAAATCAAACTTTCCTTTGTCCTTCTCTTGTATTTCCTGCAACTGTTGTTTGGAAACCCTTAGCTCCTTCCTCAAGGTGAGGTTTTGTCTGTAGATTTTTCTGAGTTTCCTATGCAAGGGAAGAGTCCTTTTCAGCATATACTTAGCATTTGACAATTTTGAGTCACACATGTTCAAATGTTCATATATCTTTTGTCTGGCCCTTTCATATTGTTTCTTAAGTATAATGATCTCATTTTGGGATTTCTTCAACTACATCATCAATCTATGAAAATTATGTTGTCCTTCATCCACCTCAGTTTTCTTCTCCTCTTTCACTGACTCTTCCTTCTGTAGATACAACTTTCTTGTTGAAGACATGGTCACTCTTACTGATGAAGCCTCTAACCTTTGAATGTCCTTTAGTACTACCTTCTCTTTACCCTTAGACATGGTGACAGATGGAATTGTCTTTATTATTGGTTATGTTTCGGAAATATTATGTGTCCTTTCTAAAACAATCTTCTTCATTTCCCTATTGTCATGTTGTAGTTTGGAAATAACCAAGTGTGTCTTCTTTCTTGTAGGTCTAAAATATCCTTGTCTTTATCATCTATAACAATATCCTATGGTATGGTCTTTAAAACTTCAATTTGTTGCTCAAGTGTTTGTTTCAAAGGAAATTTCTTTGCAGTAGCTCTAGTGAGTGGCTTCTTGGGAACCTCCACTACCTCAGGGGAAAATTGCAGCTTTTTACCCTTTTTCTTTTTTGATGGATCAACTGAAACTTATGGCCTTTTAAGGGAACTTTCAACTAGTGATTTTATATCTCTTGCCACAGATGATGTTGTGTATGTTTTACTACAACGGCTAGTTGGTAACTCAGGTGTCAACTTTGATGAATCTAAAAATGCTTGCCATGATTGATTTTCTTATTTAGTTGTTCTACCACCAACAACTTCGGCAAAGAGAAATCGAAAAGACTAGGTTCCACTTGGCTTTTCTTACCTTGAACCTTATATGCCATCTTACTAAGGCTTCTGAACAAATAGAAAGCTAGATTCAAAGGGATTTTTCCTGTGAATTGCATCAAAAGCCTAAAACGGTACTGACAGATTCTCCCAAATCTGCCTTCACAAGTAAAATCTCTCTGGATCACCTTCAAAAGTTTTTTGTGAGGTTCAAGCAGGTATTTTCTTGGTACGAAAGCTCCATATCCTTGTTTTTATACTTTGGTTTTAAGAAATCTTTGTAGTTGACTATGTCTAAAGGCATGCACTTGAACCATTGTTCTTCTTTTAGAGGAATTTATGTAGCAACTAAAATGGTCACATCTGAAACTGGAAAATTTAGCTCTCCAATCTTAAAATCCACCCCGGTGAAATTCAAGGCAAACTCTTTGGTGAGTTACACACTATAACCTTGGATCTTCTCAATAAATCTGATGCAACCTTTCTGTTAAAAAGTAACCCTAATTTTTGGATCTGATTTTATCAAGGCAAGGTTGTTCCTCTCAAACCTTACAATGTCTCCTCCTTTGTGCTTTTTTTTCTAGGGTTGTCGTATTTCACAACAAAAAATAAATCCTAGGGTTTCAATGAAATTTCAATGTTTTCCAATTGAGCGCAGAAATAAGGTAGAAGTTATGAAAATAGGGTTTTAGATAAGGGCTTTATGGAAATTCTAGAATGAAAATGCCTATATTGGCAAACTCGGACAACAAAAATCATTTCTCAGACGCAAAACAGTAGCTTTTTATTTTTTTCTTACAGTGGAAAATTAAAAACACAGGGAAAACGACAAAGCACAGCACATGAGGGAAAAAAATGTATTGATCTTTGAGGGCAGCAGTAAAAATATGTGAGGCTCCAGACTACTTAAATGGAATTTCATGCTTTCAGAATATCGGTGGAAAAATAAGTTTAATGTTTGACAGAGGTGACAACATAAAACGCAACAATTGATGGAAAGTGCAGCATATTCTTCAGGCATAGAAAAGAAACGCAACGAGCTTATGAATTTGAGGTTTTCAGGGTCATCAATGTATTTTCCTCAACATATAACGGAAAATTTGACAACATGCATGGCAAATAATTCAAGAAAATGAGGAATTTGAACCTAGAAATAATGATAAGCACTCGGCTTGAAGGAGTGCAGTGATTATCTGTGAGTGCAGCACCTCCCCTGCAGAATTTATGCAGGGAAATTCAAACAATGTATAGCAATATTTCGTGTTGAAATTTGGTTACCGGAGGACAGGTGGTTCCCTAAGGCTTTGATCTTTGGCCTAGGGAAAAGTGTCCAAAAGAATTTAATTTTTCTCCTAAAGTGACTTTATAATTTTTATAAAGTCAAATCCAATTTAAAAGTGACTTTAATAAAGTCAATGTAAAATTAGAAAGGAAAAGTGACTTTGGAAATAAATGACTAAGTGGATCTTTATTAAAGTGGGGTGAATTAAAAAATAGAAAGTGAGATTTAAATGAGCATTTAATCTCAGCCCTAGATCTCAATCTATTTCAGCCATTGGATTTAGGGATTCCCCAAAAGTCACTTAGGGTTAGGTTAAAGGAGGAAAAGGAGGGAAAAGGTCATTCATTCTTTCATGAGCAGATTGAGAGAGGAGGAGAAGGAGAGCTGGAGACTTTTTCTGAAGAGGGCTTGAGAAGGTGAAGGAGAGGCAAATACGGAAAATCCGTACAGCAGCAAGGAGGGCACGGTTTTTGAGGCAGTAAGAGGCTGCACGAATATCGAGGCAACAAGGCCGTACAGCAGCACGAAAACTAAGACAGCAGTCTGTAAAACTGTTTTGTGGCACGTTTTTCGAGGAGAAAGGCAGCACGATTTTTGAGGAAAAGTACAGCAACAAAGGGATCGATTTCCAAGGTTACTGGGCACACTCTTTGAGGCAGCCAACACACTTTTCGAGAAAGGAAGTTTGCTATAATAAATTTATATTTTGAGTATTTTGTTGTTCTAGCACATTTTCCAAGGCGGAGGCAAGCACAGAAAACCAGATAAGTCTGTAATTAATTTGCTGAAATTTTTTCTGTATATTTCACCTCTCTGTAAAAGCATTTTCCAGAAATAAGAAGGAGCTCTCAAACTAGTTTTCCCCAAGAGTTGTAGGGGGTTTTTCCAGGGTCATGTTGACCAAAAATATCTGTGTTAAAATGTGTGAATGACTGTTTTGAGCTTGCTGATTTTTATTTCTGCATTTTCCAGCATTCTGTAAATTTTCCAGAATTTGTGTTTTCAGCAAAAAATTATTTTCCAGTTTGTTGAATGTAAGGATATGGGAAAGGGCATTTAACTATTTGGAGAAATAAGGTGAAACTGAAAACCGGGGTGGGAAATAGGAAATTTCTACATGGGATCATAGCTTAAGTGCTGAAAGTGCAGTTTGGGATAGCAAGGAGAAAAATACGGCCTGCTGATTTTTCACTCAGAAAATTCCAGCAAGCTGATTTTTTCACAAACAGAATTTTTATCTTTACTACAGCAGTGCTGTTTTTCAGTTTTAGGACAGCAGGATGTCATTGGGATTGAGGGTGGAGGATAGGTTGGATGGGCATACCAATTACAGCGTTTGGAAGGAGAGAATGCAGAGTATCTTTGAGGAGGCAGAAGTCTGGGATATCATGGTTCATACCACACAACAGCCTGTTAATGTGCCTACTGATGCTACTCAGTTGGCAGCATATAATAGGAAGAACAACAAGGGTAAGAGACTGATTCTAGACGGAATCAAAGACCATTGCATTCCTCATGTGAGAGGAAATAGAGATGCTCATAAGATGTGGACAGCATTGTCCAAACTCTACCAAAGTACCAATGAGAACCGGAAAATGGTCCTGAAGGAGAAGCTGAAAACCATTAAGATGGGTAAGACTGATAGTGCAGCTGGATATCTCACAAAGATTACTAATGTGAGAGATGAGTTGGCAGTAATTGGAGAGGTCATTCAACCCACTGAGTTGGTGCAGATAGCAGTGAATGGCCTCCCCAGTTCATGGATGAACTTTGCTGATGGGGTTTGTGCATGTGAGACCCTTCCCACATGGGAGAGATTTTGGGATGATTGCATTCAGACAGAGATCAGGAAAGGTCAGCTTGGGGCAGCCAAGCCAGTTGAGCAGGATGAGGATGTAGCACTGTTGGCAGGAGGCAAGAAAGGCAAAGGCAAGAAGCAGGCTTCCACAGGCAATGGTGGGGGAAAAGGTAAAGGTAAAGGTAAACAGGGTAACACACAGAAGGACTATTCCAAGGTGAAGTGTTGGAATTGTCAGAAGATGGGACACTATGCAGTTGTGTGTCCGGAGAAGAAGAAGAAGAAGGGGAAGAACTAGAGCATGGCAGCTTCAGCAGAGGTTGAGGACTTTGCAGATCGCTTTGACCGGGAGTTTGGGTTCATTGCGTGTGAGTCTTCTAGTGCAGGATTACCTGCCACACAGGTTCAGAGGGAGCATGCATTTCCCTCGATTAGCGGAGCATCTTCGGGTCTCTGGTATGTGGACAGTGGGGCTTCACGTCACATGACAGGAGTCCGTGAGTACTTCTCAGAGCTTTTAGAGAGTGGCACTGATGTAGAGGTAGTACTCGGTGATGACAGAGTTGTTAGAGCAGTCGGTGTGGGAACATTGACATTTCAGAGGGAGTCCAAACCTCCCTTGAAGGTGTCATATGTTCTTTATGTGCCAGGGATGAGGAAGAACCTCATATCCGTCTCAGCTTTGGAGGACAGAGGATATGAGATACTATTCAGGGGAGGACAGGTGTTGATGTATCCCAGGGGCACTCCAGCTGATTCAGCTAGAGTGATAGGTGTACGCTATGCAAAGGTGTACAAGTTTGCATTTCAGTCCCTTTTGGCATTGAGCAGTAGTACCGACAGCAGAGCTAGCAGTTCTGAGCAGTGTGAGATTTGGCACCGCAGGATGGGGCACATGCATCATGGAGCCTTGAGGACTTTGCGGGAGATCACTACAGGTGTGCCAGATTTCAGTACCGATCACTTTGATACTTGCAGAGGATGTGCGATGGGCAAGTTTGCCAAATCCCCTTTTCCCAGCAGTGACAACAGAGCGACTGGGATACTTGATTTGATTCATTCCGATGTGAGCGGCCGGATGTCTCATGTTTCCTTGAGTGGATATGAGTACTATGTTTTATTCATTGATGATCACTCCAGGAGGACCTGGATTTATTTCTTGAAGACCAAGAGTGAGGTCTTCAAGCGGTTTCAGGAGTTTAGAGCTCTTGTGGAGACACAGACAGGTCAGAAGATCAAGTCCCTAAGGTCGGACAATGGGGGAGAGTACACCCTTGGAGAGTTTGTTGACTAATGTGCGGAGGCAGGCATTAGGAGGGAGTTCATTGTTCCTTACAACCCCCAGCAGAACGGGGTTGTGGAGAGGAAGAACATATCCATCGGAGGGGCTGCCAAAGCCATGTTACATGATCAGGGGTTGCCATTGTTTTTGTGGGCAGAGGCCTGCAACACTGCTTTTTATTTGCAGAACAGGAGTCTGCATTGTGCCCTGGGGCACATGACTCCGGAGGAGGCTTTTTCTGGGAAGAAACCTGATATTGGTCATTTTCATATCTTTGGGTGCATCACATACTCCTACATACCCAAGGAGAAGAGGACCAAACTAGAGCCCACTGCAGAGAAGGGTATCTTTGTGGGCTACAGTGAGACCTCAAAGGCCTTTCGGATTTACATTCCTGCACAAAGTAAAGTTGTTGTCAGGCGGGATGTGAAGTTCGAGGAGGATAGGGCCTTCAGGAGGTCATGGGAGTTAGAGTATCTGGATCAGCCAGACCCTCAACAGCAGTTGAGTCAGTTGCAGGGATCCAGTGAGCAGGGATCAGGAGGATCCGGAGGTACATCTATGACGATGTCAGGTCCGTCAGTGACCAGTGGCTCACAGAGTCAGAGGGGTGGTGCTTCGGGCAGCATGCAGAGCAGTTCACTAGGGAGTCCACTGATGGAAAATTCACACAGTACCTCAGCTTCTACAGGTTCAGGTGCAGGCAGGAGGACAGCAGACAGACAGTCAGGAGTTCAAGCTCCTGATGATGATGAGGAGGAGGAGTTTCATTCTCCAGTGGGAGAAGTATGCTCAGGGAAGAGGAAGCCCAAGTGGCTTTAGGACACCTTGAGAGAGGCCACATCTGTTGCTAGGCCTAAGAGGCCGGTCAGAAAGAGCAGACCACCTGAGAGGTTTTGTAGCTATATGGCAATGGCTACCAGCATCCTTGACTCTGAGCCTTCTAGCTATGAGGAGGCAGCTAGCCAGCAGGTCTGGAGAGAGGCCATGCAGGAGGAGTATTCTTCTATCATGAAGAATGATGTTTGGGAAGTGGTGCCGAGGCCTGAGGGAAAATCCGTGGTTACTTCCAAATGGCTTTACAAGGTTTGTGGCTAGAGGGTTCTCCCAGGTAGAGGGAGTTGATTATGAGGAGACCTTCGCTCCCGTGGCTCGATATACTTCGATCCACTCCATTATATCGATAGCAGCAGAGATGGGTTGGAAGATCCACCAAATGGATGTGAAGACCACATTTCTCAATGGCTTCATACAGGAGGAGGTGTACATTGAGCAGCCACAGGGCTTTGAGGTGCATGGGAAGGAGTCCCATGTGTGCAGACTGAAGAAGGCCCTTTATGGCCTGAAGCAAGCTCCCAGAGCTTGGTACTCCAGGATAGATACATACTTGCAGAAGATGGGTTTCACAAAGAGTGAGGCAGATCTGAACCTTTACTATATTGTGATAGGTGAGGAGCCTCTCATTCTGGTGTTGTATGTGGATGACTTGGTCATCACAGGTGCAGAGAGACACATAGAGCACTGCAAGAGAGATCTTGCGGCGGAGTTTGAGATGAAGGACATCGGATTGATGCATTACTTTTTGGGTTTGGAGGTGTTGTAGGAGGAGGGGCATTTCTTCCTAGGACAGGGGAAGTATATTGTGGACATCCTTGGCAGATTCCACATGGAGGATTGTAGACCCATGTCGACACCGATGATCACCAACTGGAAGAAGCTTCATGCTTCGGATTTCGAGTTGGTGGATCCCACATTGTACAGGCAGCTGATTGGTTCCTTGATGTATTTGGTCAACACTAGACCAGATATTTGTTTTGCAGTCAACACGATGAGTCAGTTTATGTGTGAGCCTAGGAAGGTTCACCGGGTGGCTGCAAAACACATTTTGCGGTACTTGCAGGGGACAGTGGATTATGGTCTGGACTACAGGCAGGGGGATGGAGTGAGATTGGCAGGTTACACTGATTCTGATTGGGCAGGTTGTGCTTCTGATAGGAAGAGAACTTCAGGGTGTTGTTTTGGGTTGGGTTCGGCAGTTGTGTCATGGTTCAGCCGAAAGCAGCAGTCAGTAGCATTGAGTTCAGCGGAAGCAGAGTATATGGCAGCCAGTCTAGCTAGTTGTGAGGCCATCTGGCTTCGCAAGATGTTGTTTGGCTTATTTGGTCAGCCGTTGAGACCTTCAGTGATTTACTGTGATAATCAGAGTTGCATTAAACTCACGAAGAATCCAATATTTCATGACAGGTCAAAGCATATCGGGATCAAATATCATTTCATCAGAGACTATGTTCAGAAAGGAGTTGTGAAGCTTGAGTATATTCCCACTGATGAGCAGGTTGCAGATATTCTTACCAAAGCCTTACCACGAGGCAAGCATGTCTACTTTAGAGACAAGATGGGTGTGGTGAGGAACACCTTCCTCGGTAAGAGGGAGTGTTGAAATTTGGTTACCGGAGGACAGGTGGTTCCCTAAGGCTTTGATATTTGGCCTAGGGAAAAGTGTCCAAAAGAATTTAATTTTTCTCCTAAAGTGACTTTATAATTTTTATAAAGTCAAATCTAATTTAAAGGTGACTTTAAGTGATAAAGTTACTAAAGTCTAATTTAAAAGTGACTTTAAGTGATAAAGTTACTAAAGTCTAATTTTAAAGTGACTTTAATAAATTCAATGTAAAATTAGAAAGGAAAAGTGACTTTGGAAATAAATTACTAAGTGGGTCTTTATTAAAGTGAGGTGAATTAAAAAATAGAAAGTGAGATTTAAATGAGCATTTAATCTCAGCCCTAGATCTCAATCTATTTCAGCCATTGGATTTAGGGATTCCCCAAAAGTCACTAAGGGTTAGGTTAAAGGAGGAAAATGAGGGAAAAGGTCATTCATTCTTTCATGAGCAGATTGGGAGAAGGAGAGAAGGAGAGCTGGAGATTTTTCTGAGCAGTGAGAAGAAAGAGGGCAGCAGTGAAGAGATTTCAGCAAAGGTACAGCAGCATTTATTGGCACACATACCGAGGCAAAAAATCCGTACAGCAAAGGAGAGGCAGTGTTTCCAAGTGAGGAGGCATAGAAATCGAGGAAGAGGGTACAGCAGCAAGCACGCACTCCAAGGCACAAAAATTAGGCACGTTTTTCAAGGAAGAGGGTGGTTGTCATTTTCGGCACAAAAATCGAAGAAGAGGACAGCAGCTACAGCTCTGTTTTTTGGCACAGATTTCGAGAGAGGTTGCTGTACAAAATCTGTACAATCCGTACAGCAAATTACGGTTGTTTCAGCATGCTTCCCGAGGTGGCCGTACATCATTTAATGTTGTCCTAAGGTGTTGTAAATTTTCTATTTTCTGTTGTTGCTGATTTGGCACAATTTCTGAGGCAGTGTGCAAGCACGAAAATCGAGATAAGTCTGTAAATTGGTTGCTGGAATGTTTTCTGAGTTTTTCCTGTTTCACTGTAAAAAGAAATATTCAGAAAAATAAAAGAGAAGCTTTCGAACTGGTTTTCCCCAAGAGTTGTAGGGGGTTTTTCCAGGGTCATGTTGACCAAAAATATCAGTGTTAAATGTGTTGAATGGTTGTTTTATGCTTGTTGATTTTTTATTTCTGCATTTTCCAACATTCTGTAAATTTTCCAGAATTTGTGTTTTCAGCAAAAATTTATTTTCTAGTTTTTTGAATGTAAGGATATGGGAAAGGGCATTTAACTATTTGGAGAAATAAGGTGAAACTGAAAACCGGGGTGGGAAAGAGGAAATTTTTACATTTCGATGGAAGAAAGAATGGCTCTCTGGTATTTTGGATGCTAAAGTGAGTTTTTGAAATCCCAACATGACTAAACATGCCTTCCAAGGGAAACAATTTTGATTTGGAGCCTTAAAAATTAAAGCGCAACAACTCAAAAGAAGCACAACGCTGTCTCATAACTATTGTACGGGTGGTGATGTCATTGCACAATGTGATTTGACACCCTAACTGACTATCCTGACCCCACTAATTTGTGCCAATTATGAGAATATAAGACATATTATGACCTCGCTCATGATCTTGTATGATACATGGCCCTAAACTCACTTAACTTAAGTTTTTAGGGAATTAATAACTATTTTACATCATCTTGCACACACTCTGACATAATTACATCAAAAATGAAATATTTCATTCATTACTAAGACAAATAACTTGATCTCTAAGAGGCCATAGCAAAAACTTTACACATTTTCCAAAATAAATTGAGAAGAAAAAACTTGTTTTTTAACTACTATAATATAGGGCACTAACACTGCCCCCCTTGGCCTTTGTTGGGGTGATAACATTCTTGATCTAAAAAAGAAGAATTTTTTATCAATCGCTCTAACAAATAGGTCTTCCCCACAATGGGTGGGTATTCAAGCTCCCACATGAGACACCACCCCTTACAATGTGCATGCCACCACATGCAATAATAGACATGGGACACTCAACCCACTCATATTGAATCCATAGCCTTTAATTGGATTGACATAGGCGATGGGTTATCAGCTCAAGTGTATGCAGTATTTTTTGAAATTTACTCCCACACATTGCCATTACTATAGCTTGATATGGTGCTTCAACCAACCATGGTGGAAATGACCTTGATATCACAACTACTTAGCTTTAAAAGCTCAAAGATTTTGAAGGCACGCCCTACTCTCTACGTTGTTTGGATAATTTCTCTGGGCCTATCTTGTTATTCAATATCATCTCCTATCTCTACGTGAGGATTTTCTTTGTTAAGGAGGTAGGGTGGTTTCCTCCCTTTTTCCATCTTTGTTTGTTTTTCCAAACTCCCTTCTTCGCATTTGGCTTCTTTCTTATTCTATTCGAGGCCCTATTTTTCTTTTCATATCTATTTCTTTGTATCCTCCCCTTATGTTGTCACCACTATGCTCGATGTTTTTTGGTCTCCCTTTTACTCGTTTCCTTCTCTTCATCCCTCTAAACCTTGTTCTATCCCTCACCATGGTGCATCCTAGCTCCTCCGATGGTCATCATCATCAATGCAGGAAGGAGGCATACTCAACTGAGAGCACAATTCAATTTTGAGTTGTAGACAACTCGTTACTGGGATGAATACTCCCAATTTTGGGTGGAAGGAGATTAATGTGGTAGAGAATGAAGCTCTAGTAGAAAGGAGGTTCATTTCGAATGTAGAAAATCATGAGAAATTAGTCAGTTATGACTACCTCTCATGGAAATTGTCATAGATGAATGAATTTCTTAATGGAGTTGAATCCCAAAAATGATATATAATATAATGCACTGTGAAAACCCCTCAATACTTAAATAAAAAAGAGTGAATGGAGCTCTACTTGAATGGTTCATGAGGCATAATACTAGCCAAGGTTTTGAAAATGGGGTAGCAAGCTAAGTGGGCTTGATTGTGGGGAAAACTCCACAGTTAAGCGCTCTTGAGCTAGAGGCGATCTGGGATGGGTGACCTTTCGGGAAGTCCTGGTTACTAGGTGCAAGCCCCAAAAGTGA
The DNA here is from genome assembly GCA_034641835.2 of Pinus albicaulis. NCBI lineage: Eukaryota > Viridiplantae > Streptophyta > Pinopsida > Pinales > Pinaceae > Pinus > Pinus albicaulis. Next base: position 477,786,237 of record CM076584.1, read on the forward strand.
TGATTGACACTATGTGATTCATTTCACTAGTTTCAATCCCACTTCTTCACCCATGTGAGCACCACCCGATGCAATGAGTGCTAAGTGGACTATTCAAAAATCATGAGAAATTAGTCAATAACGACTACCTCTCATGGAAATTGTCATAGATGAATGACTTTCTTAATGCAGTTGAATCCCAAAAAATGATATCTACTATAATGCACTACGAAAACCCTTCAATACTTAAATACAAAAGAGTGAAGGGAGCTCTACTTGAATGGTTCATGAGGCACAATACTTGCCAAGGTTTTGCAAATGGGGTAGCAAGCTAAGTGGGATTGATTGTGGGGAAAAATCCACAGTTAAGCGCTCTTGAGCCAGAGGCGATCTGGGATGGGTGACCTTCCGAGAAGTCCTGGTTACCGGGTGCAAGCCCCAGAAGTGATGATTGACACTATGTGATTCATTTCACTAGTTTCAATCCCACTTCTTCACCCATGTGAGCACCACCCGATGCAATGAGTGCTAAGTGGACTATTCAAAAATCATTATAAATTAGTCAGTAACGACTACCTCTCATGGAAATTTTCATAGATGAATGACTTTATTAATGTAGTTGAATCCCAAAAAATGATATCTACTATAATGCACTACGAAAGCCCCTCAATACTTAAATACAAAAGAGTGAAGGGCGCTCTACTTGAATGGTTCATGAGGCACAATACTTTCTAAGGTTTTGCAAATGGGGTAGCAAGCTAGGAGGGCTTGATTGTGGGGAAAACTCCTCAGTTAAGCATGCTTGAGCGAGAGGCGACCTAGGATAGGTGACCTCCCGGGAAGTCTTGGTTACCGAGTGCAAGCCCCGAAAGTGATGATTGACGCTATGTGATTCATTTCACTAGTTTCAATCCCACTTCTTCACCCCTGTGAGCATCACCCGATCCAATGAGTGCTAAGTGTATTATTCAAAAATCATGAGAATTTAGTCAGTTACGACTACCTCTCATGGAAATTTTCATATATGAATGACTTTCTTAATGCATTTGAATCCCAAAAAAAGATATCTAATATAATGCACTACGAAAACCCCTCGATACTTAAATACAAAATAGTGAAGGGAGATTTACTTTAATGGTTCATGAGGCGCAATACTTGTTAAGTTATTGAAAATGGGATAGCAAACTAAGTGGGATTGATTGTGGGGAAACTCCACAGTTAAGCGCACTTGAGCCAGAGGAAATCTGGGATGGGTGACATCCCGGGAAGTCCTGGTTACCGGGTGCAAGCCCCGGAAGTGATGATTGACATTATGTGATTCATTTCACTAGTTTCAATCCCACTTCTTCACCTTTGTGGGCATCACCCGATGCAATGAGTGTTAAGTGGACTATTCAAAAATCATGAGAAATTAGTTCGTTACGACTACCTCTCATGGAAATTTTCATAGATCAACGACTTTCTTAATGCAGTTGAATCCCAAAAAATGATATATAATATAATGCACTGCGAAAACCCCTCAATACTTAAATAAAAAATAGTGAAGGGAGCTCTACTTGAATGGTTCATGAGGCACAATACTTGATAAGGTTTTGAAAATGGGGTAGCAAGATAAGTGGGCTTGATTGTAGGGAAACTCCACAGTTAAGTGCGCTTGAGCCAAAGGCAATCTGGGATGGGTGACCTCCTAAGAAGTCTTGGTTACCGGGTGCAAGCCCCGGAAGTGATGATTGATGTTGTGGTTACCGGGTGCAATGCCACTTCTTCACCTTTGTGGGCATCACCCGATGCAATGAGTGCTAAGTGGACTATTCAAAAATCATGAGAAATTAGTTAGTTACGACTACCTCCCATGGAAATTTTCATAGATGAATGACTTTCTTAATGCAGTTGAATCCAAAAAAATGGTATCTAATCAAGGAGAATGTCAATCAATGGATACCAAAAACAGGCAACACTTGCTCATGACAAACCCAACACATGTAGACCATTTATATTTATTTCCAAATTAAGACTATAAAAGGGAAGTTTTTGGTGGGAAGGACTGAAGCACAACGGGAAATTCTCCTTTGTATCGATGCTTTGCATGATTTCATCTGTAATTAAATAATTGGACAACGAGGTTTCCACTTTGGCAAGGAAAATTGCAAGTCTGGACTTCCCTGATAATCATGAAGAAGAAGAAGAAGATCTTGAGGTCATTCAAATGGACTCTCCCATACCATGAAATTTCTTATATTTTGGTGTTTAAGCAATGTCTCTATTTCTCTTGTCAGTAAATTTCATGATGGAATTAGATTTTTTATTTTACAAATTATGTCACTATGGTAAGACTAGTTATTTGGACAAAACCTATGTGTTTGTGCTACTAGTATGGTATCCGTAGAAACAAACTAGTAGCCAACCCTTTTAGCTTAATTAATACAATTTCATGACTAGCTTAATTTAACAACAACAACAACAACAAAAAATTAGTTTAAACAAAGGAAATTTCCACTCAAGAAGCTAATTATTTCCCATATGCAAATAAACTCAAAGTTACAATCTCTTAATATGGACCCTTCATTAATCATAACCATCATAGGTTAATCAAAAAATTCACGTATGAATGATTTTTCATTCATAAAGCAGTCATGTGAGCATCTCTTATTCATAAAACATGAAAATCTAAGTTGTTAATATAATTTTGTTAACTTATGTTATTGCAAGCTTTTTCCAATCAAACTGACAGACAGCGAGTTATTTTCCACCCAAACATAGGCACAAATTTCACTTTATCGCTTTGTAACATGCCACCCCTATCCAGATGATTAAACCACCAAGGAAAAGGCACTTTCTTTAGGCCAACAATGGTCTCTCAGATAAATTTTCAACAGAGATTTTTTCTTGCTTACTGTAGATTTTCCACAACCTCAACTAGTCCCTTGTTGGTTTGCATAGCATTGAAGTGAGGCCCTTACTCTGCTACATAGTCCCTCGATTTTTCTTGTCCCCTATGCTTGTCATGCCTACCCATCTACTGCACTAAGTTGTGACCCTCAACAAATTTGCAATCTTTGAGATTTCACCACATTGATTTCGAGCCTCAACATAGCCTTAATATCTTAAAAAAATGCAATCTCATGGCTACACAAAGAAAATATTTTTTTCTCTCGTGCTCTTTTCTCTTCTCTTCTTTTCCCCCCTTCCAAAAATCGCTTCTCTTCCCCATTCAAATTTCTCTTTATCATCATGATTTAAAAGATTAGTTAACCACAATTAATCTTAACACATTTGTTTAAAGAAGTTGGGAGACAAGTCTCTAAGAATATAGGAGGACATTTACGAAAGACTTAATTATTATTTTCAAATAATGACCCAAATTAACGTATAACTCAAATGAGTGACAATAAAATTAAATGGCTAATATATCTAGATATTTAAGCATAAAATTTCCCACATAGACCCGCCTACCTTCCCACTCATGGTATCATGGTCTTTGTAGGTGCTCATGCCTCAATTAGTTGTTTTCAATATTTTCATACATTCACATGGTTTAATATGTTAAAATAACCATGATATGGTGATTAATATTTTCATACATTCACATGGTTTAATATGTTAAAACCACCATGATATGGTGATTAAATGTTATTTTTTCAAATAAAGTTAAGTCAAACATAGCTTATTATAATTAAATCAGGGGATCAAGATGGGGATGTTACATGAATGGTTGAATCAACCTCAACATATGTGCACAAAGGTTAATGTCCAAATATAATCATAGTCCTCCTAATTAGTCACCGACAAATTAAATCACCATGAACAAGTGTGCTAATGAGAAGCGCACTTTAATGAATTGTTGTATTCGTAAAATAAAAATTTCCTACCTAGGAAAATACCTCCACGATACCAACAAAATATACAATCCAACATAAAGTACAACATTACCAAGGGATTATTATATCAAAATTAGCATATAACCTTATGAAGAGGTTAGATTACTATCGAATCATAATGTAATACCCACTCTCTAACTCAAAACTTAGGAAATAACCTATCAATGAGTATTGCATCATAAAATGCATTCCTTCCTAGCTGATGTCTAGGAAATGTGATTTTATACCTAGAAAAATCCCACAAAGGAAAAACGAATAATTCCAACATAGAAACATCATAAGAGAAAGGGACACAATAAAAAGGCTAACCCATCCAACCATCAAGTGTGGTCCCCATTACACATCCAATATATAAAGTTCATGTAGAACACCCCTCCTAGCCACCCACCAAATAATACCATATCATCACGCAAATTCCACTAGGAAAATTCAACAATCGTGAAATATATATCTCCTATCCATCATCATCTCACCCCTTGGGGGACTATAGCCCTCATCCAAATCCAAGATAATCATGGATACCAAACCACCATGATGATATGGAATGTTCCATATCCATCAAACTGCAACCAAAGGTGATCAACAAGACAAGCACATGTGAGAAGACCACTAAGCAACGAGCACAATCGCATCCAACCAAGGAGAAGTGAGACTCCTCCATGCAAAAATATCCATTGAGTAGCCAAATGTGATGAAAATAATGGGCTCCATGAAGATGAATCTCCCAAATCGGTCCATCAATATGATGAAAATCACAAGATGGAACCTCATACAATATAAGTTGTAATAGGAGTAACATAGATGGATCTTCAGCCCTGATGGTTAGCTCAATTGGTCAAGTCCATATCGTTAAAGCATATTTGATATTGAGAGGTCACAGGTTCAATTCTCTCGACAACCTCAGGGTCGGGCTCCATGGTTGAGTCGACAAGAAGTGATCCCTTGAGGTAGATCTATCTGATAGAAAAATTTTGTGGACGTAGCAGTCACCGATCTCTAGGGTCCGTGAACCACGTAGAACAAAAAAAAACATAGATGGTTTTCCCTAGGAGGAAGACAAATTATATTCAAATTAGTGGTTAAATCAATCATGGTTTATTAGCACACTTTGGTTTATACTCTAGATGAAGTACTTGAGAAATCAAGAGGAAAGTCCCCAAATTTTGCTTGGGAGCACTAAGAGTAGCTAGAGTTCAAAGATGGAAGCTTAATGTCATTAAATATCATTTTTTGGATATCACAGATGAGATGTCTTAACTTTTTCTTTATTTATATTTGAAGAATACAGCACAAATGACAAAAATTACAGTGTTACATATAAACTTTTGAAATGAAAAAAATATTATAAAGTGACATGATCAAAGTGTAGTAGAACAGGTATTTAGACTAGAATTTTTTTTTATGATAGCTCACGTCTGTCTTCCTCATTTTTTAAGGTTTAAGAGGATGCATATTTCTAATACCAAGCATTGTGAAGCTTAAAATCTAGCACCTGAATGCATCTACAACATGTAATATCTTTCTATCTTGGAATGAAATTACAATTCTCTCTTAAGGAACAAACCAAGGAATCCACTTAACTACCGGATGCCAACTTCTATTACTTTATAACAGCACCAACCAACATGGTGCACTACTATGGATAGAGTTTCATAACCATATCACTATCAAAGCACGGGCTCATAGCCCTAGTGTTCCATTTGAGTTGTGTTACAGGAGATGATCAAGGAAAATGCCCAACATAATTACATAGTGAAATTCAAAGCCAAAAATTCAAAAAGAAATTAATTCATGGCCAATGCCAAACCACCGTCGACATACATCAAACTACAAACAACCAATGTCGTGATCAACCTATTTTTGTCCCTGTGTACCTTAGATTTGAGATTTGTTGCCCTGTGTACAAATCTTCCCCATGTTGTCGAGCTTCCAAAGCTTACAAGCTCTCCCAATCTTCTAACTGTTATCAACCGAATGGTAGTTATCAACCAAATTAATTTATTATTGGCACCCCTTTTCGAGCAGTTAAAGAGAATGGAAGCATTGTGTACCACAATCTCTTACAATCACAGAGAATTGTACACGAGAATATATTCACTTTACAAAGAGAGCATGGAGGTTGCTCATGGGGACTAGAAGCATATTGCATTCAAAGATGGCAGCTTATTGTCATCAAATATCATTTCTTGGATATCATCTTAACTTTTTCTTTATTAGTATTTGAAGAATGAAGGATAGATAATCATAAACTACAACGTTATGTATTAATTTTTGAAGTGAAAACACCATTATAAATTGACGTGATCAAAGTGTAGTATAATAGATATGTGGACTATAATATTTTATGAAAATTCATGTATTTTTTCTTCACTTCTTTGAGATTTAAGGGGACATATCTCTCAGAGACTAAGAATTATGAAGCTGAAAATCACATGCTTAAATGCTAAATGCATTTACAATATGTAATATTTTTCTATCTCAGAATGAAAAACAACTAAGAAATCCACTTAACTACACTTCTATTAATTTATAACATTGCCAACGACCATTGTGCATATCACTATCAGTGCATAGGCTCATAGCCCCAATGTTCCATCGTAATTCTTTTCCAGGAGATAATCAAGGAAAATGCCAAACAGAATTACATAGCGAAACTCAAAACTGAAAACAATTTAAATGCAACGAATTCAATTCCAATGCCAAACAACTGTTGACTTACATCAAAGTTTCAAACTACAAGTAACCAATGTTGCAATCAACCTATTCTTGGCCCTGTTAGCCTTAGATCCGGGATTTGTTGACCTAAGTCACCAACGCTACCCATGTTGTTGATCTACCCAAGCTCCTGTGCTCAAACTCCAAGCTCAACCAATCTCCTATCCCTTGACCTGCAAAATCTCCTTGAGGTTTTCCAAGGGTCTTGAGCCTTTCCCAATCTATTGAAATACTAAAATGTTTCTCTCGATTAGTCTGACTACTCTTTTTATATTCCCTAGACCTCCTGGAAATCCACTAATCAAATTTGAACATGTCCATTGGGTCTGCATCCTCACTATCAGTGCACAGAACCATATCACTATTAGTGCATCGGCTCATAGCCCCAATGTTCCATCATAATTATTTTCCAAGAGATAATCAAGGCAAATGCAAAACAGAATTACATAGTGAAACTCGAAACTGAAAACAATTTAAAAGCAATGAATTCAAGGTAAATGCCAAATAACTGTTGACTTACATCAAAGTTTCAAACTGCAAGTAACCAATGTTGCAATCAACCTATTCTTGGCCCTGTCTACCTTAGATCTGAGATTTGTTCACCTAAGTCACCAACGCAACACATGTTGTTGATCTACCAAAGCTCCAGTGCTAAAACTCCAAGCTCTCCCAATCTCCTAGCTCTTGACCTGCAAAAACTCCTTGGGGTTGTCCAAGGCTCTTGAGCCCTTCCCAATCTACTGAACTACTAAAAATTTTCTCTCGATTAATCTGAATGCTCCTTTTATATGCCCTAGACCTCTTGGAAATCCACTAATCAAAGTTGAACATATCCATTGGGTCTGCATCCTCACCAACAATAGGGCACAAGGGATTTACCAATGGCTCAACAGTTTTATTTTTACATTTTTTTGGGTTTGCTTTAGTGTCTGGTCTCCAAACACCAATGACGGCCCTGCATCAGTTGCATGAGGCCCCATGAAGTGGTGTAATTGATGTGTACCCAACCCCTCAATCCCTCTCCCAATGGTTGTGAATAGTCTCGTTGGACAATGACATTTATAAGAGGTAGTTGCATTGTAACCACTTTAATTGTTTCATCGTCTCACTATTTCTAGTGTAAACAAAGTAAAGTTTAGAGTTTTTGACACATAATATTTTGGATTGTTGAGAATTAGGTAGGGCAGTGTTTAATTCAAATTCTATTCTTGATAATTACTTGTGAGTTACTTTTTTATTTTTTTCTTCTCTTCTTAGTTTATTATGTCTTTCATCAAGTCAATTACCAAAACAAATGAGACAGAAATTTAGGCTCTTCGAGCCAGGGCCAAAACCTTTCCCTCTTGGAGAGTAAAACCCACTAGAAATTATTCCTATAGACTTCCATATGAAAAGTACCTTGACCATGACACAAACCCTTGACCCGTGTATGCCTTCAAGACCTTGTCACTACTTCTTCTTTGACTCCTTAATATGATCCTTCTTCTCTGCACCATCATGCACCGCCCTGCACCAGGACTAGATAACTTAGTTTATCAACTGAACGATTCTTCTTCCTTCTTGACTCTAGGAAATCTCGGTTCCTAGACCTCCCTCCTATACTATGCCTCTATGACTGCCTCTTCGATCTGTGATATATTTCTTCTTTATTTTTCAAAACAGAGATACATTCATGACAGTGAGTTGAATCCTTTCCTTCGTTGTGGGACAAATATCCGAGGTAGGATATCTTGCATTGTGTGGTATCTATCATATCATATTCTTCGCATTATGTCTTCTTATCCTCGCTTTATATTACAGTCTAGACAGAGATATCCGAAACTGGAAATATATATATATATATTGCAGCCCACACAATAATATACAAACCATGTAATCCTTTACAAGTATTCTCAGACATTATCCTTCGCAGTTCATGACTTTCTTATCTGCACTTACTTTAGTGATTATTTCACCCTTGAATGCAGCCTTTACTTCACACTTTTTTGATCTGTATAACCGCAAAGGATCTCACCCTTTTCCTCACATTTCAGCCTCAAACCAGTCCTGAAATCCGCACTTATTTCTATCCTGAAATCTGCACTAAATCACATAACACTTTTACCGAAAATCATAGAAGTCTGAATTTACGTTCTATATTTTTATTCGCAGTTCACAGGGGTATATATAGTGGTCAACCCCTATATTAGCCGACTTGACAGTCAATAGACGTGACTGTTCATTTGGTCGACACGATCACTATTCATAGGCCGACTTGAAAGTTGATTTAGAAGAGTGTTACAACGCTGATCTGGAGGAAAATTTGTGCCATGACTTCAAGGTTTATGTGACGTAGTATTGAGGCATAAAAGTGTGACTTGACTCTTCATAAACATGACTCTTTAATTAGTACAATTTATGACCAGAAAAACAAATCCTAAAAGACATCATGAAGAAGTCTTTTGACCTATAATTAAAACTTTTCTCATGAAACCCATGAAGCAAGCATACCAAAAATATATTTATTATCTTTGTCTTCTTCATTACATAAATACATAATTACATAGTCAATATGAAGACCGATCCTAGTTACACTTTCCAACAGGGATTAGGAAATCCTATGTAAATATTGTAAATAGAGAAATAAAGGAAGTTGGAAGACGAAGAGATATTGGGAGATGAAACCCAATAGTCTCTATCTCATTGTATATATCTATGTTCTATCTTAATGCAAATACAACAATTTCATTCGGAGTTACTCCTGGCGTGACATGGTATCAAATCCAACTCTCAAAATTAGCCTTTTTTGTTGTAACTCCTGCAGAACTCTACCATTATTCTCTGCTACATATTGTTCCTCTGCTATATTCTGCAATTACTCTTACTCTGCAAATTTTGGAATGTCCCATTTGATTGAACATTGCATTTAATTCTCTAGAGGTTGAAACCCTTGCCACTTTGAACATTATATGCCTAACATTGAGGGATGATAATTGACACCATGCAATTTAATTGTACGTTGTTGAATGAAAGTCGTGAATGTTGTTGGAACGAACACTGCCTGCCTGAATCACATATGTTGTAGATTTAAGTTATGATTTTTGATCTACTAGAGCTCCTGTGCTCAAACTCCAAGCTCTCCCAATCTCCTAGCTCTTGACCTAAAAAATCTCCTTGGGTTTGTCTAAGGCTCTTGATCCCTTCCCAATCAATTGAACTACTAAACAATTTCCCTTGATTAATCTGAATGCTCCTATTATAGGCCCTAGACAATCTGGAAATCCAGTAATCAAAGTTGAACATGTCCATTGGGTTTTCATCCCCATCAATAATAGGGCACAAGGGATTTACCAATGGCTCAAAAATTTTATTTTTACATTTGTGTAGGTTTGATTGAATTCCTTGTCTCCAAACAACAATGATGTCCCAGCATCAGTTGCACGTAATTGACGTGGACCTAACCCTTCAATCCCTCTCTCAATGGTTGTCAATGGTCTCGTTGGACAATGACATTTGTAAGAGGTAGTTTCTTTGTAACCACTTTAATTGTTTCAACATCCCACTATTTCTAGTGTAAACAAAGTAAATTTTCGATTTGTTTACACCTAATCTTTGGGATTAGGAAATCCTATGTAAATGTTGTAAATAGAGAAATAAAGGAATTTGGAAGACGAAGAGATATTGGGAGATAAAACCCAACAATCTCCCTCTGCTTGTATATATATATGTTCTATCTTAACGCAAATACAACAATTTCATTCGGAGCTACTCCTACCCTAACATGGTATCAGAGCCAGCTCTCAAAATTATTCTTTTGTGCTGTAACTCCTGCAAAACTCTGCCATTATTCTCTGCTAGATATTTTCCCTAAGCTATATTCTCCAATTACTCTTATTCTCTGCAAATTTTCGAACGTCCCATTTGATTCAACATTGCGGTGAATTCTCTGGAGGTAAAAACCCTTAACACGATGAATGTTGTCTACCTAACATTAAGGGGTGTTAATCGACACCGTGCAATTTCATTGTCTGTTGTTGAGTTAAATCCGTGAATTTTGTTGGACCAAACAATGCCTGCCTGAATCACATATGTTGTAGATTGAAGTTCCATTCGTTGGTTACGAAGCATGTCTCAGCATTGAAGAATGGTCTGTCATACATGTGCATTAATGACCACCGTGAATGGTATGTGTTGTTCCATGATGTTGTGCATTGAATTTTCTGATTTTTGAATGTTGTGTTGACATGGTATACGTTGCAATTGGTTTGAGATTGTATGTGTGTTTAGTTACATGTTGGTGAATTTACAATTCATTGAAACTTTTGATGGTCACATTATAAGCAGTGGCATCTTATGAATTTAGAAATGTCGCGGTTATATGATGGTTCATGCATAAGTTGGGGTTTTTATAACATTGGATCGTATAAATCATATATGATATAAAGCACATATGGTATAAAGCACATATAATATGGTGCGTATGTTTCCATGGGATATATGGAGAGTGAGTGAGTGGAATGACCTTATATTATTCGTAATTCTTTATATGTTGGACTCATAATGTTTACAAAGTGTTTTTTAATTTTTGTATATGTTTTATGTCATTTCAGATTAGGGCACACAATACTGAAGTAGATAGAACATAGTAATAGATTGATACAAGACAAGCCAAAAAAGAGATAATAAATGGTGGCGTTACGGTGATCAGCAGGATGCTTCTACCAGCAAAGTCTCCAATAGGTCATTCAGCCAACCGTGTCACACATAGCCCAGAACAACCCAAACAAAGAACATTCCATATATATCATAGCTCCAACGCTATCCAAAGAGAGAATTTCTCCACAACAATGTGTGTCAAATGAACTCTAAGTATCTCCAATATATAGGAATATTTGGGGGTGTGTGACACGTCCTTTAAGACATTTAAGTCTATATTTTATTCCAGGCCAACCTAGCACATAAGTGGAATAAATTCAAAGTACATGTTCTACTCATCCAATCGAGATGATCTTTAGATCAATCTTACACCTCTCCGAAAGAGGAATCCAATAAAAATATTGGGATCGTCATCTGAGCAGCACAACCCGGAGTTTGGACCTAGTTGTCCAATTTTAACACTCCGTCTCAACTGGGGAGAACTTTGTCCACTAGTGCAATCCAAACATCGTGCGTCATCCCGTCATAACTTGCTTTGCTAGCCTCTTTATTTCATAACAGAAGTGGGTCAATCAAAAAGACATCATACACGGCTGACAGATTCAGCCCAGAGGTCCAAAACCTCTATAGGACTCACAAAGAGTCTCATACCAACCCGAAGTTAGTTTACCTGACTTGAAGTCAGTTGGAGGTCTGAAACCTCACTAAACTTGATCCCAAATCAAGCGGTTGGACACGTGTCATCCTAGATAGAGAGTACGGCAATCTCTGATGCGTCCATCAGTCTTTGCTACTAGTCTCTAGCTTTTCCCACCTCATTGGCCAAAAGAGAGGTACTTCCCATGAGTCTGGAACTCAAATGGGTAGGATGCATATCGGGCACAAATCATGAGAGGCGAACCAACTCAATCATCACAGTGGGGCCCAAGCACACCAACAAGGTTCGACAAGCCTAGCCCTGTGGTTTCTTATAGCTCCGAGAACCTATCCCCAAAGTCCCCCAGAGCTCCCAGAGCTCATCGTCCAACAGGAACCTCAGAATAGGGTCATTCCATGATTCCAAGATTCTCACAGAAGGTTAGGAACATGACCTTCCCCAAGGACATAGTGAGAATATCTGCGACCTGCTCATCAGTTCCTATGATCGAGCCTTACGGCGCCTCGCTGTACCATATCCCGAATAAAGTGGTACCAGCCATCAACATGCTTGGATTAATCGTGGAACCCGAGATTCTATGACAAATGAATCCCCCTCTGGTTATCACAAGGATAACGGTGGGATCTAGCACATGCTCGAATAGCTCACAGAAGAGCTTTCGCAACCAAGTGACTTCACAATGGGTCATACATGCTGCAATGTGTTCGGTCTCAACGGTGCTCAAGGCCATCGTCTTTCGTTTCCTGCCTGAAGTAGATCTACTTGTGAAGTAGCATCCAGATGTGCACTTACGATCACCACACTACCAGCCCAAACAGCATTAGTATATCCATGGAGTGTCATACTCCCGGCAGTGTATCTCAGCCCATGGTCTATTGTGCCTCAGAGATATCTCAAGAGTTTCTTGGCACCAACCTAGTGAATGATATGATCAACCATGTGTTGACTCGAACTGTTCACTGCACAACATACGTCTGGACGGGTGTTCACTAAGAACATCAGGGACCCTACAAGTTGACGATACTCAGTAGGATTTGCTAACACGGGCCCAACAGCGCTGCCGCTCAACTTCTTGAAGTTGAACTCCATTGACATTGACACGAAATTGCAGTCCATCATGCTAAATCTTTCCAGAGGCTTCACAATGTATTTTCCTTAAGAAAGGAAAATCTCGCCAGGTCTCTGCCAGACCTCCAGGCCTAGGAAGTAATGTATCAGTCCTAGGTCCTTCATTTCGCTCTCAGCAGCGAGCTCCCTCTTGCACTGATGAAAGAGAGGGTCAGCACCTGTCAGGAAGAGGTCGTCCTCATACAACACCAGAATGAGAGGCTTCTCTCTATCAACCTTGAAGTAAAGACTCAGATTAGCATTACTACGAGTGAAGCCTAGCTTCATTAAATAGCTATCCATCCTCTCGTACCAAGCTCTGGGTACTTGCTTTAGCCCATAGAGAGCTTTCTTCAACCTGCAGACATGGGTGTCCCTGACCTGTACTTCGAACCCCAGAGGTTGCTCAACATACACCTCTTCCTTTATCGCATCATGCAGAAATGCGGTCTTTTCATCCATCTGATGAAGACTCCATCCTTGCGTAGCAGCAAAGGCTATGATTGATCGAATGGTGGTATATCGGGCCATAGGAGCAAGAGTGTCATCATAGTCTATGCCTTCCTTATGGGCATCGAATCTTGCCTTGAAATTTTCAGCACTTCCATCAGATCCATGCTTGATTTTGTATCGAGGTGAAAACATCTTTGATCTGTGGTCTAGGAACCATATCCCATACATCACCCTCTTATCCTTGCAGATTTAGATACTTTACAGCTTCTCCAAATGATCTAGGCTCATATTGAACTCATGGCAGCTAGATACCCCTGGTATTTATATGGCTTCTTGGTTTTCCTCCGGAATTTCTCCCTCTGAAGCCATATGTCCTGAGTCATGAGGATCTTCTTTCGTTCATTAATGGTATCTGCTCAGGAGCATATACAGTTGTATTCTCCCTCTTAATGCCAGCTTCTCTCGAGAGAGAAGACATATATTTTAAATGAGTTCATCCCAGTCACCAACTTGGAAAGGTGACTTAATCTCCCACAGACAAAGCCATCCAACAGGCTTTGCGGATCATGGTTCAAGATTCCAACAATGTGTCTGAAAGCTGTCGAAACACATTTTACCATTATGCTCCAATATAAGACTGCTACTGTCACATGCATGTTGCTACATAGGTGTCTATATATGTAATTGTCCAACAGGGAGAATATATCAACAAGCCTCAGCTTGTGTTAGAAGTCCTGTTATTCTAAGGAGATCTGTTGGAGCTTCCTCAAACGGCCCTCTTTACTGTGACCCACAGAATTAGGAATCCAAACATGATTCCTTCTTTCATAATTCTGCACTTGAGAGCTTCATTTGGCATCTTATCCAGCACTGCTTCTTAATTTCAGATCTTCCCAACTACAATTGACGGATCTAGGGCTACAAGACTTCAGATCTCAGTTTTGCGATTTGTCTCTTCAATTGCACAGGTCTAGAAACCAATTATACAGATGTTCAAAGAACACAAAATATTCCATTCTTCATGCCAGTCCAGACTCCATACCTTATGTGAAACCTTTTTCTTATACAGATATAGCATACTCATAAGATACTTCTACTCATCAGAGTTCCATAAGGATACAGGCCAATCCTGCTCATCACTGATTCAGCCCCAGTCTTCCAGCAGGATAAATCTCAAGTCATCAATAAAATGTTACATGTGTCATGTTAATGTACAGAACTGAATCCTTAGGGGATAAATACTCCAACTTCCTTTACACATAATAATCCCTTAGGTCTATGTACAACTTTTGTTTGGGCCAATGGCTACCCCAGAAGTGAGGTCAATACAGAGTGAGCACATAGTAAAAAAAACTGTGATGACCCCCTGTAATTTTCTGTGATGATCCCTGAGGAGATTCATCCTTTACCCAGCCTTTATGGAAGGGCCAGAAGAAAAAAAAAAAAAAAAAATTGCTCTACCTTAATCTTCCTTAAGTTCATAAGCTAGAAAGGATATTCTTCGTTCATGCTGAGGGTAACAGGAAAAAAAAAAAAAAAAATTCCCATACAAGACTTGTTGTTGTCTTCCTGTCATCCCATGTTGCTGCTATATAGTTTTCATACAAAGTTAGCATAGAAGACATACCTTAATTTCTTAAATCTGGCCCACAATTGTTTCCCTGAGCTGCAGCTACTCTTCAATGGGAGGTTATCCCTTCACACAGCTCCTTGAGGTAAGTTACAATGCTTTTAGAAAGGTAGTGGCACCCTATAGGTATACAAGCAGACTTGTAACAGCCTCTTATCAGGGCTATCCACCCCTAAAACAGCTCTGAATAATATCCAGTGCCTCGGCCTTCTATCCCTGCAAGTAGACCTTCTAACAGTCCTCAAAGAAATGCCTTACAAGGCTATGTTGTTATATCCTTCCTTGTTGCCCATCTGCTGACTTGATATCAGCGTACACAACATGTAAGCTTATGGATAGCTTTCAGCCTGCTGCCTTCATCAAAATTAATTTGGGTTTGCGGCATTCTCCATAAGGGACAACAGTCCAAGTTTCTCAGGTTTGTTAAGGCTAGGCTTCATGCTTAATCAATGACCATATTACAGCAGCAACATTCTTCTGTAATGCTGACTGATTCAATGCATCAGATCTGTCTTCTCTCTTTCCTAACCGTCTCTTGCTTAAGGGTATTGAGTCATACAGAGGTATCTTGGACTCATCATAACCAAGACCTTTTAATACATTTATACAGGACATATCACACTGGTGTCGTATACTGTTCCTGGTTAGGGAACTAGCACACTGCAACAACACTTATAACACCACCCAAACAGTATTTAAATAACAGTGGCTTCCCTTCATTTGCTGCGGCCTTCCTTTGAATGACTCCTTACCTTATTTACTATTGATATAGGCATAGAATAGCCCTCAACCTTCCTACGCTCAATAGGCTTGATAAGGGCTGCGGCTGTCTCCCACAGAAAAATAACTTCAATAGTTGCAATGTTGACCAAGTTCAAGACAGAGGCAGGGATTTCTTCAGACATTCTGATCATGAAATGGTTTCTTGCCTAACCACAAAATCCTTTTACAGGATCCATCCCATAACTACTTCAACAAACAATCTAAGTTCATGAAAATGGTCATAACGAGACCCACCTTTTAAATACAGAAAACTCATTTCACTTAGCGAAGTCACTACAGGGACTTATCAACGTCTTAGTCGACCATCGGAGTTCATCGGTGATCTGATTTATCAAGAATTAATTTTCTCGTGTGACAATAAGTGTTCTTACTTGGTGCTTCTGCTTCAGGGTTGTTCGTCTATGCTCTAGATCAATTCGCATAGATGTGGTTCTGCTCTTGTAATAAGATAGAAGCCTCGGTCTTCCTAAAAAAGGTTATTCCTACTGCAATACATTTAGGGGGCTTCATAAATTTGGGTTGTCGTCAAATTAACCACTTGATCTACATAGACCTCAGCCCCTGGAAGTATCGATTTGGTTTAAGATGCTTCTCCATATCAGTGGTGTTGTTCAGAGAGCTCCACCCAGATTTAGTTTGCCTTGCCACCGCTCAGAGATAGGTTTTAATGAAACCTTTGCTATCTTTTCGGATATCCCTGTGCCAAAACAAAGAAAGACCCACAGTGCCTTAACAATACGCTGTCACCTACAGCTCCTTCCATGTTGTCTAGGGCACAGGAGAAATTCTGCTTCACCAAGTCCTTTTCTAGAGGTAGCGTTGCACAAGATTGATCAATAGATCGGGGATCAACACAAATTGGGCATTGTCTTCCCCTTAGGCTCTGATACCATGTTAATTTTTGTATATGTTCTATGCCATTTCAGATTAGGGCACACAATACTGAAGTAGATAGAACATAGTAATAGATCGATAGAAGACAAGCCAAAACAGAGATAATAAATGGTGGTGTTACGGCGATCAGCAGGATGCTTCTACCAGCAAAGTCTCCAATAGGTCATTCAACCAAGCGTGTCACACATAGCCCAGAACAACCCAAACAAAGAACAGTCCATATATATCATAGCTCCAATGCTATCCAGGGAGAGAGAACTCCTCCACAACAATGTGTGTCAAATGAACTCTAAGTCTCTCCAATATATAGGAATATTTGGGGGTGTGTGACACGTCCTTTAAGACATTTAAGTCTATATTTTATTCCAGGCTGAACTAGCACATAAGTGGAATAAATTAAAATTACATTTTCTTCTCATCCGATCGAGATGATCTTTAGATCAATCTTACACCTCTCTGAAAGAGGAATCCAATAAAAATATTGGGATCGTCATCTGAGCAGCACAACCCAGAGTTTGGACCTAGTTGTCCAATTTTAACAATGTTTGTAGTATGGGATGTCCATTTGTTCCATTTTATATGGAAATGAAATTTTATGGTAATGAAATTGTATGGAGGTATATTTGAGAGCCTACATCTTTAATTGATGTTTTTTTAGGACATAGTCAGTCAAATTTATTGCAAAAACATCAATTTTTTGTTGCAACTATTGTAATTATTTTGGGCACAGATCAAATTCTATGATGCATTTAGTTATCTCCATAATGAGAGTAGTTCTCACTGGTGAAGAGAACTACCATGAGTGGTCTAGGAAGATAATACACACTCTCATATTCAATGAACTTTGGAAAGGAATTTGTGAAGGAGGAGACAATCACCTGATAAAACCCACTTCAGATAAGGAGCTTGTCATTTGAGAAAACAAGAACAGCAAGGCCTATGCCTTGATTGTAGCATCAGTAAAGGAAGAGGAGAGTAATAATATTTCACCATTTTCAAATGCCTTTGAAGCCTTAAAGAAGTTGAAGGAATTGTATGAATCACACTTTGAACTTGAAGTTTTTCAATTGATGATCAAATTGTTCAACCTTGAGTTGGAAAATGATGACCCTCTTGCCTAGCTTCAAAAACAAGATCCATTATGCATGACATAAATGCCACTGGTGTTGTAGATGTTCCTCTCACATCCTATTTCAAGGCACTATATCTCACCTATTCACATTATCTTGAGTCATTGCAAGCAAGTGGCAAACTTAAGGAGATTTCCTTTGACTCCCTTGAGAAGAAATTTGTTGAAAGAGAGAAGGCTTTTAGGAAGAATACGGCTCCTCAGTATTCGGAAGAAGTTGCGTGCCTTGCACAGAAAGAGAAGAACCATGCACAAGATTCTTCTAGAGGAAGAGGAAGAGGAAGGAATAATTTTAGAGGCAAAGGGGGGAAAACATTTCCAAGGAGAAAGGTCTGATCTTCATTGCATATGATGCAATAGAGATGGACATGATGCTTCCACATGTAAGCTACCTTGGGACAGAATTGAGAAGGAAAGAAATGAAGAAAATGGTAAAATACCTGGTAAAGGGAAAGGAAAAGCACCTGAGTCCACTCATTATGTTGTGGAACATTGCAACATTCGAGTAACTGAAGACTTATTCAATGTTACACTTGCTTCATGGAAAAATGCTTGGTTGCTTAATTCAGGAGCAACTTGTCACGTGACTTTCAGATAAGATTTCTTTGAATAATTCACAATGTTGATGGAGCAGTATACTTTGCAGACAAGTCAAAAATAAATCCATTAGGGTTTGGCACCATCAAGCTCAAATTGCCTGGATTTCTAGCCTTTCTTATACATGATGTTCTATACCTCCCAGAGTTGAGGAGAAACTTGTTGTCTTTGGTCCACATCTGCCAGAAAAGACACTCCATTCATATATTTGATGGCAAGGTCGAGGTCAGAATTTAGAAAAGCATCAGATCACTCACTTGTCATGACTGGGATAAAAGAAGAAAGACTTATGAAGTTGCAAGGAACCTTTGCTAGTGCACAGAACTGTTCATACAGTTCTCACTATGACAAAGGTACACTTCCATCAGTCTTTTATGGAATGTTAGATTTGGACATTTGAACTATGACAGAATTCATTTGTTGAAGAAAAATGGTGTTACTAGTTTTCCAACTATTCCTAGGAAACTAAAGCAATGTGATGTTTGTATCTTAGGAAAGCACAGCAAACAGTCTTTCCATGATTCTCATTCCAGAGCCACATAGAAAACTTGTTAAATTTGGAAACTAGGGCCAAACTTCATGTTGTACTACACATATGATAGAGATAATATTTTTGTTGGATTCCTCTTTCGGAGAGGTACAAGATTGATCTAAATATCATCTTGTTTGGATGAGTAGACATTGGATTTTGAATTTATTTTCCACGCGTTTTCAAGGTCGATCAGAATTGTTATGTAGACTCACAAGCCCCAAAATATGTGTCACAAACCCTCAGTGATGGATATAAAAAGAAGATACATATCCTCATTTCATCATCATCTCATCTCACACATCTCTCTCTCATATGATTGGTTCATACAGCCTTAGAGGCTTCTCTCTCTCCTTTGCACGTGTCAAGGACTTGCTGAATATTTTCAGACTGTTTAGGGCTTTTCTAGACTGTATTGACCAGCATTGACTTTGGGTCAACACTTGTTATTTGACTTCAATTTTGGGTCATAATTTCTATTTTGAGAGGCCGCAGTTGGAGGCACAGACACCAAGGAGCAGTGTTGACTTTGACTGTTGTTGACTGCAAGTTTGACTGTTGATTTGACTACAGAATTTGACCACCGAATTTTAGGACTATTTTGGGTTGTGTTGGACTGTGATTGGAGGCCGAGTTTGACTGGGTTTGACCGAGCTTCATAGGAGGTTGATTTTCTTACCAGCGTTGACTTTGTTGGCGAGAGCATCATGTTGACTTTTGTACACTGTATTCTCTCTCTGTTGAATTTGAAGAATAATAAGAAGATTTGATCAAAGGTTTTCCCTACATTGGGGTTTTTCCTTGGCATCCGCCAAATTATTGTGTCTCTTGTCTTGGCTTGTCTTTTGTCGATTTATTTATGTTCTATCAACATTTACTGTCAATGTTAATTTCATTGCATAACAGGAAATTGAATTGGGTTTAATAAGAAAGATTGAAGTAAATTTCTCTAAGCATAGAACATACCATGGTTAACTAAAATTAACATGTTATCAGAGTTGAGGTGAATACAAAGCCCAAGCAAGAGTGAGAAGAGCAATCACTGAAATTTGAATAGACAAGGACCAGATTCAATGGCTTCCTCATCATACTTCAAATCTAATGACAAGCTGAATGATAAGTCTAATTATCATGCTTGGAAAATGTCCTTGGATCTGACATTGGAGGAATAAGATGTTATGGATTATGTGCGGGGAAAGATCACTGAGCCTCCATCAAATGCACCGGTTTCCATTAAAAAAAAGTACAAGAAAGGGGAAAACAAGGTGAAGAATATCATCAGGGATTCTATTCATAAGCACTTGGTTGCTTATATCTCCGAGCTAGGCACATCTAAGGAGATGTATGATAAGTTGTTTGGCATGTTCAGGGCTAGAAATGCTAATGAAATTTTCTTTTTGAAGAACAAGTTGAAGAACATCAAGATGGACAAGGGAGATTCCTTCCAATCTTATGTCATGAGGATCATCGAAATCAAGAATGATCTCTTACCTATTGGAGAGGTCATAGCTGACCGAGAGCTCACTCTCATTGCTCTTGGAGGACTTCCCCGGCCATGGTATGTATTTAATACCACTATTCTCAATAATAATGTAATTCCTGATTTTGATGAATTGTTGACAAGATGCACTAAAGAGGAGACAAGGATGATGGAGAGAGACCATCCCTCAAATGGGAATGCAAGTGACCCTACTGCCTTCACCGCTCATGCAAAAAAGAACAATAATGTTGGTCTGAGAAATCAAAATCATGGAAGAGCATGCCCCAAGGGAAGGAAGGGAAGATGTTACAATTGTAACAAGTTTGGTCACTATGCTAGAGAGTTCCCTACAACAACAACAGCAACTTCAGGGGGAATGGAAATCAAAGGAACAACAGGTTCAAAGGAAATACGAAGGCTCCCTTTGATCGAAATGGAAATGAAAATGGTAAACCTTTCAAAGGTCAAGAAACTCTAGGTATGATGAATCTAAGACTATTGATAATAAGAAAAATTAATATATTCTTATATCTTCCCTCTCTGCTGCATCTCCTCCCAACACCCTGGATAACTGAATGATTGATAGTGGTGCCTCAATGCTCTTCACTAGATATAAAGAGGCCCACTCTGATTTGATTGAAAATGACACTAATTTGGAGATTATCCTTGGAGACAATGTCACCTATGCCGTGAAAGGGACAGGGACTATGACCCTTCATCTAAATCAAGGTCAAGACCTTCGTTTGCAAGATGTGTTGTATGTACCTAACTTGAAGAAGAATCTAGTGTCTATCTCGATGATGGAAGACAAAGGATTCAAGGAGTAATTCATCGATGGAAAGGTACGCATTTGGAAGAGGAACTTCAAAGAAGAATTCACTCACGGTTTCAGGTTTAATACACTCTATCAGGTTAGAGGAAGTCCACTGAGAGCCATGACATGTAACACAACTCTTCAATCCAAGCTATGGCACCGGAGGTTTTCACACCATCATTATAAAGCCCTTCCTGAAGCAAGGAAGGTGGTCACAGGTATGCTCGATTTCAAAGATGATCATGAAGGTGTATGTCAGGGTTGTGCTGAAGGAAAGCATACAAGGGGACCATTCCCCTCAAGTGTCACTAAGACATCTGATATTTTACAATTGATTCATTATGATCTATCCGGTATGTTGCCCGTAACATCCTTTGGAGGATGCTTATATTATATCACTTTTAGAGATTACTTCTCCTGCAAAACTTGGATATATTTTTTGAAGAAAAGGGACAAAGCATTCAAATGGTTCTGCACCTTCAAGACCTTGGTTGAGAATGAAACAAGGAAGAAGATAAAAATTGTGAGGACCGAGAATGGAAATGAATATGATTCAAATGAATTCAATGACTATTGCAGGGAAGTTGGCATTAAGAGGGAGACCACTACTGTGTATACTCCTGAACAAAATGGTGTTTCTAAAAGGAAGAATAGAACCATTTTAGAAGTTGCCCATGCCATGCTTTATGACCAAGATCTTCCGAAGTTCCTATGGGTAGAAGCTACCAACATCGTTGTGTATGTTCAAAATAGATTCCCACATTCTTCATTGGACTCCAAAACTCCCGAAGAAGTCTTCTCTGGTAAGAAGCCTGATGTTTCTCATTTTAGATTTTTTGGAAGTCCCATATAATTTCATGTGCCGAAAGAAAAAAGAAGCAAATTGGATGCTTCTGAAAAGAAGGGAACGTTTGTGGGCTACAGTGAAACCTCAGATGCATATAGAATCTATGTGCCTATTCAAAGAGAAGTAGAGATATGTCATGATGTCACCTTCGACGAAAATTTTTCCCTGAGGAAGGTTGGATATCTTCCTATCTCAAAGAAAGATAAAGAAGAAGAAAAAGCAGGAAGGCAAGATGAACCGATGTCAGATGTTGAAAGTCTGATGGATCCTATAGATCCACTTTCTTCGAACAAAAGGAGACCCTCATGGCTTAGAGACACTCTCGAAGATGCCGAGAGAAAAATTTCTCTAAGGGGAACATTCCATGAGCACCAATGTACAATTGCTCTAAGGGGAGACAAATTGCTCTAAGGGGAACATTGCCATGAGCACCAATGTACAATATAAGCCTGGAATGTTTGAAGGATTCATGAAGCATCAAGTTTGGAAGGATGCTATGAACGAGGAATATGAGTCGATCATGAAAAATTATGTCTGGGATGTGGTCCCTAGACCGAAGGAAAAATCTGTTGTCACCTCGAAATGGCTCTACAAGATAAGCATGGAGCCGATGGAAACGCTGAAAATTTCAAGGCTAAATTTGTTGCCCGAGGCTTCTCTCAAAAGGAAGGCATAGATTATGATGAAATATTTTCACATGTTGCCCGCTACACCACCATCCGATCAATCATTGCCCTTGTTTCATCGCAAGGATGGATTCTACATCAGATGGATGTTAAGACTGCCTTCTTACATAGCTCAATCAAGGAATAGGTCTATGTGGAACAACCTCTGGGGTTCGAAGTTCAAGATAGAGACACACATGTATGCAGGTTGAAGAAAGCCCTCTATGGGTTGAAGCAAGCCCCCAAGGTTTGGTATGAGAGGATCGATAGCTACTTGATGAATTTGGGCTTTACTCGAAGTGATGTTGATCCAAACCTTTACTTTAAGGTTGATAATGACAAGCCTCTCATTATGGTTCTCTATGTGGATGATCTCTTTCTGACAGGTGTTGACCCTCTCATTCATCAATATAAGAGGGAGCTAGTTTCTGAGTTCGAGATGAAGGACCTAGGACTAATGCACTATTTCCTAGGCCTAGAGGTATGGAAAAAGCTAGGTGAGATTTTCCTTTTTCAAGGAAAATTTGTTGTGAAGCTGCTAGAAATATTTGGGATGGTGGACTGCAAGTCTATGACTACTCTGATGGAACTTAACTTTAAAAAGTTGTGTGGAAGTGTTGTTGGGCTCGATTTGGGAAATCCCACCGAGTATCGTCAACTCGTGGGGGCCTTGATGTTCTTAGTGAACTCACATCCTAACATATGTTTTACAGTGAGCACGTTGAGTCAATATATGGTTGAGCCTCATCAAATTCATTGGATTAGTGCCAAGAATCTCTTGAGATATCTTCGGGGCACAATCAACCATGGGTTGAAATACAATGTCGGGAGTATGAGGCTCTATGGATATACTGATGCCGATTTGGCAGCCATTGTGGTGGATCGTAAGAGCATATCTGGATGTTGCTTCACCTTAGGTTCTGCTTCGATATCCAGGATGAGCGAGAAGCAAAAATCAGTTGCTTTGAGCACCATCGAGGCCGAATACATTGAAAAAAGTATGGCCTGTTGTGAATTTGTTTGGTTGAGAAAGCTCTTCAGTGAGTTGTTTGGGCATGTAATGGATACCATCGTGATCCTTTGCAACAACCAAAGTGGCATTCGTCTTTCTAAGAATCTTGTGTTCCACGATCGATCCAAGCATATTGATATCAGGTACCACTTTGTCCGGGACATGGTGCAGTGAGGCGCCGTAAGGCTCCATCACATTGGGACTGATGAGCAGGTCGCAAATATTATCATGAATCCCTTGGGGAAGGTCAAATTCTTAACCTTTTGTGAGAGCTTGGTATCGTCGATAGACCCTATTATGAGGATCCCGCTTGAGTTGGAATATGAGCTCTAGGAGCTCCAGGGGGCTTGGGGATATCTTCTTGGAGCTATAAGCAACCACAAGGCTAGGTTCGCATTACCTTGTTGGTGTGCTATTTCCCCACCATTATTATATTGAGTTGGTTCACCCTCTCTTTGATCTATGACCCACATACATCCTACCCATATAGTCCAGGACTCATGGGAAGTACCTCTCATCTCGCCAATGAGTTGGGAAATGAGGATAGAGACCATAGCATTATCGATGGACGCATCGTGTATTGTCCTACTCTCTATGTATAGGATGGGTTGTGTCCAACAACTTGATTTGGGATCAATTCTGGTTGATGTTTTTACCTCTAAACTGACTTCGGGTCAGTGGAGAGTGGTAAGGTATTTGTGACTCACTGTCGATCATATCTTCTTCATTATTTCTTCTACAACAGAGCAGAGCCGACAAAGTACAGAGAGAGAAAGATGATATATGATAGTACATGATGGTATTGGATGACAGGATTGCACAGGTTGATAGATGGAGGGACAAGTGGAGTTCTCCCTAGTTGAGAGGGAGTGTTAAATTTGGAAACTAAGGCCAAACTCCATGTTACACCGCTAATATGATGGAGATGATATTTTTGTTGGATTCCTCTTTCGAAGAGGTGCAATATTGACCTAAATATCATCTTGTTTGGATGAGCAGAAGTTGGATTTTGAATTTATTTTCCACATGTGCAATTTGTCAAGGTCGGCCAGAACTGCTATGTAAGCTCACAAGCCCCAAAATATGTGGCACACACCCTCAGTGATGGATATAAAAAGGAGAGACATAATCCTCATTTCATCATCATCTCATATCACACATCTCTCTCTCATCTGATTGGTTCGTACAGCCTTAGAGGCTTCTCTCTCTCCTCCGCACGTGTGAAGGACTTGCTGAAAATTTCGGATTGTTTAGGGCTTTTCTGGACAGCGTTAACCAACGTCGACTTTGGGTCAACACTTGTTATTTGAATTTGATTTTGGGTCAGAATTCCAATTTTGAGAGGCTGCAGCTGAAGGCACAAAAATCGAGTATCGTTGACTCTGATTGTTGTTAACTGCAAGTTTGACTGTTGATTTGACTGCAGACTTTGACCACTATGTTGACCGTATTTCAGCGTTGTTTTAGGTTGTGTTTGACTGTGATTGGAGGCCTATTTTGACTGGATTTGACTGAGCTTCGTTAGAGGCTGATTTGTTAATTTGACCAACGTTGACTTTGCTAGCTAGGGCATCCTGCTAACTATTGTAAATTGTACTTTCTCTCTCTGTTGAATTTGAAGAATAATAAGAATATTTGATCAAAGGGTTTTCCCTGCATTGGGTTTTTTCCCTGGCATCCGCCAAATTATTATGTCTCGTCTTCTGTCAATTTATTTATGTTCTATCAACATTTACTATCAATGTTAATGTGATTGCATAACAGGAAATTGAATTGGGCTTAATAAGAAATATTGAAGTAAATTTCTCTAAGCATAGAACATACCATGGTTAACTAAAATTAACAAAAATTGAACTCATTCATTCTGATTTATGTGGCCCAATGCTTGTTCCTTTTCCAAATGGTAATAAATATATGATTACATTTATTGATGATTACACCAGAATGTGTTGGGTTTATTTATTGAAGAAAAAATCTGAAGCCTTTGAAACATTCAAAAACTTTCATGCATGGATTGAAAATTATGCACAATCTCATATTGGCTCTATTCGTATTGATAATGGAAAATAATATACATCAAATGAATTTGAAAACTATCTTCGCCAACATGGGATCAAACATCAAAAAATTGTGCCTTATAATCCCCAACAAAATGAAGTAGTTGAAAGAATGAACAGGACAATTTTAATTATGGTATGTTCAATGATGCTTTTCAAGAATTTTAAGTTGATGTTTAAATATGGTACGTTCGATGATGTTTTTCAAGAATTTTAAGTTGATGTTTAAATATGATACGTTCGATGATGTTATTTAAGAATGTTAAATTGATGTTTTGGGTTGATGTATTTCTATGTGTTGTGTATATAAAGAATAGGTATCCATCTCATGTTATCAAAAACAAGACTCCCTATGAAATGTGGTATGGCCACATTCTTTCGGTAAGGCATCTCGGTTTTTTGGTTCCACATGTTATGCCTTGATACCTAAGGAACAGAGAAACAAACTCAATGCAAGGAGTCGCAAATGTATCTTCTTGGGATATTCAAATACCTCCAAAGCATATTATTTCTGATGAAGTGAATAAAAATTTTATAATATCTAGAGATGTGATCTTTCTTGAATCTTCCAAGACTGACAATGTTGTTGAGCAGCATCTTGATCACTTGGATAGATTCGGACATGCAAAGTATTTTCAAGAGTTTGACAATAATATTCCACATCATAAAGGGAGGGATCCCTATACTAGATCAACATGTGGAATCTTCTCTGAATCACTCTCTCCCCCGCATGAAGCTCTATCCATTGATGACACTTTGAGTGATGTGATTGATAGAATTGGCAGACTAAATCTTGATTCAGCCCCATCTCAGTCAATTGAGCATCCTGGGTCATCTAATAAAGGTCCTCCAAAATGGGTGACAAAGACACTTCAAAGGGTTCGTCCTGATGAGGTTGGAAAGGCAGGAACAAGAAGCTCAACCGGACATAATGGAGGTGATGTAGACAATCTTGATTCACCTATTGATATGGATGTTTCTTATGATCGTGATCCAAATTTGTCTACAGATTTTGAACCAACTTCCTTCAAAGAAGTCGTTTCTCATGATGAATGGAAAGAAGCGAGGCAGAAAGAATATGATGCTTTGATAAAGAATGACACCTGGAAGCTGGTTGATCCTCCATTGGAAACCAAACCAATAAGCTGCAAGTGGGTCTTCAGGAACAAGTATAAAGCAGATGGCTCACTTGACAAGCACAAAGTCAGGCTTGTGGCAAAAGGTTTTGCACAAAAAGAAGGGGTCGATTATGAGGATACTTTTTCCCCCACAGCAAAATGGGCTACCATCCGGACACTCTTTGCCTTGGAAGCTCAGAATGGTTGGAAATTCCATCAAATGGATGTAAAATTGCTTTCTTGAATGGAGATTTGAACGAGAATGTTTTTTATGTCCCAACCAAAATGATTTGTTGTGAAGGGTCGGGAACACAAAGTATGAAAGATTGTGGAATCCTTGTATGGGCTCAAGCAAGCACCGTAATCTAGGTATGAAAATTTGACTAAGCATCTTCTGAAACTCAGTTTCAAACATTATGATCTTGATGATGCAACTTTGTTTGTCAAGAAAGTTGGAAAAAGAGTTGTGTATCTTGTGGTGTATGTAGATGATATTTTGATGACATGTAACAATGAGAACTACATTGCATCTATAAAGAAGGAACTGAGGAAAGGTTTTATGACAAATTTGGGTTATGTTCACTAGTATCTTGGTATTGAAGTCACCCAACATCCGAAGATTATATTTCTCTCTCTGAAAAAGTACATTGGAGATCTGTTAAACAGGTTTGGCATGGTTGAGTGCAATCCTTTGACTACTCCAATGGAACAGAACTTAAAGCTCACATCCACTGAAGGAAAAGAATTTGAGGGTGCAACGAAGTATAGACAGCTCGTAGGAAGTCTCAACTACTTGACTACTACCATAGAAGATATTTCATCTGTTGTTGGAATCCTCTCCAGGTTTATTCAAAGGCCTTGTGAGGGTCATTGGTCTGCTGCAAAAAGAGTTCTGAAGTACTTGAAGGGAACTCAAGACTTTGGACTCAAGTATATATAGGTGGACAACTTTAGCTTGATTGGATACTCTAATTCATATTTCGATGGAGATAAAGAAATTGGAGTATCTACTTCAAGTTATGGTATGAGTCTTGGATCAGGAGTTGTCTCCTGGAGGTTAGGCAAACAATCAGTTCCAGCAAATTTCACAACTGAGACAAAATATGTGGCAGCAACTGAAGCAACAAAGGAAATTTTGTAGCTGAAGAAACAAGTACATTCAACTCCAAGAACCAAAAGTTCCATGATCAAATGAAGCACATCAATTCAAAATACCATATAATTCGACATCATGTTGAAGCTAAAAAAATCCACCTATGATATTGTTCCACAAATGAGTAGATTGCAGACATCTTCACCAAAGCGCTTGGAAGGGAAAATTTTAAAAGATTCAGAATGATGTTTTGACTCACCAACATCCCTTCAGATTAAGGGGGGGAATGTTAACACCTAATCTTTGGGATTAAGGAATCCTATGTAAATATTGTGAATAGAGAAATAAAGGAATCTAGAAGACAAAGAGACAATGGGAGATGAAACCCAATAGTCTCTCTCTCCTTGTATATATCTATGTTCTATCTTAATGCAAATACAACAATTTCATTCAGAGTTACTCCTGGCCTGACAAGGGTCATTCTTCTCCTAGCTTCAAGTGCGTTTAAGAAAAGAGTCAAGCTCTAGGTAAAACCATGCACCTCCTATATATTCCTGGACAGTTGTAATGAAATTTGATATCTATTCAATTGTTGGCATCCCTTAGTTGAATTTCCAATTATTGGAAATATTAACCAAGGTGGTTGTGATGCACCCTGATATTGATACCTATTCCATTGTTGTTATCGCCTGGTTGAGATGTCCAATGACTGTACATAAGGTGGTTGTGACACAGTTTCATACTTTTCTAACTTGAACATTAATTTTTTTTCTCTTTCCAATTTAGAATGTTTAACTAGTTTATTTATCTTTTTCTATCTATTTTCATAAATTTGTGGTAGAAAAATATGCTCTGGTACTTCATGTTGTTTGGCATTTGTTTGATTGTTTATTTTTGCAATATTATCCTTATATATGAACAAGCAAAGTGTTATTAAATCATTCAATGCACTAATGTTGCATAACTTCAATACATTTTCTTTTTCATATTCTTGGAGATGTTTGGCACACAATTTTCTTATGCTTAAAACAAACTAGAGACAATATGGACCATTAACCACCAAAATCTATTGTTGAAACAAGTTTAGGCATTTAGAAAACATCACATGGTTACTTATAAACCCTCAACTTTCCCTCTTAAAATTTCCTACGTGATTCCATAGCCCATGTAGGTGAGGCACTAGTATCCCTTTAACTCATCACCCCAAGTCCATCTCATTTTATAATTTTCCATCTACATTGTTGCTAGGTTCATTTTACTCCCATTCCCACTGACTTGAGCCTCATTAACTAATAGAGAAACACCCCTTGATTTAGTTCTTTAAGAATTTTAAAGTGCAGACAAGATTTGGTGAGATGACAATGGCCAACCTCCTAAGCTCCACAAAGCTAGCATGCATTGACAAACCCAAATTGGGTTTGTGAGGTAACAAGCCCAAATTGACAAAAAAATGAATAGAAAAGTGAATACCAACTCCAAAGTTTGTACATGGTTCGAGTTGGTGAGGTGATAGTGGCCAACCTCCTAAGTTCCACAAGGCTATCATCCATCTTTGGGACTTTAAGTTACAGAGGTTGGTTTGTGGGGTAACAAACCCCAAATTGACAAAAAATGAACAAAATATTGAATACAAACTCCAAACTCTATACATGGTTCCATACATTGAACAAAATTTGGAAGGCTCCAATGAGTCCAATGAAACTCGA
The DNA here is from genome assembly GCA_034641835.2 of Pinus albicaulis. Lineage (NCBI taxonomy): Eukaryota > Viridiplantae > Streptophyta > Pinopsida > Pinales > Pinaceae > Pinus > Pinus albicaulis. Next base: position 477,816,016 of record CM076584.1, read on the forward strand.
GAAGGCCTTCTTTGTCTTGTCCATAACTTTTTCATGATTGGCTATTAAGACATCATAATAGAACAGGAAACACATACCCAACTTGCCCATTTTTCCACAACGGAGATACTTTCCTTTACCTTTTCTCATTTTGCCCAAAAGTTGGAGTGCTTTGGCACTGGACCACTGATATTTGTAACTCCAAGATTATTTACTTTATTAGTTGGTCAGAGGCAGTTTTAGGAGATGATAACAATTGGGTTTCTGATATCCATCTTTCATGGAAACATACTAGAATTGAGACACTGTATTTTTTGTAGACAAAAAGATAATGTTCTGCATGGTCAGTGTTCAGTGAAAAAGCCTCTTTCATTTAGTAATAGCTAAATTTACTATTTTGACCAACTTTTCCATGCATAAAAATAATCAAGTTGAAAAAGTAGCCATAGAATGGACCATCTATACAACCTTATTAACCATCAGGAGCATGCTCCCTGTACAACCAGCAGTGTACCGATGGAAGAGTCCTCGACTGAAAGGAAAAAGAGATGCAAGAATGGCTCACACCACAGTGCACGTGGCAAACTATGTGATCAAATTCACTTGGTTGTGTTAGTCTCATCGAGAGGCCAAGAAGAAGAGGCAGGACCTAGAAAATACAGAGCCATCTCCAAGACAAGTACCAAACTGCGAACTGGTAATGTTCATGTCTGATAGACAGAATGAAAAAACCAATGCTTCACCAAGTTTCCTAGATGGGGGAGCACAAGAGCACATAGATGAAAATGGGGGATGTGTAGAAGTACACCCAGAATTTGGGGAAATTTTGGGGAAATTTAGGGGGGGGTGGCAGGACGACAAGGTTCCTAAGCGTATGTGTCCCCATCTGTAAAAATGTAAAAATAAAAATGATAAATTCCCAATAATAACAATTCATCCTATGCAAATTCGTCATTGTGCAATGTAAATAGTAAACAGTAAATTAATACTAAATTCAAATTTGTAAATGTTATAAAAATGAAATAGAAATAGAAAACTATTAACATGTTGATTTAAATAGTTGAAACTTGATACTGAAGTTTGAAATAGTAAATCGAAAGTAGTCAAAGTCAAAAATAGTAAAGAGTAACAAGTTAAGGACTCTGTCTGAGGTCATTAATGTTGAAATATGTAACTAGGTTCGGTCTTCATAGTGACATATGTAATCATGATTTTATGTATTTAATGAAAATAAAAATATAAATTTATTATTGTGAATCTTGAGGCATGGGTTTCATGCTCAAGAGAAGTTATTTTTATATAGGTCAAGCACCCATTGAGTGCTCTTAGGTTTGTCATAAAGTCATTGAGTCACTGTCATGTATTAAAGATCCATTTGGGCATGTTACATATTGTAAAATAAATCTTATTGAGTCAAAATACCCTCCAAGACCTTGTCATGGCACAAAGATCAAGTCGGCCTACATGAGAAGACAAGTCAGCGTAAAGGAGCAATTCGACCTATTGAGAGCCTATATAAAGAAGACTTTGACCTCATTTGGATGACACACTTGACTCACACAAGTTCGATCACAAGGAAGAAAAGAAGTGCGAAAAAAAAAAAAAAGAGGATGAAGGAAGAAGAAGTCGAGTTTTGGGATTGTTTTTAGGCTATTTCTCTGCACACGTGCAAAGGAATTAGGGTTCATGTTGATGCAGTAAAGTTGAGTTGCAGAAGTGAAGTTAGGTCATCAAGAAGAGCTATTTTGTAAGCCAAATTCTCTAGGTGAGAGATTCTACCCAAGCGAATAAGAGAGGAGCAGAAATACACCATTATTTCTCTCACGTGAAAGGGTTAGGGTATCTGTAGAAGAAGTTGTTGGGCAGGTTGAAGTTGGAGAAGAAGTTGTTGGGCAGGTCGAAGTTGCAAAAGAAGTTGTTGGAAGTTAGACTCGCAGAAGTTGCTCGAAGCAAGGTTTGACTTGGTCTTTGAGAGTCTTGATCAAGGGTCAAAGGTCTTGGAATTTTTCAATTGAAGGTCTATAAGAAATGAAATAATTATGGTGGGTTTTCCTCTCAATTTGGAGAGGTTTTGGCCCTGGCTGATCGCCTACATCTTGTGTCTTGTTGTCTCATTGTTCTTTATGATTTGGTAGTTTGTTGATGATAGAGAACACTAATAATACTAAATGAAATAAGAAGTTAATCAAGTAAAGTAAAAATACATCACAAGTTATCAAAGAAGAGAAATCACCTACACTTGTTGCCCCTAGATTTCTGAACATGGTATCAGAGCTAAGGTGAAAAGTCAAGGAAGGGAAACTCAATAAAGGACACTCGAGGATCGAAGTTTGAAGAAAAGTATCAAGGACATCAAAACATCAAGAAGATTCTCTCATCTCCAAGGCATTTCGAGGACAAAGATCACATCATCATCTTGAAGAAAGTCAAAACCCTAGTTTGTTCAAAGAAGGCATCTGCACTTGAAAATTTCTTGGGATCCTCACTCTATCATCACATCAAAGGAGAATATCTCAAATACCCTATCTCTACTCAAGGAAAGGAATACAAATCAAAGCATCTTGAAGTCTACTCATCCATGGGAAGCAAGAATAAATGTGTTGTCATCATCATCAAAGCATCAAGGCATCATCAAGAAGTCATCATCAATTATCATCATCAAAGGCATCAAGTTGAAGATTTCATCATCAAGAAACATCTTCACTTAACAAGTAAGTGTTTTTACTTCTATGTCTAAATCTAGTAAAATGACTTCATTTGCAAGGAGAACAACAAGTTGGTTGGGTCATCGAATTTCCTTGCATAGAAAATGAGGATAGACTTAGTCCTCAAGGAAAATGAAGTTATTGATCATGTCAATGGCAAAGTCTCCAAATGATCTGAAGTGAAAGCACTATATAAATATATGAAAAGGGATCTAAGGGCTCAAAGGATTCTTATAGAATCCATCAAGGATTCCCTCATCCCATATGTAGCAAAGTTGGAGACATAAAAAGGGGTATATGATAAGCTAGCAGAATTATTCCCTGAAAGCACAACAAGAAAATTCATATCACTAAGATATGAAATATACAAGTTGAAAGCATCAAAGGATGAAGGGATATCCACATGTCTTACCAAAGCATCACAAATAAGGAATCAACTTCAAGATCTAGGAGAGATGATATTCGATGAAGAAATGATTACCATTGTTCTAAATGCACTAGCTGATGAACAAGGTAACCTTGTATCAAAGGCCTATGAAGAGAAGAAATCTATCCCATTCAATAATTTGTGGTCACTATGCAAGATTGAAGAAAACAAGTTGAAGGAAAAAAGTGATGCTGGATCAAATGAGCAGGTTCAAACATTTGTTGTCATGACAAGAAGAAAAGGGAAATTTGAAAAGTGGAATTCTCTCTCGTTAAAATGATACATAAAGGCATGGTTCACATATTTACTAGATGAAATCAACATAATATGTCCTCATATGGAATATGAGGTGGTTGAAAAATATGAAGGAACTATGATTGGGAATTCCTCAGAAACAATGTATGAATAAAGAAAGGAAGAGATCACGAAAGATGTAACTATCGAGAAGGAAATCAAGATCTAATGACTAAAAGATTTGACTGTGATACCTTTGTGGGAAAGTTATGAAGACCCCGATGAAGTTTGGAAAAGAAGGAGACCCTTGACATTGTATATCTTGGAGATGTGTCAAATATATGTGTGGGATGCTGATATTGCAAGCAAACAGATGTCATGATGAAAGGCCATCATAAAAGGTAACTTTGATTTAATGTCCATTTTGATTTTTTAAAAACATCTCGTTGGGTTAATGCAGGGCTACTGAAAGAGAGTTGTAGATGTCACCTACAACTAAGCACTCATGTGGTTGGATGAAAGATCCTAAAGGAAACATGACGTGGAAGAGGTAGTTGAATCAAGAAAAATCCAGATGGGGACTAGAAGATCACTTTCCAACATAAAGAAGGATGACATGAACAATGTGGCTCGTGAAGGAAAGTGATGTATGGTATATGCCCTATAAAGATGAAGGCTCCATGATATTAAATATAAAATTAATGACATCAAATGGAGGAGCACTACAAGCAGCTGAATGTCCCATGATCTCCACCAATGAATAAAAGGTTGTTGTTGGAAACAAGTCCCTAGTTAAGAGGGAGCCTGGAAACAAGTTTCTAACTTGGTAGAAAATTGGAAGCAAGTCCCTAGCTAAGATGGAGCTTGTGTACATTCCTTCATTGAAATGGGTATATCCTCCCTAGTTGAGAGGGAGAGATAGACACATCATTCTTGTCTTCACTTGGGAAGAAAAGAATAAAGGATTGGTTAAGCATCTGGCATCTGATACTCTTTGAGGATGTGGTAAGGAATCCAAGATAGCAGTAGTTGTAGAGGACCGATATTCTTTGAGGACTGGGAATCCAAGATAAGAATAGTCCTGGAAGGACATACCCTATGAACACCCGGGTCGGGTATGCTCCTGGAGAGACAATGATGAAGGTGCATATAAATCATTGGTCTTGCCAGCATTCTCCTCTAATCTGAGAGAAGACCAAGGCCTCATGTGATGCTGTTTGTTGATATATTAGATATACCAATCTGACTCTTCTTATGAGAATTCTTCATATTGAAAATTTCCAAGTACCTTGTATGGATTATGAATACCTCCATAGTTACGAGGGAGAAGAAAATTGTTACTTTCATATATGATTTATATATATACATTTAACTTTATAATAATTAATTTATTTTACCACAGAAAAAAATATTATCATTAATATATATATTAAAGATCCATTTGGGCGTGATACATATTGTAAAAGAAAAATTATTGAGTCAAAAGACCATCCAAGACCTCGTCATGGTGCAAATATCAAGTTGGTCTACATGAGAAGACAAGTTGGCCTAAAGGAGCAATTCGGCCTATTGAGAAGCCTATATAAAGAAGACTTCGACCTCATTTGGATGACACACTTGACTCACACAAGTTCGATCACAAGGAAGAAAAGAAATGCAAAAAAGAAGAGGACGAACGAAGAAGAAGAAGTTGAGTTTTGGGATTGTTTTTGGGCTATTCCACTCCACACGTGCGAAGGAATTAGGGTTCATGTTGCTGCAATAAAGCTGAGTTTCATAAGTGAAGTTAGATCATCAAGAAGAGCTATTTTGTAAGTTGAATTCTTTAGGTGAGAGAATATACCTAGGCGAAGAAGAGAGGAGCATAAATACACCATTATTTCTCTCGCGTGCAAGGGTTAAGGTTTTTGCAGAAAAAATTGTTGACAAGTCAAAGTTGCAGAAGAAGTTGTTGGGCAGGTCGAAGTTGCAGAAGAAGTTGAAGTTGTTGGGCAGGTCAAAGTTGCAAAAGAATTTGAATTTGTTGGGCAGGTCGAAGTTGTTGGAAGTTAGATTCGCAGAATTTCTAGAAGCAAGGTTTGACTTATTCTTGGAGGGTCTTGATCAAGGGTCAAAGGTCTCGGAATTTGTCAATTGAAGGTCTATAAGAAGAGAAAGAATTCTGGTGGGTTTTCCTCTCAAGTTGGAGAGGTTTTGGCCCTCGATGATCGTCTACATCTTGGGTCTTGTTGTCCCATTGTTCTTTATGACTAGGTAGTTGTTTGATGATAGAGAGCATTAATAATAGTAAAGGAAAGTAGAAGTTAATCCAGTAAAGTAAAAATACGTCACAAGAAGTTATCAAAGAAGAGAAATCACCTACACTTTCTACCCCTATAAATCCCAACAAATAATATCTAGAGTCAAGACTCAAAAGTTAAAATGAGCATCAAGGAATGATAATGAATAAAAAGTAAATAAAAGTGAAAATGAGGGTATTTTTTGTTGGAAATACTGAGAGGGGGGGTGAATCAGTATTCCTTTCAATTAGTATTATTATTAATCTTTCAGAGCATTAGTTAATCTTCAATTATTATCAGTGTTTGTACAATGATAGCAGTAGACAAAAGGAACACAAATGCACATAGTTTTTAAGGTGAAAACCCTCTCCGGGAAAATAACCACCCGAATGTTTTTCTAATAATTCTTTAATATTCAACTCCAATTGAAAATAAATCTTCAACATCCTAGAATCTAGAAAAGCATTCTTCTCCAGCTCCCACTGGATGGATGCTCCAACACCCGAGATTCTTCAGTAGTCAACTGAACGGATGCCCCAACACCCAATGAGCTACAACTCACCCTAGCACCACCTTAAATTTTTCACAGGCTTGAACCTGTTGGTGACTTCATGCACCAGCCTAGCACCACCCTACCACCCTATAGAAGAATAAAAGAAGAATGGACTCTCATACTAGGGAAAATGGTCCACTTTACAATGATAAAGAATGATGTAGAAGAAGAAGACACACTATACCATAACCCCAACTATGACACAACCGCCTAATGATGATCCTAGACCTCTCGACACTACCTCTTCAACTCTTGGCAGATAGACACTTGTACAATTATTACAATGATGCATTTACAATGACTTAGTACAATGATGCCTTTACAATGACTGTATGCAATGCTGCCCACTTGAAGACTTCGTGTGGTGAACTTCTTTTTTTTGTTCTGCACCTTTATTTTTGCTCTTTTCATGCTACCCTCTGCTGCACCTTGCTTTGTTTTCTTGCCCTAGAAAGTCTAGTCCTTTGTAGCCCTTGACAACACATGATCTAGCTTTTTCTTGCCTTCTAGGAGCTCGATATTGAATCTGGTGTATCTCTGTTATTTCAGATCCCCAATATGTGATTTTTGGTCCTGTAGTAGTCCTCTGATTCTTCTTTCCAATGCCACAGGTCTAACCCAATTTGGATACTTCAAGTGAGATTTATGCCCAATCTCTCACAATGCCCTAATTATAGACTAGTTCAGTAGAACGAACTTGTATGGTGTGCCACATGTCACTGTTTCTTCATTCGCCTCTAAAATTATTCCGTGCACTATCTGCCACTTTTTACAGAATTCCAATCTGATACTCAGGGAGAGAGTTATGATGATTTTCCCAAGGTCACTTCTTTGAGATGAAATTCAGGAGCCTGCAAAAACACTGACTTCCAAAGATCATATCTTTGAAAATTTTGCGCACCTTGATCTGAAATTTTTATAGGAGCTTCCTCAGGATTTCAGCGTCGCCTCATAAAAATTTCAACTTCTGAACCTTCGTAGAAAAAAAAGTTATAGCGCAAATGCCACGATGACTTGTTTCAAGTAGTGAAATCCTTGCATGAGGAGGATATGAGAATCACAATTTATATAAATGCTTAGGTTGAGAGGACCTTCAACAAGTGAACGTGGGAGGGATTTTAGGAACTTAAAATTTATTAATTATTGACTTTTCAATGACCCATGCCACAACCCCATGGGGTTTTAGCCCACTAACTGGGGTTACAAACTTCAAACATTAATATCTCTCAAACCGTGAAGAATTACATGGCGTGCCATATATCAACGAAAACATCTCGACAAGTAGAAACCATCAAGAACATTATTGACCCAGAATATAGTAATTTGCTAGGTCAAAATTCCCATGCAAGATCAGGGTAGCCTCTGTTGCTGCTTGGGTTGACATCAATGACAACCACTGATCAACAATCTCCCCCTTTGGCATTGATGGCAACACAAGTACTCCCCCTATGTTCATGACACCTCTTCCTACAACATTCTCTCCCCCTTTGACATCAATGGAAAGGGTAACTCCCCCTGACACACAACCAACCTGCGGACCTGTACACACTTCCACTCCCCCTTTATATTCTGAATAAGGAATATCTAATGAGAACTTGGGAGAATCCCAAGCTTATGGCGAAGATATTCAAATGCTTCACGAGGTAAAGGTTTAGTGAAGATATCAGCGATTTGTTCTTTTGTACCAACATACTCAAGTTTGATATTCTTTTCAGCGACTTGTTCGCTAACAAAATGATATTTGATCAGAATGTGTTTTGTTTTTTAATGCATGACAGGATTCTTGGAGATGTTGATGGCACTGGTGTTGTCACAAAATATGGGAATAGGCTCACTGAATTGTACTTGAAGATCTTGCAAAGTTTGTTTCATACAAAGGACTTGAGTACAACATGTTGTCGCTACAATGTATTATGCTTCCGATGTAGATAACAAGATTGAGGTTTGCGTTTTGCTCAACCATGATACGAGACAACCACCTAGATAGAATGTTGCTCCACTAGTACTCTTATGATCATCAACGCTTCCTGCCCAATCTACATCTGTAAAGGCTTGAATAATGAGATTGTTACCCTTGGGATACCACAAGCCATATTCTTTTGAGCCCTTTAGATATCGAAGAATTCTTTTGACGGCAATAATATGTGATTATTTTGGTGCTGCTTGGAATCTTGCTACTTGTCCAACTGCTTGCATAACATATGGTCGGGAGGCTGTTACATATAAAAGACTACCAATCATAGATATGTACAACCTCTAATCCACATCCTTAGATGAGTCGTCTATTGTCAATTTGCAACCTGTTACCATCGGAGTAAGGACGGGTTTGCAATCTTCCATTTTGAATTTCTTGAACATTTCCTTGATGTACTTGGCTTGACATATAAATATTCATTTCTCTTGCTGAGATATTTGAAGCCCTAAGAAGTATGTCAGCTCACCAAGTAAAGACATATCGAACTCACTTTGCATCTTTGTAGAAAATTTCTTACTTAGTCGATCATCATTGCTACCAAATATTATATCATCCACATATACCTCAACGATTGTTAAATTATCTTTACCTATTTGTACATAAAGATTGTTATCAACAGTACCTTTTTTGAACCCTTGTTGATGTAGATAACCATCCAGACGAGCATACCATGCTCTGGGAGCCTACTTGAGACCATATAAAGCCTTCTTTAACCTGCAAACATAGTCTTCTTTTTCTAATAGTAGAAAACCTTCAGGTTGTTCGATGTAAACTTCTTCTTCTAATTCGCCATTCAGAAATGTTGACTTAACATCCATTTGGTAGACTTTGATTTTTCTTGAACATGCATAAACGAGAAACATTCGGATGGCTTCCATTCTGGCAACTGGTGCAAATGTTTCGTTGAAATCAATTCCTTCCACTTGTGCATAGCCTTTGCAAACCAATCTTGCTTTGTTTCTGGTAACCTGTCCATCTTCATTCAATTTGTTCCTGAACACCCATTTAGTCCCAATGACATTTTTATCTTTTGGTCATGAAACTAATTCCCAGGTGTTATTCTTCTCGATTTGATCCAATTCTTCATTCATAGTTGCTACCCAATGTTCATTCTAGCTGGCTTCCTCAAAACTACTAGGCTCAAAGGTTGCTAGAAAAGCAATGTGAGCTTGTTGTGATGAACGAAGCTGTCAACCTTCATTTATGTCACCAATGATTTGATTTGATGGATGGTTCTTTTGAATCCATTCTTTTGTTCTCTTTAGAAGAGCTTCTTGTTGTTGTTCCGGTATATCTTGATAATCATTATTTACTTCTACCTGGTTGATAGTTGCTTCTTGTTCTAGAATTTTCTCTGCGTCTTTTTCAGTCTCTGTCTCAAGTTTCAAAAATTCTATATCCTCATCATTATTCATTAGAACACCATCTTCGTCAAATGTAACATTTATGCTCTCCACTATCTGTTTTCGTCTTAGATTATAGCATTTATAGATTTTTTTTTTGCGTGAGTAACCAACAAAGATACCTTCATCAACACGTAATTCAAACTTACCCAAATTTTGATCTTCTCTTTTGATATAACATTTTTTTCCGAAGATTCTGAAATATTTTACATTAGTTGGTTTTCCTTTCCATAATTCATATGGGGTCTTGTTGCAATTATTTCTTAGATGACTTCGGTTGATAATGAAGACTGACGTATCAATTGCTTGAACCTAGAATTTTTCATCCAATTTTGAGTCCTTCAACATTGTTCTACCCATTTCCTGTACGGTTATGTTCTTTCTTTCAACGACTCCATTTTGCTGAGGTGTTTGTGCTGTTGAAAATTGTCTTTTTATTCCATTTTCATCACAGTATTGCTGAAATAATTTGGAAGTGAATTCTCCGCCATTATCTGATCTTAGACAATTTATTTTCAAATCAGTTTCATTTTCGATCAACTCCTTGTAGATCTTAAAGCACTCAAATGCTTCAGATTTTTTCTTTAGGAAACTAACGGTTGTCATCCTGGTATAGTCATCTATCATTAACATGAAATATAGTTCTCCATCTAAGCCTTTTGTTCTCACAAGACCACATAGATCAGTATATATCAATTCCAATGGATGTGATACAAAGTGTTCTTTTGTTTTAAATTGGACTTTTGTCTACTTGTCGTGCCGATAGGCCTCACATAGTATGTTGGAAGGTTTTGAGATTTTCGGCATTTCTCGTACTGCTTCCTTTTTGCTTATCCTGACAAGATTGTCAAAGTTTAAGTGACCCATTCGTTTGTGCCATAACCAGCTTTCATCTTATTTAGCTAATAGACATGCTTTAGTTGCTTCATCCAGAACATATATGTCGTTTAGAGCTCGACTTGTTGTAGCCACAATTTTACCATACCTGCCTTTCCTGATTTCACATTTTGTGGAGTTAAATAGCATTGTGTGTCCTTGATCACACATTTGTCCAACGCTGAGCAGATTGTGATTCATGTTTTCAACCAGTAGAACATTTTTTGCTAGAACATCTTTGCTTCCGAGAGTGACGGTACCTGATCCTATAACATTTGAAGATCCATCATTTCCAAAGGATACAGTTCCATATTTCTTCTCTCTCGGAGATACAAATTTCTTTCTATCTCCAGTCATATGCGTTGAGAAACCGCTATCAACATACCACACATCTTTGTTGTTTTGAGCCTTGAGAGCAAGAGCACAATTATCAGTGTTCTTCTTCTTCCATGTTCGTTCATTTTGTGGCTTTGTAGATTCTTCTGAAGGATTTTCAAGTCTGCAGTCTCTGGCTATGTGTCCAAAGTTCTGACATTTGTAACATTCCATATTATTTCTTAAATGTTCAAATATATTGATGTTTCGTTGAGCCCTGGGAAGTTCATATTTGAAGGATCTCCTGGAATTGTATTGGTTCCTAGGGTACTTGCGACATTCTACAGCTTTATGACCAAATTTTCCACATGAATAACGATAGCCATGAAAAATATGTTGGTACCTGGATGGAAATCTTCGTCGAGGAATCATTTTCCAAGGATTTTCTTGCGAATCTTGTCTAATGAAGTCTACATGCATGTCAAATCTCATAGGTTCATTGTATATTGTTGTAGAAGGTCCTGCTTCTTCTTCTTTGTAACCGAGGCCAGTTTTGTTGTTGTAAGATCGTTGATTGTTGATGAGTTCTTCCAATGCCCTTGAGTCAAGGTATGGTTGGGATAGCTTTTCCTTTCTACTTCTACACAAATCGAGACTACTTCGCTTCTACTGCTTCCCTTTATTGGTTGTTTTCTTCAGTTCTTTGGGAAGTAATTTCTTCAATACATTTCAGTTCTTCAACTTTCAATTTTGAGATCTTGGAACTTGCTCTTCAAGAGTTGTGGAATGGATCTTCTCAAATTTTGAGCTCTTGTGTGGAGGAATCCCATTGCCTCCTTAAAAATTCTTTGTCAACCTTTCTTCGTTGTTTGATACCTCTTGTTTATTGTGCTTGGCCATAAACAGTACTCTCCCATTTGCTGCTTCTTCGTTGTCACTGTCTTCATCGGATGATGAGCTATCTTCTTTAGAGAGACAGTTCTTTTTGGATCCTTTCTTTTTGTCTTGCTTGTTGAATTTCTTAAAGCCTTTCTTTCCTTTTGAGTTGCTATCACTTATGTTCGGACACTTTGTTGCAAAATGCCCAACCTCACCACAGCCGAAACATATCAATGGAAGTTTACCTTTGAATTTTCCCTTACCAATTTTTAGTTTTCTCGTAAAGTAGCATATTCTTCATCTGAAAGGCCTTCTTCATCATCTCCCTTTTCTTCACACTTGCAGGTGTATGTCTTTTCAATTGAAGGTTGTTTGTCCTTATTGGTTTTCTTAGATGCAATGAACGCAGTTTCTAGATGAGAAGTACCCTCTTCTTCATCAAGTCTCATTTCATATGCTATGAGAACTCCATGTAATTCCTCTTTGATGAGTTTGTCCATATTTTCACTGTATTCTAAGACTGATACCTTTTGGTTGAATCTCCCTGGTAACGTTCTAAGAATCTTTTGTATAATAGTCTTCTCGTCAACTGGCTCTCTCAATCCTTCCAAAGTGTTAGTTATTTCATCAACGTATTGGAAGTATGCAGCAATGTTGCCATCTTCTTTCTTTCTAAGTTGCTCATATTTTGCTTTATAGATTTGAAGCTTTGCTTCTTTGACATTTGAGTCACCTGCATATATCTTCTCAAGCTTGTCCCATACATTTTTTGTGGTTTTACAACCCAACACCTTATGATAAGCAGATTCAATAAGTCCATTGATAATAATATTCTTTGCTTTTGCATCATTTACCAAATTCTTCTTACCTTGATCATCTGTGGTTGGTGTAAAGCCATTTTGAACAATGTCCCATACTTCGTAACCTTGCGCCAAGAGATAGACCTCCATTCTTCCTTTCCAGAGTGCATAATTATTTTCATTGAACAAAGGTACACCATTCTTGATATGCTCCATGACCTCCTTCCAGCTGTTAAACTGCGATTGAAGGAACCAAGCTCTGATACCAATTGTTGGAAATACTGAGAGGAGGGGTGAATCAGTATTCCTTCCAATTAGAATTAGTATTAATCTTTTAGAGCATTAGTTAATCTTCAATTATTATCAGTGTTTGCACAATGATAGCAGTAAACAAAAGAAACACAAATGCACACAGTTTTTAAGGTGGAAACCCTCTCCGGCACAAAAACCACCTGAATGATTTTCTAATAATTCTTTAATATTCAACTCCAATTGAAAATAAAACTCCAACTTCCTAAAATCTAGAAAAGCATTCTTCTCCAGCTCCCACTGGATGGACGCTCCAACGCCCAAAATTCTTCAGTAGTCAACTGAACGGATGCCCCAACACCCAATGAGCTACAACTCACCCTAGCACCACCCTAAAGTTTTCACAGGCTTGAACCTGTTGGTGACTTCATGCACCAGCCTAGCACCACCCTACCACCCTATAGAAGAATAAAAGAAGAATGGACTCTCATACTAGGGAAAATATACCACTTTACAGTAATATAGAATGATGTAGAAGAAGAAGACACACTAGACCATAACCCCAACTATGACACAACCACCTAATGATGACCCTAGACCTCCCGACACTTCCTCTTCAACTCTTAGCAGATAGACACTTATACAATTTTTACAATGACGCATTTACAACGACTTAGTACAATGATACATTTACAATGATTGTATGCAATGCTGACCACTTGAAGACTTCAAGTGGTGAAATTCATGTTGTTGTTATGCACCTTGATTGTTGCTCTTGTCATACTACCCTCTGCTGCACCTTGCTTTGCTTTGCTGCCCTAGAAAGTCTGGTCCTTTGCAGCCCTTGACAACACATGATCTAGCTTTTTCTTACCTTCTACGAACTCGATATTGAATCTAATGTATCTTTGTTATTTCAGATCCCCAATATGTGATTTTCGGTCCTGTAGTAGTCCTCTGAGTCTTCTTTCCAATGCCACAGGTCTGACCCAATTTGGATTCTTCAAGTGAGATTTATGTTCAATCTCTGGCAATGCCCTAATTATGGACTGGTTCAGTAGAGCGAACTTGTATGGTGTGCCACATGTCACTATTTCTTCATTCAGCTCTGAAATTGATACAGCGAAAACTACATTTTGTGCACTATCCTCTACTTTTTACAGAATTCCAATCTAATACTCAAAGAGAGAGTTATAATGATTTTCCCAAGGTCACTTCTTTCCGATGAAGTTCAGGAGCCTACAAAAACACTGACTTCCACAGATCATATCTCCGAAAATATTGCACACCTTGATCTAAAATTTTTACAGGAGCTTCTTCGAGATTTTGGCTTCACCTCGTAAAAATTTCAGCTTCTGAACCTTCGTAGAAAAAAATTTATAGCGCAAATGCCACGATGACCTGTTTCAGGTAGCGAAATCTTTGCATGAGGAGAATATGAGGATCAAAATTTATATAAATGCTTAGGTTGAGAGGGTCTTCAACAAGTGAACATGGGATTTTAGGAACTTAAAAAGTATTAATTATTGACTTTTCAATGACCCAGGCCACAACCCCATGGGGTTTTAGCCCACTAACTGAGGTGACAAACTTCAGACATGAATATCTCTCAAACCGTGAAGAATTACATGGTGTGCCATATATCAACGGAAACATCTCGACAAGTAGAAACCATCATAAGCATTATTAGCCTAGAATATAGTAATTTGGTAGGTCAAAATTCCCATGCAAGATTAGGGTAGCCTCTTTTGCTGCTTGAGTTGACATCAATGACAACTACTGATCAACATTTTTTATATATTTTTTTTGTTTTTTTTGTTTTTTTTTTTAATTTTTTCATTTTTTAAGCCTTTATAGGCAAAAAATTGGGGGGGCGGGGGGGTGCGAGGTGCCCAGAATCACCCCTTTTCTGAGGAGGGCACCCAGAATTCCCACTTTCATGGGGGGCACCCAAAAGCACCTCTTTGTGGGGAAGACGCCCAAAAATCCCTCTTTTGGGGAAATGCATCCCCCACACAAGTGAAACATTTTCCCCTACATTTCCCCATAAGGATGATGTTGGGAAACATTTCCCTGGGAGCCACCCATCCCCCAACTTGTAGTTATGAGAGCATGGGAAACATGGGGGGCATGCCCCCTACCCTGGGGAAAGTGTCCCTATGGAACACTGGAAAAAACATAAGCTAATGGTTGATATCCACTGCTCCTCCATGAGCACAATAAAAATAACAAATCATTATGGGCAATCACTAATAATCGACCTGTTATTGCACTATGGAAGTTTTTAGTACATGTTATTTGGGCCTCTTAGTACTATAATAATTTTCCTATTTAAAGCAGTTGATTTGGAATGCAGAGTCCCATGGGCAATTATAGCACCATGTTTAAATTTTAAAATAGCATCCCTTGTTAATGCATTTTTAAAATTAATACCACAGTGATTGGCTTTTTTCTAAATTAGCTAGTGGCCACCAGGAATTTCACTATTTAATATGCATCTCTTTACGATCGAAATATATATATATATATATATATATATATATATATATAAGTACAACCCTTCTCACAACGATAAAGAAAATTCAAAATTTACAAGTGCCATCGCGAGAAAACCCACATATACTCCTATTGCTACATTATAAGTTACAGGTGACAGACCATGAATTGGCACCAAGTTCAAAATGGGAAGCTTACCCATAAACCAGTGCTAAGTTTGACATTTCACAAACTTCATGGTCACTCAAACAAATATACCAAAATTTGGCAATTATATTTGAAATTTGATTAAATTCAGCAATTAAATCCATTTACATTTGAAATTCCACAACTAAATTCAATTAAATTTGTTTAAATTGGAATTTATAATTAGATATTTACTCGAATTAAATGTCAAACTTTCGTTGAATTTCCATGACCTTGGGTCTAGGTTAGAGTCTTAAATCACTGACCCTACCAAACCAAGAATCTCAACCATGAACTACTTTGCACAGCGGAAATATAAAGCAGTAAATCACACATGCACAATTATACACAGTTTTTAAACAAATTGTACAATAACCAATCTTCGTTATTTTAAACCAAAATCTGAATGATACAACAACCTATGGTATACAAGATATAATGACAAACTCGATGTCGTATCTCTTCCTGTCGATCCTTCGCTTTCGTACTTCCCATTAGTAGTGCCTTAGTCCATCAAGGCTACTACACATCGAGACTCCAGGGCGCTGACACCTAAACCTGCTACACGTCCTTCTGTAAAGTGTACACGGGTTGATCCAATCTGCTCTCTGGGTAGGCCTAATTTCCGAGCTCCAACTGCCAGGCTAGCAGCAACTTTCATCCATCAAAGTGCTACACTTCAGAACCAAACTTCACCCAACCTTCAGCTGCTCTTTGCCTCATCAAGATAGCTTGTCTAGGGCTACTTTGGGTAGCCAACACACTTCCCTCCACCAGATCAAAGGTACCCAATACTACATTTTCGATTCTACACCTAGGAAGACACTTCAACATGACGAAATGTCCTCCACATGGCACCAACAGGTTGCATTGTCACGATCCAATCACCGGTCAACCCTTGACCCAACACTCCTCCACAAAACGTTGTTGTCCTCCACTGTTTGCACTTGTTGTCATAGCAATTCTGGTTAGGGCACAACATGCAGCCCTCAACCCTCCACGCATTCAACAAGATGGCCCTTCTAGGGCTGCGGTCTACTAGGGAAAGGCTCCTCCACATCGCCCTCCAAAACAGGGCTTATCCACATCAATGCTGCCTTGGATAGCCCCCAATTATTGGCTATGGCCTGTGGCCTAGCACAGCATCAAGTTGTAGGTCTCGGCCTCCCTCAATTCTAACCCAAACAGTCCCTACACAGAAGTAGCGTGTCCCTCTCCTCCTCGGCCTTCACTACCCAACAATCTTGCCCTTTGTTATCACTCAGGTTTTCCTAGAAGTTGTGTAAGAGGAAAGTATACCCGAGGTAACCACAAACCAACCTTTTAGATGCAGAATCTAGCCAATCTGCATCCAGAGAGGGCTCTCTCTTTATAATTTATCTTTGTTCTTAGAAATTTTTAGGCTAGTTATAGATTCAAGAGTTTGTTTTGGAAAAATGGTGGAATCCACAAACTAAGGGCAAGGTTGAGGGCTTTCAGTCCATTGGGCTATGGAGTCAAAGGATGGCTTTACTGGATTTCTATTCTAGGCACAAGATGGTATTACAAGGCAAGATAGCTAGACAGAGAACAATCCTTAAAATTTAAAGTGGATGGGATGATCTTGAAGGGATGAAAGGCAGCTAAGAATCTTTCACCATGTTCAAAAGAAAGAAATGAGATGACTACAAAAAAAGAGCAATGAAGAATTCTTTATTATAGTAATCAACAATATTTAAATTAGCAAAGCAAGAGCATTTAAGAATTCATGCTTATAACTAATTTAGAAGAAAACATTAAGAACAACCACATTTGAAATCAGAGTACAATTAAGCAAATTCTGATTCAATCCTTTATGTAAATTATTCAGAAATGGATATGATGATATTATAAACTAATATAGAATTTCAGACAAAGGGTAGAAAACTTATTGAACTGTAGTCCAACACATGAATCCTGCAACAAGTCCAGTGCTTTAAATCGTCATCCAGTAAGCCACAAGTAAATTTCTCCAAAAGCTTTTATTCCGAAAATCTCAATGTTACAGCAGAGTAATAGAATCCACCCTCAACACTCTCTTTGAGGGTTTATTTATACAAATTCTAAACTAAAATATCTTGAAAAAATATCAAAATTGGTTCACAAATCTCTCCAACTATTTTACATAAATAGAACTTAATTAAAGGACACTCAAACTAATGCATCTATTTGGCACTATTTTGTATGGATAGGTGATGACAAAGAGGAGAATTCGAATTTGATCCAACTCTTAGTTGATGATGAAGCATCCAAGTCACTAAATGCTTCCTTTCTTTGTGCAATCTGCTCCAACAATTCTGCAAACTTGGGGTCCAATGATATCTTTGTATTTCTCAATCCGTAATAGATATGTAAAAAGTGAAAGAGGTTATTGTAGATAAATATTCTGGTGAGATAAACCTCTTTCAGTTTCCCAAAATGCCTCTCCAGCTATGCATAATAGTCTCTGTAAACAATATGTGTAAAACAGAGTTTTACAGAGTCTGAAAAATGGTCTGTAAAGATGCGCATGTATCTCTCATTATAAAACCACTGTGAAAAAACTGAGATAGGTTTTTGTAGATGGGTCTCTTAGGAAAAAAAACCTCCTTCCGTTTTGTATGAAGTAGTTTTTATTGGCCACAATCCTCTCTGCAAAATGATGACTTAAACTGTAATTTTCTGAAAAAAGTGCTTTCCAACATTGTTTAATATTTCCAAAACCATAATGGCTGTTAGAAAAGTGAGAGAGGTTTTTGTAGATGGCCCTCTTAAGAACATAAACCTCCTTCAGTTTTGTAAAATTCATTGCTACTGATTCTGCTCTAAAACTACACACTGTACAGCATAATTTCTCTTCGCAAAAATGTTCCTTCTTTTTGTATTTTTCATCTTTTCACTTTTTTGTTCCTTTGACTGTTTTACTTTCACTTTAGATAAACTTCAATGTTGGTGAAAGTATTTTCATCTCTTTTTACCATTTTACTGCCTCTGTAATTACTTTTACTGTTTTACCTTTGACTGCTCTGTAACTTTATTTTAACTTTCACTCTGACTTTTACCTGATACACTTTAACCACTGATACTCTTTAGCTGTTATGCTTTCTAACCTCTGTTTGAATAGATTTGATAACAATATTGGAGTAAACAAGTCTTATGACTAGTATTAAGACTATTTATCCAAGGATGTGATCTTCTGGTCACCTCTTCAGGGGACAACTGAGTAGATTTTTCAAGCAATTTCTCAATGGACAAGGGAGTGAGGTTTTAACTAGGTTCAAAATGGAGCATCATTCAAGGCTACAAGAACTCCCATTTAGGTTCTTGTGTGTTCAAAATGGCAGTTTCTGGGTTTTCTTCACAGAAATGTCGTGATTTCAGTTTTAATGAGGGAAATTGGCACAATTGCAGGTTCGGGGGAACAATTGACAGTTTAAAAACTCAGGGAATGATCTTAGGAATATGATTTAAACACTAATTCGACGAAAAACCAAGAAAACTGAGTTTTACTTGCAGTCGGAGCGGAAAAGGATAAATCCTGTTTTTTAGAAGAAGGTTGGTTCTTAACAGGTAACAGGTGATGGCGGAAATGTACTTGAACACGGGTGCAGCGAAATCTTGGAGTGAATCAGTCAATTTCAGTAGAAATTTCGAAAATCGTAGCAGGGAGCGCTGTCGTTTTCAATAACGAAAATAACAGAAAAACACGGAAAAATGGCTTTATTTACAAGTTAAAAGGGTTTTTTATTTTTCCGAGGAATGACGTCATCGACGTACGGGCTGACGTGAGCGAAGGTCAGGCGGTAAGTGGTAAGCGGTAACCCCGCACCGCTTTTGGTTGAGGGTAGTTTAAGTCGGGAGGGCAGCGATTCCACAAAGTGATCGCCACGTGGAAGGTGAACTGTTCAAATACCACCCGTTCCCCGCTCGTTAAAGTTCTTGCAAAGGATGGGTAGCGGGGTTTACGTGGATCGTTGATCTGCGGAGGGTTGATCCGACGGTTGAAGTGATGGGGAATAAGCGGAGGATTCAGGTGTGGGCCCGTCGGGTTTTAAAACATTTAAAGTTTAATGTAATCACCCCGGGAGGCGTCTAATAGGCGGAGGGTAAGGTTATTAGTTAATTCAGATAATTAACTAATCCCATGGTTATAAAGGGTCGGGGTAAGGAATTGTGCGCGCGGGTTTTAATTGTGTTTGAAATGTCGAGTGGGATGCCAGGTGGATGAGCCACGGTGACATAGGGACTTTTCCAAAGCTTTAGTTTTGAAAATAAAACTTCGGGTTTTATTTATATTTTTATGTTTAAACATACATATCGCATGTTTAAAGTTTTTGTATATATGTTTTTTATTATATGGTAACAAATAAACATTATTTAATTACCATAAGGGCGGGATTAATGTATAACGCTATATTTTAACCAAAGGGCTTGTAGAAGCGGGTTTTAATGAATATTAGGGAGGTAAATACTTTGGTCAAAACATTATAATAAAGGGGTTTTTGGGGTATATATAAAAAAAGGAATTATATACTTAGGATAGGGTATTTCACTAGGGATTTAGTAAATAGAGTTAAATGTTGATATGGCAAAGGACAAGGAAACTCAAAATATCTTTGCACATCTAAGAAAGTGAGAACTTTTGAAGTAAACTGCAATATCTTATCTTCAATACTTAAACTTAGAATAGCAAGTTATTATGAGGGATTTTTATGGAATTTTGCATGATTTTACTTAGGAAAAGGTTAAAAGTAAATGATTGTAATAACAAATAATCTCAAGTACTTAAGTCTTTTTGATCATTAGGCCGAGGGTCTGGTCCCTCCAAAAGTCAAGGAAATGCCTTGAGCCCCTTTGATCTCCAAGTACCTTAGTACTTTGGGGGAAATTAGTAAAACTTTAAGGGGAAAGTGATGAGGGAAGTTAATGATTGTGACTTTGCTTGCTGTGATTTTCCAGTGTATTTCCTGCTTCAGTATTTGTGATGAAAGTAAAGGATCAAAAACATGTAGCAGCATCATTCATCAGATAAAACTTTGTAACAACATCTACCTACCCTATCTACTACTACCATTTTCACTTCTTTATTAGGGTGCATTTAGACTTGCAAACCCTTATCAATCTTCTTTTCTTTTACATGGTAAATCTATCTATTTCTACCCTTATTACATCCAAGGGCTCAGATTAAACTGTTGAGCACCTTTTATTAACTCTACCTATCTACTTATCTGCCAAGATTAAACTGCTTGGTTAGATATTTATTCTCTATTCTACAACATGAAATTGAAAATGAATGAGTCAAGTTTAAACAGTTTGACTCTTCATAAATTGTGGCAAAAGTTTGACAAGCTGCACACAATTTGTTTATTACATCAGAGTAAAAAGTAGTGGCATTTAGACTTGCACACTTTCCATGGCCTTTGTTTTTGATGGGGTTCATTTCTTTTACTTTTTGGCCATTTTTATTATTTTTACCCTTTGATTTTTCTTTTAGGGTATACCCTCTTTACATTTTTTAAATTTTTTTGATTTTTTGGTTTTTCAAGAATATGGAACACCTTTGCTCAAGAAAAAGGTTTGAACATATTCCATAGTTTAATCAAGCCAATCATGAAAAATGACACCTATTGGTATAGGAGTCTAACACCCTTAAACAGCAACTAAACATCCCCTCAACAGCTACACTGTCACCTACAGCACCTCGGCCTCAAACATAGGTCCTCCACACTGTCGAGGGTAGATTTATCCACATTGTTCCTTGTCCCCTTTAGTTGCAGCTAGGCCTCCAAATTTCAGAGCTAACTTGGAGAATGTGTTGCTCACAATGGATGCCTAAAACAAATCTCATCACCCTTTATTTATAGCCAATAAAGGGGCTCCAACGAATCATGAAGAGACACATCTATTGGAGTGATTTACATCAAGCCTACGTGACTTGACAACCAATAATTAATTTGCAACTTCAAAAATTCATTTCTCTTTAACGAAAACTCGAAATCGGATGATTCTCATTACGTTAGAATAGTCTCGCGGAGCACTATCATCCTCATCCATCACATGTCAAAATCGCATCACGGTTTTGACCCAAACATCGATGGGTGAAAAACCCCACACTTGGGTTCCAAGCCCACAAGCTGTTCTTGTGATGCTTTGCCCCTCCAAACCTTGAACCATAGGGCTTGGAGTACCTCCCAAGATACACAAATCAACACTCCCTCTTAGCGAGGGAGGTACTTCCAAGACTAGGAAGTACTTCGTTATCATCATCACTGCTTGCAACACTAGCCCAACTCCTGGTGCTCACAATCGCAACAATCCCCATATGGTGAACTATGCCTTTCTCAAAAGTGTCGTTATCACTCGAAGCATCATGCTTCTTCTCCTCCTGTAATGATTTCCAGTCCCTCCATGATTCCTTTTGGGTAGATGTGGAAGCACCCTTTCTTCCCACTGACCACGCACTCTTCTTGGGTTACAAAGTCTCCCTCTAAATTTGCAAGCTCCCTCTAGAACGTGACTCCCTCGGAGTCTCTAGAACTTGGACATTCTTCTCCAGAAAGAATACCTTCTGTTGGAAAGTGTAACTAGGTTCGGTCTTCATATTGACTGTGTAATTATGTATTTATGTAATGAAGAAGACAAAGATAATAAAATGTATTTTCGTTAAGCTTGCTTCATGGGTTTCATGAGCAAGGAATTTTATTATAGGTCAAAAGAATTCTTCTTGATGTCTTTTAGAGATTTGTCATCTTGTCATAAATAGAGTCATGTATATGAAGTAAAATCAATAATGGTATGCCTCAAGACCTTGTCAAATAAGCTTGAAGAAATAGCTCAAGAATGATGATAACACTACTACTCATACTAGCATAATACATGATGTCGACTTATATATCCTCAATCAAGTCGGCTCAATTAAATGACAGGTCACCTAATTTACAAACAGGGTCAACTATATATACCCCTGTATACTGCGTAGAAAAGATACACACAGAAACTCGACTCCTTTGAGATTTTCGAACAAGATCTCAGTGACAAGTTTGCTGTGAATTAAGGAACATTTATGTGATTTAATGCGAAGATAAGGACAGAGATAAAGTGTGGAATTAGGAGGTGGAACAACAAAGCATTTAAGGGAGAATCTGCAATATAATGCGAGTTCAGATTTGCAGAGAATTATGAAATTAATTAGATATATTGTGAAGTAAGATATACATCACAGCGAAGAAAGGAAGGCACTGTTTCGAGTCACTGTTTCACAGTGAAGAAAAGGATATAGTCTCGGATAATTGTCTTGGATTATATCTTTGTTTTGGATACTAAGGAGATGCATAATATTGTTCATAAGTGTAGCAAGAAGGTAACATAAGTACAACTAGTTTATAAGGTAAGACTGAGCTCTCTAGTCCAGGTGCAGAACGGTGCAGAAAAGAAGGATCGGCTTAAGGAGTCAAGGAAGAAGCAGTGACAAGGTCTTGGAGGAATACAAGGGTCAAAGGTTTGTGTCATGGTCATGGTACTTGTCAACTGAAAGTCTATAAGAAGAATTTATTGTGGGTTTTCCTCTCCAAGAGGGAGAGGTTTTGGCCCTGGCTTGAAGAGCCTAAATTTGTGTCTCTTATGTTTTGGTAACTGACTTGATGGAAGACATAATAAGCTAAGAAGAGAAGACTTAAGTAAAAGAAGTAAGCTCGCAAGTAATTATCAAGTAGAGAATTTGAATTAAACCTATCCCCACCTAATTCTCAACACCTTTTTCTCGAGAACCTATACCTGTTTCTCTGAAGTATGCATCTGCACATGCACCTGCTCCTGTTGCTTCTTTCCATGATCCACAAGCTTGCTCGTCAACATGTAGAGACCATGCTCTCTAACTCCGAGTACAATCCCATCGGACTTAGAGCCTCTAGGCCTGAGTCTTGCCTACCCATCCTAGAACAAGACATCAAACCCCTTCCTCTCCATCATCGAGACGAAAATCACACTATAGCTGAGTCCTGGTACAAACAGTATATCCTGGACCTGCATCATACGTTATGTCTCCATCCTGAATGTCACAACCCCCGATCCTCGAATCTCCAACTGACTCTTGTCGCCCAACACCATGTGCAACTTCGAGTCCCATTCAACTAGAGTCTCAAAAACCTCCTGTGACCCTGTCACGTGCTTCGTCGCACCACTGTCCACGTACCATCCATCCTCCTTGATAGTACCCTGCAAGAAATGAGAAATCATAGCAAGGTCCTCCTCTTCCAATCTCCTGGAGAGATCATCCATCTCCACTGAAATGGCAACATCGACGCATTAGAAGAATTTTGAGGTCTAAAATGGGCCTCTTAAGGAAATAATAAAATAATAGTTAAACCAATAAAATAATATTTATAAATTTGCAATTCACTTTTTGCACCAAAATCCATGTAACCATGGTTAAATTCAATTCAAAAGTTGTACTAAAATAAAATTAATAAAAAATTTGTATTGATGTGACTATAAATAAGAATGAGATTTTCAAAAAAAAATCATTATCATTGCACAACTAATGCATTTGTATTTTGTACTTAAATAACTTAAAATAAAATATAAATATAAATTCATAAATTATTAATTATAGAATATACGATTAATTAAAATTTATATTATCTAAATTGTATAATAACATGTAATTAATATACTATATAAAAATAATATAATATAATATATTGTTTTATGTATGAATTTTATATTACAGATTGAATTGATTTGATTTATAAATAACTAGCAATTGCACCATTACCAAATGTTGCAAAGGAAACGCCGTAAGATTCTTAAATAAATCTAATAATTGCTAAGCAAGATATCTGTAGTGATTTCTTAAAGTCAACAGGAGGAAGCTTATTATCAGCAAGAGGGGATTTCTCTACCACAAGCTTCTTATCAGCAACTACAAGAGATTTCTCTACCGCATACTCCAGATAATAGAGCAGGGCAGGTGGGGATGATGACAAATGTTATTGTTATAAGGAGCAGTGCTAATATAACAAATTGAATAGAAAAATATTGTTGGAGCAGTGCTACTATTGACAGGTGATCCATACTGCTCAAAAGGCTTGGTGGTTTTGCCAGGTGATATGTACTTTAACTCTAGGAACAAAAACACGTGTTGTCGTTTAGTGTTAAAAATCCGGTATCCATGTAGTAATGACCTTGCTGCTTTTGCATGAACTTAGTGGGCACCATTTCAATAGAAATCAGTGGAGTAAAAACAAAATTCATATTTTCCTACTCCTTAATATAACTGAGAAATATCAGTGGAGTAAGAACAAAATTCATATTTTCCTACTCCTTAATATATCTGAGAAATAACAGTCAGGCATGTCTAGGCCTATAGCTGCTTTTATTCACTGACTGCTCAACTTGAAGGGTCTTTAAATCTTGGATGAAGCACCTCAAGTCCCACTGCACAGAGTTAACTGGTTTTCTCACCAATCAGGTCTAGGCCAACCACAAGGAAGGAAATCCCTTGAAAGAGTAAAAAGTAAAAATGAATCCCTCGAGCAAACATCAAGCTCCTAGCAGAGAAAGTTAAGAGAAGGAAAGAAAGAGGCAATTCCTTTTTGTAAATCCGATTGAGTTTCTTTTCTGGAGGCTGTTGATGTTTTTGTTCATCAAGCTTGCTGAGGGCATCCAGACCTGAATGTCCTAAGACCAACATAAAATAAATCCTTGCCATACCCAACTTTACTAGTGGATTCGACAAACCCTCGCAGCAAGGAAATCTTTGTAACATCGAAAAAGTTACACAGTAATTGAAAAACAGAGGGAACGAAACCATAATGAAAAAAGGTTGGATGTCATCGGCAAGAAGGCCTAAGAAGGACATAAACCTGAAATTCATTAAAGAACATCTGAACATCTATCTAGGGTTAAATAAAGAATTCTAATAATCTTTGTACCATATTTATGGGGAGGGTAGTGATACCTGTAAGTCATAAAACCCTTTCATTTCTGGATGAAAATACGACCAAGAGGAGGGCCATGTTAAATATAAACATGCGCTAGCATTAAACAAACGAGATTTAAGGTTATCAAGCATGATAATTTCCTTAACAGCAAGTCCTTAAATTCTGTAGTTAACCCTGGCAGTGCTTTTTGAAGCTGGTCAAGCAACCTGCAAAGAGAAGCTGAACTTTAGATTCCTAAATAAAAGAATTTCTGAGCTTAAAACAAAGAAAACACAGGAATATAATGATTACCTTGGCTCTTGCGGAAATGAGTTATGCGTGTGGAATAAAACTTAAATCTCCTTGGCCGAGGAAAGAAAGGAAAACATAGTGATGAAACCCCAAAATAACGGCTGCGAAACACTCCTGTGACCGAAGCAAATGAGCCTTCGTCGGGGAACTCCAAGGCAATAGTTACTTGGGTTCTGGAGCGACGGTTTCGAGGAGGTTTTAGGAAGGGTTCTGGACTGAATATTGTAGGAAGCTTGCGGAAGTTGATGTCGATTGGCAAGATTTGAAGATGGGGCGGGTGAGCACTACGTTGCCATTGTAACAATACTTCGAGTTGGCAAAGCTGGTACTCACAATCCTGCAAATCGAAGGCGTACAAGCTCGCAAAAATGGGTTTTCCTCCTCCCAAAATGGTCACCTGTCCACCCACCCAATCCAGTGCCAATGATGACCCAGCAATCGCAGCGCTCACAAAAACCAGCCAGCCCTGAGGAACCTAAAAATATAAGGGTCTGCAGAGGAACACTCTCTGCATTTCATGACAGCGAAATCTCTGAATGGCTTTCTGGAGCGGCCACAAAATTGGGTAGTTACCCAAAACCCCTGGGTGCAATTGGAACCGTCATGTGCGAGGGCGTAAGATCAATGATCGATGTCACCTCGAAGGTCAAGAAAGAAGCCCCAGCCAACCACTATGTGTAAAGAAAATATAGTCGACACTTGGACAGTAACAAATGGTCGTTACAGATTATAACCGCCACAATTCAAATCAACGGATTATACTAACTTAATCGTCTAACAAGAGATCAGATGGACCATATGATGACACGAAGGCAGTCAGGAAAGTTGTTTTCAAATAATAACGCCTTACGGCATAAATATTTGAAAATATATATATATATATATATATATATATATATATATATATTGAAAAGTGTGTAAATACATGAAGATTGTGTAGGGATATGGATTGTTTCTATCAAAAAATATGAAATGACAATAATAACATTTTATTCAAAAAGTGTGAAACGACATTTATTATGCGTAATTGACTTTATGACTTTAAAAGTACTTAGAGCACTACCATGGTTAACCATGAATTTTTATCTTTCATTGAGAATGTGACAAGTACCTTTAACTCAAACAATGCCACCTCAACCATTAGGGATGATGTCATCCCCTAAAATGTGATTGGTTCTCATAAAATGAATTTTGATTGTACATTTTCCTTAGGAGGCCCATTTTAGACCTCAAAATTCCCCTAATGACCTTATTTCCTTTCCTCTTTTCATCATCTCCCCTCTTCATCGAACATCTCGACGAAAAATGACCCATCTCGCCACAGTTGAAACACTTGACTTTACTCAAGTACTTCTTCAGCTTACCCTTCACTCGTGCTGCTACCTTCCTTGATGGATGAAGATCCTCGTCTCACAACTATTCATGAATGAATTTGTCCCATAGTCTATTCCAATCTGGCAATTTCTCCCTAGCAACGATTCCTTTGATGAAGGGCTTCCATTCCAAGGTGAACCCTTTCAAGGCAATCCTTACCATATCTCCATCTGAAACGTTGACACCCACAGCAGCAAGCTCATCTCGAACCTGAAACAACCTCGTCAGATACGAAGTCATTCCTTCACCCTTTATCATCTTGGTGGACTTCAACTTATCCTCCAATACGAATACCCGGTTCACGTTCTTATTCTGGAACAAATTCTGAAGAGCCATCCACATCTCATGTGCATTGATCTTCCTAGACAAATGAGGTATTAAGGAATCCTTCACACCATCAAGGATGATCAACCTCGCCTTCGTATCTAGTTCTTCCCATATATCCAGCTCCTTAGGGTTAGTTGGCTTCTTGATCTCTTTCTCGGCAAATTCCTAGATCCTCTTGACCTACAAGACCAACTTGATCCTTTCCTTCCAAGGAGTATAGTTAGACAACCCTTACAACATGTCCTCATATCGGAGACCTGCCTGCAACTTCGACATTGTAGTGAGCCCTTCACTTACAATGTGACCAACACCCTCTCACATTGTGCTTCGCTGCGCACAACTCTGATTTGCTTACTTCCAAAGTAGCTCAGAAATGCTCTGGAACCATGTTGAATTTCCACGACCTTGGGTCTAGGTTAGAGTCTTAAATCACTGATGCTACCAAACCAAGAATCTCAACCATGAACTACTTTGCACATCATAAATATAAAGCAGTAAATCACACATGCACAATTATATACAGTTTTTAAACAAATTGTACAATCACCAACCTTCGTTATATTAAACCAAAATCTGAATGATACAATAGTCTATGGTATACAAGATACAATGACAAACTCGATGTCGTATCTCATCCTGCCGGTCATTCGCTTCCGTACTGCTCACTAGTAGTGCCTTAGTCCATCAAGGCTACTACACATCGAGACTCCAGGAGGGTTGCCACCTAACATTGTTGCACGTCCTTATGTAGAGTGTACACAGGCTGATCTAATTTGCTCTCTGGGTAGGCCTAATTCCCGAGGTCCAACTACCAGGCTAGCAGCAACTTTCGTCCATCAAAGTGTTGTACTTCGGCACCAAACTTCACCCAACCTTCAGTTGTTCCTTGCCTCGTCAAGATAGCTTGTCTAGGGCTACTTTGGGTAGCCAAAACACTGCCCTCCACCAAATCAAAGGTACCCAATACTGCACTGTTGATTTTTCACCTAGGAAGACACTTCACCACCACGGAATGTCCTCCACATGGCACCAATAGGCTGCAATGTCACAATCCAATCCAATCACCAGTCAACCCTTGACTGAACACTCCTTCACAAAACGTTGTTGTCCTCCACTATTTGCACTTTCTGTCACTGCAATTCTGGTTCAGGCACAATATGCAGCACTCAACCCTCCACCCAGTCAGCAAGATGGCCCTTCTAGGGTTGCAGTCCACTAAGGAAAGGCTCCTCCACATCTACGCTCTCCAAAACAGGGCTTATCCACCTCAACGCTGCCTTGGATAGCCTCCAATTGTTGGCTATGGCCTGTGGCCTAGCACAGCAGCAAGTTATAGGTCTCGGCCTCCCTCAATTCTAACCCAAACAGTCCCTACACAGAAGTATCTTGTCCCTCTCCTCCTCGGCCTTCACTGCCCAACAATATGGCCCTTAAACAGCAACTAAACAACCCCTCAACAGCTACACTGTCACCTACAGCACCTCGGCCTCAAACACAGGTCCTCCACGCTGTCTAGGGTAGATTTATCCACGTTGTTCCTTGTCCCCTCTAGTTGCGGCTAGGCCTCCAAATTTCAGAGCTAACTTGAAGAATGTGTTGCTCACAATGGATGCCTAAAACAAATCTCATCAGCCTTTATTTATAGCCAATAAAGGGGCTCCAACGAATCATGAAGAGACACATCTATTGGAGTGATTTACATCAAGCCTACATGACTTGACAACCAATAATTAATTTGTCAACTTCAAAAATTCATTTATCTCTAACGACAACTCGGAATCAGATGATTCTTGTTACGTTATAATAGTCTCGCAGAGCACTATCATCCTCATCCATCACATGTCGAAATCGCATCACAGTTTTGGCCCAAACATCAATGGATGCAAAACCCCACACTTGGGTTCCAAGCGCACAAGCTGCCCTTGTGATGCTTTGCCCTCCAAACCTTGAACCCTAGGGCTTGGAGTACCTCCCAAGCTACAGAAATCAACAAATTTATCTTCATTTTATCACATCCTTTTGCACCAATAAAAAAATTTCCGAACTTCATGGTTGTCAAACACCAACACAAACACAACCCAAGGGAATTAGGTTAACACTAATAATGTTTTCATTATGCTCCAACAAAAGACTCAACTTGTCCAAGAAATATGCAGCTGTTACAAGTTCTGTTAAATTTGGACAACTAGGTCCAAACTCCATGTTGTGATGCTCAGATTAAGAGGCTAATATTTTTGTTGGATTCCTCTTTCGTAGAGGTGTAAAATCCATATAAAATATATCTTAATCCGATGAGCAGAACATTTATTTTGAATTTATTATTCATAATAAATTATATGTGCAGGTCGGCCTTAAGGTTTCACACCCCCAGCCAGATGTGTCACACCCCAACAGGATGGTAAATACAGCAGTTGGAGAGCATTTCACAACAACTCAACACACATCTTCTTCATCCTGATTTAGTACGTTAGTACGAGCTCATTGGAGGACAAGTTCAGCCCACACGTGTGGAGAAGAAGGACGAAATTTGTACGGCTGAAGGGAAGGACGAATTTCTGCAGCTAGGGTTTTGCTGGAAGTTTGACCAGCGTTGACTTTGGTCAACGCATGGTCCGAAAGGGCTGAAACTTGTTGGAGAGTTCGATTTTGAGAGGCCGTACACATTGGCACAGAAATCGAGGTCAAAGGGTTGACCAAACTGTTGCTGCGTTGACTTTTAGCTTGCTGCCTTGCATTGACTTTTCTGGACAGCGTTGACTTTTCTGAAGTTGACTTGGGTTGACTCGGTAGCTGATTGGAGGATTGTTGTGACACATTCTGGGTTGGCTGATCAAGGAGACTTTGCTGGTTGAAGCATCCTGTTGACCGCCGTAACGCACCATTACATTTTTCTGTTTCTGGTTTGTCTTCTATAAGATCCACTTATATGTTCTATCAGCATTTTACTTAACTATTTGTGTGATTGCTGTATGAAAAGTAAAGTTGCTTCAAGCATAGAACATCTACAAAAATTTACATGGTATCAGAGGTGAGGTGAAGACAAGCCCTATCTTTAGCAATCACCATCTGAGTAAATGGGTTCCACAAGTTTTGAATTCAAGGAGAATGACAAGCTGACTGGAAGGGATGACTTCCATGCCTGGAAGATGATATTAGATCTCAAATTGGAAGACCATGATCTCTTGGATCATGTACTGGGTAAGATTCAAGAACCTCCATCCAATGCCACTGCTGCTGCTAAAAACAAGTATAAGAAGGCGGAGATCAAAGCAAAGCTGATGATCAGGGAATCCATACATAAGAGTTTGGTTGCCTATATATCTGAGCTAGGCACATCCAAGGAGATGTATGACAAATTGATCCCGATGTTCAAAGTAAACAATGTGAACCAAGTGCTATTCCTCAAGAATAAATTGAAGAATATGAAGAAGGGCCGGGATGAGTCTGTTCAAACTTACTTTCTGAAATTGACCGAAACAAGGAACAATCTGCTGGCTATTGGGGAGACAATAGCTGATCGTGAGATGGTTCTCACCGCACTTGGAGGACTCCCATATGAATGGAAAGTATTCACCACTACCATTCTCAATAATAATACCATTCCTAACTTTGACGAGCTTCTGTCTAGATGTATGCAAGAAGAAACAAGAATGAAGGAATTCAATAATGACAGAAATGCTGCTTATGGTGCTCATTCTCGAAAGAACTCTGGTGGTCCTAAGGACAAAGGAAGAACAAGGACTCAAGAAAAGAAGGGTAAGTGTTTCACTTGCCATAGGCCTGGTCACTATGCTAGAGAATGTCCCTTCAAGAAGGATTCTCCCAATAGTGATGATAACAACAACAACCGGAGGAATGGGAATCGAAGAAACGACAAATCTAAAGGAAAGAGGAAGGCTCCCTCTGGTGGAAACAATCAACCTTCGAAAAGGTCTAGAAACTCCAGGTATGAGGAGTCTAATGCTGTTGATAAAAGAAATGAGTATATTCTTGTATCTGCTCTCTCTGCTACATCTCCGCCCGACACTATGGATGTCTGGCTGATAGATAGTGGTGCCTCAAGACACATCACTGGTTTCAAGGAAGCACTCTCTGACATGGTTGAGAGAGATACCAATCTAGAAATTATCCTTGGAGATAATGCCACGTATCCCGTGAAAGGGACAGGGACTGTGACCCTCCACTTGTCTCAAGGACAAGTCCTACGTTTGCAAGATGTACTCTATGTACCTAAATTGAAGAAGAACCTTGTGTCTGTATCAGCCATGGAAGACAAAGGGTTCAATGTAACATTCTCTGATGGAAAGGTGCTCATGTGGAAGAAGAGCTTCAAGGAAGCTATCTCGATTGGTTTTAGAGTTGGTACACTTTACCAGGTTGGAGGAAGTCCGCTGGGAGCAATGACTTGTGATACTATCCGACAAACCGAACTATGGCACCGTAGATTTGGACACCTTCATTACAAGGCCCTTCCCGAAGCAAGGAAGGTGGTGACAGGGATGCCTGACTTTGGAAATAATCATGAAGGTGTATGTAAGGGCTGTGCCGAAGGAAAGCATACAAGGGGACCTTTCCCCTCAAGCGTCACAAAGACATCTGATATTCTGCAACTGGTCCATTCTGATCTATCTGGTATGTTGCCCGTGACATCCCTGGGAGGATGTTCCTACTACATGACATTCATTGATGACTTCTCTCGCAAAACCTGGATATACTTCTTGAAGAAGAAGGATGAGGCTTTCATGTGGTTCCGTACCTTCAAAGCCTTGGTGGAAAATATGACCGGAAAGAAGATCAAGATTTTGAGGACCGACAATGGCACCGAATATGAGTCAAATGAGTTCAAAGACTTTTGCAGAGAAGCTGGCATTAAGAGGGAGACTACTACTGCATATACTCCTGAGCAGAATAGTGTTGCTGAACGCAAAAATAGGACTATTGTGGAAGCTGCCCGTGCCATGCTATGTGACCAGGGTCTACCGAAGTTTCTGTGGGGAGAAGCTGCAAATACTGCTGTGTACATTCAAAACCGATGCCCTCATTCCGCTCTGGACTCCAAAACTCCCAAAGAGGTTTTCACTGGTAAGAAACCTGATGTCTCACATTTTAGAATTTTTGGATGTCCTGTTTATTTTCATGTGCCGAAAGAAAAGAGAAGTAAGCTGGATGCTTCTGGGAAGAAAGGAATGTTCGTGGGCTACAGTGAGACTTCTAAGGCCTATAGAGTCTATGTACTTGGTCAAAGGGAAGTAGAGATATGCCATGATGTCACTTTTGACGAAGATGCTTCCCTGAAGAAAGTAGTAGATCTTCCAAGATCTGAAGAAAATCATGAAGAAAGGCCTGGAAATCAAGAAGAACCGCAGGATGAGACAATGCCTGATATTGAAGGACCAATGGACCCTATCGATCCATCTCCTTCACTGGGAAAGAGACCATCATGGCTCGGGGACACCCTCGAAGATGCTGAGGGTCATGCTGCCCCAAGGGGGACATTCCGAGAAAGCAAGAAGCCGTGTAGATACCAAGGGTATCTAGCTGCCATGAGTACTATTGTACAATCTGAACCTGGATCTTTTGAGGAAGCCGTGAAGCATCAAGTTTGGAAGGATGCTATGCACGAAGAATATGAGTCCATAATGAAGAATGATGTCTGGGATGTGGTCCCGAGACCGAAGGACAAATCTGTTGTCACCGCTAAATGGCTCTACAAGATCAAACATGGATCTGATGGGAGTGCTGAAAAGTTTAAGGCAAGGTTTGTTGCCCGTGGCTTCTCTCAAAAGGAAGGAATTGACTATGATGACATATTTGCACCTATGGCACGATATACCACCATCCGATCAATCATAGCCCTTGCTGCTACGCAAGGATGGAGTCTTCATCAGATGGATGTCAAGACCGCTTTTCTGCATGGTGCAATAAAGGAAGAGGTGTATGTAGAACAACATCTGGGATTTGAAGTTCAGGATCGAGACACTCATGTCTGCAAGTTGAAGAAAGCCCTCTATGGGTTAAAGCAAGCACCCAGAGCTTGGTACGAGAGGATGGATAGTTACTTGATGAAGCTGGGCTTCACTCGAAGTAATGCTGATCCGAACCTTTACTTCAAGGTTGTGCAGGGGAAGCCTCTCATTCTAGTGCTATATGTGGATGACCTCTTCCTGACAAGTGTTGACCCTCTCATTCATCAATGTAAGAGGGAGCTCATTGCTGAGTTCGAGATGAAGGACCTAGGACTGATGCACTACTTCCTAGGCCTGGAGGTCTGGCAGAGACCTGGAGAGATTTTCCTTTCTCAAGGAAAATACATTGTGAAACTTCTAGAGAGATTTGGTATGGTGGACTGCAAGTCCGTGTCAACACTGATGGAACTCAACTTCAAGAAGTTGAGTGGCAGCGCTGCTGGGCCTATCTTGGCCAATCCTACCGAGTACCGTCAACTCATAGGAGCTTTGATGTTCTTAGTGAACACCCGACCAGATATATGTTTTGCAGTGAACACTTTGAGTCAACAGATGGTTGAGCCTCATCATTTTCACTGGGTTGGTGCCAAGAATCTTCTGAGATATCTTTGGGGCACGATAAACCATGGGCTGAGATACACTGCCGGGAGTGTGACACTTCGTGGATATACTGATGCCGATTGGGCTGGCAGTGTGGTGGATCGTAAGAGCACATCGGGATGCCGCTTCAATCTTGGTTCTGCTTCGATCTCATGGATGAGCAGGAAGCAGAAGTCGGTGGCTTTGAGCACCGCTGAGGCCGAATACATTGCAGCAAGTATGGCCTGTTGTGAAGCAGTTTGGCTGCGAAAGCTCTTTAGTGAGCTGTTTGGACATGTGCTAGATACCACTGTGATACTCTGTGATAACCAGAGTGGGATTCGTATGACTGAGAATCCTGTGTTCCACGACCGATCCAAGCATATTGATATCAGGTACCACTTTATCCGGGATATGGTACAACGAGGCGCCGTAAGGCTCGATCATATAGGAACTGATGAGCAGGTCACAGATATTCTCACTAAGCCCCTGGGGAAGATCAAGTTTCTAACCTTCCGTGAGAGTCTTGGTGTCGTGGAACGACCCTATGATGTGGGTCCTGTTGGACAATGAGCTCTGGGAGCTCTGGGGGCTTTGGGGATAGCTTCTCGGAGCTATAAGCACTCATAATGCTTCTGCCCCACCCTTGTGATTATTGAGCTGGTTCGCCTCTCATTTATCTATGCCCCGTATGCATCCTACCCATTGAGTTCAGGGCTCATGGGAAGTACCTCTCATTTGGCCAATGAGGTGGGAAAAGCTAGAGACTATTAGCAAAGACTGATGGACGCATCAGAGATTGCCGTACTCTCTATCTAGGATGGCACGGTCCAACCACTTGATCTAGGATCAAGTTTAGTGAGGTCTGGGACCTCTACCTGACTTCGGGTCAGATGAACCAACTTTGGGTTGGTTGGATACTCTTCATGAGTTTGATAGAGGTTTTGAACCTCTGGACTGATTATGTCAGTCGGGGGATGATGTCTTTGTGACTGACCCACTTCTGTTCTGAAATAAAGAGGCCAGCAAAGCAAGTTACGGCGGGATGACGCACGATGTTTGACTGCACTGATGGATGGAGTTCTCCCTAGTTGAGAGGGAGTGTTAAATTTGGACAACTAGGTCCAAACTCCATGTTATGATGCTCAGATTAAGAGGCTAATATTTTTGTTGGATTCCTCTTTCGAAGAGGTGTAAAATCCATATATAATATGTCTTAATCCGATGAGCAGAACATTTATTTTGAATTTATTATTCATAATAAATTATATGTGCAAGTCGGCCTTAAGGTTTCACACCCCCAGCAGATGTGTCACACACCCCAATGATGGATATAAATACAGGCAAAGTTGGAGAGCATTTCACAACAACTCAACACACATCTTCTTCTCTCATCTGATTTAGTACGAGCTCATTGGAGGACAAGTTCAGCCCACACGTGTGGAGAAGAAGGAAGAAATCTGTACGGCTGACGGGAAGGACGAATTTCTGCAGCTAGGGTTTTGCTGGAAGTTTGACCAGCGTTGACTTTGGTCAACGCATGGTCCGAAAGGGCTGAAACTTGTTGGAGAGATCGATTTTGAGAGGCCGTACACATTGGCACAGAAATCGAGGTCAAATGGTTGACCAAACTGTTGCTGCGTTGACTTTTATCTTGCTGCCCTGCGTTGACTTTTCTGGACAGCGTTGACTTTTCTGGAGTTGACTTGGGTTGACTCGGTCGCTGATTGGAGGATTGTTGTGACACATTCTGGGTTGGCTGATCAAGGAGACTTTGCTGGTTGAAGCATCTTGTTGACCGCCGTAACGCACCATCACATTTTTCTGTTTCTGGTTTGTCTTCTATAAGATCCACTGATATGTTCTATCAGCATTTTACTTAACTATTTGTGTGATTGCTGTAAGAAAAGTAAAGTTGCTTCAAGCATAGAACATCTACAAAAATTTACATGGTATCGGAGCTGAGGTGAAGACAAGCCCTATCTTTAGCAATCACCATCGGAGGAAATGGGTTCCACAAGTTTTGAATTCAAGGAGAATGACAAGCTCACTGGAAGGGATGACTTCCATGCCTGGAAGATGATATTAGATCTCAAATTGGAAGACCACACTTGGGTTCCAAGCGCACAAGCTGCCCTTGTGATGCTTTGCCCTCCAAACCTTGAACCCTAGGGCTTGGAGTACCTCCCAAGCTACAGAAATCAACAAATTTATCTTCATTTTATCACATCCTTTTGCACCAATAAAAAAATTTCCGAACTTCATGGTTGTCAAACACCAACACAAACACAACCCAAGGGAATTAGGTTAACACTAATAATGTTTTCATTATGCTCCAACAAAAGACTCAACTTGTCCAAGAAATATGCAGCTGTTACAAGTTCACAACCTCTTTTCCTACATACAAATGTAACCTCACTGCAAGGAAACAAGCGAAAGTAATACAAGGCAAGTCATTATAATCTATCAAAAAAATCTATTGGAAAAGTACAGAGTTTACTAGCACTATATCTTAATGCAACTTCAAACGGAACATATATATATCAAAGTCCAAATGCAAAACATTTTGATTAGCAAAGCTGATAAAGGAGGGAAATTGTACATGGGATGCAAGGAATTAGGAGAGGGAGCTGATAGGGACCAAGCAAAAGGGTCAGAACATTAGGGAGGGGAAACTAAAGCAAAATAATAATGACAAGCACAGCGCTGTCTGGCAATCCAAGTGCAGAACTGATGAGATCAGGATTCAGGACAACGATTTCAATAACATCATGAAGAGAGCTCTGCCCAAGGAAACCAGAGATAATCCTGGCATTCATTCAGTTCTGAAGCCAAAATTCAGAACCCAAAGATCTAAAAGCCCACAGCAAAATGAATACAGAAGGGCAATTTCTTAGTCTTGTAAAGAAGTATCAACAGATCAAGGGTTGGATGATACAAACAGAGGGCTAGGGTTAGTGAGAAAGAACCTTGACTTGGGCTCTCTGAGTGAAATAGGGGGTGTAGGACGAAGTGCAAAAGGGATGAGGGATCAAGCTCACACAAGAAAGACACGAGGTGTGTTAAGAGGCAGAATGAATTGGTGAAGGTGGTGGTAGGTATGGACATAAACCTCAAGCAAATATTGGAATATCAGGGAAGGGCACTCCTAGGCATATTTCCTGGCAGAAAAATGTGTGAAGAAACAAAAAGCGAGTGGTTGAACAGTGAATACTCACTGGAGTCCAATTTTCAGGTATCAGCCCAGATTTCACATGATGACAAGGGGTTATAGTTTATCTTCCAATCTGAAAGATACGTTGATAAAATCCTGAGAAAGTAATGGTTTGGGACCCGACCAATTTGGAATGTTGAAATGGAATGCATGGTTTGATCTGATATGGGAACCCATTTCGAAATAACCAGTGTGTGAAGTTAGCAGAGCTCCCATTTGAATGCTAGTCAGACAAGATATTAGGGAGATAGGTGATGATATTGGGAAAACCCTGGACCTGGATAGCTCATAGAAAACAAGTATGCAAGATCTGTGGCACAAATTCTTGTTTAAGTTAATTTCAGAGAAGGGCTACCAGATTGTATTGAAATGGTAATGGGGACCAATACCCATAGGCAGACTGTAGGTTATGTAAAAATATTTTTCCACAAGGTGTCACACATATGGAAATATGGACAAAGACCATGTCCATCGGTTTTTGAAAAAGGTATGGAAATAAAAGGGTGTTTAGCTCAGCGTAAACAGGCAGGGAATCAAAAGGGTATGAATTCTATGAGAGAGGAGGAAAAATAAACCAAGGTAGATACCCTAACAGGATATTTAAATTCAAATAACCATCCTTTAGAGGAGAATGAGTTATCAAGGGGTGCAATTCAAAGGCAAGAGACTGCAGGTGAAGATATCATGGTTGTTCATTCTGAAGCCCAACAAGAACTGCCAAAGAATGGACAAAAGCTACAGAAACTAATAGCCTTGAAGACAATGCTGGTAAGTCATATTCTCATAAATCGAATTTTTTCATTCAGTCAAGCAATGGAAATTTTGATTTCGGAGATAAGGGATCTTGGCCATCTCCTACAGAAGCCAGTGCAATGCCTATAGGGAGGTCTAAAAATTCAAGGACCATGGCTACTCAAAAAACAGTGAAGGTTTAAAATTATTGGGTAAAATATAATAATCTCTCATATGAAGAGGAGGGGCATAGGGGAATGCATGATTGTGAGACAAGTCCAGAAAATTTAAATTCAGAAAAATCTAATGCAACAAGTCAAAACCTAGATACCTATTAAGGTCTAGGAGGGGAAAAGAAGAAAATATGAAGAGAGTATTGAGGGGGGATTGGCGTATGATCCTGTAAGAGGAATTCATTCCAATATCCAGGCAAGATTCCCTCCTCCATCATGCCCAAGATTAAAGGGGTCCTTAGAGTAACACAACATCATTAAGTTGAAAAGATCATAACAAGGGTGGAAGTAGGAGGTGGCTCAGATCACTCTCCACTGTTTCTGCAGATAGATAGACGAGATTCAAAACAACAGCTCCTTTTAACTTCAATCCTAACTCGTTAAATGATGAAAAATGTGTGAATTCGTAAGTGAGAAATGGATGGGGTATGATACACATTCAAGGGATTCAGTTAGCTTCCAAATTGTTGAAGCCCTAAAGAAGGCTAAAGATATAGACAAGAAGCTAAAAGATGTTGAGAGTCAGCTATCCACACTGTGTGTTCAGAATATGAAAGGTGTGTATAGTGAAGAAGAGATGGAAAGACCAGAGAACTTGTAAATTTCAAGACGGAAATTATTGGATAGGAGGGAGATTGACAGGAGGATGAAGACCAGGGCTATTGGT
The DNA here is from genome assembly GCA_034641835.2 of Pinus albicaulis. NCBI lineage: Eukaryota > Viridiplantae > Streptophyta > Pinopsida > Pinales > Pinaceae > Pinus > Pinus albicaulis. The sequence goes on from CM076584.1 coordinate 477,854,693, forward strand.
TAGAAAAGGGAGCAAAGACACGTCTTTTTTCATGATTATGCAAATCATAGGAAGAGAGTAAACACAATCTAGGAGATGAAGAATCTGATGGTAACAAGGCCAAGGAATTTAATCACATAGCAGAGTATCATACTTTCAATCTATTTGCTCAAAACCTAACATAGCTGACATAGCTGAGATATTGGAAATTACATCTTTTTTTCCTAGGTTTGTCTCAAAGGAAATCAAACAAAGTTTAATGGAAGATGTTTTCAGAGTTAAAGATTGTGCTAGCTTCCTTTAAAAGAAGATAAAAGCTCTAGGCCAAATAGATGGCCAGTGTAATTTTATATGCAGTTTTATGAATGTCTCTTATGGCCCAAGGGTGATAGAGAAGGTCTTAAATTTATGAACATGTTCTATGCCATTTCAGATTAGGGCACAATACTGAAGCAGATAGAACATAGCAATAGATCGATAGAAGACAAGCTAAAACAGAGATAATGAATGGTGGCATTACAACGATCAGCAGGATGCTTCTACCAGCAAAGTCTCCAATAGGTCATTCAGCCAAGCGTGTCACACATAACCCCAAAACAACCCAAACAAAGAACAGTCCATAGATACACAGCTCCAATGCCATCCAGAGAGAGAGAGAATTCCTCCACTCAATGTGTGTCAAATGAACTCTAAGTCTCTCCAATATATAGGAATCTTTGGGGGTGCGTGACACGTCCTTTAAGACATTTAAATCTATATTTTATTCTAGGCCGACCTAGCACATAAGTGGAATTCAAAGTACATGTTCTGCTCATCCGATCAAGATGATCTTTAGATCAATCTTACACCTCCCCAAAAGAGGAATCCAATAAAAATATTGGGATCGTCATCTGAGCAGCACAACCCAGAGTTTGGACCTAGTTGTCCAATTTTAACACTCCCTCTCAACTAGGGAGAACTCCGTCCACAAGTGCAATCCAAACATCGTGCGTCATCCCACCGTAACTTGCTTTGCTAGCCTCTTTATTTCAGAACAGAAGTGGGTCAATCACAAAGACATCATACCCGGCTGACAAATTCAGCCCAGAGGTCCGAAACCTCTATAGGACTCACAAAGAGTCTCATACCAACCCGAAGTTGATTTATCTGACCTGAAGTCAGTAGGAGGTCTGAAACCTCACTTGGACTCAAGAGAGTCATATATACTAACCCGAAATTAGTTTCACTGACCCGAAGTCAGTTGGAGGTCTGAAACCTCACATGGACTCAAAGAGTCACATACCAACCCGAAGTTGGTTCCTCTGACCCGAAGTCAGTAGGAGGTCTGAAACCTCACTTGGACTCAAGAGAGTCATATATACTAACCCGAATTTAGTTTCACTGACCCGAAGTCAGTTGGAGGTCCGAAACCTCACATGGACTCAAAGAGTCACATACCAAAACCCGAAGTTGGTTCATCTAACCCGAAGTCAGTAGGAGGTCCGAAACTTCACTAGACTTGATCCCAGATCACATGTGCCATCCTAGATAGAGAGTATGGCAATCTCTGATGCGTCCATCAGTATTTGCTACTAGTCTCTAGCTTTTCCCACCTCATTGGCCAAATGAGAGGTACTTCCCATGAGTCCGGAACTCAGTGGGTAGGATGCATATGGGGCACAGATCATGAGAGGTGAACCTACTCAAATATCATAAAGGTGGGGCAGAAGCACCACAAGGTTCAGTAAGCCTAACCTTGTGTGTGCTTATAGCTCCGAGGAACTATCCCCAAGGCCCCCCTAGAGCTCCCAAAGCTCATCGTCCAACAGGACCCTCAGAATAGGGTTGTTCCACGATTCCAAGATTCTCACGGAAGGTTAGGAACAATACCTTCCCCAAGGGCATAGTGAGAATATCCGCGACTTGCTCATCAGTTCCTATGATCGAGCCTTACGGCGCCTTGCTGTACCATATCCCCGATAAAGTGGTACCAACCATCAACATGCTTGGATTGTCCGTGGAACACGGATTCTATGACAATCGAATCCCCCTCAGGTTATAAAAAAAGGATAATGGTGGCATCTAGCACATGCTCGAATAGCTCACTGAAGAGCTTTCACAACCAAGTGACTTCACAACAAGCCATACATGCTGCAATGTATTCGGCCTCAGTGGTGCTCAAGGCTATCGACTTTCGTTTCCTGCCCGAAGCAGATCTACGTGGAAGTAGCATCCAGATGTGCTCTTGCGATCCACCACACTGCCAGCCCAATTGACATCAGCATATCTAAGGAGTGTCATGCTCCCGGCAATGTATCTCAGCCCATGGTCTATCGTGCCCCAGAAATATCTCAAGAGTTTCTTGATACCAACCCAGTCAATGTTATGATCAACCATGAGTTGACTCAAAGTGTTCACTGCACAACATATGTTCGAACGGGTGTTTACTAAGAACACCAGAGCCCCTACGAGTTGACGATACTCAGTAGGATTTGCTAACACGGGTCCAGCAGTGCTGCTGCTCAACTTCTTGAAGTTGAGCTCCATCGGTGTCGACACGGACTTACAGTGCACCATACTAGAAGCTTCATAATGTATTTTCCTTGAGAAAGGAAAATCTCGCCAGGTCTCTGCCAGACCTCCAGATCTAGTAAGTAGTGCACCAGTCCTAGGTCCTTTCTTTCGAATTCAGCAGCGAGCTCCCTCTTGCACTAATGAATGAGAGGGTCAGCACCTGTTAGGAAGAGGTCGTCCAAATACAGCACCAGAATGAGAGGCTTCTCTCTATCAGCCTTGAAGTAAAGGTTCAGATCAACATTACTACGAGTGAAGCCCAGCTTCATCAGGTAGCTATCATCCTCTCGTACCAAGCTCTGGGTGCTTGCTTCAACGCATAGAGGGCTTTCTTCAACCTGCAAACAAGGGTGTCCCGATCCTGGACTTTGAATCCCAGAGGTTGCTCCACATCCACCTCTTCCTTTATCACACCATGCCCAAAAAAAAATGGTCTTTATATCCATTTGTAGCAGCAAGGGAGATAATAGATTATAGATGCAATAATAATCAGTGCCTTCAGGCAACACATTTTCCCATTAGATCCATGCTTGATCTTATATCAACGTGACACCAGCTTTGATCGGTGGTCTAGGAACCATATCCTAGACATCACCCTCGCATCCATGCAGACTTTGATGCTTTCCAGTTTCTTCAAATGATCCAGGCTCATATTGTACCCATGGCAGCTAGATACCCCTGATATTTATATGGCTTCTTGATTTTCTTCCGAAATTTCCCCCTCTGAAGCCATATGTTTTTTAGCCATGAGGATCTTCTTTCGTTCAGCAATGATATTCACTCAAGAGCATATACAGTTGTATTCTCCCTCTTAGTGCCAGCTTCTCTTGTGAGAGAAGACATCTATTTTAAATGAGGGCATCCCAGACACCATCTTGGAAAGGAGTTTTGTACTCAGTGGCCTGAATCTTATTCACCCATTGTCAAGGCCATTCAAGAATCATAGCCATATATGCCATATGTCACTGTCCATATCTTCAAATAAAGATGACTTACATGCAAAAGATACTTTCCACTTACACTCCTTTCGCCTCTGTTCTTGATGTACCATGCAGATCTCACAGAGAATATTGTTGCTTTAAACTCGGCCCATCAACTCCCTCAGTCAATGTTCTTCCTGCCTGTACATAGTCTGCAACTACTGCACATAATTCATATCATCATCTCTATCATCATAGCTATATATGTTGCAACCAACACTGCACCCAAAAAAAACTTTTGTCAAGGATACATGTTTGCATCACTGCCACTGTATTAGGATTTACCGTTCCTTTGTCCTGAATGGTACATATTCCTCACACATTCTCACAGTGATATCCTCTAGAGACATTTAAAACAAAATGATTCCCTGGAGATCAATACTGACTTCTGGAACTACTGATACCACAGGTTCTCTTGGAGCAGTTATCTCATTAGCATTTATTTCATCTCCATGTGAACAATTTGAAAAAGGCATCAAAGGAACAACATATGTCTCATGAGTTAAGTGATGATACACACAATCCTACAGATGTGAATGACTTGTCCCAGGGAATATCCTTGTCCCAAGCTTCACCAGAAGCGGAGCATATCCTTGGAGTTACAGTGTCTCCACCTAATACAAATGTAGTTTTACCAGAAAAATATATTCCAAACACTGGGATGTTGACAAGTTCTGTAGCTGATTCTATAGTTGGCTATACTCCAGAATGGGTAGTCTGATTCTACCTCACTTCCTCTCATCATGCAATGCTGATGGCAAATACTGCTAACAATATGCTTTCAAGACACACGCTAACAGCGAGCAACAAACCAACACTCACAATCTTTTACGTGGTAGCTGGAGAAATACAACAAATTTAGACCAAACTCCAACACCACCACTCAGCCTAGGGCACAACACCAATGACAGGCATCACCACAAGTCATTTCAAATTACAGAGTGGGGGTTTAACCAGCAAATGTACGTGCAATAAAATTTTAAAAAAATACCTGGTATTAAATTATTCAGATGGAACCTGAAAATATACTTCCGGAAGATTGTTTGTTGGAGTATGTTGATTCTGGGTCCCCTTTTCAACAGCTTAGGATTACGATTTTGCTCAGGTATGCATTAACTTTGGTCCACTTAAGAACCACATACGTCGACTTGCATCAATGATCCCTCATATGTCAATTTGCATGTCAACCTAGGTTACACAAACTCAATTCCACGCAAGGTGCCAATTTGTTTGTGCATGCCTAATCCAACTGTGTTGTCAATGCATCGAATGACTCTGCTCTCGGTGAATAGGCGACTTCAAAATTTTAATGCGACTTATTGAGCTATCACCTGACTCTCTTCCGCCGGCTGCCTACGCTGACTTAGCTGCTCCACGCTCCAGGTTCCTCAGAGATCTAACAGCCTGTGGCTATGAATCGATCGATGGGAATCACGCCTACTCCAAAACCTTAGGATGCATAGATGCATACGTCAAGATCAATCATTGATGGCTCAGCTTTCGACTCCTGGAAAGGGGTGTCTCAACCACGTGTCGTATAGATTTTTTTATTTTTTTGATTGGCGGCTTCAGACAAAACGGTATAGAATTTTGATTGACGGCTCCAGACAAAATGAGCAGTCGACTCCCTTTGGCTTAGTTACATCTTAATTCCACACATTATTCTCGCCTTGCAGTCATGCATCCAAGTCACTAGAGACTCGAACAATTTATCCACCACCAATACTCCCTCATTCTGTATGCTATGGAGGATTGGCAATGCGACGATTTGCTTTTGGCTCAGATTTCCCACCAAATTGCATGCGCTACAGTCAAACGACAGACCTAGATACATTATGTCGAACAGTGGAATATCACTTTTGGAATATTGACTAGTAGCTCGTGAGTCTTGAGCAACGGTGGATTCTCCCACCTATGAGCTCAATCGGCCACGTCCTCAGCCGCTTCAATCAGTAACCTATGCTTCAAAAATATATTCACAACACGTAATTGCCAAATCCCAAACAGAAGCCCCAGGTTTGCAATGGGTTAGCAGGACAGACAGATGCGAAGAGGTGAAGAATGAAGACGTGGGCAAGCGTGTCAGGCTATGTGAATCACGGAGAACAAAAATGGTCACGCTGTCTTCTAGCTTCCCCCAAAATAAATTGCTCACACTGACTTCTAGCTTCTGGCAACGATATTAGCTTAGGATTTCCCTACACCTGCTGTCGGACGTAATCCCGCCTACGCTGCAGTGCGCAGCGTCCTCTTCCTTCGTCGGATGGGCGGCATCCCATGCTATCTCTTGTTATGTGGTATGGCCTGCGGCCTACCACACAGCCTTGCTGTAAATTTATGGCATCCTTATTTGCCCTTTGAACAACCCCCATCTCGTTGCCCTAGATTTTGAGCGTTGTCTTCTCCTAGCTCTGATACCATGTTAAATTTATGAACATGTTCTATGCCATTTCAGATTAGGGCACAATACTGAAGCAGATAGAACATAGCAATAGATCGATAGAAGACAAGCTAAAACAGAGATAATGAATGGTGGCGTTACGGCGATCAGCAGGATGCTTCTACTAGCAAAGTCTCCAATAGGTCATTCAGCCAAGCGTGTCACACATAACCCCAGAACAACCCAAACAAAGAACAGTCCATAGATACGTAGCTCCAATGCCATCCAGAGAGAGAGAATTCCTCCACTCAATGTGTGTCAAATGAACTCTAAGTCTCTCCAATATATAGGAATCTTTGGGGGTGTGTGACATGTCCTTTAAGACATTTAAGTCTATATTTTATTCTAGGCCGACCTAACACATAAGTGGAATAAATTCAAAGTACATGTTCTGCTCATCCGATCAAGATGATCTTTAAATCAATCTTACACCTCTCTGAAAGAGGAATCCAATAAAAATATTGGGATCATCATCTGAGCAGCACAACCCGGAGTTTGGACCTAGTTGTCCAATTTTAACAGAAGGTAAGGAGAACAGCGAAAGTCCTTGAACATTTTAATGCTACATTTCTAGCTCTAATCCTTAAAAAGGGCAATCCAGGAAGCTTTGATTTGTTTAGACCAATATCTTTGTGCAATGTATAGATAAAATTTTGGCAAATATATTAGCAATTAGAATCATGAAGGAGCTTTCTGGGAAAAATTTCATAGAAGCGGTATGGTTCCTGGCTGGAAGGAAACTCCATGATGCTAACGTCCTCCTAGGAGGGTTCCAAACAATCATGTCCAAAAACCTCCTAGCCATGGTAATGAAATTACTATTAGGCTTGTCAAAGACATATGACAGCCAACAGGTCAAGTTGGCTGTATATCAGATTGATGCTTGTACATGTTGGTTTTAGTTTACCTATTGTGAAATGGATTATGGGGTATTCGACATCAAGTTCTTTTGTAGTTCTTATAAATGGATCAGCATCCAAGTTCTTCACTCCATCAAGGGGGTCCAAACAAGGATGCCTCTATCTCCATTGTTATTCCTCATATTGAACAAAGCAATCTTAGAAGCAAAGAGAGTTGGAGCAATAACAGTAGTACAGTTGGGAAGGGATCTCTTTCTTACTCATCCTCTGTTTGTTGATGAAGTTTTATTGTTCATCAATGGTAATTGATGAAAGCTAAAAAACTAAAAGAGATCCTAGATCTCTACTGCTTACAAACAGGTATGGAAGTTAATGTATTAAAATCAGCAATTTCTTTTAGTGGACTGCAATTAGGGCATGAAAGGCAGATTCCTCATTTTTTTCCTTATAAGCACTTTGAGTTAAGGTTTAAATATTTGGGCTCTCCTCTTAAGCCAGATGGCTATGGGAAAAAAGATTGGGAATGACCAATGGGGAAAATAGAAGCAAGGATTTATCTTTGGTGCAACAAATAATCAGCTTTAGGAGGCAGGATAACTTTCATTAAATCAGTTCTAGAGGGCCATTGGAGTGTAAAAACTCTGGTAAAACTTGATAAATATATATTATTAATGATGAAGATAAGAGATGATTACAATGAGGGATCGCCTGGGCTTTAAATATAGCCTCAAGGTGTCCCTTGGCGAAGAGGCATGATCTTTGGATCATGCCCTTTCAGTTAATAAACCTAATATAACTATATCTAACTAATAATTAACAAAATATTCATAACATTGCCCCTCTCTTAAAGATGCTTTGTCCTCAAAGCATATGTAATCGATGGACAATGTTGACGAATGTCTGGTTTCCACGAACGGCGAGCTCTTGCTTCCCATATTTTAAAAAAATCATGGAGCATATTCTCGAGTTCAGTGTGTTGTTGATCTGGATAGTGAAAATATCTGATATCGACAGGGTCGGATCCTGTCTTGATTTCTGGAGACTCTTCATGGCTCCCTTTTGAAGATAACATTTCTAACTGCTGACATTGTACAGTGGATACGACTTGATTTCCTGGGGCTTGGAATCCATACAACTTGTATTTCTGCCCTTTCCACTTAAAACTTATAAACTGCTTCTGATGGTTGGCAGAATAAGTACCTAGAGTTCGGAGCCATTGAATTCCTAAGACCACATCTACTCCTCGTAATGGAACGGTGTAGAACGGAGATTCTAAATGAAAGTCTTTAATCTGCAACTTGACTTTATGGCATTTTCCTACTTGTTCAATCTTCTTACCGTCGGCCACCATTACCTTCATATTAGGCATGGGAAAAGCGAAGAGGTTGAGTCTTTTGGCCATGGTGGAATCTAGAAAATTGTGCGTGCTGCCTGTGTCTATTAGGACCATTACATTGTTGTTCTTAATGTGTCCTCTTAACCTTAAGGTTTGAGGTTGTAATATGCCTGTCATAGCCGATAAGGACACTTGCGGAATAGTTTCGCCCTCCACTTCTGGAGAGAACTCTAAATTGTCTTCTAACCCTTCTATACACGAATCAGTACTTTTAGTGTCGTTAGATGCTTCACAGCTGTATAGATTTTTTGCTTTTCCATTAGCACATCTGTGCTTAGGGTCCCAGTTTTCACCGCAACGTTTGCACTTGCCCTCTCGTATTCTTTGTTTTTCTAGACTAGATTTTTCGTCTTCACGAGGATGGACAGGGACATATGTTGTGTCAACTACATTTTCAGATTGAGGAAACCGTCGTCTCGAATATACTTTTTCTGGTTTCGTTAATCTTTCAAACTTCTTTTCAGCAGCTTTTGCTTTTTGCCTTGCTACTTCTACAGACGTAATTTCATGAAGTTCTAGTTCTTCCTGTATGTGGATTTTAAGTCCTGAGATGTAAGATTGGATTAGACGAGATTCTGACAATCCGGGTACTCGTGTTGCCAAGGTCTCCCATTCTCGCGTGTACTCATCCACATCTCCTTTTTGGCGTAATTTGATAAACGTTGAAAAGAACTTTTCTTCTTTTATGCCTTGAAACCTTTTGAAGAACGCATCCTTAAATTTCCTCCAACTGATAGCGAGCGTCGTTTTTTTCCACCACATATACCAATTATATGCTTCTCCTTCCATTTTCATGGAAGCATGTTTAATTTTTTCATCATCACTAGTAATGTCATAAATTTCAAAATATTCTTCTTCCTTATTAAGCCACGCAACGCTATTCTTTTCATTACCATCAAATTTGGGTAGGTCAATCTTGGCTTTGCGCTGATATGCTAATGGTGGAACAAGAAGGGGATATTGATTAGCGAATGCATTCCAGAGCTGCTTATTTTGAAAATCTGCATTACTATCTTCTTGATGATGTGGAGAATCAGTCTTTTCCTGATGCTCTTCCGAGTTCCCTGAATCCGCGGAATTGTTTTGTTGATTTGGTTCCCTGTTAGGAGATGTTGGGGATTGTGTCTGACTCAACTTATCTATTTTATCATTTAGCTTGTTGAAGAGTTCTGTCATATTGTTCATTGCTTCGTTCTGCTTTTCTGTGGCCTCATGATGGTTTAGCCACATTTGTCTTTCCATTCGATTTGTCGTATCATGGATTTTTTTGATGTCGTTGGAGTGCCCTGAAACTGTACCTTCCAGATTGACTAGTCTTTTTCCGAATTCTTCGGAATTGTTATTAATTTGCTTCTCAAGATCTCCTAATTTCTTCTGGAATTCCGCCATCGACATTGACGACGACATCGAGCGTGTATGAGGTGGGGAATACCTTTCTGCCAGTTTCTCCTCCTTTCTTTAAAATTAATTAATTAATATTTAATTAATTAATTAATTTTTGAATTAATTAATTAATTAATATTTATTTAATTAATTAATTAATAATAATTTTTTTTTAAACTATATAATTATTATATATATATAATTTAATTATATAATTATTATATATATAATTATTAAATGAGAATTATATATATATAAATGAATTATGTAATTATAATATATATATAATGTTGTTTTTAAAGGTCACTTTGTTTTGAAAAGGCACGTTGTTTTGAAAATGGGAAATGGGTTTTTAATACCATGGGCCCCAAAACCACGAGCTATTACTCTTCTATTTTAATTTTACTTTTACTCTTCCTTTTTAATTTTACTGTCTTCAATGTACGTATATCTCTCTTTTTACTTTTTCTTTTAATTTATTTCCCCTTTATATTAACTTTCCCTCTCTCTTTTATTTTATTAATATATATATATATATATATGTTTTATATATATATTTATTCCTTCTTCTTTTAAAAAAAAAAACAAATGTTGTTGCCCGCAAGCACTTTATTATTTTTTTTTTAAATCTGCAATTCTGGAATTTCCTTGTAATTCCTTAATTCTGGGTGATCACACAGATCCCAAAGAGTGATGGCTTTGATACCAATGGAGTGTAAAAACTCTGGTAAAACTTGATAAATATATATTATTAATGATGAAGATAAGAGATGATTACAATGAGGGATCGCCTGGGCTTTAAATATAGCCTCAAGGTGTCCCTTGGCGAAGAGGCATGATCTTTGGATCATGCCCTTTCAGTTAATAAACCTAATATAACTATATCTAACTAATAATTAACAAAATATTCATAACAGCCATCCTGTGTTTTGGCACCCCTTTATCACATATTCCTAAGAGGATGCTGGAGAAAATTAGAAAGTAAGTTTTCAGATTCTTGTGGACAAGGAAGAAAGGGACTGAAACGACTCCACTGGTTAAATGGAAATTAGTAGCTAAGCCAAAGGAAGAGGGAAGTTGGGACTTGTAACCCACCCACACATTTTGCTAACCCTAGGAAAAAAATTTCTCCTATGATGCAATTTGCCAGCCAACAGCCCGATCATGATCCACAGATAGCCAGCCTCAAATACCTCTCATCCACTCTACAATCAATGCATTCATTCATCTAGCTTGCTCATCTGATGAAGGTGGATCATCTATTGTGAGGTACATTAACCATTTTTGTATCCATGTGCTTTCATTTAATGATGGAATTCTAGTATGGATCATAGGTTGAATTGGATGATAGAGCATTGTTGGCTGTACACTTGTTCCCTTGCTTTACCTTGGTGGTTATCACTTTCCCCTAGTCCAATGTGATATTCCTTAGGGCCTTTCATTCACTATCTAGGAAGGGAAAAAATAGGAGGTTCTGATGATGGTAGCACTCCATATTATCCATACTTAACACTTGTCATCTTTCCCCTGCTCTGTTGTCCTATCTTTTGATTGGTTTTTGTCATTCACTTGTGCTAGTTCACTGTTGACCTTGTCCTTTGAGAAGAAAGAGTTGTATATACCCAAGGTTGATACAGCAGTAAGAATAGAAAGATTATTAACGAATATCAAAATGCAAAAGAATAGCAAGGAATGTAAAGCAAGGAAAATCCAAATTATAGTTTGAGCTCTACCCCTGCTTATTAGCTCATTCCCAAGAGTATCCATGCATATCATGCCTTTCAAAGTAAAAGGAACTTTCTATGAACATCCCAACCCTGATGAAGTGATAAACTACTCATCATAAAAAGGGGTTATCTCATTATTACTTGATGATCAATGATGCTTGTTGAACAAGCCATGTATAGAAAAGTAAAAGGAAAATACAAGGCCTTGGAAAAACAAAGGCAAGGAAGGTAACTCAAACAAGCTAAGTGCTCCCTCTACAAAGGTGCTCATGGACAATGGTCCGATATAACCTAGCCTAAGACTATGACTCTAAGAAACCGGATTCATCCCCCAGGGTGACCGAATCCGGTGAATCGGATACAATTCGGCCGAATTCGTACCCGATTCACGGGGTACGGCCATATCCATACAGGATACAGCGAATCCCGACCATACGTTGTACAGATACGGCCGTACCCCGTGAATCGAGTGCGGCCAGACACGCCGATATAAAAAAAAACGTTGTTTTTTTTTTTTTCATTAAGTGCAGTTTTTGTTCATTGTTTCTCACCTATTTCATTTTGTGAAGTGAGAAGGAGCTAGGGTGAGCAAGGAGCAAGTGTGAGCAAGGAGAAAGGGAGTTCTTTCGAAGAGATTCGAGCATCCGGTAAGTGCATTGTCCCTCTATATTTTGCATTTAGTTTGTTGTTAGTTTTTGCATGTGCATATGTTTTATATATTTGGTTATTTTTGTTTATTTTTTACAGTATTCATGGCTCAATCAAAGGCAGCAAAACAGGGGCAAAGAAAGGGGAAGAATGTCTCCATTGGAGATGCCCCTCCTGTCCCTGTTTCGTCAGGGTCTACAAGTATTCCATCCATTGGAAGTGGGGCTGCAACAGCAGCTTCAAATGTGCAGGGAAAACAAACTGTTGACCCCAAATACCCATTGTGGAAATATGTGACAAGAGAGGGAGGGGCAGGAAAAAAGGGAGGAGGAGGAAATTGTTCATGGAAATGCAATTTTTGCAATGGCCATTTCACTTGCACATATTTCCGTGTGAAAGCTCATTTGTTGGATATTCCAGGTTGTGGCATTAAATGTTGTACAACAATTCAATCGGCACAGAGGAAGGAATTGAAGAAAGAGCAATATATTGGCGAGGCAAATGTGGCATCAAAATCAAAAAAAACAAGAATGATGACCCCCTTCCATTCTTAAGGAAAAGCAGCAACAAGTTCCCTTTTGAGACTTTTAGTAGGGGAGAATCAGCAAAGAGAAAGGCAACTGCAGTTGGTCCAATGGACAAGATTTTTCAAAAAGAGAAGAGGGAAGAGCTTGATCTCACCATTGCATTTTTTTCTATCAGAATTTCATATCCTTTAATGTTGCACGGTCACCTCTATTTATTGAGATGTGTCGAGCTCTTAGTCATGGGGCTCCATCAGGGTATGTGCCTCTTGGGTCAGAGAAGCTCAGAACCACATTGTTGACAAAGGCAAAGAAAGAGGTGGACAAAATGCTTGAGCCTATTAAATCAGCATGGCCAACATCTGGGGTTAGCATTGTTTTTGATGGATGGACAGATCCAGCATGCCACCCACTCATCAACTTCATGGTGTCATCCTTGAATGGTCCAGTTTTCTTGAAATCAGTGGATGCACTTGGACAGTACAAGGATGCACAATATATGGGTGAGTTATTTTTTAAAGTTATTGAAGATGTAGGTGTCGATTCTTGTGTGCAAATCATTACAGATAATGCACCTGTTTGCAAGGTTGCTGGCATGATTGTGGAAGCAAAATATCCACAAATATTTTGGACACCTTGCATTGTCCATTCATTGAACTTGGCACTAAAATCTATTGCTTCTGATGTGCTTTGGATTGGAGCCATTATTGAGGATGCACGACATATCCACAACTTTGTACAAAACCATACAAATGCCCTCACTATCTACAAGGAGTACAGCAATCTATCATTGTTGAATATTGCAGATACACGGTTTGCCTCTTCATTCATCATGTTGAAGAGGTTGAGGTAGGTCAAGACCGCTCTTGGGTCCATGGTTATTTCAGAGTTTTGGTCTTTTTGGAGAAAGACGGATCAAGCAGCCTCAAAGAAGGTGAAGGACACAATGTTGGATGATATATGGTGGGAGAAGGTAGATCTAGTTATTCAGATCATGGAGCCTATCATTTCCTTGCTCCGATTTGCAGATACATACCAACCCATCGTAGGAGAGGTTTATGAGGGATGGGATTCCATGATTGAGTCCGTGAGGACCATTGTTTTACAGAGTCAGTGCCCAGAGTATGAGACATCACCTGAGGCCTTCTTCACTGTCATACAGGATATTCTTGTCAGCAGATGGGACAAGAATTGCACACCTTTACATTGTTTGGCTCACTCCTTGAACCCAAAATACTACAGCCATGAGTGGCTGAATGGTGGACCTTCCCGTAGATTCCCTCCTCACATGGATGGTGAAATCTCACAGGGGAGGAAAGATGCATTCAGGAGGATTTTTCAGGATAGGGCATCCCTTGATGGGGTGGAGGATGCCTTTGCAGATTTTTCCATTGGCACTTGGCAATTTGCAGGCTATGATGTGATTCGAGATAGGGGGGATAAGAAGCCCTATTCTTGGTGGGCAACTCATGGGGCAAGAAGCCCTCCCTTACAACAGTTAGCCATGAGGCTCCTCTCTCAGGTGACTTCATCCTCTTGTTGCGAGAGGAATTGGAGCACATATGGGAATTTGTATAGTGTGAAGAAGAGCAAGCTTGAGCAGTCCAGGGCAGAGACAATGGTGTATGTGCACACCAACCTTCGTCTCATCTACAGGCAGAGGGAGGAGTGGTTGAAGGGAAAGACAAAGATGTGGGATGTCTTTCCTGATGATATGGGTTTGGACAGCAATGTTGAGTTGGCATTGGCCAACTTGGATCTCAATGCGCCAGTGCTAGAGCCTGTCACATTTGATGATGGAGTAGAGGCGTCATCCTCCACACCAGCAAATGCAGAGATGACAGAGGAGGAGGATGCATCAGAGCCAGAGGAGAGCAGTGGTGAGCATGATGATCGGGATGAGGACAATGATGCTAATTATGATGATGAGGATTGATGACTCATTGACTCTTGACTCATTGAGGCTTTAGGCTTGTAGTCTTGTAGACTGTAGTTTTTTTGTATTTTCTATTTCTATTTGCCATTGGCAGTGTACTTATGTAACACATTTTGATTCTGATGACTTAATGAGAAAACTACAGCATCTTACTATCTTCAATCTTGTCTTTCTGAGTAAATTTGACAAATGTATGATGTATCAATGTATCAATGATCATTCATGTATGAGTATCTAAGATGATAGATCTTAAATCTATGTTTGAATCAATGAATTTTGTATGAATTTGTGTAAAAAATATCTAATTTTTAATATATATATATATATATATATATATATATATATATATATAATTTAATAAAATAATATATAACATATCGTATCCCAGAAGTATCTTGTTTCGGAGTCACCGTACCCGAATCCGATTCCTCGAATCCCCGTATCCCCGTATCAGGTGACTTAGCTATGACTCCATTCATGAAGAACACCCAATCCATAACACTTATCACATACACCTATATTCTAAAAGGGTCGGCTTAGGAATTGTTCCTCCCCTTAGGGTTGGAAGCACCTAATAGGGTCATGTAATAACCCTCCCATACCCAAGAATGGTAACTTGTGAACAAATCATAACCTATGAGGACATTTGAAGATGATGTTTGTGTGAAGTACTTTGATGACTTTAACATTGAGTATGGCCCACTCTGATGCTCTTGTGGTTCTTGCATCCATGATGTTGACCTCACATGATTGTTTGAGTATGTGTAGATATTTGCTGCCAGGTACAGCCACCATCACTTTAGGGAATGTATGATGCTTCTCCATCACTTCAGAGAGGACGTCCAACCCCTTTGGTGATGACAGAGTAAACTTTAATAGAAGATGTTAAGCACTTATTAAGGGGCATTAATCTTGGTATGATTGACAATTGATGACAACCTCACCTACCTTCAAGACATTGGACACTAACTATCAAAGTCGGGATGTTACCTTGAGAGCAGATGTGCCCTAGGAATGGCAAGATGCCCCCAAGTTGGCAGTGCACCTACTTGATGGAGTTGCCCTGCTTTTGAGGAAATTTGATGTTTATGATGACATGAGACCCTTTTGGAGGGGATTGTACATTGCTCACCATGATGACAACATACCCTAGCATGATGACCTCCTCATCTTGATGCTTTGGAGGATGACGTGGGCACCCTCTTGGATGACGGTGGGCTTGAAGAGACTTTGCTTGATGATTAGGCATCCATTTAATGAGGACACGTGATTTTTGGGATGAGATGCACCCCTTGGAGACATTTATTGCACTTTTCATGAACATGGGACCATTTTGGAGGGGATTGTACATTGCTCCCCATGATGACAACATACCCTAGCATGATGACCTCCTCTTCTTGATGCTTTGGAGGATGACGTGGGCACCCTCTTGGATGACGGTGGGCTTGAAGAGACTTTGCTTGATGATTAGGCAGCCATTTAATGAGGACACATGATTTTTGGGATGAGATGCACCCCTTGGAGACATTTATTGCACTTTTCATGAACAAACACTTTTTGGAGGATGACATACCCCTTGGAGGGTATCTAACTCACACATGCGGGTTGATCGAGGTATAATTTCATGTTATTTCATTGATATAACTATCCTTGGGAGCCGGCTTATGACCTATCCAAATTGTAATCGTGATTTATTATTATTTTAGGGCTTTTAGGCTAAATTTAGAGCAAATCGACTTGGTTACCCTCATATAAATAGAGAGAAATTGATTTCCCTTGGAGCATTGTCACACTTGGAGATCAACTCACACTAGCTACTTATCTTTTCTCTCTTGTGCACTATGGAGCACTAATGTAGTGAATTTCTCTTAGGGGATGCTTTATGGATGGTTCTCTCTCTTGGAAGATTATTGGTGATTTTTTTATGACGTATGCTATGCAAATGTAAGTTATCTTCTTCCATATTGTTCTTGTTGATGAACTAAGTTTTAAAGAAATTTTCACCAAAATTTTCACGATGTTTTATGCTTTAAAATCTCCTTGCACGAGATTTTCATTAATTTTCTCTTGAGGTGACCTAGGTTTAGCTCCCTCCCTTTCAATCTCCAAAGAAGATAGAAGGACCTACGGTTAAAGAGTTGGATACAGGTTTGTCTCCCTCAATTTCTTTGAATCCACATCCATCTCTTTCTTCCAAAGATTTTTACTCCTAGACTCCATTAGCCCTAGATTGAAAAAGGCACTAGTCATATCTCTTGTACTAATCTTTGTAAAACCATAAATATTTTCTTATTTTATTTGTTCTAGGGTAAATCAAGGTTTAGTTACAGCAAAATCATTAATTTTCAGCATTATTTTCCTTAGATATTATTGTCCTAGTGTCAGGACTTCTATGCATTTATTTGATAAAACAAAAATATCATTGTACATGCATTTTTCAGCCATAAATTAGGGCTGATGTCTAGTGTTTATTGTGTTGTTTTATGTGTTTTCCACTACAAAAATTGTTGTAATTATTTCTCTTGTTTACTCTTTATTTAGCCCTAATTAAACACTTTTTTATCATAGATTCTAGGGCCTATTCTTATTGTTATTATAGACTATCTGCTTGTTGTCATTTCTGGTTTAAAACCCTATGTTATGACAGCCAAGTATAATTTCTTGATTGTGTGTTTGGAAGCTTATTTGAGTCTCTATTAGTTGACCTCAGCCTCTAGATTGAGCCATGGGAACCCCGGAACTCACTCTCTTGAAATTATATCTTAATTCACCCGAAACCCTAATTATTTCATACTTATTCCTAATTGAAATCTTGTTGTAAAACCCTTAGGGGTCATTTGGCCCAAATCAAATTAGGTTACTTGATCCATAAGATCTACTAGGGAAGCCTCCTCTGTGGTGGATTGTATCTGTTGTAGCTTATTTTTGCCAGCTAAAAGGCCAAAGATTTTAAAAAAAAAACTCCAGCACATGATTAAATTTGCAAAGTCTATTGGCACCTGTCGTTATTTGATGGCATCTCTACAAAGGAAAGACATCCGGGTTTTCTGGAAAATATATTTTTACAGGAGCTATTAATAATAAGAATCATGTTTCTTTTTGATGAAAATATTTTTAGTCAAAAATGGTGGTGTACTTTCTTTAACAGTATCAGTAGTAAAGTTGAAAGTGCAGAATTTCAAAGATGCAATATATATTGATGCTTCAGTGTCTCGATTAAAATCCAAAATGTTATCTATGTCGCTCCAGCTGGGTGAATCAGAAGGGTTTTCATATTTGGATAAAGTTGTTGGTTCTCCTAGGAGCATGCACTTAGCAACATCAGTAGTAGCTGAGGTCCTTGACTTGCTAAAACTTACACTGCACAATCAATAAAAACCACTTGAGGGATATTCAGACCTTGATAATCCCAAGAGATACATCCTCCTGAATTCAATGCGACTCATAGATAATTTGTCAAATGACGCCAATTTCCATTCTTTGATCATTAAAGATTTTACTCGAGATCTAGTTCAAGTATTGGCACTAACCCTAGAAGAATTTGTGTCCAATTGGTGTGCAAAAGATTTGTCAATATCGGAAGAAGATGCTACTCTTGTCTATGATCCTTTCCATGCTGCTAGTGCAGTTATGGCGTCATCAAGAGATTCTGAGCCTTGTGCTATCTCAGCCTTTGCATATTTATATGGATCATTGGATGAGACAAATGATGCTTGTGCAATGAAATGGAATTGCATGCCTCCTGCTGCTCATGCTCAACAAAGGACAGCATCATTGGTGAACATACTTGCAAATCTGCACTGTAATGCCCCAAGCATTTGTAAAGAAGAGGAAACTTAGTTCCTTGATAGGTTTCTTGATTGGTTGGCTATATCACAGTCTCATCCATCAAGTGATTATGTTTGTGGCTCTGAAACACAAATAGCCCTTCAGATATGCAAAAATCTCTATGCATTACTGGACCATGTAATGTTACGGAATTCCAAGTTACAGGAGGAAGATGTGCAAGTTCTCAGTGATTTCCTTAAGCATTTACATAATAAAGTCCATCCATAACCACTAGCTACTGAGGAACTTCATTGCTGGAGGAATTCTATTTACCTCTTATTTAGTGGGAAAGAGCAAATTCAAGATGAACTTTCAGGGATTCAAATGTCAGGACTATACAGTGTCCCTGGTAGGAGAAAACAAGAGACAACTTTAGCTGAGGATACCATGGGTTCATGTATAAAAAGCCAGGCCAATGAAAAGGAGGAAGTAGAGTATGTTGAAAAGATCTTTGCAGTCGTGGATGCTCAGGAAGCTGATGTTTTCAGGGAATTCAATGATAAATTTGCATCTACTATCAAGGGAATTCGGCATACAAAGAGAAATTGGAAGGCAAGCATGGGTGGCAATACCAGGAGCAACGTAGAAAATGTTACAGAGGTTGTTAATGATGACAATGTTCCCAAGGTTGATTTGAGGGCCACACAGGATGAGACTTGTGATGATAAGATATCAAATGATACAAACTATGATATTCAGATTTTTGCAGACAGGAACGAAGTGAAGGCTTCACTCATGCTCTCGACTTCTTTATGCAAGAAGAATATATTTATATAAATATTGGCCACGATGGCCCAATCTCCAAGTCAACCATCTAAACCCACAACCTGAGCACCAAAGTCTATAATTAAACTGTTGTACTCCATCAAAAGCAGCACCCATGCAAGCACCGAGCTCGCCAGTTGACAACAACAGCCACTCAAAGTAGCGCCAGTGTATGCCAGCATATATATAAGGCACCAAGAGAAGGAGCCCGCAGCTAGGTGGGAGAAATAGGAAAAACACGTTAATGGCTTGTTTAAACATGGAGGTATATAAACACCATTGAATTTTCTCACCTGGACATCTGGGCATAGCCATGGGCACAGGGGAATGCTCATTCTTTCCAGGCCGAGAGCGCAAATTATTGGGCAAAAAGGATTGATATTTGTAGTGCGAAGAGAGCATGAAGCCAGTGATATAGCATTTGGGCATGCTATGGGAGGTGGGAACACAGTCTCAGCTGCAAGCGCAAGCTCAGGATCATTTGGTTGGACCAAACTGCCCCCTGAAAATACTAGTATTTCTCATGATGGAGATCAAGCTGGTGTGACGACAGATAGCTCTTCAGGAGGATCAGTTGCTTTGATTGCAGATTTAACATGGGGAGCTGCTCTTCCACCATGTACTACTGTAAATCTTGTTGAAGATTCAAGGGATGGAACAAGGTCCTCCTCGGGTTCCGGGATTGGACCGAATGTTTACATCCCTCCTGCAGCAAAAGTATCATTAGTAAACAATAGGGCAGTGACACCTGTTGCTATTACTTAGCAAGTGGAGAAATTTGTTGTGCTAAGAGGAGAAGATTTTCCGTCCTTGCGAGCTTCTTTGCCTCACACACCTATGCCATAGCAGAAACAGAAAGAAACGCAGCAAAAACAAAGGAAAACCCAAGAAGATTTGAAAGAGCAAATTTTAAGCTTCAGTGGCTTTCCAAACAACATCAGCAGAGATATCAAGATGAGTAATCTGTGTATCGGCCAACGGTTTCTGAGGTTGATTCAGCGCCTCCAATGCGACCTCTGTCGAAGCCTAGACAACCGCAACATCTTTCTAGAGAAAAAGTTCAGGTTGATGATGGATCAGGAGTGTCACCCGGGCAGCATCCACGGAAGCCAAAAGGTTATTCGTCTGGCCCTCCTCCTCTTGTTAAACTCAATCATACATCCAATTGGCCAAATGATGAGCGGGATATTAGCCAAAATTTCCCTGATCGAGGTCGAGATCGAGAACGGGAACATTTCACTCTGGCAAAAGAATTTGTTAAAAACAACATGCTTACTCCTATTCATATTAACTCTGATGGCGAAAGAAAGAACAATGGTGGAGCTCATAGCTACATTGGGCATGCCATAAATCGATATCGAAATCGAAGAGATTAGTATTTCTGAAACAGACTAACTTTATCATTATGGTCTCCTGCAACTGGAAGTAAATGAATGTTTATACCTTTTGCACAAATATAAATAACCAATGATCCAGATCATTCACACGTGGATCCAATGGAACTCCGATGGCACAAACTACATGGAGGATGAGAAATGGAGTGATCCCGGGGGCGGTATTTTCAAACCACTCATCAAACAAAACGACGGCTATTAATTATTACAGCATCACCTCCTCTTCATTTCAAATACCACCAAGGGTGGTCCCAGGGCGGAACATGGTTCTCCAAAACTGTTATAAAGGCTCACATCCACCTTTGACTTGACAGTGTATTAATGTTAGAGTTGTATTGCAATGTCTCAAAGGGGTTGGGGTTTTTACTTTTAAAATTTTTTATTTAATATTGTATATATTATAATATTAAAATAGTCTTTTTGTAATTTGACCATTTCAAAAGTCTTTCACCAAAGAGGGAAACAGTTCCCGAAACTGTTCCAAGAATCAGTTTTTGAAACCGATCATGACAGTTAGACAATTAGAGTGGGGAGAAGAATAAAAGGGGAGAAATTAGACATTTTGGGGGTTCGGGAGTGCACAGTCCAGTAATCCATGACTAGCATTGTAAACAGAAATTATCTTTGAAATCTGAAGATTACATCACAGTTTGATTCCAGCCTTGGGAGTTGCAATTATGTTTTCTTTCTTTTGTTGTCATTTTCATGAATGTTTTTCCTTTGACAATGTGAGTGTAATGAAGTTGTTGGTTTCTTTTATTCAGAAGATTTACTGATGTTGTTTTTCAGCAAAGAGTACCTAGAAAACTTAATTAAAGAAGCCTTAAAAGGCGCTCCACCACACCATAAATTCATCCACATCTTCTCAACTTACCAATATTCTTTCTGCAGTAGTTTAAATTCGGATTCTTAAGTGCCAAATTTGAACTCTGTTCTCTATTCTTCTTCAAACCACTTTTTCAGTCCAGCACTTTGCAACTCTCATAGTTTCTCTGGCCATTCTGTTTTGGAGGGCTAGGATTTCAAAACTAGAAGCTTTGGTTGCAAGCCCTCATGGCCTGTCCTTCCAGCTATTGATTTTAATTGTTTTTAATCAATCTCAAGATGTCTCAGACACTGGTTCCCCACAGCCAGGAACTGTCTCCTGAGAGTTACAACAGTATCCGTCAGTAAAATGAGGGGAGTTGTTGCTGAGGTAACAGCAGTGACACTCCCATTGTTGCACTTTAGCTAGGTTGCTTAGTGAGGTATTGCACTAAGGTGCGAGATTTTGCAATAACAGGGCTTAAAGAATATCCATTTCTTTGAGAGTTCTTTAGCAACCAGAAGTTTATGGAGACTAATTACTCATGATTGTCTATGGAAGAAAATATTAGTTCAAAAATACATAAAGCAAGGTTGAATGCTAGATTGGACTAGAAGCCATAAGAATGTGACAAAGAATATGTCTATTTACTAGAAGGCATTAGTACAATCCTTTCCTTTGATAGTCAACTGATTGATTTGGAAAGTTGAGGCAGGGTAACATATAAGGGTTGACATTGACACTTGGATAGGATGCAGAAATAGAATACATTACCTCATAGGCTGTTGGAAAACGTTTGAGTAAAAGATATTTTTACTCTTAATTAAATAGTAGACCAGGAGGCTACAAACATGTGGCAGCAGGGGTGGATGAAGGTAGGCAGATTGGGGATGTGAGGTGAGGATGCAGAAATGTGGAATGCATATGTTGATAACCTTCATAGAAGCCATATATGAATTAGAGAAGATGAAAACGCACTGGTTTGATCAAAGTATCAAAACCTGGGATATTACTATGCAAAAAAGGGTTATAATTATAAAGCAAATCTCTTCTGAAAGAGATCACTCCACTTGGTAGTGGAAGACTGTTTGGAAACTAAAGGGGCCAATATAAACAT
Source organism: Pinus albicaulis (assembly GCA_034641835.2). Taxonomy (NCBI): domain Eukaryota; kingdom Viridiplantae; phylum Streptophyta; class Pinopsida; order Pinales; family Pinaceae; genus Pinus; species Pinus albicaulis. The sequence continues at coordinate 477,877,028 of CM076584.1, forward strand.
GCATATTATTGTGAACTCCAATTGATAACAAGGTTCTTTGGGAAGTTATGCAAAGAAGGGCTAGAGAAGGACTGTGAAGTTCTATTCTCAAGATAGAGGATGAAGAAGCGCTAAGTCATTTACTCATCTAGTGTCCATATGCTAAGCAGGTCTGGCTAGAAATAAAGCAGATCACAGGAGTAAAACAAGGGAGGAATGGAGACTCTGTGGAGGAATGCTTTAAAAGTTGGATGAGTAAAGAGGGACTAAAATTGTGGAGTGATGTGTCATGTTTGACTGTATGGGGGTTGTACTTAGCAAGGAACAAGTTATGCAAAGAAGAGCTAGACAAGGACTGTGAAGTTCTATTCTCTAGATAGAGGATGAAGAAGCGCTAAGTCATTTACTCATCTAGTGTCAATATGCTAAGCAGGTCTGGCTAGAAATAAAGCAGATCACAGGAGTAAAACAAGTGAGGAATGGAGACTCTGTGGAGGAATGCTTTAAAAGTTGGATGAGTAAAGAGGACTAAAATTGTGGAGTGATGTGTCATGTTTGACTGTGTGGGGGTTGTAGTTAGCAAGGAACAAGTTATGCAAAGAAGAGCTAGACAAGGACTGTGAAGTTCTATTCCCTAGATGGAGGATGAAGAAGCGCTAAGTCATTTACTCATCTAGTGTCCATATGCTAAGCAGGTCTAGCTAGAAATAAAGCAGATCACAGGAGTAAAACAATGGAGGAATGGAGACTCTGTGGAAGAATGCTTTAAAAGTTGGATGAGTAAAGAGGACTAAAATTGTGGAGTGATGTGTCGTGTTTGACTGTGTGGGGGTTGTAGTTAGCAAGGAACTATTTTCTCTTTGAAGACAAATTCATTATGCTATTCCAGTGCTTTCATCAAATCAGATCTATGTCCACAGCTGATAGAATGGCAGTCATATTAAAGGAGCTGGAACTGAAACGCTTGGTAATCAATAAAGAGAAGGTTTGGGGATTCTTTGACAGGGCTAGACAGGGCCCTCGTGACAAAAGTAGTGCTGGTGTGTTATTTATCTTCTCTAAGAATCACACTGTCAAGCTGAAAGCAGGACTTGGCACTGGAACTAACAACTTTGCAGAGTTTATGGCATTAGGGCTACTTATGCAGAGTCTAGTGTCCATATGCTAAGCAGGTCTGGCTAGAAATAAAGCAGATCACAGGAGTAAAACAAGGGAGGAATGGAGACTCTGTGGAGGAATGCTTTAAAAGTTGGATGAGTAAAAAGGACTAAAATTGTGGATTGATGTGTCATGTTTGACTGTGTGGGGGTTGTAGTTAGCAAGGAACTATTTTCTCTTTGAAGACAAATTCATTATGCTATTCCAGTGCTTTCATCAAATCAGATCTATGTCCACAGCTGATAGAATGCCAGTCATATTAAAGGAGCTGGAATTGAAATGCTTGGTAATCAATAAAGAGAAGGTTTGGGGATTCTTTGACAGGGCTAGACAGGGCCCTCGTGACAAAAGTAGTGCTGGTGTGTTATATATCTTCTCTAAGAATCACACTGTCAAGCTGAAAGCAGGACTTGGCACTGGAACTAACAACTTTGCAGAGTTTATGGCATTAGGGCTACTTATGCAGAGTCTAGTGTCCATATGCTAAGCAGCTCTGGCTAGAAATAAAGCAGATCACAGGAGTAAAACAAGGGAGGAATGGAGACTCTGTGGAGGAATGCTTTAAAAGTTGGCTGAGTAAAGAGGACTAAAAATTGTGGAGTGACGTGTCATGTTTGACTGTGTGGGGGTTGTAGTTAGCAAGGAACTATTTTCTCTTTGAAGACAACTTCATTATGCTATTCCAGTGCTTTCATCAAATCAGATCTATGTCCACAGCTGATAGAATGGCAGTCATATTAAAGGAGCTGGAACTGAAACGCTTGGTAATCAATAAAGAGAAGGTTTGGGGATTCTTTGACAGGGCTAGACAGGGCCCTCGTGACAAAAGTAGTGCTGGTGTGTTATTTATCTTCTCTAAGAATCACACTGTCAATCTGAAAGCAGGACTTGGCACTGGAACTAACAACTTTGCAGAGTTTATGGCATTAGGGCTACTTATGCAGAGTCTAGTGTCCATATGCTAAGCAGGTCTGGCTAGAAATAAAGCAGATCACAGGAGTAAAACAAGGGAGGAATGGAGACTCTGTGGAGGAATGCTTTAAAAGTTGGATGAGTAAAGAGGACTGCACCAGATTGATGTGTCATGTTTGACTGTGTGGGGTTGTAGTTAGCAGAACTATTTTCTCTTTGAAGACAAATTCATTATGCTATTCCAGTGCTTTCATCAAATCAGATCTATGTCCACAGCTGATAGAATGCTAGTCAATATTAAAGGAGCTGGAATTCAAATGCTTGGTAATCAATAAAGAGAAGGTTTGGGGATTCTTTGACAGGGCTAGACAGGGCCCTCATGACAAAAGTAGTGCTGGTGTGTTATATATCTTCTCTAAGAATCACATTGTCAAGCTGAAAGCAGGACTTGGCACTGTAACTAACAACTTTGCGGAGTTGATGGCATTAGGGCTACTTATGCAGAGTCGTGTCCATATGCTGGCAGGTCTGGCTAGAAATAAAGCAGATCACAGAGAATCAAAACAGGGAGGAATGGAGACTGTGGAGGAATGCTTTAAAAGTTGGATGGTGAGGACTAAAATTGTGGAGTGATGTGTCATGTTTGACTGTGTGGGGGTTGTAGTTAGCAAGGAACTATTTTCTCTTTGAAGACAAATTCATTATGCTATTCCAGTGCTTTCATCAAATCAGATCTATGTCCACAGCTGATAGAATGCCAGTCATATTAATGGAGCTGGAATTGAAACGCTTGGTAATTAATAAAGAGAAGGTTTGGGGATTCTTTGACAGGGCTAGATAGGGCCCTCATGACAAAAGTAGTGCTGGTGTGTTATATATCTTCTCTAAGAATCACACTATCAAGCTGAAAGCAGGACTTGGCACTGGAACTAACAAATTTGCAGAGTTTATGGCATTAGGGCTACTTATCAAATGTGCTCTGGATAATAATGTCACAGTCAAACAGATGCAGGTCTATGTTGACTCAAGCTTGATGATAAGGTGAATGAATGGCACAGATCAGCTTCTAAATATTTCTCTAAAGAATTTGGTGATCAGTTAAACTGTAAACACAATTGCAGGTAGATTTGACTCAATCTCTTTCGCTTATGTTTTTAGAAAGCAAAATGTGATAGAAAATTCTCTTTCAAAGGAGAGCCAACAGGTAGCACTGTAGCAGTGGGAAAAGTTATTATTGAAGAGAACAAGGATGGAGTAATATCTGTCCCTGAATCCAATGTTTAATTACTTGATCCTCCAAGGTGTTCTCATATTATCTGTACACTTACCACAAATCTGGTCGTTGGTTGAAGTAATGTTCTAGTCTGTTGGTAGAAGTAATGTTTGTTCCTTTTTCTGTTTCATTTTAGGGTATTTTGGTTTTACTTCAATCCAGAATTTTCTGTAAGGAGTTTTGGGGGCAGTAATTCCATGCACCTGTATAATCATGGTTATGAAGATAAGTTTCTCTGTGGACGCAGGCAAATGCTTAGAACTCTGTAAGTGCAGAAGCCCATAAGAAGAGTAATTTCTTTCCTTCTTGAAATGAAATGGCAAATTTCTTTTGGTGAAAAGAAAAGATGCAGGTAGTCTGGGCATTTAATTTAGCATTCAATAAATTCAATAGCAGAATCTATCAATACATGGTTTAAGCTTCTGGCATCGTAAGTTTGAACATCACTATATACAGAATTAAAGGCTAGTAGCCTAGTACCAAGATTTGGCATTGCCCATGTACAAGGAGCAGAAGGATAGCACAATCCTGTCTCTTTGTTCATAAGATTGCCTATTATAATCTCCACATAAGAATACAACACAAATAAAATGATCCTCTCTTTGGAGTCTGGACAGGCAACTAACCACAATTTAGGCCAGCCCCCATACTACAAAGGAACAAAACATTAATATGTACCAAAACATCCTAAACAGTGCAGATAATAGATAGGCTCTATGTTAGGTCACACCTATTAAATAGGAAACTAACTTAAGGTTATTGTAATTTTTAAGAAATATTCAGGCAAACCTTCTGTTTTCAGCAATTGATCTATTGATCTAGTTGAGCACATTTCCAAGAGACGATTCGTAATTTCTCTGCAAACCATTAACTAAACAATAGGTGCGACAGATATCTAACCCACAATTTAATATGCAGGAAGTCTGACTAAAAACAACTTCAAACCCAAAGAAGTCACAGGAAACGAAATTAAGAAAGATCAGGAACCAATTTCTTCTCACATTATATATCCCTCTGGGCAGAATGGTGATTATACAATAATGAAAAACTGAAAACCTCTACAGATAAGCTTGGAAACAGCACTTCCAACTGGATAATTGAATTAGACTTTGATACATTCTAGAACTGTAAAATAAAATTGACTAAGGGAACAGACATAAAAAATTGCCAGTTGTACAATTTAACCTTGTTAAAAGAAAGTAACCAAGACTGACCAACCAGACTTCAGAAATTAATCACATTTATCTGCTGTGTCTGTTCCTCCTCGATCACTCTTTATCTCTGTTGGTGTCAAGGTTAACATGTATTGATTCCATCCTTGCAATCTTTGGTCAAGTTATTAAAGGTCTCCACACGAGTCTTTGCCCTGAAGAAAACTTCTGTGTCTACTTCCACTCTCATGTAACCATCAAAATCAACAGGTTGGCCTTTGTTGAGAAGAGTAGTCTCATTGTACCACTCACTATTCTTCGCCCATAAATCTTTATAATCATCCAGGAGAGAGACCTTGAAACGGGATCTCAACTTGTCAAAATAGTGGTAATCTGGCTCGTTGGTAGCAATATACAATTTCCTCTGATATTGAATTAAATTGGTGAGCTTGCTCAAAATTGCATCAGGTGAGGTATCTCTGTGTAGATTGGGCCAGAGTTCCTTGTCCTCGACTTTTTCACCTCTAACAACGTGGACTGCATCATAATCCCAGTCAAGGCTTCCACTGATTGCTGAGACAATGTTCATCAGCCGTTTAGACTTCCACAGCAGATGCCAGGGCCTCTCAATATACTTCTCCGCTGACCCTTCACAGACACGATACCAATAATTATCAGGCTCTGGTTGATCAAAATCCCTCCAAATGATTGTACTTTTGTCTCTTTTCAATCGCATGGGACTGACTTTGTAGTCAGTTACTTTTCTGACAGGGATTTGATCCTTTTTATGATCCCTATTCCATTTCTTCCATTCTTGTAGAAATTGCCCCTCCTCAACGACAGAGGTGCTCTCTTTCAAATGCTCGAAGTCATAGTAGTACCGAAAGTCCTTCCCCTCCTTATCCTTGTTGCTTGGAGTGTACTTAGAAGAAAGGCAAACACTAAGATCCATGACAAATGTTCTATTGAGGTATTGCGCCTCTCCCAGTGCACAGAGAAAACTCCACAAGTATTGGTTCATCCCCTTGCAGTAATCTCCTCCACGGGAATAATATAAGTATTTTCCCTTCCTGAAACTAGATTCGGATATGGTTATGGGGACTGTGTCATTTATGGTTTCATCATTAACCAGAAAAGAAGCATTTGAAGAAGGAGATGTGATGTGATGAACTGGATCACTGAAGTTGCCTGTGTCTTTTCTTATCTTCCCTGGCCGGGCATTCTTTCCCGAGTGCCACCGGCCAGCATCTGTGACCTTATATTTGCAATTTAGATCGAAACCCAGAGTGAATCTTCTAAAATCCCTATACTTCCTCCATGATTTTTCCTTCTTAGATCTGAACCTCCATGCTACATCACATTCATTCGGTTTGGAACCTCGAACAGGCAATTGGTACTCAAAGATATTAATACTTTTGAAAACTTTCAAATTAAACTTCTTGATTAAAACTAAAACCTTAGGATCTGAACAGTCTATCACTTCGTTTGGATCACATTCAGTTGTGGGTGCCTGACTAGTAACATTTTTTTCTTCTAATTCAATTGTTTTCATTGTAACAGGCTGCTCCTCTTTAATAGCTGGGGTTGGTGCAAGAGCAATAATATCCTCGCCGGTGCGGAGTATGGAGTCATCCTCTTTAAATGTGGCATTCTCTACTGCAGAGAAAACCTTGGACATTGCCTTTGATGATTCGAGCCAAGGATCTGGCGGTTGATAAGTTATTGCAATCACTGTGATTACCAGTACAGCAAGCACAAAGAATGTAAAACATACATCGCTAATAACCTTTATCAGTTTCTGTCCAAAGGTCTCTGCAGAATTTGTCGACTTCATGCCTTCGTCTTCTGTCTCTGCAACTTCTGTACATGCAAGCAGACAGACCATAAGGAAAACCATGCACAAATAGAGGGAAAAATATAAAACAAAATGCCTTTTTCCAAAATGGTTTCCAGTGGACCTAAAAGAAGGTGAAAATTTATCGAAAAATTTTATCGAAAAGAAAAAATAAAAGCATATTTAAACATCAAAAAATAGATGTCAATGTAGCATTGGTTCGCTGGTGAGGTTGATCACGTATTTACTATTAAGTCATTCACCAAGGTTCCATTCTCATTGTGGCCTACCCCATGCGTATTAAGCCATTCACCAAGGTTCCATTCTCATTGTGGTCTACCCCATCCATATGACATGAGTTTCAGAGGGATGAAACTGGGTGCAAGTCATATGTAACTTTGGTTGAATAGAGTCCAGACCAAAGAAAGTCTGCTCTTTGCCGTGCAGACTTTCTTTGGTCTAGACTCAAAAATCACAGAAAAGTAAGCTGAACATAAACAAAATGGAGAACATGCCGGTCTGCAAATTCGGAAAACCATGTCATTCTGCAAATTTTAAATGCTCTTCAGCTAGCCCAGAATTTAAAGCAGAAATTAACAAAGGCAGAAAACATTGACAGAAAGCACAATATAGAGATCACCAAAAGTAAAACTAAGAACAGATGCAACGGAAACCAAGATCATTATACATTCTTCCAATAGGTTTCATATGTTGAACATTGGACAGGCTAGAAATTGAAACCGGGACCTGACCCGGTTCAATTGAAAACAGAAACTAACAAACAAATGCTTCATAGTAACGAAATCATATGAACTAGTTAGGGGATTTCCCCAAAGCCAGTTGGTAAAGGCATTGTTATCTTTCAATGCAGAGGTACAAAGTTCAAATCGGATGGAGTCCTTCTCATGTTAAAATGAGTCACTGTTTGAGATTCAAAGCACCCCACAGATTAAACAAAAACCATTACCTCTCTCAATAAAAACAATTATATAAACTGCTTTAACAGCTCAGCAGCAAGGGGGGAAAATGAATTTCAATGGCATATCTATTAAAACAATGGAACTTGTTCCAAAGCAAAATCAATGCAGACTACCCACCTCGAGAATACCCTTACAGCGGAAGGGATCTTCACAGCCAGTCGTGTTTCAAATTTAAAATCACGCACCGGTACATAGAATAACTTTGGCAGAAACAGCGTGAGGGTGAAGAGGCGTGCGACGGCCCTCTGGATCCAGGAAAAGGATGCCCAACAAAGAAAATCCTTAATTGGTTACTGCGCCCTTGAAATGAATTCAAGGTAGAGCTTTCATGGGGCTCCCCCCTGAATGCCCAGATCTGCTTTCCAGAATAAATGTTCCAATGGGTAAATGGCTCGTATTCTTCACAGCTTCCATAGATTTCTATGCACAGCTGTGATCATACCCATGTCATATCTTGTGTGTCAAGATAACCAGAAATGTGCTGGGCTCCTGTTCCTTTCACTGTGCACCCACCCCAAGCGGGAGTGATTACAATAATGAACTTGGTAAAAAAGTCGAAGAAGATCTATTTTGGTTACTTGATAGTTGCCCCTAATTTCATCCTCATAAAAACTAGGAGGGTTGGAAAAATAGGGTGCCCTAAGTATAGACAGGAATGGCCGGAAGGAAATCCTCTGGTTGACTGTCTATGTCATGCTGTCCTAGTAGAGCAAGATTAGGAGAAGTGACCTAACGTGGAAAGGGAGGTGGCAGATTCCAAAATGTTGGAAGTTTATATTATGTTGTTTTACCAGAACCAGATTGTGAACAAGAGTGATAAGTTGGAAAGGTGGGTGGCAGATGGCATGGAACATCTCCTTATAATTACATTAGATGGGAAAGATGCCCAAATCATACGCCACATAAACTACTAGTACTTTATCAGTAATATTAAGAAAAATGATGGCACATCATTCTTGGTATTCAAATTCATATTGAAATTTGGAGGAAAAAAAACAGTCATCTGGTTAGTGTTGTTAATTTATAACTTACTTTTATAAAGTAAGAGTTTGAAGTTTCATTTAGCAGGTAAGATGTCAACTACATACGAAGAATGGGTATAGAATTTTTTTAAAAGTTTGTGAAATCTCAATTTTTTATATTGAATATTAAATTTAATTGAATTTTGAGAAGTATGAGGAATAGAGAGAATTCTTTTGGATTAATTTCAATTTTTTTATATGGTTGAATATTGACTCTAATTGATTTCGAGAATTGTGACTTTTGCTATATTTTTTTTTGGGAAATATGTGAATTTTACCATCATTTTTTTTTTCAATTTTATTATATGGTTTATAAGAACTCATTAAAAAAAAATTATGATAGTATAAGGATTAATATAAATTGATATTTGTTTGGATATAAGTGTTAAAAGAATTTTTATTTTATCATATGAAGATTGGTATAAAATAAAATATAAAATATTTTTATTTTAAGTGGGTGTTAAAAGAAATGGTAAATTTGTTATTAATATAATTGTTAATTAGTTATGGGGTGAGTATCTGTGATGAGTGGATCATTTATATTTTTATAGGAATTTTTAAATTTAAAATGGGTTAAGTCTTTAGTAGTTATTGGGAACTTTGTTGTAACTATTAAATTAATAAACAAATAACACATTTAATTAAAGGGTTTTCTAATTTACCTCATAGGTAAAATAAAAGTGGAAGTATCTCATTTTGAGGATATTGTGTTGTATCATGTTCTTAGAGAACTTAATTATTGAGTAAATAATCAAGTCAATCATAAAGATTAAGTAAAAAAGTCGGAAAAAATGGGGGAGGGGTTTCATTTCACCATATCCCTTTGCTTCAAATCATGGATTATAACTTGTTCTTCATCTCAATACCAAGATCATACAAGATGTCACAGAAAAGGGCATTCAAATTCTTTGCATGCATTTGTAGTGGGGTGATCAAACCCAAGCTCACTCATCTTACATCATCACACATGTCAAACATATTATTATATCGTTGTTACAAGACAAAAAGGATTAACTTCGGGCCTACAAGTGAGATTATGGAGTTTGGAATTGGCTTTGGAGGGACAATTAGCTTTCATTGGTTTCCCTTAGTACAATTAGAAATTTAGGTGAGTTCCTTAGAACCTACATTCTAGTTTCATTTTAAGGCACAACTACTTTTGGATTATGATATGGGATTTGAAATCATTGTGGCATTATGGAGCCATTTTAAAATCTAATTTGGATTGATCTTTTGAAGATGCTCTTACACAAGTCTCTCATATTCTTACTTCTTCATTCATCTCTATGAGTTCCTCCTTAGTCTCTTGGAGTCATGTCTTGCTTCACTAGTGATTTGGGTTTGATTATAGTGAGGTGAATGCAAAGCCTTAGAGGTTTAAGACCATGGACTATCCTAGGAGTTGTGTTAGTTAGCAAAGGGATAATCATGAAATTCATAGAATTTTGCATATGCACAAGGACTACATCAATGGTAACATGATTTCATTTTTTCAAGTGGTAGCTACAACACACAATACTTAATATTAATGCAACTAAACATGTGTAGCAATAATGAAAAACTTATTCAACAAAAAGGATAAATTCAAGTATTGGAAGCAAAGTGCTTTGTGCTTTGAGATATGATTTGCAATCTCAAGTAAGATTCTCATTCTATAGCCTCTAATCTCATGATGTCATTGTAATTTAGAGTTGTGGGGGCTAAAAAAGGAGGATAATGCTCATCAAATATTTGAATATGGAATTTGAAATTCAAAGATTATAGCTTACTAATATTGGTTAAAATTAAAATAAAATGGGGTGGACGAAGTGGGAGGGGTTATTCTCAACTCTAATGGAAAATTTGAAATTGAGTACAATTGGGGGTGACGAAATTGTGCAAATAATGTGCAGAGACATATGGGTTACTACAAGGGCTCCTTTTGGCCAAAGAAGCAAACATCAAAGATTTGGTGGTGTTTGGAGATTCACAGTTGGTTATCCATTACCTTGTTCATAGATCTTTGCCTAAAGATTACAAGTTGTGAAGCATTATTGATCGGATTAGGAATCTGAAACTTGCCTTCTCTACTATTAACATCTTTCATGTATTGAGAATGAACAATTTTGTTGCAGATTATCTCGATAATAAAGGTGTAAAATTAGACGTGGGAGTGTTAATGAGAAAGTATATTACTTCCCTTGCAACTATTCCTTAGGGTCTGATATGTAATGTAACTTGTGTCTATATCTACAGGTCTTTTGGAAAATCTACACCTCCAGAGACCTTAAGTCCTTTAGGATAGTAAAACATCTAATAGACTGATCAGGTGATCATGTCCTAAGTTGAAAAAATGCTCAATATTGGAATTGCTCAAAATTGGTTGAAACCAAAACGACTGGATAGGCCTCATCGATACGATCCTGGCACCACGAACGACACTCAAATCCGACACTGTATGTGAAAGTTATGCAGGTTTGAAATTTACAATTTCCTTCAAAAATCAGTTTGACCAGGGTTGACTTTTGACTTTGGAAAATATTAAAAAAAGAATATTTCGAGAATATTCCTCAAAATATTCCTTGGAATATTCCACAGAATATTCCCTGTTGATAAATCAACAGTCGACAAGTGTCACATACAGATTGGAGGATTTGGTTGACTTTTCATTTTTAAGCCAATCAACGGGCACCACGTGCCCCAGGCTGGTGAAGAATTTATATGGAAAATTTTTTGGTTCATTACAGGTTTCGACCGCGGGTCGGATGGATGGTAGCCTCAAGGCCCGACCGCCCAGGCTCGTGTTGGTTCTTACAAACCATAGTGCAACGGTATGTTATAAAGTTTGTTGTGAATTCGGGCGGCAGAAAAAAGGGGGCCAGCCCCCTATACACAAGACCACGAGCCAGAACCCTGGCCTTAAGACTTCCGACAGTTATTATTAATGCTAACTGGCTAGTTGTGCACATGTGGATGTGGCGGTCAGTTTAAACGGTGTATGCCACGGTTTTTAAAACCGTTTGATTGGTGGTTCCGCCAGCGGCTAGGGTGGCGGTATAAGTGACGAGCCACCCATTACATAATTAATGCCAAATAAAACCGTGCGGTTATTCTGGAGTGCGCCTCCAAATTCGGCGGCTTTTGCCAAAACAGTCGGGGTTAACTCTAGTTCCCCAATTTTGGTGTAGTTGTTTTAGGCCAAACTAGACAAATGTTGTTTTGGTCATAACTTCTCCATTACTGAACCTTTTTGGATGAAATTTTAGTCAATTTCGACTATTCTAAGAATTTTGAAGCTATTGGAATAGGTTTTAGAGCCAACAAAGTTGATCTTCAGGTAATTTTTCTTGAGGGAAGCTTGGAGAGCCATCAGGGCCTAGAGGGTGTTGGAGCTGTTTTGGGCTATGTTTAACCATTTGAGGTGAAACAAAAGTCAATTTATACTGATTTTTGCATTATGAATTCATTTTTACAACTGTTTTGGTCTATTGATGCCTTCTTTTCACTGTATTACCAATTTGAGCATCATAATATATCAAGGACATGCCCATTGGGAGCCTTGGACCCGACAGATGTAGCCCAGGAGGGGTGAAATGCCTCATCATGTTGTTGTGTGTTTATGGTGAAGTTATTCTGCTGTGTTATTCAGATTAAATTTGTAAAACAGTAAATTAGAACAACACTCCCTCACACTTAAATTTATAAACAGTTACCAAAATCACTTTGTTTCACTTGCAAGACATTACAAACACTTTGCACACTTAATTTAATGGAAATGAATACTTTGAACAGCAGTACAAATACTTTCATTTTCAGATCAGTTGGTATCAGAGCTCAGGATTAGAGCCTTAGAAGCTAGATTTTTTTACTCAGCATTTGTTTTGTGCAAAGATAAAGTTATTTGTTTGCAAGTTTTGATGCTTACTAGGCTTAAACTCAAGAGAGGTGAAGGAAACTTGGTTAGTGCACAAACTAATCCACAACCAAGAAGGGTAAGAGAACCACCTCCAAGAGCCATAGAAGCAGCTTCAAGCATGTCTTCGAGAGAAGGAGAAGCTCCTGAAGAGATGGATCCCAAGGAAGAAGAACAGATATTCCGAAAAGATTTCCTAGACATGATAGAGATGGTAAGGATACTCTACCAAGAAAGGAATGATAGGCTTATTGAAGAAGGGTCTAAAATCCAGAAAGAAGGAGAGGGTTCTTCAGGAGGAAATAAAAGTGATGAAAAGTCAAAGAAAGGACACAGAGGAAATGGTGATCCACCATCCCCATCTTCATCCTCTTCCTCTACATCGTCATCCTCTACCTCGGTGAATCAATCTCACAAGTCTAAAACCACTGGTAAAAGTCCATTTTTAAAGCTTGATGTCAAAATTGAATTGCCTATGTTTAACGGTGAAGTCAATGTAGATAAACTTGACAATTGGATCAGACAGTTGGAAGTTTATTTAAGGATACAAAACCTTCATGAAGACAACACCAAGATTCAGTTAGCCTCTTTAAGGATGGAAGGAGCAGCATTGGTATGGTGGGAAGCCAAGACCAAGGATGAAATTAAAAAACATGGTAAGATCACTTTATCATGGGCTGAATTTATTTCCACAATTAAGCAACAATTTTATCCATTAGCTCATTTACAAAAGGCTATCATGAATTGGCAAAGTTTTAGACAACTTAAGGGACAAAGTGTTCAATAATACACTCAAGAGTTTAGAAGAAGGGCTTTACTACTTGGAATTGATTTGCATAGTCAAGATACATTGTTGAAATATATAGGTGTTTTACACAATTACCTTATACATACTATCCTTATGTTTAATCCTACTAGTCTAGACGAAGTTTGTGTGCAAGCTACGCATTTAGAGGCTAGAGGTAAACAATATTTTGATGGGAATATGGATAGTGAATTCAAAGACAAAGGGAGGAAAAGAAATGCAAACTCTAGGAAAGAAAAAGGAAAGTTCTTTTGTAAAAATTGTTCCAAAACAAGCCACGATGAAGACCATTGCTGGAAGCTTCATCCGGAGCTGAAACCAGAGAAATTTAAAAACAAAGATAAGGCCAAAGAAAAGGGCAAAACTGTTGCAACTGTTGAACAAGACTTAGGGTCTAAATCAGGTGACGAAACTAAAAGTATAGCCATGGTATTAAACAAAATAAAGGGGAAAGAGGTTTTAAATGAAACAAATCCCAGTTCTAGCATGTTAAACTGTCACATAGAAGCTCAAAATGAAAAGAGGAGGATAGAGCTGTTTCATGTGAGAATAATAGCCAAACACACAAAGATAGACACACTATTTGATAGTGGGTCTCAAGCGAATCTGATCTTAGAATAATTAGTCAAGAAGCTGAAACTTGAGACTATACCTCATCCAAAGCCGTATCCACTTGGGTGGATTTGCAAGGATGCTAATTTACAAGTCTCAAGAAAGTGCATGTTGCGCTTCCCCATGACAGCTCATTATGTTGATTGGGTTGAATTAGATGTGGTACCTCTTGAAATTACAGGTGTTGTGTTGGGTAGTCCGTACTTGTATGACAGAAAAGCGATCTTCCATCGCCATGAGAACAAGTATCATCTGTTCAAGGATGGTACCAAGTATATTGTGAGAGCACATAAGAAGAATCTAGAATCTTCTTTAGTCCATGTAGGGCAATTGAAAAGGCTTGTCAATGCAAGTCAAAATCTGACTTTGTTGGTGGTTAAACAAAAAGATTTTGTACATTCTCCTTTTCATGTTATTACTGATGTAAATGATGATATGTTTCAGCCTGAAAGCAAGTCGTCTTTTGAAGATGACATGATGTTGCAGAAAGTGCCTTTGGTGTCAATCGGTGCTAAGAACGAAGTGTCGGTGCAAAGTGGTGCAGGATTCCATGAGATGGAAAGGTTGTAGAAATTATATGCACTAAGCATGCATATGTCCAAGATCCACCTGATCTCACACTATTTAACTTTATGCAAGATACTGAATCTATTCCACTTGTTAATATTTTGCGGAAAAATTAATTGCACACACATGTGAAGCATAAACAAAAATATTCAATCGCACATAACACAGTTTTTAACTGGGAAAGCCTGAAGCTGAAAACCCCAACTAGATATATGTAACATGGAGATCATATGACAATCCCATACAAAGCATACAAAGCTTATCACAAGCTCTTAGTACAGTACAATCGTCATACACTAATCAGGCCTAATCTTGCAAATCCATGCACCGATCTTTGCCACCTGCTAGCCTGCCTCCACTGCGCAATCTCTGCTGAAGAATAGCTCTAAATGAATTCTAATTACTCCATACTTGACTGCGCAATCCTCATTGGCATCTCCACGGAGTGTGTGATGCAATCAATGCATCACTATAGTCACAACAGATAGTTTATCTTGCCCTTTCACTTATCTCTCCACTAGTGTCCGCTGAAACTGCCATGCACTGTAGTTAACTGTTGTATTGTTCAGTTGATTAATGAGTTATTATTTTTGAATTAATTAACTAATTAATTCACTCCACTCTCACTAGTGTATCAGTCAGTTAGACTAGATACAACTAGCTCAACTAAGTCTAACTAAGTTAAACTGAATACAACTCCATAACTACTTCTTCTAACTGTGTCATAACTCTGCCACTTGAGTTCTAACTGAGTCCTCCATGCATTAGCTCCAGTAAACCCTTAGGAATAGCGTAATTCCTTCTGTTAGTTGTTGTGCCACATCTATGCACTGAACTGAAGTGCTCCAAGAGAATAAGTTGTTGTTTAGAGTCTGATTATTAAGAGCTAATAATAATCGACATGCATCTATTTTTAGATTGACGATCTATAAATAGACTTCACCCAATATTCTAAAAATAGAATTTCATCTATTTTTCCAACTTGATCAACCATCCACAAATAGCATCCTGCAACTCATAGAATATCATCAACATGTCTAAAAATAGACATAGCCTAAAAATAGACTTGCGCCAAAAATAGCCTGCGGGCCCACTTAGTGAAGGCGACTCTTTTCACTAAGCTCATCATCTTGTTGAATCTCAACACTCCCTCTCAACCAGATAGGGATTATCCTTCACCCCGATCCTGCCTCTATGGTATTCAAATTTTCTCCTGGTGAGCGCCTTCGTCAGAATCTTCATCACAGTCATGTTTTGAATGTCTTGGCTTTGACATGATCTTCACATTGCACACTCACGATATGATGATACCGGATATCAATATGTTTAGATCTATCATGAAACACAGGATTAACCGAGAGTTTAATGCAACTCTGATTATCACAATGAATCATCGTGGGATCTAAATGTGAACCGAACAAACCAACCAGAATCTTCCTCATCTAGATAGCCTCACATGCAGCTAAAATTGTTGCCATGTATTCTGCTTATGCTGAACTGAGTGCCACAGATCTTTGTTTCCTGTTGTACCAAGAAAATGTCATAGATCCGATACTGAAAATCCCTCCTGATGTGCTCTTTCTGTCTGTTGGGCTTCCTGCCCAATCTGCGTCCGTGAAGCCATGCAACTTCACCTCATCCGTATGTCTGTACCATAAACCATACTCAGATGTGCCCCTGAGATATCTCAGGACATGCTTGCATGCCTTCCAAAAGAGCTTGGTAGGCTTAACCATCGCTTGTGAAAGTTGGTTCACTGCATAACATATGTCCGGTCTTGTATTGACTAAATACATGAGCGAACCCACCAATTGTCGATAAACAGTGGCATCCACTACCTCTGCCGATGTAGCATCCTCTTTCTTCCAATTTCCTGGAAGAGGAGTGTTGATAGGCTTGCAGCTTTGCATGTGAAACTTCTCCAGTATCTCCCGGGCATACTTGCCTTGAGACACAAACAGTTCACCTTCCCGCTGCCATATTTCCAATCCAAGGAAATAATGAAGGAGGCCCAAATCCTTCATCAGAAACTCATTTGCAAGATCAGCCTTACATGAGTGTATCAACTGCTCATCACCTGTTAGTATCAAATCATCAACATAAAGTACAATGATTAAAAGCTTACCCTCAACCACAATCTGGTACAGGTTTGCATCCGCCTCACTCTTGGTGAAGCCAAGTCCAGTGAAATAGCTGTTGATCCGAGTGTACCAAGCATGGGGTGCTTGTTTCAGCCCATACAACGCTCTTTTGAGCCTGTAGACATGCGACTCACTGCTGAAGATCTCAAATCCTTCAGGCTGCTCAATGTACACCTCTTCCTCAATGATCCCATTAAGGAACGCAGTCTTCACATCCATTTGATGAATGTGCCAACCCATATGCGCTGAGAGAGCAAGGATGGTCCATATGGAAGAATATCGTGCGACAAGTGCAAAGGTTTCTTCATAGTCAATCCCCTCAATTTGTGAGAAGCCCCGAACAACAAATCTTGCCTTATACTTCTCGACACTCCCATCAGCAGCTTGCTTTACCTTGTAGATCCATCTTGATCCTACAACTGATTTTCCCACCGGTCTTGGAACAATCTCCCAAGCACTGTTTCTGACAATGGATTCATACTCCTCCACCATGGCATCTACCCATGTGGGCTCCTGCACTGCTTCTTCGAAAGAAGATGGCTCTGTCACAATACACTTGCTCATAAGAGCCATGTATCCAGTATATCGGTCAGGTGACTGTCTCTGTCTGCGCTATGATGTAGGGACTCCTACATTCTGTGCCGCATCCACCTTCAGTCTCTCAGCTTCTGTGGTACGCTTTTTGCCTTGTCTGATGTTTGGTTCTGCATGAGTGGACTCCTCCACTCCATGAATCTCCTCTTGTGGCTTATCCACATCCAGAGGCTCATCTTTGGGAACAATAAGTTCCTCCTCCGCATGCAAGTGTAGCTCCCTCTCAAGCGACAACTTCATGGCTTTCACCTCATTGAATTTTATATCCCGTCGGATAACAGTCACTCGACTGTTTGGCAAATACACATGATAGTTACGGGGTGTTTCTGTGTACCCCACAAATATCCCAACTTCTGCAGTCGGCTCCAGCTTCTTCCTGGCATTCTTCGTCACATGAATGTAAACAGGTGAGCCAAAAATCTTCAAATGAGAAATATCAGGCTTCTTACCAGTAAAAGCTTCTTCGGGTGTACTCATGCCAAGTACTCTACGAGGACAACGGTTTTTCACATAAACCGCAGTGTTGCATGCTTTCGCCCACAAGTGCATCGGTAGGCCTTGGTCATGCAGCATCGCTCGTGCAGCACCCACGATCGTTCTGTTCTTTCTCTCCACGACCCCATTCTGCTGTGGGTTATGAGGCGTTATGAGTTCTCTTTGAATTTCTTATTTGCTACAGAAGTATTTGAATTCGGCTGAGATGTATTCGCCACCATTATCTCTCCTTAGAGCTTTCACCTACTTCCCTGACTCCTTCTCCACCAATGCCTTGAACTCACAGAACTTTGAGAACGTTTCACTCTTCTTCTGCGTGAAGAAGATCCAGCATCTACGAGAAAAATCATCAACAAATATCACATAATACCTTTGTTTTGTTGTTGAAGCAACCGAGAATGGTCCACACACGTCTGTGTGAATTCTCTCCAGGATCACCGAAGCACGGTTCTCCTTCTCATGAAAGGTGGTCTTCACAAAATTACCCATTGTACATCCTTTTCACTGATCTGACTGCGCAAGAGTACCCTTGGGAAGTCCAGTAGAAATTTGCTGCAAAATCTTCAAAGCGCCATGGTGAAGATGGCCCAATCTCCTGTGCCATAACTCACCCTCATCCTGGCTCACCACTTCTTCTGCTTTTCCCACCATTGCAGCGCCGCCATCTACCTCTAGCTTGTAGAGATTCTTAATTCGAACCCCTATATTCTTGGTTTGACCCGTTGTTTTATGTCGAAGGAAAGCTTTTCCCTCACTGAAAACAACATCATAACCTCTGTCTTCTAGCATTGCGACCGAGACCAAGTTCTTCTTCAGACCTGGAACCTGCATGACATTATTCAACAAGAATGAATTATCGGACTCCCTCTCAAAGGTAATGGTCCCAATGCCAGTCGCACTGTACCAACCATCATCGCCCATCTCTATATGCATCTGGAGGTCCTTCTCCTCCAAGTCACTAAACAACTCTTTGTCTCCCGTCATATGGAAAGACGCACCACTGTCAAGATACCACACCGATCCCATGCAGCTTGAAACCAAGCATGCGATCAAGGAAAAATCTAGCTCAAATTTCGAGGCTAAGGCCTCTCCAGCTGCAGATCCAGTAGCTTGCTTATTTTTCTTCTTCTGTGGACAGTTAGTGGCGAAATGTCTTTGCTCGTGACAATGAAAACACTTCACTTTGGACAAATCTTGCTTCTTTCCTTTAGCACCGGATTTTGAAGAAGATTTCTTCCCCTTCCCTTTCCTTTCTTTGGCAGCCAAAGCGCAATTCTCTTCATCTTCATTCTTCGATGAAGATCCATCCTTGGTACCCCGCCTTATCTCCTCCTACACAAGATCCGACCAAAGTCGCTCCCATCCTAGCAGTTTCTCCCGTCCATTGACAGAGTATTCGTAGCTATGCCAACTCTTCGGAAGCCCAAGGAGAGCCAAGCTCACCAAGTCTTATTCATCAACAGTAACCCCCACACTTCCCAGTTCATCCTTGCAGTGGAAAAACTTCGTGAGGTATTTTGGAATACTGTCGCCTTTCTCCATTTTTATTTTTCTGAGCTTGTCTTTAAGCGCCAACTTCCTCTGGTCACTTATGCTTTGGAACAAGTCTGTCAAAGCCTTCCACATTAAGAATGGAATGGCTTTCCCATGAAGGCTAGACACAATATGGTCCTTCACACCTGCCAACAAAATTCTCCTCGTCTTTGCGGTCTTCTTTTGCCATGCATCAAGTAATGCAGCATCGCTAGAACCGGGCTTAGGAACATTGCTATCGATGAACTCCTTCAACCCATTATCCTCCAGCACCGCCTCCATCCTATCCTTCCAGGCTATGTAATTTGAGCTCCCATCAAGGGCATACTCCAATCTCAACCCGTTGAAAGACATTTCAATGTATACTCGATTTCTGTACCAAGAATCTTCTGTAGCAAATTCGAATTGTCCACCAGCACAAACTCACTTCACAATTGCAATATTCAATCAACAATGCTCTGATACCATGTAGAAATTATATGCACTAAGCATGCATATGTCCAAGATCCATCTGATCTCACACTATTTAACTTTATGCAAGATACTGAATCTATTCCACTTGTTAATCTTTTGCGGAAAAATTAATTGCACACACATGTGAAGCATAAACAAAAATAATCAATCGCACATAACACAATTTTTAACCGGGAAAGCCTGAAGCTGAAAACCCCAACTATATATTATGTAACATGGAGATCATATGACAATCTCATACAAAGCATACAAAGCTTATCACAAGCCCTCAGTACAATACAATCGTCATACACTAATCAGGCCTAATCTTGCAAATCCATGCGCCGATCTTTGCCACTTGCTAGCCTGCCTCCACTGCGTAATCTCTGCTGAAGAATAGCTCTGAATGAATTTGAATTACTCCATACTTGACTGCGCAATCCTCATTGGCATCTCCACTGAGTGTGTGATGCAATCAATGCATCACTATAGTCACAACAGATAGTCTATCTTGCCCTTTCACCTATCTCTTCACTGGTCTCCACTGAAACTGCCATGCACTGTAGTCAACTGTTGTATTGTTCAGTTGATTAATGAGTTATTATTTTTGAATTAATTAACTAATTAATTCACTCCACTCTCACTAGTGTATCAATCAGTTAGACTATTTACAACTAGCTCAACTGAGTCTAACTGAGTTAAACTGAATACAACTCCATAACTACTTCTTCTAACTGAGTTAAACTGAATACAACTCCATAACTACTTCTTCCAACTGTGTCATAACTTTGCCACTTGAGTTCTAACTGAGTCCTCCATGAATTAGCTCCAGTAAACCCTTAGGAATAGCGTAATTCCTTCTGTCAACTGTTGTGCCACATCTGTGCACTAAACTGAAGTGCTCCAAGAGAATAAGTTGTTGTTTAGAGTCTGATTATTATTAAGAGCTAATAAGAATCGACATGCATCTATTTTTATATTGGCGATCTATAAATAGACTTCGCCAATATTCTAAAAATAGAATTTCATCTATTTTTCCAACTTGATCAACCATCCACAAATAGCATCCTGCAACTTCTGAAATATGATCGACATGTCTAAAAATAGACATAGTCTAAAAATAGACTTGCGCCAAAAATAGCCTACAGGCCCACTTAGTGAAGGCGAATCTTTTCACTAAGCTCATCATCTTGTTGAATCTCAACAAAGGCATGCAAGCAAAGAGGGCACAAAGTTCAACAAGGGTCATTGCTGGTTTCAGAATGGCAGATTGATATGGCGAGAAAACTTGGTCGGGATTCGGCACAAGTACATGGCTCATTCGGCAAAATTTTTCCATGTGGACAATTGGCAAGGTGAATCTCAATTTCAGTCTCCTTTGAAGTTTGACCATTGTAGAAACAATATGTATTCGGCAAATATCAGTTGTTGTTATGCAAATTTCAAAAATTTGCATCATGACTCAGTGAATGTTAGCAACAGTCAGTCAGTGGATTCAAGGAACAATTTATCTTTTTATGAGAAGCTCAATTTGATGAAGTCAGGAAGATTTCAGTGGTTTAAGGTTGGAAAAGTGGAGAATCAGTCTCCTCATCTTCATTTTTTGTAATCAGAGAGTTTTTGTGGGTCCAAAAACTTCCCATTTGGGAGGTGTGATCAGGTGATCATGTCTGAAGTTGAAAAAATGCTCAAAATTTGAATTGCTTAGAATTAGTTGAAACCAGAACGACTGGATAGGCCTCATCGATACGATCCTGGCACCATAAACGACACTCAAATCCGATATTGTATGTGAAAGTTATGTAGGTTTGAAATTTACAATTTTCTTAAAAAATCAGTTTGACCAGGGTTGACTTTTGACTTTGGCAAATATTAAAAAAAGAATATTTCAGGAATATTCCTCAAAATATTCTAGGAATATTCCTTGGAATGTTCCATGAAATATTCCCTGTGGAGCAATCAACAGTCGACAAGTGTCACATACAGATTGGAGGATTTGGTTGTCTTTTCGTTTTTAAGCCAATCAACGGGTGCCACGTGGCCTGCTTGGAGGCTGCCACATGGCCCCAATTGGTGAAGAATTTATATGGAAATTTTTTTGGTTCGTTACAGGTTTCGACCGTGGGTCAGATGGATGGTAGCCCCAAGGCCCGACTGCCCGGGCTCGTGTTGGTTCTTACAAACCATAGTGCAACGATATGTGATAAAGTTTGTTGTGAATTCGGGCGGCAGAAAAAAGGGGGCCAGCCCCCTATACACAAGACCACGAGCCAAAACCCTGGCCTTAAGACTTCCGACAGTTATGATTAATGCTAACTAGCCAGGTGTGCACATGTGGATGCGACGGTCGGTTTAAATGGTTTATGCCACGGTTTTTAAAACCATTTGATTGGTGGTTTCGCCGGCGGCTAGGGTGGCGGTCTATGTGACCAGCCACCCATTACACAATTAATGCCAACTAAAAACACACGGTTATTCTAGAGCGTGCCTCCAAATTCGGTGGCTTTTTCCAAAACAGTCGGGGTTAACTCCAATTCCCCAATTTTGGTGGAGTTTTTTCAGGCCAAATTGGACAACTGTTGTTTTGGTCATAACTTCTCCATTACTGAACCTTTTTGGACGAAATTTTAGTCAATTTCGACTATTCTCAACATTATAAAGCCATTGGAATAGGTTGTAGAGCCAACAGAGTTAATATTTAGGTAATTTATCTTCAGGGAAGCTTGGAGAGCCATCAGGGCCTAGAGTGTGTTGGAGCTGTTTTGGGCTTTGTTTAACCATTTTAGGTGAAACAAAAGTCAATTTATACTGATTTTTGCATTCTGAATTCATTTTTACAGCTGGTTTGGTCTGTTTAGGCCTTATTTTCATTGTATTACCAATTTGAGCATCATAATATATCAAGGACATGCCCATTGGGAGCCTTGGACCCGACAGATGTAGCCCAGGAGGGGTGAACTGCCTCATCATGTTGTTTTGTGTTTATGGTGAAGTTATTATGCTGTGTTATTCATATTAAAGTTGTTAAATATTAAATTAAAACAACGCTCCCTCACACTTAAATTTATAAACAGTTACCAAAATCACTTTGTTTCACTTGCAAGACATTACAAACACTTTGCACAGTTAATTTAATGGAAATGAATACTTTGAACAACAGTACAAATACTTTCATTTTCAGATCATAGACATTGAGAATAAATATTGTCCTGAGATAACAAATATAGTTAGCCTCGAAAAAATTTCATTGTAATCACATGTTGTATAGGTCATGATCCAAATGTGAATTTTGATTTAATACAATATTCTCATTATATATTAAAACAAAAAATGGTTAAAATAAAACACTTGTACATCTTTTACCAATCTTAATTTTTATTTTGCAAAATTATATATATATATATATATATATATATATATATATATATATATATATATATATATATATATATATATATATATATTAGTAATTCATAAACTCAAATACAAGATCCATTTTGTATTATAATAATTTCCAATTAATTACAATTCTTAAAATATAAATTTATATCGTTGAATAGTTGTATTCAACAAATTTCTTATAGGGAACATGTTTTTTTGTTTTTCAAGTTGTCTATGATCCTCCGGGCTTGACCTGTGGCTTGAGGAGTCGCAACCCAGGGGCATCTAAGTCGTCAAAATCACCCGGGGATCGCACCTGGCCTGGGCCAAACGAGCCCTTAGCTGACTGGATTTTTTAGCAAATCTCCTCCCCTTAGCACGGGGCACAACCACCTCTCGTGAGGTTTGATCCTAGTTCACCTTGCTGACGAGACCCATCCTCAATGAGTTGTGCTAGTGGGACTTGACTTATAGGGAACATGTTAACCATAATAAAATTTAAAAATTCATATACGGATTGGGTTAACTATTTAAAAAAAAAATCATAATCATATAAGATGTTTTTCATTTTTAATTATTTAACATTTTTATTATACACGTAGTAGGCATGG
Organism: Pinus albicaulis; assembly: GCA_034641835.2. Lineage (NCBI taxonomy): Eukaryota > Viridiplantae > Streptophyta > Pinopsida > Pinales > Pinaceae > Pinus > Pinus albicaulis. Next base: position 477,900,421 of record CM076584.1, read on the forward strand.
TATTACACATTCAATTTTTCCTTTGACTACCTATTAGTTTGTCTTTGACCAAAAACAATTGCCCCTTATCCATAGTTTAACATTGAGAATTCAATTTTTGTTATTTATTATTATTATTTAAATTTATTTATTTGTAAGGGGATTGGTAGAGGTCTTATTATGGGTTGTTTAGTAACTTCCTTTTCTATTATTTACTAATTTTTTGTTTCTAGTTTTATTTCCTTTTCTTTTATTTTCATTTTCATGAATTATATATATATATATATATAAAATAAATGTATATATGTTAATTACACTGAAGGTGTTCCTATGATGGGATTGGTTGGACAAATTTGACCAATAGGATTTGTGTATTTTCGTCCTCCTCTCTGCAAATAAAAATTGACATGTGGTACTGCAACCTTCATGGAATTAACTAGGAATTGTGTTGTCCTTTAAAGTTTTCTAAATCTCATCCTAAATGAAAAAAGAAAGATTCTAATCTCTAAATTTTGAGTTTTATTGGGTTTTAAAAAATAAATTTCTAAAAATATTAGAATAATAATTTATATTTTTTTTTTATATTTAAATGTTTTAAAATCAATTTATAATAAATAAATAAAATATTTATTATACAAAATTTTAATATATAGTTGGAGTGTTTGAATTACATTTTCGATGGTGGAAATGGATTCAACACTATCAAAAACCCTTAGGGCACCCAAAATACTGAAGTTTAACGTGTAACCCAGATTTTCAAAAATCTTTGCGAGATTTTTTCATAATCTGACAGGAATTTCTGGGTTATTGTGTGGGTATTTTAGACTACGGCTTATTAATATATAAGTTTTTTTGGACATGTGGCACCGCACATGGAATTCGCTGGGAAGTGCTATGCCATTTAAAGTTTTCTAAATCCCATCTTAAATGAAAAAAGAAAGATTCTTTCTAAATCTGGAGATATTTTGATTTTTCATTGGATTCTACCTTAATTTATTATAAAATTAAGTTTTATTGGGTTTTAAAAAATAAATCTATAAAATATTAGAATAATAATTTATTTATTTTTATATTTAAATATTTTAAAGTCAATTTATAATAAAAAAATTTAATATTTATTATACAAAATTTTAATATATATTATTAATATATAAATATTTGAAGTCATGCTTCTGATCATAGTAATTTTTCAAATATCTTTCTGTTGTCATCACATTAGACTTTCTACTCATTATTAAAGTATTTAATTATAACAAAATAATATTTTAAATTTGTATATATATATATATATATATATATATATATATATTTATTTATTTATTTATTTATTTTTTTTATTTTATTTTTTTTGTTATCATAAATAATTTTCCTTCCTAGTCAAACTAGTTGTTTTTCCAATAACTATTTGGCCTTTTCTACATCTATATAAGTTTAATGAATCCCTCATCTCATCCTGAAGATGAACCACACTGGTTGGTTTGAAACGCGTTGACAATTTTTTGTCTAAAGTGATGACAACCGGAAGATATTTTATAAAACATATAAATATTTTTTATACTTTAATTATGATTATACTATATTATGGTATCTTAAAAGAGGGAATTAGAAAGATTTAGCAACAACGAAGAATGACACAAAGATGTGATGGAGCTTCTGCTAGAGTGTAAGGAAATATTTAATTTTTGTAGATTAATCATGAAGTAATGTTGTTTTTGTGTCGCCTTCTTTTAATCAATGTGATGGATTAGATGTGTCTGTAATCTATCAAAGCTTTGGCCAAAATCAATGCCATTGGTGTTGCTTACCCCAAAATGGAAAATTATGGGGACTTGGATGATGATTTTAAGCATTCAAGAATTGATAGTTTTATTCGCAATCCCAAGCCTGAGATCACATACAGCGTGTTTGCGATTTCACAGGCACGACTTAGAAATTGGTTGGTGAATTCAAGATTGTCTACTTTAGAAGATAACTCTTATTCCAATTTTTTATGTAATTGCAATCACCACAGGTGAGATGTGCTACCCATTTCACTTAAATTTCTTTTTTTCTTCTAAAATGACTTTTATATTATCATGGTTCACATATTTATAAAACTTAGAACCTAGAAATTCAAAACTAGCATAGAAATGAACTTAACGAGAAAATGATTAACGAAATTAGACTGTTTTTCCTGGAAGAGTGTCTCTCTTTCCACATTTGGAAGGACGTCACTCTACTCCAATTCCACCTCCTCTGTTGCCATTCCAATTCCTCTTGCTCTGACACTGGATTGTACCGAATGAACTGATAATTACGTCTTTTTGAATACCGAAAATGCCTTCTTCAATCTTAATAACAAACTAATTCTGCTCATAGACGTTGAAATATAACAAGTGGATTCCTCTTCAAAGATTTGTATGCCTCTTTCTAACGTCTATGATTGGATTTAGATATTTGTCATATACATATTCTTATCGAGAAACAATTTTGTTGCACTCATAGAAACGATTAGCAATGCTTGCATTGGAGTGAGTGGCAAGATCATCTTCCCAAATATTATATTCCTTCGGTGTACCCGTGCACCTTTAGGGGCAATTGCTAGTACAAACAATATTAGTAAATCATATTCTTAATTTGTGGTGATGACATTCAACAAACGATTTTTTATTAGTTGTTTTATTTTTGTGATGAAATCTTCATGTCTTTATTGTTTTTTAGTTTAATTAAGCTATATTTAAGCTAAGCATCGGGTACTAGCTACTATGTAGCACTTTTTATATACAGAAATATGTAAAAATATTATATATTTTACTTTGTAATGATTGAATAATAATAATATTTTATTATTATTTGTATTTATGATACTAATATATAATAATAATTACTTTTTGCATTTTGTATTTTGTTATGTGGTCTATTTTAGGTGGGAAAATTTTTCCTTCCATTGTTGGTCTAGTTTTCTAAGTGGCAAAAAGCAGTAGGAAGAGTCTAAGTGGAAAAAAGCACTAGAAAGGGACTATAATGTACTCTGATCTCTAGTAAAAAGCTATAGGAAGGTCTAAGTGGCAAAGGGAAGTAGGAGGAGAGTATAATGTACTTTGACCTCTAGTTTATTAAGGGAATGTTTATTTACAAATAATAATAATAATAATTTTCGAAATTTATATATGTGTCAATTTAAATGAGTTTTAGTTTAATTATTTAATAAAACTTCATTTTTATAATATTATTTTAAATTTAAATAATAATAATAATTTTAAAATTTATGTATATTAATTTTTTTTAAGTAGATATTTCTATTACTTTATAACAAAAATATTATAAGTTCTCTCCACAATTGTTGGTTTGCCAATAGAGAAACCATAGCAGTAACAAAGCAAGGTTTGTTTTGGTGATTTAAACAATGTATATGATATCTCATAGTCAAATAAACTAAAAGATTTAATATAATTTGGAATTTTAGTATGAGTTTGATTCTTGACATTGCCTTGGATATCAACCTTGTTGTTTCTAATGAAGAAAACAAAAATTAAAGGGGTAACCATTTATAACTAGATGAAGAATCTTCCTTAATGATGTCATTTGCCCATGTGAACTCATCCTAGTTGGAAAATTCCAAATCCACTACCTTTCTTGCCAGCTTGGAGACTTTTGTATTCAGTTTCTTCAACTACAATTTCACATCATCTTTACTTAGCAAGATTTCTTATTGAGCCTTTAACCACTCCACAAGCACCTTTTCAATGACATCTTTATTTGCAAATACATATATGTTGTTTACATGTAGTCGGTCTGCCTTGTGTGAGTGGTCCCCAGCTTAGGGATCATCCTACGTACATTTTCTGCAACTTCCACACCTGAAGAAACCTTCTTTCTATGTGTGCTTCTTGTTCAACATCAGTGATTACTCTTCTAACCCTGGGTGGAGTGTTTTCCCAAAATATTGCGGTAGACCACTTTGCACTTCATTGAGTCTGTGAATGAGGTAGTTTCCTAATGCCACGTCAACCCCTGCACCCTTAGGAGTAATTCATTCGCAACATGGTGGAACAAAGGAAGGGGAATGTGTCTACGAAAACAAGAGAAAGTTTGATCAGGAAGAGGGAATCCCACAATTGGGTTATAGAGGGTTCCCACAAGGCTCAAAGCCTTAGAAGAGGAGCTAGATTTAACTCACAGCCTATAGCAGTCCAAAACCATGAGTCCCCCTAAGAAAAGAACTAAAGGGAGGACCAAAACAAAAAATAATAGGAGAAAGAGCCAAAACCAAGAGGTCACCTAAAGAGAGATGGAGAGGAATAAAAACTCATCCCTTGAGAATCATTATAGCTTTGATCATGAACCAAAGGGAAGCATGATTACAGTTGCAAACCAACTTGAGAGCCAAAGTAAAATAAAATAGGAGAGAAATTAACCAAGAAGGAACCAAGGTTGAGACATAGGAGTACTTGAAGACCAAGAACTTATGAAAAGCCTAAAGGAGAGCCCCTTTCTTAGAATTAGCTAAAACATGAACTCAAAAAATTCAAGGATGCCAAACGCAAAATGAATGAAGATATCAGGTAGGTGAAGGCCCACTTACCAATAATTTGTTCAAATTGCAACCTTACCATGTACTATATATATATCCATTGCATGTCTACAAAGTGGGCCACCTTTATTACCAACTTAATTACTACTCATTGCGGTACTATATATATCCATTGCATGTCTATAAATTTGCCACCTTTATTACCAACTTAATTACTACTCATTGCAAAGACACTGCTAGACCAAAGCCACAAACCAAAATCAAGTTTAGAGGTGCTCCATACATGCGCTCCCATGCGAACCTGATGCCAAGTGCGTGGATCATTAATCCACCACTACAATTAATGCCTTATTCTTATCACGATAATGAGAGGACTCACATTTTAAGAGACACAATAGGTAAATTTAAATATGTTAATTTAAGTGAACTTATATATATGTGTGTGTGTGTGTGTGTGTGTGTGTGTGTGTGTTAATTTAAATGAACTTTAATTTGGTTATTATTTATATAGGTTAGTTTCAATGAACTTAATTTAATTATTAAAAAAAAAATTATTGAATTTTGAATAAAAAGTAATTTTCTCATGATATGATGTAAGATGTAAATCACAATTCAGATTAATGGGTCAACGCCTAATTTTCTCATGATATGATGTAAGATGTAAATCACAATTCAGATTAATGGGTCAACGCCTAATTTTCTCATGATATGATGTAAGATGTAAATCACAATTCAGATTAATGGGTCAACGCCTTTGGAACCACTAAATATGGTTCATCATCATGACTTAGTGGTTCAAAACTCTTTGACCGATTAATCTGAATTGTGATTTACTGGAAACTGTAGTGAAAAACACTATGAATCATAGAAGTTTGCATTCTCAAAAAATAATTTTTTTTAAGTAGTAAAATTTATTATAACTCAATTGCCAATAAATAAATAGGAAAAAGACAAATCATAAAAATATTATTTGTAAATATAAATAGAGTCTCCATCTTATTAAAGGAAAACGAAATTAATTCAAATTACTTGTTGATAATTAAAAAAAAAATTATAAACTTAAGTGTTCATAAATTATTTAAAAATTAAATTTTAAATTAAAATATAATATAACCAACTCTACACTTTAAAATAAGGAGATTTAATTATTATTATTATTATTATTATTTTCATAATATTAATTTTTTTTAAATAAAATTGTGAATTTAAATTATTAGAATTATATTTTTTAATATATAAATAAATTCTACACCTTAAATAACCCATAAAACATTTCAAATTTATAAATTAAACAACCAAAACTCATAATTTCATTAGATACCTATCACATTTGAAACAAAATTAACTTAAAAAACATTCAAATAATTAAACTACTCTAGTCAAAACCATCTAAATAAAACATTAATTTATAAAATCCAAAAAATAATATATATATATTCACACATATCAATAAAAAAAACACCGACACATCAATTAAAAAAACACATACATGAAAGAGAATAACTTTGTTGGGAATTAAAGAGGAACATGAAATGAAAAGATGGCGTAATAAAGGTTGTGATTTATGTTTGACCACATAAAATTTCAAAGGAAATAGAAAGCCTAGTCACATCAATTTAATAGCTAGGTACATTTATTCTAATTTTGTATTTAATTATTTTTAATTTATATTTTTAAGTTATTTAGAGAAAAACATTTCTTAATTTGTTGTAATTATTTTAATATATAAATGATTTTTAAAGTGGTACTTTTATTTCAATTTCAATTTTCTTTTAATAAAAATAATGAAAAGATAATTTTAACAAAAATTTGAATAGCTTCAAGGCTTAATTCAATTATTTGAGTCTCGTTGTATAAGCGCTTTGTTAATGGGAGATTATGGGGTCAATTCTCATAGATACTCTTAGGGTTAGACTTGTCAAATAATCTGGCGGGATTTAAAGTGATCCATTCGGGTGGATCTGCCTAGGATTTATTTTGTGGACGTAGAGGCTATTGATCTCTGGTGTCCGTGAACGAAAACAATAAAAATAAATAAATAAATTGAATTATATAAAACAATGTCCAATATTCAAAATCAAAGTTTCTATTGCATTAAAATATGCATAGATTGCATAACAATTTTTGTTTGTTTGTTTAGGTAATCATTTTTCAAAAATGATATAACATCATTAACAAGAAAGAACATAGAGAAACCATATAACATAATTCATGGATGCACACCCAAAGAAAATGCCCCACAAACCTGCTAAGGAGGGAAACCAGGTTTGGTCAAAACTAAACCTAGACCTAACTAAGATGGGAAACCAAGCTTGCAAATACAAAAATCAATTGACATAACTCCTTAAGGCCCGCAATAAAGGAAACCAGGTCAGAAGTGTCCACAAGTTTGTTGTCTATTATCATTTAGAGTAGCACAATGCATAACAAAGAAAGTAACATAAAAAGTAGACATGAAATGACAGTGATATGACTCACCTCCTCTAAAGATGACTTAAGCATGAATGGAGTGTTCAGAGAAGAGTGTGACACCTCCACTACTATTTTAAGCCATGCTTCTTACTCAACCATGAAACTAGGGTGGTTAAGAATTGGTTTTTCTTTTTGATCAATGCTAAACACTCACATGTTTCATGTTGTTTTTGTTCTCGAAACTATAAAACTTGGGCCACGAAGGTTTTTGTGTTCCAATATAACTCCAACAAACTCTGATACTTGGTTTTCCTAGTTTGAATTGAACTGGGGTTTATGATGAAGAGCATTAGCTTAACCTCACTTTGGCCTCTCTCTAAGAGTGTTCACAAACCACAAACTCACTCCTTATCAATTGCACATAATTGCGCTCACCTGACAAGGTAGAATGGAATGCATGTGCTACATTAAGAGTATCCATCTATGCCTTAGTGTGGCATGGGGGAGGCATGTGGGTTGAGATTTGTGCCATGAAATCATAGAGCTAAACATTAAATTGGACCGGTTTAATTGGACCAAAAATAGATTTCCAAAGCTAGACAAGAGAATCCATTGAGTTGTTGAGGGATTAGGAGGTGTAATGTGGCATAGAGAGGCCTGTGGGTTGAGGTTTGTGCCATGAAACCATAAAACTAAACATTTAATTGGACCAAAAATAGATTTGCAAAGCTAAACAAGAGAATGTTAGGGGATTAGGAAGTAAATGAAGGTGACTATCCCTATAACCTCCGTGAATCCCATATCCTAAACATTATTACACCGAAGGTGTTCCTTTTATGAGATTGACTGAGAAACACTGTTCATCTCAGCCAATCCTTGCGCTCCACCTATTGCCCTTCTACCCTCTCAAAATTTGACACTTGGCGGTTGCTCCCAACCTGCTGCTCTCAGCTCCTTCCTGCGCATCAACTCCTTCTCGTCCGTGCTGCTATCCAATCGCTCGGGACGACGAGACGACATGCCTTCGGTGTTCCGTCAGCGCATTTTAATAAATGAGCAAGTACTAGTTGATAACATTATCACGAAGAGTGGGTGGGAACTTGATCTAATTTTCCTCCCGTAGCTCCCTCAATTGCTATTCCTCACAATCATTCCGAGTGAATATGTCAACTTCCGAGGTTTGATTCCACCTTGAAACATCATCATTGCATACATGAAAATTATATGTTCCTCATGCGAATTTACGAAATCGCAATAAGTGGCTTACAGGGTGGCGGAAGTAAAGCTCAAGGCCTCATACCCTTGGCATGCATATAATGGAGTGGGGAGGCTGCTACCAATTGCAACATCACGTTCACTTGAAATAAATATATTTTTTTAATTTCCAATTTTATTAAAAATTTGAAATTTGCATGTTATTTAGAGTTGTTGCTTATCTTTTCCTTAGTTTCTAGTTGGATAATGGGTTAGGTTCATATGTTATTTTACTTATGTAGATTGTTAAAAGATCAAGGTTCTCCTTCTTGTGGTGGATGTCTGGCCGTTAATTTACTCACGTCAAGTTCCTTAAAGTATAGGGGTATAAAAAATATGTGTGTCTCATTCCAAAGTGATTTGGATTAATTTATTATTTGTGTTTATTTTAATTTTTGTGTTTTTCTCTAACTTTAATCTTTTTTCTCTTTGTGGCATTTACATTATCTTCTACATTTTTTTAAATCATTTTATTAAAATCATTTTATTAAGAAGCTCAAATTTTAAGTCTAAATTAATGAAGGCCAACATTATTGAGCATAATTTTTTTTCATTAATCTCTAAACCATCATCAATAACACTTTTATATTTTCTTATAATTTTTTATATCGTATTCAATAGTAATGCTATGTTCCTTATGTAATACATTTAACATGTAGAAATTATGATGTAGATTTGCAACTACTCATGAAATTTTAATCTAAATCAAAGGACACAAACCTACTATACTGCTCTGCAGAATTCGATTCACAATTTAGAAAACCAATCACAAACATGCAATGAGAAATAGCACATGCGTACAATATTTTTCCAGGGGAAAGCAATTTTCTAAAAACTCCTTTGCCTGCTTGCATTAATCTGATGAATAGAGATGTATTACAATTGCTAGCATAACCTGAGCTTAACCTGCAAGTTAACCTATCTCTTTGCTCATAGAGAAACTCTGACCCAGACTTAGTCAATTTCGGCCTCTGCTTGAGCCCCTATTTTCTTGTGCAATTCCCGAGGAAATTAGGCCCCTATTATTTAAGAAATTCCTCCAAAATGATTGCACAATTTGCAAGGTTGATCATATGACTACATGCAACACATGTACATTCAAGACTAGTCTACAACTGATGTTACATTGCCTTGGAATCTCCACCACAGTTGGGGAACTCAAATATTCTGAATGCACTAGCTATTTTGGGCTAATTGATTATTTAACTAGATGATCACTAAGTTAGACTGAAGTCCCATTGTGCAATTGACCTTCCACTAGTTCCTCCAACAGTTAGAACTAGTTTAACTGAAAGCAACTTGAAATATATGACCTTGATTGCTAAAAATTAGCAATCAAACATTATTAACTGAACTCTAACTCCTCTAACTTGAATTTACTGAACTAACTGAGTGACAAGAGCCACGCCACCTCAGTTAATTGCATCCAAGTTTTCTGTTGATGTGGAAATTTGAATTTTCTCAATTTGACCAAGGCAAGTCAAATTGAGACTTTCTTGCTGCATTTTTCAACATAACACCCTTTTACAAATCCCAACTTTTGTAATTTGTAATTAAGACTTATAATGTTTGAGGATGGCCAACATGGATAGCTTGAAAAACTCTATGTGATGTAATATACATTTTATTTAATATATGGCTAAAATTTGAAGAAGAGAGCAACTAGCATGGATCTTGATGTCTTACCTTGAATTAAATGTCCAAATTTCAAATTTGGTAGTTGAATCACCCAAATGCCAGTAGTTATGGGACAGAATGGGGAGTGGTACTAAACTACCTAGAGGTATGGGTTATGGACCCATTTTGAAGACTTTTGAATTTACCATGTGGCCCAAAACAAGGACTCTGTATTCTCATGCAGGTAGAATGTGTTGTGATATCAGGAATGAGCAGATTAGTGTGTGTGGTTGCAAACAAAGGGATAGGGATTGTTGTTGCAGTGTTGTTTGTGTCTTGAACAAAGAAAAAAAAAGTGTGTTTGAACCAAATATAATCCATGAGAAGAGAAATAAGACCACACAAGGGTGATAAGACTGCAAATCTAAATGGAAGGTGAAAAAAAATCCTTTTGGGTCATAGAAACCTATGTGGAGTTGTGAATTACTTAATTGGTTAGGAAAGTCAATGTTGAGGCCTTCAACCTAAGCTTGAGGGCTAGGAGAATTTATGAGTAATTTGTTTGAACTAAACACAAAAAGCACCAAGAAAGAGAAAGTAGTGAGGAATTGCTAGATCATAAAAAGACTCCCATTTGTGTTGTTCAGGACCATTGTGGCAACATTACGAGTTATTAATAGGTCCTGGTTTAGTGGTTGAAAGGTAGCATAAATATTTCTTTGTGTGAAGGAGAGTTACCTCCATGTTATCTACCTTGTAATTAACCCTATTAATCCTGAGTTAGTCTTCTTCAATGAGCAATCGAATCTGGATCAAGGGTGGAAAACAAAAAGATAATTGCAATGTAGTGAGTTTGTGGTTGGGTGGAGAGTGGATCTCCCTTCATCAGTTTCCAGCAAAGCTTAAGGGATTCCTGTGAGTATCTATTTCTTTGTTAGTGAAATGATATTACTATTTAGTGTTTTATGACTATTGTTATGCTAAGTTACTGAATATGTTGTAATGATGAGATGGATCAATGTTAATTGTGCTTGGTCATTAGTTGTTATTTCTTATATGAATGAATTATGTTTATAGAGGTATGATTTTTGGTATGTTTCCTATGATAGATGTGAGACATGTGTTTTTGTGAAGCAAAATGTGTAAGTTGAGTTGACCTTTTAGGATTTTCATGTATTTTGTTAGTGTGTTGGCCTTTACCAGGCTAGTTGTGGGATGTAACAATATTGTTGTATCTTGATTTGGCGATGAGAATGCTTGGAGGTTTCCTTAATTTCTAATGTTGGAAGGGTGTGGAAAATGTCTTTATTTAGAAAGTTATAGAAGATAGATTATAGTTCTATTCTTGAATAATCATAAGGACCTTGTTTCCTTAAGAGATAATCTAGAAGGTTGGTCTCTCTTCTTGTAAGAGTTCAAAGCATGAAGTTTTAAGTTCGCAGTCCCACAAGAGTGAGAAGAATCTCACTAAGTTGGGTGAAGTGGTGGATTTGACCATGGGCCATCTCCTTTTCTTATTTAGAGAAGTGTCTTGGTTGTGAACATTGTCTTGGAATTCTTTCATATGCTCTTGAATAATTTTGAGCCTTTAAAAGTCTTTGGTCAATTTGTTTCCTATCAGAGTTAGTTTCAGTCCTTGAAACCAATCTGCAAGCTCAGATAAAGTTTTAGAAATTTGGGGTTTGGAGTTTTGGCCAACCCCTAGTCATATGGTCTGATAGGTACCATGACCATGGACTAGTGGAAAGGGATAAAGGAGTATAAATATAAAATATGTTAAGTACCAAAAACTAGCACTGGAATCTATTAGGGATAGAAGATGAGACATATGGGAAAACTTGTAAATGATTTTTTCTAAAAAGTAAGATATTGGATGGAACATATGGAAAAACCTATAAGTGGAAAAATAGATATGAGAGCAACCTAGAAAAACCTATAAGTGGAAAAACTCTATATGAGAGGAACCTTGATGTCAAGGTTGTAAGAGATTTAGAATATGTTAAGAGCCATAGACTGGCATTCGAATATGTTAAGTATCTATTGTGGAGGTAAATCCCCTCCGCGGACAGAGGCGATCCCTACTAGCCCAGACCGGGTCTAGCAATAATTGTCACACGCTATAGTGCAGGTTCCTAATTGCAAATAAACCAACTAGCGATGAAGGCTTACCTGGAATCCAACGCGGTCGTTGTAGAAGAGGTGGCACTCCCGTTTCTTAGCTCTGGCAGATCACAATCCCCACGATCTCCGTGATGGGACACCTGCACATACGAGAAACAAAACAAACACAAGCGTAAAATCCAGTAGATTCAACTATATGTCAGTCAGAAAGTACATAACTCATCATCATAAACAACAAGAGTGGAACCATAACCAATAGTCATTCATTAATAATCAATCAAAGGAAAATTACAACCATAGTTCTCGACAATTCTCCTTCTAGGTCGTGCTAGCGGCACACATTCAAAAGCCTGCCAAGGATGGACAACCCTCTCTCTCCAAATTTCTCTTGACGATAGTCTCCTTGCTTGAAATTGGCCTTAAGGGAATTATGGAGGCTCTTGCAGCATAAGGCTCTTGGGAATTTAGGAACTTGAAGACTAGCTTGCAATGGAGATGGGCAAGCTTTTACAGATGGAGGAAGGGGAGTTGGGATCCCTATAATCATGGGATTGGCCCTATCATCAAGAAAGGTTCCATGAGAGGTGGCAAACCACTTCCTTTCTATGGAAATCTGCGGCCAAACCTCCCAACTCAAGATAGATATCGCTTCGATCGCTAGGGATTTAAATCACATTATTTTAAAACACTCCTTAAAATGGCTGGCGCAGGTGTGACTCTGGGACAGAGCACCAATTGGCGCGCCCTCTTTGAAGGATTTCCCCCATTGGTGCGGGTAATGAACTGGCTACCCGCGCTAATGAAAAAAGCGGTGTTTTTAGGGTTTTTCACAAGGAGTTGTCTTCAGGGCAATGAGAGTACATGTTTAGGGGAATGCCATGAAAGTGTTTTCAAGTTATGTCACTGCTCACAGCTCACGAAATGAGCGGATGAGCCCTCCAATGTGCGGGACGGGGATTGTAGGGACGGTGACAAATTACTGTGTAACAGATGCCCCCTAAAGCATGAGGCCCGAGAGAGAGAGAGGGGTGAAATGCTTTACGAGAACGTGTCCAACTGAAAACTCCGCCGTCGGAAAACCTGCGTGGAGAAGTACAACTGATATCTCAGATACATGATATATATGCGGTATGGGCGCAGCCATCCATAACAGAGTATTCAATAATCCAGATCCAAGGTATGGGCGCAGCCATCCAATAGGGATCGATAAATAGACTCAGGTATGGTCGCAGCCATCCAGTAAGTGAGTCATGTAACTAATCATAATAATCGACAAAATCGCAGCCTGGATTACAACAAACACAATCCAGGGTCTTGCGCTCCATCTTGACCCGAACATAGTACAAGTTCAAGCATGCGAATATGTGAGCTGAAGTCGAACATGCAAGAACATCGTCTGATTACCAGCCAATGATGAAAGCCATTAACAGACGCGAGAGGTACCACCATTAATGCCAATGGTCCTCAAGGTACTACAGGTACAATCTACGACATGTGAACAATGAGATGACGTTGAACACCTGCAGAATCACACGATCGGAGGCCAATGATGACAACCTCACGTCGAATGCGAAGAACCTGCCATTAAGGCATGCAGGCTCCAAGGTACCAGAAGGGAGTCTCTAGATCAGCTTCCTGGATAATGAGCTGAAGTCGACAAGAAGTGACCTTGATCGAAGGTGGGCCATAATTTTTCCCACATCATCGACACGAGACAGGAACACAATGTTTTTGTGAATCACAGGATCAGATGAGAATCGTAGGAAGGTTGATTTTTGCGCAGGTCAACTTTCGAACATACGTACCATGACGATGCTGGATTTGCGCATTTTGACATCAAAAGATCGCAGGTCATGATTGACGAGGCAAAGAGCGTATGAGAGGTCAAAAGGGATTACCCAAACCCACGAAGGCAAGTGAAAAACGAGATGAGATGTCCCCAACCTGACACGAATGCAAACAAGTGCCATGTTCAAGAGCGACATACTGCCGACACGACAATGATGTTGGTTCCATTTTCCCCACCATTTCTGGCGAGTACCTCTTTATTTTTACACAAGCTTGAAGAGGATACCATATGCTTGTCATATAAGTTCGTCCTTCAGACAAATCCATCCTAGTACATTTAACGAGCCCTAGGAAGGAGAAACTCGAATATCGTCATTACGACTGAATCCGATGTCATTAGGTTTTAACGAGTCTGACAAAGGAAGAAATCGGTATCTTTTCATGTTTAGAGAGTTTTAAAAGACAGCGGAAAAGTAAACTCCAACAGTCCCTTTTCGTAAATAGTTCTCCAGATCCGAAAAGGTAGAAAACAATATCCGGGAAAACCTCCTAGTCGCGATAGGCTAGGGTATTCCTTTTTCGTAATCAATCCATCCCAGCCCGAAAAGGTAAACGTATACCCGGGTAGATGTCGACCCTGCTCACTTTAGCTAGATCGGAACAACAAGTATTCCCTTAATCTTTTCATGTTTAGAGAGCGAAAAGAGTTGAAAGACACTCTCCCTGGAGGAAAGAGTAACAGGGTATGGTAGCTAATGGTTTCTTAATGTTGAACCGCTCCCGAACATGATAAAAGTTAAGAGGTCAAGCAATGACCACTCATCGCAACAGCACAGTTCCTGCAGAATGGGTCTTGTAAATCATGAAGGCAGGAAACTCGGCCAAGCAAAGATGATTTAATGGAGTGAGAAAACCAAGGCTCATCCGGCAAGATAGGCCGACAAAATGGCAATCACAAGAGGTAAAATGGGAATGATTTCTGTTTGGCTGCTTGAAATCGAAAACTTCGTCAAGTTGGTTTCATTTTTACACAAGCTTGAAACAAAGATAAACTATGCTTGAAACTAGTTTCATTTTTACACAATCTTGAAACGGAAACAAACTATGCTTGAAAAAGTAAGCATGCCCCCAGCATGGTGACTCAATTCGAGGTACATGCCCCCCAAGCTTCAGTCCATATGAAAGGCAGATGGAGTGAAGGTTCAAATTACGAGATCAAGAGAAAGACTCGACTGGGATTTTACGAGAACTTATCAAAGACTCGAATTGAATAGGAAAGTGTTTCATTGTTTTAATGAGGTTGACACAATACAAGAACTATCCTTGTGACACCTTGTTTCATTTTTAAGGAGCTTGACACAGAAAAGAACTGCTTTCAGATAATCTTGTTTCATTTTTTAAGGAGTTTACACAAGAAAAGAACCGCTCCGACTAGCTTCGTTTCTATTTTTTAAGGAGCTTGGACACAAAGAAAACAATCTCCCACTCCAACAACCTTGTTTCATTTTTTATGGAGCTCGACACAAGATGTTAACCTCCGTTCGACAACCTTGTTTTCATTTTTTAAGGAGTTTCCACACAAGACAGGAACTTCCGTCCATACGTCTGTTTACTTTTTAAGGAGCTTGACACAAGAAAACGAACTGTGCTCCGACAACCTTGTTTCATTTTTTAGGGAGCTTGACACAAGACAAGGAACTCTGCTCTGAGAACCTGGTTTCATTTTCTAAGGAGCTTGACACAAGACAAGGAACTCTGCTTCGACTGACCTCATCATAATGAACAAGAAGTCATCGCTTCCAAGAGTTCCACTCCCGATGGAAGGAAAATATCCTGGAAGTCAGGACCCAATGCCCCCAGCACCTGATGCACAACGGCACTATCACTGGGTACAGGCACGGGGTAGGTAGCCACATAGTTGACCTGCGGTGGGGTAGATACAATGGGTGGATAAAAATCAGGAAGGGATGATGGCGGGCCAGCTGCCATATCAGGACCAAAGAACGAAAGCTAATCAATGGTCACGATCCGTGCTTCATGCGGAAAACAGACCACACGAAAAAGGGAGGAGACAAGCACTCCCATGGCATAGGAGTAATCACGCCCCAAGAGCAGATTGAAATCCAAGGGGCCTGGAACAACCATCACGTCCATATGGACGGTTTTACCTCCCAAAGTAACAGGTAACCTTGGAAGGATCCCTAAGGGTTGACTCGTTCTTCTGTTAAACGCCAACAAATTCTGCGTAACAGGCACAAGCGGAGGCGAACCAAATGCTTGCCAAGCAGTTGAAGATAGAATACTAATAGATGCATCTTCATCTATAATGGCACTGGGTACAACCAGACCAAAAGCCTGCACTGTGATCTCGAAAGGCACATAAGACGGAAGGCGGTATCCTGCAAATCGATTCCAATCGAAGGAAGTGACCAAACTACTTGGAGGGGCTACCATCAAACCGAGATGGTCTTCCCCTGGTGTTACGGAAGAAGAAGGAGCATCCTCCACGACCTCCATCTCGAAGGTGGGAGGAGTATCCTCCGGGACCTCCATTGCGGGAGGTGAAGGAGCATCTTCTTGAGATACGGGGACAGGAGAATCTTTCTCCAAGTCCGAAGAATATGAAGAAACAAGGAGAACCTGAGGGATGTGAGATCCGCTCTCAACCGAAAAGACCTGGTGCACCGTAGACGGGGCCAGTTTAACCGATCCCACGACCAATGGTTGGTTGGGGATGGATTCCTGAATTTGAATTTCCGAGGGAGCGGGGTCGACCAAGGATGACTCTTGACCAATCGTAGGATCAACTGGTGGAGTACTCAAAGAAAGACGATTATAACCAGTTGGAAGGCATGGTGTAGAATCAGTTAAATTTTCCAAAACTCTCTTGGCTTCATCCATATACGGACAAAGGTGAATGGCATGGTGCCCTTTACACAACTTACAGGGATTGGTAATCTTACCCTGCTTCTTAGGAGTCTTACCAGCACTAGTTGGAGACGTGCCCCCAACCCGACTCCCAGAAGCCAAAGGCAACGGTGGGCGACCGTTGGACCATACTTGGAGCACCTTGGGAATGCCAGGGAAATCTCGAAGAAGATGGTCTCCCATGCACAACATGCAAGGGAACTTGACTTTCCGTAGAGGGTTGGAAGGCTTGTTAGGCGCAATAGCCGCAGAGCTAGCCTCTCCTTTATCGGACTTCTTCTTCTTTGTCTTCTTCTTCTTCTTCTTAGCCACTTGGTTACTCGAATCCAGACTTTCACCAGGCGAAGTAGAAGAGGAGGACGCAGAAACAGGCGAAGAAGGGGAGAGGTCCACCTTGGAATCAACATGATGTTGTTCTGGTGGAGGAACCGATTGAACAGTAGTGGAGACATTCGGGACAACAGAGGTCGAGAACAACCAAACAGGCAACCCAACAGTTAACCCAGGAAGGGACAACGTTGCCATGTAAGGAGCACCAACATTTCCAAAAGGAGGAAAATGACCAGGATTCCCATCAGAGGGGATTCCTTGGTTGGTGAACTCTGGAAAATTTGCCATCAACAAATCAAAACCGCACACGGGCTAAAAACCAAGGCACACAATCAAATGGCCAACAAGCAAACTCTAAAAGGGCATGTGATCGCGAGTGATTTATTTTACCACATTGAAACTTAGAAAATTCACCGTTTCATGTTTTAAGAGTCGAGAAACGGATGAAAGGTGACTCTATCACTTTCAGTTTTGAAGCAAGCGTGAAAGGACAAGCGCTTGGTGATCCTTTCAAATTTAAAGAGTTAGAAAAGATCAAATGACTACTCATGAAAACTAGGCAAAGGGTGTACCAAATAACCGTGAACTGCAATATACACCTTGGTTTCAAAATGAAGGAGAAATCAACCAAGGACTTGACGTACGTGCAGGCAATCTCCCCGAATGCTGTGTCCGGTGTATCACGGGTATAGGGCGGCAGACTCGGCTTCCTATGGATAAAGGATTGAAACCTAGTGGGGTCTCCCTTTATATACATGACGGTACGGGGAGCACAAGTCCGTACTAGCGCTGTCTAAAGCCAAGAGGCGAATGACAGCTACTAGGTTTAAAGACGCCGGAACACGTCTTTAGCCTAGACCTCTAAATGTGTTTCGTTAGATTTCAATGTTGCCTTAGTGTAAATTGAGTAAATTTTAAAGTTTATCTTCAATTACGTTTCAGTTTTCAGGCCCTAGCGAATGTAATGTCTCAAAATCTCCTATATGCAGCTATATGAGAAAAGAAAACTTTCAATTCGATGAATGCTATCTAGTTAAGGGAAGAGCTTCAAACAATGATGCAACAAACAACAACACTGAAAATGAAAACTTTCCAAACTAGATGACTTTCACTATCTGAAAGTAATTTCAAACATTCAACGATGTGAATAATGCAACGTAATCTATGCAAAATCCTCTTTTTCGAAAACTATGCAATTGTAATCTATGCACAATTTCCTTTTTCTTTTCAAATAATAAGAATGCACTCAATGCATTTTTCGATGAAATGAGAATCTACTTAATGCACGCTTTCAATGAAAGAGAATGCAATCAAAGCGATTTCTAGTTTTCAATCATTAAACAATGTGATCTAAGTTCAATGATGGATCTCAAAAAATACTTTTCAATGCAATGTGATCTAATGCATTTTAACGAAAAGAAAACTATGAGACGAAAACTAAAAGAACACAAATCTTCTTAATGAAGGATGAAGGCAAAAGGGATGCAAACAAACACTAAGAATGCAATCGTTGTTTCAAACACTTTGTCACGAAATCCCTCAAAAGGCGACAAGACATATGAGGTCAAACACAAAGAGGAATTCCAAAGCAAGAGATCAAAACAAGGCATTCATTCCCTTTTACATCAAACAATCATGGAAAGAAGACATTCCAAACAATGAGCAATGTAATCTATGCTCATATAGTGAAAAGACCGGAAGGGAAAGACACATTGGTGAAGGATTTAGGGAAAAAATCTCAATTTTCACACACCCTGAAATTGGCTCGACTTGTACATTGACAACTAGCGCCAACTGGCGCGACTTGCACATTGACAACTAGTGCCAATGGCCAATTGGCGCGGGTTGCTAACTGACAATAAGCCCCAACGCCTGAAAATGAAAAAACAAAGAATTTCTCCCAACCAAGACCAAACTTCACCACTTCAAGAAGAATCTCCAAGACTCAAATGAACCATGTGATCTAGGCTCAAAGCGAGACAGACACAGATCAAGCTCAGAAAGCTCAAAACAGAGTAAACCCTAGTACCTTACAGGATTGGCGTGACTATAAGGCTGAAACTAGCGCCAGAATAGAATTGGCGCGGGTAATACACTAGCAACCTGCGCCAATGGGCGCGACTGTCAAGCTGAAAAGTGCGCCAGTCGAGTTTACCAGTCAAAAATAAAAAAGAGAAATCCAACAAGCAGACCAATTATGATCAAGCTATCCAAAAGCCAAATTCACAGAAAGAGCCAGCCCAAAGAGCTGATCAAGCAAGCAGAATCAAGAATCAACCGAAAAGACAAGACAAAGCTCCAAGTGTTCAGTTTACAAACTAAACCGGAGATTGACTGAAGCAGCTTTGATCTACTTCGCAATTGCAGAGCAAAAGCGTTTCGAAGGCTATCTGGCCAACTTCAGGCTCCGTCTATAGCTCATAAAACGAACGACAACAAGCTAACGATCCCTAGTGGAGTCGCCAATTTGTTGTGGAGGTAAATCCCCTCTGCGGACAGAGGCGATCCCTACTAGCCCAGACCGGGTCTAGCAACAATCGTCACATGCTATAGTGCAGGTTCCTAATTGCAAATAAACCAACTAGCGATGAAGGCTTACCTAGAATCCAACGCGGTCGTTGTAGAAGAGGTGGCACTCCCGTTCCTTAGCTCTGGCAGATCACAATCCCCACGATCTCCGTGATGGGACACCTGCACATGCGAGAAACAAAACAAACGCAAGCGTAAAATCCAGTAGATGCAACTATATGTCAGTCAGAAAGGACATAACTCATCATCATAAACAACAAGAGTGGAACCGTAACCAATAGTCGTTCATTAATAATCAATCAAAGGAAGATTACAACCATAGTTCTGACGCTGAATTCTCCTTCGGAGGGTCGCCAGCAGAACACGTCTCGAAAATCCTGTCAAGGATGGGACAAACCTCTCTCTCCAGCTCTTGACGATAGTCTCCTTGCTTGAAATTGGCCTTAAGGGAATTATGGAGGCTCTTGCAGCATAAGGCTCTTGGGAATTTGGGAACTTGAAGATTAGCTTGCAAAGGAGATGAGAAAGCTTTTATAGATGGAGGAAGGGGAGTTGGGATCCCTAGAATCATGGGATTGGCCCTATCATCAAGGAAGCTTCCATGAGAGGTGGCAAACCACTTCCTCTCTATGGAAATCCGTAGCCAAACCTCCCAACTCAAGATAGATATCAGTTCCTGGATCAGTTAGGACGAAACTTCCGCCATTTATTTTTTTTAAAACACTCCTTAAATTGGCTGGCGCGAGTGCGACTCTGGGACAGAGCGCCAATTGGCGCGCCCTCTTTGAAGGATTTTCCCCATTGGCGCGGGTACTGAACTGGCTGCCCGCGCCAATGCAAAAAGAGTCATTTTTAGGGTTTTTCACAAGGAGATGTCTTCAGGGCAATGAAAGCTTTTGTTCAGAGGGATGTCATGAAAGTGGTTTCAAGCCATGTTACTGCTCACAGGTCACGAAATGAGCCCTCCAATGTGCGGGACGGGGATTGCAGGGACGGTGACAAATTACTGTGTAACAGTATCAAAGACGAACAATCATAGTCTATCAAGGATTAGAAGTTTAAGCATCTAAAGAAATAGGGATTTATTGAAATACTCAAATTTGGATGCCATCACATGAAATCATGTGGAAGTAACATGGTGAAGAAATATGAAAACCATTAAGTACCAAAAAATAACATTGGAATTTGTTAGGGGAGGAAAACCAAACATCTGGGAAAACTTGTAAATGACTTCTTCTAAAAAGCCAAATGTTGGATGGAACATATGGTGAAACCTATAAGTGGCATAACTCCATTTGAGAGGAATGTTGATGTCAATGTTGAAAGGGATCCAAAATATGTTAAGAGTGGTATATTGACACTAGAATATGTTAAATGTTGAAGACGAACAATTCGAGTTTGTCAAGGAGCTATAGTATTGAAATACCTAAATCAATATGCCATCACAGGAAAAACATATGGGAGTAGGTGGGTGATGATATGTCATACTGATGTGGCATGAGGGAACACGTTTGGGGGAATGTGGCATGCTGACATGGTGTGATGATGTGAAGAATTGTGGTGTAGAAAAGTCGATGTGTTGTTGGCCATGGAAGGTGATGTGGAATTTGAAAATATAGAAATTTGGAGTTTGATTTAATTGGGACTTTTGAGATTTTTTGGATCTAGATATCTGAAAGTTCAATCCATTGATCATGGCAATTATATGGAAGAAAATAATAGTTGTAGCAGAGAAAAAGGAAATATTGGATCTGGATGGTTCTAGAAGACTGTAAATTTGGAAATTCTTGTGATGAAGTTTATGAAACATCTTGAAATTGAATGCAAGTGGCAAGCTAACATGTCAAATGAGGACATGGCCCTAGGTGATGGTGACACTTCAGCATGGACTACAATGTTGAAATTTGCAACAAGAAATATTGAAAATGGAAACAAGAAGAGACTTCTTATTTAATTTTCCCTTGATTAAATTAGAAGTAAATTGTAATTCCACATCACATGACATCTTGTACGAGTTAACTAAGCCAAGAAGATTTATTTAGTTCAGTTAATTCAAGTTGAGGGTCAAACTAGAGGCATGTAGAGTGTTCCCTAAGTTTTTGGGGGTCGAGTTGCAGTTTATTATGAGTTGTAATTAATTAACTGAATTATTTGAGTTAAAATCAGTTTAACTAGTTCTAACTGATGGAGGAACTAGTGAGAGGTCAAGTGAACTAAATTGGATTTAATTAACATGGAATGATCAATCATATAACTTATAATTCACTCATAAATAACTCATGCATGTCAGTTCTGAGAAATATTCAGTTGAGATTGGAGTTAAAGGGAAGTGTACTATTAGTTGTATAATCCTCCAAATTGTACAATGCAGTCAGAAGAAGGCCTAAAATAAATCATTCATTAATTAGATAACTCACTAATTTTAACCATTTGAATTGCATTTAAAAGGAGAAATGAAGGCACACGTTTAATCATTGTTTGGTGAGCACGAGTTGGTGAGACCAAGCAATAGGAAGCACAAGTTTGTGCATGAAGCTTGTGAGAAAAAGGTGTGCCAAGAGAAGCTTGTGTACAAGTTGGTAGTGAGACAGAAATAGATAGTGCAGAGATCTCTCAAGCTTGAGGGAAGCATTGTATTGTTTCATATTCTTTAACTTATGCAATATATAGATAGAGGTGTTTTTAGCTGAGGCTTTCCCCAGATAAATTGTTGTGTTGCAAGATTGAAATTCTTTCTCTTTCTTGTTCATGTGATTTTGCAATCGTAATTGGTTTCCGCAATTTGTAGAATAGATTCAAGTATTTTGTTTTAGAATATTATAAGATCAATTGAATATATGTGGATTTTCTACATGCAATGTGTTAATTGTTTGTTAGTCAATGAAACATTGTATAGTGGAGACACATGGGTGAAATGATTGCAACATGTCAATGATATAGATGCTAACATGGTGCTAAGAAGGGAAAATCTTTAGATGGTTATAACTTTGCATCGAGAGCTTAATTTTGGTATCTTCGGAAAGCTCTCAATGTGTTATGAAACCAACTCCAAAAATAGAAGAAAAGAGAGATCAACGCCTCAGAAATCAACCACTTCGAGGGGGAAACCTCCAATACATTACATAAATGAACAATTCTTCGATGATACAAATGAAAAAACCTCCTTCTATATATAGGAGTCCATGGGGTCACAATATAATCCTAGCCGACCTAACAATAATAATGTAAGGGCACAATAATAACAATATTGGGGTTACAAGGGTACAACGATAACACTAAGGGGGTTACCCTAACAATAATAAGGGACTATATTAGTAATATAGGGACCTAACATGCCCCTCTCCTTCAAAAAAATGTTGTCCTCAACGCTTGAGTAGCTTTGGATGCTTCCGTATAAAATTCTCATCCTCCCATGTAGAATCTTCAGTGGGTAAGTTCTTCCACTTAATGAGATACTCTGAAATTGATCGATTTCGTAGCTGTCGAGTTCTTGTTTCTGTAACTGCTTCAGGTTCCAATATGATTTTTCCTTCCTCATCAAGTTCTGGCAATATTGTTTGAACTGGAAGTTTGTCACCTATAACCTTCTTTAAGCATGAATCATGGAAAATTGGATGCACTCGCAAAGAAGCAGGAAGCTCCAATTTGTATGCCATAGTACCAACCTTTAGCAACACCTTGTAAGAACCATAGTACTTTGGAAATAATTTATTGTCTTTCTTAGCTTGCTTAGGGGACATTTGTTTGTATGGTTTTAGCCATAAAAATACCCAGTCTCCTACATCAAAACTTCTCTCACTGCGATGTTGATCTGCCTGTTGTTTCATTCAAATTTGTGCCAAATTTAGGTTATCCTTTAAGAGTTGGAGAACTTCTTGTTGATGCTCGATGTGATCTTCCACTGCTTGAACCTTAGAATTTTCTCTTAAATATGATGTGATGGATGGTGGATGATATCCATAAAGTGCCATAAATGGGGTCATTTTTGTCGTAAAAGATGGAAGGAAGTGTTATACCACCATTCGACGAGAGGTAACTACTTGAACCATCATGTTTGCTTATCGTATACAAAACAACGAAGATATCCTTCAAACATTTATTCACTATCTCGCCAACTAATTAATTGAGGATGATAAGATGAACTATGAGCTAGTTAAGTACCCAAACAAGAAAATAATTATGTCCAAAAATTTCCTATAAAAATGGGATCTCTATCACTTACAATAATCTTCGGGTTTCCATGTAGCTTTTGAATTGTTTCCATAAATGCAGTAGCAAATGTACTTGCCTTAAATGGATGAGATAATGCACAAAAGTGTTCATACTTGGTAAGTCTATCAACTACCACCACGATGACACTCCTTCCTTCGGACTTAGGTAAACCTGTGATAAAATCCATTGAAATCTCCTCCCAACGTTGACTTGGAATTGATAAAGGTTGTAGAAGACCCGGGGTCTTAATTGTCTCAACTTTATTCTGCTAGCAAACCAAACATTCCGCCACAAACTTTTGAATATCATATTTAAGGCCATCCCAAAAAAAATCTTTCTTCACCTTGTGGTAAGTTTTTAAAAATCCTTAGTGTCCTCCTAAAGGAGAAGTGTGCAATTCCAAAAGAATCTTTTGTTTTAGTTGGGAATTATTACAAATATATAAGCGATCTCTGTACTATAAGGAATCATTTTTCCAACTAAATGTATCAGATGTACTAGGATCTTGCTGCAACTTTTGAATGAGTGTCCACACTTTTTCGTCCTTCTTCCATTCATCTCTTGCTTTAGTTATCCAATCTAGTTGGATAATATAAATGGCACAAAGCAATGCTTCCACCTCTTCATTCTTTCTTGAGAGTGCATCTGCAACAACATTTAGCTTCCCTTTTTTGTAGATTATTTCAAAGTCATAACCCAACATCTTTGTGACCCATTTCTGATGCTCTTCTGAAGATAATCTTTGTTCCAAAAAGTGTTTAAGAATATCATGATTACTTTTTACCTTGAAGTGTCTTCTCATTAGGTAAGTTTTCCATTTCTTTAGTGCATGCAGTATTGCTAACATTTCCTTCTCATAAATAGGTTTCTGTAAATACTTTCCTTTGATTGGACGACTTTCAAAGGAAACGGGTCTTCCTTCCTGCATTAAAACAACACTAATTCCATTTCCTGAGACATCACATTCCACAATAAAGGTTTTTGTGAAGTAAGGCGTAGCGAAGACCGGTGCTCGACACATTGCCTCTTTAAGATGTTCAAAGGCCTTAGTTGCTTCAGGAGTCCATGAAAATGCATCTTTCTTCAATAATGTTGTTAGAGGTGCTGCTATTCTCCCACAATTCTTAACAAACTTGCGATAATACCTTGCTAACCCAAGAAATCCTCGCAACTGCTTTATGGTTGTGGGGAATTTTCATTCCTTAATGGCTTTAATTTTTTTAGGGTCTACCTTAACACCCTCGTGAGATACAATATGACCCAGATATTCCACCTCTTGTACTCCAAAGAGAAATTTGGATGTTTTTGCATATAATTGTTTCTCCTGCAATAGTTTGAGCACCCTGTCAACATGTTGAACATGATCCTTCCAAGACCTTATATAGATTAGTATATCATCAAAAAATACTAGCACAAAATTTCTGAGGGGTTTGAAAATGGAATTCATCAACCCTTGAAATGTAGAAGGTGCATTGGTAAGGCCAAAAGGCATGACCAAAAATTCATAATTACCATCATGAGTTTGAAATGTTGTTTTTGGATTGTCTTTAGTCTTCATTCTAATTTGATGACATCCTGAACAAAGATCCAACTTGGTGAAATAAATTACTCCATGTAATTCATCCAATAATTCATCAATCACAGGAATGGGAAATTTATCTTTAATAGTGAACTTATTGAGCTCCCTATAATCTGGACACATGCACCATGATCCGTCTTTCTTATGCATCAATACTACTAGAGCAGATAAAGAACTTCGACTAGGTTGAATTATACCAGCCTCTAACATTTCTGCAATCATACGTTCAATTTCGCTCTTTTGGACATAAGGATATCTATAAGGCCTGATGTTTGGAGGAACACTTCTTGGAATCAAATGAATAGCATGATCATGATCACGAATATGTGAGAGTCCTTTGGGAGTTTCAAACACCTCGGAATGATTGTCCAAGGCTTTTTGGAGATCTGAAGAAATAGATGATTTTGAAGTTGGAACTTCTAGTGAGCATAATTGTGCAATTACGCCTCGTTGTTCTTTCTTCAGAAGCTTTGTCATGACATTAGAGCTTATTATCTTTCCTGGCTTCCCTACGATACCCCATAATTCGATTTCCTTTCCTTCCGAAAAAAATTTCAAGAAAAGTTCTTGAAAATTAAAAGCTATCGTCCCCAAAGATTGTAACCATTGTACTTCTAGTACAATATCAACACCTCCCATTGGGATGGAAAGCATTGGACTATTCAATACATATTCCCCCATGGCTAGCTTGATATTATGGCATTTTCCCGAGCAATTTATAGTTCCTCCATTTGCAAAAATCACTTGAAATTATGGTGCTGGGTATAGGAAACAATTCAATTCCTTGGCTACCTTAAAATGAATAAAATTATGGGTACTACCCGAATCAATCAACACTATTACCTTTTTCTTCTTAATATGTCCTTCTATCTTGAGAGTTTGAAGAGTGGTAATTCCTTCCAATGCGTTACACGATATGGTTGGACTCATTTCTTCTTCTTCTAGTGTTGGTTCCTGGTGTATATCCTGTTCTTTTGAAGTTTCTTGCTCATTTTCTTCCTCCTCTTCACAATCTATGTAAAATAATTTCTTCTCAATACACTTATGACCTTTAGTGTATTTTCTACCACAACTGTAGCAAATCCCTTTTGTTCTTTTTTCTTCCAATTGTTGTGGTGTCAACCTTGTAGGTTGTGGAAGTCTAGGAGTAGCAACACTTCCATCTTTATATATGTGAGTGGTAGGCTTCATTGTCGCCATAATTTTACATTCATTTTTTCTTGCCAATCTGAATGCCTTCTCCAATGAATCAGGTTCCTAAACACGAACTTCATGTTGGATGTTATCCTTTAAAGTCGCTATGAAGACATCAATCCCGTGTTCCTCTGGAATGTCATTTACCCTTATATTCAATTTTTGGAAGTCCTCAATGTGCTCCACCACTGAACCCTTTTGTTTGAGATTTATCAATTGGCTAGAGAAGGTGTTGCTCTTTGTATCCTCATAATGTGCTATCATTTCCTCCGTAAAAATTGACCAAGTGAAAATTTTTTTACAGGAGCAAAGCCATCGATACCATACAAATTTATTGTTCTAAATGTAAAGTTTCAATGTGTACCTTTGGTGTGTTTTTCACATTATTGAGATCAAAATATTTCTCCATCTGTAGTATCCATGTTACGGGATCCTTGCCATCAAACTTCTTCATATCCATCTTTGGAATATGGTGGTTCTTCCATCCAACATTAGAGTTTATGAAATCACGATTAACTTTTATTTTGTTCTAATCATGAGTTTCCTCTACTATCTTTTCGCCATTAGGAAACATTTCTTGTATCAACTTTGTCAAACCTTCCATGTCTGTTTTTAGATCATTTTTCATGTTTTCCATGTTGTCTTTCATTTTTTCTTCCATGTCATCCATCTCAGCTTCCATGCCAGCTTCCATGCCCTCCATCTTAGCTTCCATGCCATTCACTCCTTTCTTCAAACCATCCATCTTAGCTTCCACACCTTTCTTCAAAACTTCCATTTCGTTTTTTGTTGCTCTTTGTGAGAGCGAAATTTGGTGCACTTGCTCTTGTAATTTTGATATGTCATGTTGCCATTCTTCATCTTCATGAGTCATAGTAGAGCCTTCTAAAAGCTTAATGGGTGTTGAATTATTTTTAGGGATAATTTTAGAACCCAATACTGATATCTATTCTACAATATGCCCTTGGAATCAATTCAAAATTATTTTTCACACAAGACTTATACAATTCAAAAAAAATACACACCTTTTTCTTGTTTTTGAGGAGCTTGATATTGAAACTGAATTATCTTTGTGATTTAGAATCTTCAATATCTAAAATTCGGCCCTGTAGTAGCCCTCTGAAGCTTCTTTCAAATGCCATAGGTCTGACCTGATTTGGATTCTTCAAGACAAATTTATGCCCAATCTCCCACAATGTCCTAATTATGGACTAGTTCAGTAGAGCGAACTTGTACGACATGCCACATGTCACTGTTTCCTCCTTCAAATTTGAAATTCATACACAGGAAACTATAGTCTATGTATTTGTGGCCACTTTTTATAGAATTCCAATCTGATGCTCAGAGAGAGAGAGTTATGACGATTTTCCCACGGTCACCTCTTTGAGATGAAATTCGGGAGCCTGAAAAAACTCTAACTTCCACATATCATATCTCCGAAAATATTACAAAACAAGATCTAAAATTTTTGCACGACGTTCCTCAGGATTTCAGCTTCGCTCTGTAAAAATTTAAGCTTCTAAAACTTCGTGGAAAAAAATTTATAGCGAAAATTCCACGATGACCTGTTTAGGTTAAATTTGGGAGCGTGAAAAAAACCCTAACTTCCACAAATCATATCTCCGAAAATATTGCAAACCAAGATCTGAAATTTTTACACGACGTTCCTCAAGATTTTATATTCGCTCTGTAATAATTTTAGCCTCTGAAAATTCGCAGAAACAAATTTATAGCGAAAATTCCACGATGACCTGTTTGGAGCAGCGACACCCTAGAATACAAAGCTCTGATACCAAATGTTATGAAACCTGCTCCAAAAATAGAAGAAAAGAGAGATCAACGCCTTAGAAATCAATCACTTCGATGGGGAAACCTCCAATACATTACATAAATGAACAATTCTTCGGTGATACAATTGACAAAACCTCTTTCTATATATAGGAGTCCACAGGGTCACAATATAATCCTAGCCGATCTAACAATA
The DNA here is from genome assembly GCA_034641835.2 of Pinus albicaulis. NCBI lineage: Eukaryota > Viridiplantae > Streptophyta > Pinopsida > Pinales > Pinaceae > Pinus > Pinus albicaulis. The sequence goes on from CM076584.1 coordinate 477,928,861, forward strand.
ATAATGTAAGGGCACAATAATAACAATATTGGGGTTACAGGGGTACAACAATAACAATAAGGGGGTTAAACTAACAACAATAAGGGACTATACTAGTAATATAGGGACCTAACACAATGAGCTTAAAAATATGTGATATCAAAAAGAGTTTTAAGCTAGTTGGAGGAAAATGAATTCAGATTACCCCATCTTCATAAAGTAACCTTGGAGCTCAGTTCTAGACACCCTTCTACCTTAAAAATGTTGTGTGGGGACTAAGTGTCATTCCAATACATTTTTGTTTCTTTTAATCATTGCAGGGTTATTATAGACATTAGGTGTGCTAATTAAGTTTATCTTTGGTAGTTGGGAGGAGAAATTTTATCCTCTCCACATGGTTTCTGAGCCCATTAAGTCATGCTTCGTGCTATGTGAGTTAATTGTTTCAATTTTGTTAGCCATAAGGAATATATTACCTTCACGTATGTACTAGAAGGTGGGCTTCTTGGTTACACATGAAAACATAAAAAATAAAAAAACGATGTTAGTGAGACATCAATTGCCTCCTCCCACTTCAGTGAATTTGATCTTTAAATTCATTGTCCTCCTCGTTGATCTTAGCTAAAAGAATAATAAAATTTGGGATGCTTGTTAATGATATTAAGTCAAGATGTTGCTCTAGCAACTCTTACTTTGAACTTAATTACATAGGATGGCCAACATATATTCCTTTGATATCATCTTCACCCCTTTCACCATAGGTGAATTTAATATATCTAGGGTATTTATAATGATGGATAAGGTGAGGGGTGGTTTAGGTCTATGTCTTTGATCCATCCAACTAGCAATATTGTAATCTCTTTATCAATTATGGCTATAAGTGACTAGAAATCTAGAATATGCTTTCTTAATCTAAATGATGGCTTTATGAAGAACCATGTAATTCTTAATACTTTACCTACTAATATATTTATAGTTAAATTCAAGGCTTCTTTGATTCTAACCTTCTAGATCCCATAAGAAATGAAAATTTTGATGTCTTTCAATAAACTTTAATTCATGTCTTGATATTAGTAGTTGTACCAATGAATTTAAAGTAATTTTTCAAGATTTTACCTTCTTTGTCCCTTAATACGCATACAATCCCTAGATTGATCCTTGTTGCTATACCAAAGTTAAGCTTTCTTTGAGCCTACAACTCCACTATGAAAATAGTGTTTTAAGCCAAAAAAGGGTTATATATACAAGAGTTGGTGAAACGTTGTCACACTTTTTTCAGCATTGTTTTGGTCTTAATTCCATTTTTAACTTGCCTTAGTGCACTTATTCAACTCTCCTCACTTATTCTGATAGGAATGTTTGGAATTTTCCCTTCCACCATTTAGCTTGTCTCTACTCGCTCACTCACTCACTCACTCACTCACTCACTAACTTGCCTTAACTCATTCACTCAACTATTCATATATCATTAAGAAAGTTTAGTGTATGTTAAACTTGGATCAAATTAACTCACCTTTTCATCGACTAGGTTTGTTGTTCACGCAAAAGCTCCTCAAGGATGATTTTTATATCATGGTTGTCAAATTTTTATTTGTTACAAATCGTTAAGCTTGCCTTGATAGTAGGAAATCACATAAGGAGCTTTATTATTGTAGCATAGTAGAGTAAACATTATCACCATGAAAAAATATAGATAGTATCATTGTTCTATAACAACAATCACTATAGTGAAAGAAAAATTTTCCAACTTTTTTTTTGTTTGTTTAATCAATAGTTATAAAAATGCCTATTTTCATAGCAGAACATGATAACATAACTTGTATGTGTCTCAAACCAAAAAATTGAAATATTCATAAATGGTGAAATAGGTTTGATGTGTTGTCATTGTTGTAGACACAATTAGGGATATTGAATTTTCATTTTTACACTTATATCTAACTAGTTTACACATAAATATTTACATGCCTTTAACAAATACATTCCCAATGCATATGATTCAAGGGTCACATATCATTTTTTGCCTATACTACTAAATCAAATCTTAGGTCATTACTTATAAAACAATTCACACATAAACTTGAGTTCGATTTGTGTCTTTTATGATCAATTCCCAACACATGGATTATGTGTTGCCTCCTATTCCTTACAAGCATGGAAATGTCCCTATTCCAAAACTTTTAAATAAAGTATCATGGTTATATATTCATATAGGCCCATATAAAGGTTTAAGTGAAAATAATTACTTGTCCATTGAGTCATGGTAAATATAGAGTGATATTTGTTTCTCATATTTCACCTGGTTGAGAGAGATTTTTTAACTTTTCACTAGCACTATGAAAATTAAATAAGTTAATTTGGGTGGAAGGTGGGTGGTCGAGTGGGGGGGGGGGGGAGGGGATTCTCTATGACTATGGAAATATGGAAATAATGTATCCCTAGGGTCTAATATAAGTCATAAACAACCAAGCAGAAGCATATGCTCTTCTATAGGGTCTTCTCCATGTCAAGGAAACCAATGCCAAATCCTTAATAGTTATAAGAGATTCAAGTGTGATCACTAAAGCAACAATGAAGAAAATAAACTCCCTTGGATGAAAAGCTCGCAATGATCATTACTTGAATTAAAAAGAAAAATGTAAGTAACCACATTAAATTTTCATATTACCAAGTGTGGTGAGCCCTCAACTTGAGAGAAAATCCATGGACCATGAAATCCTCTCATTAAACTTAGGGGAATTAGAAAAAAAATGGGGAGAAATCATATTTTCACATCCCTCAAGTTGTTAAGGCATGGAAATGACACATAGTATATATATTACATTTTGCATGAGATCTCTTCTAACTCATTGATTGCCTCGGAAGGGAAAGGGTATGAAAGGACATTCTCTTTTCATACTAGCATGCAATATTAACTGTAGTCATGTCTCATCAATTTGGTTTTATAGTTATTTATTGGCAAGGTGGGATAATTCCCTAGCTTTGGTTTGGAGCCTACAATGTTTGCACAAATGGAATTAGGATGGTTATGTTCTCCATGAATATCCTTATTTGTGCTCGAGCCGTTCGTCTGGAATTGGAACTTCTACCATGATCTAAAGGCATTTAGAAAGAAATTGTTAGTATGTATGGTCTTTTGAGACATGTGTGGACTCTATTTTTTTGTTATGGTTATTGTGCCTTAGAATTAACTTAAGGAAAGGCATAAAGACAATGTTTCCTTTTCACTTGTCACTATCCCTGCATTCGAGCCCAAGAGTTGTTCATTTGCATTATGTTTTAAAAATTCTAGAACTATATATGTTAGGTTGCATATGGGGTTATCTGTGTTAAGGGATTTAATATAGACTCCAATGTTTTGTAGAAGACTAGTCTACCTATTACTTCTTTTTTAGGTCAGTGGGATAGATATTTTCTCTCTATTTTATCTATATTTAATCCATCTCAAACCCTATGAAATTTGATTTGGGTCAAGCATAATGGAACACAAAGATATTTTGGAATTTAGAAGAATGCTAAAAAGAGATGAAGAATACATCTAGTCTAACCAAAGCACTTTATTCTTAGTTACATCAAAATTCCATGAGAATGAACATCACTGTACCTCTCAACATGTGAAAATTATGAACCTATTAGTCTAGCTAGAAATAGAAGATAGAGTTATTAGAAGTAGAATCTGACAAGTTCCTTGCATGTTGGGGAACTTAGCACTTGGCCTTCACAAAAAATCATTTTCTTTAGCCTCAAACAATATGATGTATGTCAATTCTATATAGGAAAAACTTAAAGAAGAGGAAATTGTTCACTCACTAAAGGAAGCTATGGACATTGAGTAGCAAAAATCTCTCCCATCCGATGTTGGGGAGGAAGAGTCAATCAACCAAATTGCATTTCATTAGTTTCTATATTTCTCAACATTATTATATTACTTAGTGTTTGTGTTAAGTAGGCTACTTGCAAAAAAACATTGTATGTAATAATTATAGTTTGTAAAAAACTCTCATATGTAGTCTTTGAGAGTTGTCAGTTTTGTCAATGTACCTCTAAAGTGGTCCTTTTTGTACTATTGTTGTCAGCTTGACTGTAATCCCTTTTTATTATTCTATTTCGTTGTTTCAATTTTGTTAAAAAAGGCAATGAAATAAATTAATTGTGTATCAGACATGACCCTTTTTAACAAGCATGTAGTTGTCATAGGATTTTGTATAGGTATAAATAACCCGAATGTTATTAAAATATCTATTTTCACTAGGGTTATAAATGAAATTTGGTTACCAAAAAACTATATATTTCACTTGTATTAATTTATAAGATTTGTGAGCGAGTGTTCTGCGCAACTAGCCTTAACGCACGCACCGAATTTTCAACTACGTGATCATTAAATCTCTTATGCCTGTAGTATTAGGAGGGCCTTCCTTCCCTCCCCCTCTACCATTCCTTGACATAGCTTCTTTCAATGCACTAGCCATAGGGCGACCACGGTTTCAGAAGGAAAATCCTACGAAGTTTGTCAAAAATATTGAAGAGATTATGAAGGTGGAGATTAATGCCACCCAATCAATATATTTGGCCCTTAAGCTAGAAGATCAGGGGATGATTGACCAATTTTTGGGCATTTGGCCTTCCCCAAGCTCTTTTTTCATATGGGTAAAAAAGAACTAGAATTCACGGACACAAAACAAAGTCTCAATAGCCTTTTGCAGCAGGGGGTTTTACACTTTCCTCTTTGAAGACAAGGCTGATTGTGGCCACATTTTTTAGAGTGGGCTTTACTTCATGGGGGCCCAAGGTCTATATTTAGAACAACAGAGTCTGGATTTCAATCCTCAACATGATTTCTCGGCTACAACTTTCATGTGGGTGAAGCTTACATTTCTTTCCTTGCATTGTTGTATTGAAGATACCTTCAAGAGCATTTGGGAAGATACATTTACCATGCCAAACCATAACATGGGATGTGGACCTATGCTCGGTTCTACATAGAAGTGGATCTGGAAAAGGGTTTTCCTACAACCATAAATTTAAATTTGGACAACTAGTCACAATTCATAATGTGAAACTGCGGATGGCTAATTAAATCAACTAAATCAATTATATCCCAGAGCTGGATTATGACCAACTTCCATTCCAGCGCAAATATTTCCATGAGTACGTTCATTTTGCATGAAATTGCAAGCAAAAAGGGGAAGATCAAGATAAGCCACAAGATTAAGGGGAGAAATGGTAGCAATTGAAAAGAAGGATGGGTCCTGCTCATTTGAATGCTCAAGCAAACCCGACTGGTGCAACAATATTGAAAGGGAATGGGCTGTTGTCAGCAAAGAATAATGGGACACCAACAGGTGAGGGCCCCTCAACTAGAAATAATAAGGAACTTCTAAATGAAGGAAACAACTTTGAGGCATTGACCAAGGCTAATGAAGAAGGTGAAATCCCTATAGAAAAGACAAACCCCCCCACAAATTTGAAATAAAATGCAGTAAACCCCTTAAGGGGATGCCTCATCTTAAGGATGCCCCAAAAATTGAGCAACTTGAGGAGGAATATAGTTCTAAGGAGGAATAATTTTATTATCCTAAATCTTATAAATCCCCTCAAGTTTCCTTCTTGGAAAGTTTGATAGATGAAAAATTAAATGTGGAAAAGGAAAAATGTGGAGATCAAACCCATTAAAAAGTGAGGATGACTCCCAATAGAGAAGTCAAGGATGAGAAAATGGAAAAATAAAAATAAGCAAGGACTCAAACGGTGACAAAATCATCATCTACAAAGTCACGAGGAACATAACAAAGGAGGTGCAATAAACCTACAATTAGGGGGATACAAATCCAACAGTAAATAATGCAGTTGATCCCCTAGAATTGCATGGGATTGAGCTTTGAAAAAGAGTCTCAAAAGTTAGATCATTAGTCAAAAAATAAATTCCGACAATCTTCCTACTCTTGGAGACGAAATTGAGGGATCAAGAAACCCTCCGAAGCTTTCAAATTTGTGGAAAGGTAGTGAAATAAGAAAAGTGACTTCTCGAGGAGCCTCAAATAGTCTTTGGACATTGTGGACATGTTGATGGGGCAAAATTTACCGCCAACAGTAAGAGGGTCTTCCATGAAGTACCAATTATACCTCACACCGTTTAGGATAGGAGCCCCATCCAGTATGTGGGCCCAACTTCCACCATATGTGTTTTCCTCTTGGTTAAGTGAAAAGAAGCTAGCATGAGAACAAGGATGAAATGTCCAGAGAATGAGGATAAAATCAACCCATGATTAATGAAATAGTAGAACAATGTACAACAATACGGTAGCAATTCAACAATAATTAATACATCTCAAAGAGGAATCAATTAACTAAGACCATCTCAGACATACAAGTAAGAAAGTACCAGAGATTAACTTCAAATTAGTTCACAATTGGTTACTAGTATTAGCATGGAATGAGAAATCATGGATTCAATCAAACACATGAGTAATAAGAAACAAATTATTTCATTAACGTAATACTCACATGAAAGCACACATGCACACATGATTGGAGTATCGATTAGCCAGTACAACCAATAGAGAAATGCATGAGAATCTATGCCAAAAAATGAAGAACTTCTTATTAATAATGCAACATTTCATGTACATGTGCTACAATCCCATCAAAATCCGATAGTGGAAAGAGGGTTGTTCATATCATTTCCAAAATAGACTCCTTGCCTCATGAAAAGTTAGCTTACTATCTACCAAGAGCAATAGCACTCAAAGCTTTGAGCACTAACAACTATGCTAAAAGGCTTCAATGCCAAAAGTCCTCCTAAAAGAGGGATGAGGGTACATTTATGAAAATAGGTGGGTGAATTTCCACCTTCCTTTATGAAATTTTGATTTCCCATTGACCTTTAGACTTCTATTGAATTTTACAATTCGTATTCTAAATGACTCTTGGGTGCTTTTTTACGTTTACTATTTTCAAGAATATTGTTGTGGAGGTAAATCCCCTCTGCGGACAGAGGCGATCCCTACTAGCCCAGACCGGGTATAGCAAAAATCGTTCACGCTATAGTGCAGGTTCCTAATTGCAAATAAACCAACTAGTGATGGAGGTTTACCTGGAATCCAACGCTGTCGCTCGTAGAGAAAGTAGCACTCCCGTTCCTTAGCTTTCCGTGATCACAATCCGCACGATCTCCGTGATCGGACACTTGCACACGCAAGAAACAAAACAAATGCAAGCATAAAATCCAGTATATGCAGCTATATGTCAGTCAGAGAAGACATAACTCATCATCATAATCAATAACAGGAGTGGAACCATAACCAATAGTCGCTTATCATTAATCAATCAAAGAAGAATACAACCATAGCCCTGACGCTGAATTCTCCTTCGGAGGGTCGCCAGCGGAACACGTCTCGAAAAAGCCTGTCGGGGATGGGACAAACCTCTCTCTTCGGATGTCTCGACGATAATCTCCTTGCTTGGATTTGGCCTTAAGGGAATGAATCAAGGCTCTTGCAGCATAAGGCTCTGATGGCTCTTGGGAACTTGGAGACTAGCTTGCAAAGGGAATGAGCAAGCTTTTATAGATGGAGGAAGGGGAGTTGGGATCCCTATAATCATGGGATTGGCCCTATCCTCAAGGAAGCTTCCATGAGAGGTGGCAAACCACTTCCTCTACATGGAGATCCTAGGAGCCAAACCACCCAACTCGAATTAGATATCACAGTTTGGTTAGGACTAAAATTCGCCATTTATTTTTAAAAACACTTAAAAATGGGAATGATGAGTGCGACTTTCCCGAGACAGAGTGCCAATCGCGCGCCCCCTCTTGAAGGATTTCTCCCATTGGCGCGGGGTACCAAACCGGCTTCCCGCGCCTAATGCAAAAAGGGGTGTTTTTGTGGTTTTTCACAAGGAGTTGTCTTCGTGGAAAATGAAAGCTCATGTTCAGAGGAATGTCATGAAAGTGGTTTCAAGTCATGTCACTGCTCACAGGTCACAGAATGAGCCCTCCAATGTGCGGGACAGGGATTGCAGGGATGGTGACAAATTGCTATGTAACAGATGCCCCCTAAAGCATGAGGCCCGAAAGGGAGAGAGGGGTGAAATGCTTTACGAGAACGTGTCCAACTGAAAACACCGCCGTCAGAAAACCTGCGTAGAGAAGTACAACTGATATCTCAAATACATGATATATACGTGGCATGGGCGCAGCCATCCATAACAGAGTATGTAATAATCTAGATCCGAGGCATGGACGCAGCCATCCAGTGAGGATCGGTAAATAGACTCAGGTATGGTCGCAACCATCCAATCAGTGAGTCATGTAACTAATCATAATAATCCACAAAATCGCAGCCTGGATCATAACAGACAAGAATCCAGGGTCTTGTGCTCCATCTCGACCCGAGCAAAGAACAAGTTCAAGCATGCGAATAAGCGAGCTGAATTCGAACATGCAAGAACATCATCTGATTACCAGCCAATGATGAAAGTTGTTAACAAATGCGAGAGGTACCACCATTAATGCCAATGGTCCTCAAGGTACTACAGGTATAATATACGGCATGTGAACAATGAGCTGACGTCGAACACCCGTAGAATCACTCGATCAGAGGCCAGTGATGAAAACCTCATGTCGAATGCGAAGAACCTGCCATTGAGGCATGCAGGCTCCAAGGTACCAGAAGGAAGTCTCTAGATCAGCTTCCTCGATAATGAGCTGAAGTCGACAGGAAGTGACCTTGATCGAAGGTGGGCCATAGTGTTTCCCACATCATCGACGCGAGACAGAGGAACATAATGTCTTTGTGAATCAGGATCAGATGAGAATCAGAGGAAGGTTGGTACTTGCAGAGGTCAACTTCTCTTGAACATATGGCGGCACGACAGTGATTTTGGCAGTATTTGACATCAACGGATTAGAGGTCATGGCAACGAGGCAAAGAGAAGATGAGAGGTAAAAAATCATTATCCAAACCCACAGAGGCAAGTGAACAAACGAGATGAGATATCCCCAAGCCGACACGGATGCAGACAAGTGCCATGTTAAAGAGTGACATACTGCCGATAGGACAATGATGTTGGTTCCACTTTCCCCACCATTTCTGGTCAATACCTCTTTATTTTTACACAAGCTTGAAGAGGATACCATATGCTTGCTATATAAGTCCATCCTAGTACATTTAACGAGCCCTAGGAAGGAGGAACTCGAATATCGTAATTTCGACTGAATCCAATGTCATCAGGGTTTAATGAGTCTGACAAAGGAAGAAATCGGCGTATTTTCATGTTTAGAGAGTTTGAAAAGATAGTGGAAAAGCAAACTCCAATGGTCCCTTTTCGTAAATAATTTCTCAGATCCGAAAAGGTAGAAAACTTTGTTTGAGAAAACCTCCTAGTCGCAATAGGCTAGGGTATTCCTTTTTCGTAAGTAATCTATCCCAACCCGAAAAAGGGGTAAACGTATACTGGGTAGATGTCGTTTCGTGGCCACTTTAACGAGATCGAAACGAAAAGGGCCTCGGCAATCTTTTCATGTTTAGAGAGTCAGAAAAGAGCTGAAAGATGACTCCAAAATAACTTTTTCGTGTATTTACCGAGTCCGAAAAAGTATAAAATACAACTCGTGTCACCGTTTAAGTCGCGTAAAAACCTGTTGCTGCACATAAAGGCAAGTGTAAAAACCATTTTCGACAAAATATATTAAAATATTAATAAAAAATGACTTTTAAAACCTAATTAGTTTTCAAAAAGTTATAAATAAGTCTCAAATGGTAAAAACAAAATCACTTTTACTATTTACCTCATTGGAGAGCAACAGTGGTCCATTTTGTGTGCGATCTTCCGATGGTGATTGCGACTAATCCGAGCTACCATCCGGATCCTCATTTGTTCCAGGTAAGTGGCGTTTCCTTAAGCTCTATTCCAATCCCTTTTTTATATGTTTTTATTATGTATTAGACTTTTGGGCGAACCATTTTGAATTTTTAGGGCTCGCTCCATTGGCGCGGGTATTGGGCACACACCCACGCCAATGGACATTTCTTCACAAAGAGGTCACGCCAACTGGCGCGACTGTTAGGAAAACAGTTGCGCCAATGGCGCAACGCAATTTTCCGCTCAAAATTTTGAAAATGTGAGCTATCTATGTGGATTTTCAAATGTTCCGGAGATCTAACAATGTATTTTTGATTGTGTTGATGCAGATATAAAGGAAAAAATGGTTATCGAATGGAAGGAGAGGGAACATGGAGAGGAAGATGAAATGGCTATCGAGAATGAAGCCTGCATGACTGCACTTAAGAACTTTGGACTTAAGAAATTCTTCCTCACCCCCTGCTTACGAGCTCAGCCAGAGCTACTACAATACTTGGTCAGTATATGGGATGAAATGAAGAAGTGTTTAAGCTTCAGGACCAAGTGTTGGAACTGAAGGTTTCCGACGTATATTTCATAATCGGACTATCACGCAGAGGTCCGGTGCCCATCTTGATAGGTAGCAGACCATCTGGGGAAAAGATGGAGCAGGTAATGGCGAGGGTGTGCCCAAGGGCACGAACCAGATCAAGAAGCGGGAAGGTGGACATCCACACTGTCCAGGATCTAGCACTGAGAGTAGTGCTACACACCATCACACGAGCTGCAGGATCGCAAGCTCCACATGAGGCAACCATCGCCCAACTCCTGCTAGCCACTAAGTGTATGAGTCCAACACTGTTTGATTGGGCTACTGTAGTGACAACAAATATCAAGAGGCAGCTTACAAAGTGCAAGAAAGTCAAACTGAAGCAGTTTGGCTATGGTTCCATTTTGGTATCGTTCATCTTGGAACGACTACCTATCTTCCAGGGCCAAGGGGCCATAGTTGCTGAGCCGATACCAAGAGATCCAAGGATGGCTCACTGGGTAGCACTTATGCCTAGGTCAGGAGGAGGCCAACAGATGTCTTGGAGGCCGGAGTTTTTTGGATGGTTACGACAACAGCTGATCATGGTCGAGGATTGGCCCTATGCTGAGACTGATTTCACTAGAGACCCAGATCTCCCACTTCCGGAGGGGGATGACTGGGACGAGGAGTTGGGTATGGCCTCTCTTTTTGATTTTTTTATGTTTTATGATTTTTTTTTGGTAATACATGTCCGTTATAACAACAATTTTATATTTATGCAGATGTCGGCCTAGAGAGACCTGCCGGTATGTCTCCAATTGCACGGAGAACTCAGCCCACAGCTGACCCTTAGGCGAAGGGTGCCAAGGGGGGAGAGTTGATCCAGAACCTTGAGGGGATTGCCCGGGGGATTCCAGACTACGCCCGGCTGGAAGATGTCCCGATGGCGTATCAGATACATACGATGGGAGTGCCTAGTCGCCTCCACCGACTTTTGAGACGCTTAGTGCGCGCAGTAGCATGTTACCACGAGCACCATGTGGATTAGACACCTAGGGCTTATTTAATGCTTATTTTTTTGAGAGACATGTCGTCTCCGGATGTATTAAGACGAACATGTATATATTTTTTGATTTTATGTGATGCACAATATGTAAACATTTCGACACATATATATAAACATACCTATTTCTGGATGGATCTTCTTACATGTGATGATGTTTTTATATGCTATGCAAATGTCTAATACAATGCTATCTGGATGCATCAATTGCATAACAAACGACCCAAAGAAAAAGTTCACATAATGTATCTAATCACAAATTTTATTTTTATGCAAGCTTAAAAGCACACACGAAAACACACATGCAAACTATGCTTGGAAATGAGTTTTTATTTTTGTGCAAGCTTAAAACAAAAATTGAGTTGAGAAAGACGGGCATGCCCCCAGCATGGTGTCTCAATTCGAGGTACATGCCCCCCAAGCTTCAGTCCATAGGAAATGGATTGAAGGTTGAAAAAGAGATTTGAGCTAAATCTATCAAAACTCGAATTGAACGTGATCGTGTTTCATTATTTTAACGAGGTTTACACACTTAAAAGAACTGTCCTCGTAGCCACTTGTTTCATTGTTTTAGGAGCTTGGCACAAGAGGAGGAACTATGATCCGGTGAGCTCAACGGAGGAAGCTCAGGAGAGAGATGATTAGAGACATCATGCTCTAGACAATCTGACATTGCCCCTAGGCTGGGCATGAAGGAGGAACGATGATGTCCATCACTCCAAGGCAGCCCCTCAAGAGACATTGTTTCAACAATGGCTTCATTAGAAGGGAAAATCTCTTTAAGAGGATCAGGCAAGTCGGCCTCACCGAGCCAGGGGGATTGAGAATAGATTTCGAAAGCCATGCTCGAAGGAGCATGCTGAGGAGGGGGAGGATCAGATGCGGCGACGATTTCACAGTAGTTGATCTCTACCGGAGTTAAGGGCATCGATTCTCCAAACTTAGTCACTTGCTTAGGCGAAGGGATGAGCCATGGGTCGTCATAACTAGAGATCATATTAACTAGAGCGGTGTGTGGTGGTGGTGTGGGAAAGATACCCATGAGGATGGGGTCCTTGAAGAGATCGGGTCCTACACTGTCAGGGGGATTTGGAATCTGATCCACGTAAGGAACGTTGTTCTCAGAGGTGGAGGTGAAGAAAGACAATTGATCCACAGTAACGATTTTTCCCTCGTGAGGGAACTTAAGAAGTCGAAAGAGGGTGGATGGCACGCATAACATGGCGTGAGTCCAACTGCGGCCAAGAAGTATATTGTAGTTGAGCTTGGCGTCAACTACTTCTACTTCTACGTTGACTGTCTTCCCCTGTAAGGTAATCGCTAAACTCTCGAGAACACCCAAGGGTTTTGATTTCCGACCATCGAATGCCTCTAGGGAATTAGGAGACGATGAAAGGGCCGGAGAGCCAATGGCCTTCCAGCAAGCTGAAGACATGACACAAGTATAAGCACCTTCATCCGCAACAGCCCTATGGATATTAAGACCATTGATCCCGACTTGAATAACAAGGGCGATCTGATGTGGAAGTCGGGGGGTAAAGTTCTCTAAGTCGAAGGTGAGAAGATTAGAATCAGTGGGATCGATCCCACCGATTGTAGACAATAAAGCTTTCTGTTGTGATGGGAAACTTTGAAGAACTTCCAATGCAGACATGGCAGAAGGCGCCTATGCCAAATCCTCAACAATACTGTAGTGCTGAGCGGCACGGGCATTCGTATTGTAGGAAGACCTTCACAGAACACCTTTAGAAGGTGGCCTCACAACAGGTTCAGCAGTAAGCTTCTCAATTTCTAACAGACCGGAGACAGGTGGGAGAGGTGGACCGTCCACAACTGCCTTTCCAGCTGCCTAACACGATTAGTTTTAATCCTTCGAATGTGTAGCAATAGAGATAGGTGCATCACCATTCATCATAAAGACCTGGGACCCAAATGGTGCAGATGGTGAAGGTTGTTCAACCATCTGGGTCTGCTGAGATGGGAACGGTTCTTTAAGAACTGCCGGAGTCCCTTTGGAGCCTTTTAGAAGTTGACTAACTTCATATCGTTGTGGAAAATCTTTTGTATAATGATCTCCTTCACAAATGAGGTAGGGGTACTTCAGTTTACGTTGGGAACCGTCCTCAGTACGAGGTTGGGACTCTGGCTTGGGGACGTGGGATTAATATTTTCCTTTGCCCTTATTTGTCCCTTTGGAGTATTTTTCTGTAGGATTAGCCTGAATGGCGTTAACCTCCGCAATTTTTCCAGAATTGGGAGGGGCGGGAGGAGCAGAATTATTGGATGAGTTGGACTTCTTCTTCCCATTCGAAGTTTTTTTCGAATTTTGAGACACGAAACCAATAACACCATCCACCACCGGGGTAGGTGGAGTTTTAGAGGTTCCAGACCATGGAGCATCAGGAAAAATATCATAAAGTGTGTCGGACTGAGAGTATACCAGATCCAAATATTGGGCATGCGCTATGGCTTGTTCTTTAGTCACACACACTCCCATAGCAATATCTTGGGCGATTTTGTTAACGAAGGAGGTGGTGAACCAATGAGTTAGTATCTGATCAGGTATATGGAACTTGATCAGTCTACGACGACGTCGCCACTCATGAATGTGATCAGAAATGTGGGTGGCTTTGTCCTGCTTCAAAGAAGTAAGGAGGTGTGTCCCGTCTTCGTAGCGAACCGGTAACTGAAAGTGAGTCAGAAAAGCCATGGCTAATGTATTGAAATCTTGAAAGATGCCACGGGATAATTCAATATACCACTTAGCGGCAACACCAGTCAAAGTGCGCTGGAAGAGGCATAGACGAATTGAATCATCCACCCAAGAGTTGGACGAACACCAAAGATGGTAAGTCATCACATGAGCTTGGGGGTCCTCCCCAGCTTTACCCTCAAACTTGGGGCAATCACCGGGTACCTTGGTGAATCGGAGGCCAATAAGGATTGTGTAGAATTGGATCATTAGTTAATTTCGAAACATCCGGTAATTCCAAGGTAGCCAAGAACGGCAATGGCAGATTGGATGGCATGCCTGGGCCTAGATAAGGACCAGTACCTATACTCCACGCTGGTTGAGAATATCCTTGCCCCTAGGGGTTATGTCCCGTAGGATTCTGACTGTAGGGGGTATAGGTCGTATAACCAGTCTGATTCGGTTGCTGGTAACCAGTGTACGGGGCTTGATAACCAGAGTATGGACCTTGGTTATATGTCGGTCCCGTGTGAGCAGCATGTCGATTTGGCTGCTGAGTATAGGTGTAGCCAGGTCTTTGAGAGTAATAGTTAGAACCTTGGGGCTGGCTATAATTCGGTTGGTATTGACCATGAGAATAGTAACCGCCTTGAGGTTGAGTGGGCAGCTGATAGGTGGGACCCTGCTGAGCCTAATAATTAGGGTGCAGCAGTTGATTTGGATGTGACATCAAGTAGATCGGCTGTTGGGCAGGGTTGACAGGATGTGCAGGTTGGCCTGGCTGAACAGGCTGACCTGGCTGAACGGGCTACCTTGGTTGAACAGGTTAACTCAAATAAACAGGTTGTGCTGGTTGTGTAGGTTGACCTGGCTGTTGAGGAGCACCAGGTTGTGTCGGATGGACCGGTTGGCCTGGTGGAGGAGCACCAGGTAGTGCCGGATTGGCCGATTGGCCTGGTGGCGGAATGGAGCCAGGTGGTTGCTGATAACCGGTTTGACCCGCAACAGGACCATAAGATGGTCCTGGCTGATGTGCAACATTGGGACCAAGAGGATACTGCGGTTGCATGGGTTGAGAAGGTTGGACTTGCCCCCCAGGACCATATATCGGCCCCGGTTGGTACCCCGGTTGTCCTGTGAGTCCTTGAGGTTTCCCAGGTGGGACTCCAGGGAGAGGCTGCACGAGTTGATCGGAAGGGTTGTAATACTGTCCTTGTGGACCGTATAATGGCCCTTTCAAGCCCAGAGGGTAGCCCTGTACGGGCTGTCCCTGCGGGTCATAAGGATAGCCAGGCTGGCCCGAAGGTTGGCCTTGAAAAGGTTTTTCTTGCGGGTTATAAGGCTGTCCAGCCTGGTTATACGGTAAACCCCGAGCATGAAGTTGAGCCTCAGGAGCAGGTAAACGTAAAGGGTTCCCATGCTCATCGTACTGATATGGAAAGACGTACACGGGTGTACCATCCTGTGCATAATGCGAAAAATACGAGCGGTTGGGATCTTGAGGAGGTTGTCCAACCTCGGGGTTCGGTTGTTGAAGGGACAATCGATACTCCTCCTGAGAAATATTCTCTGACATAGCAGATGCTATATAGACATCTTCGGGAAGCGATGTGGTCCTTACGGACTGAGTGGTAACAACAGGTGTAGATGCAACCACACAAACAGTGGGCCTGACGGGTACAGAAGTGACCTGAGGGGATGACGTAATGGGTGTCCATGGAGACATCCCCAATGAAGGAAAAACTGGCCTCGTAGAAGGAGCTGATACCCCCATAGAGGCAGCGGTGACAATAATCTGACCCAAGGATCTATATCCTGCTGGTAATGAGGGACCGAGTGATGACATAACAGATGGTTCATGGTTGTCTTCTGGAAATAACTGTCGAGGGAATAACTGGTAATCTTCACCAGACGTGGGGATTTCCTCGCTAGGAGAATCACTCATATTTGAACCTGCTGCTAGATCTCGTAATAGACGACGAGGACTAGGAGGAATAACAACAACTAAAAAAGGTGAACCCGATGTAAGAGGAGGGAAATGCTCCCCTACTCCTAATCCAGACCAAGGGTCGGAAAAGGGCCAATTGAACTCAACTGGTCCTCCAAAGGGAAGTTCAGACAGAACTGGTCCCCCGTCGAGAAACTCGGAAACGATGGGCTGCTGGGGTTCAGCAGAGAGCTGAGAAGTCTCTGATGAATCGTCCGTATATGGACTACCAGTAGACGAAACGGAAGGTTCTGCCACTGTGACAACAATGACAAAAGATCAAGCACAACACACACGGGCTGAAAAAGAGTCAAGACACAAAATCAAACGGCCAACAAGCAAAATCTAACAGGGCGTGTGATCGCGGGTGATTTATTTTACCACATTGAAACTTAGAAACTTCACCGTTTCATGTTTTAAGAGGCGAGAAACGGATGAAAGGTGACTCTATCTCTTTTAGTTTTGAAGCAAGCATGAAAGGACAAGCACTTGGTGATCCTTTCAAATTTAAAGAGTCAGAAAAGATCAAATGACTACTCAGGAATACTAGGCAAAGGGTGTACCAAATAACCGTGAACTGCAATATACACCTTGGTTTCAAAAATGAAGGAGAAATCAACCAAGGACTTAACATACGTGCAGGCAATCTCCCCGAATGCTGTGTCCGGTGTATCACGGGTATAGGGCGGCAGACTTGGCTTCCTATGGATAAAGGATAGAAACCTAGTGGGGTCTCCCTTTATATACTCGACGGTACTGGGAGCACAAGTCCGTACTAGTGCTGTCTAAAGCCAAGAGGCGAACGACAACTACTAGGTTTAAAGACGCCAGAACACGTCTCTAGCCTAGACCACTGAATGTTGCGTTAATGTTTCAATGCTGCCTTAGTGTAAATTGAATAAATTTTAATGTTTATCTTCAATTATGTTTCAGTTTTTAGGTCCTAGCGAGTGTGATGTCTCAAAATCTCCTAAATGCACACTATATGCCATAGTATATCATTTCATTTGATGAAAGCTGATTATGAGAGAGTTGAGAGCTTTTCACACAAACAAAATGATCAGAAAACAACCAATATGGTCTCTAATGCAGCTAATGGAAACCAGAAACTTTTCTCTCAAAGTCACTAATCACTAATAACACCGAAAAGATTTTAATTTGCACTAACTAATCAAAAGCAAAAGAGATTTTTTATTTTTATTTTATTTTCAATGTTTAAGAGCAACGTGCACTAAACAAAATGAAAACTAATGAAGAGAAATTTGAGATGCGACAGTAAAAGAGAAAAGATAAGCAAATTCATTCAACGACAAACACTCAATCAAACCTCAAATTGACAAAAAAATCCCTCAAAACCAAAAGAATCCCAAAGACTCAAACGGACCATGTAATCTAGGCCCAAAGCGAGACAAAGCGAAATTCGAATGAAGAAGAGAACAAACACTCAAATAACGCAATAAAATGACAAACAACTGCCAAACGAATGCAGAGGAGTAATCAAAAGGTTGACCGAACCGATAAAAACCAAAAATTCCCAAGGGAGGCTCGACACACAAGAGCACCTAGATGCCCTAGGGCTAGAATGTGAAATCGATGGAAATGGGCAAAAAACCAAAGGATGGAGGTCACAGTCAATCGAACAAGGCTCCAGAAACACTCAAGCAGTCGAAAAAACAAGACCAAACACACTGATCAAGCTCAGGAAGGTTAGAACAGAGCAAACCCTAGTACCTCACAGGATTAGCACGACTGTGAGGCTGAAACTAGCACCAGAAACGAATTGGCGCAGGTAATACACAAGCAACCTGCGCCAATGGACACGACTGTCAAGCTGTAAAGTGCGCCAGTCGAGTTTGCTATGAAAAAAATAAAAATAGACAATCCAACAAGCAGACCAGTGATGATCAAGCCAACCAAAAGCCAAAATCACAAAAAGAGCCAGCCAAAAGAGCCGATCAAGCAAGCAGAATCGAGAAACAACCAAAAAGTCAAGACAATACTCCAAGTGTTCAGTTCATAAACTAAACCAGAGATTGACTGAAGTAGCTTTGATCTACTTCGCAATTGCAGAGCAAGAGCATTTCAAAGGCTATCTGGCTAACTTCAGGCTCCGTCTATAGCTTATAAAACGAAGAAAAACAAGCTAGACGTTCCCCAGCGGAGTCGCCAATTTGTCGTGGAGGTAAATCCCCTATGCGGACAGTAGCGATCCCCACTAGTCCAGACCGGGTCTAGCAACAATCGTTCACGCTATAGTGCAGGTTCCTAATTGCAAATAAACCAGCTAGAGATGGAGGTTTACCTGGAATCCAACACTATCGCTCGTAGAGAAAGTAACACTCCCGTTCCTTAGCTCCGGCAGATCACAATCCTCATGATCTCCGTGGTTGGACACCTGCACACGCAAGAAACAAAACAAACGCAAGCGTAAAATCCAGTATATGTAACTATATGTCAGTCAGAGAAGACATAACTCATCATCATAATCAATAACAGGAGTGGAACCATAACCAATAGTCGCTTATCATTAATCAATCAAAGAAGAATACAACCATAGCCCTGACGCTGAATTCTCCTTCGGAGGGTCGCCAGCGGAACACGTCTCGAAAAAACCTGTCGGGGATGGGACAAGCCTCTCTCTTCGGATGTCTCGACGATAATCTCCTTGCTTGGATTTAGCCTTAAAGGAATGAATCAAGGCTCTTGCAGCATAAGGCTCTGATGGCTCTTGGGAACTTGGAGACTAGTTTGCAAAGGGAATGAGCAAGATTTTATAGATGGAGGAAGGGGAGTTGGGATCCCTATAATCATGGGATTGGCCCTATCCTCAAGGAAGCTTCCATGAGAGGTGGCAAACCACTTCCTCTACATGGAGATCTGGAGCCAAACCACCCAACTCGAATTAGATACCAGTTTATGAATTGGTTAGGATGAAACTTCCGCCATTTATTTTTAAAAAACACTCCTTAAAATGGCTGGCGCGAGTGCTACTCTGAGATAGAGCGCCAATTGGCGCGGGTACTAAACTGGCTTCCCGCGCTAATGCAAAAAGGGGTGTTTTAAGGGTTTTTCACAAGGAGTTGTCTTCAGGGCAATGAAAGCTCATGTTCAGAGGAATGTCATGAAAGTGGTTTCAAGTCATGTCATTGCTCAAAGGTCACGGAATGAGCCCTCCAATTGTGCAGGATGGGGAATTGTAGGGACAGTGACAAATTACTATGTAACAAATATGATAAAAATATTGCAATATGATAAAAGAAGCACAATGGACTTTGAAGCCACAACATGTGAATTTATTGTGTCAGCAACCTCTCAACAACTTCAACCTTGCAAGCATCAAATTTTTAATTAGGGTATAAGATGAAAGTATTTCATCATAACGGAATAAGAAAACATGTAACAAACATCCTTCCGTCTATCATGAATAATATTGCTCAAATCAATGTTGAAATATTCGAAAGAGTTTACAGCCTTGAAGTGTAAATTTGATCTTGACCCCAAAGTTTATCGATAAATTTTATTCCTGTGACTCCAATCCTGGAATGTGCTTCAATGTACCCTCCATTGGTTCTTTACCAAATCAGGAATGTAGTCAAGGTGTCTTTCCAGTCTAGGGTTCAATTCCTATTTGTCACCACGTCTAGTTATTTGATCCACAAACAAGTTAGGTTTAATTAAGGGCTTGTTTTCGTTCATGACCTTTATTTAACACAAGATCAGAGTGCATGTTTGCCATTATTTGGAGTTGTTCCTACTCATCACAATTAACTTTCTGAGATAACCATTCACACAAACCAATAACACTATTTAACATTTGAAGTAGGCAATTCTACCCAAAACTAGGAAAATAACCAACACCCTAGTCTTTTAAGTCAATTTTCATAAGATGTTGAACTCGAGGTCAAAGTTATCCTTTCTCGCTTGGCTTAAAAGGATATATCATTAATTACACACTCTCAACATTGGCTCGTATAAAACCAGGTTGTGGAGGGAAGTTTGCATGTTCCCTTGAGAGATATAGAACAAAAATAATTTCCATCATCATTTTGTCGCCAATAGTGTACATAACACAAATCGTGTCACCATACAAACATGGAAACCAACCTAGTTGCAACATATGATATAGAATTGCAATATTGTTATCTAGAAAAATCTCGTTTTGCTTATGGAACAAGATCTCCCTAGGCTTGGAAACCAAGCCTAGTAACCATCAAGACAAAATACACTAATTCTTCTATAGAAATACTTGAATCATTTAGAGGTAAACTTATCCAATTACTGAAATAAGCCTTCAATACTTTGTTTGCTTGATATCCTACTCCACTTTCAATCCCCGAAACAGAATATGCAATAATAGAAACAACACAAGATCAAAGCATACAATATATAAATGAATTCAAACTATTTCTAACCAAAATATCAAGGAGTTTTGATATATATATATATATATATGCAAAAATTAAACACATTGTAAGAGAAAAAAAGTGCACTTTGTATTAACAATGGGAAGAAAATATTACAACCCTTTTGGCATTGATGTCATAATCTCTCTTCCAAGAAATGTCCAATCCTTCCTCTTGCAATGATAATCCTTCACTCTTCAATTTGACAACATAAGGGTACTTCGAAATTAAACCCCTACTCCTTTAGTCTGCATTGTATTTGTAGGAGAGGAGAGGAGGTTGGAGATCCATCTTGTAAGGTTTGAGATCCACAACTAGAGGGGATTGGCTCCATGATAAGGGGGATGATATCCATCATTCCTGGGATGAGGTCCAAAGAGGCGGGAGCTCAAAGTATAGTTGTTTGAAGGAAGATTCCTCAACAAGGTTCTAAACTTTACCTTTTTATTTATACCCATGTTTAAAGGGTGTCACACTCATTAATGGAGAGCAGTGCATCACTTTGCACATGTGTCAATGACTTAACATGTGGTGTCATAGTTTGTGTCTAGGAAAGGTGTGACACTGCTTAAAATTAGGGTTTTTAAACAATTTAATCCAGGATTCTTGGGATCTTCAGAATAGTTTTTCTTTCGAATTTGTAGGGGATTACTGAGAAGGGTTCTTCAAATAGCGAGGGATCTAGATTTGGGGTAATTTTCCTAATGGTAACAAAATGACGTGTAACAGGTTTCCCTCTAAAGCGCAAAGTCAAAACTGTGTATGAGGGCTAAATGCTTTATCATGAAAAAGTTCGGATGATAGATCAATTGGTTGGAGACCTGAAAGAAGACAATTAAGGATCAGAATAAAATATAATAATGAAATAATCTTTGAGGTAGGCATTCCCATACTCAGTATATCATATCAAAAAATCTAGACCTAAGTTTATAAATGTGTAAAAATCCATCTAAACAAATCAAAGTCTAGGCCACCAGACATACATTGTGGATCCACACTCGAATAGACTGAATATGAACATAGCGATGATCATATAGTATGAATTTGTACACCAGTCATGAAAAATCCACGCAACGTGGATGGATGAAACTAGAAACAAGGTCTTCATCATTTCCACACGATAGTACAAGTGCAACCATGTGAATGAATGTGTCAAATTCGAAAATGACATACACCATTTGATTAATATTAATGATGAGAACCGTTAACAGATGCGAGATAAACCACCATTAATGTTAATGGATATCAAGTCACACTAGTACAATCTATGGAGTGTGAATGATCTGTAGTCAAACACTCGTAGAATATTCTAATGAAATGCCAATGATGTAAACCTTTCATCGAAAGAAATGAGACCTGCCATCGAGGCATGCAAGTTCCAAGGTACTAAAGGGATTTCTTAAGTCAACTTCCTAAATAATGTGTTGAAGTCGATAGGAAGTGACTCGTCGCAAGAGGGCCTTGATGTATCCCCCATCAACGACTTGAAACAAGTATCTGTATTTTGAGTATGAAAAATGAGGTAATTTAGTATTGAATCAAAGATGATCGACGCGAAAGAAGGTTATAAGTACTGCAAAAGATTTTAACTGAGGTTGAACTTCTCTTGAACATATCAGTGACATTATATGGATTTGTTAGCACTAACTCAATATGGGACCAAAATCCAATATGAATTATTTCAAGGAGGTGTGATCAAAAGATAGGAAGGTGGATTTCCCAACCCAATAAGACACGAAAGTGAAAGAGTGTCATGTTCAGGAGCGATTTACTACCAAATGCAAACTTTGTACACATTTTTTTTCCCAATACCCCCCCACCATTTCTGGTAAGTACCTCTTTATTTTTATCAATCTTGAGGATGATAATATATGCGTGTAGTATATTCTCATCCTTCGGATAAGTCCTTCAAATTATTTTTAACAAACCGTAGGAAGGAGTGGTTTGGTCTCATCATGCTCGAAGAGTCCTACATTCTTTGCGTTTTACGAATCCAGTGAAGGGATAACTCGATTCCCTTTTCACATATAGGGAGTTTGAAAAAGAGATAAAAAGAAAAGTTCATAGTGTTCTTTTCATAAATTTAGTCCCTCGTGCTTGAAAAAGTGTAAAAAAATACAAGGGATAACTCTTTTGCCCATGATCTATCAAAGTATACCTTTTTCATAAATAGTATACATAGTCCATAAAAGGGGTAAAATTATACTAAGTAGACGTCTTTTTCATATACTTTAACGAGTTTGAAAAAAAACACGTGTACTCTGCCAACTTTTCATATTTCGAGAGTCAGAAAAGAGCTTAAAGGTAGCTCCAAGGTGTCGCTTTTTCATAAATTTAAAGAGCCCGAAAAAGTGATAAAAGTGTACTCGGTCGCCAAAATGATTCGTCTTTTAAAAAAATTAAACTGTAATTTGCACATTTAGATAAAAAGTTACCATATCTGCTAAACAATAATGAAAACATGACTAAACAATTTGACATTTGACCTAAAAGGGTAAAAAATATTATTTTAATAAACAAAATTTGATTATAAAAATTCAAAAAGTAAATCATTTACTATTGTGTGTTTTTTTTTTCATTGGAGCTCTTAATAGTGCATTTTTCTCCAAATCTTCAGGAGTAGATTGTGATCAATTCAGTGGACTATTTCGAGTTTCGTCTTCTCCAGGTAAGACATATTTTCTTATTATTCACAATCACGACTTCATTTTTTAATTTTAATTTCCATTTCCTTGGTTTTTAGGCTTTTAAATGACAAAAAAACCCCCTCTGGTTGTCGCACCCTCCCTATATCGGGAGGTGTGCAAGCCTTTTTTCTTAAAACCAAGAAAAATAAATGTGTCACACTCTATCTTGAGAGATGACGCACAAGTTGTGCACTGTCTCTCAAAATAGAGTTCGACGTGTTGAGAGTATAGAAAAAATAGAGATTAAGCTTGAAGTTTTTTTCAATTTTTCCTCATGATTGTAATTTAACATTTTTCCTCATTTATCGCAGAGTTTTGACCAAGCAAATGAAATGGAGAGAGAGAGAACATTAAGAAAAATATGTCATAATAGCTAATGATCCACAAACCATATAAGCACTCAGGAACCATTGTCTTGCAAAAATCTTCTTGATTCTGGGCATGAGAGCCTAGCTACATCCCTCGTATGGTCGACAAATTGTTATCGGATGAATCTCATTCTATAGACATAACAAGATCTCCCTAGGATTGGAAACCAAGCCTAGAACTAATTAAGACAAAATACGATACTTCTTCTCTAAAAATACTCGAATCATTCAGAGGTAAACTTACTCGACGACCGAAATAAGCCTTCAATCCTTTGTTTGCTTGAAACCCTGGTCCACTTTCAATCCCTAAAATGGAATTTGAAATAACATAAACAACACAAGATCAAAGCATACAATATATAAATGAATATAAGCTATTTCTAACCAAAAGATAAAGGAGCTTTGATATAAAACACATTATATGAGAAAAACAATGCACTTTGTATTAATAATGGGTAGACAAGATTGCAACCCTTTTGGACTTGATGTCATAAGATGTCTTCCAATAAATCTCCAATCCTTCCTCTTACAATGATAAGCCTTCACTCTTCAATTTGACAACATAAGGGCACTTTAAAAGTCAACCCCTACATTGTATTTATAGGAGAGGAGAGGAAGTTGGAGATCCATATTACAAGGGATGAGATCCACAATTAGAGGGGATTGCTTCCATGATAAGGGGGATGTGATCCATCATTCCTGGGATGAGGTCCAAAGAGGTAGGATCTCGAAGTCTAGTTGGTTGAGGGAAGATTCCTCAACAAGGTTCTAGACTTTAATTTTTATTTTTTATTTTTACCCATGTTGAAAGGGTGTTGCACTCTTTAATGGAGAACAATGTGTCACTCTGTGCAGGTGACAGTGACTTAACCTGTGGTGTTGCAGTTTGTGTCTAGAAAAGGTGTGGAACTACTTAAAATTAGGGTTTTAAAGCAATGTAATCTACGATTTTCGGGATCTTCATAATGGTTTTTCTTCTGACTTTGTAGGGGATTAGTGAGAAGGGTTCTTCGGATAGCGAGGGATACACATTTGGGGTCATTTTCCTTATGGTGAAAAAATGACGTGTAACAAATATAACCATCTACCTCTTCTACAATGTTTCCATGGTTAAAACCGCAATCCCATTCATATCGAGTTTCATACATGTTGTGGAAAAATTCACACACAAGGATTTATTGCTTCACAAACTTATGGCCCTATCAAGGTCACTATGACCTTGACAACAAAATATATGACTAACTCAATCACAGTTATGAATCTCAATCTATATGCTAAAGCAGTCAAGCATGCATGTAACACTACTCTAAGGGTTTAATCTCACACCTATAGCCGTCACAGATTGGTGAAGAGTGTTGGGTTCATTGCAAAAAGCTTCTAATCCAACCAAGAGATCTTGCCTCTTGTAATAGATCTACTAACTACACACATGCATCACCAAATAGTGACTACAAATAGCCTTTCGTAGAAGACCATTAGCTCAAATACACATTAATATGTATAATCAACCATAATCATATATTTACAGGAAAGGGAACATGTAATTTCATTAATCATGAACAAAATGGTACAAATATACCTTCAAGCATAAGATCTCCTCTTCGAAATCTGGCAGAGTCTCCCCCTCTCTGAGTTGTATGACATAAAAAAAAGTGGATCACAAAATATGAATCAAAGTAGCAACATAACCATACAATAATCTCCCTTACTCTCTCACTAGCTTGACCCTCTAGGATAGACCAACATATATAGAACCAAAGAGACTCCCAGGAGGATGAATATGGACACTTAGGGTGAAGAGAAGTTAGGAAGCTTCTCTAATAATTCCCTCAGGCTAGCTTGAATAGGTAGGATAAGGTGATGACCTGAACTGATCTCTTAGGAACCATAAGTGTTTAGAACAAGGTCCATGGTCACATGCAGAAATAAGGGAATTTTGGCTGCAACAATATGGAAGAAGGTTTTTTTGTGTGATTGGAGGCCTATGGTCGCACTAACATGCTGTCCTCCATGTGGTTTGGGAATAAACAAGGTCAATGAGTGGTCCAAGCTAAGGAAAAATGGTCACCATTATAATAGCTCAAAATTACTAACCCTAGGGAGAAAAATAGACTGATAACATATGCCCCCTAATGCATGAGGTCAAAAGAGTAATTGATGGCCAAAATGCATTACAATAAATTTTAGAGGTAAAAATAGGAAGAAGGGGACAAAGGCAAGAAACCATATCGGAATAAGACAAATGTTGAAGTCTCATATGTGCCAATAACATCCTTGAGGTGGGCATAACCATGCTTGGTCATAAAGATATACTGAACATGGCCGCCAAAATATGCACTACGGATCCAAGACACGAAATGCTATGACATGGCCATGAACAATACATAGTGGGTTTATGTGACTCATCAAACATATCATAGCCACCAACAAATACAATGTGTATTTATGTCACTGTTGGCTTGAGGGGTCCTAACCCAGGTTCAGATTTATTGTGCAACCAACAAAACCTCCAACTACTGGTCCTTTCGGCAATGACCTGCTTGCACAGATCAAAGTCTCACCCGAAGAAGTATGGGGGGTGCTGGAACTAGGTTTTCACACCTTGAGGAAGAAGTTGATTTGGTGGCCCTAAACAGACTTAACATAACTTAAGCATATGCATGCATAAACAGATCAACTATTGTCAGATCAACTTCGTTGTGGATACAAACAGATAACAAGATCGGATCTTCGCAGATTATTCCAACACAGAGTGTATATTCGCGCACAATAACTTAAACATATCTATTCATCTATCACATACTTAACCATCAATTGATATTCATTTGTAAAGTGTAGGATCTATTCATGCATATTCATTTGATCATAAACATAAGTAAAGTGATCTTAAAGCAATATAAAAAATCGTATCCACAATAATAAGATAACTAAGATATCAAACACATAACACATTTGGTTCCTCCAAATTAGTCTTTGCATTAATAGATTCAACAATCAGTACATTCAGACTTCCCTTACAATTACCCCTTCGTGCACATAGCTAGCGAAGTCCACACACAACTAGGACTAGGTCTCCGCGCACACAACCAACAGGAGCTTTTCTACCCAACCAAGACTTAGAATGAAAACCTTACAAAATTTTTATCACATAAGCATGAGATTCTTACTGAACTAAACTAGTTTACTAGACTTGATCTATTTATATTTATATCCATCTAGCGCGCAGATACTATGGTCTCAAACCATGGTTTGAGGCCCACAGTTTTCCCTTAAAGCCCATTTACATAAAATATGGAATTTGACCTGTCCCAAAGCCCCTTTAACCTTTCCGTGCAGCACGCATAACCAAAATTATATACAAAACTTGATCAATATTTACCCCAGGTGACCCCGCTCCAACAGGCCCCTAACACAAACTCGTGACTCGTCCCGAGTCACTATGGAGTGGATTCTGTTATTTTTTCTTTGAGCACGGCCACTGAGGTCTTCAGTGGCAAAACCACCTCAACGCTCTGTGCAACAGCTCCCTGTGCTTCATTTACCGACTTCTTTGTTGTCGATCCTTTAGCTGCAAGGTCGATACTGCTTTGGGTCTACTTAAGGGTCTTCAATGATCCATATAATGTTTGAGACAGTTGGGCCACCTTGGCCCATGACTGCATCCTTGCTTCCAATAAGTGCTCCTAGTGATGCAAGTATTCTATACTATTCTGAATAACCCGACCCTCCTGTAGGCGGGCAGGGTGCTGCGCGATCACTAAGGTAGGCACCGCCATCCTGATATCTGCAAATTATTGCTCATTGACGTGCAGTTCATTGTTCAGTTGTCGCACCATCGTGTCATTCTGAACCAAATTCTAGACACCCATGGCCTCATCCAATAATAGGCCGCATTATGTGACTGCGGCTGCAATGCTGTCGGTTGTTGTTTTTACCTCTACAACCTGTTGAGCCTTGATTTCAGGTGGAGTCTCTGGCTACAGCTTCATTTGTAGATTTATTATCTGGTGCTCAAACTCTAATGGTCTAAATTTCCTCCCATGAGGCCTTGAGCGCAACAACCAGCCCTTCCAATTTTTCTATTTGGGCAGCTGAGGCAGGGACCGCTGGCACATCGCTAAAAACCTGGTCAATTTTAGCTTCTAAGGCTGGGTTTTGAGCCTCTGTAGCTCAACATGATTCTTCTACTGACTGTTGCTTCTATTAGAGATTGACCGCATGCTATTGTGCCTCAGTGGTAGTCTGGTAGGCTTAGGATTTTCAAAATTGGAGCTCATCCACGATCATGTTGTGGACCATATGAAGCTTCCCTGCAGGCAGCACAACCAAGTCTACATTTGTTTCTCCGCATGCTCGGAGCTAGGCGCACAGAATTGATGATTCTACGCAGATGGAAGGCTCTGGGATTTGAATAAGGCGAATCTCCCCTATCGTAGGTAAGACTGTAGAAAGTGGTTGTGCACTAGTAGTCGGCACGCTCACTTGCATTTGGCTCGCCTGGGATACGCTCCCCTGAATCAGGCTCGCTTGAACCTTCAAATTCTGAATGTCACTCTGTACCTCGTCGAGCATAGCCTTGTACTGTGCTTCCAAGTTAGTCCACATATCTTCGGTTACAGATGTGATAGTTTGGCTATTTCATTGAGCTCATCCTCTGTCAACGTTAGCTCTTCTTCTTCGGCAAATTTTGAGCCTTTGCGCTTCTTCCTCAGACCTCCCTCGACTTGAGAGTCACGCTTTGTCCCTTTGGCTATTTGTGCTTCAACGTGCTCAACAATCTGAGCCTCTGTCTCCTTCGGTCCTACACCATTATTCTCAGGAGCAATTTCCTTCTCTAAATCAATGGTCTCGCCGATTGTGGTCAGCGTGACCTCTACTCCAGTGGTTTTGTTTATCGGCTGCATTCTTATTCTAGGCTTAGTTGGTGTCTTAGGAATGGATGTGGAGGCACCCTCCGTGGCATGCAGCTCCAACCAAGCTGGCGGCCACTCTGCAATGTCACGTAACAAATCATCTTCAGTCGCGAGATATGACAGCTCATACCATATGTCCTCCACAACACCCTTTGCGCGGATATGAATTTTTTGGAAAGTTGCTTTAAAATCAGCTATCAGCTTGTACTGCTCGTATAATGTAGGGGGAAACTGCGACTTCGATTGAATGGATTGAAATATAGAAGCATCACATAGTACCCAAAATATTTTTTTCTCTGTGACGCATACGGGGATGGATTAATTCCAAAGCGTGGCATATCACGTGGCCTCACACATGTGTGGCTCTATTTTAGGAAACTGTGTCTCCTTTGGCATCTTCTAGCCGATGAGTGTGATCAAAATCAAGAGCCAAGCGTAGTAAAAGTTATTGCCTTCCTCTTGTTCCTCTCGTACATTCTCCAAAAACTCCTTGCAAAGACACTGTGCCCAATTGTATTGCACACCCTTCTCGCATTGCCCTACGAGTGCAATTACTTGACCTGGAACTTCTTTGGGTCAGAATTTCCTCATCATTTTATAGGCCAAGATGAGTGTGCAAAATCGGACAGCTGGGTCATTAATTTCTCTCACCACAAACCCTCGGCTGTGGCGCATGACCTAATAATCATTTTTGATCTTCTTTGTTGCTCTCTCCTCCTTGCCTTTGCCCCCAAAATCCACCACGAGATCTGCGCCTTGATCAGGAAAGCTGGTGATCCTTCAATGGATCATCGCAGCGTCAATAAGGATGTGCTCTCCCAACCATAACAAATCATCATGGATGAGTGTGAGAAACAACTGCACATAAATGTCATTGATTGGGTTGCGCCCGAAATGTGGGATTTGCAATAAGTTTAATAACCCTGCCTTGTGCAGGCCCATCACCTAGTGCTTCGGCTCCATGCACACAATACCCCCCTCATAAGTCACTTGATCCAGGTACCTTTCGGGTGCAAGCTCAGGAAACTTATTGGTGTCAGCGAGGTCCCAGTCCTCCATCTTCAACAATGGTACTTTGGCAAACATGTTGCCTTCCATTGGGACAATTTCTGGGATCAAGGAAATTTTGATGTATGCCCTCACTTTGTCTAGGTCCTTCAGGGCCTTTACTGATGGTTTTCGCGGTGCGAGATAGCTCAGAAATCGTGATATGGGGGCAATTTCCACCACATCTTCCTCCTCTAGAACCGTCTCAGGAATTTTGGGCATGGGTTTCTTCTATCTCTCAACCGCAATGGAGAGCGACTTCGGGGTCTTCTCTCTTAGTGATCTACGGGACTCGGAGGTATGTCCCTTCTTTGTCTTAGGCAACACAGGCGTCTCAACGGCCTACGTGGCAACATCCTCTCTAGGGTGTGTGACTATCATACTTGGAGGGATAATGTATCCTAGACCTTGACAACACAACTCCTCCTCAAACATCGGATCCAAACCAGAGATAGACAACAAGTAAAATTCAACAATCAAAGAGCTCATGGAAAAAAATTCACAAAGAAGGCAAAGGGAACTAATGCGACCCCTTCATTCATATTTATAGGTTAGGCGCTTCTTCAATGGTCCCTTGTGCATTAATGTATCTCTATAAATGGAAAAACGGTTCCAAATCTGGCCAAATCTCCTTATTAAATGCAACCTAAAAGCTCCTCCGAATGAGAATAAAGTTGTATTTTCCATATTTATTGTTCCAATGACTAGACTTTGGAACTTTTGTGACCTAGCGAAACTATTGCACGTGCGTTACACCTATCTGCGCATCTACCAAGCCTTTTGCAGAGATCCAATACTGCAGCCATATAGTCATTTGGTGCATGCATGTTATGGGCCATGTTACCCTAAGGTCTCAGGTTGATAAACCTTCACAGATTAGGGGCATGTCATCACAAGAAGGACTCAATTAACCAACTTCTATGCTCTAAACTAGAAACTAAGGGTTGCATACCTTACCCGTTTATCCTTCAGTTGTAATAGATCCCGCAGGGTTCAAACCCCCTGCAACACCTTGTGCTCCAGAAACTGCAAACCAACAAAGAACAAGCATAAAAACCTAGTTGTACAACATATATAAGTTCTAGATGTTAGCAAAAAGCATGCACAATCTCATAAAAATAACAATAAATTAACTATTTAAGATCATTACACATGTATAAGATATAAATGACACGTGAACATGAGGAACAAGATGACACTTCTTTTATTAATGACATGTACAGTAAACAAATGTAGAGAGATCACCTGAAATCTACCATGGCCTTGAGCATACCATCGTCTGGATCCGTCCCGCCCTATCCTCGCAAAACTTCTTCGAGAATAGTGCACAATGGATGTCACATAGGATGAGTGAACATCTCAAGGAAACAAGGGTTTCCTGAAAATATGGGAAGTGCAGGAGGAATAGGGAATATATCAGACTTGGATAGGGCTATTACAGAGTATAATATCTATAATTCTCTCTCTTCCTCCCTTAGGCCATTCCCTTGAGGGGTTTTTATACTCCCTCAAATTAGTTTTTTCAGTTGGGGAATAGTTAGGCCACAGGCTAGGGTAGTTAAGTTATAGGAAAAACCGTAAACCCCGCCTCAAAAGTAGGGAAATTATATATATTTTAATATTTTAAAAGGCATACGCGGTTCTCTATGTATGGACTCGCGTGTATATGTGAACAATTTTGGGCAAAGTCGCGTATGGGTTTTGAGAAACCGTTTTTTAGAGAAATATGACCAAGTCTGAATGGACGGGTTGCCCATGGCCAATGCATAAGTCATCACGTATATGATGGTGATAAATGATGCTATAAAAAATCCCCCCTAATATATGAGGTCAGAAGGGGTACATGATGGCCGAAATGTATTATGTGCATAGAAAGAACGTTGTGAGGCCTAGAGAGGACTTCACCAGATTTCAGCCTGCCAAAAAACCAATGATAGAAATCAGAAAGATAGCTCATGTCTGAGGCGTGCATACCCATGCTCAGTGAAAGAAAAGAATGTCCACATATGAAGTGTGGAGAGGATCCAATATGTATACAAGTATATCTGAAATGTAAAGTACATAGTGAATCATATGATCACTGCCCAGAAGTATAAGTCAAAATCAGGTCCAAGTATCACATATAGAAGACTGATCAATGATGCTGCAATATATATCTGATCACAAAAAGTCACAATTGAATCTCCAAGTACCAAATCATAAGTGGTGGAACAAATGGTACAACACGAAACTAGGGAGGCAACATATAGGATGCTGCTGTGATGAAACTGTAACATATAAGGGTGAATGGTATCACTGGCAGAAAAAAGAAGGAGCTGTCAAAGTGAACCAAATAATGCTGATGCAAACCCGAGGTCTTCACCGATCACTATGGCACAATTCTACACAATGGGAATAAATGAGCTAAGGTCGACCATGTGAGAAATCCTTTGATTACCGGTCATTGATGTATACCATTAACAAACACGAGACAACCCACCGATAATGATAATGAGTGTTCAGGTGCCCCAGTAATATAGCAAGTGCGAATGAATGATTTGAAGTTAAACACTTGAAAGAATCTATCAATCAGGAGGCAATGATGTATCCTCACTGTCGATAGCAAAGAGTCTGCCACTGATGACTGCAAACCCTAAGGTACTGACAAAAAGACTCTATACCTTATACCCAGAGCAATGAGTCAGAGTTGATGGGAAAAGATCTGCTGGAAGGAAGGCATTAAGGCATCCCACATCAGTCCAGCGTGACTGTAACCCGCAGGCCAAGATTTGGAAGGAATCAAACAAAGTAAAGTGAAGTAACCAACCCAAAGTACGTTTTCGACATGCACAAGATGAAGCTAGCGCATGACAGAAACCCTCTAAACCAACCAATAATGAAAGTTGACAAAAAGGTGAGATATCCACCGATAGGGTCAAATGGAAATCAAGGTACTGCATGAATCCTAGGTGTGATAATGTAAGCTTAAGTTGAACACAAGGGAAACCACTTAGTCAAAGACCCATGGTGTTGATCAAATGCTGAGCACAAGGTCACCTATCAATGATGTAAATAGGGCCAGGGTGTGGCTCTAGGTTTACTCTCAGAGCAATATGTCATAGTTGATAAGAGACAAACCTGCCAGCAAGAAGTCAGTGGAGACCTTCTCAAACCGGCACAAGAAAAGGACCAAATATCTGATTTGATAGAACAAGATGCTGACAAGACCGGGAAGGCCGACTAAAAAATGAGTCAAGAGACACTGCAGAAAGGCCGACTTAGGTTAACTTCCCTTGAACAAAAGCACGACTCATGTTGACTATGGCAGCAAATGATAACTTTGTATAAGTTTGTCATGCAGGAGGCATAAAAAAAACCTCCATATGATTGGAAGAGATAACCAACCGGGGGAGTACTAACTCAAAACAAGGTTATGGCTTCTCCTAAGTCAAAAACTAATACCATCCCGAATGGAGAAAATAATTAGCTTTTTTGTGCTTTTCTCAAAGGCGACACAACTAACATTGTAGCTGCCATCAAGTATGGAAGTAATATCACGTTCCCTGATCTGAAAATGGTCTGGATAACTTGTTATGTATTTCAAGAACCTCCCACTCAGTTTAACAATTAAATGATCTAGCTTGTACTTGACAATTTGCGGAATTTATGCTTGAAAGTGGTGTATGATTTTTAATTGTTTATGTGTCTGAATTTCATTTGTTATTTCTTAAATTTAACATGTATAACAGCAACATAATTCAGCAATAAAACATTTAAACACAACAACAAAATTAATCTAGGAGTTCACCCGAATCTCGTGGGCTACGTCTCCTTTGAGCTTTGTCATCTTGACTCGGATCTTTGGGATTATGGTAAGGTTTATTTTACAAGTTCCACACTTAAATACAATGGATACTAAACTAATACAAAGGGATGATAATACCATCTATATCCCTCTGATGGCTGTCCAAACTATTCAAACAACTTTAGGCTCCCTTTGACACGATTCCTTCTGTCGGTGCTCTTAGCTACTCTGAGCTTCTACATGGCACAAAATCCTTTATAATTTTGTTTCTGTCACTAAAACTACTCCTTATGTATCCAACACACATCAGACACCAAATATCAACTGATAAATTTCTCAAAACGAGCACTGCATCCCCAAACTAAGCTATCCTCCAAAGTTTTCCCAGGGCTGCCCAAAACTTCACATTAGCTTCTCGAGCTCTAGAAGTTCTCAAAATGTTCTGAAACCACTTTCATTGGTTCCAAAATTTATGAAATAGTCAATATAGACTATTCATTCATCAAAAATGGCCTCCGGCTACTACGGTTTCGCCTCCAACACCTGTCGGCACCCCCTGGCACTAGGGTCACTGAAATCTTCTTTGCTGGGTTTTTGACATCTAGAAGTCTTCAACACTTTATAAAACTTTTGTCATTAGATTTAGAATTTTTTTTACATTCAAGAATGACTACTGGTTCACTGCATATGGTCTCTAACTGCTCTGGCTAGGCCCTGCACTACTGCTAGCAAAAGATGGCATTGATGGCCCTTGGAACTTTACTGAAGATTTTCGGCTTTCTAAATTATCTACAGGTTCTGAAAACCATATCATCAGATTCAGAACATCTGAAATATTCAATTTTGACTATTGGATCTCTGGATAAGGCCTCTAGCTCCCCTGGCTAGGCCTCAAACTGATTTTGCCTCCTGGTGGCCTTGGTGGCCCCTTGAACTTAATTGAAGCAAAAAATTGCTTAGAAGCTCTCTGATGGCTCTGGAAACTACTCCATTGAGTCCATAAGGTCTGAGATAGTCTAAATTGACTATTTTTTCACTCAATTTGGTTCAATAATGAGAGAGTTATGGCAAAAACAAAATTTTCCCATTATCTCTCAAAAACCTCCTCCAAAACTAGAAGAACTCCGGTTAGTGTCGACAAAAATGGCGGACCACCTGGATTGGCGGAACCGCACCCTAAATTGGTGGCAGCATTAAATGTCACAGTTTTTTTAATGGCTCGTTCACATGCGCACATTCCGGTAATTGATAATGGTTTCCAGATAAGGTTGAAAAAGGCGTGCCACTGGTCACAACGTGTGGTTATGTCGGATGGGGCTAGCCCTTATTTCCTCCGCCTGAATCCAAAGGAAAGATTAAATATGCCTGGCACCCATAGTGGTTAAGAAACACCACTGGGTGCGTCGGTCGGGCCTGTGGGCTGGTTGCCAGGCCACCCATGTTCAAACCTTTGGACTTGCAAATAATTCTTTTGGTTGAAGAAATGAGCCCTACCGGAACTTGCATGTAGCTGTGACCCGAACTTTCGTGCAGGTCGACCCGAGTTAATGTGCAGAGTGCCCATGTTGTCAGGCCTTAACCCAATTTTTTAACCTTTTACCATTCAAGCATGGGGTCATGTGGCAGCCTCTTATTGTCCTCCATCAAAATAATAAAATAAAATTTTAACCAATATATATATATATATATATATATATATATATATATATATATATATATATTTGATAAAATGATAGTCAATTTGAGTCAAAAGTCCTTTTTTTGGAGTTTACTGGGTGTTTTCAAACCTCAATAACTTCTACATATGACCTTGGTTTTGAGAACCATTCACGGCGCCATAATCGCAGCGTTTAGATTGCAAACATTTTTGAGAACTTCCATTTTTGAGGATTTTTTTAAAACTTGGACATGATCTCCTGATCACACCTCCCCACTGGGAATATTTTCGACCCCAAAAGACTGATATACTGATCTGAATAGTAGATGAGATTACAACACCCTCTTCTCTTCAGCCTCCAAACACTTTCCTTGCATGGCTAGTGACTTTGAACCACAACTAGAAAGCAATTGACACTTCCCTTCTTGGATGCGCTTGTCCTCCTGTCTAGAACTGTTTTTCTTGCACTCACTCAGAAATTTCTGGAGAGAAATTTGCAGAAGGAAACTAAACATTGCTTCCTTGATCAATGATCAAGGGTGGCTCAAACAAACGAGAGATTACAACATAAAATACATGCATACAACCGAAATTTGCATATTTACAAAGGAGTATCTCTTACTGTGTTAAGAAGTCCATCCACTTCTTACCAAGCCACTTCCATGACGAATTTTGCTGCTGCAACTCTTCTTCATCTGAAACTTCCATTTTCACGTCAATAATGGAATCCTTGGTTCCACCTTCGCCAGTCTTTCTGTCCTCTTGCTGCATGTGCTTTGGATGACTAGTTGGATGCAAAGTCCAACAATGTGAAACAACATGTCCCCTCTTGTGGCAATATGTGCAAATCTTATGCACCTTCTTTGAAAGTTGCCTTTGCCTCATTTTCTTCCTATATGATTTCTTCCTCATCCAGCATCTTGAAACATCATGGTTGAATCAACCACAATATGTACAACAAATATTTCTTCCATTTAAGCATGCAAAATTATCATGCCTTGCAGAAACACAATCAAATTGATCATGGGGAGATTTATACCTCTTGTGCTGCTTTGCATGTTCGTCCTTTTTGCCTTCATGAGGAGATGAACTAGTAGAGGCTCCAGCTTTCATTTGTAGACTAACATCATCGTTCTTGTCTTGAAAACTTTCTGAACTCGCATGCTTTCCATAAGCTGCGTTTCTACCATCTTCTTGTTGCAACAAAGGCTTAAAGCAATGGCAATCATCTTGGAAACAAATTTGACATATTTGCATCTTAGAACTTGGAACAAAAGTTCTCTTTGAATTTGCCTCACATGTTTTCATGGCTTTGGAGTCTTCGCCATTAAATTGCACATAACCAAGACCAAGATTCTTGGGTCGTTCCCCAACCAAAATAGGATCAACCATGCCTTGTGCATGCTTGCCTAAACCCTTGCCTTCATAACCCATTTTAATCATTAGCTTGGACCCTATACCTCTCGTATGCTTTTCGAAAGAACCAACACATCTTTCTAAAGAGGAAACTGAAGACAAATTAGAGTGGATTACCTCTTCCTCACGCATGTTCTTGGTCAAAGCCTCTTCAGCTTGATGGAGCGGCATCTCCATATCATGCAATCTTTGAAGAATTTCTTCCTTCTCTTGCTTCATGGAAAACAATTGCTCACGAAGTTCAGTGCTTTCTCTTCTATCTTCAGACAGAATCTACACCATGTCCTTCAATATAATAAAGTCACGCTTCATATCTTCATCGAAGAATCTTGTGAAGGAGGAAACCTCACTTATATAATTTGTCATTTGTTTTGAAAGATTTGTGAACTTTGTTGAAGTTACTTTTGTTCAGTAAAGTTCTCTACAAGCTCTGAAAACCATCTAATCAGATTCAGAACATCTGAAATATCCAATTTTTCGACTATCTCAGACCTTCTGGACTTAATGGAGTATGTTGCAGAGCCATCAGAGAGCTCCTATGCAAGTTTTTGCTTCAATGAAGTTCAAGGGGCCACTAGGACCACCAGGAGGCAGAATCAGTTTGAGGCCTAACCAGGGGAGCTAGAGGCCTTATCCAGAGATCCAATAGTCAAAATTGGATATTTCAGATGTTCTTAATCTGATTAGATGGTTTGCAGAGCCTGTAGATTTTGGGCAGACCTAGGCAAACCGTGGAGGATAGCCTAGTTTGGGGATGCAGTGCTCATTTTGATAAATTTATTAGTTGATATTTGGTGTCTGATGTGTGCTGGATACATCAGGAGTCATTTTAGTGACAGAAATATAATTCTGAAGGAGTAGCTCAGAGCACCGACAGAAGGAATCGTGTCAAAGGGAGCCTAAAGCTGTTTGAATAGTTTGGACAACCATGAGAGGGATATAGATGGTATTCTCAGACCTTTGGATCAGTTTAGTATCCATTGGAGTTAAGTGTGAAACTTGTAAAATAAACCTTACCATAATCCCAAAGAGTCGAGTCAAGATGACAAAACTCAAAGGAGACGTAGCCCACGAGATTCAGGTGAACTCCTAGATTAATTTTGTTGTTGAGTTTAAATGTTTTATTGCTGCATTATGTTGCTGTTATACATGTTAAATTTCAGCATGAAAAAATGAAATTAAGATACATAAACAGTTAAAAATCATCCACCACTTTCAAGCATAAATTCCTCAAATTGTCAAGTACAAGCTAGATCATTTAATTGTTAAACTGAGTGGGAGGTTCTTGAAATACATAACAAGTTATCCAGACCATTTTCAAATTCGGTTGGTATCAGAGCTCTAGAAGTTCTCAAAATGTTCTGAAACCACTTTCATTGGTTCCAAAATGTTTGAAATAGTCAAGATAGACTATTCATTCATCAAAAATGGCCTCCGGCTGCTATGGTTTCACCTCCAACACCTGTCGGCACCCCCTGGCACTAGGTCACTGAAATATTCTTTGCTAGGCTTTCGACCTCTAGAAGTCTTCAACACTTTCTAAAACCTCTGTCATTATATTCATAATTTTTTTTATAGTCAATAATGACTACTGGTTTGTTGCATATGGTCTCTAGCTGCTCTGGCTAGGCCCTGCACTACTGCTGGCACTAATGACCCTTGGAACTTTACTGAAGCTTTTTGGCTTTATAAATTCTCTACAGGCTCTGCAAACCATATCATTAGATTCAAAACATTTGAAATATCCAATTTTGACTATTGGATCTCTGGATAAGGCCTCTAGCTCCCATGGCTAGGCCTTAAACTAATTTTGCCTCCTAGTGGCCCTGGTGGCCCCTTGAACTTCATTGAAGAAAAAAATTGCTTAGAAGCTCTCTGATGGCTCTAAAAACTACTCCATTGAGTCCAAAAGGTCTGAAATAGTCAAAATTGACTGTTTTTGCACTCAATTTGGTTCAATAATGAGAGAGTTATGGCAAAAACAAAATTTTCCCAATATCCCTAAAAAACCTCCTCCAAAACTGGAGGAACTCCAGTTAGTGTCGAAAAAAATGGCGGACCACCTGGATTGGCGGTATCACGCCCTAAATTGGTGGCAGCATTAAATGTCACAGTTTGTTTAAAGGCGCGTTCACATGCGTACATTCCGGTAACTGATAACGGTTTTCGGATAAGGTTGAAAAAGGCGCGCCCCTGGTCACAATGTGTGGTTATGTCGGATGGGGCTAGCCCTTATTTCCTCCGCCCAAATCCAAAGGAAAGCTTAAATATGCTCGGTGCCCATAGTGGTTAAGAAACACCATTGGGCGCGCCGGTCGGGCCTGTGGGTTGGCGGCCAGGCCACCCATGTTCGAACCTTCGGACTTGAAAATAATTCTTTTGGTTGAAGAAATGAGCCCGACGCGAACTTGTGTGCAGGTCGACCCAAGTTAACGTGCAGAGTACCCATGGTGTCAGGCCTTAACCCAATTTTTTAACCTTTTACCATTCAAGCATGGGGCCACGTGGAAGCCTCTTATTGGCCTCCATCAAAATAATAAAATAAACTTTTGACCAATATATATATATATATATATATTTTTTTTTTGTTGATAAAATGACAAAGTCAATTTGAGTCAAAAGTCCTTTTTTTGGAGTTTACTGGGCGTTTTCAAACCTCAATAACTTCTGCATACGACCTCGGTTTTGAGAACCGTTCACGGTGCCAGAATCGCAGTGAAGAGACCTTTCTGGTCGTTCAAATTGCAAACATTTATGAGAACTTCCATTTTTGAGCATTTTTTAAAACTTGGACATGATCTCCTGATCATTCTAGCTCTTTTTCAAATATTTAATTTTTTTGTCTTTTTCATATTTCAAAGCCTGAAAAATAATAACAGAATTCCTATAGTATAATGGATAGAACGAGTGTCGAAAAATAAATGCACTAGTTCCTGGGATAGGAATAATTCTATGCTCAATGTAAGGTGGCGAAAACTGGTAAGTGACACTCAAAGGAATGTTCCATCCATGGGTAAAGGTGTCAAGTCGAAAAATCTAAGTGATTGGATGGTTAACTTGTATAGAAAGACATGGTCAAAAGAGGGCTTAAACATGAGTCCAAATGAAGCTCGCTAAAGGCCAAGATAAACAAGTAGTCAATATGCAATGGAGAAATACAACTCGACAACATATGGGAGCCTCTAGGGTAAATGGCCAGAATAAAGATAGTGAAGAAGAAGAAGAAGAATGAAGCTTCAACGCATAATTCATGGTGGGACTAAAGAGGACCCCCGAGCCTACATAAATTTCAGCATGGGCGAAAAATGCTAGCGAGAAACTAACTAGGAAGCCCATGTAAAGTATGGCTCTACCACTAAGTCATGATTAAAAAATCGGTGAGTGAAATGGGTTAAGTACTCATGACATGATGGGATCGACCCTATGCAAGTGATAAGAATGGGGGCTAGTATGCAAAAATGCAGCGGAAAGTGAATTCCCTAACCTATATGCCAGTTCGAAATCAAATGCCTTCCATGATAGGTCAGCGGTCATGGATCCGAAGGAATTCTAGGAAGATCTCAAATTCAGCAAAATGTACCTGAAAAATACTTTTCCCAATGCTTACAAGCCAAACAGTTAAATAGCCTTAATCAAATTCAAAAAATAAGCACAAATGAAATTTGTGAAAAAATTTCAAATTTTGGGCATAAATACACAATTTGACTCACATTTTGATCATTTTTACATTGCAGAAGTGGAGAAAGAGATTTGGGGCAAAAATTCCTCTTCTCATATACAGAGCAACCAACCACCAAATCTCGCCAAATCAGTCAGGTAAGCCTTAAATTCATCCTATTCATCAATTTCGTTCCTATTTGAAGCAAATTTTTGGATTTTTGACCGTAGGAAAGAGATTTTCATTGAAAACCTCTGTGCATACGTGGGTTCGTGTGGAGGAACCTGCGTATGATATGTGTCTGTGTACAAGGGAGGTCACGTATGTGCAGACCGAAAATTAAAAACATGTATCTAATTAGTCAATTAATTATTTTTCCTAGGATGTTGATCGATTGGAGAGAGCGTGAGCATAGTGCAATTGATAATGAGGTGATGGAGGAACAAACTTCCTTAGATATTCTCCGGGATTTTGGTTTGCTCAAATTTTTCAAAATGCCGAATATGAAAAGCAATGTTTTTTTGCTTCAAATGCTAGTTGATCATTGGGAACCGAAAGATATTGTTTCATAATTGATTAGATGCCACTACAAATAGAAGTGGAAGACATATACTTCATTACTGGACTCTCTCGAAGGGGAGACCTACTAGATTTTCATGGAAAGCCTGTTGGAGGGCTTAACGTGGAAGATTATGTCCAAGTCTACTGCGTGGACGATTCCATTAGGGGAATTTTGAGGTCTAAAATGGGCCTCATAAGGAAAATGTACAATCAAAATTTACTTTATGAGAACAAATTACATTTTAGGGGATGACATCATCCCTAATGGTTGAGGTGGCATTGATTGAGTTAAAGATACTTACTTGTCACATTCTCAATGGTGGATAAAAACTCATGGTTAACCATGGTAGTGTTATAAGTACTTTTAAAGTCAAAGTAAAGTACTCATAATAAATGTCATTTCACATTTTTTGAATAAAAATATATTATTGTCATTTCATATTTCTTGAAAGAAACAATGCATATCCCTATACATTTATTATATTATATTATTTTTATATAGTATATTAATTACATGTTATTATAACATTTAAATAATATAATTTTAATTAATATCATATAATAATTAAGAATTTATAAACTTATATTTATATTTTATTTTAAATTATTTAAGTATAAAGGAAAAATGGATTAGTTGTTCAATGATAATGACCTTTTCTTGAAAAACTCATTCTTATTTATAGTCACATCAATACAATTTTTTTATTAATTTTATTTTGGTACAACTTTTGAATTGAATTTAAATATGGTTACATGGATTGTGGTGCAAAAAGTGAATTTCAAATTCATAAATATTAATTTATTGGTTTAGCTATTATTTTATTATTTCCTTAGGAGGCCCATTTTAGACCTCAAAATTCCCCTAATGAAAGAAGGTAGGAACACAGATTCCTATCAGAGATATGAAGGATTTATACATGAAGATCCTTCTCTTTACCATTGGCAGAGTGGCAGGATCAGCTTCTCTGCATTAGGCTTCACGTACACACATGAGCATAGCAGCGGAATGCTCGATTCACCTTTTTGATTGGTGCACAACCTTGCTGAGAAATATGAAAAAACAATTGACTTCAATCCAGAAAGAAAAGACTAAACACTTTGGATACGGTACAATATTGTTGACATTTTTCTTTGAGAGTGTCCCAGGGCTTTCGCCCAAGGTCATCTCAACTATCAACAGCCCGAGAGATCCAAGAATAGCTCGATGGGCAGATCTGATGAAGAGATTGGGGGGAAGTGAGGTTCCCCGAACCAAGTGGGATGATGAGTTCTTCCAATGGTGGGAAGAACAAGTTATCGCAGTGGAAGTTTATCCCTATGCTGGGATGGAATTTCGTGCAGATCTTGATCTAGCCCTTCCACCAGGCGTAGAATGGGGCATAATCAGTAAGATTTCATTTTTTGATTTTTGATTATATGATTTTTTCAAATTATATGGAAAATGAAAAAATGTTTTTGATTGGACAAAATGACTTACAAAATTATAATGATCATGATGCAGACATGGGACCAGTCAGGCCAGAGGCATACCAAAGGCACAAGCACTGCAGAGGTGAGGCGGATGCTGAAGACCCTGGCAAGACCCTCCATGCAATACAGATAAACTTAGAGAGCTGGACTCGCTAAGTGCCTATGGCCGCTATAGAGGACCTACCAGAGGCTATCCAAAGGCGGGAGGTAGGAGTACCACGAGAGTGGGTGTGGTTATTCCACCGTGTAGCGATTGCCATTGTGTTCTATAGGAACACAAATGTTGGGCAGGGACCTCAGGAGTAGATTATAGATATGATCAGATGATTGTAATATTTTTTGATGATAGACATGATCAGGCATAAGCCCTAATTTTGTAGGACATGATGGTCTAGATTTTGTATGTTTTTGAACACTCTGATATATATATATATATATATATATAGAGAGAGAGAGAGAGAGAGAGAGAGAGAGAGAGAGAGAGAGATTTTATATGATGTGATGTATCAAATGTACAATAGTGAATGATTTTTTTGATATATATATATATATATATATATATATATATATATATATATATATATATATATATATATATATATATATATATATAAGTATTGAATGATTAATATGCCAATCAAGTGCTTGATTAGCCAATGAGTCTGCCAACCAATTATCAGATCGAGGAATATGAATGAACATAATAAATTGAAATGATCGTTGTAACAAATGTACCCTAAAAAATAATCGATGCAAAAATGGGTCTTTGACACGATAGGTGTTGTTCAACTGTGAAATCACTAGCTGTGAATCCAAGTAAACTACTAACGAATCAACACCCAAAGATATTTCCTCCGAAAGTAGGTTGACCACTGCAATGTATTCTTCTAAATTATTCGGAGTAGGAACAATGAAGACACCTCTTGAAACTAACGACTGTCCAGATGGATAATGGATTACCCAAGATGTGGAAGCCAAGTTCCGGGTATGTCTACTAGCACCATCGACGAAACCAAAGTGACTCATTTCGCCCAATATTACCTGCCAAAGCAGATCAACCTCATCAAAACCACACCAAAAATTGAAACACAGATATGTACAAAAAATAAAATATATACAACAAAGCAAGATGCTAGGCCTAAGCCTAAGCATAATAATTTTTCAAATAGAGCCCATTTCTGGGCTTTGCCAACTTGTTCCCATCAAAGTCAATCAAGGCATAAGCTCCTTTCTTCAGGACCTTTTTGACGATAAAGGGGCCATACCACATAGATTTGAATTTGCATGCCCCCAAGGCATCCCTCTCTTAGGCATAAACTAAGAAAAGGTCACCTTCAGAGAAAACCCTAGGTTTTATCGCCTTATCGTATTGAACCTTTACCTGCT
Source organism: Pinus albicaulis (assembly GCA_034641835.2). NCBI lineage: Eukaryota > Viridiplantae > Streptophyta > Pinopsida > Pinales > Pinaceae > Pinus > Pinus albicaulis. Next base: position 477,972,301 of record CM076584.1, read on the forward strand.
TCTTATGTGCCTCATTCATTGTAACTGTATCTCGACGCTGCTCATCGAGATGTTCTAGATGGAGAAGGCATTCTTCGAGACTGGAAGTGTGAGGAAGAAGCTCAACAACTAACTTAAGGGAAGGGATTTCACATTCGATAGGAAAAATAGATTCCAACCCATAAGCTAGTTGAAACAGAGTAAAATCGGTCACAGTTTTGACTGACATCCGGTATGCCAAAAGTGCAGGATATAGCATGATATGCCAATTGGATCTGGCTTTATCAATCGTCCATTGAAGAATTGACTTAAAGGATTTGTTAACGGCTTCAACTTTCCCATTGGATTGAGGATAATAAGGAGATGAATGCTACTTCCGAAAACCTAATTTTAGAGCCAATTCAGCCGTCATGCTATTCTGAAAATGACTGCCATGGTCAGTGACAATCTCTTTGGGAATACCAAATCGAGAATTGACTTGATTGAAGAGGAACATGGCTGCTATCTCACCGTCATTCCCAAAAGTAGGCATAGCCTCGACCCACTTCGTGAAGTAGTTTACAGCTACAATAATGTACTTGTGACCTTTAGTCAAAGGTAGGTTACAAGTAGTATAATCAATACCCCACTTTGTGAAGGGACCGACAGTGATAATAGGAAAGAGCGGAGCTGGATGAGCACGCATATTTTGAGCATAAACCTAACACAGATGACACTTTTTGACCGATTCAATATAATCTTTGAAAATCTAAGGCCAAAAGTATCTTGCACGCAAGATTTTTTGGGTTGTAGCAAGCCCAAATAAATGACCACCACAAGCTCCATTGTGGCAATCGTTCAACACAACCTTAGCTTCTTCAAGAGTTAAGTAGCGTCTAAGGATCGAATCGAGCCCGCGACGATATAAAGTGTCACCAATAATCAAATAAATTTTGGCTAAGTGACGTAACTTTTAGCGCTCATCTTTCAAAAAAGATGAGGGAAACTTCGTAGTCTGGAGATAAACTATGAGATCTCCGTACCAAGGACCCTGTGCAGAAATGAGAAAAATATGTTCATCTGGAAATGATTATTCATAAACAATCTCTTCTCCACGGGGCAACTCAGAAATTAACTCCGCAAATACCAACGATTTCTTGGACTTGGCAGACAAAAATTCAAGATCAAATTCCTGCAAAATAACAATCCATCGATTGTATTTCCCCCCAATCACTCGCCTACTGAGAACAAATTGAAATGGATTGACCGCTGCCAAAACATGTGTTTTGCGAAGGAGAAAGTAATGTCTAAGCCATTGAACAACATGAACAACTACTAAAGAAAGTTTATCTATCGGAGAATACCAGAGTTTAGGACCTACCAACCCTTGACTAAGGTAGTATATAACATGCTCGGAAAGAGCATCATCTTCCTGAGCCAGAACCGTACCAATGGTAGATTCTGTTGCAGCGAGATACAAGAGGAAATCCCTGCTATAATTTGGTGGAATCAGTAAAGGAGATGAGGTCAATGATTTTTCCAAAGCATCGAATGAGCGTTGTGCAAAGTCATCCCAAAAGAATAGAACTCCTTTCTTTAATAAACTCATAAATCCCTTTGTAATCTCGGCATAATTTACGATGAATCTCCACAGGAAATTAGCTTTTCCTTGCATACTTTGAAGTTGACGAATTGAAGACGGGGGAGGCAATTGAAGTATTGCCTCAACCTTGAAGGGATCTACCTGAATCCCTTCCGTAGACACGATGAATCCCAACAAACAACCGGATGTGATAGCAAAAACACACTTATTAGGGTTCAACCAAATTTTGTAATACCGACATCGTTCAAAAAATTGACGGAGGTGAGAAGGATGATCAATTCTCTTGCGAGAACGAGCAGTTAAATCATCCAAATATGCCTCGATAATATGTTTGATGTTGTGGAAGGCGTAATACATGGCCTGCTGAAAGGTAGCCCCATCATTTTTAAGGGCCAAAAGGCATCTTCTTGTAAGCAAATGTACCCCGGGGACAAATAAACACAGTCTTATGTTGATCTTCACGACAGATGGTGGTTTGATTATATGCTGAGAAACCTTCCATGAAGGAGAAAATCTCATTCCCCGCACACTCTTCGATAATCTGATCTATAAATGGTGTGGGGTAATTATATTTAGGACATGATTTATTTAAGTCCCTGAAATCGATGCAAACTCGGATCGTTCCTTGTTTCTTGTCCATAGAAACTGGATTTGAAACCCACTCAGTTAATGGAACGGGGTAAATGAAACCCGCCTTAAGCAGCTTCTCCACCTCAGCTTTGATAGCCGCTGCCTTCCTAGGGTTGACCGGACGAAGCTTTTGCCTGATAGGCTTAGCATTTTCGTATGTCTTGATCTCATGCTGGACAATAGATGGATCTATACCAGGAATTTACTCATAAGACCAAGCAAACACATCCCAAAATTCTCGAAAGAGATCGGTATAAGTCTAAATTTCTTCAGGGGAACACTCAACTCCAATGAAGACATTCTCTATAATGTTGGGATCTCTGGAGATGTTCACCGGGGTAGTAGCAGAAATAACAGCCATGTTCCCTTCAGAAAAAACCTGTGCTGGTGTTAAAGGGTTCAGGACTGGGTGAACAGGACCAGAAGACTGAAGGCTAGGAAAAATTGATTCAACTTCTCGCAAGTCTGGTAGAAAGTAAGACCTATGATGCAAATCATCCCACGGTCTCTCTACACCAGTCATTGCTTCGAGGATAGCCTCTTCAGATGGAAGAGTGGTATCAAGGCAATCCCGAGAAGAAGATGAAGTAAGAGTCCAAGCCGATGCTACATCTCCATCTAATTCCTCCAGTGAAAGAGAAACTGGAATGGAATCTGCAGAGTCAACAATAGATCTATAAGAAATCTCAGCTGCAGACATAGGAAATTCCATTTCACCCACTTGACCTTCCTCTAATGTGGAGGTAGGATAAGGCAAGGTCCAAGGGTCCGAAAAATAATGAGTTCTGAAGAACTCTCTCCGAATAGGAACCCTGGAGGATGAAATAAAATTGATATGAATTGAAGGAGGCAGAAGATCAAAAGTACCCATCAGGGATCTATACATTCCAACCCCTAGATTCTCAAAAGGTTGCTTGGTATCCTTCACCAAAGGAATGGTGGAGTCAGAAGATGCATTTGGATCTACAGGAGAACAATCTAGTTGATCAACTGTGACAATTCTCCCGTCGTGAGGGAAACATGCAATACGAAATAATGAGGATGCAATAGCATCCATCTCATAGATCCAGTTTCGCCCCAACAGAAGGTTATAGTTTAAGATTGCATCGACTATCTCAACTTAGATATTGACAGTCTTACCCCCAACACAGATGGGTAAAGCTGGAACAATACCATGTGGCCTGTGAGAATGACCATCAAACTCAGTCAGAAGAGTGGCTAAAGGGACAGATGAGGGAGATCTAATACCCTTCTAGCATGCAAGAGACATTACACGCGTGGAAGCGCCCTCATCAACAACTGTTCAAAAAATATTAAATTTCCGATATGTTGACCTAATATGGAAAGCCATATGATGAGGAAGTCTCTTTTTAAAAGTTGACATGTCAAATGTGATCATGAGAGAATTTTTCGGATCAACAGCCCCAATGACAGTGAGCAATGCACTTCTTTGTGCAAGACATGATTGGAGTACCTCTAACACATACATGGCACAAGGACTTTGAGCCAGATCTTCTACAATCGAGTAGTTCTGAGCAACCTTGGCATTAGGATTGATCGTCGTACACTTTGTAGAGCCTTTCGGCATCCAAGGTATAGGCTCAACTGCAGGCCTGTCAATATGGAGTGGCTCAGCACTATTAGGAGTACCCTTAGCTTTCGAAGACTCAACTTCGCCATAATCACGAGATCTCGTAGCGATATCTGCGTGAGCACTCATCATGTATATGTTTTATGTATTTTCCCCTTTCTAGCTACCCCCAGAGGGAGCCCCAGTATTTGCATTCGTGTTAGCAAGTAATTGAACATGGTTACCAATAAAATAGGTAACTTAACTGGTACCTACTTTTTTTTGGTAGCAAAAAAGCACCCGATTTTGAAAAGTGGTGATGCAGAATCACTCATTTTTTTTGTGTGCATATTTTTGACACTTTAATATTTTTATTTATGTAGTATGAATATTTGTTTTAAAATGTTAGTGATTTTCATGCTAATTTTGAAACGTATTGATGCAGCATCAACCTTTTTTTTTACAGTGGTGATTTTCATGTTGGTAATAAAACATAAAAATAAAATAAGAAAAACATAACAAACAAAACTCAGATAAAAAAAATAATATAAAAACAATAAAAAAACCAATAAAAATGTAAAAAAAGGACAAAATTAACTTGTAAAAATAAAAAAGTTTAAACAAAAATAAATAAATAAAACAAAAAAAAACATAAATGTTCGAAAATTATATTAAAAAAAATTGAGAAAAATAAAAAAAAAACACAATTTAAAGAAAATAAACAAAAATTGAACCAAAAAATAAAATAAAAACATCAAAAACATTTTTTTAAGTTATTAAAAAAAACCATATAATTAAAAAAATAAAACATAAAATAGAAAATTTAAAAATAATTAAAATTAAAATACAAAAATAAAAATAATTTAAATTTAAAAATTTAAACCAAAATAATAATAATAATAATAAGAAAAAAATACAAATTAAAAAAAAAAAAAAAAAAAAAAATAAAAAAAAAAAAAAAAAATTGAAAAAGCAAATTAAATTAAAAAAATTATCATTAAAAAACAAAAATAATGAAAAAAAACATTTGCAAATAATTAAAAAACAAATATATATAAATTTAATGTTGTTGTTGTTGTTTTTTAAATTAAATCATTTATAAAATTTAAAAATGAAAATAAAAAAAATAAAAGATTAAAATAAAAAGATTTTTAAATTTTAAATTTAATAAATTTAATAAATAAGTTTAAATTTCAAATTTAAAAAAATAATTAATCTAAAAATATTAAATTTAAAAACAAAATTTAAAAAAGAACAAAAAAAGATTAAATTTAAAATATAAAAATTAAATTAAAAAAAAAGTTTTGAAATTAAAAAAAAATAAAAAAATAAAACAAAAAGTACAATTATTAAATCTAATAACAAAAATGCAAATTAAAAAATTAAAATATAATATTAAATTCAATTAAAAACAAAATACGAAATTTAAAAAAAAATTAAAAACATTAAAAAATATAAATAAATAAATTAAAAAAAGAAATTTATTTTTGCATTGGGTATGGGTGGTGCCGCCCAAGTGGCGGCGGAGGCCGGCCGCTGGACAGATGGGGCACTGCTTGCAGCCTCCGCGCCCGCCCAGCGGCTGGCCTCCGCCGCTACCTGGGCGGGAGGCCAATTCCGGGAATTGTCCTCCTGCCCAGGTGGCGGCGGAGGTCGATCGTTGGGAGGGCGGGGAGGCTGCTTGGGAAGCTGGTCGCTGGGCGGGCGGGGGGCTGCTTGCAGCCTCCTTGTCCCCCCAGCGACCGGCCTCCGCCGCCACCCATACCCAATGCAAAAGTAATTAATTTTTTTTTTTCTATTTTTTATTAAATTTTGTATATTTTTTTAAATTTAATTGATTTTTTTTTTTTTTTCATATTTTTTCTTTATTATTAAATTTTATATTAAGTTTTTTTTATTTAATTTTATAAAATTCAATAATGTTTTTTTTTTTTTTTTTTTTTTTTTTTTTTTTTTTAAATTTAATATTTATTTTTAAATTTTTGTTTTTTTTGGTTTTTTTTAATTACACAAAATTTTATATTTTATAATTGATTTTTAAATTTTTCATTTTAACAATGTTTTTTTTTTTAAATTTTGTTTAATATATATATATATTCAAAATTTATTTGTTTATTCATTTATTTATTAAAATTTAATATTTTTGTTTTTAAATTTAATTTGTTATTTTTTTAAATTTTTTTTTTTTTTTTAAATTTAATAAAATCTAATATATATATTTTTAATTTTTCTCGCACCAAAGAAAAAATGTGGTGCGAGAAAGATCTAGCAGCTAAAAGAAAATTAAGGTATTATAAGGAGGTCATGAACCCCACCTTAGAAGATCAAAAGTATCTCTCTATTTTAACTAGCTCAAAGAAGAAAATTAATATAGCCAAGATTAGAACGAAATCTCATGAGCTGCATAGTGAAATAGGTTGTTGGACAGTTCCTAAAACACCATGGATGGGAAGGATCTGCCATCTCTGTGAGAATATAAACATCGAGGATGAAAATCACTTCCTCTTAGGGTGCCTCGCGTACAACCACATAAGAGCTCAATTTCATAATCTTTGTTGCAATACTGACCTTCCTAGCCTTTTAAAATGTCAAAATTATAGTGAGCTCAGAAGGTTTCTCTCCGAGCTTTTTGAGCATAGGAATAAAATCTTAAATCAAATTAAATAACTCTTTTCTTTAGGTCCGATAGACCAAATATTGGTCTCAGGAGACGTTAACCACCACCATCATCATCATTTTATTTTTTATAATTTAAATTTAATTTATTTTTAGAATTTATTTGTTTTTTAATATATATATATATATTTTGAAATTTAATATTTTTATTGTATTTTATTTTTAATTAATTTTTCATTTTTTTAAATTTAAATTTAAATTATTTAATTTAATTTAGTTTAATTTTATTTTTATTTTTTTAAAATTGTGATTTTTATTTTTTTATTTTAAAGTTTTAAATTTATTAAGATTTAATATATTTTTTTAAATTTAATTTTTTATTTTAAAATTTGATTTTTTGTTTGTTTTTGTTTTTAATTTAATAAACATTTTCTTTTTATTTTTAAAATTTAATTTGTATATTTTACTTTTTATAATTTGTGATTGAAATTTTTCGGTGAAAATCACATCAAAATAGATTTGGTCGATGCGTTTCGAATTAGCGAGTGTGGTTTATCATCAGGACAAGATGAAAAATCTAATCAAGTAACCCCTTTAAATAGAAAGTAAAGCTTCCACTAACCATTTGTAAAAGAATGGCTAGTTTGACTCAAATAATAATAGTTCATATATATATATATATATATATATATATATATATATATATATATATATAAAATAATAAAAATAAAAATAAAAATAAATAAATCAATAAATAGATCAAATGATTAAAGTTTATAATTAGGATTTTATATAATTATATTTATTTTAATAAAAATAATAATTAATAATCTAATATATTATTGAAAAATAGAATAATTTTTTATAATAATAATTATTTATTTGTTTTTATTATTATCGAATAAATTAAATGTTAAAAATTATTAAATAATATTTATGTTTTAATTTTATATATTTATTTTATTTTTAATAATTAATTGTTATGTGATTCAATCTCATCAAACAGTTATCTTTTTGATAATTAATCTTAATAAATAAATAAATAAATAAGTAAAAGATTCAATAAAATAAATAAATAAATAAAAATAAAATAAAATGAATAAATAAATAAAATAAATAAATTGAAAAATAAAGATTAAAAAAAAGTAAAAATAAAATAGATAAATAAAACTTTTATTTAAATAAATAAAAATAATAATAATAATAAAAAATATAAAGATAAAAAATAAAAAATAAAATTAATTAATTTTAAATTAATTTTAAGATTTTTAGGAATGAAGGGCAGGAATCCAGCATCTGCTAATCATCCACCCATCATCTCTGTTTAGGTTAACCAGCCTCTTTTCAATTTCTAAGGCTTCTCTCAACTTGTAGTGGTAGAAATGGTCAATCCTCGCAATAACCTCAACATCTTAAATTTTAGGTTTTTTTTTTAATGTTTGAATTTAAAAAAAATTTAGTTTAAAAAAATATAATGAAGTTGGTTATTTTTGCAATAATTTTATTTATTTTTAATATAATTTTTTATTATTCTAAAATTTTTGTTTAACCAATTTCCTTTTTTCGGGGTGGTTTTTGCACAAAAAAATTTGGCTTTTACTTCTATTTTTCAAAATGTCGAAAATTTACTCCGAAAAAAAAACCAGGTTATTCCACAATACAATGTTTCATTTTGAGAGTGTTTTTTGCACCCAAAAAAATTGGATTTTACTTGCATATTTAAAAATGTTGAAAATTTACCCCAAAAAAAGAAGAAGGTTATTCCAGAATACAAATTTTCATTTTCGAGTTGTTTTTTCATGGTTTTTTGATGTTTTTTTTTGTTATATTTCCCATTTTGAGGTAATAGTTCCCGTTTCATCGGTAACTATGTTATTGCTACCCTTGGGGAAAAGGGTTTATCAGCACAACCTGGGAACTATAAGAACCCTGTTGAGCTAACAAGCGCTGGGCATCCTGAATTTTAGGGCAGAGGTGCGTAAGATGGTCTCTAGTGCACAACTTGCATGGAAACTTCATTTTATTTTTATTATCCTTCTTACCCTCTCCAACATGATCGTTGATTTGTTTGCATTCCCCTTCCCATCCTTGTCCTTTTTCTTGTTATTCCGTCCCTTATTCTTCCCATCGGATTATTGATTTCCTTTGGGGTTAGAAGTTTGAACAACATTAATTGCCAAGGGTTGAGAAGGAGTTGACACTGAAGGCGCAACCTGACTAGAAGGAGCAGATTGTATAGACAACTGCTGCAATTGAATTAGCAGGTTAGCCGTACTGCTATCAATTGAACCGATAAGCCCGTCACCATGAGGACCAGGTTTATTCTTGGCTAAATCTAATTTGAAGTGAGGAGCATCTGGCAAAATTTTATTAAGGACTCTAGACTGAGAATAAATCAGTTCTAGCTCTTGAGCCCTAAAAATAGCGTGCTCTTCAGAAAATACCCCTGAAAGGGATACATCCTTCAAATTTTCTGGCTGTAAAGATTTCAAAAAACATTCAAGAAGGAATTCATTCGGGATTTGGGCTTTGATGAGCCTCTTCCTTCTTCACCGTTCCTGAATATGATCAGAAATGTGAGTTGCCTTGTCCTGCTGAAAATTGGCCAGGAGGTCAGTCCCGACGTCATAATAGACAGGTAACTGAAAATGATTTAAGAACATGGTAGCCAACTCTCCAAAAGTAGCAAAACTACCCCCATTTAACTCGATGTACCATTTGGCCGCATTTCCAGTTAGGGTTCGTTGAAATAATATCAACCTAATCGAGTCGTTGATAAGGGATTTCGACAAACACCATAAGTGGAAAGTGGTGACATGATTCGTCGGATCCTCACCAGTATTCCCTTAAAACTTTAGAATGTCTAAGGGCAGTTTGGTGGGGATCGTAGGCCAACCGAGACTATATCGCATAGGATCATTAGTCAATTTCGATAGATCTGGCAAGTTTAATGTTGCCAGAAATGGTAAATGTAGAGGAGCCTGGGAATTCCATCCTCCATAAGAAGGATTCCCCACATTATGAAAAGAATAACATGGATTTGTTGAGGCACCAGGATGCCAGATGTTGTTCGTAGAAAATACTGGGTCATAAGAAAATCCTTGCGACCCAACATTCGGAGAAGGACCCCCTCCCAACATAGAGTTACTATACATAGGAACATTCCCTCCAACCGAGATATTGAATGAAGAGGAAACCCCTTAGTAAGGGTTCCAAGCATTTGCAAATGGAGAAAAAGCCTAAGAAGTACTCGATGAAGGGAAAGGAACATTCCCTTGCTGACCAACGAAAAACTGACTCCCTGCTCCCAATGCTGTAAAAGTAGGGTTCCATCCCAAAAAGACATTAGAGCTTTGACCTCCAGAAAAAGGATTAAAACCTTGATTCTAAGAGGTGAAAGGCATGGATCCTCAGGAAGGGTTTGAATGAGGGATATGCCCACTTCCAAAAGGGAACCCTTGAAACGAAGCCGATCCACTAGCCATAGAGGGTATGGGTGTGGAGATAGCTGAAGCAACAGAAAAGGAGAAAGACGGAATTCCACTACTGGGCATTCCATAAGAAAAGGGACCAGATTGAGAAGCATGTGCCTGGGTGTTTCCAGAGCCAAGCATAACAACACTAGAAGTGATTTTCGATATGAAAATAGTTCCTCCTCCCTCAACTGAAAGAGGAGTCTAAACACTTGCAGTGCTCAAAGCCGAAACTGTGTTCCCAGTCGTGGCCATCGAATGAAAGGGATATGATGGAAAAGGACTAGCCGGTCTCTTAGACTCGGGCTCGATAGTCCAAGAAATGAAGAAAACCAAGATAGTCCAAAAGGGAAAAAACCAAAAGCGAAGTAATGCATAAGGCTAAGAAGAGCAAACAAGCAGATGCTTGCTGTTCTGAATGGTTAGAACAACCAAGAACTTCCGGAAGAGATCTTGGTGCTACAACTGCAATTGCAATCACACAAAATAGGCAATTCACCAAATGGCTAGGTTTTCTCAAGAACAAGAGAGAAATAGATATGCAACCACAATAAACATAGTCCATACACCTTAAAGACACCATAGGAATGGTTCACCATAGACAAAAAAGACTACAGAGGCTTAAAACTCAAATTTTCAAAATTTTCCAAGCATACATGGTTTTGCAGTATGCAAAAAGTGTGTATACGCGACTGTAACCTGGGAAACTCGTGTATACATGGGTTCCTTTGGAAAATTCAGGAGGTATATGCAACTGTGCAAAGACTAAGTTGCATATGAAAACAAAAATAAGGAAAAAATAAAAAGTCAAGCCTGATCAAGTGACCAGGTCTTCTGTCTGATTGAAAAAAGACTTACTAGACTGTAAAAAGTGATAAACCTGTCAGGGAACCTACAAGACAGATAAAACAACCCAAACTAGGAATTACATGAAGGTAATCCCTAGCGGAGTCGCTAGTTCTGTTATGGGCAATGTTACCCTAAGGTCTCGGGTTGATAAACCTTCACAGATCAAGGGCATGTAATCACAAGAAGGACTGAATTAACCAAATTCTATGCTCTAAACTAGAAACTAAGGGTTGGAGACCTTACCCGTTTATCCTTTAGTTGTAGTAGATCTCGCGGGGTTCAAACCCCCTGCAACACCTTGTGCTCCAAAACCTGCAAACCAGCAAAGAAACATCACAAAAACCTAGTTGTACAACATATATAAGTTCTAGATGTTAGCAAAAAGCATGCATAATCTCATAAAAATAACAATAAATTAACTATTTAAGATCATTACACATGTATAAGAGATAAATGACACATGAACATCAGGAACAAGATGGCACTTCTTTTATTAATGACATATACAGTAAACAAATGTGGAGAGATCACCAGAAATCTGCCACGGCCTTGAGCATACCATCCTCCAAATCTGTCCTGCCCTAGCCTCGCAAAACTTCTTCCAAGAATAGTGCACAATGGATGTCACATAGGATGAGTGAACATCTCAAGGAAACAAGGGTTTCCTGAAAATATGGGAAGTACAGGAGGCATAGGGAATATATCAGACTTGGATAGGGCTATAACAGAGTATAATATCTATAAATATCTCTCTTCCTCCCTTAGGCCATTCCCTTGAGGGGTTTTTATACTCCCTCATATTAGTTTTTTCAGTTGGGGAACAGTTAGGCCACGGGCTGGGGTAGTTAAGTTACAGGAATAACCATAAACCCTGCCTCAAAAGTAGGGAAATTATATATTTTTTAATATTTTAAAAGTCATATGCAGTTCTCTATGTATGGACTCATGTGTATACGCAGAAAAGTCTGGGTAGAGTCGCGTATGGGTTTTGAGAAACTGTTTTTTAAAGAAATATGACCAAGTTTGAATGGAAGGGTTGCCCAAGACCAATGCATAAGTCATCAAGTATATGATGGTGATAAATGATGCTATAAAAGCGTAGGGAGAGGGTCATCCCTATACGGCTTTAATTGGCTTATGTTGACATACCCGAGAAGAGATTCTCTGCTCAACATGGCTAGGCACATCGCACCTCCGTCAATGATCTCCTTAACAATACATGGTCCTAGCCAATGCATCTTGAACTTCCCTGGGTGGCGCAAAACTTGTTGTCATACAACAAAATTAAATCGTCTTCCTTAAAGACCTTTTGTCAGATATCCCTATCATGCCATGCGTTTTCGCGCGCATTCTGTACGTGTCGATGTAAATTTGCAATAAAGCAATCCTCTTCGAGCATGACCAACTGCAACAATTGTTCCTCCATAATATCCCCTTCTGCCATATTTGTGATTGCTTCAATGTGAATATTGGGAACAATGTACGCCATAGGCATCACCGTTTCCTGCCATATACCATCCTAAATGGTGGATTTCCTGTCATCTTCTTGCATGTAGTACGGTATGCCCAAAGAACTGAAGGTATGCACACATCCCAATCATTCCGATTAGCATTGCAAATCTTAGTAAGCACAGTCCCCAATATCTTATTGAAAGCTTCTACTGTTCCATTCGTTTGTGGGTGATATGAAGTGCTCTTCTGATGGTGAATGTAGAATCCTTTTGTCAAAGCTTCAACAGTTTCGTTCACAAAGTGCGTACCTCTATCACTCATGAAAATATTAGGGCATCCAAATTGAGTCAATATGTTTTCAAAAATGACGTGCACAACTGTGTCTGCACTACAATCCTTCACTGTCTTAGCTTCAAACCAGCGGGTTACATAGTCCGTTGCAGTGATGATGTACCGTGCACCTGTCTTCTTTCCTAGAGGGTCAATAGGTCCAACAAAATCTATGGCCCATTTATCGAACGCTTGCAACGCCATCTGTGGATGCAATGGAATCTCATCTTTGTGTGATGGTTCCCTATTCTCTTATGTGTGGTTGCCTTTCCTGCATAGTTACCTCTGACAACCCCTCCATGAGCTTCAACTAAGATGTCTCGTCTCTCAAATTCCAAGACATATCTTCGTAACAATTCATCGACAACCATCTTATATAACTGACCCGCAATGATAGTAAAGTCAGCTGCAGCGCCACCAACTATTTCTTTTGCTGCAATGTGTATTCTTCGGGTGCACGTTCAATAGTCAAGAAATGAATTACATTAGGGAAATGATCATCAACTATATTGATCGCAAATAACTGCGAGTCAAGTAAACCATCATCCAAACTAGTCAAATCTTCTCCATTCTCAATGTGTGACAGATGATCTGGACCAACATTCAGTCTTCTAGGCTTCACAATAAGTTGAAAATCATATTCCTGAAACAACAACAACCACCTGTAGATCTTCCCCCCCAACATAGGCTTATTGACCAGGTACTTCAAAGCAGAGTGGTCAGTAAACATCTTGAAATGTCCTCCTAACAGATAATGGTGAAATTTCTACAGTGCGTACACCATCACCAATCCTTCTCTCTCTGTGGTTGAGTAATTTATTTCTGTGCTTGTTAGATTTTGACTTGCATAGGAAATAGGATGATCGATCTATCCAGCTCCTAGCTGCGTTAAGGTAGCTCCGAGCATGATGCAGGACGCATCCACATGCACATGAAACACCTTTGACCAATTTGGAAAGATCAATATTGGCGCAGTGACCATCTTCTCCTTCAACAGTTCAAAGCTCTTCTTACATTCCTTGTCCCAACAAAATGTCACATCCTTCTTGAGAAATTTCTCCATGGGTGCAATTATCAGCGCTTAACCTTGAGTGAACTTATGATAATATCCAGTATGCCCCAATATTGAGCACAACTGTTTGACATTCGTAGGCCCTTCCAGATTAACAATCGCTGTGATATTTGCGGGGACTACCATCAACCCTTGCTAGCAGACAATGTGACCCAACAATATCCCAAATGGCACACAAAATATGCACTTCTTTAAATTCAGTGAAATATGGTACTTTCTACAGGTATCTAGCATTAGGCACAAACTTGAGACATGCTTTTTCAATAACCCAAAGATAGTCCAATCATCAAAGTATACTTCTAGGAACTTGTGGATATACTCCTTGAATGCAGCTACTACTACGTTCAAGAAGATAGCAGGAGCATTCTTCAATCCAATTGGCATGACTGTATATTGAAAAGATCCCGATTATGTTTCAAAGGTTGTCTTACTTCTATCCTCCGGTGCAATCCTGATCTGATTAAAACCCGAGAAACCATCTGTGAATGAATAAACCTTTTGTCCTCCTACATTGTCAATGATCTCATCACAAAACAGAGTTGGGAATGGATCATGCACACAAGAATCATTCAATTTGCGTAGGTCCACATAAACCCTTATCTCTCCTTTTGTCTTCTTATCTTGCACTACCAGAGGACTCACCCAATTAGACTCTTCTACTAGTTCTATAATGCCTGCAACAACCATTTTATCCAAGTCTTCCCTAAATTTCTGTTTATACTTTGGGTTCAATCTATATGGGCGTTGTTTCACAGGTCACACATAAGGTTTCAAAGTGATCTTCATGACTCCAAGCTCTCCAATGATCCCTTTCAACTCAGAGAACTTCGTAGGAAACAGGTCCTGATACTCGGTCAGCAGCTCAACAACCTTTCCCACTGTGTGATCATCCCAATAATCTCCAAGCTTATCCAACTTCGTTGTTCTTCAGACCCAATGTTTACCTGTCTAATCTTCAAAGGCTTCGTAACAAACATCGAGGTAATTGAAGGCCCAACAACTGTTGAGATTGCAACAAGATGATGAGCTTAGTGGAAAGGAGTCGCCTTCACTAAGTGGGCCCGCAGGATATTTTTGGCGCAAAGTCTATTTTTAGACATATGGATCATGTTCTATGAGTTGAAGGATGCTATTTATGGATGGTTGGTCAAGTCGGAAAAAAATAGATGGACTTCTATTTTTAGACATATTGGGCGGAATCTATTTTTAGATTGCCAGTGTAAAAATAGATATGTCGAATATTATTAGCTCTTAATAATATTTGGACTATAAACATTATCTTATTCTCTTGGAGCACTTCAGTTAAGTGCACAGATGTGGCACAGGAGCTGACAGAAGGAATTACGCTATTCCTGAGGGTTATGTGGAGCTATTACATGGATACTTCAGTTAGAACTCATGTGACAGAGTTTGGTGGAGTTGATTGAGGAAGTTAGTGGAGTTGTATTCAGTTTAACTAATCTAAACATGGTTGAGCTATTTGTATTCAGTTTAACTAATTGATACAATTAGTGAGAGTGGTGTGAATTAATTATTAATTAATTCACTAATTATAAACTCATTAATCAACTAAAGAATACATCAGTTAACTTCAGTGCATGGACAGTTTCAGTGGAGACCAGTGCAGAGATAGGTGAAAGAGCAGGTTAACTATTAGTTGTGACTATACTATTGCATATTTGCAACAACCAGTGATTGGAGGAGCCCATGAGGATTGCGCAGTACAAGCCAGGTGGTTCAAGTTATTTAATGAGCCATCCTATAGCATTGATTACGCAATAGAGGCTGGCTATCAGGTGGCAGAGATTGGAGCATGTGTTTTGCTAGATCTAGCTTGATTAGTGTGTAGCAATTGGAGGTTGTGCTGAGAGCTTGTGAGGAGCTTTGTACAATGATTGTTACATGATCTCTATGGCATATATAATATACAGATAGTTGGGGGTTTTCAGCTTTAAGCTTTCCCATGAAATACAATGTTCATATGTGTGATTGTTTATGGTTTTAATGTGCGTATGCAATTGATTTTATTTTCGTAATTAATGATCAATGGTAGAAGAGATTCTGTATTGTACATGAAGTTAAAATAGTGTGTGATCAAGAGAATCTCGGTGAATAATATATCAGTTATTCAAATTTCTACAACAACTGCGCATTTTCCCTCAGATTTAGGAATTGTGATATTCATTGGATCTTCTTCTATTTCTTCTACTGTTAGATTTCTGCAATTGAAAATATCCCTCATCTGTGCATCCCATGCTGGAGAAGCGTGCTCTATCATAGGCTTTGAAATATCAAATATGACTTCTTGGATCCCTTGCAACGCTTTTCCCAAACAATCAAATCCACTCTCAAAGTTGAATGTTAAGTTAAAACTTTCAGTCAGCGCGGACCATTCGTTTGTTCCATCTCCAGGTACCAATCAGTAGGCACATTCCCGAACGTGTGAATAAACATGTGCACCCATTCCTGTCTTGGTTCTGTGCCCCATACTTCATTCCATTTCGCTAGATGTCTGTGTGGATCACTCTTTCCAGAATAAAATTCTTCCATTCTAGTAGTTAGACATTCAATGCGAAATCTCATCATTCGAGCACATTCTTCCCAATTACCCATGTTTCCTTTGTGAGTCTCCCATCATCGTACTGGAGTAGCGCACAATTCCATATGCTATGCATGGAATATTTGTCCTTCTGGAATAGTTCTTTGAGTTTCTCCTAAAAACATGTTCACATTAGTTAAACCATCATAATATGGTAATTCTTATACCTCTGAAGATATGCAGTGAAGAGATCTGGTTGCTCGATTGCAGCGCAATGCAGATACTTCATGTAACCGGTTCTGCGAGTTCTCCAATTATTCATCCAAATCTGACAAGCAGGAGTTGTCATTTTCCCAATTAAGCCTCCCATCAGCTGTTGGATTGATCCAATCATCATCTCGTGTAGTCATCTTGTAGATATGGTCAAGATAATCATCAATGTGCATAGGCTCTGTGTATATTTCACCTTCTGCAGGATCTAAGGGAATTAAAGATCTGGTTCCATTGTTTTAAAATTCCACCCTTCTTCTCTTCATATTTATGATGCCATCCATATCAATATCCCAATCTAACCCTAACTGCGAAGGATAAGGATTAGTATCATCCACGATCTGTATGACTTCAAAATCTGCAAGCACATTAAATCCTTCAATATTGACTACCACTTGTGACAGTCTTTCTAATGGAATGATTTTATGTTTGTTTCCCATGCATAGTTGGATAGTAGACCATTCCAGCTTAGGTTCTTCCATGCGCTGCAAAGTTTTCTTAGGTAATACATTTGCATCAGACCCTAGATATAGAATAACCTGATCCATCTCATAAGAACCGATCTGAGTAGTCAAACACATATCTATTCCTGTTCTTTTCTTGTTATTTTTCTTATAGATCTTGTTGACAACTTTACGTTCCATCTGAGGTTGTTCCTTTTCTGTGCAGTTATCTATTAGGGCTATAATATTTTCTACTGCCTTATTTTTTCGCAATAACGTAATGCAAGCTTGTAAGAATGGCTTTATTTATTCGTTTATGCCTGCCTCATTCATAGGGCTCCCTGACGTTGATGCGTTTGCTTCTGCAAACCCCTCCCTTGCTTTGAAAAATAATTTTATTTTTTATTTTTTTTTATTATTTATTTTTTTTTATTTATTTATTTTTTTTTATTTTTTTTTTATTTTTTTTTCGCGTGGTAAATCAAATCCATCCTTTTTCTTAGGTGCCTTATGAATCCAAAGATCAGCATCCGACTTCTTTCCTTTATCCTCACCAGTGGCTGCACCACTCCTAGTGACAACATTCACTCTAGGATCTTCTTCGCGCAACTCCGCCCTTGCCATCTGAATATTCTATGTCGGAGTTTGCGTATTTTTCTCCTGCATCTTAGCAATTAAAACATGACAATATTCTATTATGTGATAAAACTGCCTACAATACTTGCATGATTGTTGCGTAGGGTTTAGTCAGTCGCGTGCATAGTGACCAACATCTCCATAATTATAACAAATGCCTGTCCCCTTCGTCGACTGGCTAATCCTCCTCCTCTTCCTCTTGATCCTCTAGTCTGGAATCCACCATGCCCAGGCGGGGATGCTGGTGAGGTAGGTTCAACTTGCATTCTATACAACTCAACTTTGTCAATCATCAAATCAAAACTTTGGCAGTGATGCTCATCATGTCCTAGTGAGGAATAAAATCTACAAAACAACTGCTTCAACTCGGGCATGTATTTTCTGATCCTTGGACAGAAATCTATCGCATGCAGACCCATAGTTCGCGCACTATAGTAGAGGTGTCCCACTTGGTCCCACCATGCAACGGAACCATTTGTTGGCTTGAGGGGTCTTGACCTAGGTTTAGATTTATTACGCAACCAACAAACCCTCCAACTACTAGCCCTTTCAGTAATGACCTGCTTGCGTAGATCAAAGTCTTACCCGAAGCAGTATGGGAGTGTACTAGAACCAGGTTTCCACACCCCAAGGAAGAAGTTGATGTGGTGGCCCTAAACAGACTTAACAGAACTTAAGCAGATGCACACATAAACATATCAACAATTATCAGATCAACTTCGTCGCAAATGTAAACATATAATAGGATCAGATCTTCACAAATTATTCCAACACACAGATTGTATATTCGCACACAATAACTTAAACATATCTATTCATTTATCATATACTTACCCATCAAATGATATTCATGCATAAAGTGTAGCATATATTCGCACATATGCTTTTGATCATAAACAAAAGTAAAGCGATCTTAAAGCAATTGACAAAAATAGATTCGCAGTTATTAGATAAATAAGATATCAAACACATAACACACTTGGTTCTGCCAAAAAAGTCTTTGCATTAATAGATTCAAAAATCAATACATTTAGAATTCCCTTACAATTACCCCTCCGCGCACACAGCCAACGGAGTCCACACACAACCAGGACTAGGTCTCTGCGCACACAACCAACATAAGCCTTTCTACCCAACCCAGACTTATACCGAAAACCTTACAAAATGTTTATCACATAAGAATGAGATTCTTACTGAACTGAAATAATTTGCTAGACTTGATCTATCTATATTTATATCCATCTAGAGCACATATATTATGGTCTCAAACCATAGTTTGAGGCCCACAGTTTTCCCTTAAAGCCCATTTACATAAAATAGGGACTTTGACCCACCCCAAAGCTCCTTTAACCTTTCTGCGCAACACGCATAACCAAAATTATATGCAATACTTGATCAAAATTTACCCTAGGGGACCTTGCTTCAATAGTCACAATATACATTATTAGGACTATGGACACATAACAGACAAGAGGTGCCCCAAAGTAGTCCTCAAAGTGTTGATTTCTGGTAGCATCGGATGTGATCTAAGTCTCAAAATTTGTAGGGAGGCTTGGACACTTGTATTCTAGAATACTCATAAATCGCTTTGGGAAATTCCACTTGGATGACGTTTTATTAAAATAATTAATTATTTTTAATGGATAGCTAAGTCTAAACTTAGGTAATTAAAATAATTAAAGTGTATTAATAGAAGTGGGTGTGAAACTTCTAGAAAAATATGAAGATCGAGTCAATATGATCTGAGCCATTGATTAGAATCTAATATAGGCCATTGATTTCTCAAAGAGAAGATTCTAAGAAGGACATCGATGGGAATTTGGAAAAACACATCGAAGGGATCGAGAGATCTATTTCTCAATTGAGCAATGCAAAGAAGCCAAAGAGATCACCGAGGAGATTCTTGCAGTGACGGGCAGAGATAATTTTATGGTTGGAGATTTTCCTAATCCTGAGAGTGAAAGGCAGAGAGGGCATAGAGTAGTCTGGAGAGTCAGCGCAGTGCCACGCAGAGGTAGTGCAGAGCTACGTTGTGGAAATGGAGAACTTCATAGGGAGTCTATATTTCTGCTGGGGAACAGTCGAGATCTAGTGCCGGAGCCAAGGTGTGAGACCGGGAGGCCAAAGGGCTGAAGTTTCCAGCTAGCAGAAGATCGAGAGGAGGTGCAACACATTCCCATCCGCAATGACTGTTACACGTTATTTTTTCACCATGAAATTTGACTGTCTATATAGGTTCATCACTACCTATATTATGCTCCCTTAGAAGTCAAAAACCCTAATGTTCCTAAACCAAGTCTTGAAATTGGAGAAAAGCTCATTAAAACCCTTAAAAGTCTAACTCTGCACTTTTCCTAGCCCTTGCCTATAGATCCACAGATATTTTCTCTATAGCCCATGACACATCCCGCACGTTTTGCATATTAAACCTGTGGACCTTCGTAAATAGTCAAATAAAGGAAAAAGTGTTGGGGCCCTTGTTTTTGTTTAAGTTTTGAACTTCTGGCCAAGACATTTTGAACTTTGACTCTTTTTGAGTTGCGGAATAAATACACATAGCAACCGCGACCGCGCCGCAGCGACCAGGAGTTGCGGAGCTACCAAGGTGGAGCGGAAGCATTTGATAACTGGAGATCGAACAGAGATAAGTGCAGATGAAAGAAATACAGTAGAAAACAGGAAGTGGAACATGCAGACATCAGAAGAGAAGCTGGGAAAAGCCAGAGTGAAGACACAGAGAAGCTGTCAGTCGCGAGGAGCGGGTGAATAAAAGGCGATCACCCGACTGAAGAAGGTTGGTGTGGTATTGAGGGTTGAATGGATGCGAGAGAAGTCGCGAGGATCAAGACCTGAGGAAGGATGCGCAGAGCAGCTGCGGAAGAATCAGACCTGTTCTTCCTATGGGTTCTTACTTTCTATGTTCTTCCTTTCTGTTCTCAAATCCATCTGTATCCGACTTGTGAGTTATCAGAGAAGAAAGCTATGTAATCATGTATTCGGCCAGAAGAATAATATAAGGAAGGATTGCTGTCTCAATATGTTGTTCATGTGTTCTAATGTGTTTGCACTGATTTAAAAATTTTAAGTTGCGACTGTCTGAATACTTAATTAGTGATCATGCATGTGTAATTTGGTATATGTAATGGATGCACTTTCTTTCTTCGGTTGCGGGTTTATTCCTTACCAGTGATCTCATCCCCTTATGCATGTGGTCGCGGCACGCCTCGGGTGAGACGCACTGCTCTCCCAGAGCAGGGTGAAAATGCCGGCGTGTTCCTAGACTACACCGGACCCCTTGTTGGCCACAACTCTTGAACCTGGGTCTTGCCCGCGAGACCTGACTTTTCGCCAACAAATGGTTCCGTTGCCGGGACCTCCATGTTCTGAGGGGATCTAGATCATGGTCTCGAGGATTTTTGAAGGAGCAATACGGCGATGGTGGGATGATCATCTTGACCATTTCATTACTCAGCAAGCAGAGCTGATCAAGAAAAAGGAGGCGGCGGTCAGGGAGCTTGTTCTTTTCTCTGACTCAGCTAGTGATACGTACGAAATTTTCTGGGGAAGGTTCCCTACGGACCTTTACAACTGGTTGCGAAGGTTACGAGCGACGGTGCCCCAAGAAGGTTCGCGGAAGATAAACCGCAGGTGGGCGCACGAAGACCTGGTAGCACTGCATCGGGTAGACACTGAACTAACCTGCGCGGTGGATTTTTGGGTAAGGACCACGTTGGAAGGATATACGGTGGAGTTTGCTGCTGAGTGCTATCAGTCCTTCTCGAAAGCTGAGGCTATCTTCCACTCGGGGCTAAGGGGGAAGCTATTAAAGGAGATTCCGCTGTGGATCAAAGCCCTGATGGCGGACGAAGGGTTGATTGAATTCCACAAAACAAGTATGGAAGCGTAAACCACCCGTACTGGGGGAAGGATTGAGGGGACCGATGTTGTGTAGACAGTAAGAGTGGGGAGCGGGGGATGGACGTTGAGGCCGCATGCAAGTTGCGGGAGTCACGTGCGCATCGGCGGGCACAGATCGCCGATAGGTGGCGAAGAAGGGTAATGAGAGATTTAAAGAGAAGGGAGATCGAGAGGAAAAATCAGAAGGAGGCGCCTCAGAAGACAAGACCCATGGGTTTGGATACCCGGACAGGAGACGGGACAGCAGCGGACGTACAGTGGGTGCATGGGAGCCCAGCGACGCGAGAAAGAGCAGTAACGACTAGCAAGGATAATGGAAAGATGCAGCCCGAAGAAAGCTCCGATGACGAATGGCATAGCGTGATGCAGCAGATGTTCCAGGATCAGACGGCACCTACCCCTCCAGGCAGCCCTACGTCCCGCTTTCCGCATGGCCAGGATCCCGACCTTCCCCTGGTACTTTATCAACCTTTAAGAAATATTTTTATCAAGTTACAAGCATTCAGTCAGTCATATAGTAGTTCAGCGGCGTCAGTAACGCCCAGTAGCAGCAGCGTTACTAGTAGTAGTATTTTCCCTAGTGGGACCGTTACGCAACCAGGACCTAGAGGTTTTATCCTGGTTAATTCTCCGCCCAAGATATAATGATCTTCACCCCACCCGCAGTTCCCAGTCATGGGCACCACGACGCAGAACAACATTGTAGCCCAGGCAAAGCCATCTGGAGGGCTCGCCAGACGCCTGATGCAGGGAAGTTAATAGAGTTCCAAACCACGCTCATAGAGAGAGCTCTGCGTTGGTTCATCAAGTGGTCCGAGGCGCACCCTAACCCTGTAATTACGGACGTGAAGCGGGATTTTGTCCGCGAATTCAAGCTTCCCCAGACAGACCAGCAGGGCCTGTCCGAGTTGTGGGAAATCAAACAGAAGGAAGGTGAGACCACGTGGGAGCTGATGCGGCGCTTTAAGGATGCGATCGGGAAACTAAGCTACCCGATCGATCCAAACCACCAAAGGGACTAGTTCATCAAGGCTCTGCTCCCCTTGACACGAACCCCTCTCACTCAGCAGAAGATCGATAATCTGCAGGACGCTCTGGAGCAGGCCATGAAGATTGAAGCCATGGCAGGATACCCCCAGGAATACAGGGGGGGCTGGCCCCGCAAGACCCTTCTCTGATAGGGTTGCAACATCAGATCGCCAGCTTGACCGAAAAGCTCAAGGAAATTCAGCCAGCGAGACCAGCGCGACCAAATGTTTGGTGTACACATTGCCTGGTCGAGGGACACGTCGCAACCGAGTGTCCTCGGTTGCGCGGCGCAGAAGTTGGACCGTCAGTTGCAGTAATTCAGGGGGGTCCACCACCAGGGGGTGGCGCGGTGATGAACCCACAGGGATTCTACCAGCCGCAACAGACTTATGCGGGGTTCCCACCGCAACTGGGTTCCTCCACCAGAGAGTACTGCGAGATCTGTCGAACGCTGGGGCATCCTCCTCGGATGTGCCCGATATTACAGAAGTACTCCACGGTGCCGAATAATGTATACTACGAATTTTGTGTGTCCACGACGCACAACACTGAGCAGTGTAGGGCGCTTGACGCACTTGCGGATCGATTGGATCGTCCCTCGTACAGGGTGAACGAGGCTACAAGAGGGAGAGGTGGCGGCATGCGGGGAGGCCGAACCGGAGGACGCGGTCCGGTAAAATGCTACAACTGTGACCAGGAAGGTCATGTGGCTCAAGAATGTCCCCTTCCGCGACGACCCTGGTGTTCCCAGTGCCGGGTCAATGCCCATGCTACAGAAGACTGTCCGGAGCTGATCAAGAAGTGGGAAGAACGGGTGCGGCAGAGAGGAGAGAATTTGATAAACTCAGAACCGCGCAGCACCGCAACCCCTGACATGCATAACGTTGCGATAGTAACACGGGGGGGGGAAGAAGACTGGAGACGATGCCCACGAGAAGGAGCCAGCACAAGTAGTTCGGCCGGCATCCCCAAAGAAGTTGATCAGGCCCGATGTCCAGAAGAAGTATTTCCAGGAGGCGGTTGAGGCATTCGCCCAGTTGCGGAACGAGGGAGGGCTGGAGGAGCCCTGGCAGCCAGAATCCAGTGCGCAGGACGCCGCAGATACTGTGGTCGAGGATTGGCTCCGGCTATTCCTCAGGATTGTTGATAACGCTGGGCTGCGGCAGCAACTCAAACATGCTTTAGACGGAGCGCTGCATGGGCACGCAGAACCCAGAAATCTGGTGGACGCTAGGCCTCAATACGTGCAACGTGTCAAGCGGAACAAGCAACGAACAGGAAAAGAATTCCGGCTTAACACGCAGGTCGCAGGATTCCAAATCAGCGACACCATGTTGGACTTGGGATCCGACGTCAATATTTTGCCGCGAAAAACATGGGAGGCTCTTGGAAAGCCACGACTCGCCTATTCCCCAATCCAACTCAGGATGGCGAACCAGTACTGTATTTTTCCAATCGGCTGACTTGAGGGTGTCGAGGTCAACGTTGCGGGGGTGAAGACATACACCGACTTTGAGGTTATTGATATCATGGGCGATAAGGACCCCTATCCTGCTTTACTTGGCATTGATTGGGCTTTTGAGAATTACGCGATCATCGACCTCAAGAAAAAGCTGATGATTTTTGAGGATGGGGAGGTAAGGGTCACTCAGCCTCTCGACCCGTATCAGGGTCCGCAATACACAGAACCGGTGGACAGTCGGGAGGATGCTCAGATGATGGACCATCTCTACCAGATGACTGCAGGGAAGCGGGACGATTATATCAACCCGACCACAACAGGGTCTATCAGTTGGCGGAGTGGGCAGAGCTCAGAGCTCGGATCCGAGCTTGCGTGGGAAGACTGGCAGCAAGGGGGGTATGAGACCACCACACGGAGATGTGCCTCCATCGCTCAGGTCCGGTGGGTAGGGACTGAGATCCGCGGATATCCCACATTATCAAACATGCAAGCAGTGAATACTTTTATTGCCAAGGTGGAAGACCGGGTCCCAGAAGAATGTCGGATACCACTTTTGGATGTGGCCTTGAAGTCAACATCGGGACGATGGTGGAACAATCACCGCAACACTCTGTTGCGATGGGAGCGTGTGGCAGATGCTCTGCGGGCACGCTTCAAAGAGGATGAAGGGCCCTGCATTACACTTAAACATCATGGAGCTTCCGACCCGCGAAAGCATTTGCGGGCGTGCGAGGAACAGTGGCGTAGCGCCAGGTACCCTGAGGAGTTGTGGGTCCACAGGTTTGTCCACTCCCTGGGTACAATTCCCCAGGCCTGGTACCTGGAGGAAGAGCGGAAACGGGGAACCCGCTCCTGGCAAGTAGTCGCGGAAAAGTTCGTCCAGAGCTTCTCGTTCGAAGGGGAGACGGCGCAGGAATCTCAGGCCCTACAAGCCGTCAAGGAGGTTCTGTTTTTCCGCCATCCCGAGCCCGATGAGGGCCCGGTGGCGTCATGCTCCGGGGTCAAAAGCGAATTGGTTTGCCAACGGATTGACGGCGAACCGGGGGACGATAGTTTGGAGGACCTGAGGCATCTCTATTTCGACGAAAAGGAGGGCGAGCGGAGCGTCCGTGACGAGCCGACGACAGAAGGAGTCCATTTGCAGCCCTTAAAGACAAAGAAGCTGAACATTGGAACGGAGGAGACACCTAAGCTGGAAACGGTGGGAGATTACTGGGACGAGGAGACGACAAGAGAAATTTTCAGCCTCCTCCGGGAGTATGAAGATTTATTTCCGTCATCAGTTGCGGACCTGAAGGGGATCAAAGGGGATTTGGGCGAGATGCGCATCACACTGAAACCGGGAGCTAGGCCGGTGAAGCACCGACCCTACCGGTTGAATCCACGTATCAAAGAGAAGGTCAAGATGGAGATCGACAAGATGCTGGCGGCGGGTCTCATCTTTCCAGTAGAAGAAGCTGAGTGGGTAAGTCCCATTGTCATCCAGAACAAGAAGGACAAAGCAGAAATCCGTGTCTTCGTAGATTATCGGAGTTTGAATAATGCTTGTATTCACGATCCGTTTCCCACTCCCTTCAGCGACGAAGTTCTAGATCATGTTGCGGGAAACGAAGCTTATTCCTTCACTGATGGATTTTCGGGCTACCATCAGGTGCGCATCGCCGAGGAAGACAAGGCGAAGACAACATTCACAACTGAGTGGGGATCATTCGCATACCACGTTATGCCGTTTGGTCTGAAGAACGCACCGGCAGTGTTTTCTCGGATTGTCATTGCTGCCTTCCGGGAGTACATTCACAAGTTCCTGGAAGTCTATATGGACGACTGGACTGTTTACAGCCTGCTGAAGAAACACGCCTCCCTATTGCGTGTTATGTTCGATCGATGCCGCCAGTTGCAGATTTCCTTGAACTTGAAGAAATGTATTTTTGCAGTACCATTCGGCACACTCTTGGGTCACGTGGTGTGTAAGTAAGGGGTCTGCGTTGATCCTGCCAAGGTCGCGGTCATCGTCCACATGGAGGCCCCCGAGAACGTGAAGCAGTTGAGGGCACTGCTCGGCCACACAGGATACTACAGGCGGTTTATCCGCAACTACGCCAAAATCACTGCCCCTCTGGAGAAACTGTTGCGAAAGTCAGAAGCATTTGAGTGGACGGCGGAGTGCAGGAAGGCCCTCGACACATTGAAGGAGAAATTGGCGACGACACCCATACTGGTCCATCCGAACTGGGATAAGCAGTTCCATGTGCACATTGATGCGTCCGGAATTGCACTTGGCGCGGTATTGGCGCAACCCGGGGAAACGACAGTTGACCACCCGGTATGCTTCGCCAGCCGACGGTTATCCAATGCGGAGAAGAATTACACCACGACCGAGCGGGAGGCGTTGGCGATGGTGTACTCTCTCCAGAAGTTCCGCCACTACCTTCTGGGCGGCAAATTTACATTTTTCACGGACCATTCGGCATTGAAATATCTGGTCAATAAGCCGGTGTTGGAGGGAAGAATCTGTCGGTGGCTTCTACTTTTTCAAGAGTTCACATTTGAGGTGATTGTCAAGCCTGGCAGGTTGAACGTTAGTCCCGATGACTTGTCTAGGCTGGAGACGGGAGAGAATGACGGTCCGTTGGACGATCAGCTCCCGGATGCTGACCTATTCCGAGTTGAAGCAGTCCCAGACTACCTGGCTGACATTGCCACGTATCTAACCACGGGATAGTGCCCTGAGGATTACACCGCTCTTCAGAAACGCCACTTGGTTGTCCGGGCGGCCGATTATCAATTGATCGCAGGGCAGCTGTACAAACTGGGCCTGGATGAGGTGTTGCGCAGGTGTGTTCTTGACCACGAGCGGGAAGCAGTGATGTGGGAATGTCACAGCAGTGTTGCGGGAGGACACGTGGGTGCTAAACCCACCGCAAGGAAGGTGCTTCAAGCTGGCCTATGGTGGCCGACGGTACATGCAGACTGTAAGGCCTATGTGAAACGTTGCGACGTGTGCCAGAGGACGGGAAGGCCTTCGCACAGGGACGAGCTTCCGCTACACCCGGTGCATGTGTTGCAGCCGTTTGAAAAGTGGGCTGTCGATTTCATAGGCCCCATCGCACCAATCGCTCGCCATTCCAAAGCCCGGTACATCATTACCGCGACGGATTACCTCACACGGTGGGCTGAGGCAGCAGCGGTACGCGACTGCTCGGCAGAAACCGCTGCTCGGTTCATCTTTGAACACATCATCAGCCGCTTTGGCTGCCCACGGAGCTTAACCAACGATCAGGGTACACATTTCATTAATGCCACGGTCAAGTCACTACTGGACACATTTATGATTCAGCATCATAAAAGCAGCCCATACCACCCGCAGGCCAATGGTACGGTGGAAGCCTTCAATAAGATTCTTGAAAAGGGCTTGACTAAGATTTGCAATGCTCAGCGGGACGATTGGGATGAGCGGATACCAGCGACATTATGGGCTTACCGGACCACGGTAAAACGTTTGACAAACCAGACGCCATTCCAGCTGGTGTATGGCCGGGAAGCCGTGATTCCCGCCGAGTTCACCGTGCCCAGCCTTTTGATCGCAACGTCCCTTCACTTCTCAGAAGAGGCGTCACTTCGGGAACGCCTCCAGGAGCTACAAGAGCTGGATGAGGCTCGATTCCTCGCGGAATTCCACCAAAAGGTTCAGAAGGCCAGACAGAAAGCGTGGCACGACCGCCACATCAAAACCAAAGCTTTCCAAGTTGGCGGCAAAGTTCTCTTATACGACAGCCGGTTCCAGAAGTTTCTAGGCAAGCTCCAGATGCACTGGCTGGGACCGTACTTCATCATCGAGATCCGCGACTCAGGAGCTGTTCAGTTGGCACAACTGGACGACACAGTTCTTCCGGGATGGGTGAATGGCGCACGCCTGAAGCCCTACCAGGAGTAGGTACTTCTCACTTTTCATTAATAACTCTCGCAACCGAGAGAACCCGTAGAGTAGCGTAGTTGAATAACTCTCCCGCAACCGGGATGAGCGTAGGTGGTCTTTTCCGTTCCTTTGCAATGAGTCAAATAAACAGTCAGTTGCGGTAGCAATACCGCAACCGGCTGCGGTCGGGGCTAGCCAGTCCAGCGTGTCACCGCTCCAGTCCAACGTGTCGTGCACGAAGGATCCATCCTTGTGCCAGTGTCAGTCCAGGTCATATCCGTCAGGCCTTCTGTCAGTCCGTAGGATAGCTCAGATTTGGTCATAAATTCCCTTAATGGACAGTAATCATACCGTAATCATTTGCCATCAGCCGCAGTTCTCTCTGTCGTCGGGTCCGCCCATCTCCCAATGACGTCGTCAGCAACTATCAGATTACACATAGGCCTACGATTGATCGCACGATTATCGCAGGCAAGAAAGATAGCAAGAATTAATTGCCGTTATGGAGTCTCATCAACTCCGCGCGTGCCAGCAGATGGCCCAATTTGCATGAAGGCTATCAGCACAAAGATGACGGACCAGTTCAATTTGGAAGTTGCAACGATTCCGGAGCATTCGCAGTATCAGAGCACTCAGCACCTCGCAGGAAGTTACAGAAGAATCGTCCAAGTCTATCGGAGACGCGCCAAGATGCCGAGAGCTCTTCTCTCAGTTCCTGAACCAGCATTAGATAGCAGAATTCACCGAGTAGAGTCGCTGGTCGGCAAGTATGACAATGCACCCTGTATGGACGCCAACTTGTCCGACCCGGCCGAGTTTCCTCACCTCCATTGGAAGACATTCATGGAACACCATTACACGCCCGGGAGCAGCTCTAATAGTCGAATGCGGGAAGAATTCCGGGGCCTACAGCAGTCGACTTTGATGAATTTGAGGAGTCTTCCCGTCTTCGGAACCACCAGACCAGTTCTACAATGTACCCGGTTCCTCCTCAGTCGGGTGCAGAACGGGTCCCTGTGGCTTAACGAAGAAATTCCAATACATGCAGCAGACATTAATCGGCTTACCGGGCTATCTCAAACTGGTTCAGATGTCTCCTCTGCGGGCCAGACATCCTCCAAGCGCGCCCGGAAGTCGGCTGATGCGGACCTCTACACCAAGTATGGCACTCGCCGGGGTGGTAAAGGGGCCAAGATAGATTTGATAAATGTACCAGAAATCCGGTTCGCTTGCTACCTGATCGCTAGCAAGACCATGCGCCACTACACAAAGGGAGCGAAGTTGAATTGGAGCTCGTTTGTGTTGAAGGAACTCTTCGCGGCTTGCGAAGACAATTACAAGCGGACTACCAGCTTCATCTATGGGTACTTGCTCTTAGCGTTCGCCATGTGGAAATGGCATCTTCCCCCGATACGGACACCGGCGGAGATCACCATGAGCCAGCCGCTCGCGATGAGATATTCCCCTTGGCAGGCGTCCAAGGACCCCAGCAGCAAGCAGGTGAACGCAGCGGCGTTCCGAGAATGGTATGGGATGATGATCGATGTGGTCACTTACCAGCAATGGGTGCCTCGGCACCTGTTGGATGAATACAATGAACAGGTGTGGTTTGGAGTCAGCCACAGCCACACTTTCATCCGGCCGACTTGCGTACCGCACCACACTTTTCATATGGCGCCCCTTTGCTTCCAGCTGAATGAAAATGTTTTCCACAGGGAGGTCTCTGCGTGGCCGGGGGTTGTTCAGCATGTCCGCGACGGAGTCATCCGCTACAACTTTGAGGGGATGAGGGCCGCACAGCAGCCTGCCGCGACCGGCGCAGGGGGATCTTCACAAGTTGCGGTGGAGACCACACCAGATGCAGCTGGGACCGCACTGGACCTGCTTGAATCGCTGGTCCCCGTCGTCGAGCATTTCAACGACCAGGCGCGACGACTCAACGTGGTAACCCAGGTTGTTTCCAGTGGTGCCCCTATATTTCCTTCTTTTACTGAATTTCGTATTAATCGGTCCCGTGGTCTCTCCAACACCGCCCCCCTCACTTCCCCCATTCCCACTAACCTGTTCACTTCTGCTACCCCCCTCATCACGACAATGGGTGAACAGGGCCCCGAACCCGATTCCGCCGACCCACCTCCATCCAAGAGGGCCCGCACTACGGCCACAGATCCCGTGGTGGATCTTACGGAGGATGATCCACCAGCCACTCCGCCCACAGCAACTTTGATTTCGGAGGAACCGCTGATTGATCCGGCAGATTTCCTAAACCTTCGTCTCCCTCATACCTCGTTCACTCCATCTACCGCCCCCTCCACCAGCCGACCACATGCCACCTCCCCCAATCCGTCCAATTCATCAGCCACTGTGTCCGATTCTTTGATCCGGGAACTTTTCGGCGGTGACCACGGGGCGGAGGTCACCTCCAGTACTGCAGCCGTGGTACCACCTGTTGACCCCGTGGCCACATCCTGGGATCCTCTTGCCACTACATCTGTCCAGCCAACCACAGTTGGGGTTGATTCAGCCGCCCCTCCCACAGAGAAAACCACGCAGCAGGATCGACCAGAGCTTGATATGGCCACTTCGGTGCAGCAGCAGACGCCGGTCCATCCTCCAGAGACTTCAGGCCGAGCAGCGGCCATGGGCCAATCTTCGCAGGAACAGACGCCAGAACAGGG
Source organism: Pinus albicaulis (assembly GCA_034641835.2). Taxonomy (NCBI): domain Eukaryota; kingdom Viridiplantae; phylum Streptophyta; class Pinopsida; order Pinales; family Pinaceae; genus Pinus; species Pinus albicaulis. Next base: position 478,002,745 of record CM076584.1, read on the forward strand.
TACACCCAGCACAACAGCTACAGAACAACTGAGTCCAGCACAACTGTATCTGCTCATTCAGCGGGCGGCCATCAAGGCCGAGCAGATTCACACTGAGCTACAGCGGCGGTGCACCGAGCAGCGGAATCAGATCACGGCGCTTACTGAACAGCGCAATCAGCTGCTGCAGGAGAAGACCTACCTCCAGGAGCAGGCCAACATTGCTAATTAGGCGCTCTCCAACGTATGGCCGGAGGCACGGGCTCACCATGCCCCACTCCCTGCTCGCATAGAGGAGGACAGTATAGCTTTACAGGCTCACCATCTCAGGGAAGTTTTCACTACTGTTTGCAGGGAGAATCAGGAGTTACAAGCGGCGTTAGTCGCATGGCCTACTCTTCCAGATCCACCCACTGACCATTCAGGACAGGTGACTGCCAAACAGGCGCAGGCAGCTAGTCTACAAGCAACTCTTCATTCCACTGCAGCCGCAGCTTCTGCCCTTCTGCGAAGTTTGCAGGAGTGCTCCCTTGCGCTGACGGTCAAAACGCAGCCCATTGCTGCCCAGCTGCAACAGATCTCCAGCGAAATTCGGGCGACCACGGACCCGGCAAGGTTAGATCAGCTCTACGCCCAGTCGGATGAGCTGGAACTTCACATGCAGATGACTGAGGCCGAATCAGCAGCGGCTAAGCACGTCCTCTGGGAGATGCGGCCGCCCCTTCGCACCCATGCTGACGCGATGCACCAGCTGGATGCCAAGGCCGAGTCCCAGCTCGCCACGCTGTTCGGGGCTGCCCCGACGCCCATAGACGAAGCCGCCGCTAACCGAATCTCTCAAGACGCCGACTTGCTTATGCAGGAATGGCAGCAAGCAGTGGCGACCTTCACAGAGCTTAGAGATTCAGCACTCCGCCGGGTCCCGGAGTTGGGGCCCTTGTTTGAACCAGCAAATGGCGGAGCACAGCAGGAAAGGGTGGCGGAAGAAGGAACAGCAGAGCAGGGCGCGGAAGCCAGTGGGGCAATGGAAATAGAAACGGTTATTTGTGATTGACTCGCGGACGAGTCAAAGAATTGTGGTCGGGGCCTGTTGGGGCCCTTGTTTTTGTTTAAGTTTTGAACTTTTGGCCAAGACATTTTGAACTTTGACTCTTTTGGAGTTGCGGAATAAATACACATAGCAACCGCGACCGCGCCGCAGTGACCAGGAGTTGCGGAGCTACCAAGGTGGCGCGAAAGCACTTGATAGCTGGAGATCGAATAGAGATAAGTGCAGATGAAAGAAACACAGCAGAAAACAGAAAGTGGAACACGCAGACATCAGAAGAGAAGCTGGGAAAAGCCAGAGTGAAGACACAGAGAAGCTGCCAGTCGCGAGGAGCGGGTGAATAAAAGGCGATCACCCGGCTGAAGAAGGGGATTATTATTGAGGGTTGAATGGAGGCGAGAGAGGTCGCGAGGATCAAGACCTGAGGAAGGATGCGCAGAGCAGCTGCGGAAGAATCATGCTTGTTCTTCCTATGGGTTCTTACTTTCTATGTTCTTCCTTTCTGTTCTCAAACCCATCTGTATCCGACTTGTGAGTTATCAGAGAAGAAAGCTATGTAATCATGTATTCGGCCAGAGGAATAATATAAGGAAGGATTGCTGTCTCAATGTGTTGTTCATGTGTTCTAATGTGTTTACACTGATTTAAAAATTTTAAGTTGCGACTGTCAGAATACTTAATTAGTGATCTTGCATGTGTAATTTGGTATATGTGATGGATGCACTTTCTTTCTTTGGTTGCGGGTTTATTCCTTACCAATGATCTCATCCCCTTATGCATGTGGTCGCGGCACGCCTCGGGTGAGACGCACTGCTCTCCCAGAGCAGGGTGAAAATGCCGGCGTGTTCCTAGACTACTCCGGACCCCTTGTTGGCCACAATTCTTGGAACCTAGGTCTTGCCCGTGAGACCTGACTTTTCGCCAACAAATGGTTCCGTTGCCGGGACCTGCATGTTCTGAGGGGATCTAGATCATGGTCTCGAGGATTTTTGAAGGAGCAATACGGCGATGGTGGGATGATCATCTTGACCATTTCATTACTCAACAAGAGGAGCTGACCAAGAAAAAGGAGGCCGCGATCAAGGAGATCATTCTTTTCTCTGATTCAGCCAGTGATACGTACGAAATTTTCTGGGGAAGGTTTCCTACTGACCTTTACAATTGGTTGCGAAGGTTACGAGCGACGGTGCCCCAAGAAGGCTCGCGGAAGATAAACCGCAGGTGGGCGCACGAAGACCTGGTAGCACTGCATCGGGTAGACATCGAACTAACCCGCGCAGTGGATTTTTGGGTAAGGACCACGTTGGAAGGATACGCTGTGGAGTTTGCTGCTGAGTGTTACCAATCCTTTTCAAAGGCGGAGGCTATTTTTCACTCAGGGCTGAGGGGGAAACTGCTGAAGGAGATTCCGCTGTGGATCAAGGCCCTGATGGTGGACGAAGGGTTGATTGAATTCCACAAAACGAGTATGGAAGCGTAAACCACCCGTACTGGGGGAAGGATTGAGGGGACCGATGCTATGTAGACTGTAGGAGTAGGGAACGGGGGATGGACGTTGAGGCCGCATGCAAGTTGCGGGAGTCACGTGCACATCGGCGGGCACAGATCGCCGATAGGTGGCGAAGAAGGGTAATGAGAGATTTGAAGAGAAGGGAGATCGAGAGGAAAAATCAGAAGGAGGCGCCTCAGAAGACAAGACCCATGGGTTTGGATACCCGGACAGGAGACGGGACAGCAGCGGACGGACAGTGGGTGCATGGGAGCCCAGCGACGCGAGAAAGAGCAGTAACGACTAGCAAGGATAATGGAAAGATGCAGCCCGAAGAAAGTTCCGATGACGAATGGCACGACGTGATGCAGCAGATGTTCCAGGATCAGACGACACCCACCCCTCCAGGCAGCCCTACGTCCCACCTTCCGCATGGCCAGGATCCCGACCTTCCCCTGGTACTTTATCAACCTTTGAGAAATATTTTTATTCAGTTACAAGCATTAAGTCAGTCATATAGTAGTTCAGCGGCGTCAGTAACGCCCAGTAGCAGCAGCGTTACTAGTAGTAGTATTTTCCCTAGTGGGACCGTTACGCAACCAGGACCTGGAGGCTTTATCCTAGTTAATTCTCCGCCAGTATACATGGCTGGATCTTTCACCCGGTACCCAGAGTTCTCTGGCCAGGGCAACGACGACGTAGAACAACATTGGTATCTGTGCGAAGCCATCTGGAGGGCTCGCCAGACGCCTGATGCAGGGAAGTTAATAGAGTTCCAAACCACGCTCAGAGAGAGAGCTCTGCGTTGGTTCATCAAGTGGTCCGAGGCACACCCTAACCCTGTAATTGCGGACGTGAAGCGGGATTTTGTCCGCGAATTCAAGCTTCCCCAAACAGACCAGCAGGGCCTGTCCGAGCTGTGGGAAATCAAAAAGAAGGAAGGTGAGACCGCGTGGGAGCTGATGCGGCGCTTTAAGGATGCGGTCGGGAAACTGAGCTACCCGATCGATCCAAACCACCAAAGGGACTGGTTCATCAAGGCTCTGCTCCCCTTGACACGAACCCCTCTCACTAAGCAGAAGATTGACAATCTGCAGGACGCTCTGGAGCAGGCCATGAAGATTGAAGCCATGGCGGGATACCCCCAGGAATACAGGGGGGGCTGGCCCCGCAAGACCCTTCTCTAATAGGGTTGCAACACCAGATCGCCACCTTGACCGAAAAGCTCAAGGAAATTCAGCCAGCAAGACCAGCGCGACCGAATGTTTGGTGTACACATTGCCTGGTCGAGGGACACGTTGCAACCGAGTGTCCTCGGTTGCGTGGCGCAGGAGTTGGACCCTCAGTTGCAGCAATTCAGGGGGGTCCACCACCAGGGGGTGGCGCGGCGATGAACCTGCAAGGAGTCTACCAGCCGCAACAGACCTTTGCGGGGTTCCCACCGCAACCGGGGTCCTCCACCACAGAGTACTGTGAGATTTTCCGTATGATGGGGCATCCTCCTCGGATGTGCCCGATATTACAGAAGTACTCCACGGTGCCGAATAATGTATACTGCGAATTCTGTGTGTCTACGACGCACAACACTGAGCAGTGCAGGGCGCTTGACGCACTTGCGGATCGATTGGATCGTCCCTCGTATAGGGTGAACGAGGCTACAAGGGGAAGAGGTGGCGGCATGCGGGGAGGCCGAACCGGAGGACGCGGTCCGGTAAAGTGCTACAACTGTGACCAGGAGGGTCATGTGGCTCGAGAATGTCCCCTTCCGCGACGACCCTGGTGTTCCCAGTGTCGGGTCAACGCCCATGCTACAGAAGACTGTCCGGAGCTCATCAAGAAGTGGGAAGAACGGGTGCGGCAGAGAGGAGCGAATCTGGTAAACTCAGAACCGCACAGCATCGCAACCCCCGACATGCAGAACGTTGTGATAGTAACAAGGGGCGGAAAGAAGACGGGCGACGATGCCCACGAGAAGGAGCCAGCATGAGTGGTTCGGCCGGCATCCCCAAAGAAGTTGATCAGGCCCGAAGTCCAGAAGAAGTACTTTCAGGAGGCGGTTGAGGCATTCGCCCAGTTGCGGAACGAGGGAGGGCTGGAGGAGCCCCGGCGGCCGGAAACCGGTGTTCAGAACGCCGCAGATGCTGTGGTCGAGGATTGGCTCCGGCTATTTCTCAGGATTTCCGATGACGCTGAGCTGCGGCAGCAGCTCAAGCATGTGTTAGACGGAGCGCTGCAGGGGCGCGCAGAACCCAGAAATCTGGTGGACGCTAGGCCTCAATACGTGCAACGGGTCAAGCGGAACAAGCAATGAACAGGCAAAGAATTCCGGCTTAACACGCAGGTCGCAGGATTCCAAATCAGTGACACCATGTTGGACTTGGGATCCGATGTCAATATTTTGCCGCGGAAAACATGGGAGGCTCTTGGAAAGCCACGGCTCGCCTATTCCCCAATCCAACTCAGGATGGCGAACCAGTACTGTATTTTTCCAATCGGCCGACTCGAGGGTGTCGAGGTCGACGTCGCGGGGGTGAAGACATACACTGACTTTGAGGTTATTGATATTATGGGCGATAAGGACCCCTACCCTGCTTTACTTGGCATTGATTGGGCTTTTGAGAATTACGCGATCATCGACCTCAAGAAGGAGCTGATGATTTTTTAGGATGGGGAGGTAAGGGTCACTCAGCCTCTCGACCCGTATCAGGGTCCGCAATATACAGAACCGGTGGACAGTCGGGAGGTTGCTCAGATGATGGACCATCTCTATCAGATGACTGCAGGGAAGCGAGACGATTACATCAACCCGACCGCAACAGGGTCTATCAGTTGGCGGAGTGTGCAGAGCTCGGAGCTCGGATCCGAGCTTGCGTGGGAAGACTGGCAGCAAGGGGGGTATGAGACCACTACACGGAGATGTGCCTCCATCGCTCAGGTCCGGTGGGTAGGGACTGAGATCCGCGAATATCCCACATTATCAAACATGCAAGCAGTGAATACTTTTATTGCCAAGGTGGAAGACCGGGTCCCAGAGGAAAGCCGGATACCACTCTTGGATGTGGCCTTGAAGTCAACATCGGGACGATGGTGGAACAATCACCGCAACACTCTGTTGTGATGGGAGTGTGTGGCGGATGCTCTACGGGCACGCTTCAAGGAGGACGAAGGGCCCTGCATTACACTTAAACATCATGGAGCTTCCGACCCGCGACAACATTTGCGGGCGTGCGAGGAACAGTGGCGTAGCGCAAGGTATCCTGAGGAGTTGTGGGTCCACAGGTTTGTCCACTCCCTGATGAAGAAATTATTAAGAGAGCATACTCTCTATACTAGCCATTTTTTATATGAGAATGATCACACACTCATGTCCATAACTTTATGCTAGTTCAGAGAGAAGAAGGCTTGTCAATCTGAGAGAGAACGATTGTTCAGGACCCTGGAAGAACCTGTATAACATCAAGGCGAAAGTTTGTAAGGTTACTTATTATTATACAGGTTAATACAAATGGATTTCATTTTCTCATTGAATTGTTCATGTATCTATTTGAGTATTTCAATTCTTAGATTCCTTGATCACTGAGATATATTAGTGTTTTCTCAATTATTATATCTTGCAGGTGCTTTTGATCCTTTTATCTGTCTTTGATCGCATGTTTCACATGCTGAAGTGACCTCTTTTGGAGCGACTGGATAGAAGATTTTGACAAGCGTTGGACTTCAAGTAGGGGCATGTCCTCATACTTTGTTATTAATAATTCTTAATCACAAATGATCTAGAGAAAATGTTTTGCATTTGGTTGTTTGTTTCTAGATATCCTTAGGATACTAGGGAGATCATTCTTGTCCGTAAGAAGGATTTATCCGCATAACAAAATGGTGACTCCACTGGGGAATAAAACTTAGTTTCTCTTTTCACTTTTCAGTTTGATTTTTTGATTTTGATTAGTCTAAAACTGGGTTGGGTAGATAAATTACCAGAATCCCTGAAAAGTAAATCTATTTTTTTTTTTTTTCCTGGCCTCCGTAGTTTATATTTAAAGAAACTGCGGTAGCCTCCGTAGTTTTTAGTTCAGAATAGTGCGGTACCGCACTGTTCTCTATTGGAATATGCCGACTTGTGGAAATTTTTTGAAAAATTAAGAATTCTCTTTTTAGGAGAAATATTACCAAATTATCTGTGTTTTCCCCAACTTGTTTTGACTGTCAAAGTCTTATGTGTGAATTTCTTTCAACAATTCTTGTGTCTGAGTGGTTTTTCATCTGATTTGCATTTTATAAGTAAGTGTTTGCCCTAATTTCTTGTTTCTCTTTATTAGAAACCATCATATACGTTAGCTTACTGGTGTGTTGTTGTTTTCTTGCTGAGCCATTGAATTTGTTGCAACTCTTGCTTTTATGAAAATTGAGTTTTATTTTCATTTGCAAATTTAGAAGAGTCTTAAGCTTACTAAGGCCTAAATTTCACTTTAAACCATTGTTGAATGTTTTTATTTTTGCTGAGATAAGCAAAAATTCTTCTTAGATCGATCACAAACTAAGCAAAAAATCTTCAAAACTTTCTAGATAGAGTTCAAACATTAGTGTTTTCTTTTGCTTTTTAATTTTATGTTTTTAGGAGTTTTCGATAAGGTTTTAATTTTGGAAAAAGTTTTTTAAAATATTTTTTGTTTCTAATCTTGTTGATGAAAGATTTTATTTTGAATGAGTAATTGATCATCATATGAAATTTAGTTCTCAAAGAAATAGTCTTCTTTTCAAAGATTTTTGTTTATAAGCAAAAGCATTGGTGCTTTGAAAGTTATCTAAATCTCTCAAATATTTCCTTTAAATAGGTTTCATTGAAAAGAAAAGAGTTGCACTCTCATATTGATACATTTAGCGTATTTTGAGTTGGGTCATTAAACATCATTGAAGTTTCACTTCCATACCTTCTGTCTTAAGAAATAGCCAAATTAAAAACAGTGCTTTAATTAAAATCAATCTAGATATTTTTACATTTTCTAGGGCTCTTTTCCACCAACATAGCTTAGGCTAGTGTCTTGGAATAGGTTGTAATCAACATTCCAAGACAGTTAAAACAAACAAGTAGCAGTATTGCGGTAGGAAAATCCAATTGAAGCATGTATGCTCTAGGAAGCTCTTCTTAAAAGAGTTAAGAACGATCAAAATGTAGTTGGACTGATGCCAAGATCTGGAAATGAGGCTCAATGCATTCAATATTTTCCTCCCAATGGAGTAGAAACCTCCTCCACTGAAAATGAGCACTGAAATGGCCTAGATCTGAAGATCTAGTCTCCACTTGCTGCAGATTACTAAAACAACCAAACCCTCAACAAGATCTATGCTATCAAAGAAAGGTGAAGCTTGGCCTTAAGCCAGATAGTGGAAAATATGGTGGAGAGATCTCCTCAATGGAAGAGGTGGGATTCCCGATTAGGAACACCCAATGCTAAACAACATTCAATCTCTGCTAAACAACAAGAGAAAATTATTTGTCTAAACAAACCATATATTCAGAAAATCATAATCATAAGATAAACTCATATGGATGCCATCGTCTTCCTTATAAACAATGTGAGCCTTCTCACCTTGGGTCCCACTCATTAGGGTTTCCATCATCACACAATCAATCTCCCTCCAAAACTGTGCTGTCCCATCATCAATGCCACTCCTCCATAACAACACTGCTTGATTTGGTCAACCTTGACTTGATCTCCATGCAATGTCTTCTTCCACACTCAAGGTGGATTTAATCTAACTATCTAAACTGATCCATAGTCCCACTGGGTTGTCTTTATTAATGATCCACTCCCTCCATACTAGCTCTGTTGACTTGGTCAAACTTGACTTTGTCCACATGTATTAGCCCTTATTCACACATGAAGGTGCTTTATCTTGCTATGAATATGATCCCCTTTCACATTAAGATGAATTTTATTGCTGCTAAAAAATATTTATGGGCCTCCCTACCCGTTTATTCATCTAACTATATGTTAAGAGAAAAATTAATATTCCAATTAGCTACATGCTAATTAATTAGGAATATTACAGTCCTCCCCTCCTAGATGTTGCTTGTCCTCAAGCAGCTGCAAGGATAGAAATGAAGAGCCTCTCCTCTTCCTCCTGTAGCATCCTCAAGTGATAAGCTCCCAAAAAGAACAAGATGCTTTCTCATCAATATGTCATCAAGTTGTTCCTCCCATGTGTATAAGTATGCCTTTGGTGAAGAATCCAAATGGCTTTCATCATGAAAAAGTGGGATATCCATGGAACAACTATATGTGGTCTAGAGGCCTTCTTGAGGCATGAAATCTGAAATATATTGGGAACCATCATCCCCATGTGAAGCATCCATCCCCAAGCTATCATCCACAAAAAGTGAGTCACCCTCCAACATGGTAACTCCTGAAACATATCCTCCACCTTAGGCTCCTGCAAAGAAGGTGGGCTGCATAGATGAATATGATGGATCAATATCTCTCTCTCCACTTATGATAAGTGTAGAGCTGCTACTGAATATGGGCTACAATAATGTTGCCTTCATGGAGCAAAAAGGCAACAGGGTCCTCAAAGTTCCACCCTTTGTTTCTTGCCCAAATCATTCCATACAAAATGAATATGAAATTATTATCATCATATGGAATCCAAATAAGATAAGTACTGAAGGTTTTACATAGTGCTTGAAGGTACCAACAGTTTCTCAAGTAGTCACAGTGCAGTTTTACCAACTTCAGTTTTAGAATATGATATGGCAAGTTGTCTTCAAACAGTTTGCTAGTTGTGCATGTTATCTCATCTACTAGTAAACAGTAAATGACATTTTATATCAACTGAGCATATAGGAAATAGTACAACACTTGCCCAAATCCATACAAGAAATGGCTCTCTCCATCATAGATGTTGGTCCCAAAATGACCATGAAGCCCCAATAGAGGTTTGCCCTCTTGTGGAGCAATGCACTGTATATAGATGGTAAGAGAATGCAAATACTATGTTAGATAATCAATAAGTGAAAAAACACAATTATTACCATATACTGAGAGAAATATGATAATGAGACCCATGAATGAGCTCTCCATATTGGTATGACATAGTCCTATGAAGAGGAATGAACTATGTGCTGCAAGTAGATCTTTCTTCTTGAAAATCCAAGTCAAGAAGATCATATCATGGTAATATATGTCTCCATCCACTACTCCATCACTCTCATCTCCTTATTTCCCATCAAGTGCATCATATGTGAAGTGATCTTGGGGACACTCCATCAACAAACCCAAGCTCCCAAGTGACAGCGATGTTGGCCTTTGTAATAAGGCCCCTGTCATCTCATAGCCCCATTATTTGACATACCACATGTCAAAGTCATCAATCATAATGCTGCCATATGTGGGAGATTCCCTCCAAAGTGGAAGTACCTCCTGATCCTCCAAGGCTAAGGAGTAGCCCCTTTGCACCATGATAGTGCCATCTCCTACTCCTGCAACATCATGCAAAGTATGGGAGTAAATCAACCCATACTCTCTAAAGAACAACCAAAGCAACAAAAACTCTTGTTGCCTCCCCACACCATCACCATATAAATCATGGAGCAACAACATGATAGTTGATATAAAATATATCACATCACCCCAATACACCCAAAATCCTTGCTACCATATGATGTAAGTTCCATTCCAAGTTCAATCCACCAACCGACTCTTTGAAATAGCACGTGTCATATGATGACCAAACTCTTTCAAGAGTAACCAACGCAGTCTTTCCTCCTGCTGCCCAGTGTCATAAATTTTCAAGTGGTTTCCCAACCTCTTGCTCATCAACATCACCCATCCAACCAATGGTGAATGTTTATCATCATGTCCAAAAGTGGAATCCCTCCAATGGATAATACCACCCTCCAAAATTAGATTTCTGTCTTTGCATTTCATGGGATGTTGAAATGCAATCTCCTCAATGACCAAGTTGATCCCATAAGGATGCAAATAAGGTGTAGGCACAAACTTCTCATCAATATGTGAAGTGCTCATCAAGAAGAATCTATCATTATAATGGAAGATTTTATCCATCATAAGATGCCCTTCATCAAATATCTGCCTATCCTCCTCTATACATGTAGAAAGGTCATTGGAATGCTCCAATAATGGTTGGGCCCCCAACTCATCACTATTGTTCAATGACAGCGCTGCTGATCTCCATGATGGTGCATCTGATGTCTCAAGATCATACTCAATGATGAAAACATAGCTCTGCATGGCATGGTTCAGGACAATACTCATCCCATCCTCCAAAAATCTACACTCCAACCCCAAGAGTTGTGTGTAGCTCAACAGTGATACACTAGGATGACTGTATATCTTCTCCTTGAACAAATCAAGGCTGCTCAACACAGTGATAGTTTGCTGCTGCAAATCAACAATGTACTTTGACCCTAGTTCATGCAATGGTACATTCCCACAATCCTCCATATGATGTGCTGAAGTAACAGAAAATGGAAACATGTGCATACCTTGGTAAAGTTTGGAAACATCTGGTACTGCTACAAGGGTTCCTTCCTCCGGTGTGATGGCTTCCTCAACTACTGATGATGATGGCTGCTCTTCTATGGCTTCATCAGTGCTGGTACAAGTCTCCTCCTCCTCATGCATCTCCAGAATGGTGCATGGGACTCTATATGTCAAGAGATCAAGACTACTTTGCAAAGGTGTAGGTGTTCTTTCTCCTGATGTAAGTGCTCTTGCAGCAAGTGGTGGTGAAAGCTTCTTCTCCTCTGATTTCTTCTTGTCAAACTTCTTGATAAACATTTGAGTAAAATCTTCAAATTCAGTCACTCTTGCATGCCTCAAATGGCTGAACCATCAAATGTTTACTTCACCCTCAAGGTGCAGCGCTGTAATCTCAATAGCTTCTTTCTCTACTACTGGATATAGCAGGAAAAATGCATCCAATCTCATTCCCCAAGCCCTTGCTGTGCATGATGATGACCCATCAAAGGTAGACAATAGAAATATATTTCCCTATTTCCTTCTATTGCTACAAGGTCTCCTTTCTTCTTTGAGCTGAATGAACTGTGGGAGAGTTAGATTCTCCTTAAAAGCTCTAGGTTGAGACTTATATTCTACAAGATACTCACTTAGAATCTCATTATCTAAGTGTTCTCCATCCCTATGCCTCTTGTCTTCAAAAGAAAAGTCCATAGTGTGTTTCTTTGGAGCTCTATGCAATACCAGATATTCTCTTTGCTGATAGGAAGTACATGGACATTCCTCATTTTGAAACCCTAAAGTGGTTTCACTTCTTCTCTCCATCTTTATTTGCTTGACCTCCTTGGTGAGGTCCTTCTTAGATCTAAAAAGAGATGAGATGAAACTCATTCCCCCCATAATTTTGATCTCTTTCTCGTTCTCTTCTTCTTCTTATAGCATATTGGTTGAAACTCACAGGCTGAGCCAAGATTATGCTCTGATACCACTATAATATTCCCAGACAGGGAATGCGGAAATACAATGCACTAAAAATTCATTTTTGAGAAATATATGCAATAAAAATTAAATGTAGCCCATGTATCCATTCATTTATACATTATAGCAACCAAATACAAAAGGATATCTGAAACAAATCATGGTAGCTTAGTTAAACAAGCCTCCCAAGCCATAATAGCCCAAAAATCATGCAAAAAGAGGGGCTGCAACCATGATTAAAAGATGGAACACGTTGACAACGTTATTTTATTACTTCTGCAATATTAGTAGATTGTACATCAGATCTAGAGCTGCTATGTGCATAAAAATTTAGATCTATATAAGATCCATGCACTATACAAGCTCCTCTAATGAACCCCCTTGGGGTTTTCAACAAAATACCAAGCACAAAGTGTAGATCTGAGATCTAAGAATGCAGATATACTAAAAATTACAGATCTAGAAAGTGTGGCTAATATGATATATGGAATAGAATAACCTCCTCCAATAGATCTCCAAAGTGAAGGGCAGATCCCCGACACTCAGAAAATCAACTCTCCAAATGATGTGCTGAACCACCCTACAACTGCACCTTCAGAAACTACACAGATCTAGATCTATACTGCACTATAGGGATCCAAATGTAGTTGGCCTGATGCCAAGATTTGGAAATTAGGCTCAATGCCTTCAATACTGTCCTCCCAATGGAGTAGAAACCTCCTCGACTGAAAATGAGGACCGAAATGGCTTAGATATGAAGATCTAGTCTCCACTTAATGCAACTTACTAAACAACCAAAACCTCAACAGGATCTGCGATGTCAAAGAAAGGTGAAGCTTGGCCTTAAGCTAGATAGTGGACAATATGGTGCAAGACTCCTCCAAGAGCTCCTCAATGTAAGAGGTGAGATTCCCGATCAGGAACACCCAATGCTAAACATCATTCAATCTCAGCTAAACATCAAGAGAAATTTATTTGTCTAAACATACCATATATTCAAAAAATCATAATAATAAGCTAACCTCATATGGCTGCCATCCTCTTCCTTATAAACAATGTGAGCCTTCTCTCCTTGGGTCCCACTCATTAGGGTTTCCATCATCACACAATCAATCTCCCTCCAAAACTACGCTGTCCCATCATCAATGCCACTCCTCCATAACCGCGCTGTTTGATTTGGTCAACCTTGACTTGATCTCCATGCAATGTATCCTTCCACGCTCAAGGTGGCTTTAATCTAACTATATAAACTGATCCATATTCCCACTGGGTTGTCTTTATTAATGATCCACTCCCTCCATACTAGCTCTGTTGACTTGGTCAAACTTGACTTTGTCCACATGTATTAGACCTTGTTCACACATGAAGGTGCTTTATCCAGCTATGAATATGATCCCCTTTCACATTAAGAGGGATTTTATTGCTGCTAAAAAATATTTATGGGCCTCCCTACCCATTTATTCATCTAACTATATGTTAATAGTAAAATTAATATTCCAATTAGCTGCATGCTAATTTAGGAATATTACAGATGATCAATAGATTAAGTAGGATTAGGGTAATCGTTAAGTGGCACAACAAGAGCATCACCTAACTGATCATATGTAGATTCCAACTAAATATCTTGATAGGAAAGTTTTTCTAGACTTAAAGGAATTTTCTCACCATAATGATCAATTTCAGACAGGAACGACACTACCCAAGGATCATTGAATATATGGGGTCCACAGGTGCGACAAGATATCATGTGCATGGGAGAAATAAAAGAGGAAGAAGGAGTGTTGGATGGGGGTAATTCAGGAAAGAGATCGATAAGGGATGACATTTTGAACAAGCCCACACGAATACTCTCATAATGTCTTGGGTTATCTTGTACAAGTGGTACTAAATTCCTCGTAGTGGTAAGCTAAGTTGACAACACACAATAGTCTATTGATCAATTGTGACGATCTTACCTTCATGAGGAAAGAAAGGAACGCAAAATACTGAAGACACAACAACACTCATAGCATAGAACCAACTACGTCCAAGAAGTAGGTTATATCCAAAGTAGTGTTGACAACGTCAACGTCAACGCATGCAGTTTCCCCCCTAGCTCGATGGAAAACTTGGGAAGAACCTCTTTAGGCACAAAGTGATGTCCATCAAATCCCTAAAGAGTTTTAGTAGACTTGGCAAGCATTGGAGAGCTGACATATTTCAAGCAAGATGTTGACATAACAAAGGTAGAAGAACGCTCATCCATCAGAGTGTGATGAACATTATTTTGAAAGATTCATACATTAATCTGAAAAGAGATTTGGTGGGAAAGTTGAAAGGTAGCCTTGTCAACATTGAAATTGATGAGGTTTGAGTTAGAGGGGTCCACCCCTCCCACTGCAGTCAATAAGGCTTCACGTTGCTGAGGAAAAATCTAAAAAACATCCAAAGTAGACATGGAATAGGGAGCTTGCGCTAAGTCCTCAACAAAGATGTAGTGTTGGGAAACTCGTGCAGACATATTGTTTTTTGACTTTTCAACAACACCCTTAGGTGGGCGATAAACTGGCTCCATTGGCTTATCTAGTGTGAGAGGTCCAATGGAAGCAATTGGGGTGGTGGAGTCCTTATAGTAAGAACTTGACTAAGGAGTATCATAAGACTGTAGAAATTATGATGTATATTTGTAATTGGTTATAAAATTTTAATCAAAATCACAAGACAAAAACCTACTCTACTGCTTTGCGGAAAGTAATTCATAATCTAGAACAAAAAATTGAGACATGAAATAAGAAATCACACATATGAAAATATTATTTTTCCTATGGAAAACAATCTGCTAAAAACCATAGTGCCTGCTTTCATTAGTTTGATGAATAAAGATGGATTAGAATTTCTTTGCTCAACTGAGCACAACGTACAAGTGCATAACCTATCTCTCTACTCACTCAGAAGCTCTGACCCAAACTTAGTCAAATTTTGCCTATGCTTGAGCTCCTATTTCCTTGTGTCTTTCCTTGAGAAATTAGGCCCCTATTATTTAGGAATTTCTCCAAAATGGATTGCACAATTCCTTAGGTTGATCATCTGACTACGTGCAACACTTGTACCCTCAAGACTAGTCTACAACTAATGTTACACTGCCTTGGAATCTCCACCAAGCCTTGGGAACTCGAATTCTATGCATTCACTAGCTATTTTGGGTTGAATGATCAATTAACTGTATGATCACTTAGTTTGGCTGAAGACCCAATGCTTAACTGACCTTCCACTAGTTCCTTCAATAGTTAGAACTAGTTTAACTAAAAATAACCTTAGATAACTCACTTTGATTTCTACAATAGCAATCACACATGCATAACTAAACTATAACTCCTGCAACTCAAATTTACTGAGTAAACTGGGTGACACAAGCCATGTCACACAGGTTAATTGCATCCAAGTTGTTTATTGATGTGGAAATTCAAATTTTCTCAATTTAATCAAGGCAAAATCAAATCGAGAATTTCTTGCTGCATTTTCCAACACTCCCTCTCAACAAGAAAGGGATTATCAACCACCCTTATCCCTCACTTGTGGAACTTGAACTTCCCTCTTAACAAGGGCTTTGTTAAAATGTCAACATATTGTTCCTCTATCAGAATGTATTGCAACAAAATTATCTGCTTTTTCACACAATCCTGAAAATGGTGATACCAGATATCTATATGCTTGGATCTATCGTGAAAAATAGGATTCTCAGATTGCTTAATGAAACTTTTATTATCAAATTATATCATCGTTAGATCCATCATCTGACCAAAAAATCCAATAAGTATCTTTCTCATCTAGATCGCCTCACATGCTACTTGACTTGAAGCCATCTATTCTGCTTTTGTCGAGCTAAGCACCACAGATCTTTGCTTCCTGTTGTACTAGGAAAAAACTGCAAACCGAACACTGAAAATTCCACCCGATGTACTCTTACAATCTATCTGTGAAGCCATACAACTTCACTCCCTTTTCCTGTTTGTACCATAGTCCAAAATGGTAGTGCCTCTGAGGTACGGTAAAACATGCTTAACTGCCTTCCAATATAATTTGGTCAACCTAACCATAGCTTGGCTCAGCTGGTTGACTGCATAACACATATCTAGTAATGTGTTCACTAGATGCATTAATGAACCCACTAGCTGCCGATAAATGGTAGCATCCACTTCTTCACCTGAAGTGGCATCCTCCTTCCTCTAGTTGGTTTCTAGAGGTGTCTCCATGGGTTTGCAACTCTGAATGAAAAATATCTATAGTATCTCTTTTGCATACTTTCCTTGAGAGACAAACAGTTCCCCATCGCCTTTCCATACTTCCAACCTGAGGAAGTAGTGCATGCGACCTGTTTCCTTCATTTCAAATTCTCTTGCAAGGTTCTCCTTGCAATATTTTATCATCTATTCATCACCAATTAAAATCAAGTCACCAACATATGAGACAATAATCAACAATTTACCTTCTACCAAGAGATGATATAGGTTTGCATCTGCTTCACTTTGGGTGAAGCCCAAATCGGAGAGATAACTATCAATCTTGGTGTACCAAGTACGAGGTGCTTGTTTGAGACCGTACAATGCTCACTTGAGTCTGTACACGTGAGACTCTCGATCAAAAGTCTCAAAGCCTTATGGTTTCTTGATCTACACCTCCTCCTCAATAACCCCATTGAGAAATGTTTTTTTTACATCCATCTCATGGATATTCCACCCCATTTGCGTAGCCAGTGAAAAAATTGACCTAATGGATGAGTAACTTGCTACAAGAGAAAAGGTCTCCTCATAGTCAATTTCTTTAAATTGAGATCACCCCTTGGCCACAAATCCGGCCTTGTACTTCTCTATGCTTCTATCTGCTTCCTTCTTGATCTTGAAGATCCATATCGAACCCACAACTAATTTATCTTCCAGTCTTGGGATCACTTCCCAAACACCGTTCTTTATAATGGAGTCATATTACTCCACCATTGCATCAACCCACACATGTTTCTCTAGTTTTTCTTTGAAAGAGGATGGCTCAGTATCTAGAAGATCAGTCATTAGATCCATGTATCCAATCCACCAATTAGATGAACTTCTCTATCTGTGCAAATTTAAAGGAGCACCCACTTTCTCCCTCACGTATTGTACAATTCTCTCAGCTTCCCTGGTTCTTTTCCTGCATTCTTTGGATGGTTCTGCTTGAGTGCTGGTCTCCACTCTCTGCTCCTCAATTTGTGGCTGCTCCAAAACTTCTTGAGGTTCCTCCTTTGGAGATAAAAGCTCCTCTTTTGGTGGGATCTGAAGCTCCCTCTCAAGAGAGCATGACATCGATTTCTCCTCATCAAAATTTACATCCCTTTGCACAACTGTCATTCCGAGGGATGGAAAGTACACATTGTAGTTGTGGGGAGTTTCCTTGTAACCCACAAATACTCCCAATTCTATTGTCGGATCAAGATTCTTCCTTGATTCTTTGGAGACATGGTAGTATACAGAGGCTCCAAAAATCCTTAAGTGTGGCACATCTGGATTTCTCATTGAGAAAGCCTCCTTCGGTGTAATCATGCCCAAAATATGAGGACTTTGGTTCTGCAAATAAACTACTGTGTTGCATGCCTCGAACCACAAATGCATAAGTAGGCCTTGGTCATGCAACGTCATCCTCATTTCTCCCAAAATACTACGTTTATTTATCTTAGCCACCCCATTCTGTTGTGGGGTGTTGTCTACTCTTGTTGAATACATTATTTCTCACAAATTTTTTAAAATTCATTTGACAATTAATCACCTCCATTATTTCTCTTTAGATCCTTCACCTTCTTGTTGGTTTCTTTCTCAACAAGTGTCTTTAATTCTACGAACTTGGAGAATGTCTCATATTTCTTCAACATGAAGAAGATACAAAACTTCCGTGATAAGTCATCAATAAAAATGATAAAATATTTGGGTCTGGTAGTGGAGGTTAACAGGAAAGGTCCACAAACATCATAGTGGATACTTTCTAGGACTGCATGTGCTTTGCTGTCCTGATCATGGAATGTGGATTTTTTGTACTTCCCAAAGTACATCCTTTGCATACATATTGCTACTTTAGTGCTCCTTTGGGAAGGGCTATGGTTATTTTTTCTATAATCTCAAGGGCACCATGATGCAAATGGCCAAGTCTTCTGTGCCAAAATTTACCAACATCGTGGCTCTGAAACTTCTCCGCCTCAATTCTTAATGCAACATAATCTTTCACATCTAGCTTATACAGGTTAGTCACACAAACCCCAATTTGCTTCACCTTTCCCATGGCTATGTGTCTCAGGAATGCCTTTCCTTTGCTTAAGATCACATCATAACCACATTCTTCCAAAACTACAAAAAAGATGGGGTTTTTTTTTAGGCCCGGAATGAACATGACATCCATGATCCTAAGAGGGGAGCCTAACTCCCTCTAAAAGGTAATTGTACCAACCTCAACCACGCTATACCTTCCGTTATCCCCCATCTCGATGTGCATTTGAAAATATTTTTCTTTCAGGTCACTGAAAAATTCTCTACACCGTGTCATTTGGAAATATGCACCTGAGTCCAAGTACCACATGCTCCCCATCACTGTGTTGTCCAAACATGCGATAAGGGTAAAGTCAAGCTCAAACTATGAAGCTAAGGCTTCACCTGCTTGTCCTCCTAAGGTATTATTTCTTTCCTTTTTGTGTGGACACTTCGTGGCATAATTCCCGAATTCATGAAATGGAAGCATTTAATTTTGGAAAAATATTTATTCTTTACCCCTTAGCTGGATTCTAGTTTGGATTTAGATTTCTTCCCCTTTCCATTCTTTTCCTTTCCATCTAATGGAAATTTTTCTATATCCTCTCCCTTGGATGAAATCCCATCTCTGGTATTTTGCCTTATTGACTCCTGTACCAAATCGAACCATAAGTGCTCCCAAGTTGTTATTTTCGCCCTCCTGGTCACCGAATCTTGATAGCTATACCAACTCTTGGGATGGCCTAGAAGGGCTAGGCTTACCAAGTCTTCTTCAGGAACATTTACACAAACCTTGCCAAGTTCATCACGAAATTGTGTGAACTTTCTTAGATACCGCGAAAGGTGTCATTATTCTACATCTTGATACTTCAAAGTTTATCCTTGAGCGCCAGATTTCGGTGGTCACTATTATTCTCGAAAAATTCTGTCAGCGCTTTCCACATTGTGAACAAAGTTTCTTTTCAGTGGATATTTGAGACGATGCTATCCCGTACCCCCTCCAAGATTATTCTCCTTGCCTTTGATACATATTTCTTCCACTGAGCAATGTTATGGGCATAAGATTCCAGTGGTTTTGAAACATCTGTCTTGATGCATTCGAGAAATCCATTGTCATCCAATACCACCTCCATGTGATCCTTCCATGCAAAAAAATTGGAGGTGCCTTCCATGACATACTCTAGCCTCAGTCCATTGAAGGCATCTTCTCAGATATGAAGAGATCCTGCTGCTTTGAACTCCAAATTCAAACCTCCTGAGAAACAACTTCGAAATTTCTACTCTAGTGTGAATCTAGCTTTGAAACCATGTAGAAATTATGATGTAGATTTGCAACTGCTCATCAAATTTTAATTATAATTACAAGACACAAACCTACTCTACTGCTCTGTGGAAGGGAATTCACAATCTAGAACAAAAATATCAGATATGAAATAAGAAATCACACACATGCAAATAATATTTTTCCCGGGGAAATAAATCTGATAAAAACCCCAATGTCTACTTGCATTAATCTGATGAATATAGATGTATTACAATTTATTTTCTCAATTGAGCACAACCTGCAAGTGCATAACCTATCTCTTTTCTCACTAAGAAGCTATGACCCATAATTAGTCAAAATTTTCCTCTGCTTGAGCTCCTATTTCCTTGTGTTTCTTGAGAAATTAGGCCCTTATTATTGATTAATGTCTCCAAAATGGATTGCGCAATTCCTTAGGCTGTCATCTGAATGCATGCAACACCTGTACACTCAAGAATAGTCTACAATTGATGTTACACTTCCTTGGAATCTACACTAAGCCCGAGGAACTCGAATTATCTGCATGCACTAGCTATTTTTGGTTGATTTATTGGTTAATTCGATACTCACTATGTTTGATTGAAGTCCCACTACTTAACTGACCTTCCACTAGTTCCTTCAACAATTAGAGCTAGTTTAATTGAAAATAACCTTAGATAACTAATCTTGATTGCTACAAATTAGAAATCACACATGCTTAACTTAACTCTAACTCACCCAACTCAAATTTACTGAGTAAATTAGGTGACACAAGCCATGTGACATAGGTTAACTGCATCTAAGTTGTCTGTTGATGTGGAAATTCAAAATTTCTCAATTTAAACAAGGCAAAATCAAATTGAGAATTTGTTACTGCATTTTCTAACAAAGACATAGCTTGTGTGGTCACATTGATGTTCTATTGGCACATACGAATGCATGTATTATTGGTAGTATGGAAATAGGGTCCCTCATTTCCCCTTGTGGAGATTGAGGATCCTGGGAAACCATTTTTTGTTGTGGCGGTGCAGGGAATGGATGAGTCAAGACAACTGGCTGTTGAGTAGTAGGTGGTGGTGCAAGAAGTTGATGGACTTTGTCCATTCGAGGGCACTGATGAGTCAAATGCTCACCTTGAAAAATATTACAAGGGAACCTTATCTTGCAACGTCATTCAATGGTGCCCCCTCCCTGACTAGGTAGGTTTGGTTGATTCTCCCAAGAAGGTTGATTCTTTTGTTTATTATTTTTCCCACCAAGTTGTTAAGTGTTCTTGTGTGTTATGGACTTCACTATGAGAACATCGGTGGTTTCCTCATAAGAGGGTGTTTTTTCAGAGCCAGAAGCACTTGTTGGGTCTTGTGATGTCATGACCAATTTCCCAAGTTGGGAAGCAAGTTGGATCACAGAGTCAGATACGGAACCAATCAAACCATTAGAGTGTGGTTTTGGGGTAGGTTTGGGTGGGCGATATAAGGGCATAAAGCATTAGGAATGGTGTCATAAAGAATTTCTAACTGAGATAAATCAAATCGAGTTGCTGGACAGCTAGAATAACTTGTTCCTCATTAAAATACGTAAAAATGGACACATCCTTGGTTATAAGAGGTAATAATGATCGAATGAACTATTTACGAAGAATATCGTCAGGAATCTTGGTTAAAACTATCCTTTTACATCATTTCCACTTATGAATATGATCAGAAATGGGAGTGGACTTATCTTGTTTGAATTTAGATAAGTTATCATAGTCGATATCATACCTCATGGGTAACTGAAAGTGAGTCAAAAAGGTTAGGTCCAAGGATGAGAAGTCACTGTAAGATGTCGTATCCAGTTCAATATACCATTTAGTAGCATCACTAGTCAGGGTATGTTGGAAAAAATGCTGTTTAATCAGATTATCTACCAAAGAGTTTGATGAACACCAAAAGTGGTAAGTGGTGATATGTGTTGATGGATTTTCTCCAGGTTCCCTTAAAACTTGGGGATATTAGATGATAACTTAGTAGGCATGGGTGGCTACCAAGGATCATGACTAATGGGGTCATTCATTATCTTAGCTAAATCTAGAAGATCAAGAGAGGATAAGAAAGGATTGTGAAGTTGATTGAATGGGTCACAGGAAGAAGAGTCCCTTGACCAACCATGAGGCCACCACATACCTTGGTTCTAAGTAACATGTTGAGGAACATGGTGATCATTCATCTCAACATATGGAGGATGCTGACCAAAGTGATTGGTGTAAGGATTCCCCCCCCGCAAGGTAAGCTCCCCCATAGAGAAACAAACCCCCAAAAGCATGACTGCTAGTAGGGTTGTACCCCAGAGGAATAGAAGGACGTCCTTGTGCAACAACACCAACATAAGGAGGGTAATTCACATGAATAATGGTTCTAACGATAGGGTTTCCTCCATGTAAACTAGCCCCTCCAGGGAATCTACTAGAGGATGATGTCCCTCCAAACAATGAACTATACTAGGATTGAGTCATACTAGAAGCAAGGTTTCCCCTAGGCTGTATAGGAGCAAAAAATTATCCTCTCCACATATTTATCGAGGTTACCATACCCATCTGAGGAATATGAATAGTAGGTTGATAAAATATAGGAGTGAAGATTCTCGATCCTATAGGATGACTCATGTTAGCTCCCATAGCTGGCATATATGAAGGAATGGGCATAGACACACTAGGGAAATCTACATGATTCGTAGAAGAGACAGGTGGAATGCCCCAAGAGGACGTGAGAGGTGTAGGTCCCACCACATTTAGTCATGGAAATGATGACATAACAATGGATACTGTAGATGCATAGGGTAAAGAGGAATTAACCTCCTCCATTAGAAGTGAGAGAAAATGAATGTATGTGTAGGTAGGTGTCGAACCGTTTGGGTTCAGTCGCAGTAACTATGGTCCTAATGGATCGGTCAAAGGTGGATTGACGAGAGAGATAGAATTGTATTCCAATGTATCGATAGATACCAATTCACAACTAGGAGGACCAAGAATAGAATCCACAACTATATGTTGGTCTAGGTCTTGAGCAATACAGGAACTCTATGAGTAGGAGTCAAAAATTCACCTCGTTCAAGAGGTAAACTGTGAATTCTATGTGACTAATGGCAACTGGGTTCAAATAAGGTGAATAAATTCATTTTAACGAAATCAAGTTAGTGCAAACACCTATAAGGCCAAACTACTGACTCAGACCAAACAACACACACTATAAATTCCCTAGAAGGTAGTCACATGCAAACCAATCCTAGTACTATGTTTTAGCTGGCCTTCTAATATAATTCTTACTTGCTAGATCTCAACTCTACAAGTAGAGTTGTCTAGGGCAAAGTAAGGTAGAGGGATGGTTTATGCCTAGAACCACCACCTATAGGGTATTTTTCCTTGGAATGGCCACTAAGGTACCTTTGTCCCACAAGGGCGCAAAAATCTTGAGTTTCTGGGTAGTTAGCCAACGACACAGAATCCCCTGCCACGAGTTGGGTAGGATTGAGGAGAACCACTCGCACCATGACCTAAGCCTAATCCCCACTTACACGGGTTTCTGAAACACTCTGGTTTTGCTGTGGGATGATTGAGGATTTTCTAGTCCCTAGCTCAGGTTGCTAAGTTTGTTTTACATTCTTGGAGAAGTTTAATCACACACATAGCTCCAAAACCCTATCCTTAAGCTAATGTTGGTGCACAACTAGCAAAAATTAAAGACAAGTCAATTTTATTTTATTAACATGTTAATTTTATTGGTTTTTATTTACCCAGTTTGGTAGTGACATGAAACTCAAATGGTGTGATGGACTCTTGTTAGTAACAACCTAATGCAACTATATGAAAATTTATCTTTTCAGTTCGATGAATGCTAACTATAGTAGGTTAAGAGTTTTTTCACCTTTCACAAACACACAAATTCCTATGCCGAATGCACCTCTCAATAGTCACTAAATGAAATCCCCAAATTTATAAGAATTTAGACCCACAAAACAAACCATGAAATAAAAAACCGAAAAGAGGCCAAAAATTCACCAATCTAGAATGAAAAGCACTCAAAAAGCGTAAAATCTAGGAATATAAAGCCAAATAGACAATTTGAAGCAATCAACAAATAAGCCAAAAAGTGAAAAATAGGAAGGTAGTATTAACAAGCTAGGGTTGTAGCACAATGTCTCAAAAAGAATTAATGTTCTACAATGGTCAAAACCAAACCCTAGAGGAAGAAAGGCCTAGACAAGATTAAGTGGGAGTGATACCAAGAATTTAAAATAACGAATAGATCAAACACAACCAAGTAAATTTTTTAGGTAAAAAATTGCACGACCAAAACAAAACACCACCTCTTGCAATCAAAAGCAAGAAAACAAGAATGAAATAACTCAAGAAAAAGTGACAAAGGACAAACAAAGACAAATATGGTTGAAAAAATGAAGTCAAAAGCAGATCTAAGTTGTTACCTAATGAATCATATCTGAAAAATAAAACCCTAGAGAGAAAGGAAAAGAAGGATCCAATACAAACCAAGCAAAGTGGGTTAAAATCTAATATGTTCAATAACTAATAATACAAGTTACAACAAATCCACGAAACTAAAATCAAACTAGAGAGGAGAGGAAGAATTGAAATCCAATCGATGAAACAGGAAACCATTTTCAAGAGAACAAATGAAAAAATCCAATCGGACAGACAAGAAGGGATGAAATCTATAACAGATCTGGACTGCAGAAAGAGGATAAAATAGATTAGACTTTAAAGAATAGATATTGCATGGTATCTTAGGCTTTGATGGGCTTACAAGGCTAGCTGCATAGATGAGTCTTAGTCAGATTGGCCATAGCCACACGGATAATGAGGAAAAATTCTTGCTGTAGCATTTTGAGCTGTCGTGTTAATCAACCTATGGGTGTGATTGGGAATTTTTTTTTTTTTTTTTTTTAATGTGCGAGCGCAAAAACAATTTAAGGGTTCAATTACCAGATTTACACCCCAGATAGGCTCATAATGGCTAATAAAAAATCAGAAACACACCAAAAACCATATTCAAGATAAAACGCAAGATATCTTAAAGCAAAGAGGGAAAACTCTTATTGAAAGCACCAATTTTGTTGTGGAAAAATTCACACACAATGAATTATTGTTCCACAAATTTATGGACCTAGCAAGGTCACCAAACAAATTTTTTTATGACTAACTCAATCATAGATACAAATCCCAATCTATATGCTCAATAAATCAATCATGCATGTAACCCTACACTAATGGGTTGAGCTCACACCTGTATCCCTCGCATATTGGTTAAGAGTGTTGGGTTCATTACAAAAATCTTCCACTCCAACCAAGAGATCTTGCCTCTTGCAATAGATATACTACCTTCACACATGCATCACAAAATAAGGACCACAAATAGCCTTCTGTAGAGGATCATTAGCTCAAGTAAACATTAAAATGTATAATCAACCATAAGCATGGATTTAGAAGAAAGGGAACATGTAATTTCATTATTCATGAACAAAATGGTACAATTATACCTTCAAGTATAAGATCTCCTCTCCGGAATTTGGCAGTCTCCCCCTCTCTGAGTTGTATGACCTAAAAAATAAGTGGATCACAAAATTTGAATCAAACAAAAAACGTAACAATACAATTCTCTCCCTTACTCTCTCACTAGATTGACCCTTTAGGATAGACCTACATATATAGAACCAGAGAGACTCTAAGGAGGATGGATATGGATGCTTAGGGTAAAAAGAAGTTAGGAAGCTTCTCCAATAATTTCCTCAAGACAACTTGAATAGGTAGGATAAGGTGATGGTATGAATCGATCTCCTAGGAACCATAAGTGTCTAGAACAAGGTCCATGGCCGCATGTAGAAAATAAGGAATTTCGGCTGTAGTCGCACAGAAGAAGGGTTTTCCATGCAGCTGAAGTACCCTAGATACATTGATAGGCCCGCCTCCTTGTGTTTGGGGAGTAAACTAAGTCAAAGAGTGGTCCAATCTCAAGAAAAATGGTCACCAGTAAAATAGCTCAAAATTACTAGCCCTAGGGAGAAAATAGGCTGATAACAATACATCCCCATGATAAGATTGAAATTTGCATTGCGATGAGTATCAATAACAACAACTACTTTCATAGTTATGTTGTATCTTGGTGGCAAGTAGTCAACCCTCATAAGCTCTTTAGAGATACAAAATCCATTTTTTCACTTGAGAGGTAGCTGTGCTTTCCTGAGAAACATTTATCATAATTACTTTGATAGGAATAACCTGAGTCAATTTACTTAGACCAATCAGGCACCATTTGAGGTGGTCCATTTCATATCATTATCCTTTAGGAAATACTTGGTTTCTTATCACAATCATCCTCTTATGCACTGAACCTGAGACTTTTATATTCAAATGATGAAGCACTCACTACAAGGAAAAGACCCTCTAGCGGAGGTTATAAAGGAGGTTTTTAGTGTTATAAAATTGGACAAAATTGTCAAAAAAACATATGCTACCACATCCGTTTCTTGTAGCGGAGGTTTTGGCAGAGATTTTAATAGAAATTCAACACAACTAAAAAAAAAAGGGCAGCCGAAGGTTATTACGGATGTTTTTTCATCGGTGCTCTTATCAGGTTTTAACGCACCAGTGTGTATCGATAGACAATGCACTACGGCGGTCGAAGGAGAATGCACCGGGCCGTCAAGGAAAATAACAACACCGGGCCTGGTGTTGGTGATACAACGCATGGGGCCGTTCTAATTGGTCTTGGGATTTGAGCGGTGCCCATTGGTTGTATCAACGCGCCGGTGCGTATGCTTATATAAATGCCTCGGTGCATCGTATCACACAAGTGCACCGAGGTTTACAATTGGTATCGGTATTCGTGCGGTGCAAATATGTCATACAAATGCACTGGTGCTTATCGACAAATAAACACCCCGGTGCGTACTATCACACAAATGCACCGATATTTGTAATTGGTATTGGTATTCATGCGGTGTCTATTGGTCATCCAAATGCACCGGTGCGTATAGACAGAAAAAACGCCCTGGTGCATAGTATCACACAAACACACCGTAATTTATAATTGGTATCGATATTCGTGCGGTGCTCATAGGCGGTGAAACGACACTGGTGCGTATAGATACATAAACGCACCGGAGCACCGTACAACACAAATGCCTCGATATTTTTAACTGGTTTTGGTATTTGTGCAGTCTCGATAGGTAGTAAAAATGCACCGGTGCGCTTAATAATACAAGCGCACCGGTTTTCATTTTGTATTTTTTAGAAACATCGACCTGTGGCAGTGCAATTATTATGATTTTTTTAAATTCATTATTCATCAAAAGTCGACACATATATATGTTATAACAATATTCATATGAATTAAATTTTTATTACTGCATTTGAGAATGACAATGGAGAACGCAATAGCGACAATAGAGAACGCAATAGAATAAATTAAAACATTTATTATTATATATATATGAATAAGACATTCTTTGTCATACAAAATGGGACAGTTATTGGTATCCCTTTATCTTTCAATTGGGACACTATGTCCATTACATTAAAGAAAATGTTTGATTTCACAGACATTTTTCCAAAAATAGTACAACGCCTTGCTTTTATATCCAAACATAGTGATCATCATTCTTCGCTTGAACTACCATCACTGCTAGAGCTACTTTCATGACTTGGGGTTATTTTCAAAAATGTTTTGTTCATGACGTTGATTGTTTTCTTCTTCTTCACCTTCTTCCATCTACAAACATAAAAATAAACTGTAATGAGTGTATATACATTGGTGAGAATAATGAAAATTGCAATATTAAATAATATACATAAATGTAAATTGAAAAGAAATGACGTACCAATGCAACAATTGACTCATAAACTATACACATTCTTTCAAAACCATATAACATGCCATCTTTCAAGATTTGATCTGTTGGCGCAGTGCCATACTTTGTTTCCTGCAAGTTTTATACCCCATAAGAAATCATATATTTAATATAAAAGATTTATTTTTTCTATTAATTATAGACGGAGCTAAGTAAAAAAAGATCGATAGATGCTTACAAATTCCACAATTAAGTTCTGATATGCCAACATATACGCACAACCCATATTTAAACCAATTTCAATCAATTCCTCTAATGGTTCTTCTTTGTATGTTAGCACCTGTTTGGAGACATTCAATGATGATTTTTGTAAAAACAACTTAAAAATACAAAAATGAAATATAGTTAAGTTTTTATAAGGAACTAAAAATTACTCACAAACTTAGATATCAATCCTTTTCTACCTTGTCGTCCTATTTTATGTGCTGAATGGGTTCCATTTTATTTTCTTTTCTGCAAGAAAATACTTGAAAATTAATATTTAATGCTAAATTGTTTATTTATTGTACCTAATGATAAAAAAATTCAATGATTACATATTACATTTGAAGCACGTTGTTGTTGAGATGGCTCTTCCCACGATGCAATTTTTTCCATTTCTTTGACCATCTCCTTGTACACCTTTTCGGACATTCCTACTGGCATATTTCTGATATCAGCTCGTTCATCTTTTGAGATTTTCATAATCTTCCTAAAAATGTAACATGCCAATAAACTATTTAATTTTTATATTGATATATGAAAATTAAGTATAACAAAAGTGATATTTATAAATAATTATAGACAAACATCTAAAGGAATATTACTTTTTCATTCCTTCTTTTTTGTTGTTGTACGTTTTTGCTATTAAAAGTCTGACATGTCTCATTGACCAATTCTCTGGAAACTCTTCCTGTAGTTTACATAAAATTTGGTTCTTGGAATCATTGGATTGGTTTTTGTATTGTAAGTGGAAAGAACATCTATACATTCATTCCACTAGATCCCTCAAACATTTGTAAAAGTTTTTCCCCCTTTCGTTAACCTCCAACACCACTCCAGATGAGCTAAGGAGCAATTCATTTTCATTTGCATGTTCTATTGTTTTTCTTTTCTTAAAACAACATTCCTTTCCTGAGTTGTTGGTCCCTGTAGAACATTAAACATAGGTGAATTGATAGATTTTTTGACACATTTTATCTAATAATTTTAATTATGTTATTAATGAAAACTAAAAAAAGAAACTCATATTGGATCAATAGTATTTTTTCATTCACCTGATTCATCCTTTTGCAATTTTTCCATCAAGCTTATTCGTTCTTCTACTCCTAGATCATAAATAATCTTATCGATCTTCGTCATTTTGTGGCTCTGCATGATACACATTAAACAATACATATTATTTAAACTTACATATAGTTCAAAAATAATTTTTTTGTTAAAAATTTACAAATAACTTGCCTTTTTTTCTTTTGATCTTGATGTGTTATCAGTATTTTTGTTACTTGATCTCTTGTCAGTCATTTATTTAACAATATCAAACCTGTATCATATCAGTCAATAATATATTTTTAAATAAACTGTCAACTTCTCAATTAAAAAAAATCTAAAAAAACCGGTGCGCCATTCATGGTAAATGTACCTACGTCGATGCGTGTTTGTCTTTACCATGCATTGAAAAAACAATATAATACACTGTACGATGCTCTATGTCAACAAGAAGCCCTAGTGCATTACATGTCAATGACCGCACCGGTTAACCATCATAAAAATAATAAAAATCGTCTAGTGTTAGTTTTTTTTAGCATGAATCGGTGCTATATTTTACATATGGCACACTATTAAAAAATCTTATTTTTTCACATTACTTATCCGGTGCTCTTGTAAACAATAGAGCATCGGTGTGCTACCTTACATAGGGTGCACCGGTAAAAAATCTGTTTTTTTTTTTAAATCATTCCAAGGCCGACATGGATTAGGACATGAATATGCTAATATTCCTGTCGGTTGCATGTCTTAGGTCTATATTTAGCAATACAAATGCTATAAATCTAAATAGAAAAGTCCTAATTCTGAATTATAGAAAGAAGAAGAAGAAAGGGGAGAAACAAAAAGAAAGTAAGGTTTGTATTTTTTGAAAGTTTTTTTTTTTTTTTCGAAACTGAACGTTCGCGGTGCGTCATAATGAAATAGCGCACCGACTGCATATTTTTCTAATTTTTTTATGACAGTACTTTCGTGGTGCGCTGTGATAACATAGTGCCCTGGTGCACTCTTTCAGACAGGGCACACCGATTTTTTTGTTTTTGTTTTATTTACGCAAGGGCCGACATGGATTGGGATCTGACTATGTAGGTCAACCCTTTCGTTGGATGTATTAGGTTTATATTTAGCATTATAAAACCTATAAATATAAATTGAAAAGCCCTAATTCTGAAATCACAGCAAGTGGGAGAAGACAGGGCAGAAAAAAAAATAATGTAGGGTATGTTTGTAAAATGGTTTTTTTTCCAAACAACACGTTGTACGGTGCGCCATAATGTAATAGGGAACCGGTGCCATATGTTAATATGGCGCACTGATAAAAACATTATTTGTTTTTTTAATTTTTTATCACTGTACTTGCACGGTGCGCTGGTATAACCAAGCGCACCGGTGTGCAACGTTACGCAGGGCACACCGGTGAAAAAAAATCTGTATTTCTTTTAACATTGACGCAAGGACCAACATGGATTGGGATCCGACTATGCAAGTCGTCCCGTGGGTTGGATTTATTATAAGTACAAAAACCCTATAAATCTAAATTGAAAAGAAAGAGGGAGAAAAAATGGCAGAAACAAAAAGAATCTAGGGTTTTATTTCTAAAAATTGATTTCTTTTTTTATTTTTGTTTCTGAAAACTGTAGAAAAAAAAGTTAAAAAAAATAAGATTTGATTTTGTATTTTACTTCATAAAAAACTAGAGAAAAAATAAAATAAAACAATAGACTTTGATTTCTTATTTCACCGCATAAAAAAAACTGCAGAAAAAAGTACAAAAAAACAATAAAATTTACTGACGTTGTTTAAAATTCTATGGTACAGGGTTTGAATTACCAGAGGTTTGGAATTCATATTGTCTGAATACTTCTATTCAAATGTATTTCCTTGCTCCATAGTGCTCTCGTGCTCTGTTTTCTCCAGGTATGTATCTTGCAAATCTTTGGCTGAATTTTTTTGCAAAAGTAGTGAAATAATGAAAAGTGTTTAGTATTTAAAGAAATGTTTTATGAAATTAGATTTTCAAAAATATTTTGCCGCCCAATTTTCAATTTACTGTTTTTTTTTTCACTTAAAGAAAATAGGGTTGCACTTTTTTTATACTATGGTTAATCGTTTACCAGTGGTTTAACCACACCGGTGCTACTTGGTAAAAAAACGCACCGGTGCGCAAAATAAAGAACTTACCAGTGCAGTTATCTGAACAGTACACACCAGAATTACATTTAGGTTTGTGCACCAAAGTTTATTGTTGTTTTACTTAAATGCAGGGAGAAAATATCATATATTATATGAAATGGAAAATTCTTCAAAATCCAGCTCGTTCCATAATATTTCTCTAAGTCCATCGTGGAGTTCTCCCTATCCATGTGGAGACGTAATATTTACTTCAGATTTGTTTTATTTTTTCACTATCTAATTGAATTTATGTATGTTTTTTATCCATGTAGTCAATCATGCACAAATTAATTAAATTTATAATGTATACAAATTTGTAGGTTCATGCAGATTCATCAACGAGTTCAGATGCACAAAATTATATTCAAAGTACTGCTCCAAAACATCGAAATTTCTTATCAGGAGCTGCATACCGCAAGACACATTTGGTAGATGAAAATGGACAACCGCTTCACCCTGCCAATTGTAGCAATATTGCATATTCTAGCCACAATCCTAGGACAATGATGGTAATTATAATTATAATTGTTTGATATATATATATTGATTAATATGTATGTAATTATTTCAACGTCAAACCAATTTATAATCATGCAATATTGTCAACGTGGTTACAAATTGATATCATAATATTTTGTACTAAGCATGTTCAATTTTTTTTTTTTTAATTACAAGGATTCTAGTGATGATGAACGACCTACCTACTGTCTTCCGTTGCACCCCACGACAATGTCAAATCGAGAGAAGATTGAATTAAGAGAAAAAATTGGAGAGGAACGATACCAAGAATGGTTGAATCAACCACCGATTCAATTCCCGCTACGTCCAGATTCACCAATTAGGAATGACTACAGCAATAGTAGTTCTTCACAAGCTGGAAATGGAGACAATCAAATAGAGGTTGGTATGGATGATTACTTAAGGGATACGACTGCCATGGAGACAATGTTGTTAGATGCATTCCAAAATGATGATCAGCTAGGGGATGATGCTCATATCGCTGACACCTTTTTCGAAAGCCTTAAATTTGCTTCTACTACCCCTCTCTTTGGACCCGGCCGTTAGTCAAAGTCTACCCAGTTGGGGACAACGATGTTACTGTACAACTTGAAATAAAAGTTTGGCTTGTCGAATGCATGTTTCTCGGAACTTTTGAGGTAAGTTACCATAAAGTACTTCCCTTATATATAAATTTGAAATATAATCAGTACACTGCAATGAACATTAAAAATGTTAAATTTTATGAACGTTAATAATTATATTGACATTAATGTACATTTATTAATATAGTTTTCCATGACCACCAACTACAGGTTATTCAAAGATAAGGTTCTTCCGAGTGATGATGTCTTGCCTGGTAGCTGCAAAGAGGCAAAAAAATTGTTGAAAAT
The DNA here is from genome assembly GCA_034641835.2 of Pinus albicaulis. Classification (NCBI taxonomy): domain Eukaryota; kingdom Viridiplantae; phylum Streptophyta; class Pinopsida; order Pinales; family Pinaceae; genus Pinus; species Pinus albicaulis. The sequence goes on from CM076584.1 coordinate 478,034,953, forward strand.
GTTGGGTGTTGAGTACATATCATACCATGCATGTCCAAATGATTGTATTCTATATAGAGGAGAATATGCAGACAAAGAGATGTGTCCGAAATGTGGGCATGATAGGTATGATAAATCTAAAAATAAGGGCAAATCACGTACTGGTCCTCCTTTTAAGATATTGAGGCACATGCCTATAATCCCAAGGATTCAAAGGCTCTTTCATTGTAAAGAATTAGCTATGTTGCAGGGATGGAATGCCTCACATAAAAGTGAGTTGGGAGTTATGCGAATACCAACTGATTCAATAGCCATGAAGCATATAGAGGATACATGGCCCAAAAAATTCAAGAATGAAGTACAAAGTCTACGACTCAACATAGCCATGGATGGCGTCAACCCATATTCCCTCCAAAACACCAACTATTCTATTTGGCCTGTAGTAGTGATCAATAAAAATATCCCCCCATGGTTGTCTGTGAAGAATAAACATCTTATGTTGGCTCTCATAGTCCCTAGTAGAAGACAAGTGAAGAATATGGATGTCTACTTACAACCACTGGTAGATGAATTGAAGGAATTATGGGATGGGATAAATGTATACGATGTATCAAGACCCATCGCAGCAGAGAGGAGGTTTATGTTGTATGGCATATGTGCTTACACGACACATAATTATCTAGGCTTAGGAGTTTTTTCTGGTAAATTACATGTTTAATTTATTGATTTGTTTATATATAATGTAACAATATTCTTTCACATATTAGTTATTTATTTCGTTGTAATATTATTTGTTCTGATATTCATGATATTCTTTAACGTGCCATGCATATTAATTAATGTATACAAATACAATCTTGTAGGTCTTGTAACAAAAGGGTATTTTGGATGTAAATGTTGTGGACCTTCTCTGAAAGCTAGATGGTCCAAGGACCTACGAAAGCCAGTGTATGATTGCTCCAGGATATTCCTATCAGAACAACACCCTTATAGAAGAGCAGCATCTGCTTTCAATGGTAAACGAGAAAGAACCCAAAGCCCTCCAATAATGACACCAACTGAATGGCTTAGAGCATATGAGAGAGAGAAGGAGAAGGAGTTCACAGAAATGTTCGATTCGAATGGGGAGCCTAAGTTCGATGATCCAGATTTCTTCAATACCTATGTTGAGAAATTTCCCATTGGGATGAAAAGGAAATCTATCTTTTATGACCTCCCATATTGGGAGCATCTTAAGATTGCCCACTTATTAGATCCCATGCATATATTTAAAAATGTTTCATCTTATTTATGGAGGCACATATCATCGAAACAAAGTGACACATTGGCGGTCAGGAAAGATCTTATTACTTCAAACACTAAAAAGAAATACTGGCCAAGACAATTAGAAAGTACGAGATCAGAGGCAGGCGCTGGTCCCTCTAATTCATGGTTTTTCAAAGAAGGTGATGTCCCATGGATTTAAAAAAAAGATGATATATCTTTGGCAAAGGAAGTTATAATGGATGTGAGGGTGCCAACTTCATATGGGTCTTCACTACGGCGTTGCTTCACCGTGGATGACCATTTTTCGAGGTTGAAATCACATGACCATTTGAATCTTCTAAGAGTACGTATAATGTCAAAAGCATGATTTTATTATTTTTTATATTAATAAATTTTATCCCATGCGGTGATCATAAAACATAACTAATTTTGTATATTATTGCACGTTTTTATAACTTTGCAGTGTCATTATCCTTTGTTTGTGCGTGGGTGTGTGAAACATGAATTCCATCAAGACCTAGGACGCGCCATATCTAAATTATCTGCATTTTTACGTTGGATCACGTCAAAGGAGATTCATGTGGCTAGCATTCCATGGTGGCGTCAAGAGATAGTTGAGATTGTCTGTATGTTTGAGAAGGAACTGCCGACGAGTTTCATGGACTTGCAGGTTCATCTTCTAATCCACCTGGTAGATGAGGTTGAATTAGTTGGGGTTCTTTCTTGTCATTGGATGTTCTTCTTAGAGAGGTACATGAAGAAATTGAAAGGTTTTGTTCGATAAAGGGAAAAACCTGAGGGGTCTATGGCAGAGGGGTACATATCATATGAGTCTTTCTACTATGACAGTGAGTACATCAAGCAGATCGACAACAAACCAGGTGCGGTGATTTGGGGCGATGAATTGGATGAAGACAAAAGAGAAGGAGAGTTTCTCCAAACAAGTGGAAAAAAGCGCTTGATAAAGAGTAAGCGACTTATAATTTTTCAAATTTACAAAAAATAATTAATATTCATGTTGAACTTCGATATAATGTATATTTTGATCTCTAAGTACTATATAATGTTGGTTTGATTTCATCAACGTGTTAGGGATCTGTAATCATCAACATTGGCAAATTCCGATCACAGAAATAACATCGTTTCAACCAACTTTGGGATTCTAGGATCTAGCCCTCCTGAATCCGGAGAGGGATCTCTCCAATGAGTACAAAGATGGATTTGTCTTTGAAGTTTGGGGTAATGATTTTAGGCTAGTTATGAAGGCCAAGGGTTTTGTTTTATTTTGGATGATTGAGCATGATTATTATTTTGAGGAGAAAGTTCTAAGTGCAAAAAGTTTCAAAGGTGAGAAGTTGCAAGTGGATAGAACAACTATGGCTAAAAAGATAGATATAATGCTGGTTTTTAGTCCATTGGGCTATGGAGTCATAACAGGGTTTTAATTGAACAACAACATCAAGAGTGATCCAAGGGGCAAGTCATCTACACCACAAGATTAATGAGATTAGAGTGATGGAATGGAAATAATAAAGTGTTGGAAAGGTGGAAACTGATAATAATTTCACAAAGGATTTATAGTCAGTCCAAACAAGAAAAGCCTCTTAAGTAACTGTTTAAAACCAACCAAGTGTAGGGCTAACCATTCATCTCTTGGGCAAGTTTGTATCAAAGCAGCTTAATCGACAAACAATCCAGTAATCCACATAATTACCTTCAGAAAGTATGAAAACATATAAGAGAAAACATAGTATAAACTTAAGATCAGATAAAGTACCTTTAAACCTAGTCTGCTTTCAGTTAACACCAAGGGAAACTTTCAGAATTTTCATTTGGAGAATAGAAGCTAGAAACAGGGCAAACCATCACTTTCTAGTCCAACTTTAATAAGCAAATAAGGAAAATAACTTTCAAGAAAAATGTTTGAAGCAAACAGTAGGATGAGGGAAACTCCAACATTCCTAACTACTTAAACTGTATTAAATCATTTATAAATAAACAAATTGGAGGAAAACATTGAGATAAAGCTTTTTAGTCAAAGAAGGTTACTGATGTACAACATGTCCTAACTCTATAAATGTTGTTCTTTATCAAAGAATAGTGAAAAAATATGGCATACATAGAACGAAAACAATAACAAAGAAAGGGGCACTTCACCAGTGATATAGACCAGGATCCCAAGAAAAAGCTTGTTATTGATGTCAAACCAGTTACAGTCTTCAAGTCCAATGTTTCAGTTCAGCAATCATCTTCACTATTCAGCCTAACTAATCTATCACAAGCAAAGCTCCAAGGGCCAGTGAACACTATTTACAATCAGAAGTTTAAGCTCAAATGTATTTCAAAGTTTTGCAACCAACAATTTCTCATCTTCTACAGAGGTATTTATAGAAGAATGAGGAGGTGAGATCCAACAAAAATATTTCTTAGGATAATTAATATAGATTGATGAATCCTCGGCCTTTGAGGGGCTCGATGGAGAAATTTACAGGTGTGTTGCTGTATTATCTGTTTTACAATTAAGATTAAAGCTCGGTGGGAGCTTTTATGGACTTTAAGGCTCTGTTGTCATGTTTGAAGTAACTCTGCAAATTTTTTTAGCATTGAAGTTCCTTGCAGAAGTAACTCCCTGGCTGCGCTGAGGCAAAATATCTGATTTTGCAATAAGTTCAGCCTCTGTTTTGAATGCTTTGAGGCACATGTGGCACTTATGGTAGCTGAGGAATCAATTCGCCTCAATTGAAGCGGTGGAAGCCTTTCTGTTGGTTGAACACTTATACATTTCCTTTGACTGTGTTTTAATCCAGGGAATTAGGCTTTTGATAATCATTCTTAGCCATAATTTCCCAGATCTGTCTTTAATCTCCCTCTCTGCTGCTCTCTATTCTTCAAAACTTATACTCTTTAATCTGTGTTTTTAATACAGTGTCTTGTCGATGTGCAGGGCCGTGCAGGGCTCTTCAGGCTATTGGCGCCCATGGAGTGTTGAATAAACATGGAGTGGAGCTTCTTTTTAGTTGTTTTCCCTTTGATAACCAAAGGCCGAAATATCTAGGCCTTTGGCTTTCTTTTCCCTTTGTAATATGGAAAAAACCTTTCGGAACCTGCAAAACAAACAAACATTATGAAATCCTGCGGAATTAGGTAAAACTGCATTGGAAGCGTCGGAGGAGAAGCGTGGCCATTGGATGAAAGCATCCAACGGTGGAGATCTATTCGGAATAGGAAAAAAAGAAGAGCACAAAAAAGAAAAAAAACGAAGTGATTTTGGACCATCCGTTCTGGACACGTGGACGGTCTGGATTCAATCGACAGATCACAATCGGGGGATCGCAATCGGGGGTGGCATGCAAATGGGCCGATCGAAACATGCGATGCGATGGAGCGCAGGCCGTCGATCTACAGATTAGATCGACAGTGGAGAACAAATCGAGGGAGAGGCCAATCAACGGAACAAAAAAGTGGATGCGATGTGATTGAAAGCTCCGATGCGATGGAGTGCTGGCTGCTCGATTAGCCTTCGATCAACGACGGAGATTTGTTTTAGAACATATCGGCGAAAAACCTTTATAACATATGAAAACTTAACTTTTTGAAATAAAACAAAGTTTTTAAGGATCAGGGGCAGAAAATATATATAAGGTGGATAGGCGCCTGACTGTGGGGCCTTTGGGGTTTATGAACTGTGATATGGCCAGGGCATATTAAAACAAGGGCCAATCGCAATTGGGCCATCGGGCCGGGTCTTTCAATCAACCCATTAAAACATTTGCGATGCGATTAGCACCCGGGATCTTTAACACTTGGTCCCGGGGAAAAGTCACATGAAATGAAAAGGCGGGGGAAATTTTTTATGTATAAGTTCTGATCGCATCAGAAAGTTTCGATGCGGCCTTTTCAATCAACCCATTATGTATTCTCCGATTGCGATTGTGCGATCGGTCTTTTTAATCTACCCATTGAAATATTTCAACAGGTGACTTGGATTTTTTAGTTAAAACTTTGGAAAAGTGGGTTTTGAGACTTTACAAAGGAAAAATGGATCGGACATGAAATATTTACAAGGTTTAAACGCCGGGTCGGGCCCACATTTAATATGAAAAATAATATAATCGAAGGATAAAAGCACAGGGCTTAATTGCATCGGAAATTCGGAGGATGTCAAAACAAACTGGTGCGCTGAGTTTTTGCGATGCGATCGAGAAGGTTTATATAAAAGAGTCGATCGCATCGAGATTTAAAAAGGAACACAGGACTTGCGCACCATCGAAAGTTTCCGATGCGATAAGCACTATATGGGTTCAACGCTTGGTTTTTATGACAAGGGCACATGTGGGGAAGTGGTTAGGGGGTTTAGCCAAAGGGGCTAAAGCCTTATGCAAAAACATGTATTTTTTATGAATTTTTTCAAGGTTTTCAATGGATTTTGAAGGTTTCGGAAAAGCTAAAGAATGGGTCTTTAACCTTATAAAAGTGTTTTTCATGAGGGGAAGAAGAAGAATCATGAAAACAAAGGGGTTTTTATGGAGAAAAAGGGGAGCAAATGAAGGTAAGTTTGGAGGAGGGGGAGGGAAAAAATGATGGTTTTACAGCAGTTTCATCTCATGAAATCAATAGAATTTCTGAGTATAAAAAAGGGAACAACAATGAAGATTTTGGACAGAGGCATGAGGCTTTCAAGGAGTCTTCAAGAGCCAACAATTTTTTAGTGATAAAATTTGTTCCTTGGAGGCTCAAAAAGTCTTAGCCACCTTTTGGTATAACAAATTTTATAGGTGGCTAACAGTGGCTCCACTTGGGGATGATGCCTTCTTGAAGGCATCAAGAACTTCAGACTTGCTTTCTCTGGGAGGCTGACCTGTGCCTGATCCATTGGGCTGCTTTCCTTTGCTGGGATGATCTTCTCTGAAAACATATTAGCAGCTATGAAAACAATGGACCTTCATCAATACAAACTTTCTACCTACCTAATCCTATTGATCTAGCATTTTTTCTTCATTAGAGTGCACTTGGATTGGCAAACTCTTTCACAACATTTTATTTTTTGAAAGCAGGAAATATAATCTATTTCTACTCCTTATTTCTCCATGGAATCAGATTAAACAGTTGAGCCCATATGATTCTCTACTTATTCTATCAATCTGTTAGGATTAAACAGTCTAACATATTTTTATTCTCTAAATTCTACAACAGAAATTTAAAAGCATTCAAGTCATAATTAAACAGTCTAACTTGAAGCTGGTCTATGGCATAAAAACAAGCTGCACATAGACATTTATTTTGCAGAAAATTAAATCAAAATGGAAGGCTTAAGATCTGAAAATTCAAAGCACTGCCTTCTCTTTTTACAGCTCTGTTTTTCCTCTTTTTGAGCTGTCTTTCCCTTTTTCTGGTTCAGATTTTGAGCTAATTAGAACCAGATTTACATTCTTTTTGACTCAGAAAATAAAACAGATTTGAGTCATCTCTCTTTTGGAAACTTAGGTTCATATTTTGAACATGTTTGAACCTTTAATTTCTATCCTAAACTATCTACTGATAAGCCAAGATTAAACAGTTTGGCAAATCGAATTCACTATCCTATCAGCAGAAAATTTAAAGCTAATTAGTCAAGTTTAGGCTATTTGACTAACGAGAATTGTGTTATTCAGGAGTGGAATTTAATCTTGCACACTTTCAGATTTGTGTTTCTCTTTTTTGGTATGGGGCTATACCTTTCTTGTTTTCACAATCTGCCCTCTTTTCTTTCTTTCTTTGTTTTTGTATTTTTGATTTTTCTAACTTTGAATGCAATGGTGGATGAAATATTTATAATGAAAAAAAGGCTTCAAAACATAGCATTGATCAAGAGAAGTAATGCTTAAGCATCCTGCCATTGACAGGACCCCCGAACAATTCTAATCCATTCAACTCTTGCAAGAAAAATGCATTGTTACCAGCAGCTGAATGAATAGAGTAAGGGCCAAGCCATAAGTTGTCAAATTTTCCATTCTTGCCCTTGTCTTCCCTCCTTGAGTCCCACTTTAAAACTTTGTTCCCAATTTTGAAGTTGCTGGCCATTGTTCTTCTGTCAAAGAGCTTTTTAATGCTGTCCTGTTTCTGCAATGCTTTGTTATAAACTTCCTCTCTGGTTTGCTGAAGATGAATGGTCTGGTTTATTCTTCTGATCATGTCATTTTCTTCAGTTTGTAACTCTTGAATCAAATTCATCACTGATACACCAAGACTTTTCGAAAAAATTGCATCAGTACCATACACAAGCTGGAAAGGTGACATACCAATAGATTTCTTCAAAGTCAATCTGTCAACCCAAAGTGCATGAACAAGCTTTGTGTGCCAAGACTTCTTGTTGTCCTCCAACAGTTTCTTGATTATGTTCACTAAGCTTTTGTTTGAGGATTCTGCAAGTCCATTACCTTGAGGGTAATAGGCCGTGGAATTCCCCAATGTTATGTGATATCTATGACAGAACTCAACCATTTTCTTTGATCCAAATGCTACTGCATTATTGGTGATAATCTTGGTAGGACAGCCAAATCTGGAGAGAATATTAGTCTCCATAAATTTTATGATAACTGAATCATTATCCTGTCTACAAGGTATGGCTTCTATCCACTTAGTGAAATAGTCTGTGGCAGTGAGAATCCATCTATGCTGGGCAGAAGATGGTGGATGGATTTCTCCTATAAAGTCAAGTCCCCACTGTTGAAAAGGGGCTTCAACGGTGATTGGATGCAGAGGTAGAGGTAACATTTTTCTTTTGCCTTCAAAAAGTTGACATTTATGACAGGCTATGATCATCTTGTGCACATCATGAAAAAGAGTAGGCCAATAGAAACCAGCCCTCAAAATTTTGTTGGCTATTGTCTTCCAGTACAAGTGACCTCCACACTCTCCTTCATGTAACTGGTGTTTAACCTTCTCTGCATCAAACTCAGGCAAACATTTAAGAAATAAACCACTTGCATTTTTCCAATAGAGACATCTATCTATAATGCAATAGTTTACAAATTTAAACTTTAGGAACCTTGCCTTTGTTTTTGTCAAACTAGGAGGTGTATTTAAATTAAGCAGAACATAAATAATATCAGCATACCAAGGTGAATTCATAAAATGATCTTCAACTATAGGAGTTGAGAATTCTTCTTGGTCATCCAAAGCATTAATCATATTAATATCAAGAACTTCAAAATTTGATTCAACCATTAATCTAGCTAGACCTTGGCCTTTGATGAGTTTAGTGGGTTTTATCTCTAAATCATATTCAAGAATAATAGCAATCCACTTACCTCTCTTACCATCTGGGTACTGTGTTAGAATGTCTTTAACAACTGAATTTGGGACGAAGGCAATGATGTGTGAGTGAAGGATGTAGACTCTGAAGTCTTTCAAAGCTTTAACCAAAGCAAAAGCTTGCTTCTCCATAATGTTATACTTCAAAGGGGCATCCCTCAATGCCTTACTAAAGAATGCAATAGGCTGCTCTTGTCCTGGTGGATTTTTTTGCAAAAGGACAACAGCTATGGTATGTTCTGATGCAAATGAAAAAATATAAAAATATTTTGAAAAATCAGGACTTATAAGAACCGGTGTTTTGGTTAACGCTTGTTTCACCAGTTCAAAGGACTTCTTTGCTTCCAAGGGCCATTTTACCCCTTGCTCCTTCTTTAACATGTTTGTGATATTCCTAAGGAGCTCAGCCAAGTTGGGGATGAACCTTCTCAAAAAGTTAATCTTTCCGAAGAAAGACCGTAACTCTTTAATGTTTCGAGGATGAGAGATTTGCAATATGGCCTCAATCCTCTTGGGATCTATCTTTATACCCTCTTCTGAAATAATGTGTCCAAGAAGTTTACCTTCTTGGAGACCAAATAGTGTCTTCTTAGGGTTTAAAGATATCCCAAACCTTCTGCACTTCTCAAAAACCTTTCTTAAATGTTCTAAGTGTTCTTCATCTGTTTTTGAAAACACAGTAACATCATCAAGATAGATAATGATGAAGAAGCCCAGTTCCTCCGAGAATGCTATGTCCATGGCTCTTTGAAAAGTTGCTCCAGCATTCATTAAACCAAAAGGCATCTTCACGTACATGAAAGTGCCCCATGGTGTAGTAAAGGCTATCTTTAATTGATCAACAGGGTAGATTAAAATCTGACTGTACCCTGAATAGCCATCCAGCAAAGAAATTCTTTTAGACCCTACCACCCTTTGTAAAATATGATCCATCTTGGGTAAAGGGTAGTTTTCCTTTAATGAAGCTTTGTTTAAGTCTCTAAAGTCTATACAAAGCCTGATTTCTCCAGTTTTATTCCTAAAAAACACCAGATTAGATACCCATTCGGAATATCTAACAGGGACAATAATACCAGCATCATACATTTTCATGATCTCCTTCTGAACCAATGGTAGCTGGACAGGGTTTATTCTGCGCAGTTTCTGTTTGAATGGCTTTTGGTTTTCTTTGAGGGGAATTTTGTGCTGTATCATTTCAGTGTTATAGCATTTAAGATCTTCGTAATTCCATGCAAAAACATCAGAGAACTCTTTAAACAACTCGATGTATTTAGGTTTAATGTGAGCCAGTAAAGTCTTGGACAGTTTAATCATTTTTGGCTTAAGTTAACTGCCTATATTGCACTCTTCCACTTCAGTCTCTACAGGTTCCAGTTTTGGTTTATTCGCCACATCGTTAAAATCGAACAACTCTTCCAAAGGGGCCAGACCTTCAGGCAAACATTCATCTTTAGAGTGCAGAGTTTCTAACTCCTCTGTTTCAAACTCTGCATTCATTTCTGTTTCGCTTTCAAGTTTGCTAGATAACAGGTTTATATTAGCAAGTTCAGGAGACAGTTCTTCTTCATCGAGAAAATTTTCTTCCTTGCAGTCTGTTTCATAGTCTGAGTCCAAATCGTTTAGTTCGAATTCATTTCTGAATTGCATGAAGTCTTCTATTTGTTTGTCATTGTTAAACACCTGCCAATACTTCTCATTATTAGGCACAACTGGTTTAAATTTGATTTGAGTTGTGCAGTCTTTGGCGTTATATGGCGTTAAGCATGTTCTAGCGGCAAAGGCTAAATTGTGGGCCGCGATATTTCTTTTTCTCGGGACAAAAATCAGTTTGGACTCTTCGAATGTTTTCAAAAGGTCCACGACATCGTTTCGGTAGGCCCTGAGTCTGGGATGATTTGCGTTATACTCCCCATTGACCTGCCTAATAACTAACTATGAATCCTTGTGAACTTTAATTCTTTTGGCTCCTATCTTTTTCAACAAACGTAAACCTAGGAGAAGGGATTCATATTCTGCTATGTTATTGGAACACTGAAAGTTTAATGTACAGGAAATGCATTCGGTGTGGTTGTTTTCAGTGTTAGTAATCCAGACACCTGCGCCAACATTGTTCTTAGTGCAGGATCCATCAAAAAACATACTCCACAGAGGACTGTCCTTAGTTTCATCCTGGTTACTGTCCTCTTCAACTACTGTGCTATCTGATTTTTCATGATCGACAACACTCAATTGAATTTGTTTTGATTCCCCAGGATCTGCGTTTATTTGAGGGCCGTTTTCTTTAGTGTCCAGGTTTAAAAGCAAAGGACACATGACCTATAGTTCAATACCTTTGTTTAGTTTGCTAATGTCATCAAATGCAACAAAATGTTTTAACCTTTCTGCATTGTGTTCCTCTTCTTCCCTGTCGACCGTTAACTTTGTCAAAGTTACTTGTTCATCTAATGTTTCTGCATTAAAGAGGATAAATGAATCAAGGCCTGTGTTTACATAATACAAAGGGGAGTTTTGTGGTCTGTCTTGACTTGTAACTGTGTATTTCATATGAGACTCCCTGTAAAGTCTTCTATTGTGATTGAAAACAGGGATAGTCGCGTAGGTCATGTCCATTTGCATAATCCTTTGTAACTTAGAGCCCCATGATCTTGATAACAACATTCCATATTTGGGGGGAACATCAGCCACAACAATATCCATGACTAAGCATTTGGCTGGAATTTGGGCTAAGTTAACACAAAGGTCTTTGATTAATCCTAAACATTTTACTCTACTGGAATCAAAGGAGTACAGGTCTTTATAAGGTCTGGTGATTTCTAGACCAAGGCTCTCCATTACAGATTTTGGCATTAAATTATGAGAAGCCCCGGAATCATGCATAGCGTTGTGCAAAATTTTGTCATTAACATTTAAACTTACATAAAAGGGAGGAACATGTCCCTCTTGATATTTACCTTCAATCTTTGGACCAAAAATAAGCTCTGGCTGGTCATCATTAAGATTGACTGTATCATTGTTCTCTTCTATATTTAAAGCCTTCAAAATTTGGGTCCTATATACATGTTGGGCAGCTAACTTGGTCAAAGGAACAGATATTTTGATCTTTGAAATTTCTTGTTCAAGGCTGAAGGGAAAATGGTTCTTTGAAGTGCTGGTTTCAGCCTTATTAGCTATCACTTTATCAGCAATATCAGATTGCTGATTTGTTTTATTTACACTTGAAAAAGTTGTTTTAACAGGAGTACTAGCTAAAATGTTAGTACTGCTAAGGTATGCACTTTGTTTTTCATTGTTTTGAGTGCCTTTCTCTTTTCCTTTATCATAATTTACAGCTACTGTTTTATCTTTTTGTTTGATAATTTTAGGCTTGGTTGTAGTGCTGTTTTGTGAAGATTCGTCAGGGGTTTTGTTGTTGGGGGGGTGTTGAATAGTTTTACTTCTAAGATCGTATTCTCTTTGAGGCTCTATGATGACATTTTCCATGCCTTGATAACAATTTTCATCATCATCTCTTTAGTCATCATAAGGTGTATATAGACCTTGTTTTCTATCATAATGAATCTCAAAGTCATCATTATCTACCCCCATCATATTGATGTGATCTTCCTCTATTATCTCATCTGTTTCCTCAACCTCACTTACATAATTTTGATGAAAGGGAGGAGTGATATGCTGATCATCTTCCCTAGGTCTATTTGGAGGTTGGTTCCTTCTAAAATTCTGATTCTGGTTATGATTTCTATTTTGCGGAGCAATTTCGTTTTGATTTGCTTGTGCTCTCTTAATTATGCTCATCTCTTTCATCATCTCCTCCATCATTTTCTCCATCTTTGAGTTGGAAGTAGAAGGTATGGATTCCTCTCTAAAAGATACTCTCTTTTCATTTTTCATTCTTGCTCTCTTTTCTAGTAAGTTGACTTCCACAGAAAGAGCGCCTCTTTGCATATCTTCAAGAGTTGAAAAGTCTCTCTCCCTCAGCTGATAGGCCATCTCAGGGTCAAACCCTTTAGGAAATTTGTTTAAAGCTAAGCCTTGTGGAGGTTTTAGTTCTGGGGAAAGTGCATTATACACACTGTTAAATCTAGTACAATAAGCTTGCACACTTTCCCCAGTGTTCCTATGGAGGTTCTTGTAATCAGAAAGGACTTGGAGAGGATTCTTCTTTACTTCCCATTTATTTAAGAATGTTTGATGGAAGGCTTGGAGATCATGGATACTATGGGGGGTTAAACCTTTGAATCATTTCCTCACTTCTCCCCCTAAGATTTGAGAAAATAATCTAAGATTGATAGAATCATCATCAATTTCATTTCTGTCAAAGTAGTCATTCATCTTATCCACATGTTGTGATGCAGTTGTAGCATTGCTAGCATCATATAATGGAGTTTTGGACTGATAGTCCTATGGAAGATTGACTAGCGGTGCAGGAAGGACTAAGGGAGCATACCATGTAGCCATGGTAGGAAGTAGAGGTGGATTTACAAGAGGTAGATTAACAAAAGGGAAAGTGGGTTGGAGTGGAGTGGTTTGGACAGTGGATGTAGGGTGAGCAGAAGTGGATGGACCAGGAATAGATTGCTGAGCTGATCTTGGATGAGAGACACCTAAGTTGTGAAGGAAATGCAAATCAGGGGGTGTTGTTTCGCTGATAACAAGAGGTTCACTTGTTCCCGAAGATGATAGTGAAGACTTAGAATCTAACTGATCTAAATCACTAAGAGACCTAGTTCTAAATGGATTTACTAAGTCAACTTGATATTGTTGTAGAACTGAAAGATTTTCAGGAACTGAATTAGCTCTCAAGGGTGATTTGAAAACAGTTGATAAATTAATCTTAGGAGACTTCCTAAGGATACTTTCTGGGTTATCAACTACTTCGGGTGGATCAGGGTCAGGATGAGCTCTAGTGTGAATCTTTCTAGGAGCCACTATGCTGTGTTTTTCAGACCCAAATAAATAAGACAAGTTCAACCAGGTATGACAATATTTAACAGGTTAACTAGTCTGTTTTACTCAAATTTTAATCCTACAGTCTTCTGACTGAGTTTGAAAGATATTATAATGATAAGGGTTCTTCCTAGTGGAGTCTTAAGGTCCGTTCAGGATTATGGAGTCGCCAAGTGGAAGTTTTTAGCTCTTTTCAGAGGTAAAAGGTCTTATGGTCCACCACCATGTTTATTGGATACCAATCTAAAACTTAGCTACGGTTATGAGACAAACTTCAGTTGCATGGTTTTTAAGAATATCCTAACTCTGCTTCAAAACTTAGCTATGGTTATGAGACAAAGACAATTTTACTCTTATGGCTAAGCCAACTGATCTTTCAAGGTTAGATAAAGTTTTATGAGAATCCTAGGGTTTACCTAGTTTGTCACTGATTCAAACAAGTTTTATCATGATTACCATTTCTTGGTAGTGCTTGAAAAGGCTGCTTTTTACTCACAATGTTTTATGAAGTGTTTAAGGTAAGTAGTCCCCAGCGGAGTCGCCAGAAATGTTAGGGATCTGTAATCAGCAAGATTGGCAAAGTCCGATCACATAAACAACATCGTTTCAACCAACTTTGGGATTCTAGGATCTAGCCCTCTTGAATCCAGAGAGGGATCTCTCCAATGAGTACAAAGATGGATTTGTCTTTGAAGTTTGGGGTAATGATTTTAGGCTAGTTATGAAGGCCAAGGGTTTTGTTTGTTTTTGGATGATTGAGCATGATTATTATTTTGAGGAGAAAGTTCTAAGTGAAAAAAGTTTCAAAGGTGAGAAGTTGCAAGTGGATAGAACAACTATGGCTAAAAAGATAGATATAACGCTAGTTTTTAGTCCATTGGGCTATGGAGTCATAACAGGGTTTTAATTGAACAACAACATCAAGAGTGATCCAAGGGGCAAGTCATCTACACCACAAGATTAATGAGATTAGAGTGATGGAATGGAAACAATAAAGTGTTGGAAAGGTGGAAACTGATAATAATTTCACAAAGGATTTATAGTCAGTCCAAACAAGAAAAGCCTCTTAAGTAACTGTTTAAAACCAACCAAGTGTAGGGCTAACCATTGACCTCTTGGGCAAGTTTGTATCAAAGTAGCTTAATCGACAAACAATCCAGTAATCCACATAATTACCTTCAGAAAGTATGAAGACATATAAGAGAAAACAAAGTATAAACTTAAGATCAGATAAAGTACCTTTAAACCTAGTCTGCTTTCAGTTAACACCAAGGGAAACTTTCAGAATTTGCATTTGGAGAATAGAAGCTAGAAACAGGGCAAACCATCACTTTCTAGTCTAACTTTAATAAGCAAATAAGGAAAATAAATTTCAAGAACAATGTTTGAAGCAAACAGTAGGACGAGGGAAACTCCAACATTCCTAACTTCTTAAACTGTATTAAATCATTTATAAATAAACAAATTGGAGGAAAACATTGAGATAAAGCTTTTCAGTCAGAGAAGGTCACTGATGTACAACAGGTCCTAACTCTATAAATGCTGTTCTTTATCAGAGAATAGTGAACAAATATGGCATACATAGAAGGAAAACAATAACAAATAAAGGGGCACTTCACCAGTGATATAGACCAGGATCCCAAGAAAAAGCTTGTTATTGATGTCAAACCAGTTACAGTCTTCAAGTCCAATGTTTTAGTTCAACAATCATCTTCACTATTTAGCCTAACTAATCTATCAAAAGCAGAGCTCCAAGGGCCAGTGAACACTATTTACAATCAGAATTTTAAGCTCAAATGTATTTCAAAGTTCTGCAACCAACAGTTTCTCGTCTTCTACAGAGGTATTTATAGAAGAATGAGGAGGTGAGATCCAACAAAAAGATCTCTTAGGATAATTAATATAGATTGATGACTCCTCGGCCTTTGAGGGGCTCGATGGAGAAATTTACAGGTGTGTTGCTGTATTATCTGTTTTACAATTAAGATTAAAGCTCGGTGGGAGCTTTTATGGACTTTAAGGCTTTGTTGTCATGTTTGAAGTAACTCTGCAGATTTTTTTAGCATTGAAGTTCCTTGCAGAAGTAACTCCCTGGCTGCGCTGAGGAAAAATATCTGATTCTGCAATAATTTTAGCCTCTGTTTTGAATGCTTTGAGGCACAGGTGGCACTTATGGTAGCTGAGGAATAAATTCGCCTCAATTGAAGCGGTGGAGGCCTTTCTGTCGGTTAAACACTTATAAATTTCGTTTGAATTTGTTTTAATCCAGGGAATTAGGCTTTTGATAATCATTCTTAGCCGTAATTCCCCAGATCTGTCTTTAATCTCCCTCTCTGCTGCGCTCTATTCTTCAAAACTTATACTCTTTAATCTATGTTTTTAATACAGTGTCTTATCGATGTGCAGGGCCGTGCAGGGCTCTTTAGGGTATCGACGCCCATGGAGCGTTGAATAAACATGGAGTGGAGCTCCTTTTTAGTTTTTTTCCCTTTTATAACCAAAGTCCGAAAGATCTGGGCCTTTGGCTTTCTTTTCCCTTTGTAATATGGAAAAAACCTTTCAGAACCTGCAAAACAAACAAATAATATGAAATCCTATGGAATTAGGTGAAACTGCATTGGAAGCGTCGGAGGAGAAGCGTGGCCGTTGGATGAAAGCATCCAACGGTGGAGATCTATTTGGAATAGGCAAAAAAGAAGAGCAGAAAAAATAAAAAAAACAGAGTGATTTTGGACCGTCCGTTCTGGACACGTGGACGGTCCGGATTCAATCAGCAGATCACAATCGGGGGATCTCAATTGGGGGTGGCTTAAAATGGGCCAATCTAAACATGCGATGCGATGGAGCGCAGGTCATCGATCTACAGATTAGATCGACGGTGGAGAACAAATAGGGGGAGAGGCTAATCGACAGAACAAAAAAGTGGATGCGATGTAATATTGCGATGTGATTGAAAGCTCCGATGCGAAGGAGCACTGGCCGCTTGATCGGCCTTCGATCAACGGTGGAGATTTGTTTCAGAACAGACCGCAGAAAAACCTTTATAACATATGAAAACTTAACTTTTTGAAATAAAACAAAGTTTTTATGGATCGGGGGTGGAAAATATATATAAGGCGGATAGGCACTCGATTGCGGGGCCTTTGGGCTTTATGAACTGTTATATGGCCGGGGCGTATTAAAACAAGTGCCAATCGCAATCGGGCCATCGGGCCGGGTCTTTCAATCAACCCATTAAAACATTTGCGATGCGATTGGCACCCCGGATCTTTAACACTTGGTCCTAGGGAAAAGTCACATGAAATGAAAAGGCGGGGGAAAAGTTTTATGTATAAGTCCTGATTGCATCGGAAAGTTTCGATGCGGGCTTTTCAATCAACCCATTGTTTATTCTCCGATTGAGATTGCGCGATCGGTCTTTTTAATCTACCCATTGAAATATTTCAACACGTGACTTGGATTTTTCAGTTAAAACTTTGGAAAAGTGGGTTTTGAGACTTTACAAAGGAGAAATGGATTGGGCATGAAATATTTACAAGGTTTAAACGCCGGGTCGGGCCCACATTTAATATGAAAAATAATATAATCGGAGCATAAAAGCACAGGGCTTAATCGCATAGGAAATTCGGAGGATGTCAAAACAAACTGGTGCGCTGATTTTTTGCGATGCGATCGGGAAGGTTTATATAAAAGAGTTGATCGCATCGGGATTTAAAAAGGAACACAGGACTTGCGCACCATCGAAAGTTTCCGATGCGATAAGCGCTATATGGGTTCAGCGCTTGGTTTTTATGACAAGGGCACATGTGGGGAAGTGGTTAGGGGGTTTAGCCAAAGGGGCTAAAGCCTTATGCAAAAATATGTATTTTTTATGAATTTTTTCAAGGTTTTCAATGGATTTTGAAGGTTTCGGAAAAGCTAAAGAATGGGTCTTTAACCTTATAAAAGTGTTTTTCATGAGGGGAAGAAGGAAACTCATGAAAAAATAGAGGAATTATATGAAAAAAAAGGGGAGCAAATGAAGGTTTGAGAAGGGGGAAAATGATGGTTTATTAGCAGCCTTTCCTCATGAAATCAACAGAATTTCTAAGTATAAAAGGGAAATAGTAAATGAAGATTCTGAGACAGAGGTATGAGGCCTTACAGAGTCTTCAAGAGCGAACAATTTTTAGCAATGAAATTTTTTCCTTGAAGGCTCAAAAGGGTCTTAGCCACCTTTTTTTATAACAAATTTTATAGGTGGCTAACAATTTACTTGATCAATTGAAAGATGAAAAATATTTTACTAAGTTGGAATATTGGAGTGGCTATCATCAAATTAGAATTGCTGAAGGTGACATATGGAAGACAACATTGCAAAAAAAACAAGGTTTGTTTTAATGGCTAGCTATGCC
This sequence comes from Pinus albicaulis, assembly GCA_034641835.2. NCBI lineage: Eukaryota > Viridiplantae > Streptophyta > Pinopsida > Pinales > Pinaceae > Pinus > Pinus albicaulis. Next base: position 478,052,829 of record CM076584.1, read on the forward strand.
TTTTGGTCTTTGGAATGATCCTACTACATTCATGCGTGTGGTGAATGATTGAGGCCATTTCTACAAGATTTTGTGATAGTATACTTAGATGACATCTTGATTTTTAGTACATCTCGTGAAGAACAACTCATGCATGTCAAAAAGGTACTTGATGTCTTGAAGAAAGAACACTTTTTTTTAACGATGTCAAAGTGTGAGTTTGGAAAGAATTCTTTAGTGTATTTGGGTCATATTGTTGGAGGAGGTGAATTGAAAATAGATCTCTCCAAGGTTGATGTCATTTTGAATTGGCCGAAGCCCAAAATAGTTATGGAGGTAAGAAGATTTTTAGGAGCAGCCCAGTATTGGAGGAAGTTTATTGCTAACTTCTCTTCTATCGTAGCTCCATTGCATGAATTGACAAGTGTGAAGTAGGTATTCCAGTGGGGAGGTAAACAAAAAAATTCATTTGATGCATTGAAGGAAAAGATGAGTTTAG